>OV702292.1:120390066-121640066 GCA_916181665.1 Avena sativa | reverse complement strand
GGATCCATGTGTGGTTTATGAGAAGAACGCACATGCAATGACACTGGGTGTCGTTCATGATATGGTTTGTAAGAAGAACACACATGCAATGACTCCAGTTGTGGTTTGTGAAAAGAGCACGCATGCGATGACTCTAGATGTGGTTCATGGGAAGAGCAGACATACAATGACACTGGTGGATCCATGTTGTGTTCATGGGAAGAACACACATGCAATGACACTGGTGGATCCATGTGTGGTCTGTGGGAAGAACACACATGCAATGACACTGGTGGATCCATGTGTGGTCTCTGGGAAGAACACACATGCAATGACTCCGGTGATATGTGGTTTGTGAGAAGAACACACATGCAATGACTCTAGCTGTGGTTAATGAAAAGAGCAGACATGCAATGACACCAGTGGTTCCATGTGTGGTTCATGGGAAGAACACACATGCTATGACCTTGGGTGTGGTTCATGATATGGTCTGTGAGAAGAACACACATGCAATGACACAGGTGGATCCATGTGTGGTCTGTGAGAAGAACACACATGCAATGACACTGGGTGTGGTTCATGATATGGTTTGTGAGAAGAACACACATGCAATGACACTGGTGGATCCATGTGTGGTCTTTGGGAAGAACACGCATGCAATGACACTAGTGATATATGGTCTATGAGAAGAGCACACATCCAATGACTCTAGCTATGGTTCATGAAAAGAGCAGACATGCAATGACACTGGTGGATCCATGTGTGGTCTATGGGAAGAACACACATGCAATGACACTGGTGGATCCATGTGTGGTCTGTGGGAAGAACACACATGCAATGACTCTAGCCATGGTTCATGAAAAGAGCAGACATGCGATGACATTGGTGGATCCATGTGTGGTTTGTGAGAAGAACACACATGTAATGACACCGGTGGATCCATGTGTGGTCTGTGGGAAGAACACACATGCAATGACACTGGTGATATTTGGTTTGTGAGAAGAACACACATCCAATGACTCTAGTGGATCCTTACGTGGTTTATGAGTGGTTTATGAGAAGAACACACATCCAATGATCTCTTGTGGATCTATCTTGGCATAATTTGATGTATGCCATGATGTATTTCATTGTGCAAGACACTCACTTTCCATTTTTATACTACTCAGTATCGCCCTTGGTTTTATGTGGTACTACTCAGTTTTGCCCCCCACCTCTCTATCTTTCGTAGAAGCACAAATCTGTGCTTACCCTGTCTGCTACTCCCTATTTGGTTATCACAGTTGTCACGCGGATCGTGCACACCAACCGTTGATTCTGTGCAATCCAACGATGATCGTTGCACACGTCGTGCCCTTTATAGTACAGCGCGAGACAGCACGGATGTCTCCCTCAGCGAGACTTCTACAAGAAGGAACACGATGCCGTCCATGGAAAAAGTCGTCGAGCGGTCATGTCATGTTTAATCAAGTCTGAAAAGCCCACTACTGCTACTACTACGCCACAACGCATGCGTCATCGAGTGCACGGTCGTCGATGGACAGCTACAATTTATTGCCACTTGATTTTAATAAGACATATCCCATTTTTTACGCAGCGGCTCTCAATCGCCAATTTTACGGCCGTGTCAAACTTCGTACATAGAAATTGTGTGTGCACCCTTTGCATGCGGCTCAATACAGAAGTGCCATGCATGGCCCGGGAAAAAACGTGACGTACCGTGCGCGTGTCACGGTGCACGGTGCAGTCGACTGCACGGCGCGTTGCACGGTGGTGCAACGAAACGTGCCTTGCTTCTATCCACCTTAGCTATAGAGCCCCTCTCCGCACACCCACTCCCACTCTCGCTCACTATCCCCACGCAACCCTCTCCACTGTCCCACCAGCATCCACAAACTCCCGAGAATACCCCGTCCACGCCAGCGATGGCCGAGGAGGATAAGGTGGCCATCGTCGCCTCCGTGGCTGCCGACGAGGAGGCCCCGTCTCCTCGCCGGCCCCCCTCGACGCGTCGAAAGCAGCCGTTGTCCCTGTCCAGGCCCTAGTGGAGGCATCGATGGCAGCCGTTGTTCCCGTCCAGGCCCCCGTCCCAGCTACCGACGGAGTCACCGAAGAGGAGCCCCCCTCCAGCGAGGAGGCCCCCGCCGGTCACAAGCAGATCACGCACTTCTTGGGCACCTACGATCCAGATAAGTACATCGCTCCGCTGAACCCCTACGACACCGGCATCGACGACCTATGGTCGGAGGTAACTTGGGTTTGCTCCCCTCCCCTGGTTCTTCTACCGTTTGTTAGAAATAATGGGCTAATCTATTTAAAATTTAGCCCGTATTGTCATGTTTAATATTCTGGAATTAATCATGGAAATTGTGCCTAATTATCCAACACCGTTCCCATCGTTGGATGCTAGATCTTGGTTTATTAGGATTCACTTGTTCGCATTTCGATTGCTCGATCTTCTTACACCATCTACTCCCCCATTTTCCCTTTCTTCCAATAGGTTTCCGGCAGCGACGTCTGCAGCGATGATGAGTCCATTCACACCAATGCTCGTCAGGTGCTGAGGAGGCTGCGGGCCGACAAGTACGACGGCTTCCTCACGGGCCCCTACTACAGCTGCCCCTTCCGCAAGGGGGCGTCTACTGCTTGACGAGTCGCGCCGCCGGCGGCACCGTCTTGAACACCTTACTGAAGCATGCAGAGGCCGCGGGCTCCGGCATCCACAAAAGCGGCAAGCCCGAGCCCGCGAACATCAACGCCTACATCGCTGAACACCGTGCTCTCGGCATTCACCTCTGAAACCTCCAACGGGTGGCCATCAAAGAGGGTCGCATGCCTCCAATCAGGCCCAAAGCCCCCAAGTCCAAGAAACTGGGCAGGAAGAAGTGGCAGAGGCGCCAGAGGGAGATGGAGGCGCTGGCGAATGAACGGGTTGGATGTATCCTTGAATGTATCTACATCTGCCACGGTTGCTGCTGCTAAGCAGCTTCTTTTGATTTTCTATATTTTGCTTGCATCCTATTTCTGGCTGAATGCATCGAACCCCGTTAAGCAACCTACTACTTTCTATCGCTATATCCTATTTAGCTGCACACAGCTATATCTACATTTGTTTTGTTTTCTGAATGAATGTATTCTGCCTGGTGTGATTTGCTGCTTTAGATTTGCTACCTGATCGGAGGCAAAAAGAGGTCCAAAAGGGAACGAATTATCGAAGAGAGAATCTTCTCTAGATTTGCTACCAATTTGGGCAAAATGAAACATATCTGTTTAGCGAGAGAGGAAAAGGGTACTCTTTCAAACTGCCAGTTAACGAGCTACCATCTTGACGAGGGCCCCTCTTGACGTCTCCCTCTACAAGAAGGAACATGATGCCGTCCATGGAAAATGTCGTCGAGCGGTCATGTCACGTTTAATCAAGCCTGAAAAGCCTACTACTTCTACTACTACGCAACAACACATGCGTCATCGAGTGCACGGTCATCGATGGACAACTATAGTTTATTTCCTCTTGATTTTAATAAGACACATCCCATTTTTACGCAGTGGCTCTCAATCTCACTTCCAACTGGGGCCCACTATAAGAAGCTTGGACGCGCTAGCCGGAGGCCGAACAGCTGAGCTCAACGAGACCTAACGTCTCCGGTTCATCGAGTCACTCGCAGCCATCAACACATCCCTTTACCGAATCTATCACAACCCCACAAATCTCACCGTACAGCCACCTACCTTCCCCTCTACATTTCCACGATTAACTATCGCCAATTTTAGGGCCGTGTCAAACTTCGTACATAGTAATTGTGTGTGTGCCTTTTGCATGCGGCTCAATACAGAACTGCCATGCATGTCCCGGGAAAAAACGTGACGTACCGTGTGCGTGTCATGGTGTAGGGTGTAGTCGACTGCGCGGCACGTTGCACGGTGGTGCAACGAAACGTGCCTTGCTTCTATCCACCTTAGCGATGGCCGAGGAGGATAAGGTGTCCATCGTCGCCTCCGTGGTCGCCGGCGAGGAGGCCCCCGTCTCCTCGTCGGTCCCCCTCTACACGTTGAAAGCAGTCGATGTCCCTGTCCAGGCCCCAGTGGAGGCATCGATGGCAGACGTCGTTCCCGTCTAGGCCTCCTTCCCAGCTACCGATGGAGACGCCGAAGAGGAGCCCCCCGCCGGTGAGGAGGCCCCCGCCGGTCACAAGCAGATCACACACTTCTTGGGCACCTACGATCCAGATAAGTACATCGCTCCGCTGAACCCCTATGACACCGGCATCGATGACCTATGGTCGGAGGTAACTTGGGTTTGCTCCCCTCCCCTAGTTCTTCTACCGTTTGTTAGAAATAATGGGCTAATCTATTTAAAATTTAGCTGGTATTGTCATGTTTAATATTCTGGAATTAATCATGGAAATTGTTCCTAATTATCCAACACCGTTCCCATCGTTGGATGCTAGATCTTGGTTTATTAGGATTCACTTGTTCGCATTTCGATTGCTCGATCTTCTTACACCATCTACTCCCCCATTTTCCCTTTCTTCCAATAGGTTTCCGACAGCGACGTCTGCAGCGATGACGAGTTCATTCACACCAAGGATCGTCAGGTGCTGAGGAGGCTGCGGGCCGGCAAGTACGACGGCTTCCTCAGGGACCCCTACAGCTGCCCCTTTTGCAAGGGGGCGTCTACTGCTTGACGAGTCGCGCCGCCGGCGGCATCGTCTTGAACACCTTACTGAAGCATGCAGAGGCCACGGGCTCTGGCATCCACAAAAGCGGAAAGCCCGAGCCCGTGAACATCAACGCCTACATCGCTGAACACGGTGCTGAAGGAAATATGCCGTGAGAGGCAATAATAAAGTTGTTATTATGTATTCCTTGTATATGATAGATGTTTATTTTGCATGCTATAATTGTATTGATAGGAAACATCAATACATGTGTGTTTAATAAATAAAAGGGTTCCTAGTTATGCCTCTCTTATAGACTAGCTTGTTGATTAACAAGATGATCAAGGTTTCCTGATCATGGACATTGAATGTTGTTAATAACAAGGTCACAACATTTGTGACATGATGTGATGAACATTCATCCGAAGTATAGCATTACGATCAAGTCATTATGTTTATATTGCTATAACATCATACAAAGTAGTCTTAGTCCTTAGACCATGAGATCATGTTAATTGCTAACACCGGAAGAGTATCTTGATAACATCAAACGTCACACCGTAACAGGGTGACCATAAAGGTGGGTTCAGTGCTATGAAGGTGTTATGTTGAGGCTCATGGATCAAGAGTGCAATTTGTCAATCCCGATGACGGATAGATATACTCTGGGCCCTCTCGGTGATATCACATTAAGATAGCTTGCAAGCAAGTGATGTGATCACTAGAATGTTATATCACGGGAACGAGAAAAGAGTGCATGTCGGTAACAAGATCAAACTAGGTATTTGGATACCGATGATCGAATCTTGGACATGTATTATATCATGAGACAAAGGGATTAAATTGCTGACGTTAAAGGTTCTCACGATCACAGAAGTCATCGTTGAATATGCAGGAGTCAGTATGGATCTCCAGGTCCCGCTTTTGATTATTGATCTGAGAGGAGTCTCAATCATGTCTGCATTATTCGCAAACCGTAGGGTGACACACTTAAGGGTTTCCGGACACCATTTAGGAGCACATATGTTCCAGACAAAAGGTTTGCAAAGCGTAGCAAATGTTTCGATAGAAACTGGAATTGTTTCGGGTGAAATTGCAGAAAGTGGTTCTGCATGTGATATTGAAATGTTGCAAGGGGTTTTATGTGAATTTTTGTTAATTAAAGTAATTAACAAAATTCTGAATAAAATAAATAAAAGTGTTTTATTAATTGAGAGTTGCATTTAATTTGGTGGAAATTAAATACATGTGAGTGGGATTTTGGGTGGAGGCCATGTTTATGTGAGTGGAGGTTCACCACATGAATGAAGGAGGGGAGGAGTCCCCCCCTCATGCGCCGGCTATGGGAGGGGAGGGGTCTCCCTCCCTCCTATATAAAGCCCCCTCTCCCCTCTCACAAAAAACACCTCCTCGTGAAGGATCTCTCTCCCCCTCTAGATATTCCCCCATGGTCTCGGATTAGCGAGATACATGTTCCCGGTGGCCTTGCGTCTGGAAGGAGTTGCTGCTTCCGCTGATTCGCTGGAGCGAGGAGGTGGAGGTTGTCCGGTGGCTTGAACGTGTGTGCGAGGATGGATGCGCTGCTGATTTGCGGCGTTCGTACTTCAACACGATCTTGAGATCGGCAAGCGTACGACTACATCAACCACGAGTTCCTACTCGTTAATAAAACTCGTTGTCTTCGAGGGTAAGTTCTCCATGGATGTATGTCCACCCGTTGCTCTGTATCTAGTAGATAGATCTTGGCGTATAGTTCTCATCGTAGGAAATTTTTTGTTTTCTATGCTGCGGACCCAACACGTGCTATCTGCATTCACCTCCAAAACCTCCAACGGGTGGCCATCAAAGAGGGTCGCACGCCTCCAATCAGGCCCAAGGCCCCCAAGTCCAAGAAACTAGGCAGCAAGAAGTGGCGGAAGCACCAGAGGGAGAGGGCGGAGGCGCGGGAGCTTGCAGGATGTGCTTGCAGCTACGGCGGCTGCCCTTGCTGCCCAGCAGCTCCTTTCTAGCTATATCCTATTTCTGGCTGAATGCATCGAACCTCGTTAAGCAACCTACTTTCTATCGCTATATCATATTTAGCTGCGCACGGCTATATCTATATTTGTTTTGTTTTCTAAATGAATGTATTCTGCCTGGTGTGATTTGCTGCTCTAGATTTGCTACCTGTTCGGAGGCAAAAAGAGGTCCAAAAGGGAACGAAATATCGAAGTGAGAATCTTCTCTAGATTTGCGACCAATTTGGGCAAAATGAAACATATATGTTTAGCGAGAGAGGAAAAGGGCACTGTTTCAAACTGCCAGTTAAAAAACTACCATCTTGACAAGCTACAAGACACATACATAAACATAACACAACGAGGGTTAAATTTATTTTACTAGTATCACTTGATGCGCTAGACATCTTGGCATGCTAACTGAGTTCCACAAAACAGAAACATAACACTGACAAGTAAAATTTAATTCACTCCTCATCAGACCACTTGACGCGCTTGCCATCATTACAGGTACTCCACATCTGTCGAACTGCTTTGTCCGAAATGGCATCTGACTTGGCTTTCCTATCTTCAGCGTCCTGTAGAACAATTAGCGGTGCATCATAGGCCTGATTGTTGCCGCTAGAAGATGCCGCCTCTCTGTTTGCCGCTTCAGCTGTAGCCTCTCTGTTAGCTGCTTCTTCAGCTGCAAGCTCTCTTTCAGCTGCTTCTGCAGCCTCTCTGTCATCTGCTTCAGATGCAGCCAATTTCTTTGCATATTCAACTTCAAACTCAGCTATTCGGCATTTTCTACAAAGGGCTCCCCTAAGCTCGTCTTCCCTCGTGCAAATAGCAAAACACGACATAACGTTGAAAAAATGGATCTTCTTGTACAGCTGGTAGGTCACGTAAGCATCTATGGCTGTATACTTCAGGTTTATATCAGACAACGGCCACTCGTTCCAGAAATCGTGCCTATCCGTAGAGAAATCTTCCTTCATTGTGACGTACGACTCATCGAGGATTCTAGTTGCGAGTGATGTCATTCTATCCTTCTTCCTGCCCCCTTGGATCTTGACAAGATGCTGAATATTGATCTAGTTGTGCGCAGGAATTATAATTTCCTCTTGATACAATTTCGAAAAATCAGTTGTTGTGTCGACAGTGCAGAAAACAATTTCCTTTTTTTTCAAGGAACTGGCGCAGCGCGGGACATTTCCTGTCAGTCTAGAAAGTATGTAGTTTGTCATCATCAAAATTTGTAACTACAAATATTTTGTCAATGCAAGATCATCATCTCAATATAATTTTGAAAAGTTTAGTGAATGCAAGATCAAGACTCTCAACATTGTATTGTCATAATTTATTCGGTTTTGCTATTTCTCAGTCGGCTGAACGAGTTGCATATTTCTTTTAACTACTGTTGCACTTTTCTACCAACCTTGTCCCAGTGCATATGCGGTTGGGAGACCAAATTCTACCAACCTTGCCCCTGTAGTTCCTTCCGCAGCATCCTAGGCGTGCGCGTAGGCACACATGAGGCTAGGCCCTCGTTCCCTGCCGCTCCAGTTCCGGGAGACGGTTGGCTCGTCTTCTCGCCCGTCAGGCTACGGTGTGGACTCTGGCGGCAGATAGATGGGTGGCACTGGCTCTTCGATTCGACCGTTGACAACGCGTGTGCCAAGCGCAGCTATCCCCATACCATTTCGTCCTCGATCACCTCCCATGACAACTGACACCCGTACCTCCTCGTAGATGGAACCTGAGCAGCCTCACAGCGGGTCGAGCGCGTGTTCCTGCCATAGTCAATGAAGATCAATGCCGCCAAAGCCACTCTCCGCTGGGGGTTGGTAGCCTTTTCTCTGGACGGTGCGGTCACGTGTCACAGGCCGAAATAGCGGTAGCCAAGGGACGAGGAAAATTTTATATCCCATAGGACATGGCCGTGAGATTTCCTCCTAGTATGCACCATCAAAAGGGTGCGGGATGAGGTCATGATTGCCGGAGTCATGGATGGAGACGAATCCTTCCTACGTTTCTCGCCATGGAATCGGCAGCTCCAAGCCATTTTGCTGCACTCGAGCTCTCGGGAGGAGGACGAGGGATGGAGTGTTGCCTCAGCATTAGTCTATCACATGGGGAGAGAAAAAGGCTACTGACTAATAGCTGGGCATCAAAGATTCTTCCTAGGCTTTAGGCGGGAACCTTTGACATATATGTCAAATTGCATCTTTCCCCCTAACTTTTAGTAAATGCAGAAAAGGCAACAATATAAATTTCTACACAACATCTTTTCTAGATCTCAGAGCACTTTTTGGCGATGAATGAAGATGATACGTCAAGTACCCATGTGTACGAGCACAAATGTATTTCTGAAAATTGAATGATGTATTTGTGTGTATCCCAAAGTAATATAAACACCACTGTGGCTTTCCCAATAAAAAGGGTGATATCTTTTGATATGCTATGTGACATATCTCGTTTTATGAAGCTCATAGCAATCTCTACAATCTCACTGTAAAATGAGGAAATATCAATAGTAGTAGCGATAATGAGAGAACATAATTTATGGACATGCTTTCCTTGACTCCCACTGGAACAACACTAGGACTGATTAATTGCTTGTTTATCATTCAAGTTTGTCTGCCAAATTTATTCTCACGGAAAGAAGAAGCGATGGAGGGACTACTTTGACGGGCTGTTCAATGATGGGAGTAAGAGCATTACACCCGAGCTGGATGATGCTTTCGACGACACAAACATGCGGTTTATTCGGAGGATCCAAGAGATCGAGGTTAAGGAAGCCCTAAAACGGATAAACGGAGGGAAGGCCATGGTTCCCGATGATGTTCCCATTGAAGTATGCAGATGCCTTGGAAACATGGCAGTATTATGGCTAACTAAAATTTTCAACAACATATTTCGGTCAAACAAGATGCCCGATGAGTGGAGGAAAAGTACATTAGTACCCATCTTCAAGAATAAATGGGATATCCAAAGTTGTACTAATTACAGGGGAATTAAGCTTATGATCCATACTATGAAGCTTTGGGGGTGGCAAACGTTAATAAAAATCAATTTGGCTTCATGCCTGGGAGATCCACTATGGAAGCGAGCTTCTTGATTCACCGGATTATGGAGAGATATAGGGAGCAAACAAAGGACCTACATATGGTTTTAATTGACTTGGAGAAGGCCTATGACAAGATACCAAGGATGGTCATGTGTTGGGCACTAGAGAAACACACAGTCCCAACGAAATACATTTCCCTCATCAAAGATATGTATGTTAATGTTGTGACAAGTGTTTATGTAGGAGATGGTGAGACTGACACTTTCCCTATTATAATAGAACTACATCAAAGTTCATCTTTGAGCCCATACATTTTTGACTTGGTGATAGATGAGGTCACTAAGGACATACAAGTTGATATTCTTCGGTGTAAGATTTTTGCTAATGATGTGGTACTAATAGATGAGAGCAGGGTGGATGTCAATAGAAAACTGGAGTTGTGGAGGCATACTTTGGAACCCAAGGGGTTAAGACTTAGTTGGACAAAGATAGAGTATATGTGGTGCGACTTCAGCGGTGTTGGAGGCGAGGAAAAAGGGGGTTGTCTAGGAGGGCAAGCAGTGCCCCATAGAGACACCTTTAGATACATGGGATCAATGTTGCAAAGTAATGGTGGTATCGATGAGGATGTTAGCCACATGATCAAGGCAGGTTGGATGAAGTTGTGGCAATCATCTAGAGTCCTATGTGATAAGAAGGTTCCACAAAAACAAAAGGCAAGTTTTATAAGACGACAATCAAACCCACCATGCTTTATGGTGAAGAATGTTGGCCCACTAAGAGGCAACACATCCAACAAATAAGGGTCAGATTAGGAATGAAGTGATACGAAATAGGGTAGGGGTGGCACCAATTGAAGAGAAGCTTGTCCAACACAGATTAAGGTGGTTTGGACATGTCCTACGGAGGCCACCAGAAGTACCGGTTAATAGTATGATCCTAAGGGGCATCGATAATACTAAGAGGGGCAGAGGACGACCAAAGTTGACATGGGAGGAGGTTGTTAAAAGGGACCTCAAAGATTGGAATGTTCCTAGAGTTTTGGCTTTTGATAGGGCTTCATGGAAATCCACAGCATGTGCTCGAACCTTGATTTACTCTGTTTGTTCTTTCATTTCCTTGTGCTTCTACTAGTTTCTGCTTTGACTTGATTTTTTCTTGAGTTTCTGTTTGGGTTTCATATCTAGCCTACCCCAATTTGCTTGGGTAAAAGGCTCAGTTATTGTTGTTGTAAAGAAGGAGTTGATGCAATGAGATGAAGTTTGCAGGAGGACTGGTAAGCTGTCGTGTTTGCAGTCTTTTTAAGCTTTTATTACTTGCGGAAGCTTCGCATTTAATTAAAGTATACTTTCATTATTTTTTTATATAAATATCATCTGATAAAACCATAAATTATGTAACTAAGAGTCAAGCACAATATTAGGAATGGTCGAGAATACATTTGATCTTTCCTTTGGATTTAAATTCGGCTCAACTCTTTTGATCCTTTGATTATTTTGAAACCGTATTACCAGAGTATTCTAGTATTACAAATTGTAGAAATCATTATAGACTCTGCCCAGCTCATGCGAGTTGTAACCCTACGCAACCTAGCTCCCAAGATGATCATGGAGATGGAGGCTGGCAGTCCTTGCTAGGAGTGAAGAGGAGGAAGACAAGAGGTCGAGGTTCACAGGCAGCATAAAGTATCCCACAACCAGACACATACAACATGTTTTATTGATAGCTCACAAGATAGAATCTAGAGACCATCTTGGTGCAGCATCACAACAGTTTCAGAGACCAGGCGTGTTTCTTCCATGCTTTATCAAGATTCAGACAGCAGAGTGTGTGTTTTACCGTCGGTTCCAACCGGATGATGTACACTACATTGCATTCTTCTCATCTGTCTAGAGCGAAGCATTGTCAATCAGGTTACAAGCTTGATACTTAAGTCCCATAGATTCCTGGCCAGCTCCACATCCCTAGCCTTCTCACTCCGCTCGTACAGGTTGTTGTTGCTGAAGTACTTCCTCAATACGCCCTTCACGTCCGGGTGCTACGCGGCATAGAACATGGTTGCCGCACCCTGTTTGTAACACAAACCCCGAGGCTAGTGTGTTAGAGATAGAGGCAGGGATCATCTAAGATTGGAGGAACACAACAGTCGTGTACCAGCAAACTGAATAAACACTTTCCACCCTAAATCTGAGCATAGCCATTAACAAATGTCTTGGTGAAAGAAATCCAGGTGGAGTGTTTTCTCCCACCCATGGTGACCATAAAAATGTCTTAGTGAGATCCGGATTTGTAGGTGCTATTTATCCTTGTTCTCTAAGATGATAGAGTATACGTAATATTGTAAAATTAAGAGAGAACCTTGACGATTGATCATATTTGTGCAGACGTGTACCTGATTAGCACTTTCGGCACCAATTTACCAAGTGTCATATTGTGGCACCTCCCCCCGGGATTAAGGTTAAACAAATTCCAGACCTTAGTCTGACATGAGCCTAACCTAGAGCTCAAGGATATCGAGCGAACAATTGGTAACACAACAGTGACCCTGCGACACAAAAATTATTACAGAAAGCTCATAACTTGCAGAGAACCAAAATATTACAAGCAGAGGTCACTTACCACAAACATCAAGCAATGAAATGAAAATTATTCTATTAAGTATAGCAAACTTAACAAATGTCCTAAGAGTCCTGAAGCATAACGATGACGTCCCAGCCCATAGATTTCAGGCTGCTAGCCGGGAACCCCAAGCTACACGTCGGTGTCGATGTTGTACCAACCTCATCTTCAGGGAAACACTTACTCTGCTATAAAAGTATCAACAAAGTAAGGGTGAGTACAGGGTGTACTCCGCAAGACTTATGGCTGGTAGGGTTATTTTTCATAAAGCTATTTTTGTTTGTAAACAATAGGGAGAAGAAGCTTGTCTATTCAGAGTATTTTTTAAAGGGAATAAGAGAGTGACATCTCCAAAGTATTGATCATCATCTTTTGATATCCACCGAAACATCGTTAGAATCTCTCAACTAGGAGCACTCCCTCATACCCATGAGGAAGTGTCCTTAAGCACACATTGATCTGCCGTGTTTCACGATTAAGTTAATGTTCTCTATGATCACGAATTTTTGAAAATATTTAGAATCTCATCACCAAGCGTTCATAACCGTGAACACGAATTTTTGAAAATATTTAGCCCTACAGGTGTGTACAACTTTACCCACATGTACCAACCGACTCTTAATGCCTGATCATTAGCCCTCTTCCTTTTTATGTGGCAGAGGGTGATTGACCATGGTATTTACCTTGCTTTCGCTGAGACCATGAGTCACACCCTAAGGAGAGTTCCGCTGTAATGGGTCAAATCCTGAAGTTGGTCCCTAGAGATGCGAGGAGAGGTTGGTTTATTTGGGGACCTATCCATCCGAAGGAACCCGGTCCATGCTTCCCTACCTATTATGATGCACCTCCTTCACCGCCTTTGAGAAAAACCAGAATGAATATGTCGAATGGAATGCCCAAACTATTTGACTCATGGAATCTACTAGGAAATTTAGTTAGTCTATGGGTTCCCAAGCCCCGTGTGGCTATACGCTTGTCTCTATTCCAAACGCAAGAACTCGGTTCATAGTGGTGGCGAGCATGGGACTACAAAAACTACATCCCACCGTAGACACCCATACAAGCCTTAGCATGTTTAACCTCACTTCACCACTAATCTCATCTCATCACGTTCTGCTTTCATATTAGATTCTCTGCATCTGGTACATCATTTGGATGAACCAACACTGGTAGCTAAGCATTGCTAAGAAGGTCATAGATATAAGCTCTAGAAGTACACACAAGCCAAATCAAGTTATGCTAAGAGTAGTGGATCAGGTAATATAAGCTCAAAGGGAGTAATGCAACAGATAGGATACTCTATCTATTGGTAAAATACCATAGTAGAATTATATGCATCATGGCAAGAATTGAAATGCTTTTGAAATCATAAGATTATATTATGGTGGGGTTATGCTTGTTTGTGCCTGTTGATAATATATAAACAGATCTTCATGAGCCTTGTATTTGACTTGATTACATTTGGTCAAGTATTGATCTTCGATCTTCGATGGTGTTGATTTTGGTCTTCGATCTCTATGTCGATAATGTATTCTACCGGGAAGGACCAAAACACCGAAAAGAAAGGGAAAAAATAAACACATGGCATCGATGCAATGATCAAGCAAGAATGATGATATGACAAGTTAAATAGTACTAAAATGAAATCCTAAGGCATGCTTGACCATTTTAAACAGGATCCAAGGTGTCTAAACCCTAAAAGAGGGAAACCTCGGAATTACCTACATGGTTCATTTTGTTCTTCTAATTAAACTTGTAATTAAAGTTTCTTAACAATGCATGATTATAGCTTTAAAAGGTAGATCTGTTTTTCTAAATATTTTGATATATTATACATATTTTTTGATTTAATATGAATTAGTTATGAATTTTTCCAATTTAATTCATATTCTGAAAAAATTAACCAATTAAAAGATTTTACTGCGTCAGCATGAGTCAAGCTGGCGTCCGTGCGGGGGTGGGGTTGTTTACCACTAGGGATAATGTCGTCGGATTGATGACAAGTACGCCATGAGGGGGTCCTCGAGGCGTGTGGAAGAGAGGAGTGTGAGACGTATGGTGTTCCAGGACGGTGAGCACACAAGTTTACCCAGGTTTTAATCCGCCGGCTCTAGACAGACCCTACTCCTGGTAGCAATTCAGTAATACGGCAGAGCCGGATATGGGTTACAAGGGTTTCGCCTGTGAGAGTTGAGATTGTAGACTATTGTGGTCTTTAGAGTGTTGCCCTAAAGGCTCTCCCTAGGACGGCTTATATAGATATCCGGCCTAGGATTTACAGGAGAGATCTATCCGGCTACGACTAAGAGTCGGTTACAGAGTACATCTTGAACTACAAGTAGCACTATGGGCCTAAGTCGGTAAGTCTTCTGGGCCTTCCCGTAGCCAGATTGGACTCCGTCTTCTCCCCCTGACTGGGCCGCCCGTGAAGCAAAGCTCTAACTCGAAGTGGGCCACCCTGGTCAGTGAGGAACTGTGAGGATACCCGGAAAGTATATCCCCAACAGCAGCCCCCGGAAGTCTCCAAGATCCAAAGTCGGATTTTATCATCGTCTAGCTTGATCTTCGGCTTGCAGAATCTTGAAGGGTTTTTGAAACTTCACAACAAAAAATACGATCTGGGTCTTAAAAATAAGTCGGACCTATCAACAGGTTACTCGGATTTTCCAGCTTGATTTCAAACTAAGCCGGAATTTTGGTCTCTAACGCCACCTGACACAAGTCATGGTCAAGTCACGTCATGTGACAGACATCCTGTCAGCACGACCGTTGGTGGGTCCGCGGTTCACAGAACCGAGGCACCGTTTCAATGCGTGCGCGGAGATCGAGGTGACGTAATCATCGCGTGGGTCCTTCCCAGTTCCTTCCACGACGCGTGGCGGTTACACTGTAGCATTTGCACGAATCTTGGCGCAGTTAGGTGGATATAAGGGGTGAGGATTCTTCTCCACTTCTCTTCACCTGTCCTTTGCCTTTTCCTCTCCTCCAAATCTCCCCCGCGTGCACAGAGCTCCTCTGCTTTCCTCCAAAAAACTCCCAGCGCTGCCCATCCTAGGTCAACTGCTCGCAGGAGAAATGGCTTCTTCTTCTTCTTCCGGCTTGGCGGCAGCGGTGGTGACGGCGGCGATGGAAGCGGCAGCGGAGAAGAAAGCTTCCGCGGGGTCTGGATCCCCTGCATACTCGATGATGAGAAGCTCCAGAACGTGGAGATAGAAGGGCTCCTCCGTGCCGGCGACTGGCGGAGCGGCTTCGAGGAAACAGTCCCCAACCCGCGCGCTGGCGAGCGGGTCCACTTCGGCACCCACCTCGACAGAGGTTTGTCATTCCCTCCCTCGGAGTTCTTCTCCGAGGTGATTGACCATTTTGGTGTCCAACTCCACCATCTTCCTCCCAACTCTCTACTAGAGATGAGCGCTTGCGCTTCTTTGTGTGAGGGCTTTCTCGGCATTAGGCCGAGTTTGACCTTATTCCGGTACTATTTTCATGTCCGGAGAAACTCTATCACTACCGGTGTTCCTTACATCACCGGTACTATTAGTTTTTCACTTAGACGCGAGCGCGCATATCCCAAAATCCTAGCTAGTGACTCGGTCAAACAATGGCCAGCCATATTCTTTTATCATAAGGATATTCTGGCTCCCGGCAAAGCCACTGCTTTGCCGGCTTTCATCAACGGAGCTGCCACGGCCCAACCGTCTTGGAACGAGGCTCCTCCGGCTCTCACTGATGATCTGATCCTCGCTAAGAGGCGGATCGAATACTTGATCAAACACAAAGGACTGAAGGGATCCGACTTGGTCGAATGCTGGGTCTCACGCCGGATCCAGCCCCTTCAGTACCACGGAAATTGACTGATGCACTCCATCACGTTGTCCAAGAAAGAATCCCTCCACATCAGCCCCAAAGCCTACACCACACAGGGCTATATAAGCCAGATCAAGTGGCTGATCAGGGAGCGGATCGAGAGGAGGATCCCGGAGGTTTCTCTAGATATGCATACGGCAGAAAACCCCGTAGTGACGGTAAGCTTCTATCAGTACACCTTTTTATGTGTTTCAATCTTTGAGTTACATTGCAATACTGATATGTTTTCTTCTTTTTAGCTTGCTGACCTCCCCGAGTCGGAATTCGCTCCGCTCGAAGGATATCCTCCAGAATTTTCTCAGGCGACAGAAGTGGTACCATTGCCGGATGCTGCGCTCAAGAAGCGCAAAGCTCCAACAGTAGCTGTTTGCACAAAGGAGGTTCCCATCGTGAAGAGGTAACTTTCAATCACAACTTCCGCCTTTGTACTTTATTCAAATTCTCTTCTGAGATGTAATGTTTCCGACTTTATCACATTCTCAGAGCTAAACAGCTCATCAAGGGCAAGGGGAAGGGAACTTCTTCGAAACCCCTGCGACAGATGAAGCTTACCATAGCTTCTCCTACCATGGCTCCTCCGACTCCTGCCCCTCAACCTTCCGCAACGCCGGTGATCATCCCTTCTCTGGCCGTCGCAGAAGATCCGGATCCTTCAATGGAGCCTGTGATTCTTGAATCGCAAACTGACGTCACCATGGGTGAGTCATATTTAGATAAGGGTGAACCCACTTTGGGTAATGATCCCTCGGCAGAAACCTTTGCCGAAAACCTTATCAGCAATCCGGGACTTGCCAAGTTTGGCCTATCCCGGAAATCTGCTGAAGAGATCCAGCGGCTGGCCAGGCAATGCCTGGAGAAAAGAAACTTATCTGTCGAAGAAGAAGCACAAGAGGCAGAGGACATCAAGCACTCTGAACTTCTTGAACAAGTGCGTCTTTGCAACGAAAGGATACGGACCATGAGCTTCCAACAGCTCTAGTGATCCCCCTGACTTTCGCTCAGAAGGTTGCTGCTGAAGTGAATGCGAGTTTGGATAAACTGACTCGCGAACAATATGTAAGTCAGAATTCTAACTCCTGTTTTTCCTTTATTTCATATCATATCCTCTAGCCCCCAAGCATCAAGTAGGATAAATAATCCAGGTTTATGCTTCCTTAGGATGCCAAAGAACGAACTAGTGTAGCCCCCAAGGCTCGTGCTGATATTAGCAAAAATATTAGCCCGAGTCTTTAGTAGCTTTCTGACTTTGGGTATTATGACTTACAAAAAGTATATTCCTATAACCAGGATTTGTTGAAGAATGTCTGTGATAAGCGGAGAGAGGTCAAAGCTCTCCGACTTAAAAATGCTAAACTTAAAGTTTAAAAAGGATGAGGCCGAAGGTAAACATTTCGAGACTGAAACCTTGTCTTTGCGTTTTCATAGTCGAATTTTTTCACTGAACTGTTGTTCTTTTTTGACTTATAGCACTGGTGAAACAATCCTGTGCCATGATTGAAGAGGCCGAGAACCTCAAGACATTGGTGGTGGAGAATAAGGAGCTTCGCCAAGAGCTGGATCAGCTCAAGGCAGATCATGAAAAAAGCATCGCTCAAATCCTTGAATCCTCCTCCATGGCTACTGATGAGCGTGATCGCAAGATCGCTGCTCCAGATCAAAAAATCTCGGACCTCAACAATGAGCTTAGCAGAGAGAGGGACCTTTCTGAGGCACTCCGGGCTAAACTCCAGAGTCTTCGGGAAGAGAAGACCAAAATTGACGACGTCATTTTCAGTACGTTCCATCTGTCTGACTTTTCCGCTTTCTTCGACTTCTCTCAATATCGGATTTTCTTAACTTGTTTTGTGTATAGGTCCTCTGAACTTGACAGACTCTTCCTCCACCGAGCCCCGCACCCACCAGCTTACCCAAGTCGGTGACCTGCTTCATGACTTCCGCCAATCCCTTGAGGACATCGGCGAAGCTCTCAAGATTCCGGACATGCATAGCATGTCAGATTTTCAGGTGCGGGACAAGGCAAAGGACATGCCGCAATTTATCCAGGATTTGAATATGTCCTACGCACGGACTGCGGCACAGAACGCTCTTACCATGGTCATGAGCCATCATGGAAACATGGAAATATGGCAAGTGACCAGAGGGTACTGCAAAGTAGATGAAGACGGCCAGGAGCAGGACCTTCAAGCCATCATGCACTCCTGTGCCGGATATGGGTGTCATGTGGCTGACTTGACCAGCTACGAAACTCCTTTCTTCACCCGCGTGGACACTCCGCCTCCGCCTCCAGAAGAATCAGCAGAAGTTTCCGACGATGACCACACCGTTTCAGATGTGGATATCTCGGAACGATACCAAGGCAGTGTATCTAGCGAGCTAACAACTCCTTCTTCTCCTCCTGCATCATAGATTGCCAGAAAAAATTTGTATTATTCTGAAAAACATGATGGGTCTGTAACTATGTAGTATTATAATTTTGCTAGTGCTAAGCTTTTGATCCATTCAACACTTTTGGCTTTAAATATTTATGTGCCTGAAATGTTTACATAAGCACTTGTATTTTTTCGTCTATACTTATCGTTTATCTGGCTTTCCGCCTCGTCCCTTTCGTGAGCCGGCTAAACCTTCTGTCGAAAACTTTGCCGAGCAACGGAGCTCAATTGCTAAATCAGTTTAAACTCGCAAACAAAGCCGGCTTCTAGTACAAACAATTCACTACTCGAAAAATGCCCGCATTCAGCAATCAGACAAATAACCAAAGTAAAGACTAGAAACTTTAGAGTTATACCCGAGGGTAGCAGTTTTAGAATCGGAAATCTAAACCAGAACGGACATGAGCATAAAGTACTTTCAAGCATTCTGGGATTTTCGACTATGACATGATCATTCGGAAATAAGATGGTAAAAACTTCTCAGAAAAACTTGAGGCAACCAAAACTTTTATTTCTCACAGAACATGTACATATATATGATTACAAAGAAGGATAAACTAAGAATGAAAGGGACGTAGCTGAGCAATATTCCACGGTCTGTCTAACTCATCTGGATTTATACTGCCTCCAGCTCTCTTTCTCTTCTTAGTAGCAGGTCTTTCTTTGACTAGCCTTATGTCAGTTAAGTAATATGAACCATTGTGCAATACTCGACTAACTAAAAAGGGCCCTTCCCATACTGGGGAAAGTTTGTGCTTTCTTTGTTGCACAAGCCGGAGAACCAAATCGCCTTTATTGAAAGATCTGTTTCTGACTCTCTGGCTATGATACTTGCGTAACTTCTGCTGATAGGCTATTGATCTCATTTCAGAAACGACGCGAACTTCTTCGACTAAGTCGAGATCATTTCGTCGAGAAATCTCGGCATCCTCTTCAATATACACGGCCACTCTAGGAGAAGTGTGAATTAAATCACTAGGAAGAACTGCTTCTGCACCATAGATCAAGAAGAAAGGTGTGTATCCGGTTGACCTGTTCGGAGTCGTTCGTAAACTCCATATTACAGAGGCTAATTCCTCTTCCCAAGCCCCCGTAGCACGTCGTAGTGGTGCTTCGAGTCTTGGTTTTAGGCCTTGTAGGATTAAACTATTTGCTCTTTCAACTTGTCCGTTAGCCTGTGGATGTGCGACTAACGCAATGTCAAGCCGGATATTTTGCTCATTGCAGAATTCGGACAATTCTCCCATAGAGAAGTTACTCCTGTTGTTCGTGATAATGCTACGCGGATAACCATACCGGATTATAACATCCTCGATAATCTTTTGGCTGTTCCTCCATCACAACTAGTGACAGGTTTAGCCTCAATCCATTTGGTGAATTTATCCACCATCACTAAGAGATGAGTAAATCCACTTGGAGCTCATTTAAATGGTCCTACCATATCAAGCCCCTAGACCGCAAAAGGCCATGTTATTGGTATTGTTCGCAGCTGATCAGCCAGAACATGAGCTTGTTTGGCGTACTTTTGGTAGCCTTTGCAAGTCTTGACTAATCGTTCGGCATCTGCCTGAGCTGTAAGCCAGAAAAATCCGTGTCTAAAAGCTTTTGCCACTAAAGATTTGGCTGCAGCGTGGTGTCCACACTCGCCTTCATGGATTTCCCTTAAGATTTCCACTCCTTCTTCCGGAGACACACAACGCTGAAAATCCCCAGAGATACTCCGCTTATAGAGCTCACCTTTAACTATAGTGTAGGATTTCGCTCGTCGGATAATCTGCCGGCTCAGAATCTCATCTTCGGGTAATTTGCCATCTACCAAATAATCGAGGTAGGGTTGAGTCCAGCTAGGAATTACAGCCGGAACTGCTATCAAAGGTGAGTCGGATTTGGTCGGATATTCCTCATCTACTCCCTTTATTGAGGGAACTTTGAGGTGCTCTAAAAAAGCGCCATCCGGGACCTCTTTCCGTGCAGAGCCTATCTGAGATAGTGTATCTGCTTCCTCATTTTCTGCTCGAGGGATGTGTTGAACCTCAAACCCTTCGAACGATTTAGATAGATTATCCACGATGGCTTTATAAGCTGCCATGTGCTTATTTGCATCAAACGTCGGATGCCAATATCCTTAGCAATCCGGATTCCATGCAGCAATGCTTCATACTCGGCAATATTGTTTGTCGCTGTGAAGTGGATCTGCAACACGTATAGAATTTTATCTCCTTGGGGTGATTTGAGCACCACGCTCGCCCCCGAGCCCCCTCGAGCCTTAGACCCATCAAAATAGAGGGTCCAATATTCCGACTCAGGGAGGATCATGTTCTCCTTCGTCTCTGTCCAATCAGCGACAAAGTCAGCAAGGATCTGGGATTTGATTGCTGTCCGAGGTTTATACTCAATATCAAAAGCTGAAAGCTCTATGCCCCATTTTGCGACGCGTCCTGTGGCGTCACTGTTGTTGATTATATCTCTCATGGGAGCTGTGCTCACCATGGTAATTGGATGCTCCTGAAAATAGTGTCGTAACTTACGAGATGCTAGAAAAACACCGTAAGCCAACTTTTGATAGTGCGGATACCGCTATTTTGACTCTGTCAGGACTTCACTGACAAAGTAAGTTAGCCGCTGCACCAGGTGTTCCTGATTTTCCTCTGGTCTCTCCACCACCATGACGATACTAACGACCTTATTTGTCGCAGCAAGATAAAGCAACATCGGTTCCTGAGGTTCCGACGCTGCAAGGATAGGAGCAGATGAGAGAACTTTCTTCAGATCTTGTAGTGCAGCTTCAGCTTCATCAGTCCAAACAAAATCCTTAGTCTTTTTCAGGAGTTTGTATAATGGTGTGGCTCTTTCACCAAGCCGGCTTACAAATCGACTGACCGCAGCAATATAACCAGTTAGTCTTTGTATGTCCTTCAGGCGAGTTGGCCTGGAAATATTGAGTATAGCCTTGATTTTGTCCCGGTTCACCTCTATGCCTCTTTGAGACACGATGAAACCTAACAATTTTCTTCGGGTTAAGCATGATGTTGTATTTTCGTAGATTGGCAAATGTTTCCTCCAAGTCGGAAATCAATGTTTCCTTCTTTTTGGACATCACCGCAATATCATCCACGTATGTGTGTACATTGCATCTGAGTTGGTCATGGAGGCAACGCTGCATCGTGCATTGGTACGTAGTTCCTGCATTCTTCAGCCCAAAGGGCATCGTAACAAAGCAAAAGGTTCCGAAGGGGGTTATGAATGAAGTTTTGACTTTGTCAGATTCCTTCATCCAGATTTGGTGATAACCGGAATATGCATCGAGAAAATAGAGGAGTTCCGAGCCTGCCGTAGAATCGATAACTTGATCAATTCCAGGCAGAGCAAACGGATCTTTTGGACAAGCCTTGTTCAAGGCAGTGTCATCAACACACACCCTTAAACCAATGGTGTCCTTTTTAGGGACCATTACAAGATTGGCCGACCACTCAGTGTGGATGACCTCTTCTATGAATCCGGCTAACTCGAGACGTGTTAGTTCCTTAGTTATTGCCTTACGGTTTTCATCGCCGAAACATCGTAAGGACTGTTTGACGGGTTTAGCATTCGGGTTTACACTTAAAGAGTGCTCGGCAAGTTCCCTAGGTACTCCGGTCATGTCAGATGGCTACCATGCGAAGATATCTTGATTTACTTGGAGGAACTTGATGAGCGTGCTTTCCTATGAGCTATCTAGGCCTACGCCTATCTGGGTCACCTTCGAGGGGTCATCATCCTTCAACGGCGTCTTCTTCGTCTCTTCTGATGCCTTGAACTCCAGATTTGGCTTTGTCACCTCCTTCTTCATTGCAGGCATCTCGGACGGATCTATGCTCTTCTTGATCTCCTGGTACTCCTGGGCATGTAGCACGGCTTCGGCAAAGGTGACATTTCCATCCTCGCACTCTCGTGCTTTCTTCGGGTCTCCCCTGATGGTGATCACGCCATTGGGACCTAGAATTTTCATCATATTGTAAATGTAACACGGACGAGCCATAAAAGCCCAATAAGCCGAACTCCCGAATATAGCGTGGTACGCGCTCTTGAACGGGACCACTTCGAAGGAAAGTGCTTCCGTCCGATAATTCTTTGGAGTTCCAAAGGTAACATCCAAAGTGATCTCCCCTAGGGAATTGGCTTGTCTTCCTAGGACAACTCCGTGAAAGATCACAGAGCTATAGTTTAGCTGGATTTCCGAGATCTTCATCCGGCGTAGCGTTTCGACATAGAGAATATTGATACTGCTACCACCGTCCATGAGGGTCTTGGAGAAACCATAACCGTCAATAAGTGGATTGATGATTAAGACGTATTTTCCTCGCCTGTGCAACTTAGGCGGATGATCAGCGCGGTCAAATGCAATTGACACTTCCGACCAGTCGAGGTATTGGGGGACAGTCGGAACTGTTGCATTGAGCTCGTGTAGAACTGCTTTCTTGACCTTTGCTGGTTGAGATCCGAGGAAAGTGACATAAGTGTCCTTCTTGGTGGGGAAATTTTTCTTCCCTTCCGGCTTGGGATTTGAAGCATCAGCTTCCTCCATGTCGAAGTCTTCCTTGGTCTCCTTTTCTTTTTCAGGATTCTTCTTTCCCTTCTTCCGCTTAGCTTTGTAGCCTGCGGTGTCATCTCTTTTGATGTCGTCATTGAAACGACATTCAGCATTGGTGTGGGACGAGCCCCCATTGACGTCTAGGTGATGCACACCTGGGTTATTGGCAATGTCGGCCCAAGAGTAGGTTTTGCCTGGTTGTTGGTCTCCTCTACCTTGGACTCTCGAAGTTCCACGCCCACGCCCACGGCCTCCGCCGCGTCCTCCTCGTCCTCCAGACCCGAAAGTAGCAGTGACCACTGCCGTTTCTGCGTTGGGTTTTTCTTCTGAGGTATTTTTACGCTTCTGAGCCTGTTGCTTTGGTTGTTTTGTCGACTGTGGCACAACTAGGGCATTGAGTAATCCCTCTGCATCGTCGTCGGCATCTGCATACTTTCTCGCTGTTTCTATCATCTCTCCCAGATCAGTGACTTTGTCACACTTCAAACGATGGCGCAGTAGGCCAATTGGGAGACCTGCGATGAAAGCTTCAATCACAGTTTGATCGTTTACTCCTTCACAGGAGTTCTTCGTGTCGATCCATCATCCGAGGTAATCCCGGCAAGTTTCTTCGGCTTTCTGGGTGCAACGCTATAGGTCTCCGACCGTACAGGGCCTCTGATATGTGCCTTCGAAATTCCGAAAGAACGCACTTTGCATGTCATACCAGTTGTGGATGGTGTTCTCCAGAAGTTCATTAAGCCATGATCGTGCCATCTTCCGCAACATAAGTGGGAGATATCGGGTTGCGACCAGGCTATTTCCTCCTTTGGCGATGCAGCAAGCTTGGAAAAAATACTGTAGCCAGGTATCTGGCCGAGCAATGTCGTCGTAGGCTTGGATATGTCTTGAGATAGCAAATCCTTCCGGGAATCTTGTAGCTCTGATGCATGGTCCGAAGCACTTTGGGCCCACGTAGATATCATCGTTTTCGTAGCGGCGTGCCTCTATGTTGGAGTTGATTCTGTGCCTTGCATCATTCGGGGATAGAGATCGTCCCGAATGTCGGTTGTGGCTGTGGTGCCTTGGAGCCAGACTTCAGCTTCTGCCACCACCTCCTCCGCCACATCGTCCTCCTTGTCCCCCTTGAGAGCCGTTGTGATGACTACCTGGTGGAGAGGGTGGGGCAGCTGGATTATTTCCGGCTGATCGCCGGCCTCCGTCCGGAGCATCATTATTCCGGTTCTGGGGAGGGTCTTCACTACGACGAGCCCTCCTGCCGGCTTGTACCGGCATGGTTTCCGCCGTTCGTTCGTCCGTTGTTCCCACTACGGTGAGGCTCAGCCGGATGGCTTGCATGTCTAGGAGGTGGCATTTTTTGACGATCCTCCTCCCGACATTTCTCTTTGTCTTCTCCCCTTCGATTGTTTGACTCACGTCGGGGAGGATTCTTCGGCTACAGTGCAGCAATGGCATCTTGCTCCGCCGCTGGAATGACGTTGCTCCAGTCATGTGCGGTTATGTGATGCTGTCCTGATGATCTGGTTCTGGAGTAGTTATCTTCCGATCGGTCGGAATGGTGACGCTGTTCCGGAACACGCTGGGGCCTTATATCATTCCAGGCTGAGTCCATGTGACATTGGTCGGATTTTGAGACCAGTTTTCCACTTCCGGATTTCGCAACCATCTGTTGCTCCAGACCCTTGGTGAGTAGCTTGATGCCCAATCGAACCTGTTCTGGGCCTGGGTTATTTGATAGAATATCTCGAGCTGCGACAGTGTTCTGTGCCGGTGTTGGGTACACCAGGTCTTCTTTGCTGTTGAGCCGAGGCATCCGTGGATCTCCTTCAAAGAGTACCCTATTTACTTCCGGAAATTTACCATCACCTATGTAACGTTTCCGGGTCTTCTGATGCAACCGAGACATGTAATCTTTAGTTACCATGCGTTTCTTTTCTCCCTCGATGTTTTTAGCTTCATCCAGGAGTTGTTGATGACGCACTTCTAGGGCCTAGGCCCTTTTGTCCAGCTCTTCAGCAGTGAGTTCTGCAGTTGTAGGGATAGGTGTGGTTAATGCAGCATCGATGAGTTTACGCGCACCTTCAGTGATCACGTGTCCATCCACTGATTCTTCTTTTTTCGGCTCTTCTGGGATAAGTGCTCCATTTGAGTCTTCCCCATATTCCTCGGCAATCACCTCCTCTGTCAGAGGGTCTTTTGCTGGGGTCTTGTTCTTCTTGTTCCTCTTCTTTGCCTTCTTGGCAGTGCCGGTAGCAAAGACGGATTTGGGTCCATTTTCCGGAGTTAAGCTCTGATCGGTACTTTTGGACATCTGGACTTCGGGATTGTCTCCGACTTCCATGTCATTGTGCGCTTTGGGAGAGTGTTCCCCGGATCCTTCATCCATGGCGTCTCCTTGTTCTGCAGCTTTGGAGTTATACTCATCTTCATATTCCGCGGAGAACTTTCGGAAATCTACTGACGTCATCGATTCATCCGAGGATGCGGGTACATCGGCGTTTGTTCCAATTGTCTCCAGCACAGAGTCGGTGTTTTCTCTAGCATCGGCAGAGCCGGATCCGGATCCTACATAGCCGACAAAGTGCGACGCGTGCTTCCTGAGGTACCTACGGCTCTCGCGACCAGTCATGTCGAAACTTTTGATGGTCTCGAGAATTGCATCTGCGCTTGCATCTTGCATTATCATACATCACAGTGTGTACCTTAGGAAAGGCCTGTCTGTCCCGGCGTCATTAGAGCCGGAATCAGTGTCATTGATATGCTCCTCCTGGATTTCAACTTCTGCGGGTGGGTCGATCTGGGATACAGTCTCTCCGAGGATATCCACTCCAGATTCTGCTTTAACCGCTAGGTCTTTCTCAGGCTCGGATTACTCCACTATCTCCGCAGTTGGTGCGGTCTGGGTGGGATTAGGGTTTTCTGAGATCTGGAACTCTGCCACCTCCTCGGACAAAGGGGACCCAGAAGATTCTTCTGCCTCTATCATCACCGCTGGGGTGGGTGGGGCAGGTTCAGCGAAACCGATGTAAACATCGATCTCGCCAAAAGACATGATTGTGTAGGCAGTCACGGGCTCCCTAGCCTGAATCCACGTCTCGTCGAGAACGATGAGAGGGACGTCGCTGGCGTAGAGGATGCAACCGACGGCGATGGTCTCGCTGATTCTGATTCTTGCAGATTCCGCTCGGAACGCAGATCCGAAGCTCACTTGCCCCACGGTGGGCGCCAACTGTCGTCCGATTGATGACAAGTACGCCATGAGGGGGTCCTCGAGGCGTGTGGAAGAGAGGGGTGTGAGACATACGGTGTTCCAGGACGGTGAGCACACAAGTTTACCCAGGTTCGAATCCACCGGCTTTGGACGGACCCTACTCCTGCTAGCAATCCAGTAATACGGCAGAGCCGGATATGGGTTACAAGGGTTTCGCCTGTGCGAGTTGAAATTGTAGACTATTGTGGTCTTTAGAGTGTTTCCCTAAAGGCTCTCCCTAGGACGTCTTATATAGATATCTGGCCTAGGGTTTACTGGAGAGATCTATCCGGCTACGACTAAGAGTCGGTTACAGAGTACATCTTGAACTACAAGTAACACTATGGGCCTAAGTCGGTAAGTCTTCTGGGCCTTCCCGTAGCCGGATTGGACTCTGTCTTCTCCCCCTGACTGGGCCGCCCATGAAGCAAAGCTCTAACCCGAAGTGGGCCACCTTGGTCAGTGAGGAACTGTGAGGACACCCGGAAAGTATATCCCCAACAGCTAAGATAGCCCTAATCATTGACAGCTGGGCCCTATGACCAGGGCAACAAGCCATTGTGGCCAGCCTTGGTCAGTGCTGACTCGTGTATTAACGAGCTCGTTGGGGAACCCCAAGAGGAAGGTATGATGAGCATAGCAGTAAGTTTTCCCTCAGTACGAAACCAAGGTTATCAATCCAGTAGGAGGAAGGAAACACCCCAAAGGTGTAGCTAGCTGAATGTTGGCAGGGTGCACTACCGGTGCCAGCAGCAACGTGGATACCTGCACAACACAACCAAAGAACTCTGTCCCCAATTTGCGATGAGGTTTTCAATCTCACCGGTTTTGCTGAAAACAAAGGATTAACCGTATCGAATGGAAGGAAGTAATAGTTTGCAGAAAGTAAACACAAAGCAGTAAACAGTTTGTAGATTGTATGTAAAAGAAAGGACCAGGGTTCATAGTTCACTAGAGGTGGCTCTCCTTAAGATAGATAACATACCGGGTGAACAAATTATAGTGGGGCAATTGACAAACATCGAGAAAGCATACAAGCATATACTAATCATCTTGACTCCTTTGAGACTTGATTGGGCATTACAACATTATACATAGACCGCCATCCAACTGCGTCTATGACTAATAATCCACCTTCAGGTTATCATCCGAACCCCCTCTAGTATTAAGTTGCAAGCAACAGATTATTGCTTTACGAATTGCGTGCAAAGTAAATAATACGATTGTTCTATGAACAAAGGATTGTTGTTTTCTCCCTAGTAGCAACAACACATCTAGTACCTTAGAGATTTTTGTCACTTCCCCAGATTACCAGAGACATGAACCCACTATCGAGCATAAATACTAACTCTTGGAGTTGCTAGCATCTACTTGGCCAAGATAGCTACTAACAACGGAAAGCATGCAAGAGCACAAATAACAAAGACATGATAGAGTCAATAATCAATCTAAAATAGCATCTCAATATCCATCAGATCCCTGTAAACACAACATGCAGAATTACAAATAGATGATCTTGATCATGAACAGAGCTCACAAGATCTAGACATGAAAGCACAAAGGAGGAGAACCAGCCATCTAGCTACTACATGGACCCGTAGTCCAGAGATGAACTACTCACGCATCACACCGGAGGCTTGCATGATGATGAAGAAGGCCTCCAAGGTGAATTCCCCTCTCTGGCAAGGTGCCGGGAAGAGCTTCAGATCCCTCCTGATCTAGGTATGGAGATGACGGTGGCTACAGACTCTTTCGTGGATTTTTGATCGGGTACTTAGGGTTTCCATATCAGAGGCAATATATAGGCGGAAGGAGAGGCCGAGGGGGTGCTGGGGTTGGCTAGACCACCCCCTGGCATGGGCCAGGCCTGGCCGTGTGGCCAGGTGATGTGGCCGGGACCCAGCCCCTCTCCGTCTCGTATTCTGGCTCCAGATGTCTTCCGGTAAAATAGTGACTTTGGCTTTTGTCCCGTCCAATTCCGAGAATATTCATTTTCTGACTTCCTGGAGCCAAAAATAGTAGAAAACAGGCAGTTGGCACTGTGGCTCTTGTAAATAGGTTAGTCCAAGAAATCATATGAAAAGTACTCCAAAGTGTGGACAAAACACAAGAAAGTAGATAAAACCAAGCATGGAACATAAAAAATTATAGATACATTTGCAATGTATCAGTCAACACTGACAGGGCAACACACAGGCAACACCTGATGCTGGCGAGCCCGTCCGACGGTAGCCGGTGGCATTGAGAAAGGGCGCGCGTGACTATGCAGAAGAGAATGTCTTAACGAGGGGATCATGGTGAACCAGACGGAGGCGATACTGCCCAAGTTGGGTCACTGAAGCGACGACAATGAGACAGTCTGCGGTGGCAGGTGACAGCGCACGACATGGGAGCAGGCCAGAGTGAGAGGGAGGGATCAGAGGGGTTCTAGAGGACCAACAACACACCTTGAGCACGACAGAGGGCTTGGTGAGGCGAGAGGAGGTTGGACGGAGAATAATCGATGGTGGCCGGCTCTCCAGAAGACAATGAAATTGGGCTCGATTTCGTCCAGGGGAGAGCTTCCCAGCTTGCACACACCGGCTAGGAGGAGGAGGGCGACAAGGTGGATATCTAGTGCTCCTCAGCAAAACGAGGGGAGGATAGAGACGGCGGGGCTCTTCGACTACTACAAGCTAGGGTTTGGGGCCTCGAGCGGGAGGGAAGAGAGAGAGAGGCCGGGAGAGAGAGGGAAATTGGATGAGGATGATGGAGGAGGTCGTCGCGCTTCTTATCCTCTCTGCAAGGGCTTGGCGGTGGTGTAAATCGTGGTAGAGAGATCGATGGCGGGACAGCAGACACGGAGCAGCTTCCCGTTGTCGTCGAAGATGACAAGGGGAGCGACCGAAGCGGTACTGGGCCTTGGTCCGGGTGTTGGGCTACGGCTAGCATGCGGATGATACAGATAACAGAGGCAAGGTGTTGGGCTAGCTGGGCTACGGCTGCTACTCTCTCTCTGCTATTTTATATTTCTAAAACCTTTTCTAATTCTATTTCTCACTTTCTCTCTTTTGTAAATTCATTTCAAATATGTTTTTGATCATTTCAAAAATGCAAAAGGTTTTGTTAAACATTTAAATTACTATGGGGCCCTCATAACCAAATGGGCTCCACACTTTTGTAATTTTCAAAATTCAAAACCATTTGAATTGAGTTTAAAGGGAGAGGGGAAGATTAGGGTTTATGGTTTGTTTTTATTCTTGTTTGAATTTAATCTTAACAAAATAGATGATGCTCATGTTGATGCACATCAAACCCTAATGCATGATTAGTAAAACTAGCGGTGTTATAGATCTATCCCCTTACGAGAATCTCAACCCGAGATTCCTAAGGTAGGAAGGAACAAGGAAACATGGTCACTCTAAGGATAAGAGGGAATACACACTAAACAACATGCGAATATCTCATGGTCAACTCATGGAAGGAGTGTTCTTAAACAACTTTGAGGTGACGAACATGAAACACATCAAGGTAACGGAGGGAACAAAAGGAGAAGGTTTCAAATTGTTGGATAGATGGTCTTCATAAGGATTGAGACCATGGAGATTATAGAAGAGTTTGAACTTCTGTGAAAGAAAGCTTCCTATAGAGAGAACATGACCACAGACTTTGAGAGGGGAAATTCTACTAGACGGCTTAAGTACAGATTTCATAGATACAGAGATACTGATAACCAAGCTATTGAACTACTTTTGAAACATAAGGGTCACTCTTTCATTCAACAGAAGGTCAAGATATAAAGTTTTTTTGGTGGAGAGGACTCATAGGAGTCACAAGGAACATGTAACAAGAGAAATTTCTGATTACCAAAATCATCATCACTCTTGAACTTGATTGCAAAGTACGAAGGAAACCCTTTATTCATCCAGGTATATCGAGATCTTTGCCAATGATAATGATACAACTTTACAACACCGGTATGAATAGATAACAAGATTTCTAATGACGCGAGAAAAGAAACTTCATTCCCAGACTTTAATTAATTGGCACAACAAGACGCTGGTCAACATGAGGGTCTGGAGGATTGAACGAGAGACATTTAGCAACTCTACTTTAAATGTTCTCCTTGATGTTTGATACAACATCAACTAGAGGTCGGACTTCGGATACAAAGGAAACAATAAGCAGAACTCTTATAATAAATCATAGAAGAAGCCTCATGTAGAGTGGTTGTTATTACTGAATCAAGGGAATGTGGCAATAGGCCTTCCATCTAATTGTGTTAACCATTACATCAATCTTGTCGAATGTTCAAAGAAACCTTTGTAAAAACCTTGAAGAACACCAACCATCGTTGTTGCTTGAGATTTAGGTCTGGTTTGATGGAATGATACTTCAGACTCAGCATGTCCGGATATAAAGTGTGCAACATTAACCGCAAAGGCAAAGTTACTAGATTCTCAAGACATGGACTATAGTGTCAAGCTCCAAAATAATGAGCTAGATTAGTAGACCCATATATTAACAACTTATTAGAGGACAACTGCTCATACATCAAGTACTTGCAATGAAATGCAACTGTGTCCCTAAGGAAACATAAATAGCTCTACTTGAATCCATCTCGACATCTTTCAACATTTGCATGGGAATCAAAGAAGGTTACTTCTAACATCTAGAACACATTCTTCGAGATGATTCGAAGATGGTTCTCAAAAGTTTCCAACATTAATGCCAGATATTCCATATGAATCTAGTCTAGCATGGAGGATATAAGGATGTCATTGTTGGGCTCAACAACAAACCTATTGAGATACTCCATGAAGGTGGACTCATATTTTTTATGATCAAGACAGAATATTGGTCAGACCAAAGGACATAAGGATGTACTCAAGAGAAACATCACGAGTAGTAACATCATTAAGAAAGTCCTTGGAACTGAGTTTGATTTGACTATAACCCAAATCAAATCAAAGGGGGGGATAACATATCCACGAAGGAAATACTATCTTTCTTCATCATGAACAAAACTAGATATCTCTTTTTGGAAGGTACAAAGATGAATAGAACTTTTGTCTTACAACTCTCCAAGTTGTTGTTTAAGCTCAACCAACTAGTTCAGGGGTATCTAGTACGGATCCTTGGAGAAAAGAGCAGTTCACGGAACTTGCTTGCTCAATAACTTGACAACACGGTCATGTGGCGACATTGCGATACCTCTAGAAAGACGTCTATAATATCATGAACCACCGATTTGTTACTTAGTTTGAGAGGAAACTTGCTTGGTAGGGAAAGAAGACATAGTCCAAGAGCTTCGACATAAGCCTAACTATTTGACCGAGGAGAGTGCACCAGAATAACAGACTTGGTAGCACAATCATCCTTTCCTTAGTGATAGGGTTTAACCATCATGTGAAGAATGACACAAATGTCCTTAAAGTTCAAAGCAATAAGAATTGCTAAGAATCTCAGATGGCTACATTATTACGCACACGCGTCACTCACGAGCGTAAACAACTCAGAGGAAGGATGGATAAATATGTAAGAGCATCATTTCATAAAGAGGGTAATGAAACTCAACACGACCTCTTAGTATAAAAGAGTGTGGTACTCTAAGCTAGAAGAGACAGAAGGCAATTAATGCCTTTTGATCTGCGAATTACAACACTTTGAACTAGTCATAGAAATGATGAGGTACTGTAGTTTGTTTCTCCTAGCATCCTGAAATGGTTTTTCTTGATGGACCACAAGAGTAACTTGCATCGGGGGACACCAATGCATATTACTACTTGGCTCTCAACTGGTAGACAAAGGTCGGGAAACAACAAGATGAAGGGGACATGCTCAGGATGGAATCCCAAGATGTGGATGCATAGATTACCAATCTTCCGAGAAATAATGCAAAAGGGGAGGTGTGGTAGAGTCATGAGTTTAGATGTAAGACTCATGAGGAGTACTCTTGTCATGATCTATTTGGTTCCATTAAAGAACATCTGCCATAGCTAGTGGTAGGGGAAGTCCTTAGTTGTCACAATTCAATCAGGACATAACCACAAGCCTGAAGGCCAAAATTGTCGTACCAGCCATCCTGAGGTAATGTTTCAACATTATCAGCAGGGGTCAAAGGAATGGATCTTTGGTTAAAGGCCAGCTTCATGTACTAAATTCACAATGCTAGAATCCATCACACTCTAGGACCTTCAGTTCAAGTCCAAGGGTGAAACCCCGAGTAAGAAGTAAGTAACACTTGAGTGACACGGCGTACACTAAAAGGTAGTAATCACAAGGCAGCTTCCAAAAGAACAAATGACTTCTGAAGTACCCAAACAAACATCGAATCCTAGAACAGAACATTGTGGAACCTACAACATAAAATTGTGGCGCACGACACAGAGAGATCATGATGGAAAGGAATCCCTCAGATGAAGTTGAGCAAAGGGGAACAAGGAAATCACAACATACAAAACTCTAGAGAACTCAACAATAGGTCAACTTGTTAAGAAATGACACGAGGCACCTAAGCTTTGAAGATTAGAAGAGATATCATCAAAACTTCTGAAAATCAACACAAGATAAGGTGACCCAGAGTTGGAGCGATACCATATAAGGAATAAAAGAAGCATACTAGATTTTTCTCAAATAATTTTCATATTTGAAATAGTTTTCACAAGCACTAGACTCAACATTGACTAGTAGCAAGGTTTTGCTACGGTCGGTACGGCTCTGATACCAAAACCTGTGACGCCCCTAGGATCAGGGTTGAATAAATCTCAGACCTTAATCTGACATGAGACTAACCTAGAGCTCGATGATATCTAGTGAAGAATTGGTAACACAAAAGTGATCCTGCAACACAAAAATTATTACAGCAAGCTCATAACTAGCAGAGAACAAAAATATTACAAGCAGAGGTCACTGAGCATAAACATCAAATGATGGAAGGAAAATTATGCTATGACATAGAGCAAACTTAACAAATGGCCTAAGAGGCCTAAAGCATAATGATGATATCCTAGCCCATAGATTTCAGGCTGCCAGCCGAGAACCTCAAGATACTCACCGATGTCGATGTCATACCAAACTCAGCTTCAGGGGAACACTTACTCTTCTACATAAGTATCAACAAAGCAAGGGTGAGTATAGGGTGTACTCCACAAGACTTATGGCTGGTGAGGTTATTTTGCATAAAGCTATCTTTGTTTGTAAAACAATAGGGTGAAGAAGATCGTCTATCTAGAGTATTTTTTAAAGGGAATAAGAGAGCAACATCTCCAAAGTATTGATCATTATCTTTTGATATCCATCGAAACATCATCAGAACCTCTAAACTAGGATCACCCCCTCGTACCCATGAGGAAACATTGATCTACCAAGTTTTACTGTTAATTTAATGTTCTCTATGATCTTAGAATTTGGTCACCAAGCGTTCATAACCGTGAACACGGATTTTCGAAAAGATATAACCCTACAGGGGTGTACGACTTTACCCACATGTACCAACCGACTCTTAATGCCAGATCATTATCCCTCTTCCTTTTAAGGACGGTAGAGTGTGGTTGACCGTGACCTTTACCTTGCTTTCACCAAGACCATGAGTCATGCCCTAAGGAGGGTTCCACCGTAACGGGTCGAATCCCGAAGCCGGTCCCTAGATATGTGTGGCGAGGTTGGTTTATTAGAAGCTATATCTACCCCAAGCAACCGGGTCTACGCTTCCCTACCTGTTATGATGCACCTCCTTCACCACCTTCAAGAACAACCAGATTTCATATGTCGACTGGAATGCCTGAACTATGTGACTCACGAAATATACTAGGCAAGTTAGTTAGTCGAGGGGTTCCTAGGCCTCGTGTGTATGTATGCTCATCTCGGTTCTAAAGGAAAGAACTCGGGTCCTAGTGCTGGCGAGCATGGGACTACAAAAACCACATCCCACAGTGGACTCCCATACAAGCCTATGTTTAACCTTACTTCACCACTGATCTCATCTCATCATGTTCTCTTGTCATATTAGATTCTCTGCATCTAGTACATCATTTGGATAAACCAGCACTAACAGATAAGCATGGCTAAGGACACGGGTATAAGCTCTAGTAGTGCACACAAGCCAAATCTAATTATGCTAGGAGCAGTGCATCGGGTACTATAAACTCAAAGGGAGTAATGCAACAGATAGGATACTCTATCTATTGGTAAAAGACCATAGTAGAATCATATGCATCATGGCAAGAATTGAAATGTTTTCGAAATCATAGGATTATAGAATGGCCGAGATATATTTGCCTTTACCTATTGATAATAGATAAACATATCTTCATGAGCCTTGTACTTGACTTGATTATAGTTGGTCAAGTATTAATCTTCGATGGTGTTAATCTTGTTCTTCGATCTCGTATTCTACCAGGAAGAACAAAAACACCAGAAAGGAAGGGAAACGATCAACAAATGGCATTGATGCAATGCTCAAGCAAGAATGATGATATGACAACTTAAATAGTACTGAAATGAAACCCTAAGGCATGCTTGACAATTTTAAACAAGGACCAACGGGGTCTAAACCCTAAAAAAGAGAAACCTCAGAATTAACTACAGGTGTTCATTTTGTTCTTCTAATTAAACTTGTAATTAAAGTTTCTTAACAGTGCATGATTATAGCTTTAAAAGGTAGATATGCTTTTTCTGAACATTTTGATATATTATACATGTTTTTCTTATTTAATATGAATTAGTTATGAATTATCTCAATTTATATTGTATTCTGAAAATATTAACCAATTAAAAGCTTTTACTACATCAAAATGACGCTGGCATGGCGTCAACATGGGGGTGGGGTTGTTTACCACTACGCCTGAGCTAGCCCTAGTCACTAAATGCTGAGCCCTACGACCAGGTCAGCAGGCCACAGTGGCCAACCTTGGTCAGCGCTGATAGGGCGACACGCAGGCAACACGTGAAGCCACGTCAACTAACATGCAGGATGGTTAGCGAGCCCATCAAACGGTGTCCTATGGCGCTGCGAAGGGGCACGCGTGTCTATGCGGAAGAGCGCGTCTGAGGGAGGGCCTCGCGGTGAACCAGGCGGAGGAGTCGTGGCTCAAGTTTGGTCACCGGAGCAACGACAACAACGATGGTCTGTGGCGGCGGGAGGCGGCGCACGATGCGGGAGCAGGACAGAGCGAGAGGGACGGATTGGAGGGGTCCTTGAGGACCAACAACTCACCCTAAGCGTGACAGAGGGCTTTGTGAGGCGAGAGGAGGTTGGATGGAGAAGAATCTATGGTGGCCGGCTCTCAGGAAGATGATGACATCAGGCTCGATTCCGTCCAGGGGAGAGCTTCCTAGCTTGCACGCGTTGGCTAGGAGGATGAGGGCGATGAGGTAGATCTCTAGAGCTTCTCAGTGAGGCGAGGGGATGTCGGAGATGGTGGGGATCATCGTCTACTGCAAGCTAGGGTTTGGGGCCTCGTGGGGGAGGGAAGTGAGAGGCCGAGAGAGAGAGAGGGTGAGAGGATGAGGACGATGGAGGAGGTCGTGACGCTTCTTATCCTCTCCGCTGGGGCTTGGCGGTGGCTTCAATCGTGGCAGAGAGATCGACAGCGGTGGCTGCTCTCTCTGCTATTTTTATTCTAAAACCTTTTCTATTTCTATTTCCCAATTTCTCTCTTTTGTAAATTCATTTCAAATATTTTTTAATCATTTAAAAAATGCAAAAGCTTTTGGTAAACATTTAAATTACTATGGGGCCCTCATAATCAATTGGGCTCCACACTTTTGTAATTTTCAAAATGCAAAACCATTTGAATTGATTTTAAAGGGATAGGGGAAGCTTAGGGTTTTGTTTTTATTCTTGTTCGAATTTAGTGTTAACAAAATAGATGATGCTCATGTTGATGCACATCAAACCCTAATGCATGATTAGTAAAACTAGGGGTGTTACACCTGTGGAGGACTGCACATTATAATATGATGAAATCAGGTGTTGCGATTCCAATAGAAGCCCTAACCATGAATACATAATTTCGACCCATGGGTAAGAGTGATATAGTTTCACAACTAGTGGTTATTTGCGTTGTTTCATTAATGTATGTCATTCATTTTACTATGTTTCCTATTTTGGCACCATCGGTACCACCAAGCAAGAGGAAACATGAATCAAGTCGTTCTTTCAAGAAAGGAGGGGCACTAAAATGTCTGATGAGTATATTTTACCATCTACGATACTGCTATGGCAAAGAAGGTTCGTGATGATACCTCTAGGATGGAGATAGTTCGCTGATGTTAACACACTTTTCCTGTTAGAGAAAATAATGTATCATCATGAATCATGATCTCACCTAGTTGGGCTCAAACATAGCTATGTAACCTAGATGCATACTGGAATATAGACAAACCCGGTTTAGAACAAAGCTATCGTGACGTGGAACACGGCAGTGCCATCAGGGATGGCATGAAGGGGACAATCAGAATGATATCAGTGGCTACTCGTAACAAGTTGGGCACAGATGCTGCAAACATAGAAATATACCCAGGTTCGGAGCCCTCTGGATGAGGTAGCACTCCTACTCCTACAAGGATCTACTATATGGGGAGCAAATGCTTAGTACAAGTGCTCCTTCAGTTGTTTCCCTAGCTTCTATCGAGAGCTAGAGGAAGATGAACTACTGAACTGGTGGAATCTAGGAAACTCATAGCTGGTAGTGTCTACCTAGAACCCTAGCACTACCCCCTTATATACTGGTTGGGAGAGGTAGGTTACATTGTGGGCTCTAGGGTTTACTGTTTGGGATTTGGGTTTATAAAGCGAGCCGGCTGGCCGGGCCTAGCCGGTCGGCCAGGACCCGGTCAAGCCTTCAATACATAGGGACAATGCTATAGTGTCCCAGCGCCGTTGCTTTGGGCATCATCCGGCGCTTTACTCATCAACTTCACGCTTTACTCGTCAGCTGGTGCTTTACTCATCAGCTTCGAGCCTTGGCGCTTTGGCACCATCGTCTTGTAGCGTTGCTAGGGAGGCACGCCAGCCTATCTGATCAGGAGTGTTCTCAATAAGGAATCTCACCCCCTCCGTATCTTTGGCCAACAGATCCAAGGCATCCGGGTAGAGGTGGCCACCCAGCCGGCTCTTTTGGTCATCCGGCTAGACGGGCCAGCCGAGGAATCTTGAGGGTGGACCAGATGGAGAAGTCTAACCGGTTGCGGTTCCTTGTCTTGAGACCATCCGGCCAGGCCTCCCTTGAGCCGGCCAATTGAGCCTAGCTTGGCCTACCCGGGGGTCATCCCTTGACACTAGTCCCCGAGCGTGTTGGGACTTCGCCTTGTGGACAAGTTCTTGCGTGTTCATTGGATGAGCTGAAATGATTTCTCATGAAGAGCTGGTCGCAAGTTCGTCTTGTAGTGCTTGTCTGGTAGCGTTTGTATTTTTCTGGCTTGAGATGCTCGTTGTTGTTCCCTGGCTGGAGTTTACCGGCTACGGGACTGGTGGCCCACCCATAGGGTGTGAGCGGTGATTGAATCTGCCGGCTACTGCTACCAGCGGGGGAGATGAATCGCTTGGCCGATGACGTTAGTGATTACGTTGGCCACGCCTGCTACTTCTGGCGCGCATCGTGTTAGTTTGATCCCTGGAATACCGCGGTAGTTTTTGGTAACCGCGCACACGTATTCATCATTGAGGTTTCTTGGAGATCATGCGCATGCCTAACCTCTCGCAGTAACGCCTGTGGGATCTTCTATGGGAGTTATGTTAGTGCACGTGATTCGCAGCTGAAGCATTGTGGGTGGAGCGGAGCGGCTGCCTCCCACGTGGTGGAGGGGAACGAAGGTGGTGGAACACAGCAGTGCCATCGGGGATGGCATGAAGGAGACAATCAGGATGCTATCGGTGGCTACTCGCAGCGGGTTGGGCATAGATACTGCAAACACAACAATGTACCAAGGTTTGGAGCCCTCTGGATGAGGTAACACTTCGACTCCTGCAAGGATCTACTATATGGGGAGCGAATGCTCAGTACAAGTGCTCCTTGAGCTTTTTTCCTAGCTGCTATCGAGAGCTAGAGGAAGATGAACTACTGAACTGGTGGAATCTAGGGAACTGGTAGCATGTAGTCTCTACCTAGAACCCTAGCACTACCCCCTTATATACTACTTGGGAGAGGTAGGTTACATTGTGGGCTCTAGGGTTTACTATTGGGGCTTTGGGTTTACAAAGCGGGCCGGCTGGCCGGGCCAAGCCATTAGGCCAGGACCTGGTCAAGCCCTCAGTACAGGAGGTCCAACGCTACAGTGTCCCAACGTCGTTGCTTTGGGCGTCATCCGGATCTTTACTCATCAGCTTGGCACTTTACTCATCAGCCAACATTTTAATCGTGAGCTTCTAGCCTTGGCGCTTTGGCACCACTGTCTTGTAGCGTCCCTAGGGCGGCGCGTCAGCCTGTCAGTCAGGGGTGTGCTCAGCAAGGAACGTCATCCCCTCCGTATCTTTGGCCAATGGATCCAATGCGGCTGGGTAGAGGTGGCCACCCATCCGGTGATACGTTGCAAATGTATCCATAATTTTTTATGTTCCATGCTTGGTTTTATCTACTTTCTTATGTTTTGTCCACACTTTGGAGTACTTTCTATACAGTTTCTTGGACTAACCTATTAACAAGAGCCATATTGCCAGCTGCCTATTTTCTGCTGTTTTTGGTTCTAGGCAAGTCAGAAAATGAATATTCTCGGAATTGGACGGGACAAAAGCCAAAGTCAGTTTTTCAACGAGGGGGACACAGAGCCAGAGTACGAGACAGAGAGGGGCCAGGGGGCCGCTACGCCACCTGGCCGCATGGCCAAGCCTGGCCCGCGCCAGGGGGTGGTCTGGCCGCCTCGGTCACCCCCTCGGCCTCCCCTTTCGCCTATAAGATGCATCCGATACAAAAACCCTAAGTACCTGATCAAAATTCCATGAAAGAGTCTGTAGCTGCCGTCATCTCCATCCCTAGATCGAGAGGGATCTGAAGCTCTTCCCGGCACCCTGCCGGAGGGGAGAATTCACCCTGGAGGCCTTCTTCATCACCATGCAAGCCTATAGTGTGATGCATGAGTAGTTCATCCTTAGACTACGGGTGCATGTAGTAGCTAGATGGCTGGTTCTTCTCCTTTGTGCTATCATGTTTAGATCTTGTGAGCTCCGTTCATGATCAAGATCATCTATTTGTAATTCTACATGTTGTGTTTGCGGGGATCCGATGGATATTAAGATGCTATTTCAGATTGATTATGGATTCTATCATGTCTTTGTTATTTGTGTTCTTGCATGCTTTCCGTTGTTAGTAGCTATCTTGGCGAAGTAGATGCTAGCAACTCCAAGAGTTAGTATTTATGCTCGATAGTGGGTTCATGCCTCTAGTAATCTGGGGAGGTGACAGAAATCTCTAAGGTACTAGATGTGTTGTTGCTACTAGGGAGAAAACAACAATCCTTTGTTCATAGAACAATCGTATGGTTTACTTTACACGCAATGCGTAATGCAATTATCTGTTGCTTGCAACTTAATACTGGAGGGGGTTCGGATGATAACCTGAAGGTGGATTATTAATCATAGACACAGTTGGATTACGGTCTATGTATAATGTTGTAATGCCCAATCAAATCTCAAAGGAGTCAAGATGAGTAGTATATGCATGTATTGCTTTCTCGATGTTTGTCAATTGCCCCGCTGTAATTTGTTCACCCAACATGTAATCTATCTTAAGGAGAGCCACCACTAGTGAACTATGGACCCCCGTCCTTTCTTTTATCATCAATCTACAACTATTTATTGCTTTCTATTTACTTTTTGCAAACTATTACTTTCTTCCACACAATACGTTTAATCCTTTATTTCAGCAAAACCGGTGAGATTGACAACCTCACTGTAAGTTGGGGGCAAAGTTTTGTGGTTGTGTTGTGCAGGTTTCCACGTTGCTGCTAGCGCCGGTAGTGCGCCCTGCCAGAGTCCAGCTAGCAACACCTTGGAGGTGTTTCCTTGCTCCTACTGGTTCGATAAACCTTTGTTTCATAACTAAGGGAAAACTTGTTGATGTGCTCATCATACCTTCCTCTTGGGGTTCCCCAACGAGCTTGATATATTTTGGGCCATCAAGGACTTTTCTGGCGCCGTTGCTAGGGAGTCAAGGACATATTCACAAGGGGAGTCCCTCATAACCAATCTCTTTACTTTGTTATTTCTCTTTTGCTTAGTTTATTTTTGCTTTTTTTTGTTTATTTATCAAAATTACAAAAAAAATTACTATAGTTGTTATATTCATTGGTCTGTTATTGTCTTGCTTTATCATGTTTCCTATCAATGATTAGTTTCTTTGAAACTGAATCTTATTGGCAAGGTGGGTTCACGGAAGAACAAAATTATTATTATAAGGAACACCGCTTGTCACAAAAAGGGAAACACTTATGGGAACAAATTGATAAATTGTATACCATTGCTATTAACGTGTGCTCTACTTATAATGTTACTTATTGGTTTGATAAATCTTGTTGTTGTAGGAGGTATAAACACCTCCCTTTTCAATGTGAGTATAATGATGATGTTACCATATCTTCTTATGTTAAGGGAAATTATGACTTTTATGATGTGGAACAAATTGAAGAATTTATTGCTTGGAAGGGTGCATTTGAACTTGCTAGTTTGCTTGAAAATACTGATGATTCACCTTATAAATATGAGGTTTATGATATACTTAAATTTTGCTTTGATATATACAAGGTAGAAAATGGCTATATTCTTGAATATCTTAATAGATGCTCTCCACCAATGGAAGAGACTAATGCCTTGCAGGAGCCTATGGAAGAAGAAATTGCTAAAATTGGAAGCTCATTGGATGAAAAATAGGAGGAGAGTGATGATCAAGAGGAGGAAGAATGGATCTACCCATCCCTACCTTCTAATGAGAGTAACTCTTTACCCCTTACATTATTTGATTGTCCCCCATGCTTACCAAAGGAGGACGAATGTCATGTTCCTGTGGATTCTTTTGAAAATGTTTATAATAAAGATCTAGATGATGGTCCTATATTGGTTGATAATATTAATTGTACTACTGTTGAAAATGAGATTGATCAGTCATCTTCTTATAAAATTGTTAAAAGTTGGTTTGAAGGTTTCAATCCCACTATTTTTGAGCTTGATAAAAATTATGTGTTTGTATATCATGAAAAGCATGCTTTATGTGATAGCTGTATTGTTGAGGTTATTCATGAGGCTACTGAAAACTATTATGAGAGAGGAAAATATGGTTGTAGAAGTTTTCAACGTAGTGAAACACCTCTCTATGTGTTGAAAGTTTTGAAGTTACTCATTTTTTATATGCCTATGCCTGTCACTTTGTTCTTTGTGCATTTATTTGCATACAAGATTCCTATGCATAGGAAGTGGGTTAGACTTAAATGTGTTTTGAATTTGCTTCTTGATGATCTCTTTTACTTCAATTCATATTACTTATATGAGCATCTTCTCAAACTATCATGCCTAACTTAAAGGCGTTAAAGAAAAGTACTTATTGGGAGATAACCCAAAAGTTTTAGATGAGTCTTAGAAGTTATTAACTCTGTAATAAACACTTCTTATCATTTTTATTTGCTTTTTGTGCCAAGAGTAACCTCTAACGAGAGAGAAGTAATGCTTGGGAAAGTTGCTGTCCCGAAATAGATTTTTGTGCTTCACTGTGAAATTCATGTAAAATCTCTGTACGTCTTTTTGAGGCGTGAATTTTTGTGCTTCTACCCCATGTTGTTATCTAACTTTATTTAGTTCAACACTTTTTTATTTGAGAAACAGAAGGTCTTCGAAAAAATTGGTTTTTACCTGATGGTCTGTTTTGACAGATTTCTCCCATTATTTGCATTTGCTTCTTGTTGGTTCCTTTTTGCGTTCTCTTTGGCAAATTGAGATTTTTGAGGGAAGTGCTACAGTAGCTTGTGTTTTAGTGGAAGTTTTATTGGTGTTGAAACTGAACCCAAAGATTTATTATCTTGAGTGCACTAATGTTGCTAATAAAGATTATGTGAAGTTTTGTATGAAGGAAAAATTTCAGGTGTATGGAGAGAATGATGTAATGAGATGAAGAATGAACTAAAGCTCAAGCTTGGGGATGCCACCCCGTGTCACCCCAAAAAATATTCAAGAGGTACAAGCATCAAAGCTTGGGGATGCCCAAGGCATCCCCTTCTTCATCAATAAAAATCCCAGGTTCCTTCGAAACACTTCATTTTTATTGTTTCATGCACAGTTGTGTTGTTCTTGGAGCGTCTTCTTTTTCGTTTTTTGTTTTGGTTTTCGTTTGCTTGGTTTTCTTAGTTTGCTAAATAAATGGGTTGGACTCCCTCTTTCATGAATTGGTTTTCAAATAGTTTGGTTTGGATTGGAAAAGAGTAAGAAAAGTTCATGCTTAAGTGGTAAAAGGAGCTTGTTTTTGACTCTGGCCTATGCGTTGTCATGCCATGCTTGATATTGTTTTGTATTTATGCTTAGTGATCTTTGTTGTAGCATGACTTGTTATAAACAATTGAGATTGCTTAATGTGCCTTTGAAAGAATCATATGTTCTTTTAGCATATTAAAGCATAGAATTGTGGTATTCTCCTTTGATGCCTTATTTGGGTTGACTTGGCGCATGCTCAGACCATGTTATGAATATCCCAAGTCACCATAAGCCTTTATGATCCTTTAGTTTTCGAGTTGTAATATCACTTTATGCTTTGATTAATGATGTTTTGTCGCTTTGCATGATATGGCCATTATTTCTCTCTTAGTTGGTCGCTCCCAGTGTTTTGCTAGCCTCCATAACCAAGTATGAGTTCCACTCATGCATCCAACTCCTAAAACCAAGTTATTCCAAAGAGTCGACCATACATACCTATTAGCATTTGCTATTCCAAGTATATTCATGTTTTTATCTACCTTCCGAATTAAACTTGTTATGAGAAAACTAGTGATTAGAGCTCTCACGAACTTGATGGCACACTTTATTTTCTTGCATTTAATAAACTTGAACCATTGCATCCATCTTTGTTGCATATATCATGGGGAACGCTTTCAACATTGCACTTGTACATTGTACCCCGTTGATATCATGTTCTTTTTCTTATGGATCCCGGCGGTGTGAAATAAAAGGGGAACTTGTAAGATCATGGAGTTTGTATGTGTGTTAGAGAAACGCCTGGGCCGATAGCCTAAGCCATGACTAATCATGGTCGAAACTTGCAGCATAACCATAATGAGCACTCTATGAAGCATCCTCAATAAAAACCTATGTAAATAGCAAATAAAAAGATCGCTGAGATGCTCATTGTCTGCTTGCCTTGTCATTTTGATTATGGGATAGCTCGGTACCCCGTTGGCGGTTCTCTATGATACATATGTACTTACAATGACAAGAGCTTACTTGTGACTAAAGTTGAGTAGCATGAGGTTCGGTCTTCATAAGTAAGGGGCATGAGATTTCAGCTTATAACTTGTCAAGCATATCCTCTTAGTTGTGTCACTTTAACCTTAATCACCTAAAGATGCTTATGATAGGGGTAATGAGAGCTGAAAGCTAATAAGTACCATAATTTTTGGAAGCTCTTTATGAAACTTGAATCTCTACTTCCTTCTATGAAGGCCTTTCTTTTACTTTTATGTTGAGTCTCCACCTTCTATCTTTATGCACCTACTTTGAGAGCATAGTGGCCATTCTTAGTTTAATGTGCATTGTCCCAAGACTTGTTGATTAATGCATAACTTTGATATTGCTTGTTCTTAAACTATTTGTATCTAGTCACTCTTATGAACTTTGAAGGTGTCCTATGCATTTAGGTTTGCTACTGTATGAGGGACAAGCTGAATACCACTATGCTATGTTTTCTTTATGTGAAATAAACAAACGTCTTGCAAAGAATTGTTATTCATGAATCTTTTGTTTCTGCCTTTTCATGTTGCAACATAGTTGCTTTGTCTTATTGATAGAACTTTATCTTTCATGATTATGATTGAAGTACTATGATCCCAGCTATCATTGTTTTACAAATACTTTGATCAAGTTTATGGTGGTGCATGTCACCTCAAAAATTATTCTTTCTTTTTATTGAAGGAAATATGCCCTGAGAGGCAATAATAAAGTTGTTATTATGTATTCCTCGTATATGATAGATTTTTATTTTGCATGCTATAATTGTATTGATCGGAAACGTCAATACATGTGTGTTTAATAAATAAAAAGGGTTCCTAGTTATGCCTCTCTTATAGACTAGATTGTTGATTAACAAGATGATCAAGGTTTCCTGATCATAGACATTGGATGTTGTTAATAACAAGGTCACAACATTTGTGAAATGATGTGATGAACATTCATCCGAAGTATAGCATTATGATCAAGTCATTATGTTTATATTGCTATAACATCATATGAAGTAATCTTTATCCTTAGACCATGAGATCATGTTAATTGCTAACACCAGAAGAGTATCTTGATAACATCAAACGTCACACCGTAACAGGGTGACTATAAAGATGGGTTGAGTGCTATGAAGGTGTTATGTTGAGGCTCATGGATCAAGAGTGGAATTTGTCAATCCCGATGACGGATAGATATACTCTAGGCCCTCTTAGTGATATCACATTAAGATAGCTTGCAAGCAAGTGATATGATCACTAGAATGTTATATCACGGGAAAGAGAAAAGAGTGCATGTTGGTAACGAGATCAAACTAGGTATTTGGATACCGATGATCGAATCTCGGACATGTATTATATCATGAGACAAAGGGATTAAATTGCTGACGTTAAAGGTTCTCACGATCACAGAAGTCATCGATGAATATGCAGGAGTCAGTATGGATCTCCAAGTCCCGCTTCTGATTATTGATCTGAGAGGAGTCTCAATCATGTCTGCATTATTCGTGAACCACAGGGTGACACACTTAAGAGTTACCGGACACCATTTTGGAGCACATATGTTTCAGACGAAAGAATTGCAAAGTGCAGGAATTGTTTCGATAGAAACCGGAATTGTTTCGAGTGAAATTGCAGAAAGTGGTTCTGCATGTGATATTGAAATGTTGCAAGGGGTTTTATGTGAATGTTTGTTAATTAAAGTAATTAACAAAATTCTGAATAAATTTAATAAAAGAGTTTTATTAAATGAGAGAGCATTAAACTTAGAGAATTTTAATGCATTTAAAGTGGAGACTTTAAAAGGGAATGTGAAGAGGCATTTTAATGTGGAGGGGTTACCACCACACGAATGGGGGAGGTGAGGGGTCACACCCCATGAGGCGCCGACCATGGGGAGGGGCACCCCCCCTTCCTCCTATAAAAGGCCCCTCTCTTCCTCCTTCTTCCACACACCTCCTCGTGAAGGATCTCTCTCCCCCTCTAGAATTATTCCCCCATGGTCTCGGATTAGCGAGATACATGTTCCCGGTGGCATTTTGTCTGGAAGGAGTTGCTGCTTCCGCTGCATCGCTGGAGCGAGGAGGTGGTGAAGGAAATATGCCCTGAGAGGCAATAATAAAGTTGTTATTATGTATTCCTTGTATATGATAGATGTTTATTTTGCATGCTATAATTGTATTGAGAGGAAACATCAATACACGTCTGTTTAATAAACAAAAAGGGTTCCTAGTCATGCCTCTCTTATAGACTAGCTTGTTGATTAACAGGATGATCAAGGTTTCCTGATCATGGACATTGGATGTTGTTAATAACAAGGTCACACCATTGGTGCAAGGATGTGATGAACATTCATCCGAAGTATAGCATTACGATCAAGTCATTGTGTTTATATTGCTATAACATCATACGAAGTAATCTTTATCCTTAGACCATGAGATCATGTTAATTGCTAACACCGGGAGAGTATCTTGATAACATCAAACGTCACACCATAACAGGGTGACTATAAAGATGGGTTCAGTGCTACGAAGGTGTTATGTTGAGGCTCATGGATCAAGAGTGGAATTTGTCAATCCAGATGACGGATAGATATACTCTGGGCCCTCTCGGTGATATCACATTAGGATAGCTTGCAAGCAAGTGATGTCATCACTAGAATGTTATATCACGGGAACGAGAAAAGAGTGCATGTCGATAACGAGATCAAACTAGGTATGGAGATACCGATGATCGAATCTCGGACATGTAATATATCGAGAGACAAAGGGATTTAGTTACAAGCGTTAAAGGTTCTCACGATCACAGGAGTCATCGTTGAATGTGTAGGAGTCAGTACGGATCTCCAGGTCCCGCTGCTGATTATTGATCAGAGAAGGGTCTCGATCATGTCTGCATTATTCGCGAACCGTAGGGTGGCATACTTAAGAGTTACCGGACACCATTTTGGAGCACATATGTTTCAGATGAAAGAATTGCAAAGCGTAGGAATTGTTTCAATAGAAACCGGAAATTGTTTCGGGTGAAATTGCAGAAGGTGCTTCTGCATGTGATATTGAAATATTGCAAGGGGCTATATGTGAATGTTTGTTAATTAAATTAATTAACAAAATTCTGAATAAATTTAATAAAAGAGTTTTATTAAATAAGAGAGCATTAAATTTGGAGAAACTTAATGCATTTAAAGTGGAGACTTTAAAAGGGAATGTGAAGAGGCATTTTAATGTGGAGGAGTTACAACCACATGAATGGGGGAGGTGACGGGTCACCCCCCATGCGCCGGCCATGGAGAGAGGGGGCACCCCTCCTCCTATAAAAGGCCACCCATTCCCTCCTTCTTCATCACACCTCCTTGTGAAGGATCTCTCTCCCCCTCTAGAATTATTCCCCCATGGTCTTGGATTAGCGAGATACATGTTCCCGGTGGCATTTTGTCTGGAAGGAGTTGCTGCTTCCGCTGGATCACTGGATCGAGGAGGTGGAGGTTGTCCGGTGGCTTGAACGTGTGTGCGAGTGCGGATGCGCTGCTGAGTTACGGCGCTCGGCAAGTGTACGACTACATCAACCACGAGTTCCTACTCGTTAACAAAGCTCGTTGTCTTCGAGGGTAAGTTCTCTATGGATGTATGTCCACCCCTTTGCTTTGTACCTAGTAGATAGATCTTGGCGTGTAGTTCACACCGTAGGAAAATTTTTGTTTTCTATGCCGCGGACCCCAACAGTGGTATCAGAGCCTGATCTATGCGTAGGTGCTTTGCACGGGTAGTACACATATGTTTATATGTGGGCGATGATGATCATGTTATTGCATCTTCTATGTACTTTGGATATTGGTGGCATAGTGGGATGAAGCGGCCCGGACCAACCTTACATGTCATCGTACATGAGACCGGTTCCACGACTTACATGCAACTTGTTTTGCATAAGTGGCTGGCGGGTGTCTGTCTCTCCTACTATAGTCAATATCTGATTTACAACGAGTTGCTAATAACTTGGTTATCCTCGTTGTGGTTCATGTTCGTAGGTTAGACAGGTTCTATCTCCGAAATCCCTAAGCCATGTAAAACTTGCAATTGATAAATTAGAGGCGTCTAGTTTAGATCATTGCTGGGCTAGTGTTTTGATATGGTATTATTGTAAGTAGATGTATGATAGATACTCTTACAACTCACTTAACGTGTAAGTTCCATAGACCTTGGCCTTACACACAAAGGAATGATAGAGATCATACCACGATGCAAATGATAGAGATCAAATGCATGGACCATATCACCTCACTTCACACATTAGATGTTAGCATCTTATACTGCTAGTTTGGCGCGTTTGGTAGCATTATAAGATGATCCCTCATTTAGATATCAAGATAAAATGTGTTCTTCCTTAAGTATGCACGGTTTTGTGGATCGTGTTTTAAGGCATCACGTGATGATCGGATGTTTTCAACTCTACGCTTTCATACAACGGGTGTAAGACAGTTTTACACACGCAAATACTAAGGTTCTTACTTGACGAGCCTAGCATGTACAGACATGGCCTCGGAACACGGACCGAAAGGTTAAGCATGAGACATATAGTTGATATGATGCCCATATAGATGCTCGCCTTTGAAGCTACACCGACTCACATGATGATCGGACTTGGTGTAGTGGATTTGGTTCATGTAATCACCAAAAGGACACGAGGGATGTCATTTTTGAGTGGGAGTTCATTAGTAATTTGGATTAGTTGAACTCAATCTATCATAAACTTAGTCTAAATATACTTTACAAATTCTGTTGTAGATGGCACCACCTGCTTTTAATTTCAATGTGTTCATGGAGAAAGAGAAACTTCCTACGAATGGTAGCAACTTCACCAACTGGGCTATGAATTTGAGGATTCTCCTCACTGCTGCACAAAAGCAATATGTGCTAGATGCGCCGCTAGGCCCCCCACCAGCTCCTGATGCCCCTGACGAGGAAAAGAACGTCTATATAACTCATCAGGAGGACCACAACTTAGTTCATTGCGGCATACTGTATGGGCTAGAGCCAGAACTTCGAAAGCGTTTCGAAAATGGCAATGCCTTTGATACCATGGGAGAATTGAAAATGATTTTCGATACCCATGCTGCCGTAGAGAGTTATAATGCTACAGAAAAGTTCTTTAGCTGCATGATGGAGGAAAACAGCTCCGTTAGTGAGCACGTACTCAAAATGTCTGGGTACGCCGATAAGCTTGTGTCCTTGGGAATAACGATTCCCATTGACTTAGGCATACATTTTGTGTTCTCCAATCTCTGCCACCTAGCTACAAGAGCTTCGTGATGAACTATAATATGCAGGGCATGAAGAAGTCTCTTCCCGAGCTTCTGTCAATGCTTAAGACTGCAGAAGTGGAGATTAGGAAAGAACATCAAGTGTTGATCATCAATAGAACCACCGGTTTCAAGAAGGACAAGAAAGGCAAGCACAAGGGAAAGAAGGGTGGCAAGTCTGTTGCCACGCCTGAAAAGAAACCCTGAGCTGGCCCTAAGCCTGACAACGAGTGCTACTATTGCAAGGGGACAGGCCATTGGAAGCGCAACTGCCCCAAGTATTTGGCGGACAAGAAGTCCGGCAAGGCAAACAAAGGTATATGTGATATACATGTTATTGATGTGTACTTGACTAGTACTCGCAGTAGCACCTGGGTATTTGATACGGGATCGGTTGCTAATATATGTAACTCGGTTCAGGGGCTGCGGAACAAGCGACAACTAGCAAGGGATGAGGTCATGATGCGGGTCGACGATTGATCAAGAGTTTATGTGATCGCCGTCGGAACACTGCCTCTCCATATGCCATCGGGATTAGTTATAAACCTAAATAATTATTATTTGGTGCCTGCACTAAGCATGAACATTGTATCCGGATCGTGTTTGATGCAAAGTGGTTATTCCTTTAAGTTTGAAAACAATGGTTGTTCGATTTATATGAATAATATCTTTTATGGTCATGCACCTATGTTGAATGGTTTGTTTCTGTTGGATCTCGATAGTAGTATTACGCATATCCATAATGTTGATGCTAAAGGGATTAAACTTGATAATGATATATCTACATATATGTGGCACTGCCGTCTAGGTCATATTGGCGTTAAACGCATGAAGAAACTCCATTCTGATGGACTTTTGGAATCACTTGATTTTGAATCATTTGATACATGTGAGCCATGCCTTATGGGCAAGATGACTAGAATGTCGTTTTCCGGTTCAATGGAACGGGCGACAGATCTATTGGAAATCATACATACTGATGTGTGTGGACCAATGAGTGTGTCGCTGCGAGGTGGATATCGTTATTTTGTTACTTTCACGGATGATTTGAGTAGATATGGGTATATCTATTTGATGAAACACAAGTCTGAAACTTTTGAAAAGTTCAAAGAATTTCAGAATGAAGTGGAAAACCATCGTAACAGAAAGATCAAATTTCTGCGGTCCGACCGTGGAGGAGAGTATCTTAGTTACGAGTTTAGCACACATATGAAAGACTGTGGAATAGTTTCACAACTCACGCCTGCCGGAACACCACAACGTAATGGTGTGTCAGAACGTCGTAATCATACTTTATTGGATATGGTTCGATCTATGATGTCTCTGACTGACTTGCCATAGTCATTTTGGGGTTATGCACTGGAAACCGCTACATTCACTTTAAATAGGGCACCATCTAAATCCGTTGAAAAGACACCGTATGAATTATGGTTTGGAAACAAACCTAATCTGTCATTTCTTCAGGTTTGGGGATGCGATGTTTATGTGAAGAAACTTCAACCGGATAAACTCGAACCCAAAGCGGAAAAACGCGTCTTCATAGGATACCCTAAGGAAACGATTGGGTATACCTTCTATCACAGATCCGAGGGAAAGGTTTTTGTTGCCAAGAATGGATCCTTTCTTGAGAAGGAGTTTCTCGTGAAAGGTGTGAGTAGTCGGAAGGTAGAACTCGAAGAGGTTATTGAACCTTCTCTTCATGAAATGGCGAGTAGCGCAGCTCCAGAAGTTGTTTTGGAGTTGACTTCACCTAATGAAGAGAGAGATAATGATATTGATCATGAAACTCCGAAAGAGGACACTACCGAACCTCGCAGGTCAGGCAGGACACGTGCAGCTCCTGAACTGTACGGCAATCCTAATGTGAATTTCATGGTTGATAAAATGGATGACCCTGCGACGTATGAAGAAGCGATGATGAGCCCGGATTCCAACAAATGGCTAGAAGCCATGAAATCCGAGATGGAATCCATGTACGAAAACCAGGTTTGGACCTTGGTGGACTTACCTCACGACCGAAAGGGCGTTGAGAATAAATGGATTTTCAAAAGGAAAACTGATGCTGATGGTAATGTGACCATCTATAAGGCTCGACTTGTCGCAAAGGGGTTTCGACAAATTCGAGGAGTTGACTACGATGAGACATTCTCTCCCATAGCGATGCTTAAGTCGTTTAGGATTATGTTAGCAATTGTTGCATATTTCGATTATGAAATATGGCATATGGATGTCAAAACTGTGTTCCTCAATGGTAATATTGAAGAAGAGTTGTATATGATACAACCTAAGGGTTTTGTCGATCCTAAGGATGCTAATAAGGTGTGCAAACTTCAGAGATCCATCTATGGACTGAAGCAAGCATCACGAAGTTGGAATCTCCGCTTTGATGAGCTGATCAAAGAGTTTGGATTTGTCCAAACTTATGGAGAGGCTTGTATTTACAAGAAAGTGAGTGGGAGCAATGTGGCATTTCTGATATTATATGTGGATGACATATTATTGATTGGAAACGATTTAGATCTTTTAAACAGTGTTAAAAGTTATCTAAACAGCATATTTTCGATGAAGGACCTTGGTGAAGCTTCATATATATTAGGCATTAAAATCTATAGAGATAGATCAAGACGCCTAATTGGGCTATCGCAGAGTACATACCTTGATAAGATATTAAAGTAGTTTAATATGGACGGAAGTAAGAAGGGGTTCTTACCTATGTTGCAAGGCAAGACATTGAGTAAGACTCAAAGTCCGGCTACAGTGGAAGAAAGAGAGATAATGGATAAGATCCCCTATGCCTCAGCCATAGGCTCTATAATGTATGCCATGCTATGTACAAGACCGGATGTGGCACATGCTATTAGTTTGACTAGTAGGTACCAATCTGATCCAGGTTCGGAACACTGGATAGCGGTCAAGAATATCCTTAAGTACTTGAGAAGAACTAAGGATACGTTTCTTATATACGAAGGTGAAGAAGAGCTAGTCGCTAAGTGTTATGTCGATGCTAGCTTTGACACTGATTCGGATGACTCTAAGTCTCAATCCGGATACGTATTTCTCTTGAACGGAGCAGTAGTTAGTTGGAGGAGCTCCAAACAACCTGTGGTGGCTGGATCAACAACGAAGGCGGAATATGTTGCTGCTTCAGAAGCAGCACAGGAAGCGGTTTGGATGAAGGAGTTCATAACGGAACTGGGTGTGGTTCCCAGTGCGTTGGACCCGATGGTGATCTATTGTGACAACAATGGAGCCATAGCCAACGCAAAGGAACCTAGGTCTCACAAGAATTCCAAGCATATTAAGCGCCGGTTTCACTCCATCCGCGAGCATGTCAAGGATGGAGATATAAAGATTTGTAAAGTGCACACGGACCGGAATGTAGCAGATCTGTTGACTAAAGTACTCCCTAGGGCAAAACATGATCAACACCAGAACTCCATGGGTGTTAGATTTATCACTATGTGAACTAGATTATTGTCTCTAGTGCAAGTGGGAGACTGAAGGAAATATGCCATGAGAGGCAATAATAAAGTTGTTATTATGTATTCCTTGTATATGATAGATGTTTATTTTGCATGCTATAATTGTATTGATAGGAAACATCAATACATGTGTGTTTAATAAACAAAAAGGGTTCCTAGTCATGCCTCTCTTATAGACTAGCTTGTTGATTAACAGGATGATCAAGGTTTCCTGATCATGGACATTGGATGTTGTTAATAACAAGGTCACACCATTGGTGGAATGATGTGATGAACATTCATCCGAAGTATAGCATTACGATCAAGTCATTGTGTTTATATTGCTATAACATCATACGAAGTAATCTTTATCCTTAGACCATGAGATCATGTTAATTGCTAACACCGGAAGAGTATCTTGATAACATCAAACGTCACACCGTAACAGGGTGACTATAAAGATGGGTTCAGTGCTACGAAGGTGTTATGTTGAGGCTCATGGATCAAGAGTGGAATTTGTCAATCCATATGACGGATAGATATACTATGGGCCCTCTCGGTGATATAACATTAGGATAGCTTGCAAGCAAGTGATGTGATCACTAGAATGTTATATCACGGGAACGAGAAAAGAGTGCATGTAGGTAACGAGATCAAACTAGGTATGGAGATACCGAGGATCGAATCTCGGACATGTAATATATTGAGAGACAAAGGGATTTAGTTACAAGCGTTAAAGGTTCTCACGATCACAGGAGTCATCGTTGAATGTGTAGGAGTCAGTACGGATCTCCAGGTCCCGCTGCTGATTATTGATCGGAGAAGGGTCTTGATCATTTCTGCATTATTCGCGAACCGTAGGGTGGCACACTTAAGAGTTACCGGACACCATTTTGGAGCACATATGTTTCAGAAGAAAGAATTGCAAAGCGCAGGAATTGTTTCAATAGAAACCGGAAATTGTTTCGGGTGAAATTGTAGAAGGTGGTTCTGCATGTGATATTGAAATATTGCAAGGGGCTATATGTGAATGTTTGTTAATTAAAGTAATTAAAAAAATTCTGAATAAATTTAATAAAAGAGTTTTATTAAATGAGAGTGCATTAAATCTGGAGAAACTTAATGCATTTAAAGTGGAGACTTTAAAAGGGAATGTGAAGAGGCATTTTAATGTGGAGGAGTTACCACCACATGAATGGGGGAGGTGAGGGGTCACCTCCCCCCATGCGCCGGCCATGGAGAGAGGGGGCACCCCCCCTCCTCCTATAAAAGGCCACCCATTCCCTCCTTCTTCCTCACACCTCCCTGTGAAGGATATCTCTCCCCCTCTAGAATTATTCCACCATGGTCTCGGATTAGTGAGATACATGTTCCCGGTGGCATTTCGTCTGGAAGGAGTTGCTGCTTCCGCTGGATCGCTGGAGCGAGGAGGTGGAGGATGTCCGGTGGCTTGAACGTGTGTGCGAGTGCGGATGCGCTGCTGAGTTGCGGCGCTTGGACTTCCTCACGATCTTGATATCGGCAAGTGTATGACTACATCAACCACGAGTTCCTACTCGTTAACAAAGCTTGTTGTCTTCGAGGGTAAGTTTTATATGGATGTATGTCCACCTGTTTGCTTTGTACCTAGTAGATAGATCTTGGCGTGTAGTTCACACTGTAGAAAATTTTTTGTTTTCTATGCTGCGGACCCCAACAGGTGGAGGTTGTCCGGTGGCTTGAACGTGTGTGCGAGTGCGGATGCACTGCTGAGTTACGGCGCTCGGACTTCCTCACGATCTTGAGATCGGCAAGTGTACGACTACATCAACCACGAGTTCCTACTCGTTAACAAAGCTCTTTGTCTTCGAGGGTAAGTTCTCTATGGATGTATGTCCACCCGTTTGCTTTGTACCTAGTAGATAGATCTTGGCGTGTAGTTCACACCGTAGGAAAATTTTTGTTTTCTATGCCGCTGACCCCAACAGTGGTATCAGAGCCTGATCTATGCGTAGGTGCTTTGCACGGGTAGTACACATATGTTTATATGTGGGCGATGATGATCATGTTATTGCATCTTCTATGTACTTTGGATATTGGTGGCATAGTGGGATGAAGCGGCCCGGACCAACCTTACATGTCATCGTACATGAGACCGGTTCCACGACTGACATGTAACTTGTTTTGCATAAGTGGCTGGCGGGTGTCTGTCTCTCCTACTATAGTCAATATCTGATTTACAACGAGTTGCTAATAACTTGGTTATCCTCGTTGTGGTTCATGTTCGTAGGTTAGACAGGTTCTATCTCCGAAAGCCCTAAGCCACGTAAAACTTGCAATTGATAAATTAGAGGCGTCTAGTTTAGATCGTTGCTGGGCTAGTGTTTTGATATGGTATTGTTGTAAGTAGATGTATGATAGATACTCTTACAACTCACTTAACGTGTAAGTTCCATAGACCTTGGCCTTACACACAAAGGAATGATAGAGATCATACCACGATGCAAATGATAGAGATCAAATGCATGGACCATATCACCTCACTTCACACATTAGATGTTAGCATCTTATACTGCTAGTTTGGCGCGTTTGGTAGCATTATAAGATGATCCCTCATTTAGATATCAAGATAAAATGTGTTCTTCCTTAAGTATGCACAGTTTTGTGGATCGTGTTTTAAGGCATCACGTGATGATCGGGTGTTTTCAACTCTACGCTTTCATACAACGGGTGTAAGACAGTTTTACACACGCAAATACTAAGGTTCTTACTTGACGAGCCTAGCATGTACAGACATGGCCTCGGAACACGGACCGAAAGGTTAAGCATGAGTCATATAGTTGATATGATGCCCATATAGATGCTCGCCTTTGAAGCTACACCGACTCACATGATGATCGGACTTGGTGTAGTGTATTTGGTTCATTTAATCACCAAAAGGACACGAGGGATGTCGTTTTTGAGTGGGAGTTCATTAGTAATTTGGATTAGTTGAACTCAATCTATCATAAACTTAGTCTAAATATACTTTACAAATTCTATTATAGATGGCACCACCTGCTTTTAATTTCAGTGTGTTCATGGAGAAAGAGAAACTTCCTACGAATGGTAGCAACTTCACCAACTGGGCTATGAATTTGAGGATTCTCCTCACTGCTGCACAAAAGCAATATGTGCTAGATGCGCCGCTAGGCCCCCCACCAGCTCCTGATGCCCCTGACGAGGAAAAGAACGTCTATATAACTCATCAGGAGGACCACAACTTAGTTCATTGCGGCATACTGTATGGGCTAGAGCCAGAACTTCGAAAGCGTTTCGAAAATGGCAATGCCTTTGATACCATGGGAGAATTGAAAATGATTTTCGATACCCATGCTGCCGTAGAGAGTTATAATGCTACAGAAAAGTTCTTTAGCTGCATGATGGAGGAAAACAGCTCCGTTAGTGAGCACGTACTCAAAATGTCTGGGTACGCCGATAAGCTTGTGTCCTTGGGAATAACGATTCCCATTGACTTAGGCATACATTTTGTGTTCTCCAATCTCTGCCACCTAGCTACAAGAGCTTCGTGATGAACTATAATATGCAGGGCATGAAGAAGTCTCTTCCCGAGCTTCTGTCAATGCTTAAGACTGCAGAAGTGGAGATTAGGAAAGAACATCAAGTGTTGATCATCAATAGAACCACCGGTTTCAAGAAGGACAAGAAAGGCAAGCACAAGGGAAAGAAGGGTGGCAAGTCTGTTGCCACACCTAAAAAGAAACCCCGAGCTGGCCCTAAGTCTGACACCGAGTGCTACTATTGCAAGGGGACTGGCCATTGGAAGCGCAACTGCCCCAAGTATTTGGCGGACAAGAAGTCCGGCAAGGCAAACAAAGGTATATGTGATATACATGTTATTGATGTGTACTTGACTAGTACTCGCAGTAGCACCTGGGTATTTGATACGGGATCGGTTGCTAATATATGTAACTCGGTTCAGGGGCTGCGGAACAAGCGACAACTAGCAAGGGATGAGGTCACGATGCGGGTCGGCAATGGATCAAGAGTTGATGTGATCGACGTCGGAACAATGCCTCTCCATATGCCATCGGGATTAGTTATAAACCTAAATAATTGTTATTTGGTGCCTGCACTAAGCATGAACATTGTATCCGGATCATGTTTGATGCAAAGTGGTTATTCATTTAAGTCTGAAAACAATGGTTGTTCGATTTATATGAATAATATCTTTTATGGTCATGCACCTATGTTGAATGGTTTGTTTCTGTTGGATCTCGATAGTAGTATTACACATATCCATAATGTTGATGTTAAAAGGATTAAACTTGATAATGATATATCTACATATATGTGGCACTGCCGTCTAGGTCATATTGGCGTTAAACGCATGAAGAAACTCCATTCTGATGGACTTTTGGAATCACTTGATTTTGAATCATTTGATACATGTGAGCCATGCCTTATGGGCAAGATGACTAGAATGTCGTTTTCCGGTTCAATGGAACGGGCGACAGATCTATTGGAAATCATACATACTGATGTGTGTGGACCAATGAGTGTGTCGCTGCGAGGTGGATATCGTTATTTTGTTACTTTCATGGATGATTTGAGTAGATATGGGTATATCTATTTGATGAAACACAAGTCTGAAACTTTTGAAAAGTTCAAAGAATTTCAGAATGAAGTGGAAAACCATCGTAACAGAAAGATCAAATTTCTGTGGTCCGACCGTGGAGGAGAGTATCTTAGTTACGAGTTTAGCACACATATGAAAGACTGTGGAATAGTTTCACAACTCACGCCTGCCGGAACACCACAACGTAATGGTGTGTCAGAACGTCGTAATCATACTTTATTGGATATGGTTCGATCTATGATGTCTCTGACTGACTTGCCACTGTCATTTTGGGGTTATGCACTGGAAACCGCTACATTCACTTTAAATAGGGCACCATCTAAATCCGTTGAAAAGACACCGTATGAATTATGGTTTGGAAACAAACCTAATCTGTCATTTATTAAGGTTTGGGGATGCGATGTTTATGTGAAGAAACTTCAACCGGATAAACTCGAACCCAAAGCGGAAAAACACGTCTTCATAGGATACCCTAAGGAAACGATTGGGTATACCTTCTATCACAGATCCGAGGGCAAGGTTTTTGTTGCCAAGAATGGATCCTTTCTTGAGAAGGAGTTTCTTGTGAAAGGTGTGAGTAGTCGGAAGGTAGAACTCGAAGAGGTTATTGAACCTTCTCTTCATGAAATGGCGAGTAGCGCAGCTCCAGAAGTTGTTTTGGAGTTGACTTCACCTAATGAAGAGAGAGCTAATGATATTGATCATGAAACTCCGAAAGAGGACACTACCGAACCTCGCAGGTCAAGCAGGACACGTGCAGCTCCTGAACTGTACGGCAATCCTGTTGTGAATTTCATGGTTGATGAAATGGATGACCCTGCGACGTATGAAGAAGCGATGATGAGCCCGGATTCCAACAAATGGCTAGAAGCCATGAAATCCGAGATGGAATCCATGTACGAAAACCAGGTTTGGACCTTGGTAGACTTACCTCACGACCGAAAGGGCGTTGAGAATAAATGGATTTTCAAAAGGAAAACTGATGCTGATGGTAATGTGACCATCTATAAGGCTCGACTTGTCGCAAAGGGGTTTCGACAAATTCAAGGAGTTGACTACGATGAGACATTCTCTCCCGTAGCGATGCTTAAGTCGGTTAGGATTATGTTAGCAATTGTTGCATATTTCGATTATGAAATATGGCATATGGATGTCAAAACTGCGTTCCTCAATGGTAATATTGAAGAAGAGTTGTATATGATACAACCTAAGGGTTTTGTCGATCCTAAGGATGCTAATAAGGTGTGAAAACTTCAGCGATCCATCTATGGACTGAAGCAAGCATCACGAAGTTGGAATCTCCGCTTTGATGAGTTGATCAAAGAGTTTGGATTTGTCCAAACTTATGGAGAGGCTTGTATTTACAAGAAAGTGAGTGGGAGCAATGTGGCATTTCTGATATTATATGTGGATGACATATTATTGATTGGAAATGATTTAGATCTTTTAAACAGTGTTAAAAGTTATCTAAACAGCAAATTTTCGATGAAGGACCTTGGTGAAGCTTCATATATATTAGGCATTAAAATCTATAGAGATAGATCAAGACGCCTAATTGGGCTATCGCAGAGTACATACCTTGATAAGATATTAAAGTAGTTTAATATGGACGGAAGTAAGAAGGGGTTCTTACCTATGTTGCAAGGCAAGACATTGAGTAAGACTCAAAGTCCGGCTATAGTGGAAGAAAGAGAGATAATGGATAAGATCCCCTATGCCTCAGCCATAGGCTCTATAATGTATGCCATGCTATGTACAAGACCGGATGTGGCACATGCTATTAGTTTGACTAGTAGGTACCAATCTGATCCAGGTTCGGAACACTGGATAGCGGTCAAGAATATCCTTAAGTACTAGAGAAGAACTAAGGATACGTTTCTTATATACGGAGGTGAAGAAGAGCTAGTCGCTAAGTGTTATGTCGATGCTAGCTTTGACACTGATTCGGATGACTCTAAGTCTCAATCCGGATACGTATTTCTCTTGAACGGAGCAGCAGTTAGTTGGAGGAGCTCCAAACAACCTGTGGTGGCTGGATCAACAACGAAGGCGGAATATGTTGCTGCTTCAGAAGCAGCGTAGGAAGCGGTTTGGATGAAGGAGTTCATAACGGAACTGGGTGTGGTTCCCAGTGCGTTGGACCCGATGGTGATCTATTGTGACAACAATGGAGCCATAGCCAACGCAAAGGAACCTAGGTCTCACAAGAATTCCAAGCATATTAAGCGCCGGTTTCACTCCATCCGCGAGCATGTCAAGGATGGAGATATAAAGATTTGTAAAGTGCACACGGACCGGAATGTAGCAGATCCGTTGACTAAAGTACTCCCTAGGGCAAAACATGATCAACACCAGAACTCCATGGGTGTTAGATTTATCACTATGTGAACTAGATTATTGTCTCTAGTGCAAGTGGGAGACTGAAGGAAATATGCCCTGAGAGGCAATAATAAAGTTGTTATTATGTATTCCTTGTATATGATAGATGTTTATTTTGCATGCTATAATTGTATTGATAGGAAACATCAATACATGTGTGTTTAATAAACAAAAAGGGTTCCTAGTCATGCCTCTCTTATAGACTAGCTTGTTGATTAACAGGATGATCAAGGTTTCCTGATCATGGACATTGGATGTTGTTAATAACAAGGTCACACCATTGGTGGAATGATGTGATGAACATTCATCCGAAGTATAGCATTACGATCAAGTCATTGTGTTTATATTGCTATAACATCATACGAAGTAATCTTTATCCTTAGACCATGAGATCATGTTAATTGCTAACACCGGAAGAGTATCTTGATAACATCAAATGTCACACCGTAACAGGGTGACTATAAAGATGGGTTCAGTGCTACGAAGGTGTTATGTTGAGGCTCATGGATCAAGAGTGGAATTTGTCAATCCAGATGACGAATAGATATACTATGGGCCCTCTCGGTGATATCACATTAGGATAGCTTGCAAGCAAGTGATGTGATCACTAGAATGTTATATCACGGGAACGAGAAAAGAGTGCATGTAGGTAACGAGATCAAACTAGGTATGGAGATACCGATGATCGAATCTCGGACATGTAATATATCGAGAGACAAAGGGATTTAGTTACAAGTGTTAAAGGTTCTCACGATCACAGGAGTCATCGTTGAATGTGTAGGAGTCAATACGGATCTCCAGGTCCCGCTGCTGATTATTGATCGGAGAAGGGTCTTGATCATTTTTGCATTATTCGCGAACCGTAGGGTGGTACACTTAAGAGTTACTGGACACCATTTTGGAGCAAATATGTTTCAGACGAAAGAATTGCAAAGCGCAGGAATTGTTTCGATAGAAACCAGAAATTGTTTCGGGTGAAATTGCAGAAGGTGGTTCTGCATGTGATATTGAAATATTGCAAGGGGCTATATGTGAATGTTAGTTAATTAAAGTAATTAACAAAATTCTGAATAAATTTAATAAAAGTGTTTTATTAAATAAGAGAGCATTAAATTTGGAGAAACTTAATGCATTTAAAGTGGAGACTTTAAAAGGGAATGTGAAGAGGCATTTTAATGTGTAGGAGTTACCACCACATGAATGGGGGAGGTGAGGGGTCACCCCCCGCCCATGCGTCGGCCATGGAGAGAGGGGGCACCCCCCTCCTCCTATAAAAGGCCCCCCTCTTCCTCCTTCTTCCACACACCTCCTTGTGAAGGATCTCTCTCCCCCTTTAGAATTATTCCACCATGGTCTCGGATTAGCGAGATACATGTTCCCGGTGGCATTTCGTCTGGAAGGAGTTGCTGCTTCCGCTGCATCGCTGGAGCGAGGAGGTGGTGGTTGTCCGGTGCCTTGAATGTGTATGCGAGGATGGATGCGCTGCTGATTTGCGGTGCTTGGACTTCCACACGATCTTGAGATCGGCAAGTGTATGACTACATCAACCACGAGTTCCTACTCGTTAACAAAACTCGTTGTCATCGAGGGTAAGTTCTCGATGGATGTATGTCCACCCGTTGCTCTGTATCTAGTAGATATATCTTGGCGTATAGTTCTCATCGTAGGGAATTTTTTTCTATGCTGCAGACCCAACATTTATCACTTACCTACTCGAGGACGAGCAGGAGTTAAGTTTAGGGATGTTGATTCGTTGCAAACGTATCCATAATTTTTGATGTTCCATGCTTGGTTTTATCTACTTTCTTATGTTTTGTCCACAATTTGGAGTACTTTCTGTACACTTTCTTAGACTAACATATTAACAAGAGCCACAGTGCCAGCTGCATGTTTTCTGCTGTTTTTGGTTCCAGGAAAGTCAAAAAATGAATATTCTCGGAATTGGACGGGACAAAAGCCAAAGTCAGTTTTTCACTGAGGGGGACATGGAGCCAGAGTACGAGACGGAGAGGGGCCAGGGGGACGCCACACCACTTGGCCGCACGGCCAAGCCTGGCCCCCGCCAGGGGGTGGTCTGGCCACCTCGGGCACCCCCTCAGCCTCCCCTTTCGCCTATAAGATGCCTCCGATACAGAAACCCTAAGTACCCAATCAAAATTCCATGAAATAGTCTATAGCCGTTGTCATCTCCATCCCTAGATTGAGAGGGATCTGAAGCTCTTCCCAACACCCTGCCGGAGGGGAGAATTCACCCTGGAGGCCTTCTTCATCACCATGCAAGCCTCTGGTGTGATGCGTGAGTAGTTCATCCTTGGACTACGGGTCCATGTAGTAGCTAGATGGTTGGTTCTTGTCCTTTGTGCTATCATGTTTAGATCTTGTGAGCTCCGTTCATGATCAAGATCATCTATTTGTAATTCTACATGTTGTGTTTGCGGGGATCCGATGGATATTGAGATGCTATTTCAGATTGATTATTGATTCTATCATGTCTTTGTTATTTGTGATCTTGCATGCTTTCCGTTGTTAGTAGCTATCTTGTCCATGTAGATGCTAGCAACTCCAAGAGTTAGTATTTATGCTCGATAGTGGGTTCATGCCTATAGTAATCTGGGGAAGTGACAGAAATCTCTAAGGTGCTAGATGTGATGTTGCTACTAGGGAGAAAACAACAATCCTTTGTTCATAGAACAATCGTATTGTTTACTTTACACGCAATGCGTAATGCAATTATCTATTGCTTGCAACTTAATACTGGAGGGGGTTCAGATGATAACCTGAAGGTGGATTATTAGTCATAGATGTAGTTGGACTACGGTCTATGTATAATGTTGTAATGCCCAATCAAATCTCAAAGGAGTCAATATGAGTAGTATATGCATGTATTGCTTTCTCGATGTTTGTCAATTGCCCCGCTGTAATTTGTTCACCCAACATGTCATCTATCTTAAGGAGAGCCACCACTAGTGAACTATGGACCCCGGTCCTTTCTTTTATCATCAATCTACAACTGTTTACTACTTTCTGTTTACTTTTTGCAAACTATTACTTTCTTCCACACAATATGTTTAATCCTTTGTTTTTAGTAAAACCGGTGAGATTGACAACCTCGCTGTAATTTGGGGGCAAAGTTCTGTGGTTGTGTTGTGCAGGTTTCCACGTTGCTGCTGGCGCTGGTAGTGCGCCCTGCCAAAGTCCAGCTAGCAACACCTTGGAGGTGTTTCCTTGCTCCTACTGGTTTGATAAACCTTGGTTTCATAACTGAGGGAAAACTTGCTGCTGTGCTCATCATACCTTCCTCTTGGGGTTCCCCAACGAGCTTGATATATTTTGGGCCATCAGACGGCTCTTCTGTTCATCCAGCTAGACGGGCCAGTCGGGGAATCTTGAGGGCAGACCGGATGGAGCAGTCCAACCGGTTTCAGTTCCTTGTCTTGTGGCCATCCGTCCAGGCCTCCCTGGAGCCAGCCAGTTGAGCCTGGCTTGGCCTACCCGTGGGTCATCCCCCGACACTAGTCCCCTAGCGCGTTGGGACTTCTCCTTGTGGAGAAGTTCTTGTGTGCTCATTGGCTAAGCTGAAATGATTGCTGATGAAGAGCTGGTCGCAAGTTCGTCTGGTAGTGCTTGTCTGGTAGCGTTTGTCATTTTTCGGCTCGAGATGCTTGTTGTTGTTCCCTGGCTAGAGTTTACCGGGTACGGGACTGGTGGCCCACCCATAGGGTGTGAGCGGCGATTGAATATTCCGGCTGCCACAACTGGCGGGGGAGATGAATCGCTTGGCCAACGATGTCAGTGCTTATGTTGGACACGCATGCCACTTCTGGCGCGTGTCGTGTCAGTTTGACCCCTAGACTGCTGCGGCAGTTTTTGGTAACCGCGCACACGTCTTCATCATTGCAGTTTCTTGGAGATCATGCGCGCGCCTCATCTCCTGCAGTAATGCCTACAGGATCTTATACGGGAGTTATGTTGGCGCACGCGATCCGCACCTGAAGCATCATGGGTGGAGCGGACTGGCTGGCTGCCACGTGGCGGAGGGGAGCGCAGGTGGTGGAACAAGGCGGTGCCATCGGGGATGGCATGAAGGGGACAATCAGGATGCTATCGGTGGCTACTCGCAACGGGTTGGGCATAGATACGACAAACACAACGATGCACCCAGGTTCGGAGCCCTCTGGATGAGGTAACACTCCTACTCCTGCAAGGATCTACTATATGGGGAGCAAATGCTTAGTACAAGTTCTCCTTGAGCTGTTTCCTAGCTGCTATCGAGAGCTAGAGGAAGATGAACTACTGAACTTGTGGGATCTAGGGAACTGGTTGCTTGTAGTCTCTACCTATAACCCTAGAACTACCCCCATATATAGTAGTTGGGAGAGGTATGTTACATTGTGGGCTCTAGGGATTACTGTTTGGGCTTTGGGTTTACAAAGCGGGCCGGCTGGCCGGGCCTAGCCGGTGGGCCAGGACCCGGTCAAGCCTTTAATATAGGAGGGACAACGCTATAGTGTCCCAGCACCATTGCTTTGCACGTCATCCGGCGCTTTACTCATTAGCTTGGTGCTTTATTTGTCAGTCGGTGCTTTACTCGTGAGCTTCCAGCCTTGGCGCTTTGCACCATCGTCTTGTAGCACCGCTAGGGTGGCGCGCGCGCCAGCCTGTCCGGTCAGGGGTGTGGTCAGCAAGGAACGTCACCCCCTCTGTATCTTTGGCCAATGGATCCGAGGCAGCCGGGTAGAGGTGGACACCCATCCGGCTCTTCTAGTCATCCGGCTAGACGTGCTAGCCATGGAATCTTGAGGGCAGACCGGATGCAGCAGTCCAACCGGTTGCGGTTCCATGTCTTGCGATCATCCGGCTAGGCCTCCCTGGAGCCAGCCAGTTGAGCCTGGCTTGACCTACCCGGGGGTCATCCCCCCGACACTAGTCCCCGAGTCCGTTGGGACTTCACCTTATGGAGAAGTTCTTTAGTGCTCATTGCCTGAGCTAAAATGATTACTGATGAAGAGCGGGTCATAAGTTCGTCTTGTAGTGCTTGTCTAGTAGCATTTGTTGTTTTTCGGCTTGAGATGCTCGTTGTTGTTCCCAGCTAGAGTTTACCGGCTACGGGACCGGTGGCCCACCCACAGGGTGTGAGCAGCGATTGAATCTGCCAACTGCCGCAACCGCCGGGAGAGATGAATCGGTTGGCCCATGACATCAGTGCTTACGTTGGCCACGCCTACCACTTCTGGCGTGCGTCGCGTCAGTTTGACCCCTGGACTGCCGCGGCAGTTTTTGGTAACCATGCACACGTATTCATCATTGTGGTTTTTTGGAGATCGTGTGCATGCCTCGCCTCCCGTAATAACACTTATGGGATCTTCTACGGGAGTTATGTTGGCGTACGCGATCCGTAGCTGAAGCGTCGTGGGTGGAACGGAGTAGCTGCCTGCCACGTGGTGGAGGGGAGTGCAGGGGCGTGCTCGCTCTGCTTCAATAAATAGGGACACAAGGGAGGGGGTTTCCCCACTTCATCCTCTTCATGTGCCTGCTGCTTCTGCCCCTTGCATTCTGCCTCCTCTCTTCTTACTTGCGCCTCTGTTTCTTGGTCGCCGGCGCCGCCTCTCCTTCTTCATGACGACAGGACCTCAATTCTCTAACATGGCCACCGCGCCCAACGAGATGTTGCCTGAACAGGCCGGGGGCTGGTGTGGCTCGTATGTGACTAAAGATCTTATCTAGAAGTACTGGTAGGGGAAATTCCTCTCGTCGAAGCGCTAGGTGAAGCATTGCCTCATGCCGTAGGGGGAGCGGGTGCCTAACCCTCGGCCTAGGGAGGCCATCGTCTTCCTCGCCCACTTCGCCCGCGGATTTGGCCTGCCATTGAGAAGGTTCGTCCTCGAGCTCCTCGTGACGTTCGAACTCCAACTCCACCACATGGGAGCCAACACCATTGCGTAGCTATCATACCATGTGGCCTTCTGGGAGGGCTTCCTGGGGGTTCGTCCGGACGCGGCGAACTTCTTGAAGTTTTTCAACTTCAAGGTTCAGGTGGTGGGGAAGGGCGGCCCCCTGACGGAGACCGGCTGCTGCGCCATCTATCCCCGACCGTCGTCGATGATGCCATGGTTGGAGATCCCCGACACCGTGAAGCTGTGGTAGCACTCATACTTCTACATGTGCAATGCCACCGAGGTTGACCTCATCAAGTTGCCGGTCTTTGCCAACGTCCCCTCGACCCGGACGGCATGGACCATCCAGAACTTGGGCACCCAAGCCGACATGGGCCGGATGGCTGCCCGCATGGTGGTGCTGGTGGAAAAGGAGTGGCTCACTGCCCGGGACATCCTGCTGTCCTAGATGACGAGTCATGTGCTTCTGCTGTAGCAGCGGTCACACAAGATGTGCCACCTATCTAGCTCCTTGGATCCCACGCGGGTGTCCCGACTGGAGGTGCCATATGGTGCCCTTCGAGAGTGTCTTACCACTATCTCAAAGGATATGTGGGCAGAGGACTGGACCTTCTCCTACCGTCCGTACCACCATGGTCGGCTGCCACCGAAGGTTAGTTTCTTTTCTTCTTCTCCGGATGAACTTTTCCCGAGGGATCTCTTCTTGTTTATTATTTTCCCCCTGTTGAGTAGTTCTTTACGGCACAGCTAGCAGAGGACGGCATGGGGGAGGACGAGCTTCCCCTCTTCTCGGTTGATTTCAAGCCATAGAAGTACCCTCCGCAGGAGCCAGAGCGCTTCCCCATCTGGGCTGACAAGGGCTATGAGTTCCCACCCGGTGAGTATATTTTCCTTGTCTTTATCTGTCTTGCCCTTCTTTAGCTATATGCTTGATGTTATACCTGGCCGCGCATGGCTTGGATGCGGACCCGGCTGAGGTTGCCACGTCACGGGCTAGGGCGAAGCGGGACGCCTTGGCCTTTGCCGCCCCATCTAGTGGAGGCTCAAACAGGGCCTGCCGACTGAGGGCCGCGGCCTCCAATCCAAGCGTCACCAGGTACGTGCCTTTGCTCCTTTTCTGCTTGTGACCATTGGCTTTCCCTTTTCTTAATGTGCCCTTGCGTCTTGCGTGTAGTGAGGAGATGTCCTTGGACGGCTCCGCGACCATCGCCACCACATCCGCCCTCCCTCGGCTATGGCTGAGGGACCTGCGACACTGGCTACGGCCTCTGCTACCACACCGGCTGAGGCTGCAACGGATGTGGTGGGGTTGGTGTCGCGGGCTACACCCATGACCCTGCATCGGGCTTCTACGCCTCCAAGATCGCCAAGGTTCTCTTGGCCGGGTGTGGTTCCGCAGCCGCTCCTCTGCTCCATCTAACGGAGGGTGCAGACTTGGTACTGAGCGATGCCCAGCCAGGCTCCACCGATTATCATGTGGAGGAGCCTGTGGAGGTGGCACCGGAAGCTTCTGCGCAGCCGTCCACGGGAGACGACGGGAGGGAGGTGGCTTCCGGCTCTGGTGGTGTAGGTGACGGGAACACAGAAGCGTCGCATGCGGCCACCGGCAGCGACGATGACCTCCAGGTTACCCACTAGCAGGCAGGCAGGGTGACGCCGCCACCGGACCCTGCTCTATCACAGCTCTCTAAGTCGGTGCCCATTGCCCTCGGGCAGGCTCGCCACCTGATCGAGGCGATCGAGCAGGGGCTTGGCCAGGCCAAGGCGCTGGGGGCTTCTCTTGAGGTAAATATCTCATTCTTGTTTTCGTCGTTTTTCTCTTAAGCCGGTTCCCCTATTTTTACTTATTCTATTCCGAAGAAAGCTTTCGCTGATGCCACCAAGACCATGCAGGACCTAGGCCGTAAGATTGCTCGATCTGCCATGTCCTCTCAATTGCACGAATTTTCGCGTTTCTTGTTGACCATTGGGTACCCTCCTGTAGCTCTATTAGCGGATAGGGACCCGGAGGTGGAGAGGATGAAGGCCGAGGTGCTCCGGCTAGAGAAGTCCAACCAGGCTCGCCAAGACCAAATTGGCGAGCTGGTGGATCATCAGAAACGCATGGAGGTCAAGGCCGGCTAAGCCAAAAAGGTTGTCGATACCCAGACTGAAGCGCTCAAGAATCTTGAGAAGCTCTTTGCCTAGTAGGTGGAGACTCTGAAGCTTGCTCAGGACTGGGAGAAGGCAGCGCTGGCAGAGCTGTGCCAGATTACCGAATCGTCGTCAATAAGTGACTCCTCCTCAGGTAAACTTGTTCTTCGTTTACTGCAGCAAGTGTGTAACAGCTACTTCTTTCCTCGGTGCAGCTCAGTATTCCGAGGCGACTAATCAGGCTCTGGCGCGCATCCCTGAGGCGGACGCCGGGCATGACCTCCATCCAGAGGAGTTGGTGGCGGTTGCGTGCAAGGAGGCCAAATGGCTGTGCGATGCCACCCTTGACGTCTACGCTTACGTCTAGCCCGACACCACTCTACCGGCTACGATGGATGCCTTGGCTGAGAAGCTCTTCTCTCGCTACAAGAAAAGTTGGCTTTTATAACGGATGATTTTCGTGGTTGAAGGCCCATTTTTCGTGGCTAAAAAGTCTTCTACGACGGATACCCCTCGTGGTAAAAGCCCCGTCACAAAAGAATCTACCATGGTTTTTTCTGACCGTGGTGGATCGCACCCTTCAACCACGAAAACTTGTTCCGTCGTAGATCTGTTCGCCAGCCGCCTTGACTGCTGACGTCATGCAAAATGCCACATGGAAAACACCGTTAACACCCAATTACTGTCGTTAACAGCCACGGAAACCATGGTAGAATCTAGGCCCAACCAAGGCCTGCTCATAATTAAGTGGGCCATCCCATTAGGAGAACCCAATAAGATTACAACCCATTACTGTTTTGTCCGGCATTGTTTGAAATGGGCCCAAAGATGCGGCCAGCAGCAGCCTGAAAATGTCAGGCCCACTACTGTTTCGGCCTACAAAAGCCCACACTGTTCGAATACTGTGTGGCCCGTTAACAGGACGCATCAAGTAGGCCTCATACTGTTAAAGCCCATGGTCAGCCAGTCACTGTTCTCACAGCTCGTCCTGGGCTGCCTATGAACGGCCCACTTGTGAGAAGGTCTGATACTGTTCTGGCCTTTTACTATTCTGGCTCGTTACTGTTCTCGTCGTCTACTATTCATGTCCATTACTGTTGTGGTCCTTTACTGTTCTGGACCATTACTGTGCTGGTTACCCCTGTTCTGGCCTGCTACTATTCATGCCTGTTACTGTTCTGGCCTGTTGCTATTCTGGTATGTTACTGTTCTGGCCTGTTACTATACTGGATTGTCACTGTTCTGGTCTGCTGGTGTTTTGGCCTATTACTATTTTGGTCTGTTACTATTTTGGCATGTTACTGTTTCGGCTTGTTACAGTTTAGGTCTTTTACTATTTCAGCCTGTTACTATTTTGAATGTTATTGTTTTGGCCAGTTACCGTTACTGTTTCGGTAATTCTGAAGCCCACACAAATATTATAAAAGGAGTATAATTAGCGAGCATCTTTTACTATTCATGGAAGGCGCAATACAAGAAGGGCAAATAACAAAACCCTATATAGTTACCTGATCGACCTGGCTGGCACAGTTATGGTACCGCCATGCGTGGACGGCGTCAACTAAATGCCTGCATCGCCTATGCGAGTTATCTAGATATTACATCAGCTGCAAACTTCTTAAAAATATTACAAAATATGAACAAAAGGGAAAGAAAATTCAGCATTTCAGTTGTGAATCAAGTTGATAGCAGAGTCCTCAATTTGCTTTCTCAATCCATTAACTGCATCTCCCTTTGAGTGTGACAACTACATTGGAAAACCACCTTAAGATATGATCTTCCAGTCCCCTATTTGATGGCGATAGCAATAATTGCAGTATGAAACTAACTAATAACAAGTTAATACAGCAAAGAAGACAAACTACTCATAGCTAAGAATGAACCAGATAGGAACTATAACTGCATAATACGAACTTGTAGAGCAGGAATGCAAACCATGAATGAACTATATTGTAAAGGATAGTTATGTTGTTGCCTAGGATGAACGAGAACTAGATACGAGATATAATGGTGTGGCTTCTGAACCTGTAGAACAGGAAAAACAAGCATTAGACAAGTATGCCAATAATGAAATGATCAATCAAAAAAGAACCCTGGAGATGATCTCTTCCTCACCTTGTTCCGGCGGCGCCAGTATGGGAAGGTACTGGTGCGGGTCCAAGGGTTGGTGCCGGTGCGGCTGCTGGTGCCGGATCCGGATCTAGTGGCGGCACGGGTGCACGGGGCACCGGTCCTGCGAGCCCGGTCGGGGAGTTGCAACGGTGTGTAGTCATGTTAGAGGGTGCTTGGCCTCCGGGATCCGATTGTATCATGGCAAATCCTGGCCACGGTGCGTCGAATCCGGCGAAGCTCGGCGGCATTTGTGGCCGGGGAAAATGGCTCGTGGAGGCTGATTCCGGTGACGTAGGCTACCACAAGAAGCACAAAGGGTAGCTTGCTATCGGCAGAGCACATATCGGCAAAGGGCAGTGGGCTGACAGCGAACATGCAGGTGGGTGAGAAAAAATAAAGGAGTCGAGGTCGTGGTGGAAAGTCCTATATTTATTCTCCTCTAAACAGCGATAGGGGTTAGGGTTAGGTTCGGTGCGGCTTCGGCCGTTAGAGGAGTAAATTTACTCCTCCATTGCCATTTTGGGGATGGGTTAGAGATGCTCTAACCCATCAGATTAAGATGTTTATTTGTGCCAGGTGAAAAAAATTAAGCCACAAACCTTGCTAGCCACAAAAAAGGTCATGTTTTTGTGTTCTGTGCAACAAATGCCACAAAGACTGGTGTTAAATGCAATTTTCTCCTTCCACACATATTAGTACACAACAATCAAACCTTGCAGCATATAAAGCACCAATATTAAGCAGGCTAGAAATCCAGAGATCACGCATTCAGAAATCATACTACTTCCATATTGGTGCATTCTTTTCCCCAATAGTACCTCCATTGATACTATAAGGATCTTTAGCAAGCTAAAATAGCTTTGTTAAACAGGGATATATTTTGAAACAAAGGAAGTACATTATAAGGTACCATACAAATTAAAGACATGTCGCAACAAGGAAACAACCCAAGTTCATAACAAGTGTAGACTAGTGCACTAACAAATACTTTCAGCTTCCGGTTCCATTTCACGACAAAGGGACTAAACTCAGCTGTTCATGCTCAACCACAAATACTGAGCATCTTCATGACTTTCTCCTTATTTTCTATGGAGTGCTCGAGCCGAATTAAAATTTCTTCTAACTTTGTGATAAAACGTTCATTGTATACACTTAGGGCAGATGATAATGATTGTTCAGCTTGGATTTGTTCCTCTAGAACTTGAATATGCAAAGAAATGGCCTTGGAGTTGGACTTGAACTTGAACTTGAACTTGGACTTTGATGAGCTCGCTGGGAACCCAGCATTACATAGCAACATATTCTTGGCTATATCACAGTGTTGTAGTACCTTGGAAAATAAATCCACACATTCTTTTGGAGTTTTTACTAAACATTCTTTCCTAGGATTTGCGAGCTCCTCTTTCAATTCAGCCTGGAAAGTTTTCAGTTGATAGACATGTGTAAGAGAAGTGAAGTTACTATAGAGAAACATGCAGAAAGGTTTAATATGTGCATGAACTGCTATAATTGGTAGTGCTGATAATGCATCTTATACACTTCAGTAAAAAGATCATTTTGTCGTGTATATTTTTTGATGTCATTTACTAACAAGACTAAAAATGTGGCTTCCAGTGTAAACATTGTGAGGTGCATGATATGCCAACTGTTTGTACAATTCATAACCGAAACTGACTTTGGTTGCAAATTATGAAGGAAAATGAAAACAAAACTAAGAAGCAGTCCAAGCAAGGTTGCATATCAAACTTATACGTACAAATCACTACAAGTGCAACATTACAAAATGCAGAGAAGACTTACAACAACTTTCCTTACAATGACACCATATCTATTCTTCTGGAATCCCTCAAATTTCTCTAGCATAGTCAACTGTTTTTTGGATCCCCATTAGACTTCGTCTCCATTTGGACGGGTGAAAATAAATTGCATCACATGGTGGAAACGGAGGTTGAAAGATAAGATGCTTATAGATTCCAAAACATCAATTACATACTTATTTAAAATATACAGTACAGAACAACAGGTCCTTACCAATTGGTAGAGGTGCCCAATTATGTTGCGGGATCCTGTACGACTTAGTACTCATACTTTATTATGACTAGAACAGTTCCTTTGAGTGATGGCCTACAAAATGAGACTTGTAAAACACATGCATAAGTACGAATTGACAATGCGATCTAGTCTTAGTCTTCTCAAAGCATACCTCATTCTTTTAATCAAGCTAGTGGTGGAGAAGATCACCCCACTGATTGTCAGTCATGTGATCCACATGAGACGTTCTTGTAACATCCTTAAAACACTTGGAAGAGAAGTGTTGCTTCTTTGGCATGTGGTGCTGCTAGCGCAAACATGCGGAGAATATGCTTTTGAGAACAACCTTTACTTCCTCGCTATTCTTATCAAACATGAAAAATCTTTGTAGACAACAAAGGAGCACATATAACAAACGGAAAGCTAAGAAGACAAGGGACAGAGCAATGGAGTATGTCCAAGAGACAGAGGACTTACATGTAACTTCTTTAGTAAACCTTCAAAATGCTCGAGGGTATTTTGGTGGTGTTTCCATGAGGGCATGATGGGAATATCATTTCTCACGAAAATGCCTGTGATTGATGCAATATAAGCAGATTCATGTGGATCCAGTGGCCTTCTGAATCCTACTATAGATGTGATCGGAAGTCTTGATTTAGTTATTTCAAGCATCTGCTCAAGATTTTTTCCCATCGTCGGACCCCTTGTTAATCTTCGTCGTAGTGCAACTAAAAAAATTACATCAAAATATCAATGTATACATATTACATATAAAAGAGCATGCTACTACTAGTTTCTGAACATATAACAAATTTGGTATCAAGCTCATTTGCAAGGGAGTATATGTCTCTGTCAGTACTAAAGGTCGTTGGGAGATCATAACCAGTTCATTGATGAGAACATGCTGTTGAAACTGGTTCTGCTGCCAATTCTTCATGGCTAACTGGATGGGCTACTAGCGGCTGTGGGATGTGTATTTTTCTATTTGCAGCTGCTAGTGCAGCTGGACCAGCTAGTGCGGGATTAGGATGAAACTTTTTATGCTGATGTTTTGCATTATTGTCTTTTTTGGCCTGGTTGTCATTTTCAACTAGATTAAGTAGAGTTTGAGACCTTGTTATGACTCCGTTTCCTGCATTGGAAGAAAATAGCTTTTCAGATTTATCATGGAATCGTGTGAAAAAAGAGGAAATTATTAGGAGTTCTTGCAGAGGTTGATGGCTCGAAAAGCAATGATTCCCATCACAACTCTAGTACAGTACTTCCTCTATGAGTACTCTAACCATATGTCACCCTGAGTGAGAAGAAAACACATGAAGTTCCAATACAATCGACTAACCTGCAGGCTTGACTATAATACTGATAACATAACTAGCAGGGCCCACTTGGTTATACTCTAAACAAGGAGCCATGATATACTAATTCGGCTTAGGACGTCAGCTAGAGTGGACATATACTAGATGTGCTATCTATAAACCTGTATGCCCCAACTAGAATCATTTTAGGAGATATTCCACAGATGTCAAAGGAGCTTCATAATGATGGTAATGAAGGCTCTAGCAAACTTTAGTAACGATCGAGTATATGAGCAAGATGCGGTACACTACAACAAACGACGAAGTACTTTTGATAGTAATAAGGTGCATAACAAACGGAAGCATAAAGTGTGCAACAACCTTTGTATGGGGAGGAGACGAATTTAAGCTTTGCTTTGGTACGGTCGAACGAGGGGGCGTCGTTTTCCCATCTCTCTGGTGCCGGAGACCAGGGAGTCCGTGTAGTAGATGGGACTTTGTGGCGACCATACCGTGTTTGCCAGCGACACTGTGCATGCTCCGGCGTGGTGGTCGTCGGCATGGGGAAGCTGCTCCGTCTTGCTAAACAAGGGAGTGGTGCCTTCGATCACAACGGTTCCTGGTGAGGAGGCAGTGGTGGTGGGGAGGGACGGCGATGCGAGGCCATATTCGTGGGAGATGCTCCGGCTCTGAGGTCGAGTGAGAGATGTGGGATACGGTGTGTGTTTTATATGTATCACAAGGGCGCCGCTGGTAGGCTCAAAACTTTTGAATTGCGTCACGCCAGGTAGTTCAAAGAAAAACCACCCAATGTCTTTCAAATTTTGGTGATCTCACTTTAGAACGAGATGAACCCACCAAAAAATTGGCGATCTCTACTCTATAATTATTGCTACACTAGCCAGTAGCCGAGCTAGAGTAAGTGCATCTAATGCGATGGGAGGTATGAACGTACCATCAGCCTTTTCTAGGTGCAGACTCCGTGTAGACCCTATTGTGAAAAGCTATGCGTAGTCATGAGCAGGGCCTCTGCTTCAAGCACTCCTACTCTAGGGTTCATTTGATTCAAAGGATTTGCCTAGGAATTTTGTAGTATTAAATCCTATAGGAAAATTTCCTATGATGGTTGTTTGATTTGTAGGATTGATTCCCATAGTACAAGTTTTCATAGCAAATCAAACATCCACCCATACCTCTTTTTCATATTGGGCATGTTTGATTCCTAGGAAAGGAAAATCGTAGGAGTAGGAAAAATGTAGGATTGCAATGTCATGCCCACTCCAATCCTATACGAATTCATATGAACCAAAGTGCATTTGATTCTACCATAGGAATTTGAGAAAGAGGTATGGGTGGATGTTTGATATCCTATGAAAACTAGTATAAAGGAATCCTTAGGAAAAAATCCTATGGGAATCAATCCTACAAATCAAACAGTCGTCGTAGGAAAATTTACTATAGGATTTAATCCTACAAAATCCCTAGGGAAATCCTTTGAATCAAACGGACACCTATGGTGGAAATAAACACACTTTGGTTCATATGAATTCCTATAGGGTTGGAGTGGGCATGACACTGCAATCCTACATTTTTTCTACTCCTACGATTTTCCTATCCTACAAATCAAACATATACACTCCTCTTTTAGGGGAAAAATACTACTATATAGTAGTATACTACCTCCATTCCGGTTCATTAGACAAATACGTACTCGAAGAAAATAATTTGACCATAAATTTGGTCACCAGTTTATGAATTGTATGTCACAAAAATTGTACCATTGGAATCATCTTTCAAATATAAATAAATTGGTTAAAAGATATTAAATATAATTATATATTATTGACCAGATTTACGGTCAAACTATGTTCTTGAAGTGAGTATTTGCATAATAATTTGCACGTGAGATGTGTGCGTTCTCTTGTGAGACCTTTAGCTTTGTTCACATGCTTTGTGTTTGTATCAACCTTATCTGATCGTAAACTATACTCGATACTTGGTTTTTAATAAAAGTGATTTGTGCATCCTTTGAGTGCAGAGGCTGCGGTATTGATCTCTACGCACTTCTATTCTTATAGACAGTTGTTGGGCCTCCAAGTGCAGAGGTTTATAGAACAGCAGCAAGTTTCCCTTAAGTGGATTACCCAAGGTTTATCGAGCTTAGGGAGGAAGTGGTCAAAGGTATCCCTCTCAAGCAATCCTGCAATGAAGATACAAGAAGTCTCTTGTGTCCCCAATACACTTGCCAGGTGTATAGGTGCACTAGTTTGGCGAATAGATAGTGAAATACAAGTGGTATGGATATTTATAAGTGGTAACGGTGCCAAAAAAGATCTTGGTGGGTAGGAAGAGACTAAAGTCAATCTAAAATAAAGATGGAAGCAATCAAACATGTAACTGATCTAGTTGCAAACGGTGTTTCAATGCTTAGAAACAAGGCCTAGGGATCATACTTTCACTAGTGAACACTCTCATATAAATATCTTCTCTTTATGATACTACTCTGAACTACTCTCCGGTTGGATAACTCTAATCCACGGTAGGGCTATAACAACACACCTCAAAGTTTGATTTCCCCATCTAGATAACCCCTCACTATCACCTTGAGCGCTAGATGGTTCCAACAAACACCACAATCTCAGAGACATCCAACTCAAATTATACTCATGACAAGTATTTATGTAACCTTAGCCAAAGTGCCACACGGTGTGCACACTGTCAACTTCACACACGTGGGGATAAGCAGAGATTCATTAAAGCACTTGAGTAGCAGAATAGATCTATAGATTAGAAAGATCATGATCTCAATAAGATCACGCATAGAGAGAGATGAACACATAGCTACCAGTAGAGCCCTTAGCCTCGAGGAAGAACTACTCCCTCATCATCATGGGAATCAGCAATGGCGATGGAGATGGTGGTGGATATTGATGGAGATGGCTCTCGGGGCAATTTCCCGTCCCGGCAAGGTGCCAAAACAGAGACTTTCTATCCCCCAAATCTCCCCTTCGGTGGCAGCGGCACTGTGGAGGTTTTCATGGCTTTCTGCCTGAATTATTTAGGGTTTTCTCATTGGGAGGCTTCTTACAGGCGAAGAGGCGAGGCGAGGAGGCAGCCAGGGGGCCCACACCCCTGGTGGCGCCACCAGGGCTGGCCCGCGCCACCATAGGGTGTGCCCAGCCTGGTGCCCTACTCCGTCTCTGCTTCGTGTTTCCGTGTTGCTCCGGGAAAAATAGGCATATTGGCTTTTGTCCCATCCAATTCCGAGAATATTCATTTTTTAGCTTTTCCGAAACCAAAAACAGCAGAAAATAGGTAACTGGCACTGCGGCATCTTGTCAATAGGTTAGTTTTAGAAAGTGTATAAAAATACCTCAAAGTGTAGACAAAGCATAGGACAAATGATATAAAACAAGCATGGAGCATCAAAAATTATAGATATGTTTACAACGTATCAAGCATCCCCAAGCTTAACTCCTGCTCGTCCTCGAGTAGGTAAGTGATAAACAGAACAATTTTTGAGGTGACATGCACCATCACAATCTTGATCAAACCATTTGCAAGCATTGAAAGCTGGGATCAAAGAACTCTAAACATGATCATGAAAGATGAAGTTCTAACAATAAGACAAAGTAACTATGATGCAACATGAAAGGATACAAACAAAGGTTTTTGAATACCAATGCATTGAAAGCCGTTTGTTTGTTTCACATATAGAAAACATAGCATAGTCGCATTCAGCTTGTCCCTCATGGAGTAGCAAAACATAAATACATAGGACACCTTCAAAGTTCATAAGGGTGACTAGATACAAATAGTTCAAGAACAAGCAATATCACCATTATGAATCAATCAATAAGTTTTGGGACAATGCACATAGAACTAAGAATGACAACTATGCTCTCTTAATTGGTGCCTAAGGATAGAAGGTGGAGACTCAATATAAAAGTGGAAGAAAGGCCCTTCATAAAGGGAAGCAGGGATTTCAAGTCTCATAAAGAGCTTCCAAAAATTATGGTACTTGTTAGCTTTCAGCTCTCATTGCCCCTATCATAAGGATCTTGAAGTGATTAAGGTTAAAGTGAACAAAATATGGAGTATATGCTTGACAAAGTATAAGTTGGCAATCTCATGTCCAGTACGAGGGCCGCTCCTCATGCTACTCAACTTTAGCTACCGGTAAGTTCTTGTCATAGTATGCACATGTGTATCATAGAGAACCGCCAACGGGGCACCCCTTGCCCCATGATACAGGAGCTATCCCATATTAAAATGACAAGGCAAGCAGACAATGAGCATCTCAGCAATCTTCTTATTTACCATGGGAAAATGGTGCTTTTTTTCTCTCTTTCCTCTTTTCTCATCTTATTTTTTCTTTTTCTCAATCTCTATCTCTTTTTTTATAAGAAGAATGCTTTAGAGATTGCTCACTATGGTGATGCTTCAAGTTCCCACCATGATTAGGCATGGCGTAGGCTAGCGGCCCAGGCGTTTCTCTAACACACATACATAACTCCATGGACTTACGAGCTCCCCTTTCATTTCACACTGACGACATCCATAAACAAAAGAGCATGATATCAACTGGGTACAATGTACAAGTGCAGTGTTGAAAGCGTTCCCCATGACAGCATGGTTCTGCTAATCCCAACATATAAGTGCAAGTATATACAACATATATGACACAATGGTTCAAGTTTATTAGGGGAAAGAAAAGTAAAGTGTGCCATCAAGTTCGTGAGAGCTTTAATCACTAATTTTCACATAACAAGTTTAATTCGGAAGGTAGATAAAAACATGAATATACTTGGAATAGCAAATTCTAATAGGTAGGTATGGTGGACTATTTGGAATAACTTGGTTTCTTGGGAGTTGAATGCATGAGTAGAGCTTACTCAATACAAGTGGAGGCTAGCAAAAGACTGGGAGCGACCAACTAAGAGAGCAATAATGGCCATAATCATGCAGAGCGACAAAACATTATGAATCAAAGCATAAAGTGGTACCACAAGTCAAAAACTAAATGATCATAGAGGCTAAGGTGACTGGTTCATAGTCATAACATGGTGTGAGCATGTTCCAAGTCAACCCAAACAAAGCATCAAAGGAGAATACCACAATATTATGCTTTTGTATGCTAAAACAACGCATGATTCTTTCAAGGCACATTAAGCAATCTCAATTGTTTGGAACAAGTCATGCTACAGAAATAATCACTAAACATAAGGTCAAAGAAACATCTAGCATGACATGATAAAGTCTAATCCATAGTCAAAACAAGCTCCCTTTTGTACCACTAAAGCATGAAGCTTTCTACTCTCTTCCAACACCAATCGACTTATTTGAAACAACTCATAAAGATAATAATAAATAAAGATCAGTGAGCTTGTCTCACAAATCCACAAAGAATAACTAAAAAGTTCTAAGCTGAAAGCACAACAAAACAAAGGCTAAACACAGTGCTAGCAAAAGAGAACACTCACAAAACAATAAGAATGAAAACTAGATTGTTCTAAACAATGAAAGTAGAGCGTGTCTCTATCCAAAAGAAGTGATGGGATCCAACCAACTTATTGCAGCAAACCAAGCAAAAGAAAACTAAAAACAAAAACAAAGGCGCTCCAAGAACAACACAATAGTGCATGAAACAATAAAAACGAAGTGTCTAGAAAGACCTAAGATTTTTATTGATGAAGAGGGGGATCCCTTGGGCATCCCCAAGCTTTGACGCTTGTACCTCTTGAATATTTCTTGTGGTGACATGGGTGGCAACCCCAAGCTTGAGCTTTTGTCCATTCTTCATCTCATTACATCATTCTTTCCCTACACCTGAAAATTTCCTTCATACAAAACTTCACACAATCTTCATTAGCAACATTAGTGCATTCAAAAGATAATAAACCTTTGGTTTTTAGTTTTAAAACAGCAAAATTTCATTAAAAACACAATCTACTGTAGCAATTCCCTCAAAAATCTCAATTCACCAAAAATAACCCAAAAATAAATCGATAAAGAGCAAAATGCAAATAATGGCAGAAATCTGTCAAAATAGACCAGCAGGTGAAAACCAATTTTTTCGAAGACCTTATGTTTCTCAAATAAAAAATTGTTTAACTAACTAAAGTTAGCTACCAAACTGGTGGATTTATGCAGAAAATTACAGCTCAATCCGACATAGAGAGATTTTTCTCGAATTTTTACAGTGAAGCACAAAAATCTGTTTCGGGACAGCACTTCCCAAAATCTTACTTCCCTCTTATTAGAGGTTATTCTTGGCACAAAAATAAAATAAAAAAGGATAAGGAGAGGTTATTACAGAAGTAGTAACTTCCAAGACTCAAGAAAACTATTGGGTTATCTCCCAAGAAGTACTTTTCTTTAACACCTTTGAGCTAGGCATAAGAATTTCGATGATGCTCACATAAGAAATATGAGTTGAAGTAAAAGAGAGAATCAAGAAGAAAATATGGAACAAATTTAAGTCTTACCCACTTCCTAAGAAAAATAATCTTGTAAAGAAACAAGTCATGAAAGCACAAAGCAACAAGCATAGGAAAGCAAAACAAGTGCAACTTCAAAATTTTCAACATAAAGAGGGGAAACTTAATATTGTTGAGATACATAAAACCATGTTTCCCTCTCTCATAATAACTTTTAGTAGCATCATGAATAAAATTAACAATACTATCATATAAAACATTCTTACCATGAGCCATATGCATAAAATAATTATTACTCTCCCTATAAGCATAGTCATTCTTAGTAATCATAGTGGGAGCAAATTCAACAAAATAGCTATCATTATTATTATCATCACCATAATCATCAAATATAGGAGGCATATTGTAATCATAATTAATTTTCTCCTCTATAGTAGGTGGACTGAAAATATCATATTCATCATTGTAATCATCATATATTGGAGGCATAGTATCATCAAAGTAAATTTTATCCTCCGTGCTTGGGGGACTAAAAATATCATGCTCATCAAAACCAGCTTCCCCAAGCTTAGACTTTTCCATAGCATTAGCAATAATGGTGTTCAAAGAATTCATACTAATAACATTGCTATTAGCATACAAATAAAGTTCCATAGGTTTTTTAATTTTCTCTTCAAACACTTCATGTCCTAACTCAAGATAAAAACTATGAAGATCTCTAATTTTGTTGTTGTTTTCCATTAAGCCTAACTAGTGAAAATAAAAACAAGAAACAAAAAGATATAATTGCAGAATCTAAAGAAAATAACTTCGAGCACTCACACAGGAGGATGTGAGTACCTTTTACCTTACCTCCTCGGCAACAGCGCCAAAAAATAGCTTGATGTCTACGCACTTCCTATTCTTGTAGACAGTTGTTGGGCCTCCAAGTGCAGAGGTTTATAGAACAGGAACAAGTTTACCTTAAGTGTATTACCCAAGGTTTATCGAACTCAGAGAGGAAGTGGTCAAAGGTATCCCTCTCAATCAACCCTGCAATCAAGATACAAGAAGACCCTTGTGTCCCCAACACACCCAATACACTTGTCAGGTGTATAGGTGCACTAGTTCAACAAAGAGATAGTGAAATACAAGTGGTATGGATATAAGATAACGGTGCCAGAAAAGAGCTTGACGGGTAGGAAGAGACTAAAGGCAATCTAAAATAAAGATAGAAGCAAGAAAACATGTAACAAATCTAGTTGCAAATGGTGTTTCAATGCTTAGAAACAAGTCCTAGGGATCATACTTTCACTAGTGAACACTCTCATATAAATATCTTCTCTTTATGATACTACTCTGAACTACACTCCAGTTGGATGACTCTAATCCACGGTAGGGCTATAACAACACACCTCAAAGTTCGCTTTCCCCATCTAGATAACCCCTCACTATCACCTTGAGCGCTAGATGGTTCCAACAAACACCACAATGTCATAGAGACATCCAACTCAAATTATAATCATGACAAGTATTTATCTAACCTTAGCCAAAGTGTCACACGGTGTGCGCACTGCAACTTCACACACATGGGGATAAGCAGAGATTCATTAAAGCACTTGAGTAGCAGAATAGATCTATAGATTACAAAGCTCATGATTTCAATAAGATCATGCATAGAGAGAGAGATGAACACATAGATACTGGTAGAGCCCTTAGCCTCGAGGAAGAACTACTCCCTCATCATCATGGGAATCAGCAACGATGGAGATGGCTCCGGGGGCAATTCCCCGTGCCAGCAAGGTGCCGGAAAAGAGACTTTATGTCCCCCGAATCTCCCATTCGGTGGTGGCAGCGCTGTGGAGGTTTTCGTGGCATTCTCCCCGGATTATTTAGGGTTTTCTCATCGGGAGGATTCTTATAGGTGAAGAGGCGAGACGTGGAGGCAGCCAGGGGGCCCACACCCCCTGGTGGCACCACCAGAGCTAGCCCGCGCCACCATAGGGTGTGCCCACCCTGGTGCCCTACTCCGTCTCTGCTTCGTGTTTCCGTGTTGCTCTGGGAAAATAGGCATATTGGCTTTTGTCCCGTCCAATTCCGAGAATATTCATTTTTTAGCTTTTTTTGAAACCAAAAACAGCAGAAAACAGGCAACTGGCACTACGGCATCTTGTCAATAGGTTAGTTCTAGAAAGTGTATAAAAGTACCTCAAAGTGTAGACAAAGCATAGGACAAATGATATAAAACAAGCATGGAGCATCAAAAATTATAGATACATTTACGACGTATCAAGTATCCCCATTTTGGAAAAACAAACGTGAGACTCAAATAAAAGACTATCATGCATGTCATCTCTAGCTATGAGATGGAAAGTAAGACATGTCATCACTTATAAAATTATAATAGGTAAATCTCAAAAGACTATTGAAGAATTTTGAGCCACATCATATCCATAAATTATTAGGTCTATACTTGGTTCTTGGTACATAATAATACTCAAAAAAATGTAACATGCTTAGAGAAATGACAGAGAAGATTCTAGAATGGCGGAGAATTGTGTTTTGAAGTTTTAGCATAGCGTTCATTGTGCTAAAGACTATCCATTGAATCTTCTAGATGCTAGAATGGTAAAGATCCAAAGGTTAGATATGTTGCGATTTGCCAGTCTTCATCCAGCGGTCAACCTTCAAAGTTATTCGTACAGTATATAGTAGTAAGATAAGATAAGAAAGTTCGACCTAGTTTCACGACATCATTTACTTTTTCTATAGTTTACTTTTTCTTTTTGCGACGGAATCGCTGTAGTTGAGTCCGTCCAAGAAATTCCACATATTTTCTAGGTGTGTGCCAGGGCACAAGGGGCACAGTCGTTGTCACATACAAACTAATACACGTGTATTTTTTCGTTTTTCATGGATTTGTTGCATTTTTCCGTAACAGGGTAACAAATCGTCGGTAAGAGCATTGATAGAATATTCATTCATCATCTTGTTCTTGCAACTCTCATTTTTTACTCATATATGTACCTCTCTCCCCTCTTTATTAGATCCTATGTACTCCCTCTATTCCAAAATATAAGATGTTTTAGCTTTTGTGAAACGAATATATCTAGACACCTTTTAATGTGTAGGCCTCTCTCCTCAGGAGAGAATTATCCCACCAGGTTGACACTATGCAGAATAAAGGCCATGTTTGTAGCTAACGCATAATCCTACTCCCTTGGTATCAAAATAGATGTCACAAGTTAGTCAAAAATTGGAAGAATCTACATACTACTACTAAATAACTAAATAGTGTTTTCTAACTGTCGACCAAATAGCACACATCAAGTTAAAGGTCGAATTAATTTGACAAAATCACCCAAAACTCTTTTAAATGGCTATAAAAGTGGTTATCCCTTCAATGTATAAATTATGGAGAGTGTACATATGTTCAGCAGGGATCCCCAACAGTTACCTCCTCCTTCCCTTGTAAGCACTGGCACAATGATTATACTACACTGCAGTTGTATAGAGACAAAGTTGGGATCATGATCTAAAGTCACCATCAATGGGATACCGCTGCCACTGCCATCAGGAGGAAGAAAACTGAAGATGGCAGAAGAATGGAGGCTCTTTTTTTGAGTAAAGAAGAATGGAGGATTTGATCAAGTGAAGTTGGAGATATGCAACATGACAACAACAGAAAGGTAGCTACCGCACTGCACGGAACCGATAATAACTAATTAATACTATAGTACAGTAGGAAAGATAATCACACCCAAAATTGGCTCTGGCAACATTGTGGCTGGTCATGCTGATGCATATCACATTCACCAAATAACCAAATATTTTACCAGCAAGTACACGATCATACATTCATACTACTAATAAAAAAATTCAATTTACTAGGGCAATATTTCAATCTAATATATCCGATCATCAACTAGGCCCTCTGTTCCATAATATATAAGCCTTTTTGTAAGTTGTTTTAGCTCTGTAAATAGGCTTATATTGTGAAAACAGATGGGGTACTAACTAAGGTCTTCCACGAGCCGGCTCATTGATGGAGATCGACGACATTTTCACACTTCAGCTTTGCCAGCTCGGCCAGGAGTTTGTCCTTCTGGTCCTCGAGGTCCTGGATCTATTTGAAGCTTATGCTCAGCATCTCCATCATGCCGATGTTCTGCCGCTCCAGCTCGTCACGCTCAATCAAGTATTCCATGGCGAGCTTCCTGAGGATGATAAGCCTGACCTTGTCAGTAGCGAATTTGGAGTAAAGTCTAGTGCACTCCTTGACGAGGGCACCTCTGTCTGCTGTCTTGACGTAGAAATCGCCCATCACCATTTTAACCATAAACTCGATCTCGAAGCCAATATTCTGTTAGATGAACAGTGAGTGTAAATTCAGAAGTGTACATTCAGAAGTGTACCCAGAGAACTATCAAGGAAGAGAGACACAAAATCACAATTTGAATGATTTCTTACCTTGCGGTTGTACCGATTAGCCTCCATCAGCGATGGTGAAGACGATTCTGCAGGCAGGAGTGCCGAAGGAATGCGAAATCCGCCCGACCTAAAACAACATTGAGAAAAAATGTACTTATAGGGAAATGAGCGAATCAAGAAATGGTCAAAGACATGGAAAGTTTCCTAGGCACGGAGATTTACCTGAAGGTATCAGTCTCCATCAGCGATGGTGAATATGATTCTGCAGACAGGAGTGTTGATGGAACTCGAAGACCGCCCGACGTAAAAACACCATTGAGGAAGAATGTGCTTTTTTAGGTAAATGAGAAATCAAGAAACGGTCAAAGACATGGAAAGTTGCACAAGAATGAAGATTTACCTGAAGGTATCTATCCCTGGCTGTGGCGGCTTCGAAGAACCTTGAGTTGAAGACCTCTCGCCTACAGCCGAGGGATTCGATTAGGACCCTTTGATCATCGCATCGCCTGGTACCGGTAGAAACATAATGGCAGAACGGCAAGCCAACTTCTTCTCTTCCGCCAGCTTTGCCATCGTGGCACGAGCCCTTCTATAGTGGGACTTCTTCCCAGTCATGCGGGTGAAATAGCATAGCAAAAAGGAATGAAAACAGGCAAAGCAATCTGGCAGAGAAGAGCTACAGTCACGAAGAGGAGGAGGAAGAAGGTCGAGTCCGTGAGAGGTGGCCTCCTGGTCTCCACGCGAGTAAAAAACCATTTCCATTTAGATACAATACTTGACGCAGAAATCGAAGAGACAGCCGTAAGAAGTTGTCACCCCAGCATGGTCTGGACATCCACTATAAAGTTGAACATGCGTTGCACGGGACTATAAAATTATAATTATAATAGGTGAAGCTCAAAAAATAATTTTAGTTTCGAGCCATGTCCATAAAGTATCGGGTGTATATTTGGTTCTTCTACTTTGTACTGTATCATGTAGAAATCAACCTAGCTACTCCTACCTAATACTCCATGTGCTCTAGAGAAGATTCTAGAATTATTGAAAAGTGTGTTTTGAGATTTGTGCATAGCGTTCATTGTGCTGAAGACTAAGAATAGAATCTTCTAGATGCTACTCCCTCGTTCACAAATCTAAGACATTTTACCTTTGTGAAATGAAGGTATCTAGATGTCGGCCTATAGACTAAAAGACATCTAGATACATTCGTTTCACAAAGCTAAAATGTCTTATATTTCTAGATGGAGGGAGTAGAATGAATAGAAGATCAACCGGTTAATTAGCAATGTTGGGATTCATGAGTCTAGACCCAACGGTTAAAGTTCAAAGTTATTTGTATCATACACTATACAGTGTTATCTTATTTTCTTCTACTACTATAATAGAGCAGTTTTAAATTGGATCCATATCACAAATCCTGACCATTGGGATGTTAGATCCAATGGTTTAGAGCAGCTGGACTCATGTTGAATACCTAGTATGTACCTAGAGCAAACTCCACCATGTTCTAGAACCATCATGTCAACACCCCACCCACCCCCTCTAAATTTCATAGCAGAGTGGGCTATATTCTGAATATGTGTAGATAGTTATTATGAATAGCACCAATCCTGACGATATGGCTGTTAGATCTAATGGTTTAGAGCAGCTGGATTCGTGTTGAATAGTACCCATAGAGCATACTCCACCATGTACCCCCCCCCCCCACACACACACAAAAAAAATCATAGCACCGTAGGCTGTATTCTCAATGTGTGTAGATAGTTATTATTAATAGAATTAATATATGCCTTTTTTCTCTAACAGGACTATTGGTTAATAATAACAACTTAATGTTTGTTAAATCACATTTCATATAGCATATACGTGTGCGGCTCATGTCTTTTACTAGTAGACTTAATATATGGCTTTTTCTCTAACAAGACTATTGGTTAATAATAATAACTTGATGTTTGCTAAATCACATTTCATACAGTATATACGTGTGTGGCTCATGCCTTTTACTAGTAGACTTAATGTATGCCCTTTTTTCTTTAACAAGACTATTGGTTAATAATAACAGCTTAATGTTTGCTAAATCACATTTCATACAATATATACGTGTATGCCACGTGCCTTTTACTAGTCCATTCTAGCTAGAATCTAAATAGAATATACACTATGGATAGTACATTATTTTACCCATTATAGTGTAAGAATAACTTAGAATTTTGACCGTTGGATCAAGACTCGCGAATCCCAATATTGCTAACCAGTTGGATCTTCTTTTCCATTCTGGCATCTAGTAGATACAATTGATAGTCTTTCTTATCGTATCTTACCACTATATTTTTTGCGAATAACTTTTAATATTGATCGATTGGATCAAAACTCACGAATCCTAACATTGCTAGCCGTTGGATCTACTGTTCCATTGTAGCATCATCTCTAGAAAATACTATTGTTTATCTTATCTTATCTTACCACTATATAGTGTACGAATAACTTCGAATATATTGATCATTGGATCAAGACTCGTGAATCCCAACATTGCTAGTCATTGGATCTTCTTTTCCATTCTACTAGCTAGCATCTCTACTAGAATATATTATGGATAGTACGTCTTTAGCACAATGTTGCAATGCACAAACCTCAAAAAACACTACTCCATCATTCTACTCCCTTCGATCCAAATTATTCTTCTCAGATTTTTGTAGATTCGGATGTATCTAGCACTAAAACATGACTAGATACAACCGAATCTAGACAAATATGAGAACAATAATTTGGATCGGAGGGAGTAGAATAATCTTCTCAGGTGTAGATTTCGTTCTTGTACTTTGTATATCATGTAGAAGTTAACAATTATTAGCTATCTAAAACTTTAAAATTTTGGTAACATGGTCTAGAGAAATGGGGGATAAGATTCTAGAATGATGGAGAAGTGTGTTTTGAGTTTTGTGCATAGCATTCATTGTGATGAAGACTATTAATAGAATCTTCTAGATACTAGAATGAAAAATAAGATCCAATGGCTAGAAATTTTGGGATTCGCTAGTCTTGATCCAACGGTCAATCTTCAAAGTCGTCCGTACACTATATAGTGGTAAGATCATGTAGAAGTCAATGATTAGTAGCTATCTACTAAAACATGAAATTTTTGGTAACACATGGTCTAGAGAAACAAGCTAGGGAGAAGACTCTAGAATTATGGAGAAGTGTGTTTTGAGTTTTGTGCATAGCATTCATTGTGACGAAGACTATCAATATAATATTCTAGACCATTCAAAAAATAGAATCTTCTAGATGCTAGAATGGAAAAGAAGATCCAACGGCTAGAAATGTTGGGATTCATGAGTCTTGATCCAACAGTCAATATTCAAAGTTATTCGTACACTATATAGTGGTAAGATAAGATAAGATAAGAATATAGTAGTTTTGAATTGGATCCATAGCACCAATCCTGACCGTTGGGCTGTTAGATCCAATGGTTCAGAGCAGCTGGATTCGTGTTGAATAGTACCTAGAGAAAACTCCAGCATTTTCTAGAACCATTATTTCACCACCCCCAAAATTTCATAGCAAAGTAGGTTGTATTCTCTCTATTACTATAATGGAGAAGTTTCGAATGAATTGGATCCATAGCACCAATCCTGACCGTTGGGCTGTTAGATCCAGTGGTTCAAAGCAGCTTTATTCCTGTTGAATAGTACCGGCCTAGAGCAAACTCCATCATGTTCTAGAACCATCATGTCACCACCCCCAAAATTTCGTAGCACAGTAGGTTGTATTCTCATTATGTGTAGATAGTTATTATTAATAGACTTAAAGTATGCATTTTTCTCTAACAAAACTATTGGTTAGTAACAACTTAATGTTTGTTAAATCACATTTCATATAGAATGTTGGGCTGTTAGATCCAATGGTTCAGAGCAGCTAGGTTCATGTTGAATAGTACCTATAGAGCAAACTCCACCATGTTCTAGAACCATCAGCATGTCACCACCCCCAAAATTGCATAGCATAGTAGGATGTATTCTCAATATGTGTAGATAGTTATTATTAATATACTTAATGTATGCATTTTTTCTCTAACAAGACTATTGATTAATAACAACTTAATGTTTGTTAAATCACATTTCATATATTAGAGAAAAAATGCATAAATTAAGTCTATTAATAATGACTATATACACATATTGAGAATATAGCCTACTATGCTATGAAATTTTGGGGGTGATGACATGATGGTTCTAGAGAACATGGTGGAGTTTGCTCTAGGTACTATTCAACACAAGTCCAGCTGCTCTGAACCATTGAATCTATCAGCCCAACGGTCAGGATTGGTGCTATGGATCCAATCAAAACTGCTCCATTATAGTAGTGGAGATGTAAAACATGAAATATGTGGTAACATGGTCTAGAGAAACGAGGGAGAAGATTATAGAATGATGGAGAAGTGTGTTTTGAGTTTTGTGCATAGCATTCATTGTGATGAAGACTATCAATAGAATCTTCTAGACCGTTTAAAAAATAGAATCTTCTAGATGCTAGAATGGAAAAGAAGATCCAACAACTAGAAATGTTGGGATTCGTGAGTCTTGATCCAACGGTCAATATTCAAAGTTATTCGTACACTATATAGTTGTAAGATAAGATAAGATAAGATAAGAATATAGCAGTTTTGAATTGGATCCATAGCACCAATCCTGACCGTTGGGCTGTTAGATCCAATGGATTAGAGCAGTTGGATTCATGTTGAATAGTACCTAGAGCAAACTCCTCCATGTTCTAGAACCATCATGTCACCACCCCCAAAATTTCATAGTATAGTAGGTTGTATTCTCAATATGTGTAGATAGTTATTATTAATATACTTAATTTATGCATTTTGGGGGTGGTGACATGATGGTTCTAGAACATGGTGGAGTTTTCTCTAGGTCTGTACTATTCAACACACGAATCCAGTTGCACTGACCCATTGGATCTAACAGCCCAACGGTCAGTATTGGTGCTATGGATCCAATTCAAAATTACTCCACTATAGTAGTAGAGAGAATACAACCTATTGTGCTAAGAAATTTTGGGGGTGGTGGCATGATGGTTCTAGAACATGCATGGTGGAGTTTGCTCGAGGTACTATTCAACATGAATCTAGCTTCTCTGAACCATTGATCCTAACATCCCAACGATCAGGACTGGTGCTATGGATCCAATTCAAAACTGCTCCATTATAGAAGTAGAGATAGAGATATCTTATCTTACCTCTTACCACTATATAGTGTATAAATAACTTTGAATATTGACCATTGGATCAAGACTCGCAAATCCCAAGATTACTAGCCATTGGATCTTCTTTACCATTCTAGCATTGATACGTCGTAAACGTATCTATAATTTTTTATGCTCCATGCTTGTTTTATATAATTTTCCCTATGCTTTGTCTACACTTTAAGGTATTTTTATACACTTTCTGGAACTAACCTATTGACAAGATGCTGCAATGCCAGTTGCCTATTTTCTGCTATTTTTGGTTTCAGAAAATCTAAAAAATGAATATTCTCAGAATTGGACGGGACGAAAGCCAATATGCCTATTTTCCCGGAGCAACATGGAAACACGAAGTAGAGACGGAGTAGGGCACCAGGGTGGGCACACCCTATGGTGGCGTGGGCCGGCCCTGGTGGTGCCACTAGGGGGTGTGGGCCCCCTGGCTGCCTCCTCGCCTCGCCTCTTCGCCTATAAGAAGCCTCCCGATGAGGAAACCCTAAATAATCCAGGAGAAAGCCATGAAAACCTCCACAGTGCCGCTGCCACCGAAGGGGAGATTCGGGGGACAAAAAGCCTCTATTCTAGCACCCTCCCAGGATGGGGAAGTGCCTCCGGAGCCATCTCCATCGATCTTCACCACCATATCCATCGCCGTTACTGATTCCCATGATGATCAGGGAATAGTTCTTCCTCGAGGCTAAGGGCTCTACCGGTATCTATGTGTTCATCTCTCTCTCTCTATGCGTGATCTTATTGAGAACATGAGCGTTGTAATCTATAGATCTATTCTGACACTCAAGTGCTTTAATGAATCTCTGCTTATCCCCACGTGTGTGAAGTTGATAGTGTGCACACCGTGTGGCACTTTGGCTAAGGTTACATAAATACTTGTCATGAGTATAATTTGAGTTGGATATCTCTATGAGATCGTGGTGTTTGTTTGAACCATCTTGCGCTCAAGGTGATAGTGAGGGGTTATCTAGATGAGGAAAGCGAACTTTGAGGTGTGTTGTTATAGCCTTACCGTGGATTAGAGTTATCCAACCGGAGAGTAGTGCAGAGTAGTATCATAAAGATAAGATATTTATATGAGAGTCTTCACTAGTGAAAGTATGATCCCTAGGCCTTGTTTCTAAGCATTGAAACACTGTTTGCCACTAGATTTGTTACATGTTTGTTTGCTTCCATATTTATTTCAGATTGCCTTTAGTCTCTTCCTAACCGTTAAGCTCTTTTCTGGCACCATTACCACTTATAATTATCCATACCACTTGTATTTCACTATCTTTTCGCTGAACTAGTGCACCTATACACCTGACAATTGTATTGGGTGTGTTGGGGACACAAGAGACTTCTTGTATCTTGATTGCAGGGTTGCTTGAGAGGGATACCTTTGACCACTTCCTCCCTGAGTTCGATAAACTTTGGGTAATCCACTTAAGGGAAACTTGCTGCTGTTCTACAAACCTCTACACTTGGAGGCCCAACAACTGTCTACAAGAATAGAAGTGTGTAGACATCAAGCATCTAGAAGATTCTATTGATAATCTTCAGCATAATGAATGCAATGCACAAACCTCAAAACACACTTCTCCATCATACTAGAATCTTCTCCCTTGTAGATAATAAGTGTTGACTTCTGGATGATCTTATCTTATTTTACCACTATATAGTGTACAAATAACTTTGAATGTTGACCGTTGGATCAAGATACGCGAATCCCAGCATTTTTAGACGTTGGATCTTCTTTTCCATTCTAGCATCTAGAAGATTCTATTGATAATCTTCGGCATAATGAATGCTATGCATAAACCTAAAAACACACTTCGCCATCATACTAGAATCTTCTCCCTTGTTTCTCTAGACCATGTTATCAAAAATTTCATGTGCTAGGTAGCTAATAATCTTTCACTTCTACATGACATGCAAAGTACAAGGACCAAATATACACCCACACTTTATAGATGTTGATCAAATTTATAATTTATTATGCTTTACGAATTATAATTTTATATAGTGATGATATGTCATACGTCTACTTTCTGAGTCTCACGTGCAAGGCACATGCAACTTACTAGTAATTGGTATAGCGGAAAAAATATAAATTTGATCAACATCTATAAAGTATGGGTGTATATATTTGGTTCTTGTAATTTGTATATCATGTAGAAGTCAACGATTATGAGCTATCAATAACTTTAAAATTTTGGTAACATGGTCTACAGAAACCGGGGAGAAGATTCTAGAATGATGGATAAGTGTGTTTTGAGTTTTCTTCATAGCATTCATTGTGATGAAGACTATCAATAGAATCTTCTAGATGCTAGAATGGAAAAGAAGATAATTATTATTAATAGACTTAATGTATGCATTGTTCTCTAACAAGACTTAAAGTATGATGGTTCTAGAACATGGTGGTGTTTTCTCTAGGTACTATTCAACACGAATCCAACTGCTTTGAACCATTGGATCTTATAGCCCAAGGGTCAGGATTGGTGTTACGTATCCAATTCAAAACACGCTAGAGAATCTTGTCAAGAAAAAAAGGAAAAAACAGGCCACACGCGCGGCCGTACCAAGGCACACGTGTGTGGCGCCACGAAGTGGGACGAGGGAGCGATCAGCCGGCCGGTGCGCGCGGGGCGCTGCATACAGGGGGGAGAGAGGATGGATGGTGAGAGACGACGAAGGAGAGAGAAAACATAGTAGTACTACTAGTAGTACTGTGCTACAGTAGTAGGTACCTGTACCTTGTGTCAGAAACCCGTCAAACTAGCTTTACTCTGACATCGCACCACCTTCAACTCCTTCGCTACTCTCACGCTGCCTCCAGTTAATAAACTCTTCTTGCTCTTCGTTTTTTCCTTCTATTTTTTTCTTTGGCAGCTTTGGGGTTAATTTTCTGGTACCCCTGGTTCAGTAGAAGTACAGACTACTCAAGTTTTGCACAAGAGTCCTTTTTTTCTGAAAATTGGGTCTGTGGAATTCAGATCCAAAATATTCGGGCGCAAAATAATTCCGGTCACTGGGAACTTTTTCCTTTTCTTTCTAACGAGGAATCTGCCCCGAAGTACCAAGAACATGCGCATTAAAGTCCAATGGTGGGCATAAAAATTACATAGTGGTCCAAAGAGAAAACCAAAATACATCTGGGACCTATACTTTTACAACACAGACCCTAAAGATACAACTCGGAAATTTGAACATGTTTTTCCTAATACTAGTTCGAAACTACCACCCAGTATTATTGTATACCATGGCAAGACACACCCATCTACCAAATATGGGAACATTATCATGAACTATGATGTAGATATGGACATGACCTAATCAGTTGTTCGGCTCGAGAAACCCTCGAGTGTTTAGGCCATATCTAATGTGACTACTGCTTTTTAGAATGTTCCAAATCTCATGTTTATCATTTTTTTCATGGCTGGTACTGCAAACGAGAGGATGTCATGCGGAGCCTTTTCGTTTATTCATTTTTTTATATTCTTTGTTTTTTAATCTGTGTAAGAGTTGCCAGCATACAAATTCATATATATCAAGATATTGAGTCATTTAGAAACCTCGGTGATTTTCAAGATATTGACCTATAGAGTACACCTTCAAAATAGTTTCATAGTATAACTTCAAGAGTAATCTTTGTGAGCCGCTCTGTGTGTATGTGTGTGTGTGTGCTTCTTCTTCTTGGGGTGTGACATGGAGCAACAAGAGTAGTATATCTCACCACTATCTCATCTTTCCATTATCTTACCACTTTTTTATATAGTCCACGAATAACTTTGAATGTTGACCGTTGGATCAAGACTCACAAATCCCAACATTTCTAGCCGTTGGATCTTCTTTTCCATTCTAGGCCATCATGTTTGATTCAAAGGATTTACATGGGAAATTTATAGGATTAAATCGCATAAGATTTTTTTCTATAATGGTTGTTTGATTTGTATGATTATTAATTCCTATAGGAAATTTTCCTAGGGAATCCTTTGCACTAGGTTGCATAGGAAATCGAACATCCACGCCCAAACCTCTTTCTTATAATCTTTTTTTTCTTTGATGAAATCAAACAAACTTTCTTGCATATATATATGGGTTCCTATAGGATTAAAGTGGGCATGACATTGGAATCATATGTTTTTCCTATTCCTATGATTTTCCTATCCTACGAATCAAACAAGTGGCCCTAGCATCTAGAATATTGTATTGATAGTCTTCATCATAATGAATGCTATGCACAAACCTCAAAACACACTTCTCCATCATACTAGAATCTTCTCCCTCGTTTCTCTTGACCATGTTACCAAATATACTATACAAAGTACAAGAACCAAATATACACCCATACTTTATAGATATTGATCAAATTTATATTTTTTCTACTTTACCTGTATTATAATTTTATATAGTGATGATATGTGTCAGACGTCTATTATTTGAGTCTAACGTGCAGGGCACGTGCAATTTACTAGTTATATATATATGTTGATCAAATTTTATAAATTTTCGTGCTTTACCTATTATAATTAAGAGCTCCGTACATGAAGTACCAGGTGTGTATTTGGTTCTTTGTACTTTGTATCATGTAGAAATCAACCTACTATTAGTTACCTAGTACTCAACATGCTCTAGATAAATGACTAAGATGATTCTAGAATTACCGAGAAGTCTGTTTTGAAGTTTGTGCATAACATTCAGTGCGCTAAAGAACATCAATAGAATATTCTAGATGCTAGAACGGATTGAAGATCCAACTTAATTTTATTTAGCAGTGTTGGGATTTACCAGTCTTGATCCAATAGTCAAATTTCAAAGTTATTTCTACACTATTAGTGGTAAGATATGATTATATAATAGGTTCAGCTGAAAAAGTTATAAATTTGATGGACATCTATAAAGTATGGGTGTATATTTAGTTCTTGTACTTTGTATCATGTTGAAGTCAACATAGAAGTCAATTTTTGTTAGCTATACCTAATACTTCAAATTTTACGAACATGGTCTATAGAAATGTCTGAAAGATTCTAGAATGATAGAGAAGTGTTTTGAGGCTTGTGTGCATAGCATTCATTGTGCTAAAGACTATCAATAGAATCTTCTTCTAGATGCAAGAATGGATTTAAGACAAACGTTTTGCAATGTTCAGATTTGCCAGTCTTGATCCAACAATCAAAATTCAAAGTTATTCATTCGTATAATATATAGTTGTAAGATTATATAACATAGGCGAAGAAGTGTGTTTTGAGTTTTGTGAATAGCATTCATTGTGATGAATACTATCAATAGAATCTGCTAGATGCTAGAATGGAAAAGAAGATCCAACGACTAGAAATGTTGGGATTCACGAGTCTTGATCCAACGGTCAATATTCAAAGTTATTCGTACACTATATAGTGGTAAGATAAGATAAGATAAGAAATATATGCACTTGGATGTAATTTTCCTTTTTAGGTCCCTAGTGTAACATGCGGTTCCCCGGACCATGTTAAGTTGTGAACTAAAGTATCTAGCTCCTTCTAGGCCCACCCTACTTGAAAAAATTCCACTACCCCACATTTCTTACCACTGTGTACGAATAACTTTGAATATTAACCGTTGGACCAAGAATTATAAAGAAACCACATGGTCCACTGTCCACTCTGTGTGATAATTGGGACGGTGGCATTTTCTTTTAACTTTGTTAGAGCATCTCTAGCAGATACCGCATATCGCTGCGTACCGCAAAATAACCGCCCGTTTGCGGTATGAGGCGGGAAAAATTGGTCATTCGATATACCCTAAATTGTACCGCATCCAAAGAAAAATTATGGTTTCCTGCAAACCGATGCTGCCGTGCCGTATATATACCGCACCGAGGGTTTGTACCACATCCTGGCGCGTCTGTTGGTGGGAGGGAAGTTTCCCCATGCCCTCTTCCCGCTCACAGCTGCCACTGTCTCCTGCTATTTCCACCCCCCAATATCCCTCTTCTCCGTCCCATCACACTTTGCCACCATCGCCGCAGCCATGGCCAGACCCAATCTGAATTACTATGAGGCGTCGATGTTCACCAACCTAGGTATCCTCGCACCGCCTCACGCGACGATTCTGGCAGGCTTCATGCTCAGCAACTTCGGGGTGCCAATGGAGCCCGTTCCGCGTGGCGCCGAGCTATATCGCCGGAAAAAGATCGCCGCCTCGAACTGTTGGACTAGAAGCAAGCAATGCCCTGATACGCGGCTGCGAGATCCTATTGGCCTAGGTTATTCAAGCTGGAGCGCAGGGAGGCGCTTGCCATCTGCCTTGAAAAACAGCACGAGGTCCACCCCGACGACCGCAATGCCAAAGCTAGGGCGCAATTCTGGATGGTACTTGGGCGCACAATCAGCATCGCCATCAACGATGCGCTCCGAGATGACTTCATGAGGGAGGCGAACCACGCCAGAATCATCGAGATTTCTGATAGCGGCAGCGATGAGGAGGATGTAGAGGACGGCGACGTGAAGGACAGCGGAAGTGAGATAGTCGATTAGGTTCCCATTTAATCATTCTCTATGTCGCTTTGTTTGCATTTAATTGTTTTCTATGTCGATTGAAAAACTCGAATCCATGGTGTTTGCTAGTTCATACACCGATGAATTCAGTGCTTTGCGATACAAATTACTTTGCGGTACAGGTGACAGGCGGCACAGATGCTGCAAAACTGAACCGTAAAATGGAATATTCTGTTTTGCGGCACGATGTCATAGCAAAGCTGCGATGGGTTCCTGACACGAGGTACAGAATACGGGGAGTAGTAAAATGCAATGAGATGGGGGGAGTAATTTCTAGAGCCCTAGTTACTGCAGCCCATAATTTCTGGCATCTACCTTTTCTCTCTGCATGCGGTAGAGTGTGAAGGAAAAAAAATAAACCAATGGGGAGAGAATTACGGTGCAGTTAAGAGGCTAGCTCTAATAATGTTCCCAAGATTTTCTCACCGATTTTTAAGGCCATGTCTTGGTACCAACAAAACAATAGTACTAGCTAGTACTCCCTCTATTCCAAAATATAAGATGTTTTAGCTTTGTGAAAAGAGTGCATCTAGGCTGCTTTTGGTGTATATGTTCATTTAGATTGAACATATACACTAAAAGCAGTCTAGGTACACTCTTTTCACAAAACTAAAACATCTTATATTTTGAAATGGAGGGAGTACATGTTTTTTTGAACAGGCAGTACTAGTACTCCATGTTGAGGCTAGTCATAGTGGGAGTAACTTGGGTAGTAACCTAGTCCTACTTGTATTGCCAACTAAGCATTTAGATGATATGGCATGCAATTAAATGACGAGAGAGTATTGTGGTAACTAGCTATGTTACCATAACATCACACATTTCAAGACAAAATGAGTCTACATTGCAATAAATGAGACTGTGCATGATACCACACCTATGTTATTTTCAACTATGGAGGTAGTAACTTAGACAAGTAACATATGCATGTTACTACTACTCTAAGTTACTTCCCCCTAAGACCAACCTAAGTGGGGATTTGGCTATGCGAGAGGCCGCACGATTACCAAGATAAGCATGCAGGCTTGGTTAGGTAGGCACTTAATACTTGAAGGTCAACTATATTGGTGATAGTAGCTTTCTACCATTGATTGCTTGCACGAGTACTACTACTAGTACTTCGTAGTATATATATGTACTACACTTCCAAAAGCAAGAGTACAAAAGTACCTAGATTGAGCAGGGTGGAGTCTGCCGCAGAGCGATATCTAGAGAGAGAGAGAGAGAGAGAGAGAAGGAAAGATGGAGGTTGTGTGGGCGAGCGCCATCCGTCTGATAGAGAAAGGTAGGGATGCCCACTCCAAGGTCGACCCTTTGTAGAACCTCCGTGTCGTGCTGGCACGTGCCGTGGCACGCACCCATTCTGACGCCATCTTCGTAGCCTGGCTCAAGAAGACGGTGGAATCTTTCCTCACCGGCTTTGGCGTCGTCACATGCATGGTGGATGACCTCACTGCCCGCCTTCAGGCCATGTGCTGTGACGCATAACCAACAGGTACGTTTGCCACAATGCATGCTACCGGAAGCGATATCGTTTTCATCTATGGACTTCATTCATCTAGTCTATCTATAACTGACTTTTAGCCCCAAATTTTGGTCCAGGTGTTCCTCCCCAGGTTGTTGCCGCGCTCACCACTTCCCTGGCTGGTCTCTCTGGAGACGATCTGTTCCACGCATTGATGGCCCTGTAGCTTTCCGAGGCTTTGCCAGCCGCAACGGCAGACGTCTACATGGAGGTAGCTATTATCGCGCAGCGTCTTGCCCAGCATGACGAGCTGGACCTCTTCATCAGCCTCCTTGAGCAGTGTGTATTCCAGGGCACGTCAGGCGTGAACAACACCCGCACGGCCGCCATCCTCTGTCGTAGGGATATCCTCGACAGCTTTGCAAAAAAACATGTCATTCTGGCAGGTACCATTGCTCCTCGTGGCACGGGCAACTGAGGTTGAAGATGAAGGGCATCTCAAGGATTTCAATGTAATTTTAGTTTTTGTTGAGGTGCTTTGTACTGTTCGATGTTTCTTTAATGCTAGGATCCTTTTCGCAAAAAAAAGGAGAAGGGAAGACGTATGATGATTCTCCATGGTTAGTGTCACTGTGTCATTTACATGGACAGATAACATGTGGGTTTAACAAACATTATGTTTTTATTAACCAACAGTCTTCATAGAGAAAAAAGGCATACATTAAGTCTATTCATAATAACTATATACACATATTGAGAATATAGCCTACGGTGTTATGGAATTTTTTTGGGGAGGGGTGTGACATGATGGTTCTAAGCATGGTGGAATTCGCTCTGGCTACTGTTCAACACCAACACATGGAGCAGGACATTGTGAAATCTGCGATGTCCTCTTCCTATCTATACCACTATATAGGACACATGTTATAAACAATTGAGATTGCTTAATGTGCCTTGAAATAATCATGTGTTGTTTTAGCATATAAAAGCATAATATTGTGGTATTCTCCTTTAATGCTTTATTTGGGTTGACTTGGTGCATGCTCACACCATGTTAAGACTACGCCAAGTCACCATAGCCTCTACGATCATTTAGTTTTCGACTTGTAATATCACTTTATGCTTTAATTAATAATATTTTGTCGCTTCGCATGATTATGGTCGTTATTGCTCTCTTAGTTGGTCGCTCCTAGTCTTTTGCTAGCCTCCATACCAAGTATGAGTTCCACTCATGCATCCAACTGCAAATAAGACCAAGTTATTCCAAAGAGTCCACCATACCTACCTATTAGAATTTGCTATTCCACGTATCATGTTTTTATCTACCTTCCGAATTAAACTTGTTATGTGAAAATTAGTGATTAAAGCTCTCACGAACTTGATGGCACACTTTACTTTTCTTTTCCCTAATAAACTTGAACCATTGTGTCATCTCTGTTGTATATGCTTGCACTTATACGTTGGGATTAGCAGAACCATGTTGTCATGGGGAACGCTTTCAACATTGCACTTGTACATTGTACCTAGTTGATATCATGCTCTTTTGTTTATGGATGTCGTCGGTGTGAAATGTAAAGGGAGCTTGTAAGTCCATGGAGTTATGTATGTGTGTTAGAGAAACACCTGGGCCGCTAGCCTAAGCCATGCCTAATCATGGTGGAAACTTGCAGCATCACCATAGCGAGCAATCTATGAAGCATTCTTCTTATTAAAAAAAGAGATAGAGATTGAGAAAAAGAAAAAAAGATGAGAAAAGAGGAAAGAGAGAAAAAAGCACCATTTACCCATGGTAAATAAGAAGATTTTTGAGATGCTCATTGTCTGCTTTCCTTGTCATTTTGATTATGGGATAGCTCCTGTATCATGTGCAAGGGGTACCCCGTTGGCGGTTCTCTATGATACACATGTACTTACTATGACAAAAACTTACCGGTAACTAAACTTGAGTAGCATGAAGAGCAGCCCTCGTATTCAAGGGACATGAGATTACCAACTTATACTTTGTCAAGCATGTACTCCATATTTTGTTCACTTTAACCTTAATCACTTCAAGATGCTTATGATAGGGGCAATGAGAGCTGAAAGCTAACAAGTACCATAATTTTTGGAAGCTGATACGTCCATTTTGCATCACTATTCTATGTCTTAATTCACTATTATTCATTGATATATTTCGTATTGAGAGGTGATACTTATGTTATTTCATATGTTTTTGCATGGTTAATGACTTTTGGAGCATGGACCGCTGCAGTCAGGATTCTGATGGAAAAGGTGCTGTTTGGAGGCAAAATTCACGAAGATCAGAAAATCCGGGAAAATATACGGAAAATTCTATTTTTCCAGAAGACTCAAGATGTCAGAAGATGGAGTGGAGGTGGGCCACAGGGGGCCCACACCACCCCATGGCGCGGGGAAGCCCAGGCCGCGCCAGGGAGTGATGTGGCCACCCTGGACCACTCCAGCCTCTCCCCTCTGGCGTATATCTTCCTCCCGAAACCCTAAGACTCGGGGAGCGACCACAGAAATATTCCGCCACCTCTGCGGGGCGGAAAACACCGAGAGAGAAAGATCTCTTCGGCAGACGGATTTCTGCCGGGGGAATTCCTTCCCGGAGAGGGGAGATCGTCGCCATCAACACCACCATCAAGCTGGACTTCATCGGGATCATCATCATCATCATCATCACCACCATAATCACCATCAGCACCCTCATCACCATCTCCATACTGCTGTAACAATTGGTTGAATCTTGCTATAGTTCATAGGGGAAACTTTCCTGGTGTTGATTACTCTTTGTAGTTGATGCTATTGAGTGAACCATTGAATTATTGTTTCTGTTCAGATTGTTATACATCATTATTCCATCTCTGATCATGATCCATATGATGTCTTGTGAGGAGTTCGCTTTGTTCTTGAGGACATGGGAGAAGTCTTGTTGTTAGTAGTGGAGTTGTGTTGAGAAAGATTCAATAGATTGTTATTTAAGTTGTGGTGTACTTCTTCTAGTGGTGTCATGTGAACGTCGACTACATGACACTTCACCTATATGGGCCTAGGGGAATGAATTGTGTATTTGGCTACTAATCGTAGGGGTTGCCGGAGTGACAGAAACCTGAACCCCCGTTAGGAAACCATTGCACAAGGGACGTAAGGGTCTTAGAGTTTAAAGCTGTGGTTAAGTTTTACCTTAATTACTTTCTTGTACTTACGGATGTTTGCAACGGGGTTTAATCACAAGTATGTATTAAGTCTTGGATGGGACGGTGCATTAGCCCAGGTTCACCCACACAACACTTAGCAAGCTAGAGAATATTAATCGACTATATGAAGCGAAAGCACTTGACAGTCTTCCCATGTGTCCTCGAGAACGTTTGGTCATCTATAGAAATACAACCGGCTTGTCCTTTGCTGCATAAAGGATTGGGCCACTTGCTGCATTCATTCTTACTGTATTTTGTTTACTCGTACTTTGTTTACTTGCTTTATCGAAAACCCCTAAAAATCCGTTTGCTAAGTATTTGCAGAGAATTCCTGATCCATACCACTAGCCAGCACCTTCTGCTCCTCGTTGTGTTTGACACTCTTACTTATCGAAAATACTGTGATACACCCCCTATACTTGTGGGTCATCAAGACTATTTTCTGGCGCCGTTGCCGGGGAGTGAAGCGCTATTGGAGAGTGGAACTGGTAAAGGAAACTTCTACTGTGAGTATTGTTTACTTCTGCTAGTTGCTTTATTTTTGTTATGGATAATTTGCTGAGTTTCTTATTTAGTAATGCTACTACCACTGCTAAGGTAGTAGATAAGCCACCACCTGCTGAGAAAGATGTTTTCAAAATACCTACAAGAATTATTGATCGTGTTATGGATAACTACTATGTTGGGGATGGAACTGTCCATCCCGTTGATCATTTACTCTTTATACACAAATTATGCGGGTTGTTCAAGTGTGCATGTATTACTACAGATCAAGTTAAGAAGAAGTTATTCTCATTATCACTGAAAGGAAGAGCTGAGGAATGGTATAAGCTGCTGAAGAATGGTCAAGCTCTAGAATGGGAGGAAATAGTGCCTCTCTTTTATTCAAAGTTTTACCCTCCTAGTGAGATTCATAAAGATCGGAATCAAATCTACAACTTTTGGCCTCTTGATGGAGAGAGTACAGCTCAAGCTTGGGGGAGATTGATGTTACTAATGCTCAAATGTCCCATTCATGAGCTCCCCAACAATATTATTATCAATAACTTTTATGCAAGGCTCCCTCTACATGACAAGGATTTATTAGATGCTTCTTGTGCTGGATCATTCACTCGTATGGAAGAAGTTAAATGGGACCTTCTAGATCATATTCAAGACAATGTTGAAGCTTGGGAGAATGACAAAGGTAGAAAGTCAGGTATAAATTATGATTATGAATGCATTGAATCTTTTATGGGAACTGATGACTTTCAAAATATTAAAAATGCTTATGGTCTAGACTCTCAAGCTATTGCTTCTTATTTTAAGGCCTTTGCTTCTTATATTGAAGTGCCTAAAAAGAAGTGGAATAAGTATCATGAACCTTATAAAGATGATGCTAAGAGCGTTCCTACAAGGAATACTGAAGTTTATACTGCTAATCATGTTTTACCGGAACCTTATATTGAGAAAATGCCTTTTCCATTTAAGGTAAAGGAACATTCTATGATAGCTAGTATGGTTAATCAAAGTACTATTAAAGCTGTTGAACCTGATAAACAAATGGTTGATGAACCTATAATAGCAAATGTGAAAGACTTTGTTGCTAAATATGAAAAAGAGGGACACACTATCCTTTGTAAGGATACTCTAATATTGTTTCACAAAGTAGTGTTATGAGAGCTAGTATTCCTGTGTTTTCTGTTAGAATAAGTGATCATTGCTATGATAGTCCTTGTGATAGCTATATTGTTAAGTTAATGCATGATACTGAAAGCTACTATGAGAGAGGGAAAAGTGTTCTTATGCATCTCAATAATATCAAGTTTCCCCGTTTTATGCTGAAAGTTTTTATGTTGCACTTCTTTTGCCTTCTTATGCAAGTTGCCTTTGGTTTCAATAACTTGTTTGTTTACAAAATCCCCTTGCATAGGAAGTGGGTTAGACTTAAATGTGTGTGTGTTTTTGTTTCTTAATGCTCTTTTTCACTTCAATTCATATCTCTATGAGAGCTTCTTCAAAATTATTCTGCCCATCTTAATGGCTATAAAGAGCTTTATGGGAGACAACCCAATTTGTTTTTGCTTTCAGTTTGTTTTTGTTTCTTTGAGTCTTGGAAGTTATTACTTCGGTAATAACCGCTCCTTATCCATTTTTGTTTGGTTTTTGTGTCAAGATCAACCTCTAATGAGAGAGAAGTAATATTTTGGAAAGTTGTTGTCCCGAAACATATTTTTTGTGCTTCACCATAAAAATTCGTGAGAGATCTCTGTATGTCGGATTGAGCTGTAATTTTTTGTGCTTCTGCCCCAGGTTGTTATTTAACTTTTGTTAGTATTGCACTTTTTTATTTGAGCAACCGAAGATTTCCGAAAAAATTGATCTTTACCTGCTGGTCTGTTTTGATAGATTTTGCCAATCTTGCATTTGCTTCTTTATTTGATTTCCTTTTTGAATTCTTTTTGGGTTTTCAGAAGGAGTTGCTACAGTAGCCTATGTTTTGATGGTTTTCAGTTGAAGTTGGACTCAAAAGGTTCTATCACTTCACTTATACTAATGTTGCTAATAAGAACTGTGTGAAGTTTTGTGTGAAAGAAATTTCCAGGAAGTGGAGATAATGGTGTAATAAGGAAGAGAAATGTTTTATGACTCAAGTAATAAGTATATGAAGATGAAGATATCGATGATATTCAAGAGATGACCCCGGAAGAATCTACTAGATACCAAATTCAGAGACCTGCAGAGTCCGTATTCAAATAGGTAACAGTTCTGGTAAGAAAAGTTCCGCGAAAATACAATCCAACTATATTTTTGCAGTTTTCAGTCAATAAGGAAAGCTACGAAGCGAAAAAGGGACGGAAACGGAGCCAGGGTGGCCCACACCACCCCATGGCGTGGGTCCACCCCTGGCCGCGCCACCAGGTGGTGAGGCCACTCCGGACTCCGCCTCCGACTCGTTTTCTCCCAGTACCTTCCTTTTGATATGAAACTTCGTAATATATAACCCCCGGATCTCCTGAGGTTCGTATATCGTGTTTTTGTCGTGTTTTTGTTTCGATCTATTTCTGCCAGGACATACTCTTTGAGAGCTTAGAAGCACAATGGTGTCCGCCAAGGATAAAGGGAAGGAGCCTATGGAGGAGAACCTTCAAGACCCCAAGCAGAGGCTGGCACCTGTAGTCTCTTGCCCTGCATCAATGGAAGCCCTACGAGTCACTAAGGAGTTCTATGATAAGTATCGGGACTTGAATAGGAAGGTGGACATGCTTCAATGGGAGAATAATAGGCTTCGCAAGATGCTGGAAGATTTCCTCACGTCAACTAAGAGCATAATACCACCACCACCAAAGGAGTAATTCGTCATCAGGTTTGGCATCCCCTTGGTTTGTTCCAAGCTTGGGGGAGTGTCGCGGTATCACATCACTATCTTCTATCTTTTTACCTTATTAGTAGAGTCATATCATGAATAGAGGAGTTATTATGTAGTATGGTTTGCATTATGGAAGTGTCCCCTCTCTCGTTAGATTTGTATCCCTTGGTGTGAGTTGCCGTTATGGATTATTAATGAGAAGTTCTATCATTCACTCTTTTGCATAGCTTATATTAGTTTTCAATTCGTGGTTATATGATTGATCTTGTTGTTAGTATTGGTAGCACTTTGGGATCTTGGAGTTAATTTAGTTGGTTTTGGCAAACCTGGCTCGGTTAGTAGCAACACCCTTTTTGAGAGTTGAAAAGAAAAAGATAGAAGTACTCGAGAGAAAAATAATTTCATCATCTTTCTTTCTTGATTTGCTCATAAGTTTAGTATTCTCTAGTTAAGATCTTTTGTGCTTCCAAGGAAGATTGCATGTTTGTCTTTATCACTTGTATGTTTGGTTGTTTCCTTCAACTCTTGTACTTGCTACCCAGCCTTGCTAGCCAAAAACCTGTACTGAGAGGGAATTCTTCTCGTGCATCCACCTAGTTTAAACCAAAACCTTTGCCATTTGTGTCCACCATACCTACCTAGTAGCATTATTGCTATTCCAAGTAAATTCCTGTTTTGTCTACCTCCCAAATTAAACTTGTTATGAGAAAGTTAGTGATTAAAGCTCTCACGAACTTGATGGCACACTTGATTTTCCGCACTTAATAAACCTGAACCATTGTGAACTCTCCATGAAAGTTATATGCTTGCAAATTATAGGCTGGGGATTAGCAGAATCGTGCTGTCACGGGGAACGCTTTCAACACTTGTAAATATATACCCAGTTGATACCTTGCTCTTTTGTTTGCGGATGTCACCGGTGTGAAATAAAAGGGGAGCTTGTAAGTCCATGGAGTTATGTATGTGTGTTAGAGAAACGCCTGGGCCGCTGGTCTAATCCATGCTGACATGGTGGAAACCTGCAGTGTAACCATAATGATATCTATGAAGCATAATTTTTGGGAGCTCTTTATGAGACTTGTAATCCCTGCTTCCCTCTTTAAAGGGCCTTTATTTTACTTCGTAGTTGAGTTAGTAAACCTATTCCCTTCTATCTCAGCAAATATTTTGGGTTGATGTGTTTCATTCATTCATATGATGATTTATTCAATCATGTTTCTTATGTTCCTTGTTTTGCACATTGCTCTTATCTTGAAGTTTACTACTTTGAAAGCTTTCATTGAAAAACCAGCTATTTGTGAACTCCAGAAAATTATCAACTATTCTTCGACCAAGAGCTAAGTTTACCATTACCAATGATGATTTACTCTATGTATCTTTATTGTGTTTTCTTTACTCATTGCAAGTTGAGTTGTATAATAGTGAGTTTTCTTCTACTATGATCTATGTATTTGATGAATGTGATGCTTCTTGTCCATATTCTTTTATCTACTCTTCACTCCATAAATCTGAGGTCATGTTTATTGAGCTCAGTTTCGCTTGGGGACAAGTGAAGTCTAAGCTTAGGGGGAGTTGATACGTCCATTTTGCATCACTATTCTATGTCTTAATTCACTATTATTCATTGATATATTTCATATTGAGAGGTGATACTTATGTTATTTCATCTGTTTTTGCATGGTTGATGACTTTTGGAGCATGGACCGCTGCAGTCAGGATTCTGATGGAAAATGTGCTGTTTGGAGGAAAAATTCGCGAAGATTAGAAAATCCGGGAAAATATATGGAAAATCCTATTTTTCCAGAAGACTAAGGATGCCAGAAGACAGAGTGGAGATGGGCCACAGGGGGCCCACACCACCCCATGGCGCGGGAAGGCCTAGGCCACGCCAGCAGGTGGTGTGGCCGCCCTAGCCCACCTCTGGCTCTCCCCTCTGGCGTATATCATCCTCCTGAAACGCTAAGACTCGGGGGGCGACCACAGAAAGATTCTGCCGCCTCTATGGGGCGGAAAACACCGAGAGAGAAAGATCTCTCCGGCAGACAGATTTCTGCCGGGGGAATTCCTTCCCGAAGAGGGGAGATCGTCGCCATCAACACCACCATCAAGCTGGACTTCATCGGGATCATCATCATCACCACCATCATCACCATCAGCACCCTCATCACCATCTCCATATTGCTGTAACAATTGTGTTGAATCTTGCATAGTTCATAGGGGAAACTTTCCCGGTGTTGATTACTCTTTGTAGTTGATGCTATTGAGTGAACCATTGAATTATTGTTTATGTTCAGATTGTTATACATCATTATTCCATCTCTGGTCATGATCCATATGATGTCTTGTGAGTAGTTCGTTTTTCTCTTGAGGACATGGGAGAAGTCATGTTGTTAGTAGTGGAGTTGTGTTGAGAAAGATTTAATGGTTTGATATTTAAGTTGTGGTGTACTTATTCTAGTGGTGTCATACCCACGATTCTTCTAATGTGAGGCTGACATAAGGGACCCACCAGCCTTAATAAACGGTTGATGCAGCAAGCAACACTATCAAGTTCGGAACACGAAGGCACGACAGAGGGTAAAAATTCATCATACACACGTTGTTCTAATGAGAGGACAACATATGGGGCCCAACATCGTGATTAAACAGTAGATGCATCGAACAGAGCTATCAAGTTTGGAACAGGGTAGCACGAGCGAAGGAAAAAATCCATCATACGCACGTTTCTTCTAATGAGAGGATGACATGTGGGGATCAGGATGTTGGTTAAATGGTAGATGCGTCGAGCAGCGCTATCAACTTCGGAATGGGGTAGCGCCAGCGAGGGGAAAAATCCATCATACACACGTTTCTTCTAATGGGAGAATGACATGTGGGTCCCAGGAGGTTGATTATATGGTAGAAGCATCGAGCAGCGCAATCAACTTCGGAACAGGGTAGCGTGAGCGAAGGAAAAAGATTCCATCATACGCACGATCCTTCTAATGAGAGGCTGACATGTGGGACCTAACAGCCTGACTAAACGGCAGATGCCTCGAGTAACGTTATCGAGTTCAAATCAGAGAGGCGCGACTGAAAAAAATGGTCCACTAGAGACACGACGTTCGAGACCTACACGCCTCAAAAGACTTTGGCGAGTCAACATCACGCGAAGAAACGAAAATCTTGCTTCTGCCACGCGCTGGCCGAGCTTCCTCCATGTTTTTAGCAGATCCATCGTAGTAGAGGGCCGTGAAACCGGAAAAAAAGTTTTCCATCGGCCAAGGCTGAGCCAAGAATTTCGTCTCAGAAGATGCACCTTCTACAACGACCTTCGGGCCAAGTCGTTGCGAAAGGAAACTTTTCTTGTAGTCTCTGCTCCTGATATCATGGACGTTGCACGGGGCTGGGCGGCACGCGGCGGCACGGAGATGGTGCTGGCACTACTGAAGTCCTGGTACCCTGACGTGGACCTTCGGAGTCTCTCTAGAGGGTTCCAGCAAGGGAGCAGCTATGACCAACTTTGCGCTGAAGTTCCTGACATCCGCTCCTGCGGTGTCAAGATCGAGACCTTTGTCCAGTTGGACCGGGACTTCAGCGATCCGTCTGGCGTGGAGCCATACACTTTTGATCCGCTCTCGGCTCTAGTGGATGCCAGCGCCCTGGCTGCACCAGTCTCTACCTCTGCCGACGTTGCCTCCAGCAGCCATGCCATGGTGGATGCCTCCGTCCCTTCTACTTGATCCCTGGAATGCCAGGCATTTTGTATAGGTTGGGAACTTGTCCTTTGTGATACTGTCTTGTCCTTTGTGAACAGTTTTCTTTTGTTTTGTATTGAACTCTAGTGGGAGCTTTGATGGCTCCGATTTTTGCCATCTTCCACCGCGTTTAAACCTTGTTTTTGGTCAAGCAATTGCAAAATAAACTCTCAACCTTGCTACTAATGACTAATAATTGCAAAGATGTGCAAATCCCTTCTTTGATTTATGTTGTGTAGGAAATCACTTCTTTGAAGGATAAATAAGGAGTCATAATGAAGGATTTTGAGGAAGTACGCACGGCCAAGTAATTGGGAAGCAATAACAAGGCGACAGAGTGCTTAATGACCACTGGTACAAGCGCGGTTCACTCGTATTGCCCACCCATACCAGGTGGCGACGACTCTGTCTCGTCAAAACCTACCACTTTCGTGAAGATGCCTATATATTTTGAGGCTCCAGCCGCCGGCTAGAGAGCCGTTCTCAGATTGCATCACAACGCCACCAAAGGAGATCCACACCACTGTTCATCCATTGTTCATCACTTCCACCATCCATCCCTCCACTAGCCATAGCCATTGCTTTGTACTTTTAGATCTCCTTGTGATTTGGTGACCATTGTAAGTATATTTGATTTCAATCTAAATATTTGCATCATGTTTTCTATCTCCAATCTATTTGTTATGAGTGAGTAGTCCTCACGGGCTGTGGGTTGGAGAGAAACCTCGCATCAATTATGTGCATCTAGATCATGGGAGAATTGTGTTTTGTTTGGATTCATGATTTATATATTTTGTTTCTTCATCTCTCGCCTCGATCTGTGGACTTGTAGGTACCCAAGATCCCATAGATTGATAAAGGCTTGAGGTGAGATACTTGGCTAACGGCGATCTCATAGGAAACTAAGTGACAGAAAGGGAAGTACGTTCTTAGCTTAGCGCCCCATTCGGGATCAACAACAACATCACCACTTAAAGCTTTGATCTGTGTTTACACTTAATAATCGTTTGCAACTCGTGGCTTCAGAGTATTCTAGGTTGGATTAAAAGTCTATTGATATGCCCGTTGCATCACGGGGGCTCTAGAATATTAGGATATGTTGCCCACAAAATATTATCTCAATACAAACATGATACATGACTATGCTTATTATTATCTTTCATCCCATTTGATGTGCAGCTGCAGGTGGATCTTCAACCCTGGCCTATATCCATCCATTGATTCAAACCCATTATAAATTAAACTAGATTGGTCCGGTCAACTAAGGTAAATGAACAAACGAAGTCTTGTAGACATGTCCTTTCTTATTACCTTTTAGCAGTGCTTTCCAAGGTTCGATTAAACCTAGGTCTTCTAGGAAAAAGCTATTATACTACATCCGTGAATCCGGATCGAAGGTATCAACCCTTTTCTGGCGCCGTTGCTAAGGAAGCAATTTCGCTATCCTGGTGAGGTCATTAGAGACCTTGTTTTTAGTTATTATTAGTTGTAGTTTAATTCTTGTTATTAGTTTACTTTCTTATTATCTATTTAAAAACCCAAAAATATTAGTTACTTGTTATTTGTTTTCATTACTTAAAATTACCAAAAAGATAAGAGCCATGGATCAAAAGAGACTTGGGGAGTATGCTACTCCCACCGATGATTTTATTCGTGCACCCATCACTCAACCCGCAGTTGATGCGAAAACTTATGAGATAAAACCTAACCTTTTAAGTTTGGTTCAACAAAACCAATTTGGGGGTTCATCTTCTAAGGATTCAGGACTGCACTTAAATACTTTTACTGAAATTTGTGACATGATGTGTATTAAAGACATAGATCCAAATGTTGTTAAGCTAAGATTATTCCCTTTCTCTCTTAGAGGAAAGGCTAAGGATTGGTTGCTAGCTCTACCAAAGGGTACTATTAAATCTTGGGAGGAATGCACTAATTTGTTTATGACTAAAAAAAATTCCCCAGCTAAGACTATGTAGCTAAGATCCAACATCACAAGCTTTAGACAAGAAGACTGTGAGCCACTAGCGCTTGCGTGGGAGAGGATGAAAGAAGCCGTAATGAACTGTCCTAATCATGGGATGGAAGAATGGCTTATACTACATTTATTTTATAATGATCTTAACCCAATGTCTAAGTCTATGCTAGATACTGCAGCAGGAGGAACAATCATGGGAAAACATGTAAGTGTTGCAAAGAAGTTACTTGATGATATGCAAAATAACCATGCCCAATGGCATGTGGAAAGAACCTCGAAGAGAGTAAGTTCAATTACCGTGGTAAATAATGAGGAGCTTACATCTAAGGTAGATGAGTTGCTTAGCTTAGTAAAGGGTAAGGGAGATATCCAAGTTAATGCTATCACTACCAATGTTAATGATGTCAATTTGATAGCTCACACTCCTTTTAGTCCTGCATGGAAAATTAATTATGCTTCTAATGTTCAAAAATATCATGATAATCCTGCAGGAGCTCCTTATAATAATTATGATAATACTAATGGAGCAAATCATGGCAATCTCCCGTTTGAAAAAACTGTTAGAACATTTATGCAAGCTCAAACCGAACAAAACAATATGCTTATTAAGATTACGAAGAACCATGAAAGTAGTTTAGGAAGATTATCTAATCAGGCCATTGCAATTAGAAATGATGTACAAGATCTATAGGAAAGAACAAATACTGTGGAGGCTCAGCTGGGTAAGGTGGCTGAGCGCCAAGCTCTCATACTAGCAAAGTTCGCCGGCAAACCCGAGCCAAATCCGGTAGAGGACATCAAAATGATGAGGGTGGTAACAAACGATGAAAAGCTTGAAGAGCTAGATTATAGCAACACGCCAACACCGGAATATAGCATGGAAGATTTATTGAAGATGATCACCATTAAGAATCCAGGTATAGAACAAGGGAAACGATGCTATGTACCAATAGTTCATACAACAAGTAGCATCTAAGGTTCGTGATTTAGAGATGGAGTATAAAAGACTAGCTGATAATCTTCCATCTAAGCTAGATGATATATTTGAGCCCACTATTAAAAATAAGTTGGGAGTTAATGAGATATCCGCACTTTGTGATCTTGGTGCAAGTGTCTCAGCAATTTCCAAAAGCCTATTCGATAAACTAAACTTGGGGCCATTTGTTACAACTAAACTAAGACTCCATCTAGATGATTCAACTTATAAACAAGCTATTGGGATCAAAGGAAATATAGTTATTGAAATTAAAGTAAGTTCCGCTCTTCTTGATCTAGTTATTGTGGACATGCCTGAAGATCCCATAGCACCTATAATTCTAGGTAGGCCATTTCTAAGAACTATTAAATCTTTGATTAATTTACATAAAGGAATGTAAGGATAGGGCTACCATCTAGAGATTGGTTTGTAGTGCACTTCCCTAGGAAAAAGAAGGTCAAGCCTAGTGATGATGATGGTGTGATTACTTTAAAAGCAAACTATTTTGGAGTGGGCATTCCACTCCCCAAACCTAAGTGATCGCCATCAAGGTCAAGCTAATTGACCTTAACTAGAAGCGCTTCGTGGGAGGCAACCCATGTGAAATAAATTTTCTCTAAGTTTTTATTATGTATTATTTTCGTCTTAGTTTTTGTTTTGTTTTTGTTTTAAATAAAGAGTGTTCAAGAAGACATATGGAAAGAGGAGAATAAATAAGGTAATCTTCTATTTTGCTAACACATCGCCTAAGAAGTATTGCTGGATCATTACTTTGTATTTTTTTGCTGCTATCTAACCCTTTGACAAGATGTGCAAAGGCGCACGGAGCTACTAATCAAATTTTAAGTTTATTGTAGTTCACAGAGTCGATAACGACCACTGGTACGGCTGGAGTGGCCCGTACCGTACGCCTGTACCACCTCAAGGCAAAGGGGGGTAGAAATTTTGATGATTGCCGAAGGAGTCAGTGGCGATAACGACCACTGGTACAGCCGGACGCGCCCGTACCGTGCGCCCGTACCGTACCCCCGAGCAAACATCAGATTTTAAGCAAATTCTCTGAATGGATAACAACCACCCGTACCGCGCGCCCGTACCGAGTGCACCGCCTGGGAGCTATTGTCGCCCCCAAGGTTAGACACCCGGTATGGGCAGGATCTAGTCGTATCGCCTGCCCGTACCACGTACGCGGACGCCATAATCTGCCCAAGGAGATAACGTAAAAATCCCAATTCATCTATTTTCTCTTTTTTCTTCCTCCAAACTTCAAACCACCTCCATTGGATCTTCAAATTTACTCAATCTCTCTTCGATTCTTCGCACTCACTCGGTCTAAGGTATGATTCTCCTCCGATCCACAACTTATTTATGCAAAAGCTTGGCTTAGTCATTCATCATTGTCAATCTAGACATAGGTATTGTTCTTAATTCAATCTTGGTACTAAGTATGCTTAGCATTGTTTTTAGAGGAAATTTCTTTTGTAGTTAGTGTAGAGAATCACTTATGCTATGTTTCTATTACACCAAATTTTCTTTTAGCAATTTTATTTACTTTGTCTTGTTTTTATTTACTAGATGAACACAAGGAGTCATACACGTGAGATGGCTTGGGAATCCTCCGCACCACCCGTTGATACGTTAACCCCCCGAGTCACTTGGCATCGAGTTCACCGAGGAATTCCATCTTACCTATTTCGATCGTCTCAAGATTCGAGAGATCAAGTCCACCAAGTGGGCGTGTCCTTATATCCTGAACCAACTTGGCATTTGTGATGATTTCGATTTACTTTACATCAATGTTGGTTTATACAATTTTGTCTTTCAAGATGTCGCAACGTACCGCCGCTTGACATTTTAGTTCTTCAGCACCTTGACACACACGATGGATCCTTATGGTTCTTCCAACGAACAAAGGCCTAGAGTTGATCGAATCAAATTCCGCCTTATGAATTGTGAGTATACTTTGACACTCATCCAATGGGCTCAATGCTTTGAGTTTACCAACAACAACACCGATGTACGCACAACTACCTTTGTTTTAGATCCTTCCCCTTCACAATACTTTAACTTGATGAGAATTCATGGACACACACCCAAGGGGAACCAAATTGATCAACCTGCCATTCGATATTTGTTCTACATTATTGCGAACATGTTGCAGGCACGTGGTGAGTTTACTAGAGTTAATGAGGAGGAAATGTTAATCCTCGCAAAAGCTGCACTTGTCAATTGTAATTCAATGCCAAATTTGGGCGCTTTACTTGTGTTTTATCTTAAGCATCAAGCTCTTCAATCTCGAGGTCCCATATGCAGAGAAGGAGTTGTGACCATTCTTGCATGCGCACTTCACATCAACCTAGGTAACATCCAACTGTTGACTGGAGGTAACCGTCTCGGTCCATCTACTCTAAGAGAATGTGCTATGATTTCTAAAAATCATGGTAGATATTTCTTCGATATACCTGGAGCGGATCACTTGATCCCTGCTCCTTTGCCTAATGGTCTATTCTCTATCAAGGATGGACGTTTGTGTTTTGACGCACAGGTCGAAGCTAACCTACCCCAACAAGAAATACCCGTGGGAGGAGGAGAAGTTGAATAAGTAGAACAAGAAGGACTCGAACATGATGTGCAGCCACCAAACTACTACTACACCTATGAAGATATCCATGCACTCGAAGGGAATATTCACACCATGAACAACCTCTCCATCAACCTTCGAGATGCCGCTGCAAGCCTCGCCACCAGTTCCATGATTGGAGTAGCCAATGGAACATGGGAGACTATCCACCGCCACCATAATGAACAACAAAGGGGCTTGCAAAAGCCAGGTCTTGGGGATGTTTTCCCCTAGAAAATTTATTTGTGTAATAACAAGGTTGTACTCCAGCTCCTTGTGAGCTTTGAAACACTCGTGTTGTCTTGTTCCAATACTTTGATTTTTTCCTTTTCTTTTTAAAATTTCTTTCGTTTTTAGTTTTCTTCAGTTTTTCTTTAGTCCTTGCTTGGTCACAAGTTCTTTTCTATTCTTTAATCCCTATCCTCAAAAACACAAAAAGATTTTCTGTTTATCTCTCGTAAACGTGGATTCATACTTTGCCTCTTTGCTTTGATATCATTTTCGAGAGTAATCGTGTTTGAGTTTTGAAGGAACACATACCTATAAGGAAGAGGATCAAGAAGTTACTTACGAGAGGTATGTCCTATGTATCCCACTTATGAAGTTTGAATTGTTTATCTTAGGTGGTTGATTTTCTAAGATGCATGCTAGAGGGGAGTAATTTAATATGGTTAGAGTAAGGCTTTTTATTGGTATGATGATTAGTTGTTGAAGCTCTTTCTCTAGTTGTTTTAGTTAACCGAGTCTTGCCTTGGAAATAATAATGCCAAACAAGTATAACAAGAAAAGTCTGAAATTTACGACTTGTTTGATGAATGATTGTCTTGAGAGTATACCCTTGATTATACTTAACCCCATAGATATGTTGACAGTCTCGACAACACTCATGAAAGGAATTGTTTGATTGAAATAAAGTCTAGTGGTAATTGTGACGCATGCCAAAGCTAACCTTGTGGAACAAACCGTGGTTCGAGCTCAAAAAAAGAAAAAGCTGCAAGACAACTATGGTCCATGTCTCTGACGCACACCTTTGGGATGCCAGCAACTCCGCTAGCTTTTAAACAATCTATGGTGTAACCTCGGATTTCAGCTATGAGCTTATGACATGATTGGCATCCGTGTCAATGTACGGGAAAAAGTATTTGTACTCTCAAAGGTTGTGCAAATACTAGAAAAAAGAAACAAACATCAATCCTTGAAAAAGAAAGAAAGAAAAAGATATCTATGAGGATCCACATAACAAGTCCTTGGCATGCTCTCATTACTACTTTATGAATTTTTCTTGAAAGACAATTATTGGATTTGAAGTGTTTTAGATTGACTTGATCTATTGATGTGGGTGTAAATAAGACACTTCATTGTTATACTACTTGGGACATGAAACTCTCTTACTTAATTATGCTATTTAAAAATCTTAAGTGTTCCTTGGCAAGCTGAGAGTTAATTAGAGGAATTTGATTGATTGCTACACTTCTAATTATTTATACTTATATTAAACTTTGCTTTGATTATCTTGACTTACCGAAGCTTGTATAGTATTCTTGTCATCTCTCTAACTTTGATAAGCTTTGCAAATGAATGAAGTGTTGAGCACATACGACTACCTAATGTAAGTGAACTCCTATACTCGTTGTTTCAAGTTTAAACACTGAATTATAGTTATTTTGGTTCTTCTTGCTCGAGGACGATCAAGGTTTGAGCTTTGGGAAAGTTGATGGCTCTGATTTTTGCCATCTTCCACCGTGTTTAAACGTTGTTTTTGGTCAAGAAATTGCCAAATAAACTCTCAACCTTCCTACTAATGACTAATAATTGCAAAGATGTGCAAATCCCTTCTTTGATTTATGTTGTGCAGGAAATCACTACTTTTAAGGTGAAATAAGGAGTCATAATGAAGGATTTTGAGGAAGTACACACGGCCAAGTAATTGGGAAGCAATTCCAAGGCGACAGAGTGCATAATGAACACTAGTACGGGTGCAGTCCGCCTGTACTGCCCTCTGGTACCAGGTGCCGATGGCTGCGTGTTGTCAAACCCTACAACTTTCGTGAAGACGCCTATATATTTTGAGGCTCCAGCCGCCGGCCAGAGAGCCGCCATTCTCAGATTGCATCACAACACCACCAAAGGAGATCCACACCATTGTTCATCACTTCCACCATCCATCCCTCCACTAGCCATAGCCATTGCTTTGTACTTTTAGATCTCCTTGTGATTTGGCGACCATTGTAAGAATATTTGATTTCAATCTAAGTATTTGCATGATGTTTTCTATCTCCGATCTATTTGTTATGAGTGAGTTGTCCTCACGGGCTGTAGGTTGGAGAGAAACCTCGCAGCAATTATGTGCATCTAGATCATGGGAGAATTGTGCTTTGTTTGGATTTGTGATTTGTATCTTTTGTTTCTTCATCTCTCGCCTTGATTTGTGGACTTGTAGGTACCCAAGATCCCATAGATTGATAAAGGCTTCAGGTGAGATACTTGGCTAGCGGCGATCTCATAGGAAACTCAGTGAAAAAAAGGGAAGTATGGCCTTCGCTTAGAGCCCTATTCAGGATCAACAACAACATCACCACTTAAAGCTTTGATCCGTGTTTACACTTAATAATTGTTTGCAACCCGTGGCATTGGTGTGTTCTCGGTTGGATTAAAAGTCTATTGCTATGCCCGCTGCATCACGGGGGCTCTAGAATATTAGGATGTGTTGCCCACAAAATATTATCTCAATACAAACATGATACATTACTATGATTATTATATTATTTCATCCCATTTGATGTGCAGCTGCAGTTGGATCTTCATCCCTGGCCTATCTCCATCAATTGATTCAAACCCATTATAAAGTAAACTAGATTGGTCTAGTTAACTAAGGTAAAATGAACAAACAAATTCTTGTAGATGTGTCCTTTCTTATTACCTTTTAGCAGTGCTTTCCAAGGTTCGATTAAACCTAGGTCTTCTAGGGAAAAAGCTAGTATACTACATACATGAATCTGGATCGAAGGAATCAAGCTTCTTCTCCCTTTGTGATGTTGTCTTGTGATATTTTGCTTGCACTCTATTTGATCTGCACTTGTTGTGTGCTTGCTTGTGATGTAAGATTTCTTCTGTGTGGGGGCGCGCGAGCGCACCCACAGGGTGTAGTCCTCGAGGTTCAGGCAAGCTAGAGCATCCAGCTAGGTCGAAGCTCCCCTTTTTGTTGTTGTTTGCTGGTTTCTGTGTGGGGGCACGCGTGCGCACCCATAGAGTGTTGTCCACAAGGTTCAGGCCGGCTGGAGCATCCATCCGAGCCGAATCTCCCTTCTACCTCCTGTCACCTGTGGGCGGTTAGCATCCAGCCTTGGTCTCGTGCAAAAAAAGAAACACAAGTAATGGTTGGTGCGTTAGATATGCATAGGGAGAATATAGTCTATATTTTGTTTGTTGGGTTGGAAACTTTGGCGCTTCATGCTAAGCTGATGACTTTGTCCTTTTCTTAGTGAGAATTGGTCGTTCAAGTTGTGCCCATGCCGGCCGCTAGCCGGGTTGCGGTCTGTAGCCGAGGTCAAAGGTTAGCTAGTTGGCATACTACACAATACTTCGGATTTCAGCCATCAGCGTCGAGCTAGCAGGCGCAACCGGAACGTCCAGGTGTTTTTCAAAGTTAACTTTTTTTGTTACGTAAAAAATATATTGCTAATCTAATTTTTCCTTATGACTTTTCGTGTATGGGTCTTCAAGCATTCTACTCTTGACGTGCCTATCAGCCGTTGTGCGGTCTGCAGCCGTAATCAAAGAGAAAACCCTTAGAGCCGCATACATTACTTCATCTTCTGGAATGTGTAGCCGTCTAGGCCATCTGGCGAGTCCCCGAGGGAGACTGCCGGATCCGGGGTTAGAAATAATGCAGCCGGAAAACACCAAATTATGCAGCAGAAAATGCCAAATGATTACAGAGTCCCCAATACTATGTTGACACTCCTCAACTTGTTCATTACATAAAAGTAAGATACATGCACCTCTTATTCAGGTGTAGAATGGGCGAAGCAGGTTCGTGTTCCCCGGGCGCTCAGTTTCTTCGCTGGAGCGGTCCATCTTGTTCTTTGTCGGCTGGCGGGCGTCGATGAGGTAGTATGAGTTGTTCTGTAGTGCTCTGCTGATTATGAATGGCCCCTCCCAAGGTGGAGACACCTTGTGCATCCCCTTGGTGTCCTGTACCAGCCATAGGACTAGATCGGCCTCTCGGAATGAGATATTGCGGATCCGGCTAGCATGGTAGCAGGACAGGTTCTGCTGGTAGATGGCAGATTTGGACAGGGCCAATTCGCGTGCTTCCTCGAGGAGATCGACGCTATCCTAATGTGCTTCCTTAGCCTTCTGCTGCCTCCATCAACAAGGACATGGGAGAACCTGCACGAGTGCTTCTTGGAGACGATAATGGTATCTAGGACCATTGCGTACGTGCCTGGGTGCGGTAGCACGTCCAGCTGGTCCTTCTGGCTCCACAAGATCTCTTGTTCATACCAGTTTATGTATTGCGGGACGGGGGGATGATTGTGTTCACCTCCGCCTCACGGCGCCTCTTGCTATGCTTGGTTTCCGGTTCGGTGGTGAAGATGTGGTAGTTCTCCACCCGGCAAGGATAGTCTCCTCCGTCTTTGTCCTGGTGGTTCTAGCGTTCACGGTTGTCCTGCTGGCCACCGGCCAGAGGAGGCGTGGGTGGAGGTGGTAGCCCACAAACCTCAGTCATCCTCTTCGTCTAGGTGCACTAGCGAGTTTTATGCGTAGTCAGCTTGTTGTCACCACTGTGGAACTTACACGAGCAATCAAGCATCGATTCATTGGTGTACTTGGGCCGAGGTAGCCGGTCATCAGGCTTCTGCCTCCGGCTGCCGCTTGCAGCCAGGTCCTCTTGAACGGCTGCCACCTGCTTGGAACCATATTGGTTATCCAGTTGTTCATCCTTCCTTTTGCCGTGGCGGTTGTTGTGCCGTCTGGAGTTGTTGTTTCCGTCCAGCTGGCGCCAGTCCATGGACACATCCATGATGATCTGCCCCTAGTCGTCCACCCGGATGAATCTCTTCATTGTCGCGTCGGTGGTGGCATACTTGTCCGCGATGGACATGGTGGTGGGCTCCACCCAGTGGAGCTTGTGCTTTAGCATGGTTCCGTCTCTGCAGCGGTTAGTGAAGAAGTCCACCGCTTGGTGCTCGCGCACCCCTTCGCAAGAGTTGTGCATGCTCGTCCACCAGGTGATGTAGGAGCGGTCACTCCCATCTTTGCACTGGATACAGAGGGTGAACTTGCCGGGGTGACCTGGGCGCTTGTAGGTGCCAGTGAAGTTGCGGACGAACGCCTGCTCAAAGTTGATCCAAGCGTTGATGTTGTTGTCAGGGAGGCTATTGAGCCATGTTCTGGCTGAGTCGAGGAGCGTGAGGGGGGCGTAGCGCATGGCTACCCGACGGTTGCCGTTTGCGATGCCCACCGTGGTGGTGTAGTCCACCAGCCAGTCCTCCAGCTTGACCGTGCTGTTGTACTTCGGCGTGTCCCTTGGGAGCGAAAATCCCTTTGGAAACGGTTCTTTCCGGATGCGCGGTCCGAAACATCTTGGGCCAGCCGGACTTTCTTCTTCTATCGCACGTGAATGGACCAGCAGATCAATGTGTGTGCATGCATCCTGTGGCTCTTCTAGATCAAGCGAACCAAGCCGTCCTGAAAGGTAGAACTTGGGTGGCGTGTTGCTTCTTCCGGCTTTGTCAGCTGGATCACGGTTTCTGCTGGTGATAGCCGCAGCTTCGCATGGATTTTGCCCACGGCCGGCTGATCCGCCGCATGGACAGCTGTTCTGCTTTGCACCTTTCGGGGAGGAGGCCTTGCTGCTGCCTGCAGCCGGATCGGCCACCCAGCGAGGCTGCTAGTCCTTGTTGTTTCCTCCAAGGCATGCGCCTGCCTTGGCCAGCTACTTGTTGGTTGTAGCAACGAGGAGCTAGACGCGTGCCTGCTAGCGATGCAGCTTGTCACACTCTAGGTGGCTTAGCTCAGTGGCGGCTGCTTCTGTGGCCCTCTTGTTATTGGCCGGAGTACTGTAAACCGGCTAAGCCGTGTGGATGCGTGAGTCAGTTGCACGGTCTAGTTTCGAGCCTAGGTTACGGCCCTGGGCTGGAGCCTACTGGTTGGCATTGGGTAAGCGGGTGAAGCTGTGTGCGGTGTTTTATTCACGCATGGTCGCGTCCAGGCTGCATTGGCGGGCGGCGACCTTGCCGGCTTCCTCGAGGAGGTTCTGGCGGGTGGCTTCCAGTACAGCCGCAGTTGTCGCTGGGTCCAGCTCGGGGATGATGGGGATGCGGAGGTTTTGTATGGAGGCGGCCAGCAGATCTGGGTTTTGCTCGCGTGGAGCGGCATCATTGGCGCCTACGTTGCACTCCAGAGGCGGGTGGTGGCTGTGGCGCCCTGCAAAAACCACTACTAGAAAATCGCGTTGTTTTTGTGCATTGCATTGTCATGACCGCATGCTCATGTCATCATGCCACCTTGCATTTGAGCATCGTCATGTCATTATGCATTTGTTTGTCTAAAACTATTTTCAAAACGCCTAGTTTTGTTTTCCAATATTCCCGTCTTTATTCCAATTAAAACCCGGGTCTCCGGAATATTTTGATTCGTCTACCAACGGTTTGCAAAAGCCTCGTTTTTAATAAATGAAATATTTAAATTATTTTTGGGAGGCAGCCAGCCAGGCCCGAAAGCCCAGCCGGCCACCTCCAGATAAAAATCCTATCTAACCCAGATCCCCCCAAACACTTTTCTACCTAAACCTAGCCTACCCACCCTTCCTCCACCTCACCCTATCCAATCCCCTTCCTCCACCTCACACAGCCACCTCACCCCTCCACTCCCTGTGCGCCACATCACCCCCTCCCCCAACCACGTCTCGCCACCTCACCCCATCCCTGCCAGCGGACCCACCCGCATGGACCTGTCACCCCTCACCGCACGCTCCCCACCCCGCACTGAACAGCCGCCCCTTCCGCGCGGCTCGCCTCTAGCCCACCGACCGGCCTCGACCTCAGCGCCTCTGCCGCCGCTCCTCTCCACCTCGCCTTCCCTCTCTCTCGTCGCAGAGCCGCCGACAGCGCCAGTACCCGCCGCCAGGACCGCCTCCGGCCATGTCCTCGGCCGCGCCGTGTCCTACGCCTCGCCCAACCCCGTCGATCCCCTCTGCACCTCTACACCCGCGCCGCCTCCTTCCCCCTCGCCTGCAACGCCGCCTTCCTCCGTGTCCACCGGCCGCTCCCTCGTAGTCCCTCCTCCACTGGGGCTCGAGCTTGCGCCGCCCATGACCTCTCTCTCCTCAAGCCCGCGCCTCCCCACCTCCTCGTTGCCCCTCCTCTGCAACCCTCGCGCTCAGGTCGTCCTTGTCGGCTGCCCCTCCCTGGGTACCTCCGGCACTGGCGCCCTGTGTCTACCGCGCTTCTCCGACGCTCGCCCCGACGCCACCGTCCTCACCTGCTCCCTGGCGTCCTCTCCCAGTGACCATCGCGGGCCTTGCCTTCCCTGTTGCCGCAGCCAGGTCGGCCCCACCTCTGCCAACTGTGGTCCTTGCTCAACCTCGACCAGCACCTCGCCAACAATCGCCGCCGTCCGGAGCTCCGCGCTGGTCCCTGTCGACCTCGCCGAGTCTCTGCCTTCCGCGGCACGTGCGCCTTGCATCCAGCCGCGCTCGAGAGTCCCCACCGCGAGTCCCTGTCGCGCTCCACGTCGCCCCTGCAGCGTTGCCTAGCCACGTCCTCGGTCGTCTCTGCAGCAGGCCAAGGCCCTCGCCTCCGACCAGCAAATGCGCCAAGGTTTCTGCCTTCCTGTGGTACAAGCACGACGCCCACAAGCTGTTCGGGCCAGTGTCTGCACAACACATGCCCCTTCATAGCCTGTTTTAGTTTGTCCCTTGCCACGTTTCGTTGTTGGATGATCCGTGTACCGAGTGGGCCACTGGCGCTACAAGATCTGCCCCGGTGATGCGCTTGTTTCCACACAAGATATCCTCACGGACAAGACCAACCTGATGCCAGCCACAGATGATCGAGATGGCACACCAAGATCTACTTCGCGGGTACCGAGCACCGAGCCCGCCTCCCCGGACACCAAGACCGTCGACATGGAATTGAAGGATGTCAAGTTCTTCATCCCGGCATGCCAAGTTCTTCCTCTCGGACCCGAAGACGCCGAGACCCGGGACGCCAAGATCTCCGCCATGAAACGACAAGACCGACGACATGACCCGACGACCCCGGATGCGACAAGATCGTCTCTCGGACGCCAAGTTCTTCATCCCGAACGCCAAGATCGACCGAGGCATGGACCCGACAAGATCTTCGCGACGACAAGATCGACACCGACCAGGGCAAATCCGATGCGCCCCTGACGCCAAACCAAGTCCTTCTTCCCGGATGCGACAAGATCTACTCCGTTGTCCGAGAACGTTTCCGTCGAGATTGATCCCGTCGAACCGTTCCCCTGAGACCGAACCTTGAACCCTCGGAGCCCAAGATCTTCCGAACCCCGATGTGTGAACCTTTTCCTGAGCCCTATTTTATAAATGCTATATATAAAACTTGTTGCATATTAATTGTTCATCTCGCATGCATCTCATGTGGGTTGGGGGCATTATGCCGATTCACCACATAATTAAATATAGAATCGATCTGCGGGATATCTTCGTCTTATTCCGGACTCCATTTAAATTTATCTAGCGAACCGATGCCATGTTTCTCCTTGTTAAGCCAACATTTAAATTGCGGGGTAGTTAAATAACTTGAACCTATTAATTAATTGTCGGGACCCCGGTTCCGCTTAATACTGCCTAATTGCACTGCACCTGCATCATATCATAATCATGCCGGATCTTCTGCCGTGGTATTAAATAGTGCATCCGGTGTTTCTTCTAGTGTTTGCTTCTTGGCGGATTAGGCCAATGAGTTGATGCGAGTATCGACAAGTTCTCCGGATATGAACCTTCGGCAGTTTCCCCAGGCGAGCATCTCTTCCCCTTCTACCTATTTTGCATTTATAGTATTTATTTCCTCCTGTTGATCTATTGCTATCCATGGCGCGATGCTTTAGTTTCCGTGCACTAGTTATATCCCGTGCAGCCTCTATATTGCCTTGGACACCTCCTATTACCCGTGTTTGGTAGATAGCTGGCCTTGCGAGTCGTAGTTGCTTGCTCAGGTGCGATCTCGTGTTGTCAAGTACCACAGTTGTTGGAATGTTGGCAGATGTTAATGGGGGAGATGCTTATTGGTGGAGATGATCATGTCTTTAAATACAACTATTAAAATGCTAGATATAACTAATGCAGAGGCATCGGTGGGCAATAGATGTTATTTGGTTCTTCCACGCTCACTTGTGTCCCGTAGGACCCCGAGTACTTGATACCTGTTCCTTGATTTTTCGCACTATCCACATCCGGGAGGCCTTATGGACCCCCCTGAGCCAGAGCTTGATTCATTTCTATTTCTTGGGGCCACAAAGTAGTTTGGGGCTTTATTACTATCATGTACTTATGCCATGCTTTACTGCTTTATTTAAGATTGTGCGTGGAGCACCTGTACTGTTTAGGATCGTGGAGTGTTTTCGCGGTATCGACAAGCCAGTCACACTTTCGGGTTCCCAGTCGTTTACAGCCATTGACGCAAACCCTGGGATCGTTCCGGAGCCGGCCAACTTCGTTGCGGGTAGCTTAGTGGGGTGGCCCCCTGAAATATTTCTGAATCCTGTGATCGCTTTGTCGTGAATGCCTCGTTGGGTTTTGAGTTGGTTTTTCCGAGGTTGATCGAGTGTGTGTTGCTATTTGTGCACCCCTGCAGGGTAAAACTTTCTGAAAGCCATGTCCGCGGTTATGGACAACTTGGAGCACAGTATCTCGATCATAGACAAGCATAACTAAAGTAGTGCTATAAATTTGACTTAATATGTGACTAGTAATCAGTTCAAGTATAACGGAATGGATATTAAAAATGCCAACAACTGGTGGATCTGTGGTGATCTGTGTCATACTATACCTGCTTAGTAAGTATTGCAACTCCAATGGAATGTGATAAAAGTGCCAACAACTGCTGGGTTTTGGGATTCCTCAGAACTATTATATCTGACTAGTAAATGTTCCAACTACAACGGAATGGTGATTAAAACTACCCACTACTTATGCTATCAGGATGACTCATGCTACCTATATCTGATTAGTAATTGCTGCAACTATAACAGAATGTGTAAAATTGCCAACTGTGTGAGTTCCTTGGCCCGACTTTCTCGTTTGGTCTCGAGGGGGAAATACCAGGATGGGTTTGTTTGGTGTTAGCTTCAGGTTGGATCCGAATAGGTCTTTCTTATCCCTCTCTGATAACCGCTAGTTGTATTGAGTCTCTATAGGTTGTTTAGTGCCACTGCGCTGCCGCTTCAGCCCACCATACCTACGTAGGCGAGAGCCACCGAATTCTAGCCTCGCCGTGTACTGGCCTCAGTACTGACGCTCCTCTTTTTCCTTTGCCCTTTGTCGGCACCCCTTTTGTTTTAGCAGGTTTGAGATCGACGTTGTTAGCAGGGTTACCCTTCTGGCTTGGCCTGGGCAGGGTTATGGATGCCATTGGTTATTCTTCAGGGCTCTTAGCCCTATTTGCATCTTGTCCATAGTCGGACGCTCTATCGTTTCAAGGTGATTTGGATCTTTGTATTGTATATCTGTATTCTTGACTCTTTGAGTCGCTGTTGTATATATATCTGTTCTGTGGGTCCCATCAAGGACTGTTGTGTAATGGTATTACTTCGTTTTCCACCCGCATGAAAGTGCCTGGTGGGTGTCCTTGAATCGTTTCTATGCGGGTTTGGCGGAAAGGGCTAAAACTTGCATAGGGCCGATTTGAGGGTGTTACAGTGGCCTTCCCCTGAACCGGCCATCATGACCTCGACGCTGCCGCTAGCGAGGCATGGAGCGGAGAATCCAGGCGGTGCACCAGAGAAGGTCATGACCTCATGAGGGAAGTCCTCGGCGAAGGTGGCAACATAGATGCGGTGCTCACCGAAGTGCATGACGGAGCCGTCGCTTGGGATGGTTTCCCCGTTGAAGCAGGATGCGTTGTCGAGGATACAGTCAAAGGAGCCAAAGGTGAGAACGAGGCCAGAGGCGAGTCGCTCACAGGCAATGAGCGGAAGTCCCGTGTGAAAGACAACCCCAGTCGAAGCGGTGTGCCCCACGGTGGGCGCCAACTGTCGTGGTGTGGAACACGGCAATGCCATTAGGGATGGCATGAAGGGGACAATTAGGATGCTATCGGTGGCTACTCGCAACGGGTTGGGCATAGATACTGCAAACACCGCGATGTACCCAGGTTCGAAGCCCCCTGGATGAGGTAACACTCCTACTTCTGCAAGGTCTACTATATGGGGAGCGAATGTTCAGTACAAGTGCTCCTTGAGCTGTTTCCCTAGTGGCTATTGAGAGCTAGAGGAAGATGAACTACTGAACTGGTGGAATCTAGGGAACTGGTAGCTTGTAGTCTCTACCTAGAACCCTAGCACTACCCCTGACATGGGCATACCTTACAGGTGCTCGAGTTTGGCATAGATGGTCCAGCCTAGAAGAAGCCCATGATGTTGCTGAGGCCCAGTCAAGATCCGGATGACCCAGGAGACTTCGACTACTTGAAGCACACGACAAACTTAAGATAGAAGTTTAAAGGGAAAACCCTAATCTATAACTGACTCGGCCTGTTATCCCGAGACCTAGCCTATCTATATAAAGGCTAGGAGGGGGCAGCGAGGAGGACAATCTAGAACCCTAGTTTCCGCACCATAACCAGATTGCATCTGTGCACCCCCTATAACTTTCGAATCCTCGATAATTCCAAGAGCAGACAAGCAGGAGTAGGGTCCTCTATGAAGCCTGAACCTGGGTAAACCTTGCGTCCATGTGTGCTTGTTTACTAGCCGGTCGATGCGTCCAGTGCTCCCCACTTCCTCGAACCTAAGTCCGTCTGCAATTGGCATTGATGAGTTAACCCCTCGTCAATTGGCGCCATCTGTGGGAATAGGAAGTGTTGATGTTGCGGCTTCCTCGGCCCCATCAATTGTGATCTACGACTCTACAGCAGCGGAGACTCGCCTCCTCTTTGGTTCCTTCGACTTCACCATCCACATGTCGGCCACTCGCCCGGATTTCGAGTCCATGGGCGATGGGATCGGACTGGCGATCGGGAGCTTACGCTTCCAGGTTATTGGTTGGGCACACTTCGCCTCCCTGATCAGCCAAAGGTTCCTGCGATTGCTCATGCATCGTGGTTTCCCCTATCGATCAGCACCTTGAGAGAACTCAACGCCCCGACAACAGTCGGGAATATGGATAGTGACAGTAGTCGCAAGTACAATCTGGGCGATCTGGCAACAGAAGATGGAGCCTACGGCTCCGGATCTGAAAGTTGCGGAAGCAACAGCTTCCCCAGCCATTACATGTGCATCGTCATCAACACAGGCGACAACGGCGTCACTCGGGACAACACCGGTACCGGCGGTAGTATCCCAGTCACAAATGGTGGTCCCTCCAACGAGGCACCCACCAGCAACGGGACGGAAGGTCATCCGCATCTTACTGCGAATGAACATACCCAAGAGTGCGTGTTGATCAAGCTCAAGGACGCTGAGTGGGATCGCTACCGAGAAGCCATGCGGGGCAACCCCCTGCCACCAAACTCATCACAAGACATGCTGATGGGATATCACTGGCTGCTCAAGGAATAATTCAAGCGCCAGCAACAAGTAATCGCCCAGCTCGATGCATGCAGGAAAGCGGCAAACGAGTCGAGCCTTCGGCGAGCTCAGCTCTCTTCCATTGGAGGATCCTCCTCCAAGGGTAACGATCATACAGCTGCCAAGAGACGTTCTCGACAGGCTCACCTCACCAATAAGGAGTGAGAAGAGGCCACATGAGTCCTCGACTTCTGATCTATGATGGTGGATACGCGGGGCAATGTGCTCCCAAAAACACCACAGGCAGCGATAACAGCGGCCACCATGTACCTGCTCAACAACCACCGCGGGCCGCCATGAACCGATCCATGATCACAGGCCTAGGACTAGTCAAAGCTGCCCTCGTCAAGGAACCAGTGGCATAGCCAAAGAAAAACAAGGCTCTAGCCAAGTGCTACTCTTCCCCCTCCTCCAGCAACGATAGTCATGACTTGTTGCGATGACGCCGCTTATGATGGCACGACTACGACTACGACGCACGTGATGACATCACGCAGCACAAAGTCGACAAGATGCGCACGAGGCGTGCCCGTTCGACTGACACGAAAGATGACGGGATAGAGCTTTGCGGCGCCAGCTCCTTCAGCAGAGCCATACAGCAAAAGCGAATGCCAAAAGGGTTCAAACTCCCATCGGAGAACCCAAAATTTGACGGCCTCCAGGACTCGAAGATCTGGCTAGAGGATCACATTTCCTCCATCAGGCTGCACGTCGGAACCACGAGCATGGAAATGCAATGCCTCTAGCTACAGCTACAAGGTGGCGCTCGTGCGTGGCTCAACAACCTCCCGCGCGGATCGATTTGCAGCTGGGAAGAGCTGGTTTACAAGTTCATGCAAAACTTCAAGGGCACTCACAAAAGGCCCGCATCAAACGAAGAATTAAGAGGCTGCTACCAAAAGGCTAGCGAGTCGCTGCGCTCATACATCCATAGATGGTCCATCATCAAAAACTCTGCAGAAGACATCTCTGACGATCGTGCAATCGATGCATTAAATGGTGGCATGCACCGCTGAGAGCTCAGAGAGGAGCTCGGCTGCTCAAAGCCCAAAACAATCGACCACCTGATGGAGATCGCGAACAGGTGGGTGTTGGCTCGTGGTTGATGTCGATCTTGTTAGGGAACCCCACGAGGAAGGTATGATGAGCACAGCAGTAAGTTTCCCTCAGTTATGAAACCAAGGTTATCGAACCAGTAGGAGCAAGGAAACACCTCCAAGGTGTTGTTGCAAACTTGGAATCATGCACAACACAACCACGGAACTTTGCCCCCAACTTACAGTGAGGTTGTCAATCTCACCGGTTTGCTAAAAACAAAGGATTAAACGTATTGTGTGGAAGAAAGTAAAAGCTTGCAGAAAGTAAACAGAAAGCGGTGAACAGTTGTAGATTGATGGTAAAAGAAAGGACCGGGGTCCATATTTCACTAGTGGTGGCTCTCCTTAAGATGGATGACATGTTGGGTGAACAAATTACAGCGGGGAAATTCATAAACATCGAGAAAGCAATCATGCATATACTAATCATCTTGACTCCTATGAGAATTGATTGGGAATTACAACATTATACATAGACCGTAATCCAACTGCATCTATGACTAATAATCCACCTTCAGGTTATCATCCGAACCCCCTCCAGTATTAAGTTGCAAGCAATAGATAATTGCATTACGCATTGCGTGTAAAGTAAACAATACGATTGTTCTACGAACAAAGGATTGTTGTTTTCTCCCTAGTAGCAACAGTACATCTAGTACCTTAGAGATTTCTGTCACTTCCCCAGATTACTAGAGGCATGAACCCACTATCGAGCATAAATACTCCCTCTTGGAGTTGCTAGCATCTACTCGGGAAAGATATCTACTAACAACGGAGAGCATGCAAGATCACAAATAACAAAGACATGATAGAATCAATAATAAATCTGAAATAGCATCTCAATATCCATCGGATCCCCGCAAACACAACATGTAGGATTACAAATAGATGATCTTGATCATGAACGGAGCTCACAAGATCTAGACATGGTAGCACAACAGAGAAGAACCAACCATCTAGCTACTACATGGACCCGTAGTCCAAGGATGAACTACTCACGCATCACATCGGAGGCTTGCATGGTGATGAAGAAGGCCTCCAGGGTGCATTCTCCCCTCCGGCAGGGTGTCGGGAAGAGCTTCAGATCCCTCCTGATCTAGGGATGGAGATGACAGCGGCTACAGACTCTTTCGTGGAATTTTGATCGGGTACTTAGGGTTTCTATATCGGAGGCATCTTATAGGCGAAAGGGGAGGCTGAGGGGGTGCCCTAGGCGGCCACATCACCCCCTGGCGCAGGCCAGGCATGGCCGTGCGGTCAGGTGGTGTGGCGGCCCTATGGCCCCTCTCCGTCTCGTATTCTGGCTCCATGTCCCCCTCAGTGAAAAACTGACTTTGGCTTTTGTCCCGTCCAATTCCGAGAATATTCATTTTCTGACTTTCCTGGAACCAACAAAGAAGAAAAAGGCAGCTGGCACTGTGGCATCTTGTTAATAGGTTAGTCCAAGAAAGTGTATAAAAAGTACTCCAAAGTGTGGGTAAAACATAAGAAAGTAGATAAAAACCAAGCATGGAATATCAAAAATTATAGATACATTAGCAACGTATCAGTGGGCCGATGGAGAGGACTTGGTGAAAAACCGCGTCCACTCAGATGATGACGACAACCTCGATCGCAGACGCGATCGCCGAGGAAAATGTCGGATGTGCGGTTACGAGGACCGCGAGGAAGTTGACATGGTCATGGCTGGCTACACCAACAAATGCGACGACAGCAACCGCAACAGCGGATACCGAAGTGGTGGATACCGTGACAGCAGGAAAACCATGCAAGTGTGGCAACGCCGCACTCACGATGAGGCACCTGGAACATCTATCCAGGACAAACTGTCCGGACCATGCAATGTACACTTCTAAATCAACAAGCACGACGGCAAGAAGAAATCCAGTCACCTACTAAAGGACTATCATGAGTTCCTCAAGATCCATGAAGATGTAGACTAGATGAATCGCGACGTGATAAACCAGGGCTATGGAGCTGCCCCGGGCACCGTGGCTCATGGAGCACCACCACCACCACCTGGGCCACCACCACCTGCAGCTACGCTTATCCAAAATCATGGAGGCGAACCATACCCGTGAACACTAGGAAACATGGGGATGATCCAAAAAGGACGCCCATCATATCAGGTGCAAAAATCAATCACTCGTCAAGTCAATCTAGCGATGAACTCTCCACCCTCCACCACTGAGTACCTCAGTGGGAGTGAGTCATGCATTACCTTCGACAAACGTGATCATCTGCGCCAAGTACCTCGCCCAGGTCACTGTCCCTTGGTGCTCGAGGCACAAATTGGAGGCTTCGATATGAGTCGCGTCTTCATGGACGGCGGCAGCGGCATCAACCTCATGTTTGCAAGTACCTTGCTGCCATGTGAATCCCTTTGTCATGTCTGGAAACTGCATACACAACATTCCGCGGCATCGTCCCAGGGAAGGGCGTATACCCCCTGGGAAAAATCAGCTTGGATTTCATATTTGGAGGACCAGCAAACTTCCGGCAAGAGCGCATCGAATTTGAGGTGGTCGACTGGACCTTGCAATACCACTGCATCCTCGGGCATGTTGTGTTCGCGGGGTTCATGGCGGTGCCACACTACGCCTACCTGCAGATGAATGTGTTGGGCCCCAACGGCATTATCATAGTCAACGGAAGTTTCGAGAGGTGTGACAGTTGCGATAGGGAATTCAATAGAATCTCCTAGTCTTTCGGCATGCAGGAGGAACTGGCGAGGTTGAAGGAGTCGATAGACAATAGTCTACCTCCTCTGAGTAAGCCAAGCTCAACCGACCAATCCTTCGACACGTCGATCCACACCAAGGCGGTCCAGGTCCACCCAACAGACCCGGCCAAGATGGCCCTCATCGCCAACAACTTGAGTCCTGCATAGGAACTCGCACTCGTCGAATTCCTTCGTGAGCACTAGAAAATATTTGCCTAGTGTCCAGCGGACATGCCAGGAGTTCCCAGGGAATTCGCCGAGCACTCACTCAATGTGAATCCTAAAGAAAGACTAGTGAAACATACAATACGTCGACTATCTGAGCCAAGGGCAAAAGCGGTCGGTATGGAAGTCAACATACTCCTCGACGCTAACTTCATACACGAGATCAAGGAAAGCACCTGGGCAGTAAACCCCGTGCTGGTTCCTAAAAAGGACAAAGATATCCTACGGATGTGCGTGGACTTCACCTCCCTGAACAAACATTGCCCAAAGGACAACTTCCCGTTGCTGTAGATCGACTAGATAATCGACTCCACCATAGGATGCGAGCGCCTCTGCTTCCTCGACGCCTACTCAGGCTATCACCAGATTCGAATGAAGGAGGAAGACCAGGAGAATACGGTGTTCATCACGCCCTTTGGCGTCTTGTTCTACACAATGATGCCTTTTAGGCTGAAAAACACAGGGGCCACCTACCAACAGTGTATGTAGGCATGTCTCAAGAGCCAGCTTGGTCGTAACATCCAAGTCTACGTCGATGACATCATCGTTAAAACTAAGGAGAAAGCCTCGTTACTCGAAGATCTCCGTGAGACCTTCGATAACCTCGACCGCTACCGGATCAAATTGAATCCGGATAAATGTGCCTTCGACGTACCATCTGGGAAATTGCTCAGGTACCTTATCTTCGCAAGAGGGATCGAGGCTAAACCGAAGAAAATAAAGTCCATACTGGCCATGGAGAAGCCGAAGAACGTGAAAGGCATCCAGCAGCTAGCTGGGCGAATCATGGTGCTTAGTCGATTCATCAGTCGAATGGGCGAAAAAGGCACTGCCTTTCTACCAACTCCTCTGCAAGGCTGATAAATTCGAGTGGACAAATGAAGCACAAGAAACATTCGAAGATCTCAAGTGTCTACTATCCACTTCACCGGTGTTGGTAACGCCTCAAGAAAAGGAGCCGTTGTCGTTATACATCTCCGCCACCAACTAGGTGGTCAGTACCGTGCTTGTATTAGAATGAGCTGAAGAAAACAACGTCCACGGGGTACAATGCCCAGTCTACTACCTCAGCGAGGTGCTCACACCGACAAAACAGCGGTACCCGCATTATCAGAAGTTGGCGTATGGCGTCTTCATGACAGCCAAGCGACTGCGCCACTACTTCCAGGAGCACCCGATCATTGTGGTGAACGACGCCCCACTAGGACACATCATCAACAATCCCGACGCCACTAGACGAGTCGTGCTTTGGGGGATAGAACTGTCTCCACGAGACATCACATACGAGAAGCGAGATGCGATCAAGTCACAAGTACTCCCGGACTTCCTCGTACACTGGATGGAGAACCAGCTCCTCGACAAGCTAGACATGTCCTATCTATGGACAATGCACTTCGACGGATCCAAACGTAAATAAGGAGTTGGCGCGGGCGTCATCCTGACATCACCACAAGGCGACAAGATGAGGTATGTTCTGCAAATGCAGTTCACCACCCCCAACAATGAAGCTGAATATGAAGCCCTGCTCCACAGGATGCGGATGGCCAAAGCATGGGGCGCAAAGCGACTCGTCATCTACGGCGACTCTAAATTGGTGGTGAATCAAACCATGAACCAGTGTGATGCTCTGAGGGACAACATGATCGCCTATCGCGGCCTCTATGACACACTCGAAGGGGACTTTGATGGTTGCAAACCGTGGCATGTCGGCCGCGAGAGCAACGAGAAGGCGGATACACTCGCCAACATTGGCTCCACTTGTGCCCTAGTTCCACCTGGAGTATTCCTCAAGAAAATATGTGAACGCTCCATCAAGCCAAAGGCTCTAGAGCAGAAAACCTGCATGGCAAAGGACTCAAGGCATACGCCACCCAACGAGCCGAAGGCACTCGAGGACATGGAGCAAGATACAGGACTCGAGGGCCCCATGGAGGTAATGATGATCGAGCCATCTTGGACACAACCGTACATCACATACTTGCTCAGCAAAAGGTTACCAGATGACTTGATAGATGCGCGTCATATAGCATGATGATCCAAAGCTTTCGCCCTCATCAACAGTGAATTGTACAAGCGCAGCATCATAGGAGTTCTTCAATGGTGCATCTCCAACGGAGACGGAAGAGCCATCCTCCTCGACATACACGAAGGCACTTAAGGCCATCATGCTGGCAGTCGCGCCCTCATCGCCAAAGCTCTGTGAGCTGGATTCTACTAGCCAACGGCAATGCGTGACGCTAAGGACATCGTCCAGCAATGTGACGCTTGCCAATGATTCACGGATAAACCGCACGCACCCGGCGCTGAACTCGGGCCAATACCTATGGCCTGGCCCTTTGTGCAATGGGGACTCGACATGGTCGGCAAGCTGCACAAATCTTCACCTGGAGGATACATCTACCTCCTCGTCGCAGTTGACAAATTCACGAAGTGGATTGAGGCCATGCCGATAACAAATCAATCAAGGGCAATAGCCGTAAAATTCTTCGATGCCATCGTCTTTCGGTTCGGGGTGCCACACGGCATCATCACGGACAATGGAACGAACTTCACCTCCAAGGAGTTCCAAGATTTCGGCAAAAACCTCGGAATCAACATCAGCTACGCCTCAATGGCGCACCCTTAGACCAACGGTCAAGTTGAAAAAGCCAATGGCCTCGTCTGTGGTGGCATCAATAAAAAGCTCCTCATGCCACCCGAAAGAGCTGCTGGGTGCTGGCCCGAAGAGCTACAATCAGAACTATGGGGCCTACGCACAACTCCAAACAGCACCACAGGCTATACTCCGTTCTTCATGGTACACGGCGTCGAGGCAGTACTGCCCGCAGAAGTGCGCTACAAAGCCCCGCGGGTCGTAGCATACAGCGAGGCAGAATCAACCCTCGCACTCGAAGACTCTGTCGATCTCCTCGACAAATGATATGTCGTAAACGTATCTATAATTTTTGATGTTCCATTCTTGTTTTATATCTACTTTCTTATGTTTTTTTACACTTTGAGGTATTTTTATACATTTTCTGGAACTAACCTATTAACAAGATGCCATAGTGCCAGTTGCCTATTTTCTGTTTGTTTTTTGTTTCAGAAAAGCTAGTAAGGAAATATTATCGGAATTGGACCAGACAAAATCCCAAGTCAATATTTTACCAGAAGGAACACGAAGTCCAGAGGGGAGACGAAGTGGCGCACCAGGGCGGTCACACCTAGTGGCGGCGGGGCCAGCCCTAGGGCACGCCACCAGGGGGTGTGGGCCCCTTGGTGCTCCACCGACCTTGCCCCTTCGCCTATAAAAGCCTCCCAGGACGAAAACCCTAAGTACTAGATCAGAATTCCATGAAAAGTTCCACAGCACCGCCGCCACCAAAGAGGAGAACCGGGGGACAGAAGTCTCTATTCCGGCACCCTGTCGGGACGGGGAAGTGCTCCCGGATCCATCTCCATTGACTCCACCGCCATCTCCATCACTGTTGCTAACTCCCATGATAAGGAGGGAGTAGTTCTCTCTCAAGTCTAAGAGCTCTACCGGTAGCTATGTGTTCATCTCTCTCTCTATGTGTGATCTTATGAGATCATGAGCTTTGTAATCTATAGATCTATTTTGCTACTCAAGTGCTTTAATTAATCTATGCTTATCCCCACGTGTGTGAAGTTGACAGTGTGCACACGGTGTGGCACTTTGGCTAAGGTTACGGAAATACTTATCATGAGTATAATTTGAGTTGGATGTCTCTATGAGATTGTGGTGTTTGTTGGAACCATCTAACGCTCACGGTGATAGTGAGGGGTTATCTAGATGGGGAATGCGAACTTTAAGGTGTGCTATTATAGCCCTACATCGTCCAACCGGAGAGTAGTTCAGGGTAGCATAATGAAGAGAAGATATTTATGTGAGAGTGTCCACTAGTGAAAGTATGATCCCTAGGCCTTGTTTCTAAGCATTGAAACACCATTTACAATCAGTCTTGTTAAATGTTTGCTTGCTGCCACTCTTATTTTAGATTGCAATTACCACTTATAATCATTCGTATTACTTGTATTTCACTATCTCTTCGCCGAACTAGTGCACCTATACACCTGACAAGTGTATTGGGTGTGGTGGGGACACAAGAGACTTCTTGTATCTTAATTGCAGGGTTGCTTGAGAGGGATACCTTTGACCACTTCCTCCTTGAGTTCGATAAACCTTGGGTGATCCACTTAAGGGAAACTTGTTGTTGTTCTACAAACCTCTGCACTTGGAGGCCCAACACTGTCTACAAGGATAGAAGCGTGTGTAGACATCAAGCTATTTTCTGGCACCGTTGCTGGGGAGGTAAGGTAAAAGGTATGCACATCCTCTAGCTACTAAGCTATCTTCTAGTATTGTTGCTGGTGTGTGAGTTCTCAAAGTTATTTCCTTTAGATTCTGCAATTATATCTTTTTGTTTCTTGTTTTTATTTTCACTAGTTAGGCTTAATGGAAAACAACAACAAATTAGAGAGCTTTTTAGTATTTTTCCTGAGGTAGAACATGAATGGTTTGAAACGAAAATTAAAAAACTCATGGAACTTTCTTTTCATGCTAATAGCAATGTTATTAGTATGAATTTTTTGAACACGTTTGTTACTAATGCTATGGAAACGTCTAAGCTTGGGGAAGCTCGTTTTTATGAAAATGATCTTTTTAGTTCCCTAGCTTTAGAGGAGAAAATTTGCTCTGGTGATACTTTATCTCCCATATGTGGTAATTCTAATGATACTTGTGATATTTTAAATCCACATACTAAAAGCATCCCTTTTAAAATACATGTGGAAATTGTTGAACATGTTATAAATAACTGTTATTTTGGAGATGGAACTGTCCATCCTAGTGATCATTTACTCTTTATACATGAATTATACGAGTTGTTCAAATGTGTAGGTATTTCAATGAACCAAGTTAAGAGGAAGCTATTCTCTTTATCACTTAAGGGCAAAGCAAGGGAGTGGTATGAGGTACTATACGATCCTCATCATTCGGAGTGGAAGGAACTTGAATCTCTCTTTTACTCTAAATTTTATCCTCCTCATGAAATTCATAAAGATAGTAATTATATTTATAATTTTCATCCTCATGATGGAGAAAGTATTACCCAAGCATGGGGGAGATTGAAGTCACTAATGCTCAAATGTCCCATTCATGAGCTCCCTAGTAATATTGTTATTAACAATTTTTATGCAAGGCTTTCAGGACATTACAAGGACTACCTAGATATCTATTTAGAGGGATCCTTCACAAGGAAGGAGGTCAAAGCTAAGTGGGATCTTCTTGAAACAATTCAATGCAATACCGAAGATTGGGATAACGACAAAGCTAAAGGACCAGGTATAAACTATGAGTATGATTGCATTAAGTCTTTTGTTGAAACTGCTGATTTTCAAGATCTTAGTGCTAAATATGGTCTTGATTCTCAAATTCTTGTTGATTGTTGTAGAGCCTTTGCTTCTCATATTAATGCTCCTAAATAAGAATGCGACATGTATTATGAGCCTTTTAAAGACACTTACACGAAAAATGAAATTGTTATTAATGATAGCAATAAACATGCTCAAACCTCTGAAAGTACTACTTCTTATAAGCATGTTAATTTTTGTGGAGTACATAGACCTTGTGAAAAGAATCAAATTGAAGAAGAATATTGTATCACCCATAGGAATGAAAAAACTAGAACGTGGTATAGGGCTCTAAATGATCTTGGTAAAAAAGTTTGTGCCCTTTATCCTTTTATTTGTGAACTTTGCTTTGAAGTAGGTCATTTCAATTTTCAATGCTCAGGCCATAATACTATCCCTTCTAATCCAATGAGTACTGCAAGTTTGTATTGTGATAACATGATCACTCCTAATCAGCATGATGAACTTACATTATTTTTGGGGTGTGAAGAGTTATCAAGAAAAACTTCATTGGTAGATATGAGTGTTTTTGTTATGAATAGTGTCCTGCATGGTTGTCATCTTTATTGTGTTGACAATTGCCACACAAATACTTACATACAAAATATTATAAAAGATGATATTTTACCAAAATATGACAGGACTAATATGTGTTTTGTCCTTATTAATGAAAAGGAGGAATCCTCCAAAGTTTCTTCTATTGTCTCTAACAATAAACCAGGGTATGTGGAGAAGCTTCCTTTCAAGCCTCTTCCTCCTAAAGAGAAGAAGAAAAAGAAGAAGAGGAGGAGTAAAAGGAGGGAGGAAACGGTATTTTCCCCTAAGCATGTTGCTCCTATTATAGTTTTTGATGAGTCTGAACTCGATGATGTTCATGTGCATGTTACCTATAGTAGTGATCATGATTGGGAAAAGCACACTACTTTTGATATTGAAAATCTCTTCGGTACCAATTCTAAAAAGATGATGTTAATAATTGTTGTACTATTAGTACTATCCATGTTCCTTTCAATGATGATATGTTTACAAATGAACACACTTTGGAAGATAACTATTCTATTGCTTATGATGATACTATACCTCAAATATATGATGATTATAATGATGAATATGATATTTTCAGTCCACCTACTATTGAGGAGAAAATTAATTATGATTACAATATGCCTCCTATATTTGATGATTATGGTAATGAGAATAAAAATGATAGCTACTTTATTGAATTTGCTCCCACTATGATTAATAAGAATGACTATGCTTATATGGAGTGTAATAATTATTTTAAGAATGTTTTATGTGATATTTATATTGTTAATTTTATTATTTATGCTACTAAAAGTTATTATGAGAGAGGGAAACATGGTTTTATGTATCTCAGCAATATTAAGTTTCCCCTCTTTATGTTGAAAATTTTGAAGTTGCACTTGTTTTGCTTTCCTATGCTTGTTGCTTTGTTCTTTCATGACTTGTTTCTTTACATGATTATTTTTCATAGGAAGTGGGTTAGACTTAATTTTGTTCCATATTTGCTTCTTTATGCTCTCTTACTTCAATTCATATTTCTTATGTGAGCATCATTGAAATTATCATGCCTATCTAAATGGTTATAAAGAAAGAGCTTTTGGGAGACAACCCATTATATTTTTACAGTCAGTTTATATTTGTTCCGTTGAGTCTTGGAAGTTATTATCTCTGTAATAACCTCTCCTTATCCTTTTTGTTTGGTTTTTGTGCCAAGAATAACCTCTAATGAGAGGGAAGTAAGATATGGGGAAGTTGCTGTCCTGAAACAGATTTTTGTGCGTCACTGTAAAAACTTGTGAAAAATCTCAATACGTCGGATTGAGCTATAATTTTTTGTGCTTATGCCCCAGGTTATTACCCAACTATCATTAGTTTTGCACTTTTCGATTTTAGCAACAGAAGATTTTCGAAAAAAAATCGGTCTTTACCTGCTGGTCTATTTTGATAGATTTCTGCCATTATTTGCATTTGCCTCTTAATTGGTTTCTTTTTGAGTTCTCTTTGATCACTTGAGATTTTAGAAGGAATTGCTACAGTAGATTGTGTTTTAATGGTAGTTTTACTTGTGTTGAAACTAAACCCAAATACTTATTATCTTGAATACACTAATGTTGCTAATGAAGATTGTGTGAAGTTTTGTATGAAGGAAATTTTCAAGTGTAGGGAAGAATAATGTGATGAGATGAAGTATGGACAAAATATCAAGCTTGGGGATGCCACCCGTGTCACCCCAAGAAATATTCAAGAAGTACAAGTGTCAAAGCTTGGGGATTCCCAAGGCATCCCCTTCTTCATCAATAAAAATCTCAGGTTTTCTTCCAAAACACTTTATTTTTATTGTTTCATGCATAATTGTGTTATTCTTGGAGCGTCTTTGTTTTTGTTTTTAGTTTTATTTTTTTTGGTTTGCTTAAATAAGTTGGTTGGATCCCAACACACTTCTTTTGGAGAGAGACACACCCCATTATCCATTGACTAGAACATTCTAGTTTTCACTCTTATTGTTCTGTGAGTGCTCTCCTTTGCTATCACTATGTTTAGATTTAGTTCTCTTATTCTTTTGGCTTAGAACTTTTTAGTTCTTATTTGTAGATGTGTGATACATGCGCTCTAGTCTTTATCGATTATTATCTTTGAGAGTTGTTTCAAATAAGTCGATTGGTGTTGGAAAAGAGTAGGATGTTTCATGCTTATAGTGGTACAAAAGGAAGCTTGTTTTGACTGTGACTTAGACTCTATCATGTCATGCTAGATGTTCCTTTGACCATATTCTTAGTGATTATTGTTGTAGCATGACTTGTTTCAAACAATTGAGATTGCTTAATGTTCCTTGAAAGAATCATGCGTTGTTTTAGCATAGAAAAGCATAATATTGTGGTATTCTCCTTTGATGCTTTATTTGGGTTGACTTGGCACATGCTTACACCATCTTAAGACTATGAACTAGTCACCATAGCCTCTATGATCATTTAGTTTTTGACTTGCAATATCACTTTATGCTTTAATTAATAATGTTTTATCGCTTTGCATGATTATGGCCATTATTGCTCTCTTAGTTGGTCGCTCCCAGTCTTTTGCTAGCCTCCACCTATACTGAGTATGAGTTCTACTCATACGTCCAACTCCCAAGAAATAAAGTTATTCCATAGAGTCCACTATAAATTCCTATGCATGGTGTTTTACACTATTCCAAGTATATTCATGTTTTTATCTACCTTCCAAATTAAACTTGTTATGTGAAAATTAGTGATTAAAGCTCTCACGAACTTGATGGCACACTTTACTTTCTTGCACTTAATAAACTTGAACCATTGCGTCCATCTATGTTGCGATGCTTGCACTTTATAAGTTGAGAATTAGCATAACCATGTACTATGGGGAACGCTTTCAACATTGCACTTATTATTCAGTTGATATCATGTTCTTTTGTTTATGGATCCCGGTGGTGTGAAATAAAAGGGAGCTTGTAAGCTCATGGAGTTTGTATGTGTGTTAGAGAAATGCCTAGGCGACTAGCCTAAGCCATGCCTAATCATGGTGGAAACTTGCAGCATAACCATAGTGAGCATTATGTGAAGCATCCTTAATAAAAACCTATGCAAATAGCAAATAAAAAGATCATTGAGATGCTCATTGTCGGTTGCCTTGTCATTTTGATATGGGATAGCCCCTCTATCATGGGGCAAGGGGTACCCTATTGGTGGTTCTCCATGATACACATGTACTTACAATGACAAGAACTTACTCGTGACTAAAGTTGAGTAGCATGAGGTTCGGTACTCGTAGGCAAGGGGCATGAGATTTTCGTCTTATAACTTGTCAAGCATATCCTCATATTTGTTCACTTTAACCTTGATCACCTAAAGATTCTTATGATAGGAGAGCTGAAAGCTAATAAGTACCATAATTTTTGGAAGCTCTTTATGAAACTTGAAATCCCCGCTTCCCTCTTATGAAGGGCCTTTTTTTACTTTTATGTTGAGTCTCCATCTTCTATCTTTATGCACCAATTTAGAGAGCATAGTGATCATTCTTAGTTTAATGTGCATTGTCCTTGTTGATTGATTCATAACTGTGATATTGCTTGTTCTTAAATTATTTGTATCTAGTCACCCTTATGAACTTTGAAGGTGTCCTATGCATTTATGTTTTGCTATACCATGAGGGACAAGCTGAATACCATTCTTATTATGTTTTTTATATGTGAAACAAACAAACATATTTTAATGCATTGTTATTCATGAATCTTTTGTTTGTACCTCTTTATGTTGCAACATAGTTGCTACGTCTTATTGTTAGAACTCTATCTTTCATGTTCATGTTAGAGTACTTTGATCCCAGCTATCAATGTTTTACAAATACCTTGATCAAGATTATGATGGTGCATGTCACCTCAAAAATTATTCTTTTTATCACTTACCTACTCGAGGACGAGCAGGAGTTAAGCTTGGGGATGCTTGATACGTCATAAACGTATCTATAATTTTTTATGTTCCATGCTTGTTTTATATCTACTTTCTTATGTTTTGTTCACACTTTGAGGGATTTTTATAGATTTTCTGGAACTAACCTATTAACAAGATGACATGGTGCCAGTTGCTTGTTTTCTGCTGTTTTTGGTATCACAAAAGCTAGTAAGGAAATATTCTCGGAATTGGGCCAGACAAAAGCCCAAGTCAATATTTTACCAGAAGCAACACGGAGTCTGGAGGGGAGTCGAAGTGGCGCACTAGGGCGACCACACCTGGTGGCGGCACGGCCAACCCTAGGGCGTGCCACCAGGGGTGTGGGCCCCCTGGTGCTCCACCGACCTTGCACCTTCGCCTATAAAAGCCTCCCGGGACGAAAACCCTAAGTACCAGATTAGAATTCCATGAAAAGTTCCGCAGTGCCGCCACCACCGAAGAGGAGATTCAAGGGACAGAAGTCTTTGTTCCGGCACCCTTTCGGGACGGGGAAGTGCCCCCGGAGCCATCTCCATCGACTCCACCACCATCTCCATCGCTGTTGTTGACTCCCATGATGAGGAGGGAGTAGTTCTCTCTCGAGGTTAAGGGCTCTACCGGTAGCTATGTAATCTATAGATATATTCTGCTACTCAAGTGCTTTAATTAACCTCTGCTTATCCCCACGTGTGTGAAGTTGTTAGTGTGCACACCGTGTGGCACTTTGGCTAAGGTTACATAAATACTTATCATGAGTATAATTTGAGTTGGATGTCTCTTTGATATTGTGGTGTTTGTTGGAACCATCTAGCGCTCAAGGTGACAGTGAGGGGTTATCTAGATGGGGAATGAAAACTTTAAGGTGTGTTGTTATAGCCCTACATCGTCCAACTAGAGAGTAGTTCAGGGTAGCATAATGAAGAGAAGATATTTATATGAGAGTGTCCACTAGTTAAAGTATGATCCCTATGCCTTGTTTCTAAGCATTGAAACACCATTTACAATCAGTCATGTTACATGTTTGCTTGCTGTCACTCTTATTTCAGATTGCAATTACCACTTATAATCATCCATATTACTTGTATTTCACTATCTCTTTGCCGAGCTAGTGCACCTATACACCTAACAAATGTATTGGATGTGTTGGGGACAAAAGAGACTTCTTGTATCTTGATTGTAGGGTTGCTTGAGAGGGATACTGATACATTGCAAATGTATCTATAATTTTTGATGTTCCATGCTTGGTTTTATCCACTTTCTTGTGTTTTGTTCCAACTTTGGAGTACTTTTCATATGATTTCTTGGACTAACCTATTAACAAGAGCCACAGTGCCAGCTGCCTGTTTTCTGCTGTTTTTGGTTCCAGGAAAGTCAGAAAATGAATATTCTCGGAATTGGACGGGACAAAAGGCAAAGTGCCTGTTTTTCGGAAGGGATCAAGTGCCAGAATACGAGACGGAGAAGGGCCAGGGAGCCACCACACCACCTGGCCGCGCGGCCAGGCCTAGCCCGCGCCAGGGGGTGGTGTGGCCGCTCCCGGCACCCCCTCGGCCTCTCCTTCCGCCTATATATTTCCCTCGGGACGAAAACCCTAAGTACCCGATCAAAAATCCACGAAAGAGTCTGTAGCCGCCGTCATCTCCATCCCTAGATCGGGAGGGATCTGAAGCTCTTCCCGGCACCCTGCCGGAGAGGCGAATTCACCTTGGAGGCCTTCTTCATCACCATGCAAGCCTCCGGTGTGATGCGTGAGTAGTTCATCCTTGGACTACAGATCCATGTAGTAGCTAGATGGCTGGTTCTCCTCCTTTGCGCTCTCATGTTTAGATCTTGTGAGCTTCGTTCATGATCAAGATCATCTATTTATAATTCATACATGTTGTGTTTGCGGGGATCCGATGGATATTGAGATGCTATTTCAGATTGATTATTGATTCTATCATGTCTTTGTTATTTGTGATCTTGCATGCTTTCCGTTGTTAGTAGCTATCTTGGCCAAGTAGATGCTAGCAACTCCAAGAGTTAGTATTTATGCTCGATAGTGGGTTCATGCCTCTGGTAATCTGGGGAAGTGACAGAAATCTCTAAGGTACTAGATGTGCTATTTCTACTAGGGAGAAAACAACAATCCTTTGTTCATAGAACAATCGTATTGTTTACTTTACATGCAGTTTGTAAAGCAATAATCTGTTGCTTGCAACTTAATACTGGAGGGGGTTCGGATGATAACCTGAAGGTGGATTATTAGTCATAGATGCAGTTGGATGGCGGTCTATGTATTATGTTGTAATGCCCAATCAAGTCTCAAAGGAGTCAAGATGATTAGTATATGCATGTATTGCTTTCTCGGTGTTTGTCAGTTGCCCCGCTGTAATTTGTTCACCCAGCACGTTATCTATCTTAAGGAGAGCCACCTCTAGTGAACTATGGATCCCGGCCCTTTTTCTTTACATACAATCTACAACTGTTTACTTCTTTGTGTTTACTTTCTGCAAACTTTTACTTCTTTCCATTCGATACGTTTAATCCTTTGTTTTCCGCAAAACACGGTGAGATTGACAACCTCATCGCAAGTTGGGGACAAAGTTCTGTGGTTGTGTTGTGCAGGTCTCCATGTTGCTACTCGCACTGGTAGTGCGCCCTGCCAAAGCTCAGCTAGTAACACCTTTGGGGTGTTTCCTTGCTCCTACTGGTTCGATTAAACCTTGGTTTCATAACTGAGGGAAAACTTACTGTTGTGCTCATCATACCTTCCTCTTGGGGTTCCCAACGAGCTCTACGTCGAACGACGAGCACATCAGATACCTTTGACCACTTCCTCCCTGAGTTTGATAAACCTTGGGTGATCCACTTAAGGGAAACTTGATGCTGTTCTACAAACCTCTACACTTGGAGGCCCAACATTGTCTACAAGAGTAAAAGTGTGCTTAGACATCAAATAAGCACGAGAGATTGCAACGGAAAGATCCATGATCTACCAGCCAAACCTCCGCCACTACCACAGCAGAAGGCTACGCCCAAGGTCCTTCATCGAAGGAGACTTGGTCCTGCGACTGAAGCAACAAGGGCATCTCAAGATCGAGTCCCCTTGGGAGGGACCTTATGTGATTACCGAAGTAATCCTAGGTGGGGCCTACCCCCTTAAAGATGTAGAAAGCAGAGTCGCATACTCCAATCCCTGGAACATCGCGCAGCTGTATCGTTTCTTCCCTTAGATGTTTTTTCTTTACAAATAAGGCTATTCAGCCAGGCTACTTAGCCACACATTGTAACTCCTGATATTCTGCGAATAAATAAAGCTAAGTGGATCCAACTTAGTTTTTCTATTTTTACTTACAATTGTATCACTCGGGGGTTGTGCCACCCTTTCCACCTTGTTACATGAATAACGTAGTAGCCTAAGTAGCTGACGTAATATCAATCAAACCCTTGATAAAACCAACCCAGCTGCAACGCACCTGACAGGTTGACAATGTGCTGAGATGAATATGCGTCAGGCTAAGGAAAAGGAACTGTAGAGTACAAGGTGCTCGAAAAATACATAAGCTAGCAAGCTTTTACATATAAAAGGGTAACAAAAACCACCCGATGTACTTATACGAACTTTACAACACCTCCGCATCTATGTGCAGGTTCAAAACTACTCTAATGCCGTAAAAGGAGAACATTGGTACGTTCTTCGAAGAATTCGATGATATCTTCGACTTGCTGATCAACCGCCCGATAATATGGCACCATGTTCCATGCCATTCCTACTAATGGGGCAGCGGTCCAGCGGCAACAGCTGTGAAATCTAGATCAGGACAATGCAGGCGACAAGTGCCAATGCAGCCTTGGCACCTGCAACTAGCTGCTAATGCACGCACTCGCGGACCGCGCTGGCATCCTGAAATTTCTTCAGTAAAACTAACAAGCTAGATGGCACCGCATCCAATGGGAACATCGCCTGGAAAATATGCTTGAGGCACGACTTTGACTTCTTTAAATAAAGAAGCACCTGTGACGCACGGTCCTGCAGCGTCGCCAACGCGACTGCACGATCACGATTAACCCAAAAGTACCCACTAGCTTCCAGTTGCTCCTGGGTCAAGCAGTTCAGTCGAATGGCGATTCGATCCCTCTCATCTTGTGGATGACGAGCGCTCACAACTGCAAAAGGCAGTACAAAGCATAAAGACAAAGCGCCGCCACGAGTGGCTGGGAAAGGATGAGAAGCTAGAGAACTAACACTTAAATTGCTCATTCAACTAAGCCACCTCGCCTAGAAGGTACTTCTCGCGTGCACTGGCTTTTTTAGCTTTTGACTTTGACACGTCTGTGCTACCGCGGATCATGGGCATTGATACGTTGCTAACGTATCCATAATTTTTGATGTTCCATGCTTGGTTTTATCTACTTCCTTATGTTTTGTCCACACTTTGGAGTACTTTCTTTACACTTTCTTGTACTAACCTATTAACAAGAGCCACAGTGCCAGCTGCATGTTTTCTGCTGTTTTTGGTTCAAGCAAAAGTCAGAAAATGAATATTCTCGGAATTGGATGGGACAAAAGCCAAAGTCAGTTTTTCACTGAGGGACACACGGAGCCAGAATACGAGACGGAGAGGGGCCAGGGGGCGCCACACCACCTGGCTGCGCGGCCAGGCTTGACCCGCGCCAGGGGGTGGTCTGGCCGCCCTAGACACCCCCTTGGCCTCTCCTTTCGCCTATAAGATGCCTCCGATATAGAAACCCTAAGTACCCGATCAAAATTCCACGAAAGAGTTGGTAGCCGCCATCATCTCCATCCCTAGATCGGGAGGGATCTGAAGCTCTTCCTGGCACCCTATCGGAGGGGAGAATTCACCCTGGAGTCCTTCTTCATCATCATGCAAGCCTCCATTGTGATGCGTGAGTAGTTCATCTCTGGACTACGGGTCCATGTAGTAGCTAGATGGATGGTTCTCCTCCTTTGTGCTATCATTTTTAGATCTTGTGAGCTCCATTCATGATCAAGATCATCTATTTGTAATTCTGCATGTTGTGTTTGTGGGGATCCGATGGATATTGAGATGCTATTTCATATTGATTATTGATTCTATTATATCTTTGTTATTTGTGATCTTGCATGCTTTCCGTTGTTAGTAGCTATCTTGGCCAAGTAGATGCTAGAAACTCCAAGAGTTAGTATTTATGCTCGATAGTGGGTTCATGCCTCTAGTAATCTGGGGAAGTGACATAAATCTCTAAGGTACTAGATGTGATGTTGCTACTAGGGAGAAAACAACAATCCTTTGTTCATAGAACAATCGTATTGTTTACTTTACACGCAATGTGTAATGCAATTATCCGTTGCTTGCAACTTAATACTAGAGGGGGTTCGGATGATAACCTGAAGGTGGATTATTAGTCATAGATGTAGTTGGATTACGGTCTATGTATAATGTTGTAATGCCCAATCGAATCTCAAAGGAGTCAAGATGAGTAGTATATGCTTGTATGCTTTCTCGATGTTTATCAATTGCCCCGTTGTAATTTGTTCACCCAACATGTCATCTATCTTAAGGAGAGCCACCACTAGTGCACTATGGACACTGGTCCTTTCTTTTATCATCAATCTACAATCAATTGTTTACTGCTTTCCGTTTACTTTATGCAAACTATTACTTTCTTCCACTCGATATGTTTAATCCTTTGTTTTCATCAAAACCGGTGAGATTGACAACCTCATCGCAAGTTGGCGGCAAAGTTCTGTGGTTGTGTTGTGCAGGTCTCCACGTTGCTGCTGGCACCGGTAGTGTGCCCTGCCAAAGTTCAGCTAGCAACACCTTTGGGGTGTTTCCTTGCTCCTACTGGAATGATAACCTTGGTTTCATAACTGAGGGAAAACTTGCTGCTATGCTCATCATACCTTCCTCTTGGGGGTCCCCAACGGGCTGGATATATTTTGGGCTAAGCAACTGATTTTCTGGCGCCGTTGCCGGGGAGTCAAGGACATCTTCATAAGGGGAGTCCCTCATAACCAATCTCTTTACTTTTTTATTTTTGTTTTGCTTAGTTTACTTTTGCTTTGTTTGCTTGTTTCTTTATCAAAAACACAAAAAAATAGTTTTACTAGTTTGCTTTCTTTATTAAAAACACAAAAAAATGACTACTCTGGAAAATACCAAGTTGTGTGACTTCACTAGCACTAACAACAATGATTTTATGAGCACACCTATTGCTCCACCTGTTCCTGAAGCTACTTTCTTTGAAATAAAACCTGCTTTACTCAATCTTGTTATGAGAGAACAATTCTCTGGTATTGGTAACAAAGATTCCGCTGCTCATCAAAATAACTTTGTTGAACTTTGTGAGATGCAAAAGCATAGGGATATAGATGGAGATATTATTAAGCTTAAATTGTTTCATTTCTCTTTGAGAGGAAAAGCTAAAGAATGGTTGAATTCCTTAACTAGGAATAATATTGATTCTTGGACTAAATGCAAAGATGCTTTCATTGGAAAATACTATCCTCCTGCTAAGATTATATCTATGAGAAGTGAAATAATGAAGTTTAAACAATCTGATAATGAACATGTTGCTCAAGCTTGGGAAAGAATGAAATCTTTGGTAAAGAATTGCCCCACTCATGGACTGACTGCTTGGATGATTATCCAAACCTTTTATGCAGGATTGAACTATTCTTCAAGAAATCTATTGGATTCTGATGTGGGAGGTACCTTTATGACCATTACTTTGGGTGCTGCAACAAAGCTTCTAGATAATATGATGGTTAACTATTCTGAATGGCACACTGAAAGAGCTCCATAAGGTAAGAAGGTAAATTATGTTGAAGAAACCTCCTCCTTGAGTGATAAGATTGATGTTATTATGTCTATGCTTGTTAATGGGAAAGCCCATATTGATCCAAATAATGTTCCCTTAGCCTCTTTGGTTGCTCAAGAAGAGCAAGTTGATGTGAAATTTATAAGAAATAACAATTTTAGCAATAATGCCTACAGGAATAATTTTGGTAACAACAATTATAGGCCATATCCTCCCAACAATGGTAATGCTTATGGAAATTCCTATAACAATAATAGGAGTGCTCCCTCTGAACTTGAAGTTATGCTTAAAGACTTTATTAGTAAACAAACTGCTTTCAATAAAACTATTGAGGAAAAACTCTCTAATGCAGAAACAAATATAGCATCACTGGCTAAAGCTCAATCTTCTTTGAATAAAATGGCTGCTAAACCTGAAACTATTGATAATCCCTTTGCTGCCACTAATGCCATACAAGTTAGAATTGATGAAAATGTTACACTATTAGCTGAGTTGCATGCTAAGTGGGAAAGAGAAGATGAAATTGCTAGAAACATTAGTGTTTCTACTATCAGTACCACTAGTGTTGAGGCTAGTAATAGATCTACTACTTTAGATGATAATTATGATTTTGATCTTGATGGTTGCAACATCTCTGAAGTTATTAAGTTCCTACAAAATCTTGCTAAAAGTCCTAATGCTAGTGCTATGAATATGGCCTTTACAAAACACATTACTGATGCTCTCATAAAAATTAAAGAAGAAAAGATGAAACATAAAGCTTCTATTCCTATGAAACAAGAAGATGGTTGGGAACCCATCATTAATATGAAAGTGAATGATTTTGATTTCAAAGCTTTATGTGATCTTGATAGTAGTGTTTCTATTATGCCTAGAAGGATTTATGATATGCTTGATTTGCCACCATTGGAAGATTGTTATTTGAATGTCCCACTTGATGATAATGCTAAAAAGAAACTCATGGGGAGTATTAATGATGTTCTTATTATGGTTAACAATGTTGTCGTTGTATTGGGAACGGCAGTACCTAAGAAGGTTAGATAGAGGTGTGGGGACTAGCAGGGAAGCTATCGACGGTGTCCGTAGGCGGGATTGGATACAAGTAAGCGTAGCAGGACGTAGGAAGTATCCAGGTTTGGAGCCCTCGTGGTGAGGTAAAACTCCTACTCCTGCCGATCTGACTATGAGTGATATATGAGCTACAAGTGCTCCTCGAGCTGTATTCTCTTGCTACTGCCTTAAATGCACAATGACCAACCCTTTCTACTGAGGCCTTGCCTCTCCTTATATAGGCAGAGAGGCAACGGTCTCACTGGCCAGTCCCACTGGCGGGTCCCACGGGTGGGCCCCAGCCGGCTGGTCATCTACAGTATCCGGTACAACCGTGTCCCATCAGAGTACGAGCGATATGGCAGTCGTGGGCACAGTGAACACCGTGCGAGCCTGTCGTCAGCATCGGGCCACTGTTCCCGCGTCATCCCGCCAAAGTCTTCAGTATGGCCGAGTAGTTGCCAGTCTTGTCGTCATACAGGGCATACCGCGTACTGAGTTGCACGTCGCCTTGTCCTCTTGATTGGTTCCGGCTACACTGCTGTAGCTGGCTGCTTCCCGCCGCTCCGGCTACCTCACGGTAGCCGGCTTGACTTGCCTTGTCCGGCTGCACTTGGCCAGCCGGACACGATCCGGCTGCTGTATTTCTTGTCCGGATGGGGTATCCGGAGGACATCCCCCCGACACTAGCCCCCGAGCGCGTGTAGATTTCGCCCTTAGGTGAAATGTGCGCGCGCTCCCTCTTCGTTTTGAATTTTTGGCCGACTACGCCAGGTGGTTGCGCTACCCGTGACGTCCGTGCTGACGCCGGCCACATGCGCACGCGCCATCATGTCTCTGCGGTGGGCAGTGGAACGTCTCGTCGGACGTCGCCTCGGGGAAACTGCCGCCTGACGCTTCGGTTCTCGCTCCAGGATATTCTGTGCACCCAGCGTCTGCACACGAAATCTGGGGCGGCGGTTGGGGTGGGAAGCGCCTCGATGGATGCCGCGTGGTGCCGCGGACGGTTGCCCTTCCGGGCCCTTAAAGGGGCGCCCGGGGAGGGCATTTCTTCTTCTTCGCTTCCCCCGCTCCCAGTTGCCCTCTTCTCTTCTGCACTGCTCCTTTTTGTGCTTCGTCGCAGTTGCTGTTGTAGCCCGCCGTGCCACCCGTTTGTCGTTGTCGGCGGTACAGGCCACCGCCACTCATTCGCCACCGCGCCCTCCAGCGAAGCGGAAATGGCTGCCAAGCGCGGAGCCTGGTGTGGCTCCTCCATCATGGAGGACCACATCCAAAAGTACCCGCGTCCTGCCGTCAGAGGAGGAAGTGGCGGTGTGGCTTGCACCGGCGGGGGAGGTGTCGCTGCATCCGGCAGAGGGGGAACGGGTGATCTTCCTCTCGCACCTGGCATGTGGGTTCGTGCTGTCGGTGCACCCGTTCTTCCTCACCTTCCTCTCCTTCTTCGACCTCTGCCTCCACTATCTTGGTGCCAACGCAATTGGCACGCTGGCGCACTTCATAGCTTTCTGCGAGAGCTACCTTGGGATCCAACCGGATCTCGGGCTCATCTGCCGGTTCTTCCGAGTCCGGCTGCGGGTCCAGTTCATGAAGGGGCCGCTGGTCGTCTGTGGCGGCGCCTCCATCTACTCCCGCGCGCAGACCGGCTACCCGAAGTTCCTGCTACACGACACGGTGCGACTGTGGCAGTAGTCATACTTGTACGTCCGAAACCTCACCGCCGTCGACCGAATCAATCTTCCGGTGTTCCAAGATGTGGAATCCAGCCGGCAGCATTGGGACCTGAAGATCTACGGCGAGAAGACGGAGTCCGATGCGATGCTGCAACGCATGCGCGCCCTCGTCATCGCCGGTCTAACCAGCCTGGACATCACCCTCAGCTGGATGTCCCGGCTGATGATGCCGCTGCAGCAGCAAGCGCACAAGATGTGCTTCTACTCCGGCCGGCTATACCCGACCCGGCTGTCTCGCCGCGACCCCCGCTACCATAATCTGAAGGAGTGGGTGTGGACCATCACCAAGGAGCGGCTGCCGGAAGGCTAGAAGTTCGGGCTGGCGCCTTACAGCCGTGACAACCGTGTGCCCCGGGTAGGTCTTCATAGCCGGAGTTTTGCTTTGTATTTCTTGCCCTTCTTTTTTATTTTATCCTACTAATCTCTCGTACTCGGCAGATCTTCCCCTACATCCTTCATGAGGAGGGCGACGCCCCTCGACATTCACGCCTGACTTGCCCGAGCCACGCGCTCGCCGGTCTGGCGAGGAGTCGGACGGGGACAGGGACACCTTCCCCAGCCAGAACGACGAGCCGGCCGCCGATCCTCATGCGGAGGTCGATGAGGGGGAAGAGGCCACGCTGGCCCCCGAGCCGGCATGGCGCCTTGCAACGGACGGCGACTCCCGCCGGTCTGGCGCTGGCAGGAGTGGCTCTAGCCGGTCCAGCGTCAGCCATCCTGCCGCGGAGGAGCCGGCCCCCAAGAGGAGCCGGACCAGCGCCCTTCCCCCGAGCTGCCTTGGCCGGAAGAAAGGGCCGCCCCCGGTGGTATAGGGGTAAGTCCTTCTCCGGGCGCCTTTACTGTCTTCCGCCTCTTTCGCTTTTTCTTGTTTGCCTTTGGCTCATTTGCTTCTTTCTCCTTTTTCTCTCCTTCTATCTTTTCAGCACGCTGGTCTCTTTTAGGGCCGCGAGCCCGGCGCGGGTGCCAACTGGGTCGCCACCCCGCGCGACGCCCGCGTCTGCCTCTGCCCCTCCTTCCTCCAAGGCACCACCTCCGTCGCCGCCTCGAGCTGAACCGGCTGCCTCAGCCGGAGCGGGGGGTCCCCAACCGGCCATGGTGGTCCATCCGGAAATGGTTGAGACCACCTCGCAGAGCGGGGACGGCTCTTCTGCGGGGACACAGAGGGCGACCACCAACAAGGAGCTTGTAGTTGTCGGCGACGACAACTCCGAGGACGAGCCGGGGGAGGAATGGAGGACGGCGGTGGTTGCGGTGAAGGAGTCTCTGGCCGCCAATGCCGTGGATGATGACGCCTCCTCCGCTGCTTCGCTGATGGATCTTGCCGCCACCCTCGAGCTGTCGGTGAAGGAGATCCGGCTGCTCGAGGCAGCAGCCGGCGAGAATCGGTCCTTGGACAGAAGCTTGCTGCTACCAACAGAACCTCCTAGAGTAAGTTTGCTTCATCCGGAATCGTCCTTTTTTTTACGATAGCCGGTTTTGTTGCAGCTATCCTTGTGTGCGCTTAGCGGGGGATCGATCGCTTGAAGAAGGTGAACGACCAGCTGAGCAAGTCCAACTCCACGCTGCGGCTGCAGAACAAGGATTGGCACGCCAAGGTGGATACTCTAGATGCCACCGTCAAGGAGCGCGACGCCTTGCTCGCCAACCGGATCGATGCCTTCAATCTTCTCGAGGCCCAGAACAAGGACCAAGAGAAGGAAATCAATCGGCTGGCGACGAAGGAGAAGGCCTTGGTGGAAGAGCTGATGCAAGTCGGGCATACGGCTAAGGGTAAGCTCCCTTTTCCGTCTCATTTCGTCTTTCCGTATCCGGTAGCCAGATCTGACTATCTCTTTCTGACAGCTTTTTATCCCGGCATAGACCTGCTGGCCTACAATCGGCTGCAGGAGAACTGGTCGGGAGCGCAGCAGACAGCTTAGGAGCTCGTCGTCCTTCTCAGTGAGGAAGCGCCAAGCTTCGCCAGGCGGCGCAGGCCATCTAGTCCTTCCTGTGGTCGGACGCTTCGGTCCCGAAGACAATGGCGCAGCTAGCTGCGAAGGTGGGAGAAGTGTCGGCTATCGTGGACCGGCTGCGAGACTTGGCAGCGCGAGCCGGAGCAGAGATGGCCCTGGCCCTCATGCTCTCGTGGTACAAGGACGCCCGTGTCGAGAAGATCGACGGGGGCTTCCACGCCAGTGCCGACCTTGCCGCCATCCGCCAGGCCCATCCGGAGCTCCGGGCCTCCGCCATCAAGATTGCTGACTATGTGGATCCCGATGAGGTGCTCACTGACTCGGAGTCCGTCAGCACTCCGGATGCAAAAGCCTCGATGCAGTCGGCTGGCGACGCTGGAACCGGATCAGCCGCGGCGCCACCTCCGCCACCTGAGACTGCTGCCAGCCAAGGCGCTCCGCACGGCAAGGGCTCCGCCGTTTAGCTATCTCCCCAGGATGTCGGGTGTATCTGTTTATTCTGTCTTGTTTGAAACTTGTCTGTCTGTACCGGCTGCTTCTGGCGCCGGGTAAACTTATGGGAGCGTCATCTCCCCTTTCCTTTTAATGTCAATCTGAACTTACTTGGTTTGCCTTCAACTTGTGTTTTTTGCATGTCCTTTCAATATTTCGCCGACTGACTTTGTCCGGCTGACTTTGCTCGGCTGAACGCCTTTAGCCGGGGGAACTGCAATTCCAGTGGGGGCGCGTCAGCGCACCCACTGGGTGTAGCCCCCGCATCTTAGTCAGTTGCTTCCGCTGGCTGAACGCCTGTAGCCGGGGGAACTAACATTCCAGCGGGGGCACGCAAGCGCACCCACTTGGTGTAGCCCCCGAGATTCGGAGTAGCTGGCGTAGCCAGGTACTTCGAATCTTCTTCTTCTCTTGCTCCTGCCCTTGCCCTCACCTGGGCTCCAAATATCCGGCTAAACGCCCTTAGACGGCCGGGAAACTACAAGATTCCACTGGGGGCACGCGAGCGCACCCAGTGGGTGTAACCCCCGAGATTCGGAGCGCTTGATGAAGGCAAGGACTTCGAATCTTCTTATTCTTTTCTTCCTAAATTCCGACTCGAAGTAGTCATGCAAAAATATATACGTACACATACATTCTCACCCGTTAATAGGTTAGTCTGCTAAACTGTAGCCGGAAGGCGGATTTTTTTTTTTGAAAACTAGCTTGTGCCTTTCTAGACACTTAGTCGTTTTCCCGTGTGCTCTGCTATTTTCGCTGCGTCCTTGCCGGGTAGCCGGGTTGCGATCCGCAGCCAAAATCGAAGAGAGCTTACAATACATTGCGCACGGTACTAACGGCTCAGCAGCCAGATTGTCTTAAGCTAGTTGCGAGGCCGGGACGCCTGATCTGTCTCATCTCCTCCCTATTTTTCATGTGGGATGCCTCAGGCTTTTGCTCTTGCTAGCCGGACAGTTGGGTTGCGGTCTGTAGCTGAGACGAAGAGTGGGCTTCCGACATCGTCGCACACTAGTCAGCCGGTTTGTTGACTCAGCAGGTCGGGCCAGCCGGCAAGCCCCCGGGTAGGGGTTGCCGGAGCCGGAAAATCTGAACCAGAAAACAGATGCGTACACATTTCTAGCATGGAGCCCCTGAGCATCTCATAGGGGTCTGCATTTTCATTCATAGGGTTTGCGGGATACATACACTGTCTAGTGACTAGGTGTAAAACGGGCGCAGCAAGGCCGCGTTCCAGGGACGCTCGGTCTCCTCGTCTGACTTGTCCATCTTGTTCTTGCGTGGCTACTGTGCGTCGATGAGGTAGTAGGAGTCGTTGGGCAGCGCACGGCTGACGATGAAGGGACCCCCTAGGGTGGTGATAGCTTGTGCATGCCCTTCGTGTCCTGCACCAGCCGGAGGCCCAGGTCGCCCTCGCGGAACGGGACAGGATGGATCCAGCCTGAATGGTAGTGGCATGGGCGTTGCTGGTACAGGGCCGATCTGGACAATGCTAGTTCATGGGCCTCCTTGAGGAGGTCCACACCATCTTCATGTGCCTCTTGGTTGGCCTTTTCATCGTATAGGAGCTTGCGCGGAGAGTCAAACTCGATATCTACAGAGAGGACGGCTTTCGATCCGTAGACCAGGAAGAACAGGGTGTAGCCGGTTAATCTATTCGGCGTGGTGCGGAGGCTCCACAGCACTGCCGGAAGCTCCTCGATCCAGCATCCGGGCAACCGCTCCAATGGCTCGATGAGTCGTGGCTTGCTGCCGGCTAGAACTAAGCAGTTTGCCCTTTCGACTTGCCCGTTGGACTGCGGGTGCGCGACGGAAGCGAGTTCCAGCCGGATTCCCTTGTTGCTGTAGAATCGAGCGAAGGCCCCCTTGGCGAAGTTCGTGCCGTTGTCGGTGATGATGTTGTTGGGTAGCCGAACCGGTTGATGATGTCGGTGAAGAAGGTGATGACTGTTGCCCCGTCCTGCTTCCGGATGGGCTTGGCCTTGATCCACTTTGTAAATTTTTCCACCGCCACCAGTAGGTGGGTCATGCCCGCACGTGCCCACTTGAAGGGACCGACCATGTCGAGGCCCCAAACAGCAAAGGGCCAGGTGATCGGTATGGTCTTGAGCACCGAAGTCGGCATACACCTGAGCTGCCCGAAGCGCTAGCACCCATTGCACGGGCGGACTAGCTGTTCGGCGTCCTCGAGGGCGGTGGGCCAATAGAAACCATGGCGAAACGCCTTGGCGACTATTGCCCTTGACGAAGCGTGGTGCCCGCACTCGCCCTGGTGGATGTCCTTGAGTAGCCGGTAGCCTGTGTCCACATCGACACACCTTTGCAAGATGTCGGATACGCTGCTCTTATACTGTTCTTTGTTGATGATGGTGTACGTGTGCGCGTGGCGCCGGATTTGCCTAGCCTCCACCTCATCATCCGGAAGCTCCCCATTGGCGATGTAGTTCATGAAGGGTTGTGCCTAGGATGGTATCTCCCGGATGACGAGGATGCTTACGCTTTCCGGTTGATGGTTGTCGGGTGGTCGTCCGGGTGAGGTACCCGGGACGGCAGCCCCCGAGCCGCTTGATGAGTCGGCAACCCCCGGGTCTTGCGAGCCGGAGGGTGCAGACTTGCCAGAGTTGGCACGGGACTTCTTCTTTGGAGGTTCTGCTGGCTCTGCATCTGCTGCCCCATCAACCGGAGCGCTCCCTGCCCATATGATGGAATCTGACTCGGGTGACGGGTTGATGGAGGGCTTGCGTAGGTGCTCCAAGGAGACCCCAGGCGGGATCGCCTGCCGGGTGGATCCGATTCGTCCGAGCGAATCGGCTGCCTCATTGTTGGCACGAGGGACGTGATGGAATTCACACCCGTTGAAGCAAGCGTTGAGCTTCTGTATGTGGAACCGGTAGATAGCCATATTTGCATCACGAGCGTCCCACTCTCCGGATACCTGCTGCACCACCAGATCCGAATCGCCGAAGCAGAGGATCCGGTTGACACCAATCTCTCTGGCTAGCCGGAGGCCATGCGCCAGTGCTTCGTATTCGGGTATTTGATGGAGGCCTTGAAGTGGATCTGCAGGACATACTCCAGTCGGTCTCCTTTGGGCAAGGTCAGCACGATGCCGGCTCACAAGCCCCCGAGCATCTTCGATCCGTCGAAGTGCATCCTCCAATGGTCCGAATCCGAAACCGGTGGGAGGTATTGGGTCTCAGCCCAGTGGATGAGGAAGTCCGCCAGCGCCTGCGACTTGATCATGAGTCGGGGATCGTACTGGATCGAGTAGGCGGCGAGCTCGATAGCCCACTTGGCAACTTGGCCGGTAGCGTCCTTGTTGCCGATGATTTCCGAAAGGGGTGTAGTGCACGACACGGTGCGACTGTGGTAGTAGTCGTACTTCTACGTCTGGAACCTCACCGCCGTCGACCGGATCAATCTTCCGGTGTTCCAGGACGTGGAATCCAGCCGGCAGCATTGGGACCTGAAGATCTACGGCGAGAAGACGGAGTCGGATGCGATGCTGCAACGCATGCGCGCCCTCGTCACTGCCGGTCTAACCGGCCTGGACATCACCCTCAGCTGGATGTCCTGGCTGATGATGTCGCTGTAGCAGTGAGCGCACAAGATGTTCTTCTACTCCGACCGGCTAGACCCGACCTGGCTGTCTCGCCGCGACCCCCACTACCATAATCTGAAGGAGTGGGTGTGGACCATCACCAAGGAGCGGCTGTCGGAAGGCTGGAAGTTCGGGCTGGCCCCTTACAGCCGTGACAACCGCGCGCCCTGGGTAGGTCTTCATAGCCGGAGTTTTCCTTTGTATTTCTTGCCCTTCTTTTTTATTTTATCCGACTAATCTCTCGTACTCGGCATATCTTCCCATGCATCCTTCATGAGGAGGGCGACGCCCCTCTTTAGACATTCACGCCTGACTTGCCCGAGCCGCACGCTCGGCGGTCTGGCGAGGAGTCGGACGGGGACGGGGACGCCTTCCCCAGCCGGAACGACGAGCCGGCCGCCGATCCTCATGTGGAGGTTGGTGAGGGGGAAGAGGATGCGCTGGCCCCCGAGCCGGCACGGCGACTCCAGCCGGTCTGGCGCTAGCGGGAGTGTCTCTAGCCGGTCCAATGTCAGTCGTCCTACCGCGGAGGAGCCGGACCAGCGCCCTTCCCCCGAGCCGCCTTGGCCGGAAGAAAGGGCCGCCCCCGGTGGTACAGGGGTAAGTCTTTCTCCGGGCGCCTTTACTGTCTTCCGCCTCTTTCGCTTTTTCCTGTTTGCCTTTGGCTCATTTGCTTCTTTCCCCTTTTTCTCTCCTTCTATCTTTTCAGCACGCTGGTCTCTTTTGGGGCCACGAGCCCGGTGCGGGTGCCGACTGGGTCGCCACCCCGCGCGCTGCCCGCGTCTGCCTCCGCCCCTCCTTCCTCCGAGGCACCACCTCCGCCGCCGCCTCGAGCTGAACCAGCCGCCTCAGCCGGAGCGGGGGGTCCCCAACCAGCCATGGTGGTACAGCCGGAAACGGTTGAGACCACCTCGCAGAGCGGGGATGGCTCTTCTGCGGGGACGCGGAGGGCGGCCACCGGCAAGGAGCTCGTAGTTGTCAGCGACGACAACTCCGAGGACGAGCCGGGGGAGGAATGGAGGACGGCGGTGGTTGCGGCGAAGGAGTCTCTGGCCACCAATGCCGTGGATGATGACGCCTCCTCTGCTGCTTTGCTGACGGATCTTACCGCCACCCTCGAGCTAGCGGTGAAGGAGATCCGGCTACTCGAGGCAGCAGCCGGCGGGAATCGGTCCTTGGAGCAGAAGCTTGCTGCTGCCAACAGAACCTCCCAGAGTAAGTTTGCTTCATCCAGAATCGTCCTTTTTTTACAATAGCCGGTTTTGTTGCAGTTATCCTTGTGTGTGCTCAGCGGGAGATCGATCGCTTGAAGAAGGCAAACGACCAGCTGAGCAAGTCCAACTCCACGCTGCGGCTGCAGAACAAGGATTGGCACACCAAGGTGGATACTCTGGAGGCCACCGTCAAGGAGCGCGATGCCTTGCTCGCTAGCCGGATCGATGCCTTCAACCTTCTCGAGGCCCAGAACAAGGACCAAGAGAAGAAAATCAAGCGGCCGGCGACGAAGGAGAAGACCTTGGTGGAAGAGCTGATGCAAGTCGGGCATACGGCTAAGGGTAAGCTCCCTTTTTCGCCTCCTTTCGTCTTTCTGGATCCGGTAGCCAGATTTGACTATCTCTTTTCTGACAGCTTTTTATCCCGGCATAGACCTGCTGGCCTACAACCGGCTACAGGAGAACTGGTCGGGAGCGCAGCCGATAGCTTAGGAGCTCGTCGTCCTTCTCGGCGAGGAAGCTGCCAAGCTTCGTTAGGCGGCGCAGGCCATCTTCTCCTTCCTGTGGCCGGACACTCCAGTCCCAGAGACGATGGCACAGCTAGCTGCGAAGGTGGGAGAAGTGCCGGCTGCCGTGGACCGGCTGCGAGACTTGGCAGCACGAGCCGGAGCGGAGATGGCCCTGGCCCTCATGCTCTCGTGGTACAAGGACGCCCGTGTTGAGAAGATCGACGGGGGTTTCCACGCCAGCTCCGACCTTGCCACCATCCGCCAGGCCCATCCGGAGCTCCGGGCCTCCACCATCAAGATTGCTGACTATATGGATCCCGATGAGGTGCTCACCGACTCGGAGTCCCTCAGCACTCCGGATGCAGAAGCCTCGACACAGCCGGCTGGCAACGCCGGAACCGGATCGGCCGCGGTGCCACCTCCGCCACCTGAGACTGCTTCTATCCAAGGCACTCCGCACGGCAAGGGCCCCGCCGTTTAGCTATCTCCCCGGGATGCCGGGTGTATCTGTTTATTCTGTCTTGTTTGAAACTTGTCTGTCTGTACCGGCTGCTTCTGGCGCCGGGTAAACTTATGGGAGCATCGTCTCCCCTTTCCTTTTAATGTCAATCTGAACTTATTTGGTTTGCCTTCAACTTGTGTTTTTTGCATGTCCTTTCAATATTTCGCCGACTGACTTTGTCCGGCTGACTTCACTCGGCTGAACACCTTTAGCCGGGGGAACTGCAATTCCAGTGGGGGCGCGTCAGCGCACCCACTGGGTGTAGCCCCCGAGATTCGGAGTAGCTGGCGTAGCCAGGTACTTCGAATCTTCTTTCTTTTCTTAAGTCCTCTAGCTTCATCCGACTAGACGTATCTTAGTCGGTTGCTTCCGCTGGCTGAACGCTTGTAGCCGGGGGAACTAACATTCCAGTGGGGGCACGCAAGTGCACCCACTAGGTGTAGCCCCCGAGATTCGGAGTATCTGGCGTAGCCAGGTACTTCGAATCTTCTTATTCTCTTGCTCCTGCCCTTGCCCTCACCTGGGCTCCAAATATCTGGCTAAACGCCCTTAGCCGGTCGGGAAACTACAAGATTCCACTGGGGGCGCGCGAGCGCACCTAGTGGGTGTAGCCCTCGAGATTCAGAGCGCTTGATGAAGGCAAGGACTTCGAATCTTCTTCTTCTTTTCTTCCTGAATTCCGACTCGAAGTAGTCATACAAAAATATATACGTACACATACATGCTCACCTGTTAATAGGTTAGTCTGCTAAACTATAGCCGGAAGGCGGATTTGTTTTTTGAAAACTAGCTTGTGCCTTTCTGGACACTTAGTCGTTTTCCCGTGTGCTTTACTGTTTTCGTTGCGTCCTTGCCCGGCAGCCGGGTTGCGGTCCGTAGCCGAAATCGAAGGGAGCTTACAATACATTGCGCACGGTACTAACGGCTTAGCAGCCGGATTGTCTTAAGCTAGTTGCGAGGCCGGGACGACTGATTTGTCGCATCTCCTCCCTGTTTTTCATGTGGGATGCCTCGGGCTTTTGCTCTTGCTAGGCGGACAGCCGGGTTGCGGTCTGTAGCTGAGACAAAGAGTGGGCCTCCGACATCGTCGCACACTACTCAGCCGGTTTGTTGACTTAGTAGGTCGGGCCAGCCGACAAGCCTCCGGGTAGGGGTTGCCGGAGCCGGAAAATCTGAACCAGAAAACAGATGCGTACACATTTCTAGCAAGGAGCCCCCGAGTATCACATAGGGGTCTGCATTTTCATTCATAGGATTTGCGGGATACATACACTGTCTGGTGACTAGGTGTAAAACGGGTGCAGCAAGGCCGCGTTCCAGGGACGCTCGGTCTCCTTGTCTGACTTGTCCATCTTGTTCTTGCGCGGCTGCTGCGCGTCGATGAGGTAGTAGGAGTCATTGGGCAGCGCCCGGCTGACGATGAAGGGACCCTCCCAGGGTGGTGACAGCTTGTGCATGCCCTTCGTGTCCTACACCAGCCGAAGGACCAGGTCCCCCTCGTGGAACGCGACAGGATGGATCTGGCCTGAATGGTAGTGGCGTAGGCGTTGCTGGTACAGGGCCGATCTGGACAATGCCAGTTCGTGGGCCTCCTCGAGGAGGTCTACACCATCTTCCCGTGCCTCTTGGTTGGCCTTTTCATCATAGAGGAGCTTGCACGGAGAGTCGAACTTGATATCCGCGGAGAGGACGGCTTCCGATCCGCAGACCAGGAAGAACATGGTGTAGCCGGTTGATCTATTCGGCATGGTGCGGAGGCTCCACAGCACAGCCGGAAGCTCCTCGATCCAGCATCCGGGCGACCGCTCCAACGGCTCGATGAGTCGTGGCTTGATGCCGGCTAGAACTAAGTCGTTTGCCCTTTCGAATTGCCCGTTGGACTGCGGGTGCGTGACAGAAGCAAGGTACAGCCGGATGCCCTTGTTGCTACAAAACCGGGCGAAGGCCCCCTTGGCGAAGTTCGTGCCATTGTCAGTGATGATTTTGTTGGGGTAGCCGAATCGGTTGATGATGTCAGTGAAGATGGTGACGACTGTCACCCCATCTAGCTTCCGGATGGGCTTGGCCTTGATCTACTTTGTAAATTTGACCATCGCCACCAGTAGGTGGGTCATGCCCGTGCGTGCCCACTTGAAGGGACCGACGATGTCGAGGCCCCAAACAGCAAAGGGCCAGGTGATCGGTATGGTCTTGAGCACCAAAGTCGACATATGCCTGAGCTGCCCGAAGCGCTGGCACCCATTGCACGCGCGCACTAGCTGTTCGGCGTCCTCGAGGGCGGTGGGCCAACATAAACCATGGTGAAACGCCTTGGCGACTGATGTCTATGCACTTCTATTCTTGTAGACAGTTGTTGGGCCTCCAAGTGTAGAGGTTTGTAGAACAGCAGCAAGTTTTCCCTTAAGTGGATTACCCAAGGTTTATCGAACTCAGGGAGGAAGTGGTCAAAGGTATTCCCTCTCAAGCAACCCTGCAATCAAGATACAAGAAGTCTCTTGTGTCCCCAACACACCCAATACACTTGTCAGGTGTATAGGTGCACTAGTTCGGCGAAGAGATAGTGAAATACAAGTGGTATAGATAATTATAAGTGGCAACGGTGATAGTAAATAGCTTGTTGGCGTGTGGTTGGCGTGGGAAAAGACTAAAGGCAAACTGAAATAAAGACGGAAGCAAGCAAACATGTAACAGATCTAATAGCAAACGGTGTATCAATGCTTAGAAATAAGGCCTAGGGATCATACTTTCACTAGTGAACACTCTCATATAAATATATTCTCTTTATGATACTACTCTTAACTACTCTCCGGTTGGACACTATAATCGATGGTAGGGCTATAACAGCACACCTCAAAGTAAGCCTTTCCCATCTAGATAATCCCACACTATCACCTTGAGCTCTAGATGGTTCCAACAAACACCACAATTTCATAGAAACATCCAACTCCAAATATAACTCATAACAAGTATTTGTAATCTCTAGCCTAAGTGCCACCATGGTGTGCACGCTGTCACTTTCACACACATGGGGAGAGCAGAGATCTATTAAAGCACTTGAGTAGCAAGGTAGATCTACTAGATTACAAAGCTCATGATCACAATATGATCATGCATAGAGAGAGAGATGAACACATAGCTACCGGTAGAGCCCTTAGCCTCAAGAGAGAACTACTCCCTCTTCATCATGGGAATCAGCAATGGTGATGGAGATGGTGGTGGAGATCGATGGAGATGGCTCCGGGGGCACTTCCCCGTCCTGGCAGGGTGCCGGAACAGAGACTTTCTGTCCCCCGAATCTCCCCTTCGGTGGCGGCGGTGCTGCGGAACTTTTCGTGGCTAGAGTCTTGACAATCTAGGGTTTATGCATCGGAAGGATTCTTATAGGCGAAGAGGCAAGGTCATTGGAGTGCCAGGGGCCCACACCACCTGGTGGCGCGGCCAGGGCTAGCCCGCGCCACCATATGGTGTGGCCAGGCCCTGGCCCTCCTCCGTCGATGCTTCTGGCTCCGTGAGTCTTCTGGTAAAATAGGAACTTTGGCTTTTATCCCGTCCAATTCCGAGAATATTGATTTTCTGACTTTCCTGGAACCAAAAACAGCAGAAAACAGGCAACTGGCACTGTGGCTCTTGTTAATAGGTTAGTCCAAGAAATCATATGAAAAGTACTCCAAAGCGTGGACAAAACACAAGAAAGTGGATAAAACCAAGCATGGAACATCAAAAATTATAGATACATCTGCAATGTATCAGTGATTATTGCCCTTGACTAAGCGTGGTGCCCGCACTCGCCCTGGTGGATGTCCTTGAGTAGCCGGTAGCCTGTGTCCACGTCGACACACCTTTGGAAGATGTCGGATACGCTGCTCTTGTACTGTTCTTTGTTGATGATGGTGTACGTGTGCGCGTGGCGCCGGATTTGCCTAGCCTCCACCTCATCATCCGGAAGCTCCCCGTTGGCGATGTAGTTCATGAAGGGTTGTGCCTAGGATGGTATCTCCCGGATGACGAGGATGCTTCCACTTTCCGGTTGATGGTTGTCGGGTGGTCGTCCGGGTGAGGTACCCGGGACGGCAGCCCCCGAGCCGCTTGATGAGTCGGCAACCCCCGGGTCTTGCGAGCCGGAGGGTACAGACTTGCCGGAGTTGGCACGGGACTTCTTCTTTGGAGGTTCTGCCGGCTCTGCATCTGCTGCCCCGTCAACCGGAGCGCTCCCTGCCCATATGATGGAATCTGACTCGGGTGACGGGTTGATGGAGGGCTTGCGTAGGTGCTCCAAGGAGACCCCAGGCGGGATCGCCTGCCGGGTGGATCCGATTCGTGCGAGCGAATCGGCTGCCTCATTGTTGGCGCGAGGGACGTGATGGAATTCACACCCGTCGAAGCAAGCGTTGAGCTTCTGTATGTGGAATCGGTAGATAGCCATATTTGCATCGCGAGCGTCCCACTCTCCGGATACCTGCTGCACCACCAGATCCGAATCGCCAAAGCAGAGGATCTGGTTGACACCAATCTCTCTGGCTAGCCGGAGGCCGTGCGCCAGTGCTTCGTATTCGGGTATGTTGTTGGAGGCCTTGAAGTGGATCTGCAGGACATACTCCAGCCGGTCTCCTTTGGGCAAGGTGAGCACGATGCTGGCTCACAAGCCCCCGAGCATCTTTGATCCGTCGAAGTGCATCCTCCAATGGTCCGAATCCGAAACCAGTGGGAGGTATTGGGTCTCAGCCCAGTCGATGAGGAAGTCCTCCAGCGCCTGCGACTTGATCGTGAGTCGGGGCTCGTACTGGATGGAGTAGGCGGCGAGCTCGATAGCCCACTTGGCGACTCGGCCAGTAGGATCCTTGTTGCCGATGATTTCCGAAAGGGGTGCAGTGCACACGACCTTAATCGGATGCTCTTGGAAGTAGTGCTTGAGCTTCTTGCATGCCAGGTACACGTCGTAACACATCTTCTGGTAGTAGGGGTAGTTCTGCTTGGAGAGGGAGAGAACCTCGCTGAGGTAGTAGACGGGCCTCTGAACCGGCTAAGCCTTGCGTTCCTCGGGGCACTCCACCACCAGGACGATGCTGACGACCCGACTGATGGCTGCTATATAGAGCAACATCGGCTCCTTGCTAGCCGGCGTGGCTAGAACTGGCGCTATGGACAGCATGCGCTTGAGGTCATGAAAGGCGGCGTCGGCTTGCGAGGCGCAGGAGAACTTGTCCGTCTTCTTCATCAGCTGGTACAATGGGAGTGCCTTCTCCCCCAATCGGCTGACGAAATGGCTGAGGGAGGCCAGGCATCCGGTGAACTTCAGGACTCCAAGCAGGCTCCTGGGCGGCTGCATCCTCTCGATGGCCGCGATCTTCTCCAGATTCGCCTCGATCCCTCGTTGTGATGCGAGGAAACCGAGTAACTGGCCAGATGGGACTCCGAAGACGCATTTCTCCGGGTTCAGCTTCATCTGGTACTGCCGGAGGTTGCCAAATGTCTCTCCTAGATCTTCGAGGAGGGTGCGCTTCTCCTTGGTCTTGATGACCACATCGTCCATGTAGGCGTGCACATTTCGGCCGATCTGCGAGTGCAACCACTTTTGCATGCAGTGCTGATAGGTAGTGCCTGCATTCTTTAGACCGAAAGGCATCGTTACATAGCAGAAAGCCCCGTAGGGGGTGATAAATGATGTCTTAATCTGGTCAGCCGGGTTTAACCGGATCTGATTGTAACCGGAATAGCAATCTAGAAAAGACAACAAATCGCAGCCGGCCGTGGAATCGATGACTTGATCGATACGAGGCAGTGCGAATGGATCTTTCCGGCACGCCTTGTTCAGGCTGGTGTAGTCGATACACATGCGCCAGGTCTTGTTCTTCTTCAACACCAGGACTGGGTTTTCCAGCCAGTCCGGGTGGTACACTTCCATGATGAACCCGGCTGCAAGGAGCCGGGTGATCTCGTCACCGATAATCTTCCTCTTCTCCTCCGCGAACCGGCGCAGAGGTTGCTTGGCCGGCTTAGCATCTGGCCACACATGAAGTGAGTGCTCGGCGAACTCCCTCGCTACACCTGGCATGTCCTTGGGTGACCATGCAAAGATGTCCCGATTCTCACGGAGGAAGTCGACGAGCGCGCCTTCCTATTTGCTATCCAAGTTGGCACCAATGGTGACGAACTTGGTCGGGTCGGAGGGGTCGAGCAGGATCCTCTTCGTCTCCTTTGCCGACTGGAAAGCTTCTTCTCCAGCCGGCTTGCTGCTAGCCGGCATGTCTTGCTAGGCCATGGACACGTTGCGCATGATCACGCGCTTCTCCTCGGCTATGATGAGGGCCTCTGCCAGTTTGGAACCGGCTGAGGCGCACTCCATTGACCGCCTGAAGCAGCCGGCGACGGTGATCACGCCGTTGGGTCCCGGCATCTTCGTCTTGAGGTATGCGTAGTGGGGGACGGCCATGAACTTGGCGAGGGCGGGGCGCCCAAGGAGAGCGTGGTAGGAGCTCGTCAGGTTTACCACCTCGAACCAGATCGGCTCGCGGCGGAAGTTCTCATCGGTCCCAAAGATGACGTCCAACTAGATTTTACCCAGCCGGGTGCAAGTCAGTCCCGGCAGTACGCTGTGGAACGTTGTGGTAGTCGGGCGCAGGTCGCATTCGCGAATGCCTAGCTTCTCCAGCAAAGACCGGTAGAGGAGGTTGAGGCTACTGCCTCCGTTGATGAGGACGCAAGAAAAACGGTAGGTGCGCTCGTTGGAGATGATGAGGGGGTCGAGTACCATGGCGTAGCCCCCGGGAGTCGGCAGCTGCTCCAGCTGGTCTTCTCGGCTCCAGGTGATGGGGGTTTCTGACCAGTTCAGGTACTGGGGGACCGGAGAGACGATGGCGTTGACCTCCTTGGAGCGTCGCTTGCGGCTGTGCTTGTCGTCCAGCTCCGTCTCGAAGATGTGGTAGGCGGCGTGCGGCTAGGGGTAGACGTTGTTGTTGTTTCCGCCATTACCATCATTGCCGGCTCCCCTAGCCGGTGGTGGTGGTCCACCAGGAGGGGGCGGCGGGAGTCGTTGCTGGTTGCCCTGGTCTTTTAGCTGGCGAGTCCAGCTGCAGTTCCGGGTGTTGTGCGTAGCCGGTTTGAAGGGACCGCTATGCCACTTGCATGGGCCGTCAAACATCTGGTCGAAGGTGAGCCGCGGCTTCTGCCTTCTTGCATCGTTAGTCGGTGCATCGGGCGCACCCTCCATAGCATTGACCTGCCGCGCGTGGTAGCGGGGCTTCTGCTGTCTGGCTTGGCGGTCTCCATGGAACCGGTTGTCGTTGTGTGGCGCCTGGAGGATCCGGCTTCTCTAGTCGGATTGCTCGGATGGTCGTGAGCCGGCTCCGTAGGAGTCGGACGCCCGCCAGCATTTACCCGGAGGGGCTTCTTCATGGCGGCATCCGCCGTGGCGTACTGGTCTGCTACCGTCATAAGCTCTGCAATGGTTTTCGGCTCGTCACACAGTAGCCGGTGGCAAAGCATGGTGCCTTCTCGGCATCCCTCGATGAAGAAACTGATGGCCTGGCTCTCCAGGATGCCCTTGCAAGTGTTGCGCAGCTCCGCCCACTTGGCGAGGTACTCGCGGTCGGTCTCGCGGTCGCCCTGGATGCACAAGGCCAGGTCGCGTGGGCATCCCGGACGCTTGTACGTGCCATTGAAGTTGCGGACGAACACCTTCTCGAAGTCTGGCCAGGCGTTGATGCTGTTGGGCGCAAGGCTATTAAGCCATGTCCTTGCCGACCCGGTTACCATAAGGGGACGTAGCGCACAGCTGTGCGCTTGTTCCCATGGGCGATGCCGACTGCTATAGCGTAGTCGGTTAGCCAATCTTCCGGCTGCATACTGCTGTCGTACTTGGGGGTGTCCCTGGGCAGGGTAAACTGATCCAGAAACGGCTCGTTCCGGATGCGGGGTCCAAAACAAACTTGTCCGGTGGAGTCTTCTTCCTCCGCGACGCGCGCTTGAGCGAGGCGCTCGATGCGGTCACGGGCATCTGGACGATCCGGGTTGGGCGCTCCCACCCGGCCCGAGAGACGGGAACCAGCGGGTCTTGGTGCTCTGGTTGGTGTTGGGGAGGCGGTGGGTTATTGTTCACCGTTTGCTCCTGGCACGGCTGGCCCTTGTTGCCAGAGTTGCGGCGCCTGCTGTGGGCCTTAACCGGCTCAGGGGAGGATGCTTGTTGGGTGTCACGAGGCACGCCCTTGCTGTTGGCAGGTGGCCTGCTCCCCTTGGAGTAGCTGGGGTCCTCCTGCATCTGCCGGTTGGCATCATCTTGCTCGTCCGCGATCCGGAAGAGCTCCTGCACCCGAGCGTGCTGGCGGGCTCGCTCCTCGCCCTCCAGGTTGGGTAGCTCTTCTGCTGCGGCTCGTGCCGCGTGCAGGTTCTTGATGGGCGTGCTGTAGGTGGGCCGGCTGAGGGCGGGCACGGGATCCGGTTCCCCGTCCTTTTCCATCCTTCCGCCCAGCTCGCTGCCCCAGCGTCGCACCTGGCTGCGCCGGCTTGGCTCCACGGTAGCCGGAGTGAAGCCGTGCGCACGGTCATACTCACGCCGGGTGATCTCGAGTTGCTTGCGGGTTGCCGCCAGCTCCATGGCCTCCTAGAGGAGGATCTGTCTCTCCATGGCAAAGTTGGCTTCTGCCTCCTCCGGGTTGTCCCCGAGGTTAACTGGCGTCAGGAGCTGATCAATGGCCTCCTCCATCGGATTCCGATGCTGCAGAGGCGTGGAGGTTCCGCCCTCGTCTGTGCCCTGCTCCCGCGGCTGGCGGGGGTGAGAACTGGAACCGGCCATCATGACCTCGACGCTGCAGGAAGCGACGGAGGCGCTGCTGCCCGGATGCGGCAGCTCCGCAATAGAGACGATCTCCCCAGTGGAAAGGCTCCGGAACGGTGGAGACGTAGATGGGGAGGTCGCCGAAGAGCAAGATGGAGCTGTTCGCCACGAAGGTGGTTCCGGTGAAACAGGAGGCGTTGTCGATGACGCAGTCGAACTTGCCGAGCGTGAGCACCAGGTCGGAGGCCACGCGCTCACCGGCTGAAGTGCAGGGTCCCGTGCAGAACGTGACTCCGGTCGAAGCCATGAGCCCCACGGTGGGCGCCAATTGTCATTGTATTGGGAACAGCAGTACCTAAGAAGGTTAGGACTAGCAGGGAAGCTATCGACAGCGTCCGCAGGAGGGATTGGATACAAGCAAGCGTAGCAGGACACGGGAAGTACCCAGGTTCGGAGCCCTCGTGGTGAGGTAAAACTCCTACTCCTGCCGATCTGACTATGAGTGATATATGAGCTACAAGTGCTCCTCAAGCTGTATTCTCTTGCTACTGCCTTAAATGCACAATGAACAACCCTTTCTACTGAGGCCTTGCCTCTCCTTATATAGGCAAAGAGGCAACGGTCTCACTGGCCAGTCCGACTGGCGGGCCCCACGGGTGGGCCCCAGCCGGCTGGTCATCTACAGTATCTGGTACAACCGTGTCCCATCAGAGTACGAGAGGTATGGCTGTCGTGGGCACAGTGAATGCCATGCGAGCCTGTCGTCAGCATCGGGCCACTGTTGCCGCGTCATCCCCGCAAAGTCTTCGGTATGGCAGAGTAGTTGCCAGTCTTGTCGTCGTACAGGGTGTACCGTGCACTATGCTGCATGTCGCCTTGTCCTCTTGATTGGTTCCGGCTACACTGTTGTAGCCGGCTGCTTCCCGCCGCTCCGGCTACCTCACGGTAGCCGGCTTGACTTGCCTTGTCCGGCTGCGCTTGGCCAGCCAGACACGATCCTACTGTTGTATTTCTTGTCAGGTTGGGGTATCCGGAGGTCATCCCCTGGACAAATGCCTATGTCCCTATTGATTTCTATGTTTTGGATGTTGAATGCAATGCTTGTTGTCCTATTACTTTGGGAAGACCTTTTCTTAGAACTGTTGGTGCCATTATTGATATGAAAGAAGGCACCATTAAATATCAACTTCCACTCAAGAAAGGTATATAACACTTCCCTAAGAAGAGAGAGAAGATTTATTTTGCCTCTCCTATGAAAACAAAATTTGCTCTTAATGCTTCTTCATTTGAGAACACTTGATTCTTTTTCTTGCTTCTTATGCCTAACCTAAAGGCGTTAAAGAAAAGTACTTATTGGGAGATAACCCAAAAGTTTTAGATGAGTCTTGGAGTAATAACCGCTCCTTATCCTTTTTATTTGCTTTTTGTGCCAAGAGTAACCTCTAATGAGAGAGAAGTAATGATTGGGAAAGTTGTTGTCCCGAAACAGATTTCTATGCTTCACCGTAAAAATTCGTGTAAAATCTGTGTATATCTTTTTGAGGCATGAATTGTTGTGCTTCTCCCCCAGGTTGTTATATAACTTTTGTTAGTTCAACACTTTTTTATTTGAGCAACAGAAGGTCTTCGAAAAAAATTGTATTTACCTGCTGGTCTGTTTTGACAGATTTCTGCCATTTTCTGCATTTGCTTCTTGTTGGTTCCTTTTTGAGTTCTTTTGGGAAATTGAGATTTTTGAGGGAGGTGCTACAGTAGCTTGTGTTTTAATAGAAGTTATATTGGTGTTGGAACTGATCCTAAAGACTTATTATCTTGAGTGCACTAATGTTGCTAGTAAAGATTGTGTGAAGTTTTGTATGAAGGAAAAATTTCAGGTGTATGGAAGGAATGAGTAATGAGATGAAGGATGGACTAAAGCTCAAGCTTGGGGATGTCACGCGTGTCACCCCAAGAAATATCCAAGAAGTACAAGCGTCAAAGCTTGGGGATGCCCAAGGCATCCCCTTCTTCATCAATAAAAATCCCAGGTTTCTTACAAACACTTCATTTTTATTGTTTCATGCACATATGTGTTGTTCTTGGAGCGTCTTCTTTTTTGTTTTTGTTTTGGTTTTTTGTTTGCTTAGTTTGCTTATTTTTCTGAATAAATTGGTTGTACCCACTCTTTCATACATTGGTTTTCAAATAGTTTGGTTTGGATTGGAAAAGAGTAGGAAAGTTCATGCTTAAGTGGTAAAGAGAGCTTGTTTTTGACTGTGGCCTATGCTTTGGCATGCCATGCTTGATATTGTTTTGGCTTTATGCTTAGTATTCTTTGTTGTAGCATTACTTGTTATAAACAATTGAGATTTCTTAATGTTCCTTGGAAGAATCATGCGTTGTTTTAGCATATTAAAGCATAGTATTGTGGTATTCTCCTTTGATGCTTTATTTGGGTTGACTTGGCACATGCTCACACCATGATATGACTATCCCAAGTCACCATAGCCTTTATGATCCTTTAGTTTTCAACTTGTAGTGTCACTTTATGCTTTGATTAATGATGTTTTGTCGCTCTGCATGATTATGGCCATTATTGCTCTCTTAGTTGGTCGCTCCTAGTCTTTTGCTAGCCTCCATAACCAAGTGTGAGTTCCACTCATGCATCCAACTCCTAAAACCAAGTTATTCCAAAGAGTCCAACATACCTACCTATTAGCATATGCTATTCCAAGTATATTCATGTGTTTGTCTACCTTCCGAATTAAACTTGTTATGGGAAAACTAGTGATTAAAGCTCTCACGAACTTGATGGCACACTTTACTTTCTTGAATTTAATAAACTTGAACCATTGTGTCCATCTTTGTTGCATATATGCTTGTGCTTTATAAGTTGAAGTTAGCAGAACCATGTATCATGGGGAACGCTTTCAACATTGCACTTGTACTTTGTACCCCATTGATATCATGTTCTTTTGCTTATGGATCCCGACGGTGTGAAATAAAAGGGGAACTTGTAAGATCATGGAGTTTGTATTTGTGTTAGAGAAATGCCTAGGCCGCTAGCCTAAGCCATGCCTAATCATGGTGGAAACTTGTAGCATAACCATAATGAGCACTCTATGAAGCATCCTCAATAAAAACCTATGCAAATAGCAAATAAAAATATCGATGAGATGCTCATTGTCTACTTGCCTTGTCATTTTGATTATGGGATAGCTCCTGTATCATGTGCAAGGGGTACCCCGTTGGCGCTTCTCTATGATACATATGTACTTACAATTACAAGAGCTTACTTGTGACTAAAGTTGAGTAGCATGAGGTTCGGTCTTCGTAAGTAAGGGGCATGAGATTTCGGCTTATTACTTGTCAAGCGTATCCTCTTAGTGGTGTCACTTTAACCTTAATCACCTTCAAGATGCTTATGATAGGGGCAATGAGAGCTGAAAGCTATAAGTACCATAATTTTTGGAAGCTCTTTATGAGACTTGAATCCCTACTTCCTTTTACAAAAGGCCTTTCTTCCACCATTATATTGAGTCTCCACCTTCTATCTTTATGCACCTACTTTGAGAGCATAGTGGACATTCTTAGTTATGTGCTTTGATCATCTTGTCCCCCTCAAGCCTGACCAGATCAACCCCAGTCTCTTCCCTACCCCCTAGCCGCACTACACTGCCATGTCGAGCCCTCTCTCGCCGGCCGACCGTGCACTCGCAGCAGCAGCCCTATCCAACCCCTCTTGCCATGTCTAGTACACTACCAGTAGTCCACCTCCACCGCCCAACCAGCCCCAAGCCAGAGACAGAGGGCAGAGCGGCCAGGAACCGCCGCGCCCGGAGCTTGTCGAGCATGCCGACGCCGCCCCCAGACCACGCTCTATCCCTGCTCGCACAGACCGCCCCTTGGCAGCAGCCCGCGCCCGCCGCTCCGCCTCGACCTGGAGAACACCCCAGACACCCCCGCTGGCCGCCCAACGCCTCACAGCCACCGCTCGCCGTGGACACCGCCGCCTCTGCCTCTCAGAGCGCCACCTCGCCCAGACCGCAAACCACCGCCCCTACGGCCGCATTCAAGTTCTAGAGCACCGCCAGGGAACCGCCCATCGATTGCCACCCCCAGCCAAGCCTCTACCCCGCCGTAGCCATGTCTTTACCGTCGACTGCCCATCCCGCTCGGTCTCACCGTCGGGCCTATAAAAAAGAGCCCTCCCCAGCCTCTTCTCTCCACACCATTCCACTCCCCTTACCTCACTGAACCTCACCCACCTCTCGCTAGAGCAAAGGGAGCAGCAGCTCGCCGGAATTGGAGCCGGAGCAGCCGCAGCAGCAGGAGAAGGGAGCCGTTGATTACGACCATCCCAAGCACCGCCGCAACCGCGCCTCGCCTCGCCGTCGTCTTCCACGTTGTTTGCCCGCCTCGCCGACCCTGCTGGAGCCCTCGTACGCCTCCAGTAGACCCCCACCGAGCCGCTAGGGTTCGAGCTCGTCGGCGACCTGTTTGTCGTCGACGACGACCCTCAGCCGTAGATTCCTATTCTAATCGCACGGCCCACAGCACGTGTACTGTTTTGCGTTTTGAGTGCCACTGACACGCGGGACCCCCCTGTCAGCTGAGCCCCGCGCCGCGGAGCGCCACTAGGCCGGCCCATTTCTTTTCCCGCGCTAGCCCACCCATTCAAATCTGGATTTTTCTTTTTAGTTTGAATCTAGTTTCTGTCCCCTAGTTTGAAAATCAATTCAGAGACATTTAGAAATCCAAATTGCATGAAACTAATTTTGTCTAAAGGTATTAAAATGATCTATCCAAGCCCGTTGGATTTAATTCAATTAGAGTTATAGATCTCTCCTAATAAAAATAAGAAGACAAAAGCTTTTGCAACTTGCAACATTTTTATAAAATCAACCAAGTTAGCTTTTGAGTTGATTCCAACTCTCAAAAATCACATTTCATTATATCTATCTAAATGTGTAATAATATTAAAATTTACATGCAGTGACTTTGGACTAGTACCAAAATAATGCTATATAGGCATTTCTAGTCACTTTAAATCATTAAATAATGAACTTAAACCAAAGTAATATTGATCCAACCTTTAAATCTCATTCCCACATGTTAGAATATGTGGTGAGGACATGTGTCCACATGATCCCATATTTTGGTGGTGAATATTAAATCGTAGTTTTTTCAATGAGTAGAAATTACTTTTCTAAAATAAAAAGAAAGAAACTATTGAATTAAACTTGTGATGCTTGTGATGATAATAGATCATCAATTGTGTGTCTTAGAATGCTATCTAGCCTAGTTAAGTATTGTTTGGTGATTGTCTACTCTGTATGTACTGTTATAGAAGATAGTACCGACCAAGCTTACGAGGAGGAGGAGGAGTGCTATCAAGACGAAGACGAAGAAAACTTCAACCACTGCACCAACCAAGGCAAGCTATTGTTGGCAAGCTAACCCTTGCAAAACACACTTTAGCAAGCCACCATTAATAGTACAAGATACCCTTAGCAAACTAGAATCAAACTAGATGTTTTAGCAAAGATGCCATAAGCATGCTTTGATCACACACCCCTTTAACTATTAGTACCTCAAGTCTTATTGATAAGTTTTACTCCCCTTAGTACACAAAGTTCTTTACTGGTTTTGAAGGTAGCATAAAAAGTATAAAACTTGACCTACTTAGAAACCTTTAGATGTCATTCTATGGCATGAGATTGATCACATCCTTCCACCTTAGTGAACACTCTTAACTTAGTATTATAGAGTAGATCAAAATCTTGAGTCACTTTATATGGGAACACTTGGTGAAAATGAATTATGAAAACCTTGGAATGATGAGTCATTCTATTGAGATGTTTTGACATGTGTTGAGAAACACAACTAGTTTATGATGATGAAAATGATGAGGCATGAGCCTTAACCCTTTTATAAAACTGATGGTTGGATTCGGATGCGATACCATTCCAAATTTACCATACAACCACACTACCTGAATTGGGTAAGGCTTAGCCGGAATTTATATGCATTAGTATTAGTTCCCTCACGGGAGAGGTTTAAGCTGAGGCTACCTCTCAATGATGTCCACCTATGCAGTGCCCAAGATGACTGATGGTCATGGTTGGGAGGCCATGCTCATAGGAGAGGTGCTTATACTAGGGTGTGTAAAGGGAAGGTTATGTTTGATTATCTGCATACTAAGTATGATGATTCAGGGTTATCCCTGACAGATGTATCGAATCTTGTGGTGAAAGTGTACCACCTCTACAGAGTGTCAAACTATTCGAATAGCCGCGTCCGCGGTTATGGATAGTTGGAATGGCCATACTGTTTCGTTGTCAGATGTTTTCTAAATAACTTGAAATAAATGATGAACTTTGACTTGACCACAACAGGGTTGTGTTGATGATAATAGCTTCCCAACTTAAGTGATTCTAGAACTTTACTTTATCTTTATTTGCTTTTGAACTCAGCTTAGGTTTCAAACTTAACTTGATAGTTAAACTTAGATTTAGCACTTTGACCTAGAACTATAGTACCTGTTAATAGTAGTTTGCGAGTACTTAAAGAGTACTCGTGGCTTTTGTCCCTCGCTATTATTATGGCCAGACTATGAAGGAGATTATCAAGATGATGGTCAGCAGGACGGCTATGATAACTAGGACTATCTGCCTTCGTCAGCATTGCCTGTGCCCCTGAAGATGGACCCCACTGCTACGCTTATATTTTATTTCCGCTGCTTGTTGTATTAAAGACTGGATCATGAGATCCTTATTTGTGTAAAACCTTATGTATGGTTTGTAATGGATGATGTACTGTGATATCCAATCCGTTATGTCTCGCAAAAATGGTAATCCTGGGATTCCGAGGTATGGCATAACGGGCATCTGGGATTAAAAATCCGGGTGTTGACAAGTTGGTATCAGAGCCATCCTGACCATAGGAGACCCTAGTTAGAATGGACGTTCAAACAAAAACTTAGTTTCAAAACCAAAGTGAGTATTTCTGAAAAACTATTTCCCCTCTTACCCTTGTGAACTCATTCTTTCTCAAAAATTCATGTTCCTCAAAATTCTTACATTACTACTTAAAATTTGACACACTTGATCACTTCACTAACTTCCTCATCCTTAATCCTTGTAGATGGAGACTCAGTTCAGCAAGTTTTACTAGTTGGGAAACGGAGGTCAGCTGATCTTCGAGAGGGATCTGGATTCACTGTCGGAGTTACTGGGACGCCCACATCCGGAGTTTCTTGGAGCTCAACTTCTAGGACCCCCGGGAGGAGACCTATAGTGGCTAGTCACCGCAGATCTTCGAGGAAGCATCGAAGCACCAACTTCCGGGAGAATTCAGTTCTCCGTGAGAGAGAACAACTGGCTAGATGGATTAGCCTGGGCAATGCATGAAGCTCTCGCAGGTCTATGTGCCCTCAGCGTTAACAAGATCCAAGGAACCCATTTTGCCCACTATGCAAGACGTGACTTCATGGGAATGCCGATGGAGATGCCAAGTCACCCAGAGTTGAGGCGTCAAGTGGAGAACCTTGACTTCCTGCTTCATGACAGACAGCAAGAACTGGACAATGCCAGGGAGTTAGCTAACCAGAACCGTGCCATCGCCGACCAGAAGCCCTAGACTTTCGCACTGCTCGTCCAAGGTCGCCAGTATCTTCACCGCCAGCGTGCAAAGAAGGATCGCACCATCGCCTGTCTTCGCAAGAAGGTGGCCGACCTCTAGAAGACCGTCAAGGAGCAGGAAGCTCATCTTGCCGCCAAGGAAGAAGAAGACGAGGGTGAAGACATCCAGGGAGATATGGATTCTTACCTCAGCAACGATGACGATTTTCTAGAAGAAGATGCTGTGGACTTCTACACTGATGATGAAGACTCTGACTTCATCGACGATGAGTAGATGCACTAGAGCATAGTCGTAGCATGAGATGTATCATCTCATTGTATCGTAGCTTGCAGAATGGTTCTTCAAACCATCTATTTTCCCCTTTGATTGTTGTGGTGTGTGTTGTATCGTGTGCTTGCTTGCATGAATGAAAAAGAAGTTAGTTGAAAAACCTGAGTTTAACTCAAAGTTTTAGATTTGAAAAACCCAAAACCATGAACCTTAGAATTTCCCTCTTACCCCTATATCTATCTCAATCTTCAGATGACTCGTGGAAACCAAGGAGAGAGCAGCTCGTCGCAGGACCCAATGCTACAGATCTTGCAGAATCTCATCGCGGACCATGAAGCAAGCAGGGCCGAGCGTCAAGCCAACTTAGCAACATTGCAGCAGATTGCCCAAATGGCTCTCAACAACCAAGGACATGGAAATCAGGATCACCCAGGATCCAAACTCAAAAACTTTTAGAACACCAATCCCCCAATCTTTAACCAATCTGAAAACCCATTAGATGATGATGACTGGTTACAGACCATGGAAAACAACTTAGAGGTTGGCAGAGTTGATGAGAATGAGAAAGGTCTCTTTGCCACCCACTATCTGGCGGGAGATGCAAGAGCTTGGTGGAATAGCATCCGCAATATGAACCATGGTCAAGTGATGACCTGGGAAGCATTCTAGGTCAAGTTCAGCCGCACCCACGTGTCGCAAGGTCTCGTCAACAGGATGAGAGATGAGTTGCATGAATTGAAGCAAGGAAGAATGACTGTGGTGGAGTACCGTGACAGATTCTTGTCGCTTGCCAGATATGCGCCTGATGAGATCAACATGGAGGCCAAGAAGAAGGAGAGATTCTTAAACGGACTGCATGATGAGATGCAGACTGTCCTCGTCAACATCCGTTTCGATGATCTCAAAGAGCTAGTCGACTCTGCCATTCAGATGGAAGGAAAGATTAACCAGGAAAACGACAACCGCAAGCGCCAGATGATGCAGCAGTCTGGATCCAGTAGTCACCAGAAGTACCGTCCCAACCCTTCACCAGGATATGCACCAAGGAACAACCGACCCCCAAATTCTCGCCCAAGCTACCCCAACCGTAGCGGAGGCAATGTGAAGTCCGGAGGAAACAATCACAACTCCGGCAATGCCAACAACTTCAACCCTGCCCCTCCCAAGAGCAACAACAACAACAACACTGCACCCAGAACTGGCAGCAATGTTGTGCCTGTCGCAGTCAAGGACAAGTCCCAGATCACTTGTTTCGAGTGTGGAGTGAAGGGTCACTACTCCAATGAGTGTCCCAAGAAGACTGCCGCCAATGCCCCTGTGAATGCCCTAGCTCAGCAGTAGCGTCGTGTTCAACCAGGAAGGAGATTTGCCCCAGGGAACCCTCACAACCGCAATGGCCGTCTCTTCCACATGAACGCAGAAGAATCCCAGGAAGCGCCAGATGTAGTGCTGGGTATGTTTTCTGTCAACTCAGTTTTAGCAAGAGTATTGTTTGATTCTGGAGCATCGCATTCATTTGTCACCGAAGAATTTGTATGCACTAGTAAGATTCACCCAACCAACCTGAAGCATGTCATGATAGTTCAAATCCCCGGTTCAACAACCAAAGCTAGAAAATTTTTGCAAAGTTGTACCTATCAGAATACATGGGATAGATTTTTATGCCAACCTAATTGTACTTGGAACCAAAGGATTGGAAGTAGTACTAGGTATGGAATGGATGTCAAGGCATAAAGGATTGATAGACTGTGCTAAGAAAGCCATCACCATGACCAGTAGTTCTGGAGTAACAGTAGAGCATATCTCTGAAACCTTACCCCGTCAATTCAAGTGCAACAAGAGTGTAGCCCTGCCCACCATTGACCAAGTCAGAGTAGTCTGTGAATACCCCGATGTATTCCCGGATGAATTGCCAGGTATGCCCCCAGATAGGGATATTGAGTTCATTATCGAACTAATCCCCGGAACCGGACCCATAGCCCAGAGACCCTATACCATGAACCCCTCAGAGTTAGTGGAACTGAAGAAGCAGTTGGATGCCATGTTAGCAACAGGCTTGATTCAGCCAAGCGCATCGCCATGGAGATCATCAGTGTTATTTGTCGACAAGAAAGATGGAGGCAATCATCTGTGTACAGATTACAGAAAGTTGAATGATGTCACCATCAAGAACAAGTACCCTTTGCCAAAGATAGAGGATCTATTTGATCAGTTGACTAGAACCCAGGTATTCTCAAAGATTGATCTTAGGACTAGTTATCAGCAACTTAAGATTCGTGCAACGGATATTCTGAAGACCACCTTTACTACTCACTATGGTTTATACGAGTATACGGTTATGTCTTTTGGATTAACCAATGCCCCCGCTTATTTCATGAATCTCATGAATAAGATCTTTATGAATTTCCTAGATGAGTTTGTAGTTGTGTTTATCGACGACATCCTTATCTACTCCAAGTCAGAAGAAGAACATGAGCAACATTTGAGAATCATTCTAGAAACCCTAAGAGAGCATCAGTTATATGCCAAGTTCAGCAAGTGTGAGTTTTGGCAGAAAGAAGTAGCATTCCTAGGACATATTGTGTCTGTCGGAGGAGTCTCTGTTGATCCCACCAAGATCAAAGATGTCGAAGAATGGGAAGCCCCAACCAATCAAACCCAAGTTTGTTCATTTCTCGAATTAGCAGGATATTACCGCAAGTTCGTAGAAGGATTCTCGAGCATAGCCCGACCAATGACCCAACTGTTGAAGAAGGACAAGAAGTTTGAATGGACAGACAAATGCGAAGCCAGTTTCCAGGAGCTAAAGAAGAGATTGATATCAACCCCAATTTTGATCATGCCAGACATCAAGAAGCCGTTTGATGTGTATTGTGATGCATCCAAGATTGGCCTAGGATGTGTATTGATGCAAGAAGGCAAATTCATCGCGTATCTGTCTCGACAACTGAAGTAGCATGAGCAGAACTATCTGACCCATGATCTTGAGCTAGCAGCTATGGTTCTAGCATTGAAGACATGGCGTCATTATTTGATGGGTAATCGCTGTGAGATTTACTCAGATCATAAGAGCTTGAAGTATATTTTCACTCAGAAGGAGCTGAATATGAGGCAAAGAAGATGGATAGAGTTAATCAAGGATTGTGACCTTGACATTCACTATCACCCCGGCAAAGCCAATGTGGTAGCGGATGCTCTTAGCAGATTGCCGTGTAGGCTTAACACCATGATCAAGGAGAAGCAACCAAGTTTGTATGAGGAGTTGGAGCAGTTCAAAACTGAGTTAGTTAGCAAAGGATTCCTAGCTAGCATTGAACTTCAACCCACTTTGATTAGCCAAATCAAGGAAGCCCAGAAGGGGAATGAAAGTATCGACGGAATCAAACATCATATTGGTTCAGGAAAGGTACCTGGATTCACCGAAGACGAAGAAGGAGTACTGTGGTACAAAGGGCGTATCTGTGTGCCAGCAGATTCAGAGCTGAAGGAAGTTATCATGAAGGAAGCTCATGATACTCTTTATTCTATCCACCCCGGAGGAACAAAGATGTATCAGGATTTGAAAGAGCAATTTTGGTGGCACAAGATGAAAAGAGAGATTGGAAGCTACATCGCCAAATGTGACATCTGTCAAAGAGTCAAGGCAGAGCATCAGAGACCTGCAGGATTGTTGCAACCATTGCAGATTCCGGAATGGAAATGGGATTCCGTCGGAATGGACTTTATCACCGGTTTACCTACTTCTAATAGGGGAAATGACTCAATCTAGGTCATAGTTGATAGACTGTCCAAGGTAGCCCACTTCATACCTGTCAAAACAACCTACCAAAGTGCAAAGCTAGCAGAGCTGTATATTGCTAGGATTGTTAGTCTGCATGAAACCCCCAAGACCATCGTCTCAGATCGAGGAACCCAGTTTACTTCAAGATTTTGGCAGAAAGTTCAGGAAGGTTTAGGAACCAAGTTGAACTTCAGTACCACTTATCACCCGCAAACAGATGGACAGACTGAGAGAGTCAACCAGATCCTAGAGGATATGCTTAGAGCTTGTGTGTTGGAATATGGATCAAAATGGGAAGACTGCCTGCCTTTCGCAGAATTCACATATAACAACAGTTATCAAGCTAGTTTGCAAATGGCACCATTTGAATTCCTATACGGAAGAAAGTGTCGTACCCCCTTGAATTGGTCGCAAGTAGGAGAGAGTCAGATCTTTGGACCCGACATTCTCCACGAAGCAGAAGAGAAAGTTCACAAAGTCCGTGAGCACCTCAAGACCGCCCAATCCAGACAGAAGAGCTATGCTGACAAGAGAAGGAGAGACCTGACTTTCAATGTCGGAGATTTCGTGTATCTCAAGGTTTCACCATTGAAGGGAACTCAACGCTTTAGTCTGAAGGGGAAGTTAGCTCCCAGATACATCGGACCTTTCAAGATTCTGAACCGTCGAGGAGAAGTATCGTATCAACTGGAACTTCCTGAAGAGATGTTAGCCATCCACAATGTGTTCCATATCTCGTGTCGTTGTATTGGGAACGGCAGTACCTGAGGAGGTTAGATAGAGGTGTGGGGGCTAGCAGGGAAGCTATCGACGGCGTCCGCATGCGGGATTGGATACAAGCGAGCGTAGCGGGACGCAAGAAGTACCCAGGTTCGGGGCCCTCGTGGTGAGGTAAAGCCCCTACTCCTGCCTGATCTGACTATATGGAATATACGAGCTACACGTGCTCCTCAAGCTGTATTCTTTAGCTACTGCCTTAAATGCACTGAGACCAGCCTGTCTATCTGTATGTGTATGTGTGTGCTCGTCTGAGAGAGAGCTAGCTAGCTGAGAGTGATCGATCAGACTAGTACTAGTTTGTGTGGGAGTAATTGATGGGGGGCTATGTGAATGTCTCCCTTGCCTTATAAAGGTGGCCAAGGGACACGGTGGGACCCGCTGCCTAACTAGTACTATGCATGTGTCATCTAGTAGTACAAGGGGTCATGCATAGTGCTAGGCTATTTTTTACATCATCTGATAAAGTAGTATGGGCCTTGTCTTCTCAGTCTTGTCGTTGCTTTTCTCTGTCTGGTACTTGTCCTTCCTGGCTTCTCGTACATTTCCTGGAATCCAATGCTGGTATTAGGCAGCGATCAAGTAGTAGCTAGGAAGTGGAGCAGTCGGCCATGCGCATGAGCAGGGGCCAAGGGCATGCATCGTATAGTGCATGCACAAGAGGCCATGCCATGCATGCACAAGAACAATCGGCCATGCATGCGAAGATCCATCCGGCTATGCATGGGATCAAGACCAGCCGGCCCACAACTATCCGGCTATGCATACGAGTAGTCGGATTTCTTTAGTATTTGTTGGTGACGACATAACTCTCGTCTGTTTTCGGTATTTTGGGGTATCCGGGGATAATCCCCCGACACTAGCCCCCGAGCGCGCGCTGATTTCACCCAGAGGGGGAAATTCGCACGAGCTCCACAAAACTTGCCGTTGTCGTTGTAGATGAAGTAATTGAACGGCGTCCGGCTGGACACCTCCAGCTCGGGAAGCAACACAACTACCGCGGGGGCGCGCGAGCGCACCCGCGGGGTGTAGCCCTCGAGATTCGGAGTAGGTGACGGAGACAGGTGCTGCGAATCTTCTTTATCTTGCCCTTTTCAATACCTCGAACTTACTATCCGGCTGAGCGCCTTCAGCCGGACTGGAGCACTTGATTACACCGGGTGCGCGGTGTAGCCCCCGAGATTCGAAGTAGCTGGCGACGCCAGGTGCTTTGAATCTTCAAATGCCCTTGAAATCCGACTCGGTGTGGTCGTGCCAAAACAAACGCACAGAAATGAACTTGCTGTTAGTACATCAACATATAGTACACATGCTATCAACCGGATAACGGTTTTATTTTCAAAAACTAGCTCGTGCTTCTCTGAATACTTAGTCACTTTCCCGTGCGCTCTGCTGTTTACGCCGTGTCCTTGCCGGCCAACCGGGTTGCGGTCTGGAGCCGGAACCGAAGGGGGAGCTGACAGTACATTGCGCACGGTACTGGGGCCGAGCAGCCGGAAAATACCAACTAGGCACAAGGCCGGAATGTCCGATCTGTCGCACCCTTCGCCGTTTTTCATGTGGGATGCCTCGGGTTTTTGCTCTTGCTAGCCGGACAGCCGGGTTGCGGTCTGTAGCTGAGACCAAGAGTGGGCCTCGCACACTACTCAGTCGGTTTAAGGGCTTAGCAGGCCGGGCCAACCGGCGAGCCCCCGGGTAGGGGTTGCCGGCGCCGGAAAAACTGAAAGTAGGAAGGAAAACAACATCTAGCGAGACCTCGAGGGTTGCTCGAGGTCGGAAAAACACTCACATTATAGCTGTCAATGTAGTAGGGTCGAAGACGCGATTCCGCAGGCGTTGCGGCTGCCGAAACGGTCCAATTGGCGTTCCAGACGGATAGCCTGGCTCAAGCCGGACAGGCAATCAAACGCGGTGTAGCCGGATTCGGTCTCTAGCCGGCCAGACAACCAAACGCGCCAGGACGCGCCGAGCCAGCCTGGCCCAGCCGGAACAGGGTCTAGCCGGCCGAACCGGCAACCAAACGGGACGAAGTCGTGCAAAGTCGGTCTGACTTAGCCGGAACGGGTCCGAACCAGACGAGTCGGACAGACAAACGTAGTCAGCCGAACTGATGTAGCCGGATCTGAAATTTTGTCGCATTTTTTCTTGCCTTTTTCTAACCGGATCACTGTAACCGCATTTTTCTCCTTCCTTTCTCTTTTTTCCTTACTTTTTCTTTCACAACACATCCGACTAGAACCAGCCGGTTGACTGTATCCTCTTTTCTCATCTTTTTTTTTCTATTCTCAAACCGACCAGCTCTTTTCCTTTCTCTTCCTAGCCGGCCGGCTTCTTTTCTTTTTACTCTCGATCTTTTCTTTTTCTAACCGGCTGGCACAACTAGCTGGACCTTCCTTCTCTCTTTTTTTTTGTTCTTTGACTTTTTCTCTAACCGACTAGGTCAACCGGAAGCAGCCAACCGGACCTTTTTCTTTCTTACTTTTTCACTTCTGTTATTTTTTTCTCTCAGCCGGCCGCAGTTAGCCGGTCCTCCTTTTTTTTCAACCGGATGCATCTAGCCGGGTCTCTACTTCCTTCTGTTTTTTCAACCGACAAACTCCTCTCTCTCTCTAGCCGGTCCTCTCGCCTCCTCTATTTTCTTTTTTCTCCTCCTAATTTCTCAACCGCACAGCGGTTTCTCTTTCTCCTCAGCCGGCCAACCACCTCCCTCCTCCCGATTCTTCCTCCGTCGGCTCGCGGTGTACAGGGTCGCGGGGAGGTCGGCGCGCACGCGCTACGCAGGACGCGTGGCGCAGCACGGCGAGGCGCGCGGAAGAGCTCGCGGCGGCGGGCGACTAGGTGCGCCGGTGGAGGGGAGCTCGAGCGGGAGCGGCTGCTGCTGCCTCGGCGGACGGGCGCGGCTGCGAGGAGGATTTCGTGGCAGCGGGTGGGGCGGCGCGGGGTCACCGGCCGGCGGTCGCTGCGTACACGCCGTAGGTGCATCCAACCGCGACGGGCGGCAGCGGTCCGTCGTGCGGGGACGTACGCGGGGACGGGCGAGCGGCGGCACGGCGCGGCCGCGGACGGGGACGGCGATGCAGGGTAGACCTGGCGCGGATGGAGGTGCGGAATACGTGGTGGCGCTGCGCTCGCACGGCGGTGCGAACGGGGGCCCTGCGGGCGGAGGAGCTCGATGGGGAGGAGCCTGGCGGCGGTGCGGCCCTGCTGCAGGTGGCGCGGCGTGCAGGTGCGGGCGCGCGCGCGGCCACGGCGGCGACGGTGCTGGGCGGTCGCACGAGGAAGCTTGACGAGGAAGGGGCCCAAAGCGCGGAGGCGCTGGCCGCCGCGGACGGGGGACGAAGACACGGACGGACGCGCTGAGCTCGCCGAAGAGGTTGAAGGCGGGTACGCCGGCGTGCGGTGGTGCTGCAACCAACGCGGACGGACGCAAGACACGGACAAAGCCGCCGAGTCCTGTGTGACTTGACAAGATGGAGGCGACGATGGCGCGGAGGCGACGCGAGTCCCCGGGCGACTCGGCGAGCCCCCGAGCGACCTGACGAAGCGGAGACGAAGTTGGCGACCACAGCCCGGCAGAGGCGGCGAGCCCTTGGGCAACTCGAAACGGTATCGGTGAAGACGATGACGATGAAGGGGTCCCGTGCGGAACGTGCTCCGGCCGCAACCATACTCGCCCCACGGTGGGCGCCAACTGTCGTTGTATTGGGAACGGCAGTACCTGAGGAGGTTAGATAAAGGTGTGGAGGCTAGCAGGGAAGCTATCGACGGCGTCCGCAGGCGGGATTGGATACAAGCGAGCGTAGCGGGACGCAAGAAGTACCCAGATTCGGGGCCCTCGTGGTGAGGTAAAGCCCCTACTCCTGCCTGATCTGACTATGTGAAATATACGAGCTACAAGTGCTCCTCGAGCTGTATTCTTTAGCTACTGCCTTAAATGCACTGAGACCAACCGGTCTATCTGTATGTGTATGTGTGTGCTCGTCTGAGAGAGAGCTAGCTAGCTGAGAGTGATCGATCAGACTAGTACTAGTGTGTGTGGGAGTGATCGATGGGGGGCTGTGTGAATGTCTCCCTTGCTTTATAAAGGTGGCCAAGGGACACGGTGGGACCCGCTGTCTAACTAGTACTATGCATGTGTCATCTAGTAGTATAAGGGGTCATGCATAGTGCTAGGCTATTTGTTACATCATCTGATAAAGTAGTATGGGCCTTGTCTTCTCAGTCTTGTCGTTGCTTTTCTCCTGCCTGGTACTTGTCCTTCCTGGCTTCACGTACGTTTCCTGGGATCCAATGCTAGTATTAGGCAGCGATCAAGTAGTAGCTAGGAAGTGGAGCAGCCGGCCATGCGCATGAGCAGGGGCCAAGGGCATGCATCGTATGGTGCATGCACAAGAGGCCATGCCATGCATGCACAAGAACAATCGGCCATGCATGCGAAGAGCCATCCGGCTATGCATGGGATCAAGACCAGCCGGCCCACAACTATCCGGCTATGCATACGAGTAGTCGGCTTTCTTTAGTAATTGTTGATGACGACATAACTCTCGTCTGTTTTCGGTATTTTGGGGTATCCGGGGATAATCCCCCGACACCAGCCCCCGAGCGCGCGCTGATTTCACCCGGAGGGGGAAATTCACACGAGCTCCACAAATATTGTCGTTGTCGTTGTAGATAAAGTACTTGAACGGCGTCCGGCTGGACACCTCCATCTCGGGAAGCAACACAACTACCGCGGGGGCGCGCGAGCGCACCCGCGGGGTGTAGCCCTCGAGATTCGGAGTAGCTGACGGAGACAGGTGCTGCGAATCTTCTTTATCTTGCCATTTTCGACATCTCGAACTTACTAACCGGCTGAGCGCCTTCAGCCAGACTGGAGCACTTGATTACACCGGGGGCGCGCCAGCGCACCCGGTGGGTGTAGCCCCCGAGATTCGAAGTAGCTGGCGACGCCAGGTGCTTTGAATCTTCAAATGCCCTTGAAATCCGACTCGGTGTGGTCGTGCCAAAACAAACGCACAGAAATGAACTTGCTGTTAGTACATCAACATATAGTACTAAGGGGGGAAGCTTTGTAACATCCCAAAACTTCAATCCAAGGTTATCATGATCAAATCATCCAAAAATAGGGTTAACAAAAACTTTTCCAAATTTAAAATGAAAGCATTCATATATGTGTGCATTTAAAATAGGAGTTGTTTGAATTGCCATGATTGATTGATCCAATGCTTGTAAAATGTTTGTTAGGTGATTTAAACATCATCTACATCTTTCCCAAACTTTTCCTAAAGAAAATCAAATCAAAAAGAATTAAAAAGGAGGAATGGTCATTTTGGCAAATTTCACTCTCATGCCTACTTTGGCTATTCCTAGTACTCCAAACTTAACAGAAACAATTCTTGATCTTTGCACCCCTTGCTAGTACACATAATGAGGTACCAAGGCCCACCTTTGGATCTGCTAAAAACATTCTGTTAACTATTTTAAATGACAGTTTAAAATTGAATCTAATGCATATGCATAGATCACCCCTATTTCAAAAACCACCTATTTGAGCTCCACTTTCAAAACCCTTGCAACCAGAGACTACCTAGCACTAGTGGAGATCACCCAAAAATTTTGAAACCAAAATTCAAAACTTGTTCTCTTTCGGCCATTTCATTAAACACCTTGCTGGCAAGATAATATTGGCCTAACTAATACTGTTTTAGATTGATTTTTGTCTAGCCATTGCAATGTGCTTTGATCATCTTGTCCCCCTCAAGCCTGACCAGACCAACCCCAGTCTCTTCCGTACCCCCTAGCCGCACTGCACTGCCATGCCGAGCCCTCTCTCGCCGGCCGACCGTGCACTCGCAGCAGCAGCCCTCTCCAACCCATCTCGCCATGTCTAGTACACTGCCAATGGTCCACCTCCACCGCCCAACCAGCCCCAGGCCAGAGACAGAGGGCAGAGCGGCCAGGAACCGCCGCGCCCGGAGCTTGACGAGCATGCCGACGCCGCCCCTAGAGCACGCTCTGTCCCTGCTTGCACAGACCGCCCCTTGGCAGTAGCCCACACCTCCCGCTCCGCCTCGACCTGGAGAACACCCCAGACACCCCCGCTGGCCGCCCAACGTCTCACAGCCACCGCTCATCGTGGACATCGCCGCCTCTGCCTCTTAGAGCGTCACCTCGCCCAGACCGCAGACCACCGCCCATACAGCCGCATTCAAGTTCTAGAGCACCGTCAGGGAACTGCCCATCGATCGCCACCCCTAGCCATGCCTCTACCCCGCCGTAGCTATGTCGTCACCGTCGACTGCCCATCCCGCTCGGTCTCACCGTCGGGCCTATAAAAAGAGCCCTCCCTAGCCTCTTCTCTCCACACCATTCCACTCCCATCACCTCTCTGAACCTCACCCACCTCTCGCCGGAGCAAAGGGAGCAGCAGCTCGCCGAAATTGGAGCCGGAGCAGCCGCAGCAGGAGGAGAAGGGCGCCGTTGATTGCGACCACCCCAAGCTCTACCGCAACCGCGCCTCGCCTCGCCGTCGTCTTCCACGTCATTTGCCTGCCTCGCCGACCCCGCTAGAGCCCTGGTACGCCCCCAGTAGACCCCCACCGAGCCGCTAGGGTTCGAGCTCACCGGCGACCTGTTCGTCGTTGACGACGACCCTCGGCGTAGATTCCTATTCTAATCGCACGGCCCACAGCGCGCGTACTGTTTTGCGTTTTAAGTGCCGCTGACACGCGGGACACCCCTGTCAGCTGAGCCCCACGCCGTGGAGCGCCACTGGGCCGGCCCATTTCTTTTCCCGCGCTAGCCCACCCATTCAAATCTGGATTTTTCTTTTTAGTTTGAATCTAGTTTCTGTCCCCTAGTTTGAAAATCAATTCAGAGACTTTTAGAAATCCAAATTGCATGAAACTAATTTTGTCTGAAAGGTATTAAAATGATCTATCCAAGCCAGTTGGATTTAATTCAATTAGAGTTATAGATCTCTCCTAATAAAAATAAGAAGACAAAAGCTTTTGCAACTTGCAACATTTTTATAAAATCAACCAAGTTAGCTTTTGAGTTGATTCCAACTCTCAAAAATCACATTTCATCATATCTATCTAAATGTGTAATAATATTAAAATTTACATGCAGTGACTTTGGACTAGTACCAAAATAATGCTATATAGGCATTTCTAGTCACTTTAAATCATTAAATAATGAACTTAAACCAAAGTAATATTGATCCAACCTTTAAATCTCATTCCCACATGTTAGAATATGTGGTGAGGCATGTGTCCACATGATCCCATATTTTGGTGGTGAATATTAAATCGTAGTTAACTTTTCAATGAGTAGAAATTACTTTTCTAAAATAAAAAGAAAGAAACTATTGAATTAAACTTGTGATGCTTGTGATGATAATAGATCATCAATTGTGTGTCTTAGAATGCTATCTAGCCTAGTTAAGTATTGTTTGGTGATTGTCTACTCCGTATGTACTGTTATAGAAGATAGTACCGACCAAACTTACGAGGAGGAGGAGTGCTATCAAGACGAAGACGAAGAAAACTTCAACCACTGCACCAACCAAGGCAAGCTATTATTGGCAAGCTAACTATTGCAAAACACACTTTAGCAAGCCACCATTAACAGTACAAGCTACCCTTAGCAAACTAGAATCAAACTAGATATTTTAGCAAAGATGCCATAAGCATGCTTTGATCACACCCCCCTTTAACTATTAGTACCTCAAGTCTTATTGACAAGTTTTACTCCCCTTAGTACACAAAGTTCTTTACTGGTTTTGAAGGTAGCATAAAAGTATAAAACTTGACCTACTTAGAAACCTTTAGATGTCATTCTATGGCATGAGATTGATCACATCCTTCCACCTTAGTGAACACTCTTAACTTAGTATTATAGAGTAGATCAAAATCTTGAGTCACTTTAGATGGGAACACTTGGTGAAAATGAATTATGAAATCCTTGGAATGATGAGTCATTCTATTGAGATGTTTTGACATGTGTTGAGAAACACAACTGGTTTATGATGATGAAAATGATGAGGCATGAGCCTTAACCCTTTTATAAAACTGATGGTTGGATTCGGATGCGATACCATTCCAAATTTACCGTACAACCACACTACCTGAATTGGGTAAGGCTTAGCTGGAAATTTATATGCATTAGTATTAGTTCCCTCACGGGAGAGGTTTGAGCTGAGGCTACCTCTCAATGATGTCCACCTATGCAGTGCCCAAGATGACTGATGGTCATGGTTGGGAGGCCATGCTCATAGGAGAGGTGCTTATACTAGGGTGTGTAAAGGGAAGGTTATGTTTGATTATCTGCATACTAAGTATGATGATTCAGGGTTATCCCTCACAGATGTATTGAATCTTGTGGTGAAAGTGTACCACCTCTGTAGAGTGTCAAACTATTCGAATAGCCGCGTCCGCGGTTATGGATAGTTGGAATGGCCATACTGTTTCGTTGTCAGATGTTTTCTAAATAACTTGAAATAAATGATGAACTTTGACTTGACCACAACAGGGTTGTGTTGATGATAATAGCTTTCCAACTTAAGTGATTCTAGAACTTCACTTTATCTTTCTTTGCTTCTGAACTCAGCTTAGGTTTCAAACTTAACTTGATAGTTAAACTTAGATTTAGCACTTTGACTTAGAACTATAGTACCTGTTAATAGTAGTTTGCGAGTACTTAAAGAGTACTCATGGCTTTTGTCCCTCGCTATTATTATGGCCAGACTATGAAGGAGATTATCAAGATGATGGTCAGCAGGACGGCTATGATAACTAGGACTATCTGCCTTCGTCAGCATTGCCTGTGCCCCTGAAGATCGACCCCACTGCTACGCTTATCTTTTATTTCTGCTGCTTGTTGTATTAATGACTGGATCATGAGATCCTTATTTGTGTAAAACCTTATGTATGGATTGTAATGGATGATGTACTGTGATATCCAATCCGTTATGTCTCGCAAAAATGGTAATCCTGGGATTGCGAGGTATGGCATAACGGGCATCTGGGATTAAAAATCCGTGTGTTGACAGCAACTTCAGAAGAAAAGATTTTGGGACACAAGGATGAACTTGCAAGAATATAAAACATACCCGTCAAAATTGTCGAGGTCGAAGGAGTCCTAGGATGCCTCCTTCGGTGTCCTCAGTTTCTTCCGTGGAGGAGGAGCCACGGCGCACATAGGCACGGCGGGAATCGGCTCCTCTACCACAGTTGGAGGGCCCTCCCGCGTCGTCGGCGAGGATGCGTCCGAGTACTTGCTTCGGGAACGCTTGCGAGTGCCATTCCCGCTAGACTCGAGGGCTTCCTGCTCTCTCTTGATAGGGATGGTGGAGTCTGACTCGTCCTCCTCTTCGGCTTCACGAGGGACTACTCCCTCGGGCTAAGGAGGCAACATAGTGGTCACCTTCCAGTCCTAAAACAAGGAACAAACATTAGTATAAAGGAAAATCCAGCGGGCAATCGAAAAACAAGAAGAGCTCAAAAGAAATCCACCTTAGGCGGAGGATGACTCGCACAGAGGGAGGCACGATTGAGTCACCGGGGAGTTTCCTTGGCGGTGTACTTGGTCAGCAGTCGAAAGCTCCTGTCTACTTCACCCGAAGAGATGTTCTCTCACGAGATGCGAGTAACATCGCCAACGCCAGTCCAGTAGCACATCGGATGCGCCCTAGCCTACAGTGGTTGCACTCGACGGTGCATCCATGTGTGAATGAGGTCTGCACCGCCTACTTCCTTGCCTATGCGAAGCTCAAGGTCGTAGACATGCTTGTAGAGAGCCTCGGTTTCTTCGGCTTCGCTAGGCATCAGCATGTTCTTCCACGACCTCCTTCTCTTGCATACTTCCGTCGGGTCAAAAGGTGCAAGCCCAAAGTGTTCCTCATCAACCTTCTGGTCGTGAATATAGGACCACTTCTCCCTCCACCCTTGGATAGATGCATTGAAGTTTATGGCGAAATACGTGACATTGGAGTCTACATGGATCCTGCAGTCTCCTATATCATAGACTATCGACCCAGAGCCCGACTGGCATTTCAGTTTGAAAAGTTTTTTGAAAAGGCCAAAGTGTGGCTCGATTCCGAGCCAGCACTCGCAAAAGATGATGTAGCAGGCAATGCGAAGGATGGAGTTTGGGGTCAGTTGATGCAACTAGAGCCCGTAGAAACAGAGTAACCCCCTCACAAACTTGTGAAGGGGGAGAGAAAGACCGCAAATGATAAACGCGAGGAACATCACCCAAAATTCGGCGAGAGGTCTGGGGATTACCTCGTCGCCGGGAATCCGGTAGTCATCTCCCGCAGCAGGAAGAGCACCATCTTGGCGCCGGGTGAAGAGCTCTGTGTACTTGATGGTGGTTGGCCGCCACGATCCATTCGTGACGCGCGTGCCTGGGCCCTTCTTCTTTTCAGTCACAGCGGCAGTACTGGTGCCCGTGGCAACACCGCCCTTCTTCTTGGCCGCACCGGTGGTAGCTGCATATCCAGCAGCGGGGGCACCTCTTTTCTTCCCCATCCGGCGAGTGCGGTGCGAGCGTAGAAAATAGCTTGGAAAAAACCTTAGGTTGTCCAGTGCAGCAAGGAGATGCGGGAAATGGAATAGCAAGGAGCAGCAATGGAAGCAGCACGCAAAGGAAGAAGATGAGTTGTGGGGAAATTACCGCACAGCAATCCCTACTTAACCTCAACGCGGATGCAATCCAACGTCCAGAAGTACACTAGCCAGACACGTGGCGCAAATCGATACAGACGTGTGGCAGGGTAAAGAGCGAACCGTTGCTCCACTCCTCCCATTACGCACGAGAATCGAGGAGATACAGTTAAAATCGAAGATTACGCACGCCCGGTCAAATCCAAGTCAGAAATGGGGCCCCACTTTCGTCACGTCCCGTCAAAACTACTCACGCAGGCAAGTGAGATCATCTCCTCATCAGCACTGACGTCATTTAGTCCAGCAGGAGCATTTTCTGACTACTCTAGTCCTTACTCGAGTCTTCGACTCGAACAAGCACTCGGAGGCTACTCCTAACAGGAGCACTAGCTGCGCACCCGATAAACTTTATAGACTTCCAAAGCATTAACTTTATAGACTTCCAAAGCATTATGACAATGTATTTCCTCTCAAAACCCTTCACTTGAATCAATAATTCGATTGTGGACTCAGGGTTACTCCCATAGGGAGCACTAAAGGCATTTCTGCTGAAACAAACAAAAGACAACAGCAGTCGAAAATACTCATAGTCCCCACTCGAGTCTATAACTGAAATAGGCACTCGGGGGCTAATCCCATAGGGAGCGCTGGTCACGCACCCTTTGCCTTTTCTTGTACATAACTGTGTGTTGACTGCGTCCACACTCGAAAGAATTGGCGACTCCGCCTCGAAATTTCCCTGCAAAGAGACTACATTTCCTAGGCCACCCGAATCATCTCCGCGATGACAACATTCGGATGCCACGCTTGCGACGTGAAGATAAGACCTGAAGAAGGCCTGGCAACGCACCTGCTGCGCTCTACCAGAAATAATCCGTGCCTGCAGGCACGATGAAATAAGCCTTGACTGACGCGTCGAGTGCTCACACTTATACACTGGGATTCGACTCTATAAGACCTCTGTGGCATGAGTCGAATTACATCAGCACTTTTCTGAATTCGAATCCGGGGACTCGAGTTTGAGTAGATTGCGTTGTTTTGCCCTAAGGCAGTTAACTGATCCTGATGCATCGGATGAATCAGGCACGCATATCGACAATCCCTATGATATAAACTGGAGCATTCGAAAACATGCTTAACTCTCCACTCGAGAGCTTCATAAGTCTCCACTCGAATCTGCGATTCAACCAGACACTCGGGGGCTACTAACATGGGGATACCTTACAGGTACTTGAGTTTGACATATATGGTCTAGCCTAGAAGAAGCCCATGACGTTGTTGAGGCCCAGTCAAGATCCAGATGACCCGGGAGACTTCGACTGCTTGCAGCACACGGCAAACTTAAGATAGAAGTTTAACGGGAAAACCCTAATATGTAACCGACTCGGCCTATTATCCCAAGACCTAGCCTATCTATATAAAGGCTAGGAGGGGGCGGTGAGGAGGACAATCCACAATCCTAGTTTCCGCACCATCGCCAGATTGCATTTGTGCACCCCCTGTAACTTTCGACTCCTCGATAATTCCAAGAGCAGACAAGAAGGAGTAGGGTCCTCTATGAGGCCTGAACCTGGGTAAACCTTGTGTTCCTGTGTGCTTGTTTGCTATCCAATCGATGCCTCCAGTTCTCCCTGATATGTTGCAAACATATCTATAATTTTTGATGTTCCATGCTTGTTTTATATCTACTTTCTTATGTTTTGTCCACACTTTGGAGTATTTCTACACATTTTCTAGAACTAACCTATTAACAAGATGACACGGTGCCAGTTGCCTGTTTTCTTCTGTTTTTGGTTCCAGAAAAGCCAGAAAATGAATATTCTCGGAATTGGACCGGACAAAAGCCAAAGTCGATATTTTACCGGAAGACTCATGGAGCCAAAAGACGATACGAAGAGGGGCCAGGGGCTGGCCACACCATGTGGTGGCGCGGGACCCCCCTGGCCGCGCCACCAGGTGGTGTGGGCCCCTGGTCCACCCTCTGACATCGCCGCTTCGCCTATAAAATCCCCCCGGGACAAAAACCCTAAAGAATCCAGCCTCCAACCACGAAAAGTTCCGCAGTACCGCCGCCACCGAAGGGGAGATTCGAGGGACAGAAAGTCTCTGTTCCGGCACCCTGCCGGGATGAGGAAGTGTCCCTAGAGCCATCTCCATCGATCTCCACCACCATCTCCATCGTCATTGTTGATTCCCATGATGAGGAGGGAGTAGTTCTCTCTCAAGGCAAAGGGTTCTACCGGTAGCTATGTGTTCATCTCTCTCTCTATGCATGATCATATTGTGATCATGAGCTTTGTAATCAAGTAGATCTACTTTGCTACTCAAGTGCTTTAATAGATCTCTCCTCTCCCCATGTGTGTGAAAGTGACAGCGTGCACACCATGGTGGCACTTAGGCTAGAGATTACAAATACTTGTTATGATTTATATTTGGAGTTGGATGTTTCTATGAAATTATGGTGTTTGTTGGAACCATCTAGAGCTCAAGGTGACAGTGTAGGGTTATCTAGATGGGGAAAGCGAACTTTGAGGAGTGATGTTATAGCCCTACAATGGATTAGAGTGTCCAACCAGAGAGTAGTTCCGAGTAGTATCATGAAGAGAAGATATTTATATGAGAGTGTTCACTAGCGAAAGTATGATCCCTGGGCCTTGTTTTTAAGCATTGAAACACCGTTTGCAACTAGATCTGTTACATGTTTGCTTGCTTCCATCTTTATTTCAGATTGCCTTTAGTCTCTTCCCACGTTAACCACGCTCCATCAAAGCTATTTTCTGGCACCGTTACCACTTATAATTATCCATACCACTTGTATTTCACTATCGCTTCACCAAACTAGTGCACCTATACACCTGACAAGTGTATTGGGTGTGTTGGGGACACAAGAGACTTCTTGTATCTTGATTGCAGGGTTGCTTGAGAGGGATACCTTTGACCACTTCCTCCCTGAGTTCGATAAACCTTGGGTGATCCACTTAAGGGAAAACTTGTTACCGTTCTATAAACCTCTGCACTTGCAGGCCCAACAACCGTCTACAAGAATAGAAGTGCGTAGACATCAAGCTATTTTCTGGTGCCGTTGCCAGGCAGGTAAGGTAAAAGTACTCACATCCTCTGGCTACTAAGCTATCTTCTAGTGCGGTTGCTGGTGTGTGAGTGCTCAAAGTTATTTCCTTTAGATTTTGCAATTATATCTTTTTGTTTCTTGTTTTTATTTTCACTAGTTAGGCTTAATGGAAAACAACAACAAAATTAGAGAGTTTTATACAATTTATCTTGAGTTAGGACATGAAGTGTTTGAAGAGAAAATTAAAAAACCTATGGAACTTTATTTGCATGCTAATAGCAATGTTGTTAATATGAATTCTTTGGACACCCTTATTGCTAATGCTATGGAAAAGTCTAAGCTTGGGGAAGCTAGTTTTTATGAAAATGATCTTTTTAGTCCCCCATCTTTAGAGGAGAAAATTTGCTTTGATGATACTATACCTCCAATATATGATGATTACAATGATGAATATGATATTTTCAGTCCACCTACTATTGAGGAGAAAATTAATTATGATTACAACATGCCTCCTATATTTGATGATTATGGTGATGAGAATAATAATGATAGCTATTTTGTTGAATTTGCTCCCACTATAATTAATAAGGATGACTATGTTTATGTGGAGAGTATTAATTATTTTAAGCATGTGGCTCATGATAAGAATGTTTTATGTGATAGTTATATTGTTAATTTTATTCATGATGCTACTAAAAGTTATTATGAAAGAGGGAAACATGGTTTTATGCATCTCAATAATATTAAGTTTCCCCTCTTTATGTTGAAAGTCTTGAGGTTGCACTTGTTTTCCTTTACTATGCTTGTTGCTTTGTGCTTTCATGACTTGTTTCTTTACAAGATTCCTATGCATAGTAAGTGGGTTAGACTTAAATGTGTTTTGAATTTGCTTCTTGATGCTCTCTTTTACTTCAATTCATATTTCTTATGTGAGCATCTTCTCAAACCATCATGCCTAACTTAAAGGCGTTAAAGAAAAGTACTTATTGGGAGATAACCTAAAAGTTTTAGTTGAGTCTTGGAAGTTATTACTTCTGTAATAACCTCTCCTTATCCTTTTTTTGTTTTGATTTTTGTGCCAAGAATAACCTCTAATGAGAGGGAAGTAATATTTTGGGAAGTGCTGTCCTGAAAACAGATTTTTGTGCTTCGCTGTAAAAATTCGTGAAAAATCTCTGTATGTCGGTTTGAGCTGTAATTTTTTGTGCTTCTGCCCCACGTTGTAATACAACTTTCGTTAGTTCAACACTTTTCGATTTGAGAAACAGAATGTCTTCTAAAAAATTGGTTTTTACCTGCTGGTCTGTTTTGACAGATTTCTGCCATTATTTGCATTTGCCTCTTAATCTCTTTCTCTTTGAGTTCTCTTTGATCATTTGAAATTTTTAAAGGACGTGCTAAATTAGATTTTGTTTTAGTGGAAGTTTTATTTTTGTTGGAACTGAACCAAAAGACGTATTATCTTGAGTACACTAATGTTGCTAATGAAGATTATGTGAAGTTTTGTATGAAGGAAAATTTTAAGTGTAGGGAAGAGTAATGTGATAAGATGAAGAATGGACAAAAGCTCAAGCTTGGGGATGCCACCCCATGTCACCCCAAGAAATATTCAAGAGGTACAAGCTTTAAAGCTTGGGGATGCCCAAGGCATCCCCTTCTTCATCAATAAAAATCTCGGGTTTCTTCCAAACACTTCATTTTTATTATTTCATGCACAATTGTGTTGTTCTTGGAGCGTCTTTGTTTTTGTTTTTAGTTTTATTTTTTTGGTTTTCTTGTAAATTTCTTGGACCCCCTCATTCATATATTAGTTTTCAAATAAGTTGGTTTGGATTGGAAAAGAGTAGGAAAAGTTCATGCTTAAGTGGTAAAAAGGAGCTTGTTTTTTACTATGGCCTATGCTTTGTCATGTCATGCTTGATATTGTTTTGGCTTTATCATTAGTGATTTTTGCTATAGCATGACATGTTATAAACAATTGATATTGCTTAATGTGCCTTGAAAGAATCATGCGTTGTTTTAGCATATTAAAGCATAGTATTGTGGTATTTTCCTTTGATGCTTTATTTGGGTTGACTTGGAGCATTCTCACACCATGTTAAGACTATACCAAGTCACCATAGCCTCTATGATCCTTTAGTTTTCGACTTGTAATATCACTTTATGCTTTAATTAATGATGTTTTGTCGCTTTGCATGATTATGTCCATTATTGCTCTCTTAGTTGGTCGCTCCCAGTCTTTTGCTAGCCTCCATAACCAAGTATGAGTTCCACTCATGCATCCAACTCCAAATAAAACCAAGTTATTCCAAAGAGTCCACCACACCTACCTATTAGCATTTGCTATTCCAAGTATATTCATGTTTTTATCTACCTTCCGAATTAAACTTGTTATGTGAAAATTAGTGATTAAAGCTCTCACGAACTTGATGTCACACTTTACTTTTCTTGCCCCTAATAAACTTGAACCATTGTGTCATCTATGTTGTATATGCTTGCAATTATATGTTGGGGATTAGCAGAACCATGTTGTCAGGGGGAACGCTTTCAAGTACATTGTACCCAGTTGATATCATGCTCTTTTGTTTATGGATGTCCTCGGTGTGAAATGAAAGGGGAGCTTGTAAGTCCATGGAGTTATGTATGTGTGTTAGAGAAACGCCTGGGCCGCTAGCCTAAGCCATGCCTAATCATGGTGGAAACTTGCAGTATCACCATAGTGAGCAATCTATGAAGCATGATACATTGCAAATGTATCTATAATTTTTGATGTTCCATGCTTGGTTTTATCTACTTTCTTGTGTTTGTTCCACACTTTGGAGTACTTTTCATATGATTTCTTGGACTAACCTATTAACAAGAGCCACAGTGCCAGCTGCCTATTTTCTGCTGTTTTTGGTTCCAGGAAAGTCAGAAAATGAATATTCTCGGAATTGGACGGGACAAAAGCCAAAGTGCCTATTTTTCCGGAAGACATCTGATGCCAGAATACGAGACGGAGAAGGGCTGGGGGCCAGCCACACCACCTGGTCATGCGGACAGGCCTAGCCTGCGCCAGGGGGTGGTCTGGCCGACCCCAGCACCCCCTCGGCCTCTCCTTTCGCCTATATATTGCCCTCGGGACGAAAACCCTAAGTACCCAATCAAAAATCCACGAAAGAGTCTATAGCTGCCGTCGTCTCTGTCCCTAGATCAGGAGGGATCTGAAGCTCTTCCCGGCACCCTTCCGAAGAGGGGAATTCACCCTGGAGGCCTTCTTCATCATCATGCAAGCCTCCGGTGTGATGCGTGAGTAGTTCATCTCTGGACTACGGGTCCATGTAGTAGCTAGATGGGTGGTTCTCCTCCTTTGTGCTTTCATGTTTAGATCTTGTGAGCTTCGTTCATGATCAAGATCATCTATTTGTAATTCTGCATGTTGTGTTTGCGGGGATCTGATGGATATTGAGATGCTATTTCTGATTGATTATTGATTCTATCATGTCTTTGTTATTTGTGATCTTGCATGCTTTCCGTTGTTAGTAGCTATCTTGGCCAAGTAGATGCTAGCAACTCCAAGAGTTAGTATTTATGCTCGATAGTGGGTTCATTCCTCTGGTAATCTGGGGAAGTGACAGAAATCTCTAAGGTACTAGATGTGATGTTGCTACTAGGGAGAAAACAACAATCCTTTGTTCATAGAACAATCGTATTGTTTACTTTACACCCAATTCATAAAGCAATAATCTGTTGCTTGCAACTTAATACTAGAGGGGGTTCGGATGATAACCTGAAGGTGGATTATTAGTCATAGATGTAGTTGGATGGCGGTCAATGTATAATGTTGTAATGCCCAATCAAGTTCCAAAGGAGTCAAGATGATTAGTATATGCATGTATTGCTTTCTCGATGTTTGTCAATTGCCCTGCTGTAATTTGTTCACCCAGCATGTTATATATCTTAAGGAGAGCCACCTCTAGTGAACTATGGATCTCGGTCCTTTCTTTTACATACAATCTACAAACTATTTACTGCTTTGTGTTTACTTTCTGCAAATTATTACTTCCTTCTATTCGATACGTTTAATCCTTTGTTTTCAGCAAAACCGGTGAGATTGACAACCTCATCACAAGTTGGGGACAAAGTATTGTGGTTGTGTTGTGCAGGTCTCCACGTTGCTACTAGCACCGGTAGTGCACCCTGCCAAGGCTTAGCTAGCAACACCTTTGGGGTATTTCCTTGCTCCTACTAGTTCGATTAAACCTTGGTTTCATAACTGAGGGAAACTTGCTGCTGTGCTCATCATACCTTCCTTTTGGGGTTCCCCAACGAGCTCTACATCAACACTGAGCCATCAAAGCATTCTTCTTATAAAAAAAGAGATAGAGATTGAGAAAAAGAAAAAAAGATGAGAAAAGAGGAAACAGAGAAAAAGCACCATTTTCCCATGGTAAATAAGAAGATTTTTGAGTTATTCATGAAAAAAAGCACCATTTTCCCCAAACGTCTTTCAATGCATTGTTATTCATGATGTTTGTTTGTATCCTTTCATGTTGCATGCATAGTTGCTATGTCTTATTGTTAGAACTATATCTTTCATGCTAAGTTAAAGTACTATGATCCCAGCTATCAATGTTCTACAAATACTTTGATCAAGATTATGATGGTGCATGTCACCTCAAAAATTATTCTTTTTTATCACTTACCTACTCGAGGACGAGAAGGAGTTAAGCTTAGGGATGTTGATACGTTGCAAACATATCTATAATTTTTGATGTTCCATGCTTGTTTTATATCTACTTTCTAATGTTTTGTCCACACTTTGGAGTATTTCTACACATTTTCTGGAACTAACCTATTAACAAGATGCCACGGTGCCAGTTGCATGTTTTCTTCTGTTTTTGGTTCCAGAAAAGCCAAAAAATGAATATTCTCGGAATTGGACCGGACAAAAGCCAAAGTCGATATTTTACCGAAAGACTCACGGAGCCAGAAGACGAGACGGAGAGGGGGCAGGGGCTGGCCACACCATGTGGTGGCACGGGTCCCCCCCTGGCCGCGCCACCAGGTGGTGTGGGCCCCTGGTCCACCCTTTGACATTGCCCCTTTGCCTATAAAATCCTCCCGGGACAAAAACCCTAAAGAATCCAGCCTCCAGCCACGAAAAGTTCCACAGCATCGCCACCATCGAAGGGGAGATTCGGGGGACAGAAAGCCTCTGTTCCGGCACCCTGCCGGGACGGGGAAGTTCCCCAGAGCCATCTCCATCGATCTCCACCACCATCTCCATCGCCGTTAATCTCACAAGAAAAAGGGGTTACTTGGAATTTTCCCAAATGACTGCAAAGCCATAGTAGGAAAAAGGGGTAAATGACAAAAGCACAATTTGTCAAGTATCAGACAAATTCAAATGAATTTGATTCAAGTGTGCTGAATGTCTAGTGGATTTAAAACTAGTAAAGTACTAGTATCTCATAGTAAATCTCCAAGTTTGATATTTGATCAAAGGATTTTGAAGTTGTTCAAAATAGTGAGTGGATATGCAATTTTCATAAAATTGAGTGGGAGCTATGAAAGTCTTCCTAAAACAATATGTGATTGACATATTTTTGAGTGGGAGCAATATAAGTCTCAAATTCAAATATGTAGGAACATATTTTGAGTGGGAGCTTATAGGAGTAATTCTTAAGTATGTTGATAATGAAAGCGCAAATACTTATGAATAATGATTTATAAGATGTAGAAGTTGATAATAGGTGTATTATGATATTATGTAGTATTCCTTAAGGGATTCTGAAAGGGGTTTCAGAATAGAAGTTAATTAAGGAACTGATCCTTAATAACTCAAATTAGGAATAATATTAAGTTTAACATCAATGGTTGAAAGAAAGAAAAGGATGATCATCATCCACTATGTTAAGACATAGGTTCTATCTTAGTAAACCATGATGATAACTTAGCATAATATGTGATCCAAATAAAGAACGTTTGAAAGTGATTAAGTTCAAATCACAGAACGTTTGAGCTGAGTTTGTTCGCAATGTCTAGTAGAGAACTGTAGACATGTTTTCCAAATCCATAAAGGATGACATATCTTAAAACATAAAGAGTTATGTTATAAGGGAATATGTTGGAAACTCCTGTAGATACCAGTTAAAGTCAAGTAGAAAGCGAGGTGAACAAAACATCGAAAGTTGCATAGAGTGCACTAGTGTTTCGGTGAATACATTTATAATAATAGATAAGGGTACCATCTAAAGTGTTGTATAATGTTGTGGCGGGGCTAGTTCGCTTTTAACGTAGAATGATGTGTCCCAGGGCACAGTGCCCATGAGAAAGCCCTCGAGGTTGATCTAACGTCACTGTAGGCTCCTGGAATCAGGCCTCGTTCTTCTACCATAGCGACGATGCATACACATAGATGTTGTCATGTGATGATAAAGTATTAATGTCAATCAAGGTGACATTAGTAAGTTGCAAAGGATTTGGGACTGTAAATTACAGACCCAAGACTCAACCTCTTCCATGAGCAAGCATGTTTAGGGTACCAGATATATGGTGCCAATGATTGAGGACAAATGCAGCTAGTGTATTTGTACTCTAGTGCAAGTGGGAGACTATTGGAAATATGCCCTAGAGACAAATAGTAGTAAGGACTATTATCATATTTCATATAGTTTATGATTAAGTTTTATATCATGCTATAACTGTATTGAGTGGAAACATCAATACACGTGTGATATACAAACAACCAGGGGTTCCCAGTGAAACTCTAGTCACTGGTTCATTGGTCAACAGATGATCAAGTTTCCTGATCATGTGGCATTTATGCCAGTTGGAAATAAGGTAATCTCATTCAGAGAATGAGATGATGTACCAATACCCAACCTAAACATCGTGACCCGATCATGTCACGAAGTTCAAGTTACGATGATTAGAAATGGATCATCGTAGACTATGGCTTGAACCCCCTTTTATTAATGTTATGATGATTTGAGTAATTGAAGTGTGATGTGTTCTTGTTAATTAATATGTTTATGCTTTCTCTTTACATTGTTCTATTCATGATATTATTCTAGTGATTGGAGACGTCCAATCCATTGTTGAGGAATTTACTAGAGATTCATAGAGTGTCACAAAACTTATCATTAGTCTCTGCTCTTCCATGGGTATAACTAATAGGCTATTTGCTATAAGTGATTTGTGGAGGAAATAGCAGCTTAGGATGCACCGCCTAGAGTTCCTTCAAGATCACTCATGATATAGATAGGTATAGTGTTGCGAATTGCTTGACCCCAAAGTGACAGATGGGATATCTTGTGACTAGCACACTTGCTTAGGAGTACGGTTGTCCATAGAACTTAATGCCTTTGCTCTAGTTTACCTTGATTGGTCTTGTTACCTTAATACACTATTCTCTTACGAGATGACCCATGTCCGAAGAGGGTGTGAACAATTGAGTTGTCTAGTTGCCACTTACCAACGGTGGGAGACAACTGTATATGAGGGACCGCTACAATTATAGTTAACAACTATTCCATAAGCACTTATCATGCACACCGGTATACACAACAATACTTGAGGAATCATAGCATTAATATTTCATCATTGCATTCACCTCTTTTCAGTTTTACTTTTGTTCTAGTTTTCTTCTAGACCTAGTAGTAGTTATTACAAAACATCTTAAATTCATTTATCCTAGAAACTTATAGTATAGGCTATTTCCAAACCACAGCTTGGGTGCGAACGTGGTCGCATTGACAACGTGGCTGCAGGGTCGTGTTCACTGAGCTCTCATCGGGACAAACTCTTTAAATATTTATTGCTACAAGTACTGTAATAACCCTGTTATTGGTGCAGGAACCCAATCATCAGTAGGTTACATTGTGGGCTCTAGGGTTTACTATTTGGGCTTACAAAGCGGGCCGGCTAGCCGGGCCCATCCGATAGGCCAGGACTCGGGCAAGCCTTCAGTACAGGAGGGACAGCGCTACAGTGTCCCGGCGCCGTTGCTTTGGGCGTCATCTGGTGCTTTACTCATCAGCTTGGCGCTTTACTCGTTAGCCGGCGCTTTACTCATCAGCTGGTGCTTTACTCGTCAGCTTCTAGCCTTGGCGCTTTGGCACCATCGTCTTGTAGCGCCGCTAGGGCGGCGTGCCAGCCTGTCTGGTTAGGGGTGTGCTCAGCAAGGAACGTCACCCCTTCATATCTTTGGCCAATAGATCCAAGGCGGTCGGGTAGAGGTGGCCACCCAGCCGACTCTTCTGGTCATCCGGCTAGACGGGCCAGCTGGAGAATCTTGAGGGTGGACCACATGGAGCAGTCCAACCGGTTGTGGTTCCTTGTCTTGCGACCATCCGGCCAGGCCTCCCTGGAGCCGGCCAGTTGAGCCTGGTTTGGCCTACCCGTGGGTCATCCCCCCGACAAAAGCATTTACAGAAATCTAGTAGGCTACTGGCCTATGGAGTAGGAAGTAGATTGTTCAACAACTTTAGACCTAGATAAACAGTAAAACAATTGAAATCATGCCATGAAGAAAATGTGCAAAACTGCTAGATTTCTTTTATTAACCAAATGGTGTGACACTATGGTCTAGTTGCAAAATCTTACATAAATGCAAATGACGAGAGTGCTTTCGATCATAAGCACTCTTGTTGGAACAAGCATAGAGATATATCATGCTGGACCTAACAAACACGAAATGGTATGATAGTGCAATGTCCCAACTACAAGATCTAACAAATGGACATGTGTTGGAAGAAAATCACTTCGATGGAACGAGTTGAAACGTACCCTAAATCTCCTATCAAGTTCATTAGCATGGAGAATGTTTGACTTCCCAAATGTTCCAATGGCGCCATACCTGCATAACACAAGACTGAACAACAAGTCGCTGGAATTGGCTTGAACTGGAGTAAACAGAAGGGAGACACATAACAACTGCACGCTCATATGCTCCACCCCAATGAACGCTAGATACCATGCACGGTAGAAGATCATTTCTTGCATCGGTTTTCTCCTTTGGATGAGAGATGTTATGTTTGTTTTTTCATAGTCATTGTTTATGGTAATTTTTGTGCAAGTCCCCTGATCTAGATTGGAAACCTGTATTCTTAATTAATATTAGGAAACCATGTGCCTAATTTAAATTGGGAAACTGTGTGCCTAATTCAAATGGGAAACCGCGTGGTGGCCAAAAGCAGAAAGAAATCTGTGGTAGTATATATCTCCCCCCTTTCTGCCAGTCCCCTAATATAGATCGGAAAACCATACTCCTAATTCAAATTAAGAAACTATGTGCCTAATTCAAATTGGGAAACTGTGTGCCTAATCAAATCGGGAAACCGCGTTGGTGGCCGAAAGAGAAATAAATCCTTGGTAGGCTATCTCCCCTCCCCACAAGGCTCTAAACGTGGCTTTATAAACCTTCGTGATACCTCCTCTCTCCCCCTCCCCCCTCCCCCGCCGCCCCTCTCTCTCGAAAGAACTCTTCTGTTCTTTGTGTATCCTTTACAACAGCAGGAAGCCAGGACAGGAGGAGAGGAAAGGAGCAAGGCGGTGATGGCAGGGAGGGACGGCAGGAAGGGGGAACGAAAGAAGTTTGGGCAGCAATTCTGCAAGCTTTTCATGGCTGCAGAATCCGGGGAGTGATTGGTGAGGGTTCTCAAATCTCTGGTTAATCTTTTGTTGAGAAAATTGATATGTTTATGTTTCTTTTCGTTAGATTTTTATTGTCTAAAACATGGAGAATCTGAGTTTGATTGTGTGCTCATCCACCCTATCGATATGTTTCTTCGGGAAAATAAAAACAGATCTCTGTTGTCTATTGACATGCGAATTTCCTCCATGGATGTACGTTCTTGAGCATGGATGGTTTTGAGTTAAATCCCTGGTTAGTCATTGAACTTGCTTAGCGAAGTTAATACAGTCGTCGTACAACGGAAATACGAGTTTACAGTCATCGAACTCGCGGTCACCGCGGGTATAGTAAACGCGGGTGTAGTAGAGATGAATTTGCTGACGTGGCAGGCTAGGGACCCACTGTCAGGCAAATCTGCACATGCAGGAAACTATTTTATAATAATAAAAATAAAAAGGGCTGAAGTGAAAAAACCAAAGAGATAAGGTTGTCTTCCTCTTCTCCCCGTGCTTGGCTCTGGCTGCCGCCGACCCATCTCCTGCCGTGAGTAGCGCCTCCATCTCTAGCCACGGCCGCTTGCCACTGAAGTGGAGGTCCAGGAGCAGGATGCACGTGATGGCCGCGTAGCCATCCAACCCGCCCCCGCTCTCGTTCCCGGCTGCGGGTGTGGTCATGGAGCAGCCGCCGCCGCGGATCGATGGGCTATGGCATGGGCATGCGGCCCGCGCCGCCTCCTGCTGCCGCCCTGGCCAAAGCTGGCCGTCTCCGGCACCACTGCACTCCAGCGTCCTACACCTGCAAGCTCAAGGTCGAGGTCGTGTTGTGCCAGGAGCTCGATGTGCTAGCCGAGGCCGAGCGCGCCATAGCCCATAGGCCGCCGAGCGCGCCATAGCCCATAGGCCCCTGCCGTGTGGAGTTCGTGCTCGGTAACGATGGCGCGCTGCAGCATTCGTTTCCATGGCAAGACACTAGAGACGCGGAACAAATCAGTTTGGGGGCAATTGCTGATTCCTACCATGAGTAAAATCCACATGAAAATCCTGCGCACTATGACCAATTTGGGGGAAATTCCTGATTCCAGCGCCGCTGTCTTTTTCGCATCTGGCCAGGCGTTGCTGTCCATGGAGCGCCGCTCTCCTGCGTTTCTAGCCGCGCCGGTCAGCCCCCTCGCTCTCCCCGCCGTCGTATGCGGGTCGGCGCCCGTCCATGTCCTCTCGCCGCGGAGATCGACGACCAGGCGCTGGACGCAGCCGCGCCACTCGTGCTGGGTCAGCGCGGCAGGGGTGCCTTCGACCGGTTGGCATTCGTGTCGTATCCTGCCTAGTTGCCGAGAGCTCCAGCAGTGCCCGCGTCTACTCGCCGTCCCAGGAATCAGATGGACTCACATGCTGGCCCACTTGTAAGTGACAACGAAGAAAAAAATGAAGGGTGTGCTAGGTGGACTAGTGTTGTACTTTACTTGAGGGGCGGTTTTGCAAAACAATGCGGCCTCACTACTCTAATACATCTCTACGGCTCGAGCGGTGACCACGAATGTGTGAGTTTAGTGACCGTAAACTCGTATTCACGTTGTACATTGACCGTATTGACTTCACTAAACAAGTTTAGTGACTAACCATGGATTTAACTCGATAGTTTTCTTTGATTTTTTTGTAATATTTGTTAGTTCGGTGTTATTGATGAGGATGGATGATTCAACTTTGATTTGTTTCATCGTTTTAGAAATTTAGTTTGTGGTGTTGATGCACATTGTTTAGATCGCGCATAAACATATTAGATCAAGATAACACACAATTGTCTATGCCTACACTATTGACTCCTTTTTGTTTTGTTTGCCCTGGTTAGTTATCAGGGTTAGCAATGGTATTTTGTTCATTGGCCTTGCTTATTTTAATTAACCTTACTTCTATTTTTTCGGGGTGTTTACTTCTTACTACTTGTATAGGAATGTTTTGTCTTAATCCAATATGTGACACAATGCCTTTATCATGTGTTGTATTAGCTCTTTTTTGTCCTTTTATACAAAAATATCGTTATTCATTCACATAACATCCTCAAGTTGTCGGGTTAGTTTATCAAAATTTAGATGGCCCAACCCAAAGGGGCTTACTATCTGTGAGTTTGTTTAAGATAATTATATAGCCTTGATGCTTTGTTTGGATATGTAGATGATGTTTCTCCTTGCATTTTTACCTTATGAGTTTACGACATTGATGGATATATGTGGCTTCATCCGTAAAAATTAAAGTGATTATGTGTATGACATGTTTTTCTTCTACATTTGAAACTTAGGCAACTTTTATTAGATCATATAATTGTTAAGGCGTCTCCTGTTTATTCATCATAATGGTCACATGGGTATAGTTGTTGTAACTTGCATAGCTATGGTTACTATCTTGAAAAAAACATGCAAACTACCGACAGGGATGCACTTAACGTGCTATCAAGATAATTTGAGCAGAGGTTAAATAAGTCTTTTCCATAACAGGATTAAACATAGATTCTTTTTTGTTGGGTCTTTAATACCTTGATAGAATCCACATAAGAGGGACCAAGTCAAGCTTCAATGGTCACGATCAAAAGTGTATTCTACCTTTTCAGAACTCACTTGAATGTTCATGTTTAGTATATTGTATTAGTTAGTCATTTCCACAACATGCAAAGTTTTGCACATGGATATTGTTAGGTGTCATTACTACATGATTCAATAATGTCAAAATTATTTTCCTATACACTATTTTTAACAAATTACATTTAGACGTCATAAAAATTTAAATTAATCCAATTATGTTGGGATGGAACCTAAATTTTGTGGAATTCAAAGAATATTCATGATAATTCGTATCATCATTTCAGAGGTTTTTGAGTTTATTTTAACTAAGGTCGTTCTCTCTCCTCATTCCAATATACCAACATGTTATCAGTACAGATTTTATCTTTGAGCCCATCATTTCATAGTTTTTTTTAGTTGTGATTGTATTGCAATGTGTCTCACATTATATTGTTAACAAAGTTTCATGTGTATCCTAGATAAAAAATAACAAATCCTTATGTTGTGTAGAGAATTCCACCATCATTCATGCAGTATCTTCCGAATCATCCAACTGGATTGGTTTGTTTAAGAGGTCCAAGTTGCAACACATGGCTTGTAGAGATTGCTTCAGACACTAAAGGATTGTTCTTTGGAGATGGGTGGAAGAAATTTGTTACTGATCATTCTATAGAGTCAGGAAATATTTTGACCTTTTGTTATGATGGACGCTCACAATTCTCAGTGGTGGTATTTGATGGAATGTGTATTCAGAAGCCGTCGGCTTTTCATGCTAAGCCTTCTAAGAATCTCATTGATACAACAGATAGTGATGAAGAGGACAACGGAATGTCCATTGTCCCCCAAGAGGAGAACAATGGAACCAAAAAGAGCATGACTAGTGAAATAGATGCAAATGGCTCATTGAGGAAGCACTCTAATGGAGCTTCAATTGGTTACAAGTCAGACAACCTTAATAGCATTGAAGGTAAAACCTTGTTCATTAAAAATGGTATTTATCTAGACTTGCTCAAAATTGAGTCTATATAAAATTTACATATGTAGTACCTAGTGGCAAGTGATCGTATTAAATTATTCAAATTGTTAGGGTGACAAGCCAGTAAGATTATGTAGGGTTTATGTTTGACTAATAGTTGCATAACCGGGTGGGAGGCATGGTCATCCATCATAGGTTCTGATTCCTCATACTGCATGTCAGAAGAAAGTATCTCTTGCAACGATTCCTCAAAGTCAGTACCAAGACTGCTCGAATTTTCTAAGGATGTGAATGTATGTGGAGAAAGTAAGTTATTCAACCCTTGTATTCTTTCGTTATCAATATGTTTGTTGTCACAGATTTTGATTCCTCATACCGCGTCTCAGAAAAAAGTATCTCTCACAACGAGCCCTCAAATTCAGTACCGAGGTCGCTCAAATTTTATAAGGATGTGGATATACATGGAAAAATTAAGTTGTCCGGCCCTTGTAATCTTTTGTTATTAGCAGGTTTAGTTAGTAATAGATGCAATTATCAATGCATGATTTTTATAAGTAATTCAATGATGTTGCACTTTCCAGCCATTGCGGAATGTCAAAGACAACCAGAAGTAACGTCGCAAAGGCCGCCAGTAAGTGGAAAACAGAAGAACTACGCTCTTCAAAAGGCAAAAAAATATAAATCGAAGTACCCCATAACTGTGCAAATAATGAAGGATACTTTTGTCTACAAGATATTTTTCATGGTAATGTTACTTTCTATCCATATTTTACTACATGTATCCAATTCAAAACTTGTGTCACTGATTTAGTACAAAGTCTATTAAATCAGCAACTCTTATTATGTATTGGAGGGAGCACTTTTTTTTATACCCATACAGGATTCTTTAATACATGTATCAACCAGGATTATTAATCGCAATTGCACTTTTCTGTTTTGGCTCAGTGTTAGAGAATTTTGTTGATGTTTTTCATTTAAAATGTTACTCCCTCTGTTCCAAAATATAATATGTTTTAACTTTTGTGAAAGGAATGCATCTAGACGGATTTTAGTGTGTAGGTTCGGAGTGAATCTACACATTAAAAGACATCTAGATACACTCATTTCATAAAAGAATAAACATCTTGTATTTTGGAACGATGGGAGTACGAGCCAATTCAATATTCTCAACATCTATTTGCATCAGTACAACTGGTTTAGTCCATGGAATTATTAGCGGTGACGCGATAGCTCAAGTAATAAACTATCTAGTCATTGTTGTGCTAGAGGTTAATGATCCAAGACTAACAGGTTTGAATAGACTAGAGAATCAGGTTCTTTGAGTAATATTGTAGTACACTATTTCCCTGCTAAAAATCTAGAAATAGTAAGATCCGCCAATTTGGTAAACAGACAAAACCTGGATTGAATTAATTTACCTCATAGCAGATATTTTTTATGGAAGGAGCACCCTGCTCGCGACTTCATTCACATGAAACTGATAACACGGTTATTCTAGTACATGCATTTGATCAATAGATTATTTTTGTCCCACAATAGACACAATCATCATGATGTGTAGATCAACACAGAAACTCTATGCAGTATACGTAGTCTAACTAAAACCATGACCAAAATAGGACTACATCCACTGATCAGAACGAACGCAAACACAAACTAACCTACAGTTGCAGCTACATTCTTCAGTCAACCACTCTAGCGAAGGAGTTTACCTTTGTCAGATTCTTTAATTTGAATAGCAATTATGTATAAATCTATGTTTACTTTTCTAACTTATAGTCAGCATCAACCAATCATCCGCTTGTAGATGTGTATAGTGTAAAATTAAAATAGTACTCCTTCCATAATAGGTGTTCTTACAAGCAAGCTGGAAGTACAATCATATTATAGATTATCATTTCCCTGACTTACTTCTTTGTCTTGCAGATCATTCCATGTAAATTTGTCAAGGAGCATCTTCCCCAAACCAAGAAGAAGTTGACACTCTGGGATCCACAAGGAAGGGCTTGGGAAGTTACCTACGTCTATTGCAATAATCGTTGTGTTGGCGCTTTCAGTGGGGGATGGGGCAAGTTTTCTATAGGTAACCATCTGGAGATGTTTGATGTTTGTGTCTTCGAGCTCTTCTCAAAGGACAACATAAAAGTGCACATCTACAGAGCAAACCCGACACTCTATCCGTATCTCCTAGATTCTAAGCCACTCTAGTCAATAAGGGGACTATTCAGATGCTAAGAGATTTTCCTTTGAATGAATTGTTGGATGAAATTTTTTGTTTCCTGCTGTATCGGGGCAAGATTATTGTCACAGACTTGCTGCCATTATATTTGTTGCACTATATGAACAATACATATTAGCATTTTTTCATTGTATTTGTTTTATATGATAGGTTTATTATTATTCTTTTCATGATGTTATGGGTCCACAGGTGGTCAAGTAATAATCCTTCTTTGCTTACCTTGAAGGAATAAAACCATTCTGCCCCCATAGTGCTGATAATTGGTTCAGTTTGCATTTATTTCAAAGGGTATAAGGGAGTTCGGAATGTTTTTTCCATTTATACAATAGTAAACAAATCTAGGAAGAATTCCAAACAACCATTCCTAAAGAAGCATCTAGATGCGGTGATAGTAAGTGAGTGATATATTTTATCCGATAAGTAAATTTAAAGGTTCCTCCTATAATTTCCTTGGTTGATTTAAGCAATAGAAAGTCTCCCTCAGTTCTCCTCAAATCTTTAGCAATCGGTGACGATGCATCAAAAGAGGACTCCTTGGTAGACTGTCACGAGAGAAGGTCAATATTGTACAAGTAAAGCATATTGTTATGGTCCATAATTTATCCCTTAAAAACTTGGGCATATGCTTTCTCCAACTTTTTCTCAAAAGTAAAGAGACAGAGGAGAGATATAACATATTTCAAATGTTGATATCTCTCTCTATATTTATCCACAATATCTTTTTTCCAAAGCAAACCAAGTATGCCTAGTTGTCATTTGTATGGACTGCTTAATTTCATACTTTCATGACCTTCTTAATCCACATGAAGTTAAAATTTTCTTATTCCACAATAAACAGAGTATCATTGAATAAATTGTTCCTGGAAATTATCTTTAAAAAAGAGGCAAGACATCCATGCCTCTTCATCGATTGATGCACGCAACCAGCCTCTGCATCGACTGGTGCACACAACCATCCATTGCTACAATGGAGATTGCATGTTGCTACTCATGCATCACTAATCCTATTGCTAGGCTGACATTCACAAGAACAAAAGGAGAAACGTTTGGGAGGCAAGGTTTTGACGGGAGGCTTTGCGGCACATATGAGGTTATCGGTGCAAGGCACAAGAAGGAAGGCGGTGATGAGACATAGCCGCGTCATGGTGGAGCTATATGAGATTTTAATGAGAAAATAAGATTAACGGGAAATTATCGGACACGGTGATATGGCTCTCGAGCTCATATGAGCTCGTTATCTGGTCGGTTGGTTTGGCGCTCCGATCTGTGCCGGTATGGCTTTGATGCCAGATACGGGGCACCGGGAAAAAGAAAGAATTTGCACTAGGCGTTCCTATCTCGCACATGCGGTGGGGTAGACAATGGACATGAGTTGGCTCCGATGACGAAGGATTTCGTGTTCCTGGAGAACACAACGGCAAAATTTTGTGGACCTCCTGTACAGAATCTCAGCAGTTACCATGATGTACCCGGGAGACGTTCTACATGTGTCAAACTGCCCCACGGATTAAATGAGTGCTGGTCACCGGTGCGTCTGATTGGGCAACATTTTTAGAGGTTGGGCATAATTCGTTTCTAGAGAAACTCCAGCAAAGGCGCTATATCGCGGCACGCTAAAACTGGTTTGCAGCGTGCGTCATCGTCGTTTAGCGCACGACGCACGTTTATCCTCCAGCGGAAGCGCTAAAAAAGTAGCGTGCCAAAAATTGCCAATATTGCCCTCCAGCAGGCGCGTTAAAATGCAGCGCACGGACGCCGGCGCAAACAAGTCTCACAACCAACAATAGGATGAACAAGATCAAACAAACCCAAATAATTCAACAATAAATTGTCTAGTTATTATTACAACACAAACAAATAATAGAACAAATACAACAATTGTTCACCAACATATAGAACAAGGTTTTCATCACCAATATAACAATTTTTTTCATCAAATCAACAAACATTCAAATAAAATAGGCACTACTATTTGCCATTCCATTTCCACCACTCCTCTATTAGATCTTTTTGAATCTCATCATGCACTTCATTGGACGAATGGCATGATATGACGCAATGCAACGCGTCACCCTATGTTCTCTCATATACACTTGCACTAGAACCCCCATCAAGTCAAAAAAAGAAGTAGTCCACATCTTTGCCACGATCGTCTTCTATGATCATATTATGTATGATGACACAAGCGGTCATGATGTACCAAAGGAAATCTTAGTCCCAAAACCTAGCCGGTCCTCTAACAATAGAAAATTGAGCTTGCAAAATCCCAAATGCTCACATCTTTCCTAGCCACCACTTGAGCATTGTGAAATTGGGTTTGCTTCTTACCTTTGGGTTTGACGACCGGCTTCACAAATGTTTGCCACCTTAGATAGATGTCGTCAGCAAGATAAGTAGCCATAGTTGTACTTGTGGCCATTTGCTTCAAACTCTACTCGTGGCCCTTCACGCAATGCAATCTTGTTTATAAGTGGTGACCGTTGAAGAACATTGATGTCATTGCATGACCCAGGCATTCCAAAGAATACATGCCAAATCCAAGTCTCATAATCTATCACGGCTTCAAGGATGATAGTTGAATCCTTCTTGTGCCATTTGAATTGTCCATGTCAAGCCGCAGGACAATTCTCCCAACTCCAGTGCATACAATCAATAGAGCCAATCGTTCCTGGAAAACCTCGAGCCTTGTTCTCCTCCAAAAGCCTAGACATGTCTGCAACATTGGGGGCTCTAAGATAGGTGGGGCCAAACACCCGCACAATTGCAACGGCGAAGCGTTTGGCACACTTGATGGCTTTACTCTTACCCATAGCCAAATGGTCATCAACTAGATCCGTCGGTATACCGTATGCTACCATGCGCAAGGCGGTGGTCACCTTTTGGTAGGTGCTATGCCCAAGTTCTCCGGCGGCATTCCTACTTTGCTCAAAAAGGGTCATACTTCTTTACCTCCTCCGCTATGGTCTTGAACAAGTTGATGCTCATCCTAAAACGGCGATGAACGTAGCTCTCCGGATATATCATATGCTCATTGAAATACATCCGCATCAACCTATTGTGCCCATCAATTATTTCCCTCCACAACTTGCGTCTACCAAAAACCGAGCCACTGCGCTTCGGTTCTCTGTTGGCACGCCAAGCCAATAGCATGACCATATTTTCTTCTTCCTCAATCTCTAGTTCATCATCGGATGAATTGTATGACCTCTACAAACACGTAATAAAAATTGACTCACTTCATGTACCAATGTTGGAAAAAAATTGCGTCGGCGCACGGCAACATACCTTGCGGCGATTTTGTCAAGAACTTCGCGTGCGCCATGTAGCGTCGAAGCTCGAGGAGGACATGCGCGGAAACGCGTAGGGAGTGGTGTGTGACAGTACAGTGCGGGGGCTAGCGACGTGTGGTGGAGGCACCTCGCGACCGCACCGCACTGCAATTTACAGACGCGACGGAGGCAGCGAGCCCGGTCAACCGCCGCGGCGAGCTCGTGGAGGCGTGGCGGCGCGGATCTACTGTCGTGGCGGAGGGGGAAGCGCCGCCGGTGGTGAATCTTGCGGCGGCCGCCGGGATTGGTGGAGTGGAAATGGGGAAAGGGGAGAGCGCAGGCGCTGGCGCTGGCGAAACTTTCCAGTGGCGGTTAGGCCTTCGCGCGCGAGCCAGAGCGATAGCGCGCGCTCGACTCGACGCGTCAAGTTTGGGGCGCCGTAAGATGGGGGAATGTCTTGCGATGAAAAAAAAATTAGAGCACGCCCAAACATAGCGCCTCTGCTAGAGGACGACAGCCCACCGCGCGCGCTAAATTAGCGATTATTTTAGTGCAGGCGAGATATAGCGTCTCTGCTGGAGTTGCTCTTAGGCCGGTACAGCTGATGCATCGCTGCTGGTAAACATATCACAAATCATATCAGAACAGGTAGCTTAACCGTAACAGTCTAGGAATTTCATTAGCAGCGTACATCTAAACGATACATGATTGATAAAAACACATTCCTACATGAACATACATCGGCTAAGCCTGACTGCGTACCCTGATACATATCACCACTGCCTACTGCATTTGCTCACCGAGCAGGATGAGTACAGCGCCAAGCTCAAGCACAGACACTAGCATGTTAATGACAGCTATCAGAAGGCTAATCTTTGCAATGTCCATGGCGCATCCAGACAACGACCCACAAGATTTAGGTTGTAGGACAAGGAGTGGCGCACTTGGAGGGTGTTGCGGATCCTGGGACTCCGACGGCGGATGATCTTCGACCTGCGGCGGTTCCATATGCGGCTGCTACTGAACTTGACCAGCAGCGGCGGCATGGATGGGAGGTTCGCCTGCCCGTTCACGATCTCAGCGTACGACTCTTGCCATTCGCTGCAGATGCCATCCTGCAAAAGTGCGACCCAAAATTAGAAGATCAAATCGCCACACATGGAAAGATAGAACTCAGGTGCGGGCAAGGGATTACATGGATTCAACAATGAGGTTAAAATTTACCGTGTAAAGTATACCTAGGCATTTTCCGGGCTGGGCCGGGCCGGACCTGACAAAGCCTGCCCGTGCAAAAACCAGGCCCGAGCCCAACCTGGTCGGGCCTGAATCTTGAGCTCGAGCCCGACTCGCCATGCACATATTCCTCCGGGCCGTCAGGCCTCGGGCCGGGCCTTTCCCTGTTTTGCCCATTCCTCTGGCCTAAGCCCGGCCCGTGAGGCTGTCGGGCCTCAATACTGCAGCCCAGGCCCGGCCCGCGGGCCTGAAAAGCGTGGCCTGTCGGGCTTTTTTTGGGCCGGCCGGGACGGGCTTCCCATGCCCAGGTTTGGTGTAAAGTCTACACTTGTAGAACCGAATCCCCGGGCGCGAGCCAAATCGGTAGATCGAGGTAACGATGTCACCGCCGTAGAGCGGGCATGGTATGAGCGGGTGAATCACTTGGCGAGGGGTAGACCTGGAGCTCGAGGATACTGAAGACATGGCGTTGGGTCAGCCGGTGGTGGATGAAGCGTAGCGGCGGGGACTAGAATAAGCGTAGCGGTGGTGGGTGAAGCTAGGGTTTGCTAATCTATGGGTGCACGTGTCGCCGACCTAGATACGTACAGAGAGTCAGCCTCCATGACGGGTTCCGTCCTCCTTGTCGTGGTGTGGAACACGACAGTGCCATCGGGGATGGCATGAGAGAGGATAATCAGGATGTTATCGGTGGCTAATCGCAACGGTTGGACACAGATACTGCAAACACAGTGATGTACCCAGGTTTGGAGCCCTCTTGGCAAGGTAACACTTCTACTCCTGCAAGGATCTACTATTTTAGGGACGAATGGCCAGTACAAGTGCTCCTTGAGCTGTTTTCCTAGCTGCTATGGAGAGCTAGAGGAAGAAGATGAACTATCTGAGAACTACTTGAGCATATTCAACTTACCTAGAACCCTAGCTCTATCCTCCCTTATATATATACTGGTTAGGAGGGGTAGATTACAATGTGCGCTCTAGGGTTTACTGTTTGGGATTTGGGTTACAAAGCGGGTCGGCTGACGAGGTCCAGCCGGTGGGCCAGGACCCAGGCAAGCTTCCAGTACAGGGGGACAACGATATAGTGTCCCAGCGCCGTTGCTATGGGCGCCACCATGCGCTTTACTTGTCATGCGGCGCTTTACCGTCAGCTGGTGCTTTAGCGGTCAACTGACAACGCTCTCCTCAGCTTCCAGCCTTGGTGCTTTGGCGCAGTTGTCTTGTAGCGCTGGCAGGACGGCGCGCCAGCCTGTCCAGTCAGAGGGACGCTCAGCTAGAAGCGTCACCCCCTCCGTATCCTGGCCAGCGAATCTAAGGCGGCCGGGTGGAAGCGGCCACCCGATCGGTTCTTCTAGCTACCCGGCTAGACGGGCCAGTCAGGAAACCTTGAGGGCGGACCGGATAAAATGGTCCACCCGGTTGTAGTTCCTTGTCTTGCGGCCATCCAGCCAGGCAACTCTGGAGCCGGCCAGTTGAGTCTGGCTTGGCCTACCCGGGGGTCATCCCTCGATACTCTTAGTTATGTTCCGCGATAGTGAACGACGATGGATCTCATAAATACTTGTACAGAGAGTGGGTCCTGTGAAGACAGAACGCTGACTTTTTTATAGATAATACGAGGGAGAATACGTGCACGCAGCACCAATCTTTCAGCTGGCGGATGGTACAGATATCAGGAGCATCTGAGCTCGAGTTCAGAACTGCATTTTCAGAAATTATCCCACTTTTCACGACAGGATCCGAACCTCCTATACTAACCCCTTGACGACGGAAACATGTGTTCTTTTCTAGCATCACGGCCGCTGCAGCTCGTCGTCACCTCCATCGTGGTCATCGGATAATCCAATCCATTCTCAACACTGTCTCCATCTTAAGAGAGCACGAATCATGAACAAATCGTGCGGCTGCGAAATAAGTGTGTTTTATAAGCAGTTCACTGAGCTTTAGCCTGAAAAATTCTCCACCCATACACTCACGCGGTCACACGCTGACACTAACATAAAACAGCGAGCGCTCCGAGAATCCAAAGAGAACCAGCCCGCCGCCACCGCGGGACCACGCGCTGTTCAAGAGCCGAGAATGCTCCTTCTCGTCGCGCTCCTCGCCGGCGCCGGCGCCAGCGCCTTCCTCCTCTTCAAGCTCGCCACCGCCGATGGTAACACCCCCCTCCATTTTCTCCCCCTTAGTTCCGTGCCCGATCGAACCTAGGCTTTACTCCATAAAACTATTCCTCTGTGATGCTTTCTTCCCCCTTCTCTTCCCCAGCTGGGGGGCTAATCAATCTTGTTCTTGGCTGGGCGCAGGGGATTTCACCCTCTTGTCGCGCGGGCGGCCGCGGCGGGACAAAGTGGACGGCAAGGTTGCCGCTGGACTCTTGCTTGCTTATCACCTCGCTGAATTCGTTATCTAAATTCCGTCGGTTTGCCTTTTCTTTTCTTTGTTGGCCTTCAGGTTGTCTGGATCACGGGAGCGAGCCGTGGGATTGGTGAGTTTGGTTTTCCATCCCTTGATTTGGGTGAATTTCATCACAGGGGGAGAAAAAGGATTTTGGTTGCACTGAATTTCATATGATTTCTTAGGTGTCATCCTTTGCTCTAGTTGTGATTTACGGGCGTGGAGCTGTTAAACTTTATCTTTGGGCAGGTCCTGCACTCCTGATTGCTCAACTTAGATGTGTTGCTCTGGTTAGGGTAATGGTCACAGAATTAAGAATTGCATCTAGTAATAAGATCATAATGTGATCAGTATCGACTAAAGCCGGAGGAAAAAAAAACAGATATCAAGCTGTTGCTACTGCTAATAGTACTTAACCAGATGGAGGATATATACAACAAGAATCCCTAACTCTGTCCACTAGGGGAATCGAACATGGTCCTTAATGAAATTATTTGGAAAGTTCGGTAGCTGATTGCCAATATGCTTGTAGCTGTGTGGTGTTATATGGTTAATTCACCAAGACCTATTCATGGATCAGTTCCAGTTTTTACAATTTGATATATGTTGCTTTAGCCAATAGTCACTGTTCTGGTAAATTTAGTAGCCAGCTAAAATATGTTTCTTGTAATACCAGGGGAGGTTCTTTCGATGCAGTTTGCGAGTTTAGGAGCAAAGCTGATATTATCTGCACGCAACAAGGAGGAGCTTGAGAGAGTGAAACAGAACATTCTCAGTAAGTTTGAAAAACTCATGTTTTCCTCTAGTAGGGTAGTGGAAATCTGAGTTCTGACCAAGTTTGAACTTCATGATTTGTTTGCTCTTCAAAGGCAAGCATCCAGATAGCAGAGTTGAAGTGTTGCCCATGGATTTATCATCTGATGAAGAATCTCTGAAAGTAGTTGTACATGCGGCGGAATCACTCTTTTCCAGTGCAGGCATTGACTATATGATACACAACGCAGCCTTTGAGCGTCCAGTAAACATCATCATACATTTTCTGTTGTAGTTTTGTCTTCCTAAATCCATTTTAGTCTCGTAGTACACGACCACCAGTTTCTGCTTTCTAAATAATCAATCAAATTGCAGAAAAAAAGGGTCCTGGAAGAAACTGAGGAAGGTCTTAAGGTATGTGAACCATCCTTTACTTTGTTATATCTATATACTTGTCTGCAACTTAACTTTCTGCTAATTATTTCTTGTTAGACAGGCTACTTTTAATGTCAATGTCTTCGGGACTATTACTTTAACTCGCCTTCTTGCACCTTCAATGTTGGATCGAGGGATGGGTCACTTTGTTGTGGTATGTCAGAGCAAATCTTTCCTGTCAATTGGAATGTATGGCAAACATGATTTCTTATTAGTGTAACGAACTCGCTGTTCACAGATGAGTAGTGCAGCTGGAAAGGTTCCCTCACCTGGCCAGGCCCTTTACTCTGCTTCCAAACATGCTCTCAATGGTTACTTTGCTTCTCTGCGTTCAGAGGTATTGTAGCTCATTAAGCTTGCAGCATATTACGATCCGGTCGTGCAAGCTTATATACATGAGGGCAGTGGCGGAGCCAGGAATTGAACTGAGCCGGGTCGAACAAATAAGCTCTAAAAAAATTTAGGCAGAAAAGCAAATGTATTCAACAAAAAATGTTCCAAGAAGATTCAATTTTCATATTCCATCGAGTACACAAACTAACTATAAAGAACAAGAAACTACATACAAAATAGTGCTACATTTTAATAAGATAGTGCCATACCATTAAGTTGAACCCATGTTGTGAATGCTATTTGGTCCACCTACATGAGACTTGAAAGTTTCTGATGCTTTATTCCAATTTTAGACCCTGTCTTTGTAAGTATCCTAAAACATTGAAATCGAAATTTTCAGGAACATCTGATTGTTGAGTATCCTAAAACATTGTAATCGAAATTTAACAATGAGAAAAAAATAACCTGTTGGCGTGCCCTCTTGTGAGACGGCCCTGCCTTTGTCGTTCCCTCTTCTTCTTCCTGGGCCCGCGCTGCATCTTCTTCTTCATCGGTCAGCTCTGCCTCTTCTTCTTCGGCTCGTATCCAAGCTGCCTCATCGGCGTTCACCAGTGTGCGGAGGCGGCACTGGTTCCGTTCGTCACTCGGAGTCGGGTAGGCAATGAAGAGGAGGCACAGGGGGAGAGAAGGCGGGACGACGGGGCGGGGCGTGGCGACACGACCACGGGTGCGGCGACAGCGGACTGCGACGGCGACGGCTGGGAGAGGACAAAGCCAAGCTGGGGAATTGGTCGGTTAGGGATTGAGAAGGATGGGGGATTTTTCTCCTAGGCGTCCCGTTCATGTCCGTGCTCGTGCAGAGCTGCAGGGAGAGCGATACGAGTTGGATTCGCAAAAAAAAGGGATACAAGTTGGGCTGCTGCTATTAAGACCCACGTGCTGTGCTGAGGTACCCTGCCCGGGAATTATCGAGCCGGGTCAGTCGACCACCCTCGACCCCCTGCTGTGCATGAGGGTTATTCACTTCTGTCATCGACGAGTATTTGTAGATAAATCTTTTTTCTGTTATCAACAACATTGTCTCTGTATATTTTCTGAAACGAAATTTTGTGGTTCGATGGCTCTTGTTTTTAACTGTTATGTTCTATTTGTTATTTCGCAAAAATGTTGCTCAAGCTATATATGCCTTATCAGTTCATGTGATGTATCTAATATGGTGCATGCTGCAGTTATGTACGAAAGGCATTAAGGTCACTATTGTCTGTCCTGGACCTATTGGAACACCAGAATCTTCTGGTGCAGCCTCTTCATCACAAAGGCATTCTTCTGAGGTATCGTTTGTTGATTATACTTTCTTTACTTTTTGCAAACAAACAAAAGGTTGTTTTCTGGACAAAGGCACACGGAAGTCTCACCTTGATCAGCTAGATGTTGTTTGCAGTTGTTGTGACGTTCTGTGCTTATTTTTAGATCTTCCGAAAAATCTGTTAGCTACCTTTTCTTGTGCATCAGAATAATGTTACATAAATTCTTTCGTTCACATGCTATAGAACTTAATAATAATAACATTAGTTGGACCAAACAGATAAATCGTAATCCAGCAGTGTTCTAAAATGTATTTTGTTTGGTGTCTACACTAAATATAAAGTTTGCTGTTCTACTTATGATATGAAATTTTGTTTTGTGTCCTCACATCTGGTATCCAACTACTTGCCTAAGTGTTAAAAGTAGATTCTCAGTCCGCTTCACTCATCCTTGATTTTTGTATTCACTCATCTTTTTTAACCCAACCTCTGCAGAAACGTGTTTCAGTGGAAAGATGTGCTGAACTGACAATTGTTGCAGCGACTCATGGACTAAAAGAAGCATGGATATCATATCAGGTATATTCCAATTTGGACTTAACTGCTTGGACCATTTAGGAATCGTGGACCCTGAAGCTATTCGTCAACCTCGAGATCCCTAGAAACTCTGCCCCCATATTTTCCGTTAGCGAGTGTGGACGTTTGGGTCTCGGGAGCAATGGAGCCCTTTTTTTAACCTTTGGAAATTTGTATTTTGAAGTTCCAAAACATTCTGAGCAAAAATTCTAGATGTAGGAAATAATGTGCTCTACCACTGTGAAAAAGTCTCATCTCGAAATACCCAGTATTTTGGGCTGCACAAAAATGCCAAAATCTGACATCTAAAGTAGTGAACAGTGCCAATTTTCAAACCATCAAATTCTGTCAGATTTTGTCAATTTTGTTGAGACCAAAATATAAGGTATTTCGGGTTGATATTTTGTGTGTTTCGTAGAGTACATCATTATCTGCGTGCAGAATTTTTTTCATAATTTTTTGATACCTTGAAATCAGGTTTTCAATTTCGAAAAATATAGAGCTCCATGTAGCTCAGGATCCAAAGCGATTTTCCATTAGCTTCCACATATATAATGTGTTATTTACAATCGTTCTATTGTAGTAAACTATAGCTATCATTAGATCAGAGCAACTCCCATTGTTGCTACACCCACTCTATTTACCGAGCATATACTATTGTTCAATAAAGTATGCATGACACTAAAATTACAATTTTATGTCTGGCACTCTGCCTACAGTCCAATATTTTCCATTCTGTATTTATGTTACATATATATCTGAATATTCGTGAGTCCCTTTGCAGCCTGTGCTGGCCGTTATGTACTTGGTGCAGTACGCTCCGACCATTGGACACTGGCTTATGGACAAGGTAATTTTTCTATAGTATCTTAATTTGGTTGTTTGAGATTGCTTATCATGTGTGCCACACGATTCTGTAGTACTCCCTCTGTCCAGGAATACAAGGCCACTTCATTTTTCATGTCGAACTTTGACTAATAATTTAGTCAACCAAATATAAGTTATATGTCATCCAAAAATATATCAGTGGAAAGTTCTTTGAAATGTGCATCTGATGAAATATTTTTGGATGATATGTAACTCATATTTAGTTCGCTAAATCATTAGTCAAAGTTCGCCTCGAAAACGAAGTGGCCTTGTATCGCTGGACTGAGGGTCTTATTTTAGTTAAGTTTATAATGTCAGTGCATTTATCTTGAAAGTATAGTTCACAATGTCACACTTCTTTGACTTACAAATAGTGAAGGTTCATTTGCATCCACCAACTTTTGGCAAAGTTTAGGAGCACATGTTAGGAAAAATGTACGAAAAGGAAAAACACATGAATTGGAGTGGCATGCCCCACAAATCATGTAGACTGAAAGAACATCAGGAGAAGCTAGTTGAAATACAGGTTAGGGGAAGAAAAAGGAATTAGCTAGATATGGGAGAGGAGAGAGATGTTGGACACCTTAGAGGAAATTCTGGGAGTTCTAAAAAATCTTAATTTCCTCCGAGATGTGTACAGAAGTGGATATATTTCTCTTGAATTTTAAAAGTAGACAGCTCTGATGATGCTAGAAACAGTTATTCTATCTGCCAACATACATTACAACTTGCAACCGTCACCATGATCTACTTGTAACTCTTTCCCCAGGTTGGTGCAAAGCGAGTGGATGTGGCTGCAAAGAAAGGCAATGCCTACAGTTGGAATCTCCTCTTGGGTGGCAAGAAGTCGGCTTGATGACAAATTTGCTCATTGCTCCAGTGAAGTGATAGGGGTCCTGATGACGAATTTGCTCATCGCTCCACTAAAGTGACAGGGGTTCTGAAATTAGTGCACATCTATTTAGATTATTAACCTTGTAAACCCTTGAGTTAAAATAATCCTTTGTTATCTCTTTTTAATGTTAATATTATGTGTGAAACGACCAGCATATATTTGAACTCGAGTATACTTGAACTTGAGTATATTATGTGGCATGTACTCTTTGCAATGTCACCTGTGGAGAAGTATATTTGAACTCTGAGGTACAACTTCAGCATTCCATCTTCACATTTCCGTGAAAGAACACACCATCATAGATGGAGTGTTTGCTTCTTGTGTTTATTGTGTAAATTTTGTTACTAGGTGGGTGCCTTGATGTTCTTTCTTCACGTCAAAACAAAATGCAGCTATTGTAAACCGTTGAGCTGGGCATGTATACAAGTTTGTGCTTCGCATGAACATCTGACAAAGTATTACGTTCCGTATTAACTGTCGTGGATTTATCTAGATACAGATGATTCTAGACACGTTTTAGTGTGTAGATAAATGTGAATCTAAACAAATGTACGACAAGTTAGTATGGAACAGAGGTAATACACAAAAAGAGTAAACTCTAGTTGATATGCACCAAATTACGCCGTCGCCAAGGCGTAGAGTGACAAAATGCCTATATGTGTACATACTGTTGTGCATGAAACAACATTGCACTTTAAGACAACGCCCTAATTAGATTTTGAGAAGACATTTCCTTAAACAATGAGCAAGGCATTACATATAGTACATTTGAGATATTCTACACTCAGATCGTATATCAGTGTTTCCACCCATTGAGAAAGCCATCTGGACTGTAGGGCTCCAAGAATCCAATGAACTGCACAGCATGTGGCAAGGAATTGTTAAATGATCACACAAAGCTAGAGTTTACTCCTCATGACATATCATTGCCACAAATACACGAAATGATAGCATTTTAACCCGAATGAAATCGTTTACTCCCCATGGTCTATTATTTTATTCTCAACTTCTGATCTGAATTGGCATGGAATGGTCTTATTATCTCGACGTTTTAGGCGTCTTACTGGATCACATAGCAGATTTAACTGTCACAAAAATGATTACATGGATTTCAATTTCAAGTGAAATTTGGTACTATTGTGATGTTCATATACTAGCAGTCTAGCTTTCCTATATCTGATTTGTAAGTGTGCACAGACAGAGAAGGGCAAATATGATTAATTCATTAGAAAGTGCCCAAGAGCCAATAATTTGCTTCAGTGATAAAAACAGCAACAAAAGAACTATCTGGTGATTTGAGATGCATCACCTTTATTACATTAGTCTAGCACGCCTGACAAATAAACAGGAAGCTTGTACATGTACCTTCAAACCATCGTTAGACCATCTGGCGCCATAACCTTCATGCACACGAATTTCAAAAACAGGTCCATAGGGCTGTGTCAGATGAACATTTATCCAACAACACTCACGTAACAAACGGTCAATGACTTGGGACGAAAGTTGGTTCTTGTCTGGATCTGTAGATAAATATTTCAACACAATTTTACCATAATGGTAAGTCTCCAACTCGATGAATGTTAAGCCGGAACATATCTTTACCACTTCCATGGAGGCAGCCCCACCATCCATCGCTACTCCTGTGAACATGTTTGGACAGTGCCCTTGCAGCATCAGTTAAGGAACAAGTTTTCACCTCCAATACAACACGACACCATCAATCGAAGGTACAAGGGAAATTTCACATGGTGGAGGCTACACAATATTTAGGAACCAAAAATGTTTGGATAGGACAGCATTTCAATAAAAAGAAAGAAAAGTAGTCGTAAAAGCAAAACTTACAGTTGGTTTGTGTAGTTTCATACAAGATGATATTAACACGGATCTTGGAGGAGGTAGTCCATCTGGAACTGTTCCTGCTGTGTTTGCCAGACCAAGGAGTCTACCCAATCCATCATAATGCAGTCCCTGGAAAATAACAGGAGCCAAGTTTAAGAAACACAGAACCAGCTCTTGATCTACTACAAGTGCCCGTGTATGATTGTTCAACTTAACATCACCTAATGGACCTTAAACAGTATTTATTGATAGCCAGAACATGAATCCAATACAAATATTACTAGTTAGGAGTTGGCCCATTAAGCTTTAACAAACATTCACAAAACACCGAGCTACATTGTCAATTAGTGTTGTTGAATGTGTGTTTACAAAGTACATATATAGTATATAAGACATAACAGCCTTGTATACCAAAAAGCAGACATATAAGATGTGCCATCATAAAAACGATTGCAAATGTTCTGGAAACAGTACAAACAGAAGAAATGCTGAACAAAATGGGGAGCTGTGCCACTCACAGCAAGAAGCTCTGTCATGGTTATGTAAGGTTGCCTTAGTGGCTTTGAAACAGAAATTGCTAAGACTCCATAAGAGTTCTCCTTTTCCTCTGTGTAGAATTTCCTATAGACTTTGACACCTGCATATGCAGATAATTTAGTCCATTATCTGGTCACATATAACATTATTGTATAAAAAAATGATCATATTAGTGACAAAGAACATGTGAACAAACATGGGGTATGATGGACCTGAGCTATTTCGGAAATGTGTACCCACCCACATATCTTGACCTAAGTTGTGCTTTTTTGGTGCAATAATGTCTGAAGATTAAGGAGGTAGCAAACTAGCATACATCTTTGGAGCTGAATTAAATTATATTATCTATGGGGCCTACCAAACCGAGAAGAATCAGCACATCATGGATTGACAATAAGATAGCTTTCTAAGAAATATGTATAAGGTTCCACAGCAATACAGCAGATACACTGATATTACTTTCAACAACTTCTTACACACAATATTATCTAGACTATATCACCAAGTTAGAACCAACTATTGGTTCTCGTTTATGCTCAAACTTTAGTCCAGGGACCACTCGTGAGTTTAGACAAAATCATTGTACATAGACAAGTGCCAAAATATGTTCTTAAAAGGAATAGCTCATGAATGACCAAAGGTACAGAAATGATGAGAAGTAATCAGGTTTCAGAACACAATACAAGTAACACTGTGATGCTATGAAATTAATTACCTTCTTCAATTGATGATATACCAGGAACAACATTTGAGATCGTCTCTGCTTGAAGCATCTCAGAGAACGAAATGTATTTTCTAACTGCCTGAAATACAAAAATAAGCAATGGAGATTTACTACTCTTGAATAAAAAAATATATGATCAGGAGAAGAAGGATTATTTGACCAATCATCGTATTATGAAAAAAAATCAAAGCACATATTTTGAAATGGCATGAATAATGGAATTTTCTATCTGACAAATATGTCAATTGACTGCATATTCATAAAGATGAAATAGTTTCAGTGATCCTCTCAACTGTTAAGGGAGAAGAAAGTTTTAATCGTGTCATCAGCCAGTAGTGTAGCAATAAGATGATCAACTGATAGCAATATAAGGTTTATCCTTAAAAAAGTTTACTAATTTGATGATAATGATACAAAGATATAAAAAGTATTTTCACAAAACTAGCAAATAGTGTTACCTCAACGTCAAGCAAGAGGCATTTATTGAAGAGCAACGAAGAACCTTGTGTAATCCTGGGATAAAATGACAATAAACATGATTACATGAATAGCTTGACATTAGCCCTAATGTGTAATCCTGGGATGGTAGGACATTAGGGCTGTAACGTTTTTACAACGTATGTCAACTTAGAATTTGAGCTTTAAATTTTTGAAAATCAGATACGCGTACCGGTTGTAATTACCAGCTGCTAACCTCCCTTCAACATTCTTGGATCCAGCTGCAGGAGTACACATGATTCAAGTTAGAAAATGTGGTTGACATAAAAAAGAATAAATTTAAGTTACAAGTTTCCTCGAAATAAATCAATTAACGCCCTACAGCTTTATCTGTACAACTAAAACCAATGAAAGTGGAGAAGGGATTCGGGCATCATTCAAATGAAATTCATCATTTTAAGGAATACTGATCAAACGCAGCTAAATGATTAGGTATATTGAACACTAGAGAAAAATCAAGCATGATCATCATATTAAAGGTAGACGTAATAATTAGTACATATATAACTACAGGGAAGATAGGAATATCAGATAGATGATGACAGCTATACAGAACCACAAGAAAAAACTTGTGACTTACCACGGAGTTGAGTGAAATATGGTTCTTGAACATGTAGCACAAACTCCACGGCATCATACATCTAGTGAATAGAAATGACAACAATTAGCAACAATCAAACACATTGCAGGAAAGGGCCTGTCTCAAAATCTTTAAATAAACCAGTAAACAAATTATACATGTACATGTGGGAGTACATTACTAACTTGCAAAAAACACAGAAGTTTACTTTCATTTGTAAATTGCACAAAAAAGACGAAACTGAGTCAAAAATAGCAATTATTTGGATAAGTGATTTGTTTTTGCATAGCTCAGAAAAATTATAGGTTTTCACGAAAATTCGGATAACCAGATTATACATCAATTTGTGCACGCGTGACTTTGTAGTAATTCTGTAGAGTCGATTGCTTGCGGTACCAGGCATCCACATTGCAGAAAACGGAGAATTCACCGCACTTCATTTTCATTACATGTAGTAATCTGTGCAGGAGGCTGATCCCGAGAGGCATTAGTGCACATATACAGGTATCAGTGTCTGCAGTGGGAATCATTATGCTACTCGTCTTTTATGGCCGCAATTCATAACCGATAGATTGTAAACATGCCATCGTAAAAGTCTAAACACATTACACATACATGCTTAACTCATTGGCAATAGCTTCAGATGATTATTGGTCTGACAATCTTTTATTTTTCCTTCCACGAAAAAACAACATCTTTTTCCTCCAAATTCCTTGTTTGACAACTAATGCGCACATATTCATATATTCAGCAAATGGGGGAAGAATTACCCGCTTTAACTCGGCGCCCTTCTCCAGCAGGACCGCCTCCCACTCCACCTCCCTCTTGCGCGAACCATTCTCCTCCGCAGGAGTTCCTACCGCCCCTTCCCCCACTGGGGGTCCCGGGATCTGCCCCTCCTCCACGCACCCCGCGAGCTCTGTGGCCAGCTTATCGCACAGATCGTCGTCCAGGAGGCGGGAGCAATAAGAGGGGGACAGAGGGAGGGCCGGGTCTGGGGCGGCGACGTGGGAGGAGAGGACGAAGCGGAGTAGTTCGCCGATGGTGGCGGGCGAGAGGGCGACGGCGCCCACGCCCGGCGATGGCGGCGAGGAAGAGTGGTCTGTAGTCGCCATTTCTTGTGCTGAAGTGACGAGATTCGTACAGACGGTTCACAATCTGAAAGGGTTTGACTTCTGACTTCTGATGAACAGCCCATTTGCTTCTGTTCGCCGTGACTAAAAACACAATAAAAAATAAAGGACAATCTATGTAGTACTATATTCAGCTTTTATTCCCTAATCCTAAATCGTATATCTTCTATTTCTGATTAATTGAAACCTACTTACTACCCTATTTCTGTATCCCTTAAAATGAGTCCCGGCCCTCTTACCAGCCGGAACCAATGGGCATCCACGTGGTTGTCTCTGCGGGCGCTGGGTGCCCCTCATAGTCCCGGTTCGTATTACGAACCAGGACAAATGGTTCTCTGCGCGGCAGAATTTTAGGCACTTTCTCTGCCGCGGCAAAAAATTTAATTTGTATTTTTTTCATTTCAAAATAGTTTTCTACGCTATCACATATCGTACATGTTCGTGCATACATAAGATAACTTCTCTTAAGATCGAGCATACAAATATATACATGATAGTTACACATGGAGATCACAATTATCGGGACTAGAGCCCGTCTATTCAATTACACGGTCAGGGATCATCGACGCTTATTCACACTAAATTCTCTGGCGTCATCTATCATCTCGTTCATCAAGAATCCTGCCAGTTCTTCAGCAATTGCTACTACGCGTTGCTGTGGTAGGAGCTGATCCCGCATTTTCTCGAACTATATAAGAAAATGAGATCAATATGAATATCAATCATGATAACAAAAAGTGACGGTAATAAAAATAATGTTATAAATGTATTGCTTACATCGACTCTATAATCATTCAGCTCACTGGTAAACGTGCGAATGAACTCGCAAACGTAAAATCCACATAGATTCGTCCCCCGTGGCTGCCTCGCGCACTTTACGAGAATAGAATTCAATCAAAATAATAATCATGCATCATAATGTATTGAAACTAGAAGTAAAGAGATGCGCCTACTACTTATCGAGACCGGCTTAAACGTCAGCTTCTCAGTAAAGTCACCCGTAACCGCACTCTTGAACTGGTTCCAAATCCTACCCGGTAAAGAAAATGAATGAGTTATTTATTACGTGATATCTCAGAAAATCAACGAAAGAGACCGCTGTAGCGCAAAAATCACCTCTGGAGCATGTCCTGCATGTCACTAAACTGTTTCAGGGGTCTCTTTAATGGGTCCATGACTTCAACTCTTTCCTTATCAAGTTGAATGTCCATGAGAATCCAGTGAAAACTGTACATGTTTATATATACATTAGTAACTCATCAATTACACTTAACATCGAGTAAGCAAAAGAGAATGTGTACAATAGAGTAAGAAACTCACGCGAAATTGTAAGGAAACAGTATATGGTCACAGAAAGTTTGCTCCGTTAGAAACCTTAGAAGGTTTTCCTGTGTTTCCTCGGGTTTATCCTTTAGCGTCTGACAATGTATTTTATCTGGGTCAATGAACTCAACACTGAAGATTGACCTTCTTTTACATTCCATGATCTTCATTCTGCATAATAATAGAGTACAAAAGGATATAATTAGGATAATTACATGCAATGAACTGAACAACTGAAAAAAATGAACAGCTTATATATAGACAATGAATTCAACAACTTACAGACAATAGCAACTCATGAGACTTTTGTCGATGGCGTCTAAAGTGTATAACTGGAAGAGTTCTGGAAACTCAACATGGACCTCATCTTCTCGGAAGTAGTAGTCATGTGGGACTTTCGCCACGATCATTATTCTCTCCTCCTTTACGGCTTTCAAGTACCATTTATGTAAACTCCGCATTTGTGTTGGCAGTTGTTGGAACTGCTCAAAGCTGACCAGAGGCTTCCCTGGGACATATGTAGGGACTACCTGAGCCTTGGGTAACTTTTCATCCTGGGAACCTAGCAATTCCTCAACAGTCACATTCATAGCGGCCGCAAGCTTCTTAGCTTGTTCCATATCCTGCTGGGGAGTGTCATAGGATACCACCTTGAGGGGTGGGGTCGATTTTTTGGCCTGTTCCCCGAGCTGGGGGACGTCCTTTCTTTTCCCGGTTGCACTTTGACTTGATGATTTGCTCCCGCTTGCACTTCTACTTGATTTGCTCTTCTTCACTTCCTTCTGAAGTGTGCGTCGATAGTCATCTGGCTTATGGTGCACGTCATATTGCGATTTTGTGTTCAGAAAAGAAAGTGCATACGCTTTTTGCTTCTCGGTGTATACCGGGGCGGGCTCGGGTTTCTTCTTTTGAAGCTGCGCAACACATTCGGCCTTTACGATCATGTCGGTTTCCTCGTCAGTACGATCGTAAGGTCTGATAGAAAGATTCTTATGAGGTACTCTTGGGAGGGGCGACATTGTTGTTTTGGGCTCCTGCGTCGTTTAGTACTAATCGGAGGCTGCGGCGGAGATCGAGATGGACTCGGGCTATGGTTGTCGTAGTCATGGGGTGGGCTTCTTGGAGGAGATGGAGGTGAAGGTGACATGCGACCACTCGGAGGCAGTGTTGGCTTTGGCGTCCAGCCTGGAAGCTTGATGTTATTCTTGTCCCATAGAATGATACCACTCAGTACTTCTCCGAGTGTCCTCTCACCTTCAGGTCCAGGGATGTCAAGCTCCATTGAGTCCCACCCCATTGCGATTTCATCCACACCAACTTTAGCATAGCCAGCTGGAATCTCACGGCCATGCCAGCATGCGCCAGGTGGACAAGGTAAAGCACATCCGACCGCCACCTTGATGGATAGGTTCTTCACCTTCTGATGGAGCTCACAAGATGCCTGCTCCTTGATTCCATCCACGGGGTAGCCGGGACTGCCATCTACCATACGTGCATCGTCAGAAGGGACCTCCGATTCAGCCACGCTGCTTTTCCGCTGAGATGGGACGGAGGTAATATTGAGTACAGGATCTTGCAGGCGCGCTGCTCCTCGAAGTTCGTCAATCTGTTGCTGATGCATTCGAAGTGTTCCTATCAACTCGGTGAACTTGTCTCCCTCCTCCTCCTGTCGTCGCCTCTTTGCTCTCTCTCGGCTCCTATAAGTATCTCTGTCTTTGGGAAACCCCATCTCCCACGTATAACTAGGGCCAAGGCCTCGTACACGTCCTCCGCGTTCGTCATTCTCGAGGACCTTTGTCAGCAAGTCTTTCTCTCTATCGGGATGGAACTTTGTTGTCCCCGCTTTAATCTCCTTCACCACTTTCTGCCATGTATCCCGGGGTATCCTAATCCCGTCACTGCAAATAAGGTCCCCTGTACTTTTGTCATACTCACTCCCATGCCCAAGGAACCAATTCCTTGCCCTCAGATCCCATTCTTCGCGTATTGGTTCTAGAGTGATCCCTTTAGCAAGCAGCTCATTCTCTTTAGCATCCCACTTTGGCATGGCAGCCGCGTAGCCCCCTGGCCCCAGGTGATGGTGATATTTCTTTATCGCGGCATTTTTCTTGTTTTTTCGACATTTCCATAGCAGGTTGTGACTCCTTGTACTTCACAAATGCATCCCAGTTAGCCTGCTGCTTCGTTAGATAGCATTCAAATTTAGGAGCCTTCTTCGTCTTCTGATACTTTTGCCATAATGCTTTCTTCCAGTTCTTGAATAGTTCAGCCATCTTCGTAAGAGTCCACTGCTTGACTTTCTTCCTCAATGCAGCTGTGTCGGCATCATCTTCACATTCTGGCAGGGTGAAATGTGTCATGAGGTCATTCCAAAGACCCTCTTTGCACCTGTCGGAGACATACTCACCCTCTTTCGCCCCTTTGGTCTTATTCCACTCTCGAACGGTGATCGGGATGCGATCCCTAACCATAACTCCGCATTGTTGTTTAAATACAGTTTTAGCCTTTTCGGGTTCCACCGGTTCACCCCGTGGTGATACCCGCGTAATTGTATAACGCGTAGATGCGTCCAACTTTTTGGCCGGGCCTCGTTTGGAATATTTTTTGCTCGATGTGGAGGCCTAAGAGAAGAAACATTCGTCAATTTATATATATATATACAACTCAGTTAATGCATCTACTGATCACCAGACTTCATATATATACCTCGTCGTCGGCTTCTCCACCACCGGAGCCGTCGGCTTCTCCTTGATCATTTCGGTCGACCTCCTCTCCCTCACCGGAGGGGTTCAGATAAATCGACGGAGATTCGGGTGGATCAACATGGGGGGTGTCGTTGATCATATCCTCGAGAATTTCTTCCTGTGCTAGGTCTCTCTGGATTGGATCCATAGTTTTCTACAAAATGCACAGAATAACCATTTTCATTCAATATTGCTGCATAAAATAACACTAAACAATAATATGAACACGCAATTTGCTACCACCCTAAGTTCGGGGGCCCGCGAGCACCACCACCCTAACCCTAAGTCCGGCTACCCGCGAGCACTACCACCCTAACCCTAAGTGCGGGGCCCCGCGAGCACTACCACCCTAACCCTAAGTGCGGGGCCCGCGAGCACTACCACCCTAACCCTAAGTGCGGGGCCCGCGAGCACTACCACCCTAACCCTAAGTGCGGGGACCCACGAGCACCACCACCCTAACCCTAAGTGTGGGGCCCGCGAGCACTACCACCCTAACCCTAAGTGCGGGGGCCCGCGAGCACCACCACCCTAACCCTAAGTCCGGCTGCCCGCGAACACTACCACCCTAACCCTAAGTACGGGGCCCGCGAACACTTTATATTACACTACTATATACTACTAAAAAATAAAAAAATATACTACACTAATTATTAACATACTACACTAATATATACTACTAAAAAAATAAAAAATACACTTTATATTACATTACTATATATTACTAAAAAATAAAAAAATATACTACACTAATTATTAGGGTAGTTATTTCTTTAGCACTACTATATATATTATTACTAGTAATAAATATATATACACAAACATATATATACTATATTTATATACTAGTAATAAATATTACAATATAAAAAAGATACAAGAAATAAAAAAACATATATATACTATATCTATATGATCTATTACTATTATACACAAACATATTTATATATACTATATCTATATATACTAGTAATAATTATTAACATATAAAAATACACTAGAAATTAATATATACTATACTAGTAATACTACTAATAATTCTATCTATTACTAGTAATAATTCTTAATTAATATATAAAAAATACAAAAAATTAAAAAAAGTGGTCGGGCTCGGGCTCGCCGATCGGGGCCGGCGGGGATGGAGGCAGTGCGCGCGGTCGCGGGGCGCCGCCCGGGCTCGAGCGGCACGCGGTGGGATGGCCGGGGATGGGGACGGAGAGAGGCAGTACCTCCCAGCAACGGGCCGGCGGACATGCGCGCGTCTCGAGAGGCGGCGGCGCGGCGCCAACACGGCGGTGTGGCTACGCGGACCAATGAAAAAAATAGCGCGCTATTTAACGCTATTAGCGCCGCTATAGCGTTTTCAGGAGCTGGACGCTATGCTATGCATTCCAGGGGTGCTATGGCGCTACGCACGCTAAATACGGCGCTATGCGCGCTATTTGACGTTACATCGTAGCGACGCTATTTTTCTGTTGATTTTTAGTAGCCCATTTTGGCCCAGTGGTCTACCCTAAATTCCTAATCCCATTCATCTTGTTCATCTGATTAAGTAACTTTACGCTGCCATTTTATGATGTTTATTTGATCTTTGTTGTACTTGTGGTTGTGTTCTGGACTATGTGAACTACGTGTCTATGACTCTATGTTAGTGTGTGTGAAATTCTGAATTATGGTTGTGATTTCGGCTATGTGATATAGAGTTATGAACTATGCAAACTATCTCTAGTTGATGTTTGGCTGGAGAATGCTATATCTATGGTTTTATAGTTGTAGAACGCTATATTTGTGATTTTGTAGCTACTGAAATCCTGTTTTTTCATACTTTTTGTGAAACACTATTTTAAAAAATAGCGCGCTATTAGCACGCTATAGCGTTCGTAGTATTTTTTTGAAGCCCGCGCTATTTAAGTTAGCGCGCTATTTTTTTCATTGACGCGGACGAGCGTCTGGAGAGGCGACAACACGGCGGGGTGGCTACACGGACGGGCGGAGAGGCGGCGGCGTAGCTCCAAATTTTGGCAGCCTGGCGGCGTACTGCTAGCTCCTTGCGAGATGTGCTCCGGTCGATGGATTCGACCGAGAAAGAAGCGGCACAATAAATACCCCCACACCCTTTAGTCCCGGTGCGTGGCACAAACCGGGACTAAAGGGGGGTCTTTAGTCCCGGTTCCAGCCACACACCAGGACTAAAGGCTTTGGATGCCTTTTCGCCTGCAGAGCCTTTAGTCCCGGATGGTGTTCTGGGCCGGGACTAAAGGCCCAAATTTGCACGCGCTGGGCCTAGGTTGGCGCCTGTTTTTTCAAATATTACAATTTGTAACTATTAGAGTTTTTAAACATTTGAATTATAGAGTTTTTGCATACTTATGAATTTGAGAAAATTTTCAACATGAAAAGTTTTTGAATTTGAATAAGTAATCCAAATCTATTTTCTGTTTTATAAAATAATTATTCTAACTAGTGAAATTAATAACCATTTTGCCATTTCCAATTTAAAAATGCATTAACTATTATATTTTGCATATTTTTAACATAAAAAGTGCTTGAATTTGAATCTGAGATTCAAATCCATTTTCTGTTTTATAAAATAATTATTCTAACTAGTCAAACTATTAACCATTTTGCCATTTTCATGTGATTCCGACGCCCTGGTGGTCTTCCTCCGGCGAAACCCTAGACCGGGGGCCTCGGATCTTTTACCCCTGTAGCTTTCTCCGTACGAGGGTAGCCCCTTTAGGGTTTAGGGTTTAGGGTTTAGGCTTGGTCGTTGCCATAGCACATCTAGACTCATATCTGCCGCCTCTCTCCACTCTATCCCATGACTTTGACCATACCTCTAACCCCAGGGAGGCGGAGTTGGAGTCTTTCACGGGCTAGCAGGAAAATATTTTCTGAGGCGGAACTTCCGAAGATGCCATAGGGCGTGTGCACCAAGGGCATCTTCGAGAAATTTCGCCACCGGAGATTTCCCAACCCTTTCCTCCATCCATGGGGATGAAACTCTCCATCCATGTTGGCTCCATAGCACATCTACACTCATATCTGCCGCCTCTCTCCACTCTATCCCATGGCTTCCACCATACCTCTAACTCCAGGGAGGCGGAGATGGAGTCTTTCATGGGCTAGCAGGAAAATATTTTTCGAGGCGGAACTTCCGAAGATGCCATAGGGCGTGTGCACCAAGGGCATCTTCGAGAAGTTCCGCCACGGGAGATTTCCCAACCCTTTCCTCCATCCATGGGGATGAAACTCTCCATCCATGTTGGCTTGTTGAGTTGCTTGCCATGGTGTATCGATGCTCCCTTTATATTACTATTCCCTTTATATTCGACAAGAAGCTAGACGGGACCTTGCTACTGAAAAGGACTTCAAAAAAGATTTCCTTCTCTTCTTTGGTAAGAGCGTAGTTGGCAAGCCCTTGAAACTGCCCTGGATGCTTGCCGTCTCGTCCTTTATGATGTTGCTGGTCCTCCCGTGCTGCCGGGGTATCTTTTGACTTCCCATACAAGCCCAGGAAGCCTAGAATATTCACGCAAAGATTCTTCGTCAGGTGCATCACGTCGATTGCAGAGCGGACCTCATGCACTTTCCAATAGGGCAGCTCCCAAAATATAGATTTCTTCTTCCACATGGGTGTGTGTCCGGTAATGGGGTCTTTCGGAACAGGTTGTCCTCCAGGACCCTTTCCAAAGATTACATCCAAATCCTTGACCATACCAAATACATCAGCACCACTACAGGGGATAGGCTTCGTCCGGGTTTCTGCCTTGCCATTGAAATGCTTGCCTTTCTTATTTAAGGGATGACTGGGCGGAAGAAAGCGGCGATTGTACGGGTACACATTATTTCTACATTTATCCAGATATATACTTTCAGTCTCATCTAAACAGTGTGTGCATGCATTGTATTCTTTGTTCGTCTGTCCTAAAATGTTACTAAGAGCAGGCCAATCATTGATGGTTACGAACAGCAACGCTTGTAGGTCAAATTCCTGCTGTTTGTGCTCATCCCACACACGTACACCTGGTTTGGACCACAACTATAGAAGTTCATCAACTAATGGCCTTAGGTACACATCAATGTCGTTGCCAGGTTGCTTCGGGCCTTAGATGAGCACTGGCATCATAATGAACTTCCGCTTCATGCACAACCAAGGTGGAAGGTTGTAGATACATAGAGTCACGGGCCAGGTGCTGTGACTGCAGTTCTGCTCCCAAAAGGATTCATGCCATCGGTACTTAGACCAAACCATAAGTTCCTTGTGTCACCAGCAAAGTCTGGGAAGTCTCTCTCGATTTTTCTCCACTGCCGACCATTAGCAGGGTGCCTCAACATCCCGTCTTTCTTACGGTCTTCCATGTGCCATCGCAACAACTTGGCATGCTCTTTATTTCTGAACAAACGTTTCAACCGTAGTATTATAGGAGCATACCACATCACCTTGGCAGGAACTCTCTTCCTGGGTTGCTCGCCCTCAACATCACCAGGGTCATCTTTTCTGATCTTATACCGCAATGCAGTGCATACCGGGTATTTATCCATATTCCCGTACTTCTCACTGCGGTAGAGGATGCAGTCATTAGGGCATGCATGTATCTTCTGCACGTCTAATCCTAGAGGGCAGACAAGTTTCTTTGCTTCGTACGTACTGGAGGGCAATTGGTTATTTCTTGGAAGCAGCTTCTTCATTATTACCAGCAACTTTTCAAATCCCGAGTCAGTCATACCGGTCTCTGCCTTCCACTTCAACAATTTCAGTGTGCTACCCAGCTTCTTCTGGCCATCTTCACAAGTTGGATACGACAATGTGTTGTGGTCCTGTAACATCTGCTCGAACTGCAACCTCTCCTTTTCTGTGTCGCAGTCTCGCCTTGCATCACTAATGACCCAACCAAAATCATCAACAGGCTCATCTGGTTCCCGTTCTTCACCCCTTCTTTTTTATTATCTTCAACTGCGGTATCATCGTATTCAGGGAACATAGGTCGGTAGTTGTCATCATCGTTCTCTTCTTCATCGCCGTCTTCCATCATAACCCCTCTTTCTCCGTGCTTGGTCCAAACATTATAGCCGGACATGAAACCGGACCGAAGCAGGTGGCTCTGAATGACTCTTGAGGAAGTGTGAGCCCGCTCATTCCGACATTCAACACATGGACAACACATAAAACCATCCCTCCGCTTGTTCGCCTCGGCCACAAGGCGAAAAGAACGCACGCCTTCTCTGTAAGCGTCAGAGCGTCGGTCACCATACATCCATGGGTGGCTCATCTGCATCATACAACCATGCACATATATCAAACGCAATCACGGTGCTTAAATTAGTACCGCGCAGTCAAAACGAGAAAATAGTTGCTAACTTTTTAGGACACTTCAAAACAAAGAGGAGAAACCTTAAGTGTCGCTCTGGCAGCTCATATCATATTTTGTCTTGTGTGAATTCAAGTGGCATCGCTCTAATAGGCATTTCACCGAACACCTCTAGTGCATATGAAGAAAAAAAGTTAGCACAAAGTTATACCCACCTCTCACATAGAAAAAAACAGGAGAGAGTGGAGGGCTGGGTGCATATATATAGGGTCAGGCCATTAGTCCCGGTTTGAGATACAAACCGGGACTAAAGATTCTGCGCGCCGGCCTAGACCTATTTGTCCCGGTTTGTATCTCAAACCGGGACTAATGGCTCCTTACGGACTGGGACATAGTGCCTCGGCCTCCTCGGCCCGTCTGGTTCGACCATTAGTCCCGGCCCCAGCCACGGCCAGGACTAATGGCCCGAACCAAAGGCCCATTTTCTACTAGTGGTATATTTCACAAGTTAGAATCTAACAGTACAAGGTAATGAAGTGATTGCTTCGAAAAATACTACCCTTAAGATCAATTGCTTTACATGACGTAGTGTACTAATTTACTGGACCAATACGTCATAATCGATTAAAACAAAGCTAGAGGTCATCTGGTGGATATATTCGTTGTATGTACCTTAAAAATGGAGTGCTTGATCAAACTTTGGACCAAAGTCGAGAGCAGATAGCAGTTTTTTGATGAAGCCAATTGATTTAACTACCTCATCAGAACGAATATTTCAATTCCGAGATGCTTGCTTCAACCCATAAATGGATTTCTGAAGTTTGTATACCTTGTCAGCATTAGGCAGATCGACAAAACCATCAGGATGTATCATATACACGTCCTCGATTAATTTCCATTTAGGAAACTCATTTTGACATCCATCTGTCATATCTCATAGTCAAAATAGGCTGCTATAGCTAACATGATCCAAACTGACTTAAGCATCAATACGGGTGAGAAAGTCTCATCGTAGTCAACTCCTTGAACCTGTCAGAACGTAGTCGCGACAAGCCATTCTTTATAGACAGAAATATTTTCATCCATATGAGTTTTCTTCTTAAAGACTCATTTGCACTCGACGGGTCTTGCACCGTCTGGCAGATCAACCAAGTTCCAAACTTGATTTTCATCTATGAACTTTAACTCGGATCTCATGGCTCCAAGGCATGACTCAGAATCGGATCCCACCATCGCTTCCGAATAAGTTGCCGACTCATCACTGTCTAACAGTAATACATCACGAACACTTCGCAATCTGGCCGACCTTCGCAGTGTAGGTGCAGCTGCCGGCTCGGCTACCACGACCGGCTCAACCTCTAAGGCTTTTGTCGACTCGCTACTGGCCGGTTCCTGTCGAATTTCTTCGATCTGCAGCGTGGTCCCACTGACTCCCCGACTGAGAAACTCTTTCTCAAGGAAGACGCTGTTCTGAGTGACAAACACTTTGCCCTCTTTTCGGTTATAGAACTAGTAACCCAAGGTTTCCCTCGGATACCCCATGAAAATACACTTATCCGACTTGGCTGTAAGCTTGTCCGACTGAAGTCACTTGACAAATGCTTCATAACCCCAAATCTTAAGAAAAGAAAAACTTGGCCTTTTGCCCGTTCACATCTCGTGTGGTGTCTTCTCTGCCAATTTTGATGGTACTCTGTTTAGTGTGAACGCCGCTGTTTTTAGACAATAACCCCAAAATGATATAGATCTATCTAAGTCATCATTGATCGTACCATAACTAACAAGGTCTGATTCCGCCGTTCCGACACACTGTTTCTCTGCGGTGTTCCCGATGGAGTGAGCTGAGGAACTATTTCACAACTCTTTAGATGGTTATCAAACTCATGGCTCATGTACTCGCCTCCTCGGTCCGACCGAAGAAACTTTATTTTCTTGCTAGGTTGATTTTGTACTTCATTCTGAAATTCTTTGAACTTTTCAAAGGCTTCCGACTTATGTTTTATCAAGTAGATATATCCATATCTACTCAAATCATCAGTGAAGGTAATGAAGTACTGATGAATGCATATTTGCATCATGTTTTACATTATCATTTTGCATTGTAGATGTAGGATCTTGGTATTTTACGGTGCTCGCGCGCACATTTTATGTCTGTTTTTACCAGGATCAGGACAGATGATGGATCCAATGGATACAATTCTTGGAGTATTTGTACTATGGAGAAAATGAGTCAAAAACAACGTAAATCACTTATTTGGAAAATATTAATAATACCAGAAAAAACCAGAAGCGAACAAAGAAGGCAGAGAATTCAATGACCAACTATATGACCGGAGCAAATTTTCTGGCCGTATAGCTCCGGCCGTATAGTTGGCGCCGCCTCTGCCTCCTCAAATAGTTTCACCCCGTGCAACTGGTTCCGGGAGACGACATATAGTACACCCAGAAATTGCAGAAACCTCACCTCCAGAAGGCATCTAGAGGGGGAACTCATCCACCAGGGATCCATCTTCGCCCTGCGTAGATCTAGGAGGCAAAGGCATCGATCTTCATCATCCACCGCTGCATCACCACCATCTCCATCTATCCCATCTACATCTTGACTGGATCTTGTTATAATTTCCGTAATTGTTGTGGATTTATACAAGTACTATTCATCTATGATAGATTCCATTGTTATTGCTTTGATGTTGAAACCCTAGTATGAGATTGAAATAAGATAAAGTCTATTATGATATTCATCGCTATGACCATGTGTTAGATTTTCTACATCTTGATGTTGAGAGAAGTCAACCTCTCAATATTTTCCTCTCGTGGGGACTTGATGGAGGAAACCTACTTGTTGGTAAACAAAGATATGCTAGCACTTACAATGACTATAAAGCTGTTGGCACCCCTTACATATCAACTTGGAAAACCAAGGAAACTCACGGAACACTATCCATGCCATGAGATACGTCCTACGGGATTACGTCTCTTAATAGTGTAGTAATTCGATTGATGTCGATTGCTGACTACTGTGGTTATGAGGATGATGTGAGCAGCGGTTGCTGCCTATTTGTCCAAATACGGAGTTCCTCTCACACATATATAGTTGAGAATGTTCATGATGATAATCTTTATCTTAGCTCCTTATAATACTAGTGGTGTATCTGCTACTCCCGGGGAACGCTTTTCCCCTACTACAGTTCCAATCTCTCTTACATACGCGATACTTAATTTTTGTATCCAGTTGTTTTACTTTACTTTATTATTGCTCTTATACCTCAAATCCAAATACACCTTTTTACACAATACTCGCATTTTATCTTGTCACTTAGAACTTTATCTAGCATTTCTATCGTAATATTTATTTCAAGAGTTATTAGACTTCGGACTCCTGCTCCCTGTGGGATCGATATCTTTATTTCGAAACTAGCTACAAACGATCTGTGCACTTGCAGTCATCAAGCTATTTTCTGGCGCCATTGCCGGGGAGCTAAGCGCTGTAGGTCTTTTAGTTTTTTCTTATTTATCTTTGTCTTGCTAAATTTTGTTTTGAGTTACAGGTTTTCACCAACATGATGGAGTTTGAGCATATGACTAGTGCTAACCCACTCAACCACTTTGGGAAGCCCTATGATATCTATATCTTCTTATAAAGTAGACCCCCACTAACTATTCTATCTCAACATGCAAGCTATCCACATCACCTACTTTAATAGACACACAAAAGTCCATGTCATCCCACTAACAATCATTTATAATAGTGTATTTTACATGCAAACCAATCCACGTCATCTATTTTCTTCCATCCAACTATTCATGTCACCAATTTATGTTAGTCAAATATATGATAATTTTACATCAATTTAATTTACGATTTCAACTAATTTAAATAAATTCATTCTTTCTCTATAAATTCTTTTAGAAAACTTCAAGTTCTATATGTATTATACCTTTTTATTTATACAATGTAGTTTTTGAAGATATTTCCGCTGCAACGCGTGGGGTATTTTTCTAGTTTATAAAAGAGACAACTCCAATGAGAAGACAAGGGGGTTTGAAATAAATCCTCTAATACTTAGTATTCTACATAAGAAGCAATTTACCGGAGATGAAGAAGATACTGATCCATATGAGCATATTGCATGTTTTAAAGATATATGTGGCACTTTTCTATTGATGGGATATACCGCCGATGAGGTAAGGGTTAAACTTTTTAGTCACACTTTGAAAAGTATAGCTCTCTCATGGTATAGATCTCTACCCCTGAAGCCACTACTACTTGGGATAATCTAGCTTGTGAATTTCTATCAAAATATTATTCGTTATCAAAATCTTTTGGAATAAGACGTCTTATAATGACTTGGAAGAATCATTCTAATGAAGGACTAGTAAGATCTTATATTAGATTTAAAGATTTACTACGACTATGTCCTCATCATGATTTGCCTCAATAGTATTTACTACATATCTTTTATGGCGGTTTAATTGAACCTAATAAAATTGAACTAGACTCTTTCATGAAAGGAGCCTTTATAAATCTTCCTATACCTAAATCTTGGGCCTTACTTAATAGAATTCGTGATCATAGAGTTTCATGGAATTTTGGTCTAGGAAGTGAAGGAGGCATAGTGTATTCATGACTATAATAAAAAAAGCCATGTTAAAGAATTATCTAAAGAACTTTATTTGGATTCAGATCTTGTGTTGCAAGTTGTTAAAGCTTTTATAGAACATATTAAAGCTCCAAAGGAGGGACCAGTCAAGTATGATCCACCACCCGAACCAGAAAAGAAAGGAGAAGATAAAGCAACACTGGCCTCCCTAGAACCAATATATGAAATGTCTTTCCCTAACACTGCAAAAAAGCATATTCTTGAATATGAACAGGTCAAAGCAACTCAGGAGAATAAGGAAGAGGAAAGCATGCTAGAAGTCGTGGAACATCTGGAAGAAACCAAAGATGAAGAGGTAACCAAGGAAGCAATTATGGCTATGTACGCACATTGTAACATAGTTGAACTTGATGAAGCGACTTCCGTATTGGTTGAAGGTAAAACAACGGCAAAAGATGTGGGTAAGCCTATTCTCCCCTACATATTTAAAGAAACCTCTCATTACGGTTTATGTGATCTTGGCACCGAAGTTAATATTATATCTTATGATTTCTACTTAGAAATAAAAGAAGAAATAGAACCGGCTACAATCAAAAATACTGATATAACGATTATGTTAGCCAATAAAAATCTTAGAATAGGCACAACTGGCAATAAAAAATTTCCTATCGATTTTATAGTTGTTGATATGCCAGCTGACACTCTTTGCCTGATTATATTTGGAAGGAACTTTTTGGGTGATATAGGTGCCTATGTTAATTTCAAGAAGGAGATTGTGTCTCTTAAGCTTGGGGGAATGGAAAAGAAATTCCACTTTTCCAAATTTAAAGATAGGCCTCCACAAATACAAGAAAAAGAGGAAGAGAGAACTATTGAGAAAATGGCGGCTCTTTTCTTTAGAAATCAAGAAGAAGAAATAAATGAAGATCCAAATTATGAAGAGATAGTTATGGAGGACAAGTCCCTGGAGGAACTAGAAGATGAATTCGATTCACTTCCCATTATGGGACCTCCAACCGATGAGGTTTTTTAAGAGCCAGAAAAGAGAGTGGACGAGGAACTACCACCCCCGGAGTTGAAGACTTTACCAGAAAATCTTAAATACAGGTTTTTAGATGATACAAATAAATTTCCTGTTATTATTAGTGCTAAAATTTCAGGAGAAGAAGAAGAACTCATGAAGATACTTAAGGAGCATCGCAAGGCCTTTGGGTACTCAATGGATGACTTAAAGGGCATCCGTCCCATGATAGTTGTCCATCAAATATTCATGGAAGAAGGTGCTAAACCAGTTGCAGAATTTAATAGAAGATTGAATCCTGAAATGAAAGAAGTCATAAGAAAAGAAATTGTATGCCTACTGGACGCAGGTATAATCTATCCTGTTAAAGAAAGTGAATGGGTAAGTCATGTTCATTGTGTCCCTAAGAAGGGCGGTTTACTGTTGTTCCTAATGAAAACAATGAATTGATACCTACTAGAACTATTGTTGGGCATAGGATGTGCATAGACTTCAGGAAATTAAACAAAGAGACTAGGAAAGATCACTATCCATTACCATTCATAGATCAAACTTTAGAAAGATTAGCAAACCATGCTCATTTTTGCTACTTGGACGGATACTCTGGTTTTTCTCAAATAGCTGTTCATCCTGATGACCAACTTAAAACAACTTTTATTAGTCCTTATGGTTTACATGCTTACCAACACATGCCTTTTGGTTTATGTAATGCTCCAGCTACTTTTCAAAGATGCATGACTGCTATTTTTGCGGATTTTATAGAACTTATAATGGAAGTATTTATGGATGACTTTTCTGTCTATGGAACTTCGTTTACTAGTTGCTTGGATAATCTCAAAAGAGTTTTGTAGCGTTGTGAAGAAACTAATCTTGTTCTAAACTAGGAGAAATGCCATTGTATGGTCAAATAAGGTATAGTCCTTGGACACAAGGTATCAAGTAAGGGAATTGAAGTAGATAGAGCTAAGGTTGAGGCAATAGAGATAATTCCACAACCTATGGATATTAAAGGTACAAGAAGTTTCCTTGGTCATGTGGGTTTTTATAGAAGGTTGATTAGAAATTTCTCTGGAATATCTAAACCTTTGACTAACCTCCTGCAAAAGGGAGTAAGATTTAATTTTGATGATAAGTGTTTTGAAGCCTTTGATAGACTCAAAAATGCTTTATGTCGTGCTCCCATTATTAAACCACCTATCTGGGATACAACCTTTGACTTAATATGTGAAGCTAGTGATGATGTTGTAGGAGTAACTTTGGGACAACATATTGGTCGTAGATTTAATATTATACATCATGCTAGTATAACTCTTAATGGTGCTCAAAAGAATTACCCTAAGGTAGAAAAGGAACTTTTTGTTGTATTTTTCTCTTGTGATAAATTTCATTCCTATATAGTTGATGCAAAGGTAAGAGTTCACATGGATCGTGATGGCTTAAAAGAACTTCTTGAAAGGAAAAATCATAAGCCAAGACTGATCCGTTGGATTCTTTCACTTCAAGAATTTGAGTTGCAGATTATACAGAGGCAAGAAATAAAGATGTTAGATGCAGTGTCCATGATTGCCCAACAAGACACTAATCTTGTTGAGAGGAACCTTAGTCCTGGTGATTTTCGTTTACGAGAATTATTCAATGAATTAAGGTAAATTCATCCAAGAGAGAAGAAGTCTTTGTTGTTGGAGGAACTTTTCATCCCCGAATAAACAAATGGTAAGTGCAAGGTAAGTGTTCTTACCCAAACAAGTGATTTGTTTTCACAATTTTTACTTTTGAAAATTCTGCCTTTGAATTCCTTGTGTTTTTCTGAAGTTTTAGAAGGGTTTTACCAACTATACGGGCGGAACTATACGACCGGAGAGGAAGCTCCCGCCGTATAGTTGGTCGTTAAACTCTCTATATCACCTTTGTAAAATTGTTTTCGATATCTGAGCCTATATGGTCGCAACTATACGACCGGAGCCAAAATTTTGGCCGTATATTTGGTCGTTATACTCTCAGATAGTTTTGCTTTTTGGTGTCTGTATCTATACGGTCACAACTATACGACCGGAGCCAAAATTCCCGTCGTATAGTTGGTCGTTAAACTCTCAGACACTTTTGATTTTCGGTGTTTGTATCTATACGGTCGCAACTATACGACCGGAGCCAAAATTCTGGCTGTATAGTTGGTCGTTAAACTCTCAGGCACTTTCCATTTGTCTTTTCGTTTATTCATCTAAAAAATGCTATTGTCAGTTCCAAGTCGTGATTTAATTGACCTAGAATCGAGATATTTGAAAATATCTGCCCGGAACCAACTATACGGCCGGAGCTATACGAGTCGCGCCCGTATAGTTGGTCGTTACGCGGCAGGACTTTTCCAAATCCGCGATTTCTTTCCCTGTTTTGTTAAGATTCTTTTTTTGGACGACAATTTGGTGTTTCTCGCAAGTTTTACCGACCTCTGACCCCCTTATATACTGCATTTGTCTCTCTCTAATCATAATCTACAGGAACCAATCTAGTAATGCAAAATACTGTCCCAGGCCATGGAAAACTCATGGGGCTCATTGCTCCTTCCAGGGACCGCTCTAGTAGCCCGTCCATGGAGGACGATGACGAGGGGGTGGAGAGGTTTAGCCCGAGGTACAAGGAATACGTCGAGCCAAGCTACTTCAACAACAATTTCGATGATGACGTGGTTGACGTCTACATCCGCCGTGACATCTATGCTCCACCGGAGATTGATTGGGCGGCAATGAAGAAAGATCAACAAGAGAGAGAAGATCACAAGCCACATGGAAAAGGGTGTGTGGAGACGGTCAAGTTCATCACCACGGATCCAAGGCCACATAAGCGTAAGGAATTATCTAATATTGGTGCAGGTGCTAGCAAAGGAGCGAAGGCACCACTCTCGAAGCCAACCATTGGTGCTCGCATGAAGGTTAAGCCTCAAGAAGAGTGGAGGTGTGGTTTCCACTTCCTCGATCCATCAATTATGGATGAGGAAGAAGAAGTTGTCCCCAGGACCAAGGATCGCGTGCGGGTGATGAGTGCATATTTGTATCATGTTTTACATTATTATTTTGCATTTTAGATGTAGGATCTTGGTATTTTACGGTGTTCACGCGTAGATTTTATGTCTGTTTTCACCAGGATCAGGACAGGTGATGGATCCAATGGATACAATTCTTGGAGTAGTTGTACTGTGGAGAAAAGGAGTCAAAAACAACGCAAATCACTTATTTAGAAAATATTAATAATACTAGAAGAAAACCAGAAGCGAACTAGGGAGGAAGAGAGTGCAACGACCAACTATACGGGCGGAGCAATTTTCCGGCCGTATAGCTCCGGCCGTATAGTTGGCGCCACCTCCACCTCGTCAAATAGTTTCACCCCGTGCAATTGGTTCAGGAAGACGACATACTAAACACTCAGAAATCATAGAAACCTCACCTCCGGAAGGCATCTAGAGGGGGAACTCATCCACCGAGGATCCATTTTCGCCCTGCGCAGATCCGGGAGGCTAAGGCATTGATCTTCATCATCCATCGCTGTATCACCACCATCTCCATCCATCCCATCTCCATCTTGTGTAGATCTTGCTATAATTCCTATACTCATTGTGTATTTATACAAGTACTATTTATCTATGATTGTTTCCATTACCATTGCCAGGATATTGATTGCCTCCATGTATGAGTAGATCATTAGTTCTTGGGGAGATGGAGAAACCCTAGTATGAGATTGAAATAAGATAAAGTCTATTATGATATTCGTCAATATGACCATGTGTTAGATTTTCTACATCTTGATGTTGAGAGAAGTCGACCTCTCAATATTTGCCTATTATGGGGACTTGATGGAGGAAACTACTTGTTGGTAGACGGAGACATGTTAGCACTTACAGTGACTATAAAGCTGTTGGCACCCGTTACGTATCAACTTGGGAAACCAAGAAAACTCACGGAACACTATCCATGACATGGGATACGTCCTACGGGATTACGTCCCTTAATAGCACAATAATTCGATTAATGTCGATTGTTGACTATTGTGGTTATAAGGATGATGTGAGCAGCGGTTGTGGCCTATTCGTCCAAATACGGAGTTCCTCCCAGACATACATAGTTGAGAATGTTCATGATGATAATCTTTATCTTAGATCTTTACAATACTAGTGGTGTATCCGCTACTTCCTGAGAACGCCTTTTCCCTACTGCAGTTCCAATCTCTCTTACATACGCGATACTTACTTTCTGTACTCAGTTGTTTTACTTTAGTTTATTGCTCTTATACCCAAAACCCCAAAAGACCTTTTTACACAATACTCGCATTTTATCTTGTCACTTAGAACTTTATCTAGCATTTCTATCGTAATATTTATTTCAAGAGTTATTAGACTTCAGACTCCTGCTCCCTATGGGATCGATATCTTTATTTCGAAACTAGCTACAAACGATCTGTGTTGCAGTCATCAAGCTATTTTCTGGCGCTGTTGCCGGGGAGCTAAGCGTTGTAGGTCTTTTAGTTTTTGCTTATTTATTTTTGTCTTGCTAAATTTTGTTTTGAGTTATAGGTATCCACCAACATGATGGATTTTGAGCATATCACTAGTGCTAACCCACTCAACCACTTTGGGAAGCCCTGTGATATTTATAAAAGAGACTACTCCAATGAGAAGACAAGGGGGTTTGAAATAAATCCTCTACTACTTAGTATTCTACATAAGAAGCAATTTACCGGAGATGAAGAAGATCCTGATCCATATGAGCAAATTGCATGTTTTAAAGATATATGTGGCACTTTTCTATTGACGGGATATACCACCGATGAGGTAAGGGTTAAACTTTTTAGTCACACTTTGAAAAGTATAGCTCTCTCATGGTATAGATCTCTACCCCTGAAGCCACTACTACTTGGGATAATCTAGCTTGTGAATTTCTATCAAAATATTATCCATTATCAAAATCTTTTGGAATCAGGCATCTTATAATGACTCGGAAGAATCGTTCTAATGAAGGACTAGTAAGAGCTTATATTAGATTTAAATATTTACTATGACTATGTCCTCACCATGATTTGCCTCAATGGTATTTACTACATATCTTTTATGGCGGTTTAATTGAACCTAATAAAATTGAACTAGACTCTTTCGCGGAAGGAGCCTTTATGAATCTTCCTATACCTAAATCTTGGGCCTTACTTAATAGAATTCGTGATCATAGAGTTTCATGGAATTTTGCTCTAGGAAGTGAAGGAGGCATAGAAATAGATCATGATTGTATTCATGACTATAATAAAAAAAGGCCATGTTAAAGAATTATCTAAAGAACTTTATTTGGATTCAGATCTTGTGTTGCAAGTTGTTAAAGCTTTTACATAACATATTAAAGCTCCAAAGGAGGGACCAGTCAAGTATGATCCACCACCCGAACCAGAAAAGAAAGGAGAAGATAAAGCAACACTAGCCTCCGTAGAACCGGTATATGAAGTGCCTTTCCCTAACACTACACAAAAGAATATTTTTGAATATGAACAGGTCAAAGCAGTACAGGAAAAGAGGGAAGAAGAAAGCATGTCAGGAGTCACGGAACACCTAGAAGAAACCAAAGATGAAGAGGTAACCAAGGAAGCAATTATGGCTATGTACTCACACTGTAACATCGTTGAACTTGATGAAGAGACTTCCGTATTGGTTGAAGGTAAAACAAAGGTAAAAGATGTGGGTAAGCCTATTCTCCCTTACATATTTAAAGAAACCTCTCATTACAGTTTACGTGATCTTGGCACCGAAGTTAATATTATATCTTATGATTTCTACTTAGAAATAAAAGAAGAAATAGATCCGGCTACAATTGAAAATACTTATATAACGATTATGTTAGCCAATAAAAACCTTAGAATTCCAATGGGAGTAGTTGACAATGCAACTGTCACAATTGGAAACAAAGACATTCCTATTGATTTTGTATTTGTTGATATGCCGATTGACACTCTTTGCCCAATTATATTTGGAAGGAACTTTTTGGGTGATATAGGTGCCTATGTTAACGTCAAGAAGGAGAGTGTGTCTCTTAAGCTTGGGGGAATGGAAAACAAATTCCATTTCTCCAAATTTAAAGACAGACCTCCACAAATACAAGAAGAAGAGAGAACTATTGAGGAAATGTCGGCTATTTTCTTTAGTAATCAAGAAGAAGAAATAGACGAAGATCCAAATTATGAAGAAATAGTTATAGAGGACAAGTCCCTGGGAGAACTAGAACATGAATTCGATTCACTTCCCGTTTTGGGACCCCCAACTGATGAGGCTTTTTAAGAGCTAGAAAAGAGAGGGGATGAGGAATTACCACCCCCAGAGTTGAAGACTCTACTAGAAAATCTTAAATACGCCTTTTTAGATGATACCAATAAATTCCCTATTATTATTAGTGCTAAACTTTTAGGAGAAGAAGAAGAACTCATGAGGATACTTAAGGAGCATCGCTAGGCCTTTGGGTACTCAATGGATGACTTGAAGGGTATTAGTCCCATGATAGCCATCCATCGAATATTCATGGAAGAAGGTGCTAAACTAGTTGCCAAATTCAATAGAAGACTGAAGCCTGAAATGAAAGAAGTAGTAAGAAAAGAAATTGTATGCTTACTGGAAGCAGGTATAATCTATCCTGTTAAAGAAAGTGAATGGGTAAGTCATGTTCACTGTGTTCCTAAGAAGGGCTATTTTACTATTGTTCCTAATGAAAACAATGAATTGATACCTACTAGAACTATTGTTGGGCATAGGATGTGCATAGACTTCAGGAAATTAAACAAAGAAACTAGGAAAGATCACTGTCCATTACCATTCATAGATCAAACTTTAGAAAGGCTAGCAAACCATACTCATTTTTGCTACTTGGACGGATACTCTGGTTTCTCTCAAATAGCTGTTCATCCGGATGACCAACTTAAAACAACTTTCATAAGTCCTTATGGTTTACATGCTTACCAACGTATGCCTTTTGGTCTATGTAATGCTCTGGCTACTTTTCAAAGATGCATGACTGCTATTTTTGTTGATTTTATAGAACTTATAATGGAAGTATTTATGGATGACTTTTCTATCTATGGAACTTCATTTACTAGTTGCTTAGATAATCTCAAAAGAGTTTTGCAGCATTGTGAAGAAACTAATCTCGTTCTAAACTAGGAGAAGTTCCATTTTGTGGTGAAAGAAGGTATAGTCCTTGGACACCAGCTATCAGGTAAGGGAATTGAAGTTGATAGAGCTAAGGTTGACGCAATAGAGAGAATGGCACCACCTAGGGATATTAAAGGTATAAGAAGTTTTCTTGGTCATGTGGGTTTTTATAGAAGGTTCACTAGAAATTTCTCTGGAATGTCTAAACCTTTGACAAAGCTCTTGCAAAAGGGAATGGATTTTAATTTTGATGATAAGTGTTTTGAAGCCTTTGATAAACTCAAAAATGATTTATCTCGTGCTCCTATTATTAAACCACCTATCTGGGATACAACCTTTGATTTAATATGCAAAGCTAGTGATGATGTTGTAGGAGTAACTCTAGGACAACATATTGGTCGCAGATTTAATATTATACATCGTGCTAGTAGAACTCTCAATGGTGCTCAAAAGAACTACCCTAAGGAAGAAAAGGAACTTTTTGCTGTATTTTTCTCTTGTGATAAATTTCGTTCCTATATAGTTGATGCAAATGTAAGAGTTCACACAGATCGTGATGGCTTAAAAGAACTCCTTGAAAGGAAAGACCATAAGCCAAGGCTGATCCGTTGGATTCTTTCACTTCAAGAATTTGAGCTGCAGATTATGCACATGCAAGAAATAAAGATGTTAGATGTAGTGTCTATATTTTCCCCGCAAGACATCAATCTTATTGAGAGGAACTTTAGTCCTGGTGATTTTCGTTTACGCAAATTATTCAATGAACTAAAGTCAATTCCTCCAAAAGAGAAGAAGTCTTTGTTATGGGAGGAACTTTTCATTCCCGAATAAACAATGGTAAGTGCAAGGTAAGTGTTCTTACCCAAGTAAGTGATTTGTTTTCACAATTCTTACTTTTAAAAATTCTGCCTTTGAATTCCTTGTATTTTTCTGAAGTTTTAGAGGGGTTTAACCAACTATACGAGCGGAGCTATACGACTGGAGAAGGGAGCTCCCGCCGTATAGTTGGTCGCTAAACTCTCTATAACATCTTCATGAAATTGTTTTCGCTATCGGAGCCTATACGGTCGCAACTATATGAACGGAACCAAAAATTCCGGCTGTATAGTTTACCGTTAAACTCTCAGATGGTTTTTCTTTTAGGTTTCTGTATCTATACGGTCACAACTATACGACCGGAGCAAAAATTCCGGCCGTATAGTTGGTCGTTAAACTCTCAGACACTTTTTGGTTTTAATGTCTGCATCTATACGGTCGCAATTATACGACCGAAACCAAAAATTCCGGCCGTATAGTTGGTCATTAAATTCTCAGACACTTTTTCGTTCGATCTTTTGTTTATTGTTTCATCTAAAAAAGGGTATTGTCGGTTACGAGTCATGATTTGATCAACCTGGACTCGAGATATTTGGAAATATTTGCCTGGAACCAACTATGCGGCCAGAGCTGTATGAGCCACGCCCATATAGTTGGTCGTTACGCGGCAGGACACTTCCAAATCCGTGATTTATTTCCCTGTTTTGTTCATATTCTTTTCTTGGGTGACAATTTGGTGTTTCTCACAAGTTTTACTAACCTCTGACCCCCTTATATACTACCATTGTGTCCCTCTATAATCATAATCTCCAGGAACCAATCTAGCAATGCGCTATCCTGTCCCAGGCCGTGGAAAACCTATGGGGCTCATTGCTCCGTCCATGGACCGCTCAAGTAGTCCGTCCATGGAGGACGATGATGAGGAGGTGGAGAGGTTTAGCCCAAGGTACAAGGAGTATGTCGAGCCAAGCTACTTCAACAATGATTCCGACAATGATGTGGTTGACGTCTACATCCGTCGTGACGTCTATGATCCATAGGAGATCAATTGGACGGCAATGAAGAAAGCTCAACAAGAGAGAGAAGATCACAAACCGCATGGAAAAGGGCGCGTGGAGATGGTCAAGTTCATCACTATGGATCAAAGGCTGCACAAGCGTAAGGAATTATCTAATATTGGTGCAGGTGCTAGAAAGTGAGCCGAGGTACCACACGAGAAGTCAACCATTGGTGCTCGCATAAATGTTAAGCCTCAAGAAGAGTGGAGGTACGGTTTCCACTTCCCTGATCCATCAATTATGGATGAGAAAGAAGAAGATGTACCCAGGACCAAGGATCGCGTACGGGCATTGGAGATATATCAGAAGCAGGAGCTACTCCATCGCGATGAAGTCCGCCACCATCTCAATGAGATGGAAAAGAAGGAAGACCTCTTTCCATTGTTGACTAAGCTCATAGATAGAATGGACACTCTACGGTCTGATTTGTGAAGGTGCTACAGCCGCATAACTACTTTGGAGGAGACCAACAAGAAGCTATGCATTGCGGTGTTACATGCCATGGCACCCCATTGATCTACAACAATCACGGTATCAAATAATCGCAAGGGATTATTTGATACCATCGGGCTTGATTCCAAGCTTGGGGAGATCTTTAAGACCTTGTAATCTATCTTATAAGTTTTTATTACTATTTTCGCATTAGTTCAAACTAGAAATAAAAGTTTGCATCATTAGAATTCCCTTCAGGAATAGTCGATCCCTTTTATGAAGTTCCGAGTTTATTATTATATATGGAGCAATATTGAGTTTGTGTTTTCTTTATTGATATATGAATGGCTTGAGTATAATTTTACTTGCACTTGATGATAGCAATAGGAGTCTTCCACACCATTGGTATTGATAGAACACCTAAGAGATAATTTAGTCAATAAGTTGTAAGTCTATGGTTTGATTTACAAAGAAAAATTATCTACATAGTTAAGTTGAAGAAGAAACCTTGAACAAAGGAAAATAAAAGTGCTATCAAAATAGAGTGGGAACAAGTCGAGGTAGAATCTTCAAGTCATAAGAATGCTTCATATACAATTGGAATTTGGTAATTGAGATTGTTAAACTTTGAATTCCTACATGAAGTGGAATGTATGGCTAGCTCCTTTGCACAACACTTAAACAAAAGTGTGAGCATATATATACAAAATAAAAAAATAAAAAGAATAAAAGGAGCGAGTGTGCAAAGAGCAAGTAGGCATATACCACCGAGTTGTAGCCTGACAAAGAGATACTTTTGAGATTCTGAATCCCAAGTGAATACATTGATCCTAAAACACTTGGGACTACCTCATTAACTCATTCAGTTGAACCGGATTCTTTTACTTTATGTTGAGATTCATCTTTTATGAACTATTGATCACTAAGGTGTGGAAGCCTTCTAAATACTATTCCGATATTTCGAGTAAGGTACCATTCATGAACTTATTCCTATGTATCATACATGATAAACACATGTTGCAATTGCCTCATTTATTTTATCAACTCAGCTTCATGAATATGAGGATCACATCCATTAAGCTAGAACTTGCTCGGGACGAGCAAGAGTCTAAGCTTGGGGAAGTTGATGAGTGCATATTTGCATCATGTTTTACATTATTATTTTGCATTGTAGATGTAGGATCTTGGTATTTTATGGCGTTTGCGTGCACATTTTATTTCCGTTTTCACCAGGATCAGGACAGATGATGGATCCAATGGATACAATTCTTGGAGCAGTTGTACTATGGAGAAAAGGAGTCAAAACAACGTAAATCGCTTATTTGGGAAATATTAATAATACCAGAAGAAAACCTGAAGCGAACAAGGGAGGTAGAGAGTTCAACGACCAACTATACGGGCAAAGCAATTTTTCCGGCCGTATAGTTGGCACCTCCTCCGCCTCGTCAAGTAGTTTCACCCCGTGCAATTGGTTAGGGGAGACGACATATAGAACACCCAGAAATCGCAGAAACCTCACCTCCGGAAGGCATCTGGAGGGGGAACTCATCCACTGGGGATCCATCTTCGCCCTGCATAGATCCAAGAGGATAAGGCATCGATCTTCATCATCCACTGATGTATCACCACCATATCCATCCATCCCATCTACATCTTGTTGTAATTCCTATACTCGTTCTGGATTTATACAAGTACTATTCATCTATGATTGTTTCCATTACCATTGCCATGATGTTGATTGCCTCCATGTCTGAGTAGATCATTAATTCTTGGGGAGATGGAGAAACTCTAGTATGAGATTGAAATAAAATAAAGTCTATTATGATATTCATCGCTTTGACCGTGTGTTAGATTTTCTACATCTTGATGTTGAGAGAAGTCGACCTCTCAATATTTGCCTCTTGTGGGGACTTGATGGAGGAAACTACTTGTTGGTAGACGGAGGTGTGTTAGCACTTACAGTGACTATAAAGCTGTTGGCACATCTTACGTATCAACTTGGTAAACCGAGAAAACTCACGGAACACTATCCATGCCATGGGATTGTTGGGTTTGCAGCATAGAAAACAAAAAAATTCCTACGATGAGAACTATACGCCAAGATCTATCTACTAGATACAGAGCAACGGGTGGACATACATCCATGGAGAACTTACCCTCGAAGACAACGATTTTTGTTAACGAGTAGGAACTCGTGGTTGATGTAGTCGTACGCTTGCCGATCTCAAGATCGTGAAGAAGTCCGAGCGCCGTAAATCAATAGCGCATCCGTGCTCGCACACACGTCCAAGCCACCGGACAACCTCCACCTCCTGGCTCCAGCGAATCAGCGGAAGCAGCAACTCCTTCCAGACGCAAGGCCACCGGGAACATGTATCTCGCTAATCCGAGACCATGGGGGAATATCTAGAGGGGGAGAGAGATCCTTCACGAGGAGGTGTGGTTTGTGAGAGGGGAGAGGGGGGCTTTATATAGGAGGGAGGGAGACCCCTCCCCTCCCATAGCCGGCGCATGAGGGGGGGACTCCTCCCCTCCTTCATTCATGTGGTGAACCTCCACTCACATAAACATGGCCTCCACCCAAAATCCCACTCACATGTATTTAATTTCCACCAAATTAAATGCAACTCTCAATTTAATAAAACTCTTTTATTTATTTTAGTCAAAATTTTGTTAATTACTTTAATTAACAAACATTCACATAAAACCCCTTGCAACATTTCAATATCACATGCAGAACCACTTTCTGCAATTTCACCCGAAACAATTTCGGTTTCTATCGAAACATTTCCTGCGCTTTGCAAACCTTTTATCTGGAACATATGTGCTCCTAAATGGTGTCCGAAAACCCTTAAGTGTTTCACCCTATGGTTCGTGAATAATGCAGACATGATTGAGACTCCTCTCAGATCAATAATCAGAAGCGGGACCTGGAGATCCATACTGACTCCTGCACATTCAACGATGTTTTCTGTGATCGTGAGAACCTTTAACGCCAGAATTTAATCCCTTTGTCTCATGATATAATACATGTACGATATTCGATCATCGGTATCCAAATACCTAGTTTGATCTCGTTACCGACATGCACTCTTTTCTCGTTCCCGTGATATAACATTCTAGTGATCACATCACTTGCTTGCAAGCTATCTTAATGTGATATCACCGAGAGGGCCCAGAGTATATCTATACGTCATCGGGATTGACAAATTCCACTATTGATCCATGAGCCTCAACATAACACCTTCATAGCACTGAACCCACCTTTATAGTCACCCTGTTACGGTGTGACGTTTGATGTTATCAAGATACTCTTCCGGTGTTAGCAATTAACATGATCTCATGGTCTAAGGACTAAGATTACTTCGTATGATGTTATAGCAATATAAACATAATGACTTGATCGTAATGCTATACTTTGGATGAATGTTCATCACATCATTTCACAAATGTTGTGACCTTGTTATTAACAACATCCAATGTCCATGATCAGGAAACCTTGATCATCTTGTTAATCAACAAGCTAGTCTATAAGAGAGGCATAACTAGGAACCCTTTTTGTTTATTAAACACACATGTATTGACGTTTCCTATCAATACAATTATAGCATGCAAAATAAACATCTATCATATACAAGGAATATATAATAACAACTTTATTATTACCTCTCAAGGCATATTTCCTTCAGTCTCCCACTTGCACTAGAGACAATAATCTAGTTTACATAGTGATAAATCTAACACCCATGGAGTTCTGGTGTTGATCATGTTTTGCCTTAGGGAGAACTTTAGTGAATGGATCTGCTACATTCAGGTCCGTGTGCACTTTACAAATCTTTATATCTCCATCCTTGACATGCTCACGGATGGAGTGAAACCGACGCTTAATATGCTTAGAATTCTTGTGAGACCTTGGTTCCTTGGCGTTGGCTATGGCTCCATTGTTGTCACAATAGATCACCATTGGGTCCAATGCACTAGGAACCACACCTAGTTCCGTTATGAACTCCTTCATCCAAACCGCTTCCTGCGCCGCTTCTGAAGCAACAACATATTCCGCATCCGTCGTTGATCCAGCCACCACAGGTTGTTTGGAACTCCTCCAACTAACTGCTACTCCGTTCAAGAGAAATTCGTATCCGGACTGAGACTTAGAGTCATCCGGATCAGTGTCAAAGCTAGCATCGACATAACACTTAGTGACTAGCTCTTCTTCACCTCCGTATACAAGAAACATATCCCTAGTTCTTCTCAAGTACTTAAGGATATTCTTGACCACTATCCAGTGTTTCGAACCTGGATCAGATTGGTACCTACTAGTCAAACTAATAGCATGTGCCACATCTGGTCTTGTACATAGCATGGCGTACATTATAGAGCCTATGGCTGAGGCATAGGGGATCTTATCCATTATCTCACTTTCTTCCACCGTAGCCGGACTTTGAGTCTTACTCAATGTCTTGCCTTGCAACATAGGTAAGAACCCCCTCTTACTTCCGTCCATATTAAACTTCTTTAATATCTTATCAAGGTATGTACTCTGCGATAGCCCAATTAGGCGTCTTGATCTATCTCTATAGATTTTAATGCCCAATATATATATGAAGCTTCACCAAGGTCCTTCATCGAAAATTTACTGTTTAGATAACTTTTAACACTGTTTAAAAGATCTATATCATTTCCAATCAATAATATGTCATCCACATATAATATTAGAAATGCCACATTGCTCCCACTCACTTTCTTGTAAATACAAGCCTCTCCATAAGTTTGGACAAATCCAAACTCTTTGATCACCTCATCAAAGCGGAGATTCCAACTCTGGGATGCTTGCTTCAGTCCATAGATGGACCACTGAAGTTTGCATACCTTATCAGCATCCTTAGGATCGACAAAACCCTTAGGTTGTATCATATACAACTATTCTTCAATATTACCATTGAGGAACACAGTTTTGACATCCATCTGCCATATTTCATAATCGAAATATGCAACAATTGCTAATATAATCCTAATCGACTTAAGCATCGCTACAGGAGAGAATGTATCATCGTAGTCAACTCCTTGAATTTGTCAAAACCCCTTTGTGACAAGTCGAGCCTTATAGATGGTCACATTACCATCAACATCAGTTTTTTCTTTTGAAAATCCATTTATTCTCAACGGCCTTTCGATCGTGAGGTAAGTCCACCAAGGTCCAAACCTGGTTTTCGTACATGGATTCTATCTCGGATTTCATGGCTTCTAGCCATTTGTTGGAATCAGGGCTCATCATCGCTTCTTCATACGTCACAGGGTCATCTATTTCATCAATCATGAAATTCATAACAGGATTGCCGTACAGTTCAGGAGTTGTACGTTTCCTGCTTGACCTGCGAGGTTCGGTAGTGTCCTCTTTCGGAGTTTCATGATCAATATCATTAGCTCTCTCCTCATTAGGTGAAGTCAACTCCAAAACAACTTCTGGTGATGCGCTACTCGCCATTTCATGAAGAGAAGGTTCAATAACCTCTTCGAGTTCTACCTTCCGACTACTCACACCTTTCGCGGGAAACTCCTTCTCAAGAAAGGATCCATTCTTGGCAACAAAAACCTTGCCCTCGGATCTGTGATAGAAGGTATACCCAATCGTTTCCTTAGGGTATCCTATGAAGACGCATTTTTCTGCTTTGGGTTCGAGTTTATCCGGTTGAAGTTTCTTCACATAAACATCGCATCCCCAAACTTTAAGAAATGATAGCTTAGGTCTGTTTCCAAACCATAATTCATACGGTGTCTTTTCAACGGATTTAGATGGTGCCCTATTTAAAGTGAATGCAGCGGTTTCTAGTGCATAACCCCAAAATGACAGTGACAAGTCTGTCAGAGACATCATAGATTGAACCATATCCAATAAAGTACAATTACGACATTCTGACACACCATTACGTTGTGGTGTTCCGGCAGGCGTGAGTTGTGAAACTATTTCACAGTCTTTCATATGCATGCTAAACTCATAACTAAGATACTCTCCTCCATGGTCGGACCGCAGAAATTTGATCTTTCTGTTACGATGATTTTCAACTTCATTCTGAAATTCCTTGAACTTTTCAAAGGTTTCAGACTTATGTTTCATCAAATAGATATACCCGTATCTACTCAAATCATTCGTGAAAGTAACAAAATAACGATATCCTCCTCGCGCTGACACACTCATTGGTCCACACACATCAGTATGTATGATTTCCAATAAATCTGTCGCCTGTTCCGTTGAACCGGAAAACGACGTTCTAGTCATCTTGCCCATAAGGCATGGCTCACATGTATCAAATGATTCAAAATCAAGTGATTCCAAAAGTCCATCAGAATGGAGTTTCTTCATGCGTTTAACGCCAATATGACCTAGACGACAGTGCCACATATATGCAGATATATCATTATCAAGCTTAATCCTTTTAGCATCAACATTATGAATATGCGTAATACTACTATAGAGATCTAACAGAAATAAACCATTCGACACAAGTGCATGACCATAAAAGATATTATTCATATAAATCGAACAACCATTGTTTTTAGACTAAAAGAATAACCACTTTGCATCAAACATGATTCGGATACAATGTTCATGCTCAGTGCAGACACCAAATAACAATTATTCAAGTTTATAACTAATCCCGATGGCATATGGAGAGGCAGCGTTCCGACGGAGATCACATCAACTCTTGATCCATTGCCGACCCTCATCGTGACCTCATCCCTTGCTAGTTGTCGCTTGTTCCGCAGCCCCTGAACCGAGTTACATATATTAGCAACCGATCCCGTATCAAATACCCAGGTGCCACTACGAGTACTAGTCAAGTACACATCAATAACATGTATATCACATATACCTTTGTTTTCCTTGCCGGCCTTCTTGTCCGCCAAATACTTGGGGCAGTTGCGCTTCCAATGGCCAGTCCCCTTGTAATAGTAGCACTCGGTATCAGACTTAGGGCCAGCTCGGGGTTTCTTTTCAGGCGCGGCAATAGATTTGCCGCCCTTCTTTCCCTTCTGCTTGCCTTTCTTGTCCTTCTTGAAACCGGTGGTCTTATTGATCATCAACACTTGATGTTCTTTCCTAATCTCCACTTCTGCAGTCTTAAGCATTGATAGAAGCTCGGGAAGAGACTTCTTCATGCCCTGCATATTATAGTTCATCACGAAGCTCTTGTAGCTAGGTGGCAGAGATTGGAGAACATGATGTATGCCTAAGTCAATGGGAATCGTTATTCCCAAGGATACAAGCTTATCGGCGTACCCAGACATTTTGAGTACGTGCTCACTAACGGAGTTGTTCTCCTCCATCATGCGGCTAAAGAACTTTTCAGAAGCATTATAACTCTCTACGGCAGCATGGGTATCGAAAATCATTTTCAATTCTCCCATGGTATCAAAGGCATTGCCATTTTTGAAACGCTTTCGAAGTTCTGGCTCTAGCCCATACAGTATGCCGCAATGAACTAAGTTGTGGTCCTCCTGACGAGTTATATAGACGTTCTTTTCCTTGTCAGGGGCATCAGGAGCTGGTGGGGGGCCTAGCGGTGCCTCTAGAACATATTGCTTTTGTGCAGCAGTGAGGAGAATCCTCAAATTCATAGCCCAGTTGGTGAAGTTGCTACCATTCGCAACAAGCTTCTCTTTCTCCATGAACACATTGAAATTAAAAGCAGGTGGTGCCATCTACAACAGAATTTGTAAAGTATATTTAGACTAAGTTTATGATAGATTGAGTCCAACTAATCCAAATTACTAATGAACTCCCACTCAAAAACGACATCCCTCGTGTCCTTTTGGTGATTACATGAACCAAATCCACTACACCAAGTCCGATCATCACGTGAGTCGGTGTAGCTTCAAAGGCGAGCATCTATATGGGCATCATACCAACTATATGACTCATGCTTAACCTTCCGGTCTGTGTTCCGAGGCCATGTCTGTACATGCTAGGCTCGCCAAGTAAGAACCTTAGTACTCGCGTGTGTAAAACTGTCTTACACCCGTTGTATGAAAGCGTAGAGTCGAGTACACCCGATCATCACGTGATGTCTCGAAACACGATCCACATAATGGTGCATACTTAAGGAAGAACACATTTTTATCTTGATATCTAAATGAGGGATCATCTTACAATGCTATAGAAAGCGCCAAACTAGCAGTATAAGATGCTAACATCTAATGTGTGAAGTGAGATGATATGGTCCATGCATTTGATCTCTATCATTTGCATCGTGGTATGATCTCTATCATTCCTTTGTGTGTAAGGCCAAGGTCTATGGAACTTACACGTTGAGTATGTTGTAAGAGTATCTATCATACATATACTTACAACAATACCATATCAAGACACTAGCCCAGCAACGATCTAAACTAGACGCCTCTAATTTATCAATTGCAAGTTTTACGTGGCTTAGGGCTTTCGGAGATAGAACCATTCTTACATATGAACATGAACCACAACGAGGATAACCAAGTTATTAGCAACTCATTGTAAATCAGATATTGACTATAGTAGGAGAGACAGACACCTGCTAGCCACTTATGCAAAACTAGTTGCATGTCAGTCGTGAAACCGGTCTCATGTACGATGACATGTAAGGTTGGTCCGGGCCGCTTCATCCCACTATGCCACCAATATCCAAAGTACATAGAAGATGCAATAACATGATCATCATTGCCCACATATAAACATATGTGTACTACCCGTGCAAAGCACCTACGCATAAATCGGGCTCTGATACCACTGTTGGGTCCGCAACATAGAAAACAAAAAATTTCCTATGATGAGAACTATACGCCAAGATCTATCTACTAGATACAGAGCAACAGGTGGACATACATCCATAGAGAACTTACCCTCAAAGACAACGAGTTTTGTTAACGAGTAGGAACTTGTGGTTGATGTAGTCGTACGCTTGCCGATCTCAAGATCGTGTGGAAGTCCGAGCGCCGTAAATCAGCAGCGCATCAGTCCTCGCACACACGTCCAAGCCACCGGACAACCTCCACCTCCTCGCTCCAGTGAATCAGCGGAAGCAGCAACTCCTTCCAGACGCAAGGCCACCAGGAACATGTATCTCGCTAATCCTAGACCATGGGGGAATATCTAGAGGGAGAGAGAGATCCTTCACGAGGAGGTGTGGTTTGTGAGAGGGGAGAAGGGGGATTTATATAGGAGGGAGGGAGACCCCTCCCCTCCCATAGCCGGCGCATGAGGGGGGGGGGACTCCTCCCCTCCTTCATTCATGTGGTGAACCTCCACTCACATAAACATGGCCTCCACCCAAAATCCCACTCACATGTATTTAATTTCCACCAAATTAAATGCAACTCTCAATTTAATAAAACTCTTTTATTTATTTTATTCATAATTTTGTTAATTACTTTAATTAACAAACATTCATATAAAACCCCTTGCAACATTTCAATATCACATGCAGAACCACTTTCTGCAATTTCACCCGAAACAATTCCGGTTTCTATCGAAACAATTCCTGTTTCTATCGAAACATTTCCTGCGCTTTGCAAACCTTTTGTCTAGAACATATGTGCTCCTAAATGGTGTCCAGCAACCCTTAAGTGTGTCACCCTACAGTTCGCGAATAATGCAAACATGATTGAGACTCCTCTCAGATCAATAATCAGAAGCGGGACCTGGAGATCCATACTGACTCCTGCACATTCAACGATGACTTCTGTGATCGTGAGAACCTTTAACGCTAGCAATTTAATCCCTTTGTCTCATGATATAATACATGTCCGAGATTCGATCATCGGTATCCAAATACCTAGTTTGATCTCGTTACCGACATGCACTCTTTTCTCGTTCCCGTGATATAACATTCTAGTGATCACATCACTTGCTTGCAAGCTATCTTAATGTGATATCACCGAGAGGGCCCGGAGTATATCTATACGTCATCGGGATTGACAAATTTCACTCTTGATCCATGAGCCTCAACATAACACCTTCATAGCACCGAACCCACCTTTATAGTCACCCTGTTACGGTGTAACGTTTGATGTTATCAAGATACTCTTCCGGTGTTAGCAATTAACATGATCTCATGGTCTAAGGACTAAGACTACTTCGTATGATGTTATAGCAATATAAACATAATGACTTGATCGTAATGATATACTTCGGATGAATGTTTATCACATCATTTCACAAATGCTGTGACCTTGTTATTAACAACATCTAATGTCCATGATCAGGAAACCTTGATCATCTTGTTAATCAACAAGCTAGTCTATAAGAGAGGCATAACTAGGAACCCTTTTTGTTTATTAAACACACATGTATTGATGTTTCCTATCAATACAATTATAGCATGCAAAGTAAACATCTATCATATAGAAGGAATATATAATAACAACTTTATTATTACCTCTCAGGGCATATTTCCTTCAGGGATACGTCCTACGGGATTACGTCCCTTAATAGCGCAGTAATTCGATTGATGTCGATTGCTGACTGATGTGGTTATGAGGATGATGTGAGCAACGGTTGCTGCTATTTTTCCAAATATGGAGTTCCTCCCACACATACATAGTTGAGAATGTTCATGATGATAATCTTTATCTTAGATCTTTACAATACTAGTGGTGTATCTGCTACTTCCTAAGAACGCTTTTCCCTACTGCAGTTCCAATCTCTCTTACATATGGGATACTTACTTTATGTACTTAGTTGTTTTACTTTACTTTATTATTGCTCTTATACCCAAAACCCCCCAAATACCTTTTTACACAATACTCGCATTTTATATTCTCACTTAGAACTTTATCTAGCATTTCTATCGTAATATTTATTTCAAGAGTTATTAGACTTCAGACTCCTGCTCCCTGTGGGATCGATATCTTTATTTCGAAACTAGCTACAAATGATTTGTGCACTTGTAGTCATCAGCGGGCACTAGATATATATCGGAAGCAGGAGCTACTCCATCGCGTTGAAGTCCGTCACCATCTCAATGAGATGGAGAAGAAGGAAGACCTCCTTCCATTGGTGACTAAGCTCACAGATAGAGTGGACATTCTGCAATCTGATCTGTGCAGGTGCTACAACCGCATAATAGCTTTGGAGGAGACCAACAAGAAGCTATGCACCGCGGTGTTACATGCCATGGCACCATAGTGATCTACAAAAATCACGGTATCAAATAATTGCAAGGGATTATTTGATCCTGCCTGGCTTGATTCCAAGGTTGGGGAGATCTTTAAGACCTTGTAATCTATCCTATAAGTTCTTATTATTACTATTTTTGCATTAGTTCAAACTGCCAATAAAGTTTGCATCATTAGATTCCCTTCAGGAATAGTCGATCCTTTTTATGAAATTCCGAGTTATTTATTATATATGGAGCGATATTGAGTTTGTGTTTGCTTTATTGATATATGAATGGCTTGAGTATGATTTTACTTGCATTTGATGATAGCAATAGGAGTCCTCCACACTATTTGTATTAATGGAACACCTAAAGTTAATTTGGTGAATATGCTGTAAGTTTATGGTTTGATGTACAGATAAAAATTATCTATGCAGATAAGTTAAAAAAGAAACCTTGAACAAAGGAAAATGAAAGTGCTATGAAAATAGAGTGAGAACAAGTCGAGGTAGAATCTTCAAGTCATAAGAATGCTTCATATATAATTGGAATTTGATAATTGAGATCGTTAAACTTTGAATTCCTACATGAAGTGGAATGTATCGCTAGCTCCTTTGCACAACACTTAACAAAAGTGTGAGCACATATACGAAAGAAAAGAAAAGGAAGAAGAAGAAAAAAAGGGGCAAGTGCGCAAAGAGTAAGTAGGCATATACCACTGTATTGTAGTATGAAAAAGAGACACTTTTGAGATTTTGAATCCCAAGTGAATACATTGATCCTAAAAACACTTGGGACTACCTCGCTAAACCATTCGGTTGAACCAAATAGTTTTACATTATGTTGAGATTCATCTTTTATGAACTGTTGATCATTAAGGTGTGGAAGCCTGCTAATACTATTCAGATGGTTCGAGTAAGGTACTACTCATGAACTTATTTATATGCATCGTATATGATAAACACATGCTACAACAACCTCATTTATTTTAACGAATCAGCTTCATGAATATGAGGATCACATCCATTAAGCTAAAACTTGCTCGGGATGAGCAAGAGTCTAACCTTGGGGAAGTTGATGAGTGCATATTTGCATCATGTTTTACATTATCATTTTGCATTGTAGATGTAGGATCTTGGTATTTTAAGGCGCTCACGCGCATATTTTATGTCTGTTCTCACCAGGATCAGGATAGATGATGGATACAATTATTGGAGCAATTGTACTATGGAGAAAAGGAGTCAAAAACAACGTAAATCACTTATTTGGGAAATATGAATAATACCAGAAGAAAACCAGAAGCGAACAAAGAAGGCAGAGAGTTCAACGACCAACTATACGACCGGAGCAAATTTTCTGGCCGTATAGTTGGTGCCACCTCTGCCTCCTCAAATAGTTTCACCCCATGCAACTGGTTCAGGGAGATGACATACAGAACACCCAGGAATCGCAGAAACCTCACCACCGGAAGGCATCTGGAGCGATAACTGATGACCCACAAGTATAGGGGTGTATCGCAGTATTTTCGAGGGAAGTGAAACCCAATTTATTGATTCGACACAAGGGGAGCCAAAGAATATTTATAAGCCTTAACAACTGAGTTGTCAATTTAGCTGCACTTGGAAACAATCTTGCTCACAACAGTTTATCAGTAGTAATGTCTACGCACTTCTATTCTTGTAGACAGTTGTTGGGCCTCCAAGTGTAGAGGTTTGTAGAACAGCAGCAAGTTTTCCCTTAAGTGGATCACCCAAGGTTTATCGAACTCAGGGAGGAACTGGTCAAAGGTATCCCCTCTCAAGCAACCCTGGAATCAAGATACAAGAAGTCTCCTGTGTCCCCAACGCACCCAATACACTTGTCAGGTGTATAGGTGCACTAGTCCGGTGAAGAGATAGTGAAATACAAGTGGTATGGATATAAGACAATGGTGCTAGAAAATAGCTTGATGGCGTGGAAGAGACTAAAGGCAAACTGAAATAAAGATGGAAGCAAGCAAACATGTAACAGATCTAATTGCAAACGGTGTTTCAATGCTTAGAAACAAGGCCTAGGGATCATACTTTCACTAGTGAACACTCTCATATAAATATCTTCTCTTTATGATACTACTCTTAACTACTCTCCGGTTGAACACTCTAATCGATGGTAGGGCTATAACAGCACACCTCAAAGTTCATCTTTCCCATCTAGAAAACCCCACACTGTCACGAACTGCGTGTAAAGTAAACAATACGATTGTTCTATGAACAAATGATTGTTGTTTTCTCCCTAGTAGCAATAGCACATCTAGTACCTTAGAGATTTCTATCACTTCCCCAGATTACTAGAGGCATGAACCCACTATCGAGCATAAATACTAACTCTTGGAGTTGCTAGCATCTACTTGGCCAAGATAGCTACTAACAACAGAAAGCATGCAAGATCACAAATAACAAAGACATGATAGAATCAATAATCAATCTGAAATAGCATCTCAATATCCATCGGATCCCCGCAAACACAACATGCAGAATTACAAATAGATGATCTTGATCATGAACGGAGCTCACAAGATCTAGACATGAAAGCACAAAGGAGGAGAACTAGCCATGTAGCTACTACATGGATCCATAGTCCAAGGATGAACTACTCACGCATCACACCGGAGGCTTGCATGGTGATGAAGAAGGCCTCCAGGGTGAATTCCCCTCTCTGGCAGGGTGCCGGGAAGAGCTTCAGATCCCTCCCGATCTAGGGATGGAGATGACGGCGGCTATAGACTCTTTCGTGGATTTTTGATCGGGTACTTAGGGTTTACGTCCCGAGGGCATCTTATAGTCGGAAGGGGAGGCCGAGGGGGTACCAGGGGCCACCACACCACCCCCTGGCATAGGCCCAGCCTGGTAGCGCGGCCAGGTGGTGTGGTGGCCCCCTGGCCCCTCTCCGTCTCGTACTCTAGCATCTGATGACTTCCGGAAAAATAGGCACTTTGGCTTTTGTCCCGTCCAATTCCGAGAATATTCATTTTCTGACTTTCCTCGAACCAAAAACAGCCGAAAAGAGGCAGCTGGCACTGTGGCTCTTGTTAATAGGTTAGTCCAAGAAATCATATGAAAAGTACTCCAAAGTGTGGACAAAACACAAGAAAGTGGATAAAACCAAGCATGGAACATAAAAAATTATAGATACCTTTGCAATGTATCAACATCCCCAAGCTTAACTCTTGCTCGTCCTCGAGTAGGTAAGTGATTGATGACCCACAAGTATAGGGGGTGTATCGCAGTATTTTCGAGGGAAGTGAAACCCAATTTATTGATTCGACACAAGGGGAGCCAAAGAATATTTATAAGCCTTAACAATTGAGTTGTCAATTCAGCCGCACCTGGAAACAATCTTGCTCACAGCAGTTTATCAGTAGCAACAGTTTTGTAGTAGGAATAGCAAAGTAACATCAGTAGTAAAGTAAAGACAGCAGTAACAATAGCAGTAAACAGTGGGATTCGAGTGCGGTAGGCATAGGGATGGATGGACGGGCATTGCATGGACAAGACAATTCACATAGCAATCAGAACATAGGGCAATTGTAGATAAATAAGATAAAGCATCCAAGTACTAGATAATCCTAGGCATGTGTTCCATATATAGTCATACGTGCTCACAATGAGAACTTGCACAACATCTTTTGTCCTGCCAGCCCGTTTGCAGCGGGGCCTCAAGGGAAATACTGGCAATTAAGGTGCTCCTTTTAATAGAGCACTAGAGCAAAGCATTAACACTCCATGAACACACGTGATCCTTACATCAAAGCCATTCCCTCCGGTTATCCCGATTTCTGTCACTTCGGGGCCATTGGTTCCGGACAACAACGTGTGTATACAACTTGTAGATAAGACCATAAACAATACTATCATAATGAATCAATAACATGTTCAGATCTGAAATCATGGCACTCAGGCCCTAGTGACAAGCATTAAGCATAACAAGTCGCAACAAAGTCATAAAGCACTAATAAAAGATAGTAGGCACCATGCCCTAACAATCTGATGCCATTACATGAACGATCTCATCCAATCCCTACCATCCCCATAGCCTACATCGGGGGATTACTCACTCATAGATGGGGGAAACATGGATGGTCGATGGAGAAGAGATGGTGATGATGATGGCGATGATCTCCTCCAATTCCCCGTCCCGGTAGGGTGCCCGAACGGAGTTTCTGGTGCTGTTTCATGGAATCTGGTGGTAGCGGCTGATACATTGCAAATGTATCTATAATTTTTGATGTTCCATGCTTTGTTTTATCCACTTTCTTGTGTTTTGACCACACTTTAGAGTACTTTTCATATGATTTCTTGGACTAACCTATTAACAAGAGCCACAGTGCCAGCTACCTGTTTTCTGCTGTTTTTGGCTCCAGGAAAGTCAGAAAATGAATATTCTCGGAATTGGACGGGACAAAAGCCAAAGTGCCTATTTTTCCGGAAGTCATTAGATGCCAGAATACGAGACGGAGAAGGGCCAGAGGTCGGCCACACCACCTGGCCGCGCTACCAGGCTGGGCCCGTGCCAAGGGGTGGTGTGGTGGCCCCTGGCACCCCCTCGGCCTCCCCGTCTGACTATAAGATGCCCTCGGGACGTAAACCCTAAGTACCCGATCAAAAATCCACGAAAGAGTCTATAGCCGCTGTCATCTCCATCCCTAGATCGGGAGGGATCTGAAGCTCTTCCCGGCACCCTGCCGGAGAGGGGAATTCACCCTAGAGGCCTTCTTCATCACCATACAAGCCTCCGGTGTGATGCGTGAGTAGTTCGTCCTTGGACTACATATCCATGTAGTAGCTAGATGGCTGGTTCTCCTCCTTTGTGCTTTCATGTTAGATCTTGTGAGCTCCGTTCATGATCAAGATCATCTATTTGTAATTCTGCATGTTGTGTTTGCGGGGATCCGATGGATATTGAGATGCTATTTCAGATTGATTATTGATTCTATCATGTCTTTGTTATTTGTGATCTTGCATGCTTTCCGTTGTTACTAGCTATCTTGTCCAAGTAGATGCTAGCAACTCCAAGAGTTAGTATTTATGCTCGATAGTGGGTTCATGCCTCTGGTAATCTGGGGAAGTGATAGAAATCTCTAAGGTACTAGATGTGTTGTTGCTACTAGGGAGAAAACAACAATCCTTTGTTCATAGAACAATCGTATTATTTACTTTACACGCAGTTCATAAAGCAATAATCTGTTGCTTGCAACTTAATACTGGAGGGGGTTCGGATGATAACCTGAAGGTGGATTATTAGTCATAGATGCAGTTGGATGGCGGTCTATGTATAATTTTGTAATGCCCAATCAAGTTCCAAAGGAGTCAAGATGATTAGTATATGCATATATTGCTTTCTTGATGTTTGTCAATTGCCCCGCTATAATTTGTTCACCCGGCATGTTATCTATCTTAAGGAGAGCCACCTCTAGTGAACTATGGATCGCGGTCCTTTACTTTACATACAATCTACAATCGTTTACTGTTTTGTGTTTACTTTTTGCAAACTTTTACTTCTTTCCATTCGATACGTTTAATCCTTTGTTTTTCGCAAAACACGGTGAGATTGACAACCTCATCGCAAGTTGGGGACAAAGTTCTGTGGTTGTGTTGTGCAGGTCTCCATGTTGCTACTAGCACTGGTAGTGCGCCCTGCCAAGGCTTAGCTAGCAACACCTTTGGGGTGTTTCCTTGCTCCTACTAGTTCGATTAAACCTTGGTTTCATACTGAGGGAAACTTGCTGCTGTGCTCAACATACCTTCCTCTTGGGGTTCCCAACGAGCTCTGCATCAACACCGCACCAGCACTTTTCTGGGTGTCGTGCATTGAGCCATCAGCGGTGGAGCGGAACTCCTTCTGGAAAAACGTCGAACCCCCTGCAGTTTTTAGGTCAGAAGGCTCCTTATAGGCGAAGAGGGTGACCGAGGGGGTTCCTGGGGGCCCACACCACCCCCTGGCGCGACCTGGCCTGGCCCGTGCCAGCAGGTGGTGTGGCCACCCCCTGGCTCTTCTCTGTCTCGTATTCTGGCTCCTGGAGTCTTCGGGTGAAATAGGATTTTTGGCATATTTTCCGGGATTTTTCCTGATAGTTGATTTTTTGCACAAAAAGTAGACACCAAGGCAATTCTGCTGAAAGCAGCGTCAGTTCGCATTAGCTGCATCCAAATCACACAAGTTTACAGGAGAAACAATAACAAAAGTGTTCGGGAAAGTACATACGTTTTGGACGTATCAGTGATACAAAGAAAGAATAATTTTTGAGGTGACATGCACCATCAAAGACTTGATCAAAGTATTTGTAAAACATTCAAAGCTGGGATCATAGTACTTCAATCATAACATGAAAGACAAAGTTCTAGCAATAAGACAAAGAAACTATGATGCAACATGAAAAGGCACAAACAAAAGATTCATGAATAACAATGCTTTGCAAGACATTTGTTTGTTTCACATAAAGAAAACATAGCATAATAGTATTCAGCTTGTCCCTTGATACGTCCATTTTGCATCACTATTCTATGTCTTAATTCACTATTATTCATTGATATATTTTGTATTGAGGGGTGATACTTATGTTATTTCATCTGTTTTGGCATGGTTGATGACTTTTGGAGCATGGACCGCTGCAGTCAGGATTCTGATGGAAAATGTGCTGTTTGGAGGAAAAATTCGTGAAGATCAGAAAATCCGGGAAAATATACGGAAAATCCTATTTTTCCAGAAGACGAAGGATGCTAGAAGAGGGAGTGGAGATGGGCCACAGGGGGCCCACACCACCCCCTGGCGCGGGCAGCCCTAGGCCGCGCCAGCAGGTGGTGTGGCCGCCCTAGCCCACCTCTGGCTCTCCCCTCTGGCGTATATCATCCTCCCGAAACCCTAAGACTCGGGGAGCGACTACAGAAAGATCTCTCCAGCAGACAGATTTCTACCCAGGTAATTCTTTCCTGGAGAGGGGAGATCGTCGCCATCAACACCACCATCAAGCTGGACTTCATCGGGATCATCATCATCATCACCACCATCATCACCATCAGCAACCTCATCACCATCTCCCTATTGCTATAACAATTGAGTTGAATCTTGCATTAGTTCATAGGGAAAACTTTCCCGGTGTTGATTACTCTTGTAGTTGATGCTATTGAGTGGAACCATTGAATTATTGTTTATGTTCAGATTGTTCTACATCATTATTCCATCTCTAATCATGATTCATATGATGTCTTGTGAGTAGTTTGTTTTGTTCTTGAGGACATGGGAGAAGTCATGTTGTTAGTAGTGGAGTTGTGTTGAGAAAGATTCAATAGATTGTTATTTAAGTTGTGGTGTACTTATTCTAGTGGTGTCATGTGAACATCGACTACATGACACTTCACCTATATCGGCCTAGGGGAATGCATTGTGTATTTGGCTACTAATCATAGGGGTTGCCGAAGTGACAGAAACCTGAACACCCGTTAGGAAACCATTGCACAAGGGACGTAAGGGTCTTAGAGTTTAAAGTTGTGGTTAGGTTTCTACCTTAATTACTTTCTTGTGCTTACGGATGTTTACAAGGGGTATAATCACAAGTATGTATTAGTCCTAGGAAGGTCGGTACATTATCACAGGTTCACCCACACAACACTTAGCAAGCTAAAGAAGATTAATCAACTATATGAAGCGAAAGCACTTGACACTCTTCCCATGTGTCCTCGAGAATGTTTGGTCATCTTAAGTAATACAACCGGCTTGTCCTTTGCTGCATAAAGGATTGGGCCACTTGCTGCATTTATTCCTACTGTCTTCTATTTACTTGTACTTTGTTTACTTGCTTTATCAAAACCCCCTAAAAATCCGTTTGCTAAGTATTTGCAGAGAATTCCTGATCCATACCACTAGCCAGCACCTTCTGCTCCTCGTTGGGTTCGACACTCTTACTTATCAAAAATACTGCGATACACCCCCTATACTTGTGGGTCATCAAGACTATTTTCTGGCGCTATTGCCGGGGAGTGAAGCGCTATTGGAGAGTGGAACTGGTAAAGGAAACTTCTACTGTGAGTATTGTTTACTTCTGTTAGTTGCTTTATTTTTGTTATGGATAATTCGCTGAGTTTCTTATTTGGTAATGCTACTACCACTGCTATGGTAGTAGATAATCCACCACCTGCTGAGAATGATGTTTTCAAAATACCTACAAGAATTATTGATCGTGTTATGGATAACTACTATGTTGGGGATGGAACTGTCCATCCCGGTGATCATTTACTCTTTATACATGAATTATGCGGGTTATTCAAGTGTGCAGGTATTACTACAGATCAAGTTAAGAATAAGTTATTCTCATTATCGCTGAAAGGAAGAGCTGAGGAATGGTATAAGCTGCTGAAGAATGGTCAAGCTCTGGAATGGGAGTGAATAGTGCCTCTCTTTTATTCAAAGTTTTATCCTCCTAGTGAGATTCATAAAGATCGGAATCAAATATACAACTTTTGGCCTCTTGATGGAGAGAGTACAGCTCAAGCTTGGGGGAGATTGAAGTTATTAATGCTCAAATGTCCCATTCATGAGCTCCCCAACAATATTATTATCAATAACTTTTATGCAAGGCTCCCTCTACATGACAAGGATTTATTGGATGCCTCTTGTGCTGGATCATTCACTCGAATGGAAGAAGCTAAATGGGATCTTCTGGACCGTATTCAAGACAATGCTGAAGCTTGGGAGAATGACAAAGGTAGAAAGTCAGGTATAAATTATGATTATGAATGCATTGAATCTTTTATGGGAACTGATGACTTTCAAAATATTAGTAATGCTTATGGTCTTGATTTGCAAGTTATTATGAATTGCTTTAGAGCTTTTGCTTCTTATATTGAAATTCCAAAAAGGGGATGGAATAAGTACCATGCACCTTATAAATATATTGTTGACTATGCTCCTATTGGGAGTGCTGAGTATTGCATTATTGATCCCATCTTACCTGAACCTTATATCGAGAAGATTCCCTTCCTAGAAAAGGTAAAGGACCATCCTATGATAACTAATGTAATCACCAAAAGTGAAAAGAGAACTGTAAAACCTGATGAACAAATAAACATTGAACCTGTGGTAGCAATTGTGAAAGACCTTGTCACTAAAAGCATAGAAGATGGACACATAGTCTTTTGTGAGGATGCTTCTAATATTGTTTCACATCCTAATAGAACTAAAAAAGCTAGTGTTCATGTGCTTTCTGTTAGAATTGGTGATCATTGCTATTATGACTTATGTGATATTGGTGCAAGTTCTAGTGCTATTCCTTATGAGATTTACAGAGAAATTATGCATGAAATCAGTCCCTGCGAATTGGAAGAGATTGATGTGGTTATTCACCTTGCTAATAGAGAGACCATCTCTCCAATTGGCATTGTACGAGATGTGGAAGTTCTTTGTGGTAAGATTAAGTATCCTGCTGATTTTATAGTACTTGGTTTAGCTGCTAGTAAAACTTATCCTATCATTTTTGGTAGACCTTTCTTGAGTACTTGTGGAGCTATTATAGATTGCAAGAGGGAGAAAATCTTGACTAAGTTTGATGGGGAATCTTATGAGTTTAATTTTTCGAAATTTACTAAAGAACCTTGTGAAGAGGAAACCCATAATGAGGATTTTAGAGTTGAACAACTTGCTTCAATCTCTCTTGCTCCTAACAATGCTTTGCAGCAATTTATGGAAGATCACGAAATTGAAATCTTCATGGAAGAAAGGAATGAGATTGACAGGATTCTCCGTGATCAGCCTAAGATGCTTAAGCATAACTTGCCTATAGAAGACTTGGGTACCACATTGCCACCTAAAAAGGATCCGGTTTTCGATCTAAAACCTCTCCCTGATGATCTTAAATATGCTTATATTGATGATAAAAAGATATACCCTGTTATTATTAGTGCTAAACTTTCAGGAAAGGAAGAAGAAAGGCTATTGGAGGTTTTGAGGAAACACCGAGGAGCTATGGGCTATACTCTAGATGATTTAAAAGGGATTTCACCCACTATATGTCAACATTCTATCAACATAGAACCAGATGCAAAGCCGGTAGTAGAGCACCAACGACGTTTAAATCCTAGGATGAAGGAAGTGGTAAGGAATGAGGTATTGAAACTCCTTGATGATGGTATTATTTACCCTATTGCTGACAGTGAATGGGTTAGTCCTGTTCATTGTGTTCCTAAAAAGGAGGTATTACCGTTGTTCCTAATGATAATGATGAGCTTATTCCTCAAAGAATAGTAGTAGGCTATAGGATGTGCATCGATTTTAGAAAAGTTAATAAAGTTACTAAGAAAGATCACTACCCTCTTCCTTTTATTGATCAAATGTTGGAAAGGTTGTCTAAAAAGACCCATTTTTGTTTTCTTGATGGTTATTCTGGTTTCTCTCAAATTGCTGTTAAATAACAAGATCAAGAAAAAACTACTTTTACTTTCCCTTACGAAACTTATGCTTATAGACGTATGCCTTTTGGTTTATGTAATGCTCCTGCTACTTTTCAAAGGTGCATGTCTGCTATCTTTCATGGTTTTTGTGAGGAAATTGTAGAAGTGTTCATGGATGACTTTTCTGTCTATGGAACTTCTTTTGATAATTGTCTGCACAACCTTGATAAAGTTTTGCAGAGATGTGAAGAAACTAATCTTGTTCTTAATTGGGAGAAATGCCATTTCATGGTTAATGAAGGGATTGTCCTTGGGCATAAAGTTTCTGAAAGAGGCATAGAAATTGATAGAGCTAAAGTTGAGGGAATTGAGAAGATGCCATGTCCAAGAGACATCAAAGGTATTCGCAGTATCCTTGGTCATGCTGGTTTCTATAGGAGGTTTATTAAAGACTTTTCTAGGATATCAAAACCCCTCACTAATCTTCTTCAAAAAGATGTACCCTTCGTTTTTGATGATGATTGTAAGGAAGCTTTTGAAACTTTTAAGAAGGCTTTAACTACAACCCCTATTGTTCAACCACCTGATTGGAGTTTACCCTTTGAAATAATGTGTGATGCTAGTGATTTTGCTGTAGGTGCTGTCCTTGGGCAACATATTGATAAAAAGTTAAATGTTATCCATTATGCTAGTAAGACTCTAGACGTTGCTCAAAGGAATTATGCTACTACTGAAAAGGGATTTCTAGCTGTTGTTTTTGCTTGTGATAAGTTTAGGCCCTATATTGTAGACTCAAAAGTCACCATTCATACTGATCATGCTGCTATTAAATACCTTATGACGAAGAAGGACACTAAGCCTAGGCTTATTAGATAGGCGCTGCTTTTACAAGAGTTTGATCTACATATAGTAGATAGGAAGGGTGCTGAAAACCCTGTAGCTGATAATTTATCTCGATTGGAAAACATCTCTTTTGACCCTATGCCTGTTAATGATAGTTTCCCAAATGAACAGTTAGCTGCAGTAGCGGTAAGCTCGCGAGGGAGCCCTTGGTACGTTGATTATGCTAACTTTATTGTCTCCAAGTATTTGCCTCCAACTTTTACAACTTAGCAAAGAAGGAAGTTCTTCTATAATTTGAGGCATTATTTTTGGGATGACCCACGCTTATACAAAGAGGGAGTGGATGGTATTATGCGAAGATGTGTTCCAGAATATGAACAAAAGGAGATATTGCGTAAATGTCATGGTAGTGCTTATGGAGGACATCATGCAGGAGATAGAACTGCACAAAAGGTGCTACAATCAGGTTTCTACTGGCCTACCCTTTTTAAAGATGCAAGAAAATTTGTTTTATCTTGTGATGAATGTCAGCGTGTTGGTAATATTTCTAGACGCAATGAAATGCCTATGAACTACTCTCTAGTTATTGAACCTTTTGATTGCTGGGGATTCGACTTTATGGGTCCTTTCCCTCCTTCGAAAGGTTACACTCATATTCTTGTTGCCGTTGATTATGTTACTAAGTGGGTAGAAGCCATTCCTACAAAGAGTGCTGACGGGGAGACTTCTCTAAAACTGCTTAAGGATGTTATCTTTCCTAGGTTTGGAGTGCCTAGGTATCTCATGACTGATGGGGGTTCTCATTTCATTCATGGTGGTTTTAGAAAGACCCTTGCTAAATATGATGTTAATCATATAATTGCTTCAGCTTATCACCCCCAAACTAGCGGGCAAGTAGAGTTATCAAATAGAGAGATTAAATCCATCTTGCAAAAGACTGTTAATAGGTCTAGAAAAAACTGGGCTAAAAATTTGAATGATGCTTTATGGGCTTATAGTACTGCTTACAAAAATCCTATGGGGATGTCTCCTTATAAAATGGTTTATGGGAAAGCTTGTCACCTACCCTTAGAATTAGAACACAAAGCTTACTGGGCAGTTAAAGAACTAAATAGAGATTGTAAGCTCGATGGTGAGAAAAGATTATTTGACTTAAGTTCTTTAGATGAATGGAGGAGTGAAGCCTATGAAAATGCTAGGCTCTTTAAGGAAAAAGTTAAAAGATGGCATGACAAGCGAATACTTAAGAGAGAATTTCATGTTGGTGAGAAAGTTCTATTGTATAGGTCTCGTCTCAGATTTTTTGCAGGAAAGCTACTATCAAAATGGGAAGGACCTTTCATTACTGAAGAAGTATACCGTTCAGGAGCAATACAAATTTCTTCTTTAAAAGATAATACTACACAAGTAGTGAATGGGCAACGACTCAAGCACTATATTGCTGGAGATTCTTACAATGAAGATGTTGATGCCTTTCAAGTTATAACTCCAGAGAAATTCATCAAGGACCAAATTCAGAGACCTGCAACGTCTGTTTTCAAATAGGTAATAGTTTTGGTAAGAAAAGTTCCACGAAAATACAATCCAACTATATTTTTGTAGCTTTCAGTCAATAAGGGAAGTTACGAAGTGAAAAAGGGACAGAAACGGAGCCAGGGTGGCCCACACCACCCTGTGGCGCGGGCCCACCCTTGGCCGCGCCACCAGGTGGTGAGGCCACCTCAGACTCTGCCTCCGACCCGTTTTCACCCAGTACCTTCCTCTTGTTAGGAAACTTCGTAATATATAACCCCCGGATCCCCCCGAGGTTCGTATATCGTGTTTTCGTCGTGTTTTTGTTTTGATCTGTTTCTGCCAGGACATACTCTTTGAAGGTTTAGAAGCACAATGGTGTCCGCCAAGGATAAAGGGAAAGAGCCTATGGAGGAAGACCTCCAAGACCCCGGGCAGGAGAAGGAGATCAAGAGTGAAGGTGAAGAGGAGGCTAAGCACATCGACACTACCACTGCGATCATTGGAGTGGTGGCAAACCCCACCAGGACTATTGGAGGGAAGCCTCCTCATCACCTTTCAGATCCCTGGTCACTTCCTCCACGCACCAAGAATCCTTTCCATACTCTTATCCATGAGCATCAATACCAGAATATGCCCAAGGGGAAATTACCCTCCAATTGGGATTTGCCTCCTTCTAGCCATGCAAGAAAAGAAGACTTCAAGGAGGTAGAGTAGGGAAAGAATCGCAAGAGCTGGGATTCTCAACCCGACATGATCATGAGCCGCATTGAGCAAAACTCACAGTTGATTCGTAATCTCACCTTCGAGATTGAGGACTTGGGGAAACTCATCAAAGAGATTATCGAGAGGATACCACCACCACCAAAGGAGTAATTCGTCATCAGGTTTGGCATCCCCTTAGTTTGTTCCAAGCTTGGGGGAGTGCCGCGGTATCACATCACTATCTTCTATCTTTTTACCCATATTAGTAGAGTCATATCATGAATAGAGGAGTTATTATGTAGTATGGTTTGTATTATGGAAGTGTCCCCTCTCTCGTTAGATATGTATCCCTTGGTGTGAGTTGCCGTTATGAAATTAATGAGAAGTTCTATCATTCACTCTTTTGCATAGCTTATATTAGTTTTCAATTCGAGGTTATATGATTGATCTTGTTGTTAGTATTGGTATCACTTTGGGATCGTTGAGTTAATTTAGTTGGTTTTGGCAAACCTGGCTTGGTCAGTAGCACACTATTTTTGAGAGTTGAATGAAAAGATAAGAGTACTCTAAAGAGAAATAATTTCATCATCTTTCTTTCTTGATTTGCTCATAAGTCTAGTATTCTCTAGTTAAGATCTTTTGTGCTTCCAAGGAAGATTGCATGTTTGTCTTTATCACTTGTATGTTTGTTTGTTTCCTTCAACTCTTATACTTGATACCCAGCCTTGCTAGCCAAAAACATGTACTGAGAGGGAATTCTTCTTGTGCATCCACCTCCTTTAAACCAAAACCTTTGCCATTTGTGTCCACCATACCTACCTATTAGCATTATTGCTATTCCAAGTAAATTCTTGTTTTGTCTACCTTCCAAATTAAACTTGTTATGTGAAAATTATTGATTAAAGCTCTCACGAACTTGATGGCACACTTTACTTTCTTGCACTTAATAAACTTGAACCATTGTGCTCACCTATGTTGCATATATGCTTGCTCTTTGTAAGTTGTGAATTAGCAGAACCATGCTGTCATGGGGAACGCTTTCAACATTGCACTGGTACTTTGTACCTACTTGATATCATGTTCTTTTGTCTATGGATGTCGTCGGTGTGAAATGAAAGGGGAGCTTGTAAGTCCATGGAGTTATGCATATGTGTTAGAGAAACGCCTGGGTCGCTGGTCTAATCCATGCCGACATGGTGGAAACCTGCAGCGTAACCATAACGAGTATCTATGAAGCATTATTCTTATAAAAAAAGAGATAGATATTGAGAAAAAGAAAAAAAGAGATATTATGAAAAGAGGAAAGAGAGAAAAAAGCACCATATTCCCATGGTAAATAAGAAGATTGCTGAGATACTTGTTGTCTTCTTGCCTTGTCATTTTGATATGGGGATTCTTCCGTATCTTCGGGCAAGGGGTACCCCATTGGCGGTTCTCTATGATACACATATGCTTACAATGACAAGAACTTACCGGTGACTAAACTTGAGTAGCATGAGGAGTGGCCCTCGTATTCAAGGGACATGAGATTCTCAACTTTCAACTTGTCAATGCATATCCTCATATTTGATCACTTTAACCTTAATCACCTAAAGATGCCTATGATAGGGGCAATGCGAGCTGAAAGCTAGTAAGTATCATAATTTTTGGGAGCTCTTTATGAGACTTGCAATTCCTGATCCCTCTTTGAAGGGCCTTTCTTTTACTTTGTAGTTGATTCAGTAAACCTATTCCCTTCTATCTCAGCAAGTATTTTGAGTTGATGTGTTTCATTCATTCATATGATGATTTATTCAATCATGTCTTATGTTCCTTGTTTTGCACATTGCTCTTGTCTTGATGTTTACTACTTTGAAAGCTATCATTGAAAAAACCAGTTATTTGTGAACTCCAGCAAATTATCAACTATTCTTCGACCAAGAGCTAAGTTTGCCATTACCAATTATGATTCACTTTATGTATCTTTATTGTGTTTCCTTTACTCATTACAAGTTGAGTTATATAATAGTGAGTTGTCTTATATTATGGTCTATGTATTTGATGAATGTGATGCTTCTTGTCCGTATTCTTTTATCGACTCTTCACTCCATAAACCCGAGGCCATGTTTATTGAGCTCAGTTTCGCTTGGGGACAAGTGAAGTCTAAGCTTGGGGGAGTTGATGCGTCCATTTTGCATCACTATTCTATGTCTTAATTCACTATTATTCATTGATATATTTCGTATTGAGGGGTGATACCTATGTTATTTCATCTATTTTTGCATGGTTGATGACTTTTGGAGCATGGACCGCTGTAGTCAGGATTCTGATGGAAAAGGTGCTGTTTGGAGGCAAAATTCGTGAAGATCAGAAAATCCAGGAAAATATACGGAAAATCCTATGTTTCCAGAAGACGAAGGATGCCAGAAGAGGGAGTGGAGATGGGCCACAGGGGGCCCACACCACCCCCTGGCGCGGGCAGCCCTAGGTCGTGCCAGCAGGTGGTGTGGCCGCCCTGGCCCACCTCTGTCTCTCCCCTCTGGCATATATCATCCTCCCGAAACCCTAAGACTCGGGGAACGACCATAGAAAGATCTCTCCAGCAGACAGATTTCTGCCGGGGGAATTCCTTCCTAGAGAGGGGAGATCGTCGCCATCAACACCACCATCAAGCTGGACTTCATCTGGATCATCATCATCATCACCACCATCATCACCATCAGCACCCTCATCACCATCTCCCTATTGCTGTAACAATTGAGTTGAATCTTGCATTAGTTCATAGGGAAAACTTTCCCGGTGTTGATTACTCTTGTAGTTGATGCTATTGAGTGGAACCATTGAATTATTGTTTATGTTCGGATTGTTATACATCATTATTCCATCTCTAATCATGATCCATATGATGTCTTGTGAGTAGTTCGTTTTGTTCTTGAGGACATGGGAGAAGTCATGTTGTTAGTAGTGGAGTTGTGTTAAGAAAGATTCAATAGATTGTTATTTAAGTTGTGGTGTACTTCTTCTAGTGGTGTCATGTGAACATAGACTACATGACACTTCACCTATATGGGCCTAGGGGAATGCATTGTGTATTTGGCTACTAATCGTAGGGGTTGCCGGAGTGACAGAAACCTGAACCCCCGTTAGGAAACCATTGCACAAGGGACGTAAGGGTCTTAGAGTTTAAAGTTGTGGTTAGGTTTCTACCTTAATTACTTTCTTGTACTTACGGATGTTTGCAAGGGGTATAATCACAAGTATGTATTAGTCCTAGGAAGGTCGGTACATTAGCACAAGTTCACCCACACAACACTTAGCAAGCTAAAGAAGATTAATCAACTATATGAAGCGAGAACAGTCTTCCCATGTGTCCTCGACTATAAGATTAATCAACTATATGAAGTATGTATTAGTCCTAGGACAGTCTTCCCATGTGTCCTCGAGAACGTTTGGTCATCTTAAGTAATACAACCGGCTTGTCCTTTGTTGCATAAAGAATTGGGCCACTTGCTGCATTTATTCCTACTGTCTTTTATTTACTCGTACTTTGTTTACTTGCTTTATCAAAAACCCCTAAAAATCTGTTTGTTAAGTATTTGCAGAGAATTCCTGATCCATACCACTAGCCAGCACCTTCTGCTCCTTGTTGGGTTCGACACTCTTACTTATCGAAAATACTACAATACACCCCCTATACTTGTGGGTCATCATCCCTCATAGAGTAGAAAATATAAATGCATAGGACACCTTCAAAGTTCATAAGAGTGACTAGATACGAATAGTTTAAAACAAGCAATATCAAGTTATGCATCAATCAACTAGTCTTGGGACAATGCACATAGAACTAAGAATGGCCACTATGCTCTCAAAATAGGTGCATAAAGGTAGAAGATGGAGACTCAATATAATGGTGGAAGAAAGGCCTTTATAAAAGGAAGTAGGAATTCAAGTCTCATAAAGAGCTTCCAAAAATTATGGTACTTGTTAGCTTTCAGCTCTCATTTCCCCTATCATAAGCTTCTTTAAGGTGATTAAGGTTAAAGTGACACAACTAAGAGGATATGCTTGACAAGTTATAAACCGAAATCTCATGCCCCTTACTTACGAATACCGAACCTCATGCTACTCAACTTTAGTCACGAGTAAGCTCTTGTCATTGTAAGTACATGTGTATCATAAAGAACCGCCAACGGGGTACCCCTTGCAGATGATACAGGAGCTATCCCATAATCAAAATGACAAGGCAAGTAGACAATGAGAATCTCAGCGATCTTTTTATTTGCTATTTGCATAGGTTTTTATTGAGGATGCTTCATAGAGTGCTCATTATGGTGATGCTGCAAGTTTCCACCATGATTAGGCATGGCTCAGGCTAGCGGCCCAGGCGTTTCTCTAACACACATACAAACTCCATGATCTTACAAGTTCCACTTTTATTTCACACCACCGGGATCCATAAGCAAAAGAACATGATATCAACGGGGTACAAAGTACAAGTGCAATGTTGAAAGCGTTCCCCATGATACATGGTTATGCTAATTTCAACTTATAAAGAACAAGCATATACGCAACAAAGAAGGACCCAATGGTTCAAGTTTATTAGATGCAAAAAAGTAAAGTGTGCCATCAAGTTCGTGAGAGCTTTAATCACTAGTTTTCTCATAACAAGTTTAATTTGGAAGGTAAACAAAAGCATGAATATACTTGGAATAGCATAAGCTAGTAGGTAGGTATGGTGGACTCTTTGGAATAACTTGGTTTAGGGAGTTGGATGCATGAGTGGAACTCATACTTGGTTGTGGAGGCTAGCAAAAGACTGGGAGCGACAAACTAAGAGAGCAATAATGACCATAATCATGCAGAGCGACAAAACATCATTGATCAAAGCATAAAGTGATACTACAAGTTGAAAACTAAATGATCATAAAGGCTTATGGTGACTTGAGATAGTCATAACATGGTGTGAGCATGCGCCAAGTCAACCCAAATAAAGCATCAAAGGAGAATACCACTATACTATGCTTTAATATGCTAAAACAACGCATGGTTCATCTAAGGCACATTAAGCAATCTAAATTTTTTATAACAAGTCATGCTACAACAAAGAATACTAAGCATAAATCCAAAACAATATCAAGCATGGCATGACAGAGCATAGGCCACAGTCAAAAACAAGCTCTTTTTACCACATAAGCATGAACTTTCCTACTCTTTTCCAAACCAAACCAAACTATTTGCAAACCAATGTAAGAAATAGGGGGTCCAACCAATTTATTCAGCAAACTAAACAAACAAAAGCAAATGAAAACAAAGAAGAAGACGCTCCAAGAACAACACAACTGTGCATGAAACAATAAAAATGAAGCGTTTGGAAGAAACTTGGGATTTTTATTGATGAAGAAGGGGATGCCTTGGGCATCCCCAAGCTTCACACTTGTACTTCTTGGATATTTCTTGGGGTGACACGCGTGGCATCCCCAAGCTTGATCTTTAGTCCATCCTTCATCTCATTACTCATTCCTTCCATACACCTGAAATTTTTCCTTCATACAAAACTTCACACAATCTTTATTAGCAACATTAGTGCACTCAAGATAAATAAGTCTTAAGGTTCAGTTATAACACCAAATAAACTTCCATTAGAACACTAGCTACTGTAGCACTTCCCTCAAAAAGCTCAATTCCCCAAAAGAACTCAAAAAGGAACCAACAAGAAGCAAATGCAGAAAATGGCAGAAATCTGTCAAAACAGACCAGCAGGTAAACACGAATTTTTTCGAAGACCTTCTGTTGCTCAAATCAAAAAGTGTTGAACTAAAGAAAGTTAGATAACAACCTGGGGCAGAAGAACAAAAATTCACGCCTCAAAAAGGCGTTCAGAGATTTTACACGAATTTTTACGGTGAAGCACAAAAATCTGTTTCGGGACAACAACTTTCCCAATCATTATTTCTCTCTCATTAGAGGTTACTCTTGGCACAAAAAGCAAATAAAAAGGATAAGGAGCGGTTATTACTGAGATAATAACTTCCATGACTCATCTAATTTTTTTGGGTTATCTCCCAATAAGTACTTTTCTTTAACGCCTTTAAGTTAGGTATAAGAAGCAAGAAAAAGGATCAAGTATTCTCAAATGAAGAAGCATTAAAATCAATACAGGAAATATTTTCAACAAGGCAAGGTATATCATCCAAATAAGTTCTAGAGGATATTCTCTTAGTTCTCTTAGGTTCACTACTTTCATCAAAAGGGTTTGTAGGAACAATCAAATCAAGATTCTTTTCTATGGCATCATATATTGCTACTAGTTTAAAGGGTATTGGTATCTTAGGTTCCTCCCCATTACTTTCCTAGCTTCCTTGGCAACATCATAGAACTCCTTAAACAAAGTTTCTAGAATAAAATCCCTCTTTTCAGGGTCTTCAATTTCTTTAAGCTTAAGAAACATTACTTGCATTAAGGGGTTGAGGTTAACAAACCTAGCTTCTAACATATGAATTAAAGAAGTTGCAGCAATCTCATAGTTTGGAGCAAGTTCTGCAAGGGATCTATCTTCAGTATCTTCATGCTTACTAACATGATTAAAGAATTCTTCAATATTATCTTTCCCAATTATAGAACCACTACCAATTGAAAGGTCTTTCAGGGTGAATTTAGGGATCAACATGGTGAGCTAACGAAGAGGTGAAAACTAAAGGAGACTTAATTTTTTTGTGTTTTCAAATAAGAAAGCAAACTAGTAAAACTAATTTTTTGTGTTTTTGATAAAGAAACAAGCAAACAAAGCAAAAAGAAACTAAGCAAAAAAAATAACAAAGTAAAGAGATTGGTTATGAGGGACTCCCCTTGTGAAGATGTCCTTGACTCCTCGGCAACGGCGCCAGAAAAATTCTTGATGGCTCGGTAACGGCACCAGAAAAATGCTGGTGCGGTGTTGATGTAGAGCTCGTTGGGAACCCCAAGAGGAAGGTATGATGAGCACAACAGCAAGTTTCCCTCAGTTATGAAACCAACGTTTAATCGAACCATAGGAGCAAGGAAACACCCCAAAGGTGTTGCTAGCTGAGCCTTGGCAGGGCGCACTACCAGTGCTAGTAGCAACGTGGAGACCTGCACAACACAACGACAGAACTTTGTCCCCAACTTGCGATGAGGTTGTCAATCTCACCGTGTTTTGCGGAAAACAAAGGATTAAACGTATCGAATGGAAAGAAGTAATAGTTTGCAGAAAGTAAACACAAATCATTAAACAGTTTATAGATTGTATGTAAAGAAAAGGACCGGGATCCATAGTTCACTAGAGGTGGCTCTCCTTAAGATAGATAACATGCTGGGTGAACAAATTACAGCGGGGCAATTGACAAACATCGAGAAAGCAATACATGCATATACTAATCATCTTGACTCCTTTGAGACTTGATTGGGCATTACAACATTATATATAGACCGCCATCCAACTGCATCTATGACTAATAATCCACCTCCAGGTTATCATCCGAACCCCCTCCAGTATTAAGTTGCAAGCAACAGATTATTGCTTTACGAACTGCGTGTAAAGTAAACAATACGATTGTTCTATGAACAAAGGATTGTTGTTTTCTCCCTAGTAGCAACAACACATCTAGTACCTTAGAGATTTCTGTCACTTCCCCAGATTACCAGAGACATGAACCCACTATCGAGCATAAATACTAACTCTTGGAGTTGCTAGCATCTACTTGGCCAAGATAGCTACTAACAACGGAAAGCATGCAAGATCACAAATAACAAAGACATGATAGAATCAATAATCAATCTGAAATAGCATCTCAATATCCATCGGATCCCCGCAAACACAACATGCAGAATTACAAATAGATGATCTTGATCATGAACGGAGCTCACAAGATCTAGACATGAAAGCACAAAGGAGGACAACCAGCCATCTAGCTACTACATGGATCCGTAGTCCAAGGATGAACTACTCACGCATCACACCGGAGGCTTGCATGTTGATGAAGAAGGCCTCCAGGGTGAATTCGCCTCTCCGACAGGGTGCCGGGAAGAGCTTCAGATCCCTCCCGATCTAGGGATGGAGATGATGGCGGCTATAGACTCTTTCGTGGATTTTTGATCGGGACATTAGGGTTTTCGTCCCGAGGGCATCTTATAGTCGGAAGGGGAGGCCGAGGGGGTGCCGGAGGCGGCCAGACCACCCCCTGGCGCGGGCCAGGCTAGGCCCCACGACCAGGTGATGTTGTGGCCCCCTGGCCCCTCTCCGTCTCGTACTCTGGCATCTGATGACTTCCGGAAAAATAGGCACTTTGGCTTTTGTCCCGTCCAATTTCGAGAATATTCATTTTCTGACTTTCCTAGAACCAAAAACAGCAGAAAACAGGCAGCTGGCACTGTGGCTCTTGTTAATAGGTTAGTCCAAGAAATCATATGAAAAGTACTCCAAAGTGTGGACAAAACACAAGAAAGTGGATAAAACCAAGCACGGAACATCAAAAATTATAGATACATTTGCAATGTATCACCAGCCCGTTTGCAGCGGGGCCTCAAGGGAACTACTGGCAATTAAGGTGCTCCTTTTAATAGAGCACCGGAGTAAAGCATTAACACTCCATGAACACATGTAATCCTCACATCAAAGCCATCCCCTCTGGTTATCCCGATTATTGTCACTTTGGGTCCTTTGGTTCCGGAAAACAATATGTGTATACAACTTGTAGGTAAGATCACAAACAATACTATCATCATGAATCAATAACATGTTCAGATCTAAAATCATGGCACTCGGGCCCTAGTGACAAGCATTAAGCATAACAAGTTGCAACAAAGTCGAAAAACACAAACAATAGATACTAGGCACCATGCCCTAACAATATGATGCCATTACATGAACGATCTCATCCAATCCCTACCATCCCCATAGCCTACAGCGGGGGATCACTCACTCATGGATGGGGGAATCATGGATGGTTGATGGAGAAAAGCTATGGTGATGATGGTGGCGATGATATCCTCCAATTCCCCGTCCCGGCAGGGTGCTAGAATGGAGTTTCTGGTTTAGATTCGTGGAACCTAGTGGTGGCGGTGTAGCGGAACTCTATCTGGAAAAACGTCAAACCCCCCGTGTTTTTTAGGTCAAGAGGCGTCTTATAGGCGAAGAGGGAGGCCGAGGGGGTGACCAAGGCGGCCACACCACCCCCAGGCGCGGCCTGGGCTGGCCCGCGCAGCCAGGTGGTGTGGGCCCCTCGTGGCCCTACTCCGTCCCGTCTTCTGGCTCCGTGAATCTTCTGGTGAAATAGAATTTTTGGCATATTTTCCGGGATTTTTACTGATAGTTGATTTTCTGCATAAAAACTAGACACCAAGGTAATTCTGCTGAAAACAGTGTCAGTACGTGTTAGTTGTATCCAAATCACACAAGTTTAGAGGAGAAACAATAGCAAAAGTGTTCGAGAAAGTAGATACGTTTTGGATGTATCAACTCTCCCCAAGCTTAGCTTATAGCTTGTCCTCAAGCAATTCAGTTGAAAACTGAGTGCGATAAAAGAGCTTTCACGAACACATTTGCTTCATAAGATGTATATATTCTCAGCATATGATCAAATACTTAATCAATTCATAATAAACACTATGGAAATAAGTTTGACTTAATGATCATTGCAAACTATGAAGAGATTCCAACTCAAAAATAATAAGCAGCATGAAACATAAACATAAGTGACATTGCAATGCTCATAAAAGGGTATGATAGAGTGGTATCTCGCTTCCCTTTGATTGTAGAGCAAACATAAATACCAAGGCACCTCTGGAGTTCAAGTGAAGACTAGAAGTAAAGATATCAAAGATACAAGTATCAAAGTCATAACACAACTAATCCAAATTTTGAGACAAGCATATTACACTAAGAATGACAACTACGCTCTCAAGAAAGTGCTCATAGAATAAGTGGTGACTCAACAAGGAAGTGAAAAGGTTTTGAAGAGTTTGAAAGGCTTCCAAATGCTGAAACTATGGTGCTCATCAGCTTTGAGATCTCATTGCGCCTATCATAAGCATCTTTAAATGGTTAAGGTGAAAGTGAGGTCCAATACGGGTTATATGCTTGACAGACCATAAACTGGAAATCTCATGTCCCTTGAGTATGATGGCCGCTCCTCATGCTACTCAACTTTAGTTACCGGTAAGTTCTTGTCATAGTAAATACATGCGTATCATAGAGAGCCGCCAATGGGGTACCCCTTGCACATGATACAGGAGCTATCCCATAATCAAAATGACAAGGCAAGCAGACAATGAGCATGTCAGCAATCTTCTTATTTACCATGGGAAAATGGTGCTTTTTTCTCTCTTTCCTCTTTTCGCAATCTCTATCTCTTTTTCTATAAGAAGAATGCTTCATAGATTGCTGACTATGGTGTGCTTCAAGTTTCCACCATGATTAGGCATGGCTTAGGCTAGCGGCCTAGGCATTTCTCTAACACACATACATAACTCCATGGACTTACAAGCTCCCCTTTTATTTCACACCGACGACATCCGTAAACAAAAGAGCATGATATCAACTGGGTACAATGTACAAGTGCAATGTTGAAAGCATTCCCCGTGACAACACGGTTCTGCTAATCCCCAGCCTATAATTTGCAAGCATATAACTTTCATGGACACTCACAATAGTTCAGGTTTATAAAGTGAAAGAAATAAAGTGTGCCTTCAAGTTCATGAGAGCTTTACTAACTAACTTTCTCATAACAAGCAAACATTTTATTCGGAAGAAAACAAGGCATACTGAATATGCACGGAAAAGCAATAATGCTAATAGGTAGGTATGGTGGACACTTTTGGCAATATTGGTTTTGGGAAGTTGGAAACACGAGTAGATCCCATACTGAGCGCAAGTGAAGGCCAACAATAGAAATGGAGCAACAAACGAGAGAGCAATAACTATCATAATCATGCTTGCAACAAAACATGACTAATTATGGCATGAAAGTGATTCGAGAACCCTGAGGCAAAATAATTCATCGAGGCTTAACTGATTGTTTCAGTCTTATTCATGCGTGAGCATGTGCCAAGTCAATTCAAGTGAAACATTCAGAGGAGGATACTACAGTGTCATACCAAGTTATGAATAGAACAATGCAAGCAAACATTCACATGACATGCTACAAACCATTAGCAAGCTGGAGCTAATCATAAGAAAGCAAGAACTACTAAGCATCCATAAATAACATATACCTTACATGAACAGACTAAGCATGCCCATAATGATGAGTATATGTACAAAAATGAAAACAAATAGAGTTCGTTACCAACCTCTTACCACGCCTCAAGTTGTCATTAATCTTTATTATTGCCCTTCACTTGTATGGCTTGAATAATAACATGAAACCAAACTCCACTGAGGACTGCTGAACCCTACAACAAACTTCACAAAACCAAAGAAGAACAAAAAATATTTTTGATGTTTTTGATTTTAGAGGCAAGAACGAAAAGGAAGAACAAGCAAAGCGAAATATTTTTGGGTTTTTCGAATAATTAAGACAAAGCTAAAAGAAAGAGGCAAACCAAGGAAAAAAGAAAAAGAAGCAGGCAAAGAGAATTAATGAAAATATTTTTGGTCTTTTTGTGTTTTGGAAAGTAGAAATAAAGCAAGAATGAAGACTAAAAAGAAAACAAAACATGGATATAAAAAGTACCGACTGAACATGATATGTAGATGAGTGTGATGTCGGTGTACCTCCCCCCAAGCTTAGGCTTTTGTCCTAAGTGGGTATCAATCCCAAGCTGGCCAAGATGGAGCGCCTCCGTAATATGGCGAAGAAGTGCCTTCGTCCTGATACGAACTCGAGGACGCCCCAGCATAGTGCGCAGAGTAGTCGTAAGAGGGCACATCCCCCTGGTGCTGCCCGTGGAAACCAAGCAAACAGAGCTGCTCGTCCACCTCCTCCTTGGAACACGACCATGGCATCCTGCAAATACTGAACAAAGTGGACTGTGGCAAAGGAATTTCCCTCTCGTCTCCATCAGTAAACAACATCCTGTAAACTAAATTCTCGGTACTAGAGTCAGTAGTAACAAAATGATGTGTTTTCATAGCAGCAAGATCAAGCCTTTGTGGTGTCAACACAGTGTCATTAGGATCAATAGAAAGTTCTAACGTAGAAACCATGTGTGAGGCAATAATGCCCCCATAAATGGGTCCTCTAGCAGCTAAGCGACAGACAATGAGAGAACCCAGATTATACTTGGTATCATTATTAAGTGCAATAGCAAGAAAAGCTAAATGATAGTTAGAAATATTACTAGTGTTCTCCCTACCAAGAATTCTAGTGGCAAGATAATAAGCAAAATATCTAATAGCTGGGAGTTGAATGTTCCTTATCTTCCCACGCTGAGTTGTGCGGTCATCGTCATTTGTCACACTTCGGTAGGGCTCCAGCAAATCAGCGGACCGGCCTTGGATCTTCTTCACCGTTCTAGTGATGCCTATGCCTATAATGTTGCAAAATCTTTCCAATGGCATGGTAATAGGCATATTATAAATTTTGAACGAAACAGCTGACCGATAAGGGGTGTTAGTGAAAACAAAACTTTCGACGAAAGTTTTGGTGAGCACGGCATATTGTTCACTCTCATCTTCCATGTAAGTGGTCAGACCAACCCTCTGAACCAGTAGTAAGAAATCATCGAGGATCCCTGCAGCTTGCAAAAAGGTAAAACAAGGGAAGGTAGATGGGTGAGCGTCTCCCTCATCTCCTTCATTGCCAAAGCGTGGTGCAATAAGATCTTCATTATATGATGGCCTAAATTGAGAAGCAGATCTCGAAGGCCTTGTCCTCCTGGGTGTGTTGCTCTCAAATACTTCTCCAAAAGTGTGGTTGTTCATCTCTTGTATTCTGAAATTTAAGCATCCATCATATAAGTGATTGCAAAGTGAATACATAATGAAAGGAACTACTCATAGGGACTTGTAAGAGGCCTAAACATGCATCAAAACAATTTCTATAGGCATTGAACAAGCTCAGAAGGTCATATAACCTGTCACCTATAGTAGCAAAATACTCAAGATATAATACACTAAACACAAATCTACTTGGACAAGCGGAGGAGTCACATACCGGAGAATAAATGCTCTAAATTTCAGCAGCAAAGATGGGTAGAGCAAGGAGATCGAAAAATCGTGGGCAAGAACAGCAAGAACGCGAGTTTGAGCAATGAACTGGTGTTTTCTCGGGAGAGCGAAAGAAGTGGCAAGTGAGAGAGTAAATGGTGGGCCAGGGGTGGCCCACACCATGGCCAGGCGCGCCCCTGGGGTGGCCACGCCACCAAGTGGTGTGCCTTCCTGGTGGGCCCCCCTGGATCACTCCAGGTACTTCTCTGCCCCTTTTTTCACGTAAAAATTTAATATGAATTTTCTGAAATTTTTCGAGACACTTTATTTTTTTAGCAATTTTCAGGTATTGATGAATAATTTCTAGTAGAAAGATAATTTGGGAATGATGCAATAACAAAATAAAACTAAAACTTCAGAAGTTCTAAGACACTCTAATATGCAAGCAACTAGCACAAGAAAAGTAGACTAAGCGAAAACAAAAATTGAAATGGATAAACTAAAAGTAAGCAAAGATAAACATGGTGAAAACATTGTTTTTGTTCATTAAAATCCCATTGTTAACAAGGTTGATCAGGTATTGTTACCAAAACAATTTTATATGAAACAAAACTTTGTATTCCACTAAATGATTATGTTACCTCAACCTTGCTAGCAATGGTCCCAATCATAATAGTTTCATATTTTTCTCTTGGTATGGGACAATATATTTCTCCAACTTGAATGCCCTCAATATTTTCAACTAAATTTAAGCCATAATTCATATCAATCTTCTTGGGGAAGTAGACAGTATGCTCCTTATCATTAACATTAAAAGTTACTTTTCCTTGATTACAATTAATGACAGCTCCTGCAGTGTTAAGAGAAGGTCTCCCAAGAATAATGGACATATTATCATCTTCAGGCATTTCAAGCACAATAAAGTCAGTTAATATCAAGAAATTATGAGCCACTTGAACAGGAACATCCTCACATATACCAATAGGAATAGTAGTAGATAGATCATCCATTTGCAAAGATATATCAGTTGGCATTAATTTCTCCAATTGAAGTCTCTTGTAGAGAGAAAAAGGCATAACATGAACTCCTACTCCTAAATCACACAAAGCGGTTCTAACATAGTTATTTTTAAAAGAACAAGGGATAGTTGGAATCCCTAGGTCTCCAAGTTTCTTTGGAACCTTACCATTAAAGGAATAATTAGCAAGCAAAGTAGAAATTTCTTCATTAGGGATCTTTCTTCTATTAGAGACAATATCCTTCATATACTTTGAATAAGGAGGTAATTTAATAGCATCAGTTAAAGGAATTTGCAAAAATAAAGGTTTCATCCACTCGCAAAACTTATTATAGTGTTCGTCTTCCTTTGACTTGTGTTTCTTATTAGGAAAAGGCATAGGTTTTTGGACCCAGGGCTCTCTTTCACTACCATGTTTCTTAGCAACAAAATCTTCCTTAGTGTATTTAGTATTCTTATTGTGCCTTTCTGGTTCTTCTGCAACTTCTTCTTTATCAAGAGCATCATTTTCCTCATTACCACTTTCAGTTTCAGCATCAGAGATAGATATACCATTAGGATCTTTAGCAGGTTCAGAAGACTCTACAATAGTTTTATGTTTCTTTTTCCTTTTCTTAGGAGAAGTACCACTATTTTCAATTTGTTGAGAATCTTGCTCAATTCTTTTAGGATGCCCCTCAGGATATAGAGGATCCTGGGTGGCAGCACCACTTCTAGTTCTAATTTCATAAGCATGTTTTTCTTTAGAAGCATTAACTAGCAAATCTTTTTGTACTTTGATAAGCTGATCAATTTGAGTTTGAACCATTTGGAAATGTTTAACAAGCAGTTTAACATCATTAGAGGTTCTTTCCACAATATCCTTCAACTCAATAATAGCTCTAGAGTTTTCCATTAAATGATTTTGCACCCTTTTATTAAAATTATCTTGCTTAACAATAAAAACATCAAATTCTTCCAAGCATTGATCAGGAGGTTTAGAATAAGGAATATCACCTTCATCAAAATGTTGGAGAGAGTGTACCTCAATAGTGGATGAGTGGGAGATTGGCTTACATAATTCTTCTATAGGAGGTAAATTCTTCACATCTCCAGATTTAATACCCTTCTCCTTAAGACATTTCTTAGCTTCCTTCACCACTTCATCATTTAGTTCAATCACACCTCTCTTGTTTGGTGTTGGTGTTGGATCACGCACAATTAACTCAGGTGTAGTTGTCTCAGGCGCAGTTGGCTAAGGTGGAGTCAATTCATCATGATTCTTGCTTATTTTAGCCATTAATTCCTCAGCTTCCTTAGGAGTTATATTGCTAAAAACACAATCAGCACAACTATCCAGGTATGTCCTAGATTCTTCAGTTAGTCCATTATAATATATATCAAGAAGCTCATTTTTAGGTAATGGACATCCAGCCTGTGCACGAATCAAAGCAAAAAACCTTACCCAAGATTCAGGCAATATCTCTTTTTCTCCCTGTTTAAAATCAAAAAGTTCCTGCAAAATGGCATGTCTAGCACTAGGAGGGAAATATTTCTGAAGGAAGGTACTAATCAAGCAATCAGGGCTATCAATAGATCCAAGAGGTAAATTATTAAACCAAGCCTTAGCTTCTCCTTTCAATGAAAAAGGGAAAATTTTAGCAACAAAGTAGGTGCGCATCTTAATATCATCGGAAAACAGGCCACTCATGGTAGAAAGCTCAATCATATGTGCTACATCACTTTCATTCTTAGTCCCACAAAAAGGTTCTTTCTCAACAATAGTTATGTAAGATAAATCAAGAGGGAAATCATAATCCTTATCTTTAATGTTTATGGGAGATGTAGCAAACTTATCATTAGGAGATAATTTGGGTTTTATAGTACGCCTCTCAAGGAGACTCTTAATAACACTTTTACCATGAGTATTTTGACATTCTTTAATAAACTCATCATTCATTTCTATATATTCGTCTTCAATATCATAGCTCTCTATAGACTCAGGTGAACTGACAGGTGTAGTAGTGTCTTCATTAGGAGTTTCAGTGTTTCCAGCTATAGTTCTAGCAATCGTAGCATCTAGGAAAGGACCTAATGAACCACTTTTATCAAGCACAGTAGAAGCAGCATCATAAGTATCAGAAGTTTCAGATTCAACAGTAGTAGCAGTATGTGTAGCATGTGTATGTGGTGGTGTAAGGAGCTTACTCATCACAGATGGTGAATCAAGAGCAACAGAGGTGTTCAGAACTGTACCTCTCCTTGTAGTGGATGGTAATATAGGAACCTTTCCATCACGAGACTTACCCATGATGAATGGAGGGCAGCGAACAATAGTGATTCCAAGTGAACTTGATAAATAAAGTTATGCTCCCCGGCAACGGCGCCAGAAAATAGTCTTGATGACCCACAAGTATAGGGGGGTGTATGATACATTGCAAATGTATCTATAATTTTTGATGTTCCATGCTTGGTTTTATCTACTTTCTTGTGTTTTGTTCCAACTTTGGAGTACTTTTCATATGATTTCTTGGACTAACCTATTAACAAGATGCCACAGTGCTTGCCTGTTTTCTGCTGTTTTTGGTTCCAGGAAGTCAGAAAATGAATATTCTTGGAATTGGACGGGACAAAAGCTAAAGTTACTATTTTCCCGGAAGACTCATGGAGCCAGAAGGAGAGTCGGAGAGGGGCCACAGGGTGGCCACACACCCCCTTGACACGGGCCAGCCTAGGCCGCGCCAGGGCATGGTGTGGGCCCCCTGGATGGCCACCGACCTTGCCTCCTTCGCCTATAAGAGCCTCCCGATACCAAAACCCTAAATCATCAAGCCTCCAGCCACGAAAAGTTCCGCAGTGCCACCGCCACCGAAGGGGAGATTCGGGGGACAAAAAGTCTCTGTTCCAGCACCCTGCCGGGACGGGGAAGTTCCCCCGAGCCATCTCCATCGATCTCCACCACCATCTCCATCTCCGTTGCTGATTACCATGATGATGAGGGAGTAGTTCTCTCTCGAGGCTAACGGTTCTACCGGTAGCTATGTGTTCATCTCTCTCTCTATAAATAATCATATTGTGATCATGAGCTTTGTAATCAAGTAGATCTACCTTGCTACTCAAGTGCTTTAATAGATCTCTGCTCTCCCCATGTGTGTGAAAGTGACAGCGTGCGCACCATGGTGGCACTTAGGCTAAAGATTACAAATACTTGTTATGAGTTATATTTGGAGTTGGATCTTTCTATGAAATTGTGGTGTTTGTTTGAACAATCTAGTGCTCAAGGTGATAGTGTGGGGTTTTCTAGATGGGAAAGATGAACTTTGAGGTGTGCTGTTATAGCCCTACCATCGATTAGAGTGTTCAATCGGAGAGTAGTTAAGAGTAGTATCATGAAGATAATATATTTATACGAGAGTGTTCACTAGTGAAAGTATGATCCCTAGGCCTTGTTTCTAAGCATTGAAACACCGTTTTCTACTAGATCTGTTACATGTTTGCTTGCTTCCATCGTTATTTCAGTTTGCCTTTAGTCTTTTCCACACCATCAAGCTATTTTCTATCACCGTTACCACTTATAATTATCTATACCACTTGTATTTCACTAGCTCTTCGCCGAACTAGTGCACCTATACACCTGACAAGTGTATTGGGTGTGTTGGGGACACAAGATACTTCTTGTATCTTGATTGCAGGATTGCATGAGAGGGAATACCTTTGTCCACTTCCTCCCTGAGTCCGATAAACCTTGGGTGATCCACTTAAGGGAAAACTTGCTGTTGTTCTACAAACCTCTGCACTTGGAGGCCCAACAACTATCTACAAGAATAGAAGTGCGTAGACATCAAGCTATTTTCTGGCGCTGTTGCCGGGGAGGTAAGGTAAAAGGTATTCACACCGGAGGATTAAAGAAGAAGAACCTCCCACGGCAAACGCCTATTTTCCGGCGCCGTTGCCGGGGAGGTAAGGTAAAAGGTACTCACATCCTCCGGTGTGAGTGCTCGAAGTTATTTCCTTTAGATTCTGCAATTTTGTCTTTTTTTCTTGTTTTCACTAGTTAGGCTTAATGGAAAACAACAAAAAAATTAGAGAGCTTTATAGTATTTATCTTGAGTTAGGACATGAAGTGTTTGAAGAGAAAATTAAAAAACCTATGGAACTTTATTTGCATGCTAATAGCAATGTTGTTAATATGAATTCTTTGGACACCATTATTGCTAATGCTATGGAAAATTCTAAGCTTGGGGAAGCTAGTTTTTATGAAAATAATCTTTTTAGTTCCCCAGCTTTGGAAGATAGCCATTCTATTGCTTATAATGATATCAAACCTCCAATATATGATGATTACAATGATGAGTATGTTATTTTCAGTCCACCTACTATTGAGGAGGAAATTAGTTATGATTACAATATGCCTCCTATATTTGATGATTATGGTGATGAAAATAATAATGATAGCTATTTTGTTGAATTTGCTCCCACTATAATCAATAAGAATGACTATGTTTATGTGGGGAGTATTAATTCTTTTATGCATATGGCTCATGATAAGAATGTTTCTTATGATAGTTATATTGTTAATTTTATTCATGATGCTACTGAAAGTTATTATGAGAGAGGGAAACATGGTTTTATGCATCTCAATAATATTAAGTTTCTCCTCTTTATGTTGAAAGTCTTGAAGTTGCACTTGTTTTGCTTTCCTATGATTGTTGCTTTGTGCTTTCATGACGTGTTTCTTTACAAGATTCCTATGCATAGGAAGTGGGTTAGACTTAAATTTTCTTTGAATTTGCTTCTTGATGCTCTCTTTTACTTCAATTCATATGTCTTATGTGAGCATCTTCTCAAACTATCATGCCTAACTTAAAGGCGTTAAAAAAAGTACTTACTGGGAGATAATCCAAAAGTTTTAGATGAGTCTTGGAAGTTATTACTTCAGTAATAACCACTCCTTATCCCTTTTATTTGCTTTTTGTGCCAAGAGTAACCTCTAATGAGAGAGAAGTAATGAATGGGAAAGTTGCTGTCCCGAAACAGATTTCTGTGCTTCACCGTAAAAATTCTTCTAAAATCTCTGTACGTCCTTTTGAGGCGTGAATTTTTGTGCTTCTGACCCAGGTTGTTATCTAACTTTCGTTAGTTCAACACTTTTTGATTTGAGCAACACAAGGTCTTCTAAAAAATTCGTCTTTACCTGCTGGTCTGTTTTGACAGATTTCTGCCATTTTCTGCATTTGCTTCTTGTTGGTTCATTTTTGAGTTCTTTTGGGGAATTGAGCTTTTTGAGGGAATTTATACAGTAGATAGTGTTCTAATGGAAGTTTTCTTGGTGTTATAACTGAACCTTAAAGACCAATTATCTTGTGTGCACTAATGTTGCTAATACAGATTGTGTGAAGTTTTGTATGAAGGAAAAATTTTAGGTGTATGGAAGGAATGGGTAATGAGATGAAGGATGGACTAAAGCTCAAGCTTGGGGATACCACACGTGTCACCCAAAGAAATATCCAAGAAGTACAAGTGTCAAAGCTTGGGGATGCCCAAGGCATCCCCCTCTTCATCAATAAAAATCCCAGGTTACTTCCAAACGCTTCATTTTTATTGTTTCATGCACAGTTGTGTTGTTCTTGGAGCATCTTCTTTTTTGTTTTCATTTTGGTTTTTCGTTTGCTTTTGTTTGCTTAGTTTTCTGAATAAATTGGTTGGACCCCCTCTTTCATAAATTGGTTTGCAAATAGTTTGGTTTGGTTTGGAAAAGAGTAGGAAAGTTCATGCTTATGTGGTAAAAAGAGCTTGTTTTTGACTGTGGCCTATGCTTTGTCATGCCATGTTTGATATTGTTTTAGCTTTATGCTTAGTATTCTTTACTGTAGCATGACTTGTTATAAAAAATTGAGATTTCTTAATGTGCCTTGGATGAATCATGCGTTGTTTTAGCATATTAAGGCATAGTATAGTGGTATTCTCCTTTGATGCTTTATTTGGGTTGACTTGGCACATGCTCACACCATGTTATGACTATCCCAAGTCACCATAGCCTTTATGATCCTTTAGTTTTCAACTTGTAGTATCACTTTATGCTTTGATCAATGATGTTTTGTCGCTCTGCATGATTATGGCCATTATTGCTCTCTTAGTTTGTCGCTCCCAGTCTTTTGCTAGCCTCCACAACCAAGTATGAGTTCCACTCATGCATCCAACTCCCTAAACCAAGTTATTCCAAAGAGTCCACCATACCTACCTACTAGCTTATGATATTCCAAGTATATTCATGTTTTTGTTTACCTTCCAAATTAAACTTGTTATGAGAAAACTAGTTATTAAAGCTCTCACGAACTTGATGGCACACTTTACTTTTCTTACCCTTAATAAACTTGAACCATTGTGTCGTCTATGTTGTATATGATTGCACTTATTTGTTGGGAATTAGCAGAACCATGCTTTCATGGGGAACGCTTTCAACATTGCACTTGGTACTTTTACCTAGTTGATATCATGCTCTTTTGTCTATGGATGTCGTCGGTGTGAAAGGGGAGCTTGTAAGTCCATGGAGTTATGTATATGTGTTAGAGAAACGCCTGGGCCGCTGGTCTAATCCATGCTGACATGGTGGAAACCTGCAGCGTAACCATAATGAGCTGTCTATGAAGCATTCTTCTTATAAAAAAAGAGTCCTATATTGAGAAAAAAGAGAAAAGAGAAAAAAAGATTATGAAAAGAGGAAAGAGAGAAAAAAGCACCATATTCCCATGGTAAATAAGAAGATTGCTGAGATGCTCGTTGTCTGCTTGCCTTGTCATTTTGATATGGGGATTCTTCCGTATCATCGGGCAAGGGGTACCCCGTTGGCGGTTCTCTATGATACACATGTACTTACGATGACAAGAACTTACCGGTGACTAAACTTGAGTAGCATGAGGAGCGGCCCTCGTATACAAGGGACATGAGATTTCTAACTTATCTTTCGTCAAGCATGTACACCATAGTTTGTTCACTTTAACCTTAATCACTTCAAGATGCTTATGATAGGGGCAATGAGAGCTGAAAGCTATAAGTACCATAATTTTTGGAAGCTCTTTATGAGACTTGAATCCCTACTTCCTTCTATGAAGGACTTTCTTCCACTATATATATTGAGTTTCCACCTTCTATCTTTATGCACTTACTTTGAGAGCATAGTGGCCATTCTTAGTTCTATGTGCATTGTCCCAAGACTAGTTGATTGATGCATACTTTGATATTGCTTGTTTTAAACTATTTGTATCTAGTCACTCTTATGAACATTGAAGGTGTCCTATGCATTTATATTTGCTACTCTACGAGGGACAAGCTGAATGCTATTATGCTATGTTTTCTTTATGTGAAATAAACAAACGTCTTGCAAAGCATTGTTATTCATGAATCTTTTGTTTGTGCCTTTTCATGTTGCATCATAGTTTCTTTGTCTTATTGCTAGAGCTTTGTCTTTCATGTTATGATTGAAGTACTATGATCCTAGCTTTACTTTGATCAAGTCTTTGATGGTGCATGTCACCTCAAAAATTATTCTTTCTTTTTATCACTTACCTACTCGAGGACGAGCAGGAGTTAAGCTTGGGGATGTTGATACATTGCAAATGTATCTATAATTTTTGATGTTCCATGCTTGGTTTTATTTACTTTCTTGTGTTTTGTTCCAACTTTGGAGTACTTTTCATATGATTTCTTGGACTAACCTATTAACAAGATGGCACAGTGTCAGTTGCATGTTTTCTGCTGTTTTTGGTTCCAGGAAGTCAGAAAATGAATATTCTCGGAATTGGACGGGACAAAAGCCAAAGTTACTATTTTCCAGGAAGACTCACGGAGCCAGAAGGAGAGTCAGAGAGGGGCCACAGGGTGGCCACACCCCCCTTGGCGTGGGCCAGCGTAGGCCGCGCCAGGGCATGGTGTGGGCCCCCTGGCTGGCCATCGACCTTGCCTCCTTCGCCTATAAGAGCCTCCCGATACCAAAACCCTAAATCATCAAGCCTCCAGCCACGAAAAGTTCCGCAGCGCCTCCGCCACCGAAGGGGAGATTCGGGGGACAGAAAGCCTCTGTTCCGGCACCCTGCCGGGACAGGGAAGTGCCCCCAGAGCCATCTCCATCGATCTCCACCACCATCTCCATCACCGTTGCTGATTTCCATGATGGGGAGGGAGTAGTTCTCTCTCGAGGCTAAGGATTCTACCGGTAGCTATGTGTTCATCTCTCTCTATGCATGATCATATTGTGATCATGAGCTTTGTAATCAAGTAGATCTACCTTGCTACTCAAGTGCTTTAATAGATCTCTGCTCTCCCCATGTGTGTGAAAGTGACAGCGTGCGCACCATGGTGGCACTTAGGCTAGAGATTACAAATACTTGTTATGAGTTATATTTGGAGTTGGGTCTTTCTATGAAATTGTGGTGTTTGTTTGAACCATTTAGTGCTCAAGGTGACAGCGTGGGGTTTTCTAGATGGGAAAGATGAACTTTGAGGTGTGTTGTTATAGCCCTACCATCGATTAGAGTGTTCAAACGGAGAGTAGTTAAGAGTAGTATCATGAAGATAATATATTTATATGATAGTGTTCACTAGTGAAAGTATGATCCCTAGGCCTTGTTTCTAAGAACTGAAACACCATTTTCTACTAGATCTGTTACATGTTTGCTTGCTTCCATCGTTATTTCAGTTTGCCTTTAGTCTTTTCCACACCATCAAGCTATTTTCTATCACCATTACCACTTATAATTATCTATACCACTTGTATTTCACTATCTCTTCGCCAAACTAGTGCACCTATACACCTGACAAGTGTATTGGGTGTGTTGGGGACACAAGAGACTTCTTGTATCTTGATTGCAGGATTGCTTGAGAGGGAATACCTTTGACCACTTCCTCCCTGAGTTCGATAAACCTTGGGTGATCCACTTAAGGGAAAACTTGCTGCTGTTCTACAAATCTCTGCACTTGGAGGCCCAACAACTCTCTACAAGAATAGAAGTGCGTAAACATCAGTGTATCACAGTATTTTCGAGGGAAGTGAAACCCAATTTATTGATTTGACACAAGGGAAGCCAAAGAATATTTATAAGCCTTAACAACTGAGTTGTCAATTCAGCTGCACCTGGAAACAATCTTGCTCACAAAAGTTTATCAGTAGCAACAGTTTTGTAGTAGCAATAGCAAAGTAATAGTAGTAGTAAAAGTAAAGACAGTAGTAACAATTGCAGTAAACAGTAGGATTAAAGCGCGGTAGGCATAGGGATGGATGGACGGGTGTTGCATGGACAAGACAATTCATATAGAAATCAAGACATAGGGCATTGGCAGATAAATAAGATAAAGCATCCAAGTACTAGATAATCATAGGCATGTGTTCCATATATAGTCATACGTGCTCGCAGTGAGAACTTGCACAACATCTTTTGTCCTCCCAGCCTGTTTGCAGCGGAGCATCAAGGGAGAAACTGGCAATTAAGGTGCTCCTTTTAATAGAGCACCGGAGCAAAGCATTAACACTCCATGAACACATGTAATCCTCACATCAAAGCCATCCCCTCCGGTTATCCCGATTATTGTCACTTCGCGGCCTTTGGTTCCGGACAACAATATGTGTATACAACTTGCAGGTAAGATCACAAACAATACTATCATCATGAATCAATAACATGTTCAGATCTGAAATCATGGCACTCGGGACCTAGTGACAAGCATTAAGCATAACAAGTTGCAACAAAGTCAAAAAGCACTAATAATAGATACTAGGCACCATGCCCTAACAATCTGATGCCATTACATGAACGATCTCATCCAATCCCTACCATCCCCATAGCCTTTAGCGGGGGATCACTCACTCGTGGATGGGGGAATCATGGATGGTTGATGGAGAGACGATGGTGATGATGGTGGCGATGATCTCCTCCAATTCCCCGTCCCGGCAGGGTGCCAGAACAGAGTTTCTGGTTCTGATTCACGGAATCTGGTGGTGGCGGCGTAGCAGAACTCTATCTAGAAAAACGTCGAACCCCTCGTGGTTTTTAGGTCAAGAGGCATCTTATAGGCGAAGAGGGAGGCCGAGGGCTGACCGAGGCAGCCACACCATCCCTAGGCGCGGCCTGGGCTGCTCCGCGCGGCCAGGTGGTGTGGGCCCCTCGTGGCCCTACTCCGTCCCGTCTTTTGGCTGCGTGAATCTTCTGGTGAAATACGATTTTTGGCATATTTTCCGGGATTTTTCCTTATAGTTGATTTTCTGCACAAAAACTAGACACCAAGGTAATTCTGCTGAAAACAACGTCAGTCCGTGTTAGTTGTATCCAAATCACAATAGCAAAAGTGTTCGAGAAAGTAGATACGTTTTGGATGTATCAGGAACTCATCCACCATGGATCCATCTTCGTCCTGCGCAGATCCAGGAGGCTAAGGAATCGATCTTCATCATCCACCACTACATCACCACCATCTCCATCCATCCCATCTACATCTTGTCTAGATCTTGTTGTAATTTCCGTACTTGTTGTGGATTTATACAAGTACTATTCATCTATGATAGGTTCCATTGTTATTGCTTTGATGTTGATTGCCTCCATGTCTGAGTAGATCATAAGTTCTTGGGGAGATGGAGAAACCCTAGTATGAGATTGAAATAAGATAAAGTCTATTATGATATTAATAATACCAGAAGAAAACCAGAAGCGAACAAAGAAGGCAGAGAGTTTAATGACCAACTATACGACCGGAGCAAATTTTCTGTCCGTATAGCTCTGGCCGTATAGTTGGCGCCGCCTCTGCCTCCTCAAATAGTTTCACCCCGTGCAACTGGTTCAGGGAGACGACATACAGAACACCCAGGAATCGCAGAAACCTCACCTCCGGAAGGCATCTGGAGGGGTAACTCATCCACCAGGGATCCATCTTCGCCCTGCGTAGATCCGGGAGGCTAAGGCATCGATCTTCATCATCCACCGCTGCATGACCACCATCTCCATCCATCCCATCTACATCTTGTCTAGATCTTGTTGTAATTTCCATAATCGTTGTGGATTTATACAAGTACTATTCATCTATGATAGATTCCATTGTTATTGCTTTGATGTTGAAACCCTAGTATGAGATTGAAATAAGATAAAGTATATTATGATATTCATCGCTGTGACCATGTGTTAGATTTTCTACATCTTGATGTTGAGAGAAGTCAACCTCTCAATATTTGCCTCTCGTGGGGACTTGATGGAGGAAACTACTTGTTGGTAAACAGAGGTATGCTAGCACTTACAGTGACTATAAAGCTATTGGCACCCCTTACGTATCAACTTGGGAAACCGAGGAAACTCACGGAACACTATCCATGCCATGGGATACGTCCTACGGGATTACGTCCCTTAATAGCGTAGTAATTCGATTGATGTTGATTGCTGATTGCTGTGGTTATGAGGATGATGTGAGCAGCGATTGCTGCCTTTTTTTCCAAATATGGAGTTCCTCCCACACATACATAGTTGAGAATGTTCATGATGATAATCTTTATCTTAGCTCCTTATAATACTAGTGGTGTATCCTCTACTCCCTGAGAACGCTTTTCCCCTACTGCAGTTCCAATCTCTCTTACATACGCGATACTTACTTTTTTGTATTTAGTTGTTTTACTTTACTTTATTATTGCTCTTATACCTAAAACCCAAAAACACCTTTTACACAATACTCGCATTTTATCTTGTCACTTAGAACTTTATCTAGCATTTCTATCATAATATTTATTTCAAGAGTTATTAGACTTCGGACTCCTGCTCCCTGTGGGATCGATTTCTTTATTTCAAAACTAGATACAAATGCTCTGTGCACTTGCAGTCATCAAGTACTCATAACCATCCCTGGCTGTCATGCTCATTGGATCACATACATCACTATGTACTAGTCCCAACAAGTCAGACGCCCTTTCAAAACTCTTTGCAAAATGTGTCTTGGTCATCTTGCCGAGTAGGCAGGATTCACATGTCTCGAACGACTTCAAGTCGAATGAAGTTAGGAGTCCATCATCATGGAGCTTCTTCATGCGTTTCCAACTTATATGACCAAGCCGATAGTGCCAAAAATAAGTCATATTCAGGTCATTTGGTTTCAACCTTTTCACATTTATGTTATAGACCAATTCACTATCAAGATTCAAAATAAATAACCTATCCTAGACGGCTGCAAAGCCGTGCAACATATCATTCCAATATAAAGAACAACCATTGTTCTTAATATTAGACTCATAGCCTTGTCTCATCAAATATGAGGCAGAAATGATGTTTCGACTAAGCACTAGAACATAATAATTATTATTTAGCTCCATTAAGAATCTTGAAGTTAAATGAAGTTGCATCGTGCTGACTTACAATGCAGCGACTCTTGCTCTGTTGTCGACCCAAATGTCAACCTCGCATCTTGCTACGCTCATAGTTCTTACCAGTCCCTGCAACGAGTTGCAGATATGAATGACTGATCCGATATCATATACCCAAGAACTAGCAGGTGCATCAACAAGATAAAGGTCTATAACATTGCATACAAGTATACCTGAGTTGGAAGTCACACCTCCACTCTTGGATTTATCCGCCAAATACTTGCTGCAATTCTTCTTCTAGTGGCCATCTACCTTGCAATAGAAGCAAGCAGATCCGGCTGAAGGAGATGACTTAGTCCCCGAGGAAGCGCTTGGGATCTCATCCTAAGCATTACCTCCTAACATAGCCTTCTTCTTCTTAGTCCAAGAACTCTTCTTAAACTTAGCCTTATTCTGTAGCACTAACACTTGGCTGGTACCTTTCTTGAGATCAACCTCTGCCTGCTTAAGCATCTCATGTAATTCAGTGAGCTTCTTACCCATATCATGCATGTGGTAGTTCGATATGAACTGACCATACACACTAGGAAGAGAGTTGAGAATTATATCCGTAGCAAACTCTTCGCTAATGGGGTAGCCAAGCCTTTCCAGTGACTGCACGTAACCAACCATCTTGATCACATGCATACTCAGTGGATCACTGTTGGGTTCACAGCATAGAAAACAAAAAATTCCTACGATGGGAACTATTATCCACCAAGATCAATCTATTAGATACAAGCAACGGGTGGATATACATCCATAGATAACATACCCTCGAAGACAACAAAGCTTTGTTAAGGATATGGAACTCGTGGATGATGTAGTCGTACACTTGCCGATCTCAAGATCGTGATGAAGTCCAGCGAGTCCAGCAGGTCCAGCACCAGCACGTCCATCAGGTCCAGCACCACAAAGCAGCGGTACATCCGTGATCGCGCACACGTCCGGTACCCTGACAACCTCCGCATCCTCACTCCAGTGATGCAGCGGAAGCATCAAGTCCTTTCAAGATAAAGCCACCGGGAACATGTATCTCGCTAATCCAAGACCATGGAGAATAATTTCTAGAGGGGAAGAGAGATCCTTCACGAGGAGGTGTGATGTGAGAGGAGGAGAGGGGGACCTTTTATAGGGAGAGGGGGTGCATCCAAGGGCCATGGCATGGCAGCCATGGTGGTGCCCCCACCTCTTCCATCATTCATGTGGTGGATGCTCCACTCACATAAATATGCCTCCACTCACACTTCCACTCACATGCATTAAATTTCCACCAAATTTAATGCAAGCTCTCATTAAATAAAACTATTTTATTTATTTTATTCAGAATTTTTTTAATTACATTAATTAACAAACATTCACATAAAAACCCTGCAACATTTCAATATCACATGCAGAACCAGTTTCCTACAATTTCACCCGAAACAATTCCGGTTTCCATCAAAATGATTCCAGCACTTTCTTAAATCTTTATCTGAAACATATTTGCTCCAAATGGTGTCGGTATCCCTTAAGTGTGTCACCCTATGGTTCGCGAATAATGTAGACATGATCGAGACCCCTCTCCGATCAATAATCAGCAGCGGGACCTAGAGATCCGTACTGACTCCCACACATTCAACAATGACTCTTGTGATCGTGTGAACCTTTAACATCGTAACTAAATCCCTTTGTCTCGCAATATATTACATGTCCGAGATTCGATCATCGGTATATCAATACCTAGTTTGATCTTGTTGCCGACATGCACTCTTTTCTTGTTCCCGTGATATAACATTCTATTGATCACATCACTTGCTTGCAAGCTATTTCAATGTGATATCACCGAGAGGGCCCTGAGTATATCTATCCGTCATTGGGATGGACAAATCCCACTCTTGATCCAGGAGCCTCTATATAACACCTTCGTAGCACTGAACCCACCTTTATAGTCACCATGTTACGGTGTGATGTTTGATGTTATCAAGATACTTTTCCAGTGTTAGTGATTAACATGATCTCATGGTCTAAGGACTAGGATTATTTCGCATGATGTTGTAGAAAAATAAACATAATGACTTTGATCATAATGCTATACTTCGGATGAATGTTCATCACATCATTCCACCAATGTTGTGACCTTGTTATCAACAACATCCAATGTCCATGATCAGGAAACCTTGATCATCTTGTTAATCAATGAGCTAGTTTATATGAGAGTCATTACTAGGAACTTTGTATTTTTCATAAAACACACATGTATTAACGTTTCCAATTAATACAATTATATCATGCAAAATAAACATTTATCATAAACATGGATGAATATAAAAACCACTTTATTATTGCCTCTCGGGCATATTCCCTCCAGTCTTCCACTTGCACTAGAGTGAATAATCTAGTTTGTAAACTTGTATATACAACACCTAGATGTTGAATATATGTGTTTGCTAGTTGTTAACATAATCTCCGGATCTGTCACTTTCAGGTCCGTGTGTATTTGCATGTCTTTGCGCCTCTACGCATCACTCATTCTCTAATGAGATGGCTTTGTATAAATTTAGTCCTTTGGTGAGACCTTTAGTTCTTTTTGGGTTAAAACATGTCGATAGTATTGTCGTACAATATACCTTCATAGTATTATCCCACTGTGAACCACACCTAGTTTGATAACAAACTACTTGACACAAATGCCCTCCTTTGCTACTACTATGGCAGTCATATACTTAGCCTGTTTTTTTAGTATCCGTCACAATGTCTTAACTTTGGAACTCATCCAAATCCATTATGGAATTTCCTTTCCATTACATTGTGCCACCCATAGTTTAAATTGAGATAAATTTAATTTGTATCTTGTGACATATTGGTATCAATGTAACACTTTACAATGAACTACTTTCAACTATTTGTCACTTATACATGATATATTCTTAGTTCTTCCAAAGCTCATAAGAATATATTTACTATCGTCCAATGATCATCTTATGAATCATTCTGGTATATGCTCACAAGAATTAGAGCATAGGACATATCTGGATATGTACATATCACGGTATTATTGATCAAAATATTCATGTGATTTCACTCACCAAGTGTCGATACACTTGAATCTTGATTCAACCTTTTCCATGCAGCAAGAACCTTTCTTGTTGTTTCCATATTGAACCCTTTCAATAGCTCATATATGTACGTCTGGCACAACCATATTAGCACCTTAATCTATCCATATAGACATTGTTGCCAAATATTCCGGTTTTGCCCAAGTCTTTCATCAAAATCTAATTTTAATGAAATTCTTAACCCATGTCATTAAAAGATACATGATTTCCAATCAACACCATGTACTCTACATAATGTATTGGAAATTTGTCTCAGCGCTCCCACTTAATTTCTTGCAAATGCAAGCATCTTCATCGTCTTCGATGAAATTAAACTCTTTTAACATTTTGATCACGGTGAAGATTCCAACTCCGCTATGCTCATCTTAACTATTGAAATTTGCATGCCTGTTTAGCATCCTTTGAATTAACAAAACCCTTCGGACCGTGTCATGTACATGTCCTAGGTAACCATTCTATTAGAAGAACATTGTTTTGTTTGTTCAACTACCATATACCAAATTATATGCAGTGGTTGCTAGACTAATCCATCAAGACTAAATATAGTTATGAAAGGTCAAATCTTGTCATAGTCAACTCCTTGCACATTGTCGTAAATTCCTTTCCGGCATGTCGATTATTTCATAGATGTCAAACATCCACGTCTATTTCTTTATAGATCCAAACACGACCGATAGGCTTCATGCCTTTTCGGAGGGTCTTCCAAGTTCAAAAACTTGATTTCTCGTGTATGGAAACTATCACAGATTTTATGACTTCTAGTCATTCTATGGAGTTAGGGCCAATCATCGCGTCTTTGCATGCAGTCCATTCATCATTGTCAAAACAATAACAACTTGTTTACCAAATCTCACTATTTGATTGTTACCCGATGCATACGGTTCAAATAGGAACTCTAATCTCCAAGATCACAACCTTTGTAATCACGGGAGCCATGAGCATTGTGGCCGCCACTAGGACACTTTCCGGCGCTGTGCTACTTAGCACATATAGCTAAGGTTCAACAACCTTATCAAAGTTCTATTGTCCTCCCATTTAACTTTTCGTGAAAAATTCCTTCTCAAGAAACTTCACGTTCCAAGTGACAAACTGTTTTGTCCTTAGTGTTATGGAGGAATAACCAACAAATTCTTTGGGATAACCTACAAAGACGTGTTTATCGGACTTTTGTTGTGAACATTTTACTTATGCATAGCATACCAAAATTTAAGAAAAGACAATTCGTTTTTTATCCCAAACCATAACTCATATGGTGCCATTTCAACGGATCATGATGGTGCTCTTTTCTGTGTAAAAGCGGTAGTCTCTAACATTTTAATCCTTAAAATATAATGGCAGTTTTATAAATGACAACTTTGATCATACCATGTCAAACAAGGTTCGATTTGATCTTTCGAACATACCATACTCCTGTGGTTTATCGAGAAATGCAAATCCATGGAACTATTCCCGAAATCTTAGGTGTTTTGCTAAAACTGTAACTCAAATACCTTCCTTTATGATTAAATCATAAACTCTTTATTGTCTTGTTACAATGATTTTCTACTTCATCTTGAAAGCCTTTGAGCAATTTTCAAATGTTTCATACTTCTTCCTTATTAAGTAAATATATAGATATATTCACTCAAATTTCCGAAGAAAGCATATGAAGCAAAAATATCCATCGCATATGGCTACACATAATGGACTATAATACATCAACATGCACAATATCCAATAAGTCAGTCATCCGTTCCTCTTTGGCCTATGAACGGAGTTTTAATTATCTCGAGGAAAGTCTCACAAGTGTCATTTGATCAAAATCAAAGACTCCAAAAATCCATCAACATGGAGTTTCTTCATGTTTTCTTTCCAATATAATTTAAACCACGATGTCACTTTGTAAGTGATTTTTCAATCATTTGTCTTGTGACATTTTAGCATTAGTTTTATGGATGTGATTTGTCCAACTAGACTTGTAAAAGTTCATCCATTTTCTATGGAATATGGTAAATACTTGAACAACCATTGTTCTCATAATACCGGAACAAAATAACAATTATTTAAACAAATCTTGAAGGCAAGCTTGGATGTCAATGAGAAATACAATAACACTTTATTTGTTTTCGATGAACATCATCACATATTATTTTGCTAGTTACTTAGGCCATTGTAGTTCATGAATTGTGTCGTTCTATATGATATTTCATACCAACCAATTCGATACCCAATACCCAAGAACCACACTGTTTAACAAGCAAAGAATACATCCATAACATATATATCATCTATATACCTTAGCTGGACATTTCCAGTCTTCTCTTTTTCTGCCAAATATTTTATAGATTCTCTTTCAGCATTTTATTTTCCTTTTAAAAGAATATATCAACATCAACAGTGGCGCCATACATATGACACATAGTCCAAAGCATGTATAGTAAAATACTAATATCTTTTGACTTGCACTTTGAAGTAGATCACCATCATCAAATGTTTGGTGTTCTTTCAAAAAATCCATTCTTTAGTAATCTTTTAGTGTAGTAAACATTTTAACTACATCTTCTATTCATCCTTATCATGACAACTTTCATTATCAAGCTACTATGGCCTATAAGGACTAATCATGAGTATAATGTCACTTCCCAAAACCTTTTTAGGAGATTAGGACGTCTAGCGTCTCCAATCTTCGCAAATTCTCATACAATGTGAGAACATGTATTTTGCCAAATTATACTCTATCATATTGCAACCATAAACATTGTTTGCTCCTAGATAACCTCGATATTAAAAACAACTTTGATTATCAAGAATCATGGAGGCAAACATGATACTTTAGATACTAACATTGGAATTCTTACTCTTGATTTAATACTATTTATTAAACTTCATGGAGTAAATAGAGTTTGCTGAATTCTGCAATAGGACTTCTAAAATTGACATTCAAAACAATACAATACCAGTTCGTAAAGTAAATATCTAGAATTCTATAGTTCTATTATCTCAATTAAAACTAAGTGCAAGGTAGTAAATATATGCTAATGACTACAACAAATTATGTGAATTCACTTTGATTTAGTTTTTGACAAATTGAGTTTGACTAATCCAAATTAGAAATGAACTCCCACTCAAAAACGACAACCCTCGTGTCTTTTTGGTGATTACATGAACCAAATCCACTACACCAAGTCCGATCATCACGTGAGTCGGTGTAGCTTCAAAGGCGAGCATCTATATGGGCATCATATCTACCATATGACTCATGCTTAACCTTTCAGTCCATGTTCCGAGGCCATGTCTGCACATGCTAGGCTCGCCAAGTAAGAACTTTAGTACTCGCGTGTGTAAAACTGTCTTACACTCGTTGTATGAAAGCGTAGAGTCGAGTACACCCGATCATCACGTGATGTCTCGAAACACGATCCATAGAACGGTGCATCCATAAGGAAGAACACATTTTTATCTTGATATCTAAATGAGGGATCATCTTATAATGCTACTAAAATGCCAAACTAGCAATATAAGATGCAAACGTCATATGTGTAAAGTGGAATGATATGATCCATGCATTTGATCACTATCATGTGCATCGTGGTATGATCTCTATCATTCCTTTGTGTGTAAGGCCAAGGTCTATGGAACTTACACGTTAGGTGTGTTGTAAAGGTATCAACTATACACCAACTTACAATATTACCATATCATGACACTAGCCCAACAACAATCTAAACTAGACGCTTCTAATTTATCCATTGCATGTTTTACTTGGCTTAGGGCTTTCAAAGATAGAACCGGTCTTACCTACAAATATGGAACCACAACAATGATAACCAAATTATTAGCAACTTGTTATAAATCAGATATTGACTATATTAGGAGAGACATACACCTACTAGCCACTTATGCAAAACTTAGTTGCATGTCAATCGTGGAACCAGTCTCATGTGCGAGGACATGTAAAGTTAATCCGGGCCGCTTCATCCCACTATGCCACCAATATCAAAAATACATAGAAGATGCAATAAAATTATCATCATCACCCACATACTCTTATGTGTACTACCGGTGCAAAGCATCTACACATAGATCAGGCTTTGATACCACTGTTGGGTTCACAACATAGCAAACAAAAAAATTCCTACGATGGGAACTATTATACGCCAAGATCTATCTATTAGATACAAGAAACAGGTGGATATACATCCATAAACAAAATACCCTCGAAGACAATAAAGATTTGTTAACAAGATGGAACTCATGGATGATGTATATGTACACTTGCCGATCTCAAGATCGTGATGAAGTCCAGCGAGTCCAACTGGTCCAGCACCAGCACGTCCATCGGGTCCAGCACCACAAAGCAACGGTGCATCCGTGATCGCACACACGTCGGGTACCCCAACAACCTCCGCGTCCTCACTCCAGTGATGCAGCGGAAGCATCAAGTCCTTTCTAGATAAAGCCACTGGGAACATGTATCTCGCTAATCCAAGACCATGGAGAATAATTTCTAGAGGGGAAGAGAGATCCTTCACGAGGAGGTGTGATGTGAGAGGAGGAGAGGGGGACCTTTTATAGGGAGAGGGGGTGCATCCAAGGGCCATGGCATGGCAGCCATGGTGGTGCCCCCACCTCTTCCATCATTCATGTGGTGAATGCTCCACTCACATAAATATGCCTCCACTCACACTTCCACTCACATGCATTAAATTTCCACCAAATTTAATGCAATCTTGCGTTCAATAAAACTATTTTATTTATTTTATAAAGAATTTTGTTAATTACATTAATTAAAAAACATTCACATAAAACCCCCTGCAACATTTCAATATCACATGTAGAACCAGTTTCTGCAGTTTCACCCGAAACAATTCCAGTTTCCATCGAAATGATTCCAACGCTTTCTTAAATCTTTATCTGAAACATATTTGCTCCAAATGGTGTCAGTATACCTTAAGTGTGTCACCTGATGGTTCGCTAATAATGTAGACATGATCGAGACCCCTCTCCGATCAATAATCAGAAGTGGGACCTAGAGATCCTACTGACTCCCACACATTCAACGATGACTCTTTGTGATCGTGTGAACCTTTAACGTCGTAAATAAATCCCTAAGTCTCACGATATATTACATGTCCGAGATTCGATCATCAGTATCTCAATACCTAGTTTGATCTTGTTGCCGACATGCACTCTTTTCTTGTTCCTGTGATATAACATTCTAGTGATCACATCACTTTCTTGCAAGCTATTTCAATGTGATATCTGATACATTGCAAATGTATCTATAATTTTTGATGTTCCATGATTGGTTTTATCTACTTTCTTGTATTTTATCCACACTTTGGAGTACTTTTCATATGATTTCTTGGACTAACCTATTAACAAGAGCCATAGTGCCAGCTACCTGTTTTCTACTATTTTTGGTTCCAGGAAAGTCAGAAAATGAATATTCTCGGAATTGGACGGGACAAAAGCCAAAGTCGCTATTTTACCAGAAGTCATCTACAGCCAGAATATGAGACGGATAAGGGCTGGGGCCTGGCCACACCACCTGGCTGCACGGCCAGGCCTAGCTCCCGTGTTATCACAATAGATCGTCACGGGGTCTCGCGCATTGGGAAAAACTCCCAGTTTGATGAAGAAATTCCTTAGCCAAACAGCTTCATTCACTGCATCAGCTGCAACAATATATTCAGACTCCATTGAAGATTGTGCCACCACCGGCTGCTTCTTGCTCTTCCAGCTTACCGCCACACCGTTCACCAAGAAAACAAATCCTGTCTGAGACTTCGAGTCATCATGATCTGAATTCCAGCTCGCATCTACGTAACTTGTTACGTTTAGAGCTTCATCATTTCCTCCATAGATTGGGAACATATCCTTTGTTCTTCTCAGATAGTTAAGGATATTTTTCACAGCTGTCCAGTGATTCGGTCCTGGATTACTCTGATATTGGCTCGTCAAACTAAGATCCAATGCCACATCAGGTCGGGTACTAAGCATTGCATACATGATAGATCCTATGGCTGAAGCATAGGGGATGTAAGGCATCTTCTCTCTATCATCGACCGTTACAGGACATTGAGTCATACTCATTTTGCAATTCTTCATCATAGGTGTAAAACCCCTCTTGGTGTTTTCCATTTTGAACCTCTTCAAAATCTTATCTATGTAAGTACTCTAACTCAAATGCTATTAGGTGTCTTGATCTATCTCTATAGATCTTGATTCCTAATATATACGCAGCTTCACCTAGATCCTTCATGGAAAATTGGTTGCTCAAATATGCTTTCACGCTTTTCATAAGATCCACATCGTTTCCCATGAGTAATATGTCATCCACATATACTACTAAGAAAACAACCGAGCTCCCACTCGCTTTCTTGTAAACACAGAACTCTTGTTGGTTTTGGACAAATCCAAAACTTTTGATCACTTGATCAAAACATTGGTTCCAGCTACGAGATGCTTGCTTCAATCCATAAATGGATCGTTGAAGCTTGCATACCTTTCCAGCATCCTTAGGATCAACAAAACCTTCCGGTTGCATCATATACAACTCTTCATCAATGTGACCATTGAGGAAAGCAGTCTTGACATCCATCTGCCAAATTTCATAGTTGAAATGTGCAGCAATTGCTATTAGAATCCTGACAGCCTTAAGCATCACTATGGGAGAATAAGTCTCGTTGTAATCAACTCCTTGAATTTGTCGAAAACCCTTTGCGACAAGTCGAGCTTTGTGAATGGTCACATTACCATTCGCATATGTCTTTTTCTTAAAGATCCATTTATTTTCCATGGCCTTGCGGCCTTATGGAAGATCCACCAAGGTCCAAACTTGGTTTTCATGCATGGATCCTATTTCGGATTTCATGGCTTCTAGCAATTTCTCGGAGTCAGCACTATCCATAGCTTGTTTGTAGTTTGCAGGTTCTTCCTGTTCATCTAGGATGACAGACATCACAAGGCTGCTGTACCAATCAGGAGTGGCACGAACCCTTGTAGACCTGTGAACCTTAGGAGTCTCGATGTCATTGTTTTGATCATAATCAACAAGCTCTTCCTCCATGTTGGAGAGTGGTTTCGGAACAGCTTCCATTGCACTACTCGGAATTTTGAGAGAAGGGTCAACAATTTCATCTAACTCAATTTTCCTTCCACTCACTCCTTTTGCAAGAAACTCTTTCTCGAGAAAGGTGCCGGTTTTTGTGACAAAAATTTTGCCTTCGGCTTGGTTTTAGAAAGTATACCCAACGGTTTCCCTTGGGTATCTCACAAAGATACATTTTTCTGATTTGGGTTCGAGTTTGTTAGGCTGCAGTTTCTTAACGTAAGCCTCACAACCCCAAACTTTCAGAAATGACAACAATGGCTTCTTGCCACGCCATATCTCATATGGGGTTGTCTCCACGGATTTGGATGGTGCTCGGTTTAAAATAAAAGCGGCGGTTTCTAACGCCTATCCCCAAAAAGACACAGACAAATCAGTTAAAGACATCATGGACCGTACACTATCCAATAGGGTTCGGTTACGATGTTCCGACACACCATTACGCTGTGGTGTTTCGGCTGGCGTAAGCTGTGGGATAATCCCACAGTCCTTCAAGTGCATGTTGAACTCATAACTCAAATACTCGCCTCCTCATTCTGATCGAAGGTGCTTGATTTTCTTGTTAAGTTGATTCTCTACCTCTTTCTGAAATTCCTTGAACTTTTCAAAGGTTTCAGACTTGTGCTTCATCAAGTAGATATATCCATATCTGCTTAAGTCGTCAGTAAAGGTAACAAAGTAACAATAACCATTGCATGTTGAGACACTCATTGGTCCACATACATCCGTATGTATGATCCCAAGTAGGTCTACAGCTCTCTCCACTATTTCGGAGAATGGTGTCCTGGTCATCTTGCCCATGAGGCATGGCTCACATGTATCAAGGGATTCAAAATCCAATGATCCAAGAAGCCCTTCTGAATGAAGCTTCTTCATGCGCTTCACGCCAATATGACCAAGACGGCAATGCCATATGTACATGGAATTATCGTCACTATGCTTACAACGTTTAGCATCAACACTATGGATGTGTGTATCACAATCAAGATCAAGTAAGAATAAACCATCACGTACAAGAGCATGAACATAGAAAACATCATTCATATAAATTGAACAACCATTTGTTCCTGATTTAAACGAATAACGGTCTTGCAACAAGCAAGACCCACTCACAATATTCATACTCAGTGCAGGTACATAATAGCATTTACTCAAAATCAACAATAATCCTTATGGTAGAAGCATATGCAGGGTGCCGACGGCCATCACTTCGACTCTCGAACCATTGCCGACGCGCATCGTCACCTCGTCCTTCCTTAGGTGCCTCCTACTCTGCAGATCCTGCTGAGAGTTACAAATGTGAGCAACAGATCCGGTATCAAATACCTAGGTGTTACTCTTGGCGCTCATAAGGAATACATCAATAACATGTATATCATATATACCTTTGTCCGGGATGGCTATCTTGCCAGCTCGCTTGTCTTCAAGGTACTTGGGGCAATTGCGTTTCCAGTGCCCATCCCCTTTGCAGTAGAAGCATGAAGTGCCGGGCTTAGGACCAGGCTTGGCAGTCTTTGAGGTGCTGGGAGTAAACCTGCCATCCCTCTTAGACTTCTTACCCTTGCCTTTCCCCTTTTTCCCCAGTTTCTTAAAGTTGGTGGTCTTGTTGACCATTAGCACCGTGTGCTCCTTCTTGATTTCAACCTCAGCAGTTTTGAGCATGGCGAACACCTCAGCAAGGGTCTTAGTCATCCCTTGCATGTTGTAGTTCATCACAAAACCCTCATAGCTAGGGGGCAGCGAGTGCATCACCCTATCTATAGCGAGATCCTCCGGGATTTTGCAATCCAGGGCATTTAAGAGTTTAACGTAGCCATACATTTTGACCACGTGCTCACTAATACTGTTGTGCTCTTCCATTTTAGCAGAGAAGAAGAGCTCAGAAGCATCATACCTCTCTGCACTAGCCTGTGGAGCAAAGATAGCTTTGAGATCCTCAATGATCTCAAAAGCATTCATCTTCTCAAAACGCTTTAGAAGCTCCGGCTCCATAGCATAGAGCATTCCACTCTATATAAGGGAGAAATCGTCCGCCTTGAACTGCCAGACATTCTTTTCGTCCTGGGAGGCGGAATCTGCAGGCTTAGCCAGAAGCTCAGCCTCGATGACATAAGTCATCTTGTAGGGGACTAGGAGGATCCTAAGATTGCATAACCATGCAGTGAAGTTGGTTCCATCAGTTTTCAGCTTGTCCTTCTCGAGGAAAGTGCTAAGGTTGAAGGTGGGTGGGCGAGACATCTACAAAGGATTTGCAAAGTGTTTAGACTATGTCCATAATAATGAGTTCAAGTTTTAACTAAAAGAACTCCCACTTAAACGAACATCCCTCTACTCGTTTAGTGATCACATGATCCCTATCCTCTGCACCTCCTCCGATCATCACGGCCATCAGTGCAGTATCAAAGGTGGACATTCCCTAATGTCGATCACATCAACCATGTGATTCATGCTCGACCTTTTGGTCACTTGTATTCCGAGGCCACGTCTCTCTAACGTGCTAGGCTCGCCAGTCCTAACTCGTGTGTATTTGCAGTGCAACAAGGCTTACACCCACTGTATGCGAACATAGATATGTCTGACACCCAGGCCTATAACCATGGATCACCTCATACTGAAGAACTTTCTTGGTGGTGCACACACAAGGGGAATACAATAACTGGAATACTATGAGGGATTATCTTATTATGCTACCGCTAGTAAGTATACTAGCACAATAAGTAATATTTCAAAAGTGAAGTGTTATGACATGGTTATAGCTTTATGATCATCATCAATAGCTTCAATGAGAGTTTCACAAACTTGTCATTGCCATGTTATAATACTTGCCCCTATGCAATAATAAAGATAGACGCTTCTATATCAACTATTGCACGTTTTACGTGGCTTTAGGGCTTTCGCAGTAGAACCCCTTCCCACCTACGAACGTCGAGCCACAACATGGATTCAATGATTGCCATTCTTCTTCCCTTTTCAGGGCCCTCCAGTGTTAATGCCATATCAACTACTGTAGAGAGACAGACACCCCCTAAGCCACTTTGATTTGTGGACCAGTCTCGTGAATCACCACGTGAGGTCGGTTGGGGGCCGCTTCATCAAACAGTGTCGTGATATGAACAATAACATTAAAGAGGGTAGCAACTAGAGAATCAATGCCCACATATTGCTATGTGTTCTATCCGTACGACATGTCTACCCATAGACCCGCTATGATACCACTGAAGGGTTCCGTAGCAGAAAACAAAAATTTTCTATCTACTCGAACACTAATACTAGGATCTATACTATGTAGACATAAGTAACAGAGAAGGAATACATTATTCATACCTTTGCAAACAGAGGCACGCCTTACGCAAGAAGGCGTATATTGATGAAGACGAGCCGCACCCCAAGTGTGGTGCCTCTGAAGTTCGTCACACGTCCGGTGTAGGAGACGTCAACCGGACTCTGATCCAGCCGAGCAGCGGAAGAAGTAGATGCTGGATCGCCGGTCACACGACGGTAGTGTGAAGGTGGAAAACTCAACTACGAGGTCCTCCCCAATATTACGAGGAAGTCCTCGGCAGATGAGAGAGAGAGAATGAGATGAATAGGTGATTTCCAAGGGGAAGGGGGACCCCTTTATATAGTGGGAGGGGGGCGCACCACCCAGGGGCCAGGCGGTGTGGGACTAATCCCCACACCCGCCGGCCACCTTGGGGCAGCCGCCAGCCCTAGGTGGGCCCCACTAGGGCGGCCCACCAGCCCTAGGCCGGCCGGCCCCCACTCCCTATGCGCCTTGCCCTATTGGGCCTCCCTTCGAGTGAGGCCCATTAGCAATATGGAGCCTTTAAAAATAAAATAAAAAATATATTTAATATTTATTCTCCAATTAACATTCAAATACACATATTATATTATTCCTTCACTCCGGAACACCTTCCGGACCCCTTCCGATCTCCATTGGATGTTACCGAAACTATTCCGGTTTCTCTCTCTATTTCTCATATGATACCTCATCTACCCTAAGCGTCCCTACCCTTAAGCGTGACATCCTTCGGTTCGGAAACACTCCAGACATGATAGAGACCACTCTCATATCAATGATCAATAGAGGGACCTAGATGGTCATGTGACCCCCGTGCGTTTCACGAATACAATCGCTCGAACCGTGAGATAGTCGTTCCGCATTCCCTTTGTCATTCGATACCTAATTCATCCGAGACTTGATCTTTGGTATCTCCATACCTTAGTTAGATCTCGTTACTGATGAACTTGTTTTCTCGTTCTCATGTCGTTGCATTCCGTGACCTAGTCACATGCTTGCAAGCTTCATTAATGCAACGTCACCGAGATGGCCACATGTATCTGTCCGTTACACAGACTAGACAAATCCTGGTCTTGATATGTACTCCTCTACGCATTCCTTCGGAAAACCTGAGTGGCACCTTTTACGAGATGACTCTTGATAACCATCTAAGCTTCTTCTGGAATGGTGATTTGCATTACCTCACAGTCAAAGGATCGGGTTGCGAGGTTCTATGTGTTTTATCATCAATGGTGAACTTTGTAACTAGATCTCATTAAGATATAATGGTCGGATGTTTATCTATCATGTTATTCAACTAATAACATGACCTCATCGTCAGTTGGCATAAATGCCCATGGTCTTGAAACACAGAACATCCTCATGAACAATGAACTAGTTCACTAGAGGTAACTAGAGACACGGTTTGTTTACATACCACACGTGTATTAATGTTTCGTATTAACACAGTTATAGCACAGAATGAAACGTATTATGAACATATAGGAGATATATCAAATAATACACTTTATTATTTGCCTCTAGGTCATAACTCCTTCATCTCCTCCTTTGTGCTATCATGTTTAGATCTTGTGAGCTCTGTTCATGATCAAGATCATCTATTTGTAATTCTGCATGTTGTGTTTGCGGGGATCCGATGGATATTGAGATGCTATTTTAGATTCATTATTGATTCTATCATGTCTTTGTTATTTGTGATCTTGCATGCTTTCCGTTGTTAGTAGCTATCTTGGCCAAGTAGATGCTAGCAACTCCAAGAGTTAGTATTTATGCTCGATAGTGGGTTCATGCCTCTGGTAATCTGGGGAAGTGATAGAAATCTCTAAGGTACTAGATGTGCTGTTGCTACTAGGGAGAAAACAACAATCCTTTGTTCATAGAACAATCGTACTGTTTACATTACACGCAATTCATAAAGCAATAATCTATTGCTTGCAACTTAATACTGGAGGGGGTTTGGATGATAACCTGAAGGTGGATTATTAGTCATAGATGTAGTTGGATGGCGGTCTATGTATAATGTTGTAATGCCCAATCAAGTCTCAAAGGAGTCAAGATGATTAGTATATGCTTGTATGCTTTCTTGATGTTTGTCAATTGCTCCGCTGTAATTTGTTCACCCAACATGTTATCTATCTTAAGGAGAGCCACCTCTAGTGAACTATGGACCCCGGTCCTTTCTTTTACATACAATCTACAAACTATTTACTGCTTTATGTTTACTTTCTGCAAACTATTACTTCCTTCCATTCGATACGTTTAATCCTTTGTTTTCAGCAAAACCGGTGAGATTGATAACCTCATCGCAAGTTGGGGACAGAGTTCCGTGGTTGTGTTGTGTAGGTCTCCACGTTGCTACTAGCACCGGTAGTGCCCCCTACCAAGGCTCAGCTAGCAACACCTTTGGGGTGTTTCCTTGCTCCTACTGGTTCGATTAAACCTTGGTTTCATAACTAAGGGAAACTTACTTCTGTGCTCATCATACCTTCCTCTTGGGGTTCCCCAACGAGCTCATCATTCACGAGCCATCAATATCATCGAGAGGGCCCTAAGTATATCTATCCATCATCGAGATGGAAAAATCCCACTCTTGATCCATGAGCCTCTACACAACACCTTCGTAGCACTGAACCCACATTTATAGTCACCCTGTTACGGTGTGACGTTTGATGTTATCAAGATATTCTTCCGGCGTTAGTGATTAACATGATCTCATGGTCTAAGGACTAGGATTACTTCGTATGATGTTATAGAAATATAAACATAACGACTTTGATTATAATGCTATACTTCAGATGAATGTTCATCACATCATTCCACCAATGGTATGACCTCGTTATCAACAACATCCAATGTCCATGATCAGGAAACCTTGATCATCTTGTTAATCAACGAGCTAGTTTATATGAGAGGCATTACTATGAACTTTGTATTTTGTTTTTTAAACACGCATGTATTAACATTTCCAATTAATACAATTATAGCATGCAAAATAAACATTTATCATAAACATGGAATAATATAATAACCACTTTATTATTGCCTCTCGGGCATATTTCGTTCAATCACCATCCTTAAGCTTACAACTCAGCAATCTTGAGAGACTTGATACCTCTTGGTCTTTGCCTGAGCCTGGAACATACTTTTGAGGCTTTCGATCATATCGTAGGCCTCAACATTCTCGAACTGTTGTTTGCAAGTCCGGTTCCATGTGAGAAAGCATAAGAAACCTAATCTCCGTGGACTCATCCCGAGTCCTTTGGTAGGCATTGGTGACTACGAAACCCGCATTCTCATTTGGCTCATCTATAAGTGGGTTGTCTAGAACATGTTCTCTCTTTTCTTGTTTGAGAACAATTCTCAGATTATGATACTAGTTGGTGAAATTAGTTCCATTAAGCTTATATTTCTCTAGGATGGTCCTCAACACAAAACTGGATAACTGAGGGAGACTGCTACTAGGTGCCATTGATCTATAATAGAAAGTATGCAAAACACTTAAGACATGTATTCATAAAAGAGAAAGTGTATTAAACATTTTAATACTTATGCTCCCACTATAAACAACACCCCTTTGATAGTTGCTTAGTGATTGAGGATCCTAAATAAGCAAGCTGACGAGATGGGTTTGAGTCGGACTCTATCACAATGGTTGTGGGGCTCGGGGAGAGATCAGTCAGGAGTCGGGGCATGAGATGCCACCTAACCAATAGGAGTCGCATGAGATGCGATTGACAAGGGGTTGCTTACCTAGATCACTTGACGACTAGCGGTGATGCTAAAGCTACACTAGAATATTGGTAATGTCTCGGTTCAACTTTGGGGTGATTACCTTGATCCCCAAAATAGTGGGGCCACGGATATTTGCTAGTTTAGGCACCGACCCCTTCTAGCATGCGAGCTCATTAAGGACAAATATCTCCGGGGCCAACCCTTTGTAGCATGCGAGCGACGTGAAGGCTCGCAGTTTCGGTGGGCCATCTAGGACATAAGAAATAACATACGCCCCGGGGCCTCGTTTTGTGTTGGTGACGGAAGGGAGGTGCTTCTCTGGCTGGATTCGTGGCTTGCGGAGTCTGCTCTGTGCCTAGAGTACCCCGCCCTCTTCGCCATTTGTGCTTCACCCACCTTGCTAGTGGCAGAAGATTTTCACGAGGGACGATGGAACATTCTGTTCTGTAGGACTTTTAGCCTGGCGGAAGCCATGGACTTTCAGCGGCTAAGGGCTTCCCTACCCGAGTCCCTCTCTGCTGAGAGGGACTTGGTATCCTGGCGCCCCTGCCCTAAGAAGGGCTTTTCTATTAGCTCGGCATATAGGAACCTATTTCAGGGACCTGAGTTTCACTAGACGACCCCTCTTTGGAAGGCTCCCCTTCCTCTGAGTATTCGAATCTTTTTTTGGAAACTTCTCCGGGATCGTATGCCCTCTAGAGTTGAGGTGGCTAAACGGAATGGACCTGGCAATGGCTTGTGCCCATTATGTGGGACACCTGAAATGTGTACCCACATTATATTCACATGCCTAGCGGCAAAGTTTATCTAGACTTTCGTCTGAGAGGCCCTTGGGCCTTCCTAGCAGGCTCAGGACCTCAGAGAGTTCCTGGAGATAGAGGCAAACCGCACCGGAAGTAGGCGCCGCCTCTTTTGGCTAGTGTTTGTGGCTCTATCCTAGACCCTTTGGAACGTACACAACAACATGGTGATTGAGCGGATCTTTCCTAGTCGCACTTCTAGCTCTATTTTTCACTTCTTTCCTACCTACAGAAGTGGTATCCACTAGCTAGATAGTGGTACCAGGAGCACCTGGATGGCACCTTACAGGTGCTGAGAGTGACAACGCATCACTTCTTGGCCCCTGACCCCCCTTGACGCTCCCTCGAGGTCTCTGAGGGTCCTCATGGCTCCCCTCCTTTGGTTTTATTTTTCTTTGGGTTGTCTTGTGTTGTATCCCAGCCGAACATTGCTACCTTTTTTTCTTTCTTTGCTCCTAGACGTGTGTGTTCACTATAAGAATCTGGACGATACATGCTATTTTTTATGATGCACCAAAAAATGTCATCGATGCCTGACGTTCTTGGTCGTTTCGTCACAACACGCTTGAAGGCCCTCTAGTCCGGTTATCCATGACGTTCCTTGGTTCGTCGCGGCAAATTTGTCACAGATTCTGTCCCGCTCCCTGAAGCCCAGTTCGCAATTTCATACCGTGCCTAATTCGTCATGGATTTCATCGTGGCCCATGTTTGACTCTTTTTTTCCATCGACCGTGCCATCTGTGCTTCAACCCCACATGCCAGCTTAGTATGCACTGTAGTCTCTCCCGATATTGCTAAGTTTGATGGTGCTTCCTAACATATTTGGCCGGCCCCAACTATCAGTGCGTTTGGTAGAAATTAAATCACAGAAAAATAGTTTGTGTGGAAAGACAAAATTGAACCTGCGACCGCGCTTTGGGAACATGCACTTGTAACCGCTGTAGTTTTCCAGTCGTTTGTTGTAGATATACTATTTCAGTCTAGATGGTACACACCAGCTCTCCGTCATAGGAATTGAAGAAATTTAAAATAGAAGAATGAATACAATATGTATTGAAAATAGACAATCAACACAATATGTACATTTCATTTCACACAACCATAAAAGAGAAGACAACATAGCATATTTTTAGATCATCTTTTAAGTGTACGTAGAAAAGAAACAACATGCATATAATCAACCAAATATAGACATAGCATATAGAGATAATATTACTTAGCATGTACAACACCAGGTTGACATCAAGTTCCCAACCACTACAAATTCACTGACAACATATTACTTTAATGGTGCATCCAACACCAGCATAAAAAAATACTTTTATCCTCACTACAGAACTTTTTTAACACAACCGATAAAGCCTAGTAGCCCCTCATTTAAAAATCTAAAGAGGCACGCATTCCCCTTGTTGATTCCAGCGAGTTAAAGAACCTTAGACCAGCCTCTTGTCATCTAGGCAGCACCATTCATGTCTTGAAAGAAGTTAACATGCTGAAAAATGGTCTTGTAGGAGCATGCAATTGGTAAATCCTTTGGAAGATAACGGTTGAGGTGGGCACTATTGTAGCTAGATGAAAAGTACTGTAGGAGAAGAATAATATTAGCTGTTGACTAGAGTTCAATGTGCATTTACTATTTGGATGTACAAACTATGAAATTTTATGTTTTATTGAATTTAGACAATATAAACCTGTGTACACGTATGAAAAATAACATGTGTATATCTTTATATACTATCTTACCTTGCTCATTCAGATACAAATTTTCAAAAGCATCTGACTACAACAATATTCACACCGAAACGTATGTGTGTCTGTTAAGTGAGGCTTTCTCGGACAGACAAAAGACAAGCTTGTAAATAGCATCATTGACGAAATAGATCATAGACTGAAACGTATGTGTGTCAGAAGAAGAAACCACATCCACAACAATATTCACACTAGCCACCACAACGGTATTATCACAAGGTATAGGAACAGTAAACATGTCAACACTTACTTGCAGAGCAAGAACAACTATCTCATACTGCAGTCTGCTAGAGGATTGATGCGCTAGGACAACGAGTAATCAACTTTGTCTCAGAAATAGGTAAGTGCAAGGGAGCCGGAACATCTGCCATGAAACTTCTTTGGACTCAATTGGACTCCTATCTCACGAAATCTGTTGGGAATCTATAGTTCAAACAGGTCGAACTTACGTGCAACACCCAGAAATTTGATAAGAGGAATCATTGGGAAGAAGAGGGCCAAGAATAATAGGCCTAGAACGGCACATGGTCACCAGTCCGCCGCCGTCGCCTTTGACCCTCCCGCTGTCGTTCTAGCCATCTCCATGATTTAGGGTTCAAAAGGTGGGGATGTGGGGCGGCCAGGAGGAGGCCATGGACGGGCTCGCGGCCAGGGGAGATGGAACGGAGGGGTGGCGATGGGGGAGATGGAAAGGAGAGGGCAGGGATAGAGCCAATATCATCGCCACCACCGCCGATGTCAAGGTCGCGAGCGAGGGATGAGTTGTGAGAAGTCGCTAGCGAGCAGTACGATTCCTGGACGTTTTCGAGGTCCGGAGCTCCGAATTGGCCCACGTAGGTTTGGCACGCGACCCGTCCCCATGCGGAATTGGTTCCAATTTCGATACGTTAATTCCTAGGCCACCCAAACGTCAGAATTAGAGGACTGAATTCTAATTTCTGAATTTCAGGCCCAATTCAGTGCAACCAAACACACTGCTAGTGAAAACCGGACTTTCCAAAATATCACTAGTGAAAACCAACTTGCCAAATAACACCCATCTCTCAGTTTTTATATAGCCGAAAATAACACTTTCGTTAATTGTCAAAGAGCTACCGTGAGTCAATCCGTTAAACAGCTATCAGTTTTATGGTTATTCCAAAATTACCCCCGTTAACCTATCCCTACCGTGAGGCACTCCCGATTTCTTTTTGCCTACCGTACGAAGCGCTGCTTCCTCCTCCCTCTAAATCCACGGCCGCCGCTCGCCATCCACCACCGTGCACCGCTCTCCGCCGCCCTCTGCTCGAACGGCCGCCGCTCTTCGCCGCCTCGGCCAATCGTCTCCCTCCTCTGCCCGTGGCGAGAGCCCTCGACCAACACTGCTCGGCCACCCGTCTCCCTTCTGTGGTGACTGGTGAGCCCTATCTCCTCTCTTTTCTGATGCTCTTCGCTGTAAAGTGCATAAATCTGTGGTTTTCGAAATTGACTGAGCATATACGTGCGTCAAAACAAAAGAAAACTCATCGATTTTCGACGCACAAAACGACACAGTAGAAGAATCCGAGCTTACGCAGCACCGTATGCTCCGGACGAGCGTACGCGGCCTTCGCGTCGGCCGGCGACGAGAACTCATGGCTCCTCTCTTCTCCTCCGCCTCCGCCTCCGCCCCCCCGCCCAAACCCTCGCCACCCTCCACCTGTCCACCTCCTCCCTCGGCCTCCGGCTCCGCACGAGCGTCGCGCTTCTGCCTCCCCCTCGCCCGCGCCGCCGCGCGCCGCGACCCCGAGCCGTCGCCGCCTCCGCCGGTCGCGGAGGAAAAGAAGTCGCTCGCAGTGAGAACCGGAGAGCTGTTCTTGGGCATGACTGCGCTGTTTGTCCGCGCGCGGAGGGGGACGGCACCGTTGGAGGAGCTGGAGGAGAGGGATGGGGTGATATGGGAGCAGCGACCGGAGGATGTGGAGGCGGAGCGGCAGAGGCAGCGGACGGAGGTGGCGACGGCGAGCCCCGGGTTCAGCTTCTCGGCCGCCGGGCTTCTCTTCCCTTACCACATCGGCGCCGCGCAGTACCTCCTCGAGAAAGGCTACATCACAGTATGCATCCTTATCCCCACCTCAATCAACAACATACATATCCTCATGCTATACATCATACTGTATTGCTAAATAGCTCAGGAGAACCATTGTGCCTACTGCCTTTACGGGTTAAAATTACTTTCTAGCTTTGTTGTGTCTTGGTCCCATTGTATGCTACTACTCCCTCCGTTTCAAAATATAAGATGTTTTAGCTTTATGAATGGAGTGTACCTAGACCCCTTTTAGTGTGTAGGTTCATCTAGATTTGGAGTGAACCTAGACACTAAAACAAGTCTAGATACACTCATTTCACAAAGCTAAAACATCTTATATTTTGAAACGGAGGGAGTACTTTGTAGTACGTGGTGGCAGGCATGACATAGTTCTGCACGGGAAGTCATATATTCATCGTTTATGTGTGATCTATTGTAGAAACCTTCTTATAGATTTTTTCCCCCTTTCCGCACATGCATTAGGAAAGAACTCCGTTAGCTGGCTCATCAGCTGGCGCCATAATCTGTGCAGTGATTGCATCCGGGAACACAATGCAAGAGGCTCTGCAGGTGACCAAGATTCTAGCTGAGAACTGCCGGAGTAATGGGACTGCCTTTCGCCTTGAGGTATGTTTTCTGTGTATTTTATCTTGTAAAATGTGTACGATTCAATATGGTGAATCATGTATTCAATATGGTGAATCATGTATGGTTATGGTAATTAAGGTTACCTGGAAGAATGCTCACAATGAATTATTTCCTCTGAAATAATGTTTTACAGATATTTCTTAACAAATTGAAACGCTTCCATTGTTCTGTTTTTTATCTGTTGAAGTGCAACAATAGGAATTAAATAGTATTAAAAAGATTAAGATACTGTAAAATTAGATTCATAAGCACCAGCTTATGAATGTCGTTCTTCAAGTTATATTTGCCATATATCATTCGGTGTCAAATGCCAACTCTTCAGGCCCTGAACGTGTTAGTTATACCCAACACTATGTGAGTGATGGTTTATTCATGACTTGTTTCCAACTGCATCTGCGATATGCTGTACTATTTTAGATCGTTCGTTATTTAGATGCATTCGTATCTAGACAAAGTTGAGGCCATTAATATGGACCGGGGGGAGTATTATAAATCAATATTAAATTCTTGTTTCCACCTTGTTGTACGTCCTTAGAAAATAGGTTTGCAATAAAAAGATATGACATCCAAAGCACTAGTTGTTACTTGAATTAGCTGGTTGAATTCAACATGTTTCATCATGTGATCATGTGTGCTTGTGCAGGCGGTACTCAAGGATGTTCTGGAAAAGTTTCTCCCAGATGATCTGCACATCAGGTGCAACGGAAGGATCCGTGGTAAGCTTCATATTATACAAGTGTAGAATTCTCTATACTTCCTGTGAGCATTTTTTTCCCTTGCTTCCCGACAAGTAACTTAGATTAGGCATTGTAAGGAAACTGATATTCTTCTCATGTAGTTGCTATTACTCGGTTGTCCTGGAGGCCTAGGGGCTTACTGGTTGACCAATTTGACTCCAAAGAAGATGTGATTAATGCAGTTATTACATCATCTTTTATTCCTGGGTAAGACCCATGCTAACCTTTGTTAACACTATATTTTTGAATTTAGCTATATTTTTTTCTTAATAAAAGGACCCTTTGTTTGTTCTTGTTTCAGATACTTAGCTCCCAGGCCTGCAACTTTCTTCCGTAACAGGCTGTGCATTGATGGGGGGCTTACATTGTTTATGCCACCCACTTCTGCTTCCGAAACAGTATATCTACAACTTCTTTTTGCATTATTAGAGTGTCATGCATGCTATACTTTTGGAGTTCAGAGTTTTGTTGGATATATGTAATCATCTAGAGTCTCGTCTATCATTTAATTCCTCTGTGTGGAATTTTCTTCGTTGCTCCCAAGGATGAAGGCATCTCTGCTACCATTTGATGATTTGTCATTCAAAATGATGTTGCTACATGTGTCTGCCATGACAATGTGGTTCTTTGCATATTCATTCTGAAGAACAGTTGTTTATGATCTGTTAATGCTGAACATAAACATATATACTTACTTAAATACTATCTACATATTGTGCTTAACCAAGCAATTGTCCTGTGTATGAGAGTGCAGGCATAAGTTTTCATGATATTGTCCCCACTTGAGGCTTTTATTTGAACATGCTGTTACTCTGTTTTCAGAAGTACTTACTGTCCAAAGGCAGAACCAGTCTACTGTAGCACCCGGTCCACATAGTTTAGTTTCATTCCACATGATATGTGCCATGCTGCCTATTTATGTTATGTTGATACACCTTCCAGGGTGTATTCTAGAAAAAATTGTGTTACGTTGCTCATTATTGACCCGTATATCTGCTACTGTAGGTTCGCATCTGTGCTTTCCCAGCTAGCAGACTTGGGCTGCAAGGGATTGGTATCAGTCCAGACTGCAATCCAGAGAACAGAGCTACTCCCCGACAGGTAGCAGAAATTTACATATCCAAGTTCTTGCAACTCTCCATGGGTTTTTGTTCAAAAACTTAATATGAGTGCTCTTGATCGAATTCCAGCTGTTCAACTGGGCTCTGGAACCTGCTGAAGATGAAGTTCTGGATAAATTGTACGAGCTTGGGTACCAGGATGCGGCTGTATGGGCTGAGCAGAACCGTGCTGAGTCAACTGCGAAGAGTGAGCAACCGCCCGCTACTGATTGAGATGGCATGGAGCCCTCAACATCGTGGTCCTTTTTTTTCCCAGGGAAATCTTCACCCTTGTTAAGTTCCAAATACGTCTCGGTATATTTGGTCCACTTAGAGCATCTCGGCTCGGTCCCCCTGTATGGGTTCCAGTGGCAGCAATTTTTAACCCACATGGGCCTATTTTCTCGATTTTAGGGGGGTGGGCGAGGGGGAAGAGCGTTCCTAGTCATTAGTTTAGACAGGTGACGTCTATAATACAATTTGTAGATAATATTATAGACCACTTATACAATAGTCTATCTGATAAGATATCTATTTTTAGTCATAGTTATATGTGAGTACAAGTTACTAAGCTATCTGTAGGATTCCTAGACAACCTCACTCTCTCTCCTCTCCACATCAGCAAAATCATCTGTAACCTCCTCTTGCAGACAGTTGACTCAGCACTATTGTACATGCCCTCATGCTCCCTCCCAATAGTTTATATATTTAATTTATTTTAACTATTCACATACATAGATAAAAACGAAGAGCGATTCTGCATCGCCAACTCCGTGCCATCCTAATCAACTATGCCGCTTTCACTGTTGATGTTGCTGCCTTCGCCATCTGCGTTGTCCTCTTCCTCCGTGTCGGAATCGAGGTCGATGATCCCTCATGAATTCTTCGCGGCGTGCCACCTCGCCTTGACGGCGTGCATCGTCGATAGCGTTGTAGATATTACGAGCGCACTATCCAGAAGCGCTCCCTCCCTTCGGGTTGCACATATCTGGGTGGAGCTGCCACTGGTGAGCTCGGCATAGCGCAAGCTCCTTCACTCGCTCCTTGAACCGCTTCAGCCAATACGCCCTTGTGGGCGTGTACCGAGCCATCGCCCTCTTTCGCTCCGGCAGCTTGCGGTGGCACTCCTCTATCTGCATCGCCAACTCGGCACCACGCAAGGGCGGCGTCACGGGCACATTGGCGTAGCTGAGCTCGAAGCCGGTCGAAAGCCTCGCGCGCGGCGGCGCGAGGATGTTGTAGTGGGCGAACATCATGACCTCGTAGAAATTGAGTTTGGACCTCTCCATGGCGGCGGCGGGAGGGGGCGAGGGAGGGAGAGGCGCCTACATATAGCGGGGGAAAAGGCGGGAAGACGGAGCAGGAAGCGGCGGAAACGAAGATTTCCCCCACTGCCAGGGCTGGCTCGCATCGTTTTCAGCTCCATCCGGCGCCCCCGCTTGTCCCCTGTGGGTAGGGTTCGGTCCGGGAGAGCCGGATCACTAAACGGGTTACGCCGACGCGAAAAGAGATTTGGGGGATGGGCTGGATGTGATTTTCGGTGCCGACGTCCCCAATAGCCCTTTAGGGGGTGTCGTCGGATTGAAGACATGTACGCTGAGAGGGGGTCCTCGAGGCGTGGGGAGAAAGGGGGTGTGAGGCGACGGTGTTTCGGAACGGTGAGCACACAAACTTTACACAGGTTCGAATCCGCCGATGGTGGACGAATCCTACTCCTGCTAGCAATCCAGTAATACGACAGAGCCAAAAGTATAGATTACAAGAAAAGTTTCGCCTGTGCGAGTTGAGATTGTAAGTTGTGGAGTGCCCTAAAGGCTAGTCCCTAGGATGGCTTATATAGATATCCGGCCTAGGGTTACAGGAGAGACCTATCCAGCTACGCACAGAGTCGGTTACAAAGTACATTTTGGACTACAAGTAACTATACATGCCTAAGTCGGTAAGTATTCTAGGCCTTCCCGTAGCCGGATGGACCTCCGTCTTCTCTCCCTGATTGGGCCGCCTGTGAAGCAAAGCTCTAACCCGAAGTGGGCCACCCTGGTCAGCGAGTCACAGTGGGTATACCCTGAAAGTATATCCCCAACAGTAGCCCCCGAAAGCCTCCAAGATCCAAAGTCGGATTTCATCGTCTAGCTTGATTCTTCTTCGGCTGTAGAGTCTTGAAGGGTTCCTGAAACTCCAAAATAAAAGTAGGATCCGGGTCTCAAATTGAGTCAAACCTGTGAGTATTTCATTACGGTTTTCCCATCTAGATTTCAAACTAAGCCGAAAACTGGTATCCGACGTAACCTGACATCAGTCAAGGTCAAGTCTTGTCAGTGACAGACATTCCTGTTAGTGTGACCGTTGGTGGGTCCGCTTCGCGCGGAACCGAGGCGTCGTTTAATGTGCGCACCGAGATCGAGGAGGCGCAATCTTCTCGAGGAAGTTTCCCAGCTCCTTCCGCGATGCGTGGCACGAATTACTGTTTGTTCACACGAATCTTGGCGCAGGCATAGTTCATAAGGGATTGAGATCCTCTCATTCTCGTCTCACCAGCCTTTGCCCTCTTCTTCCTCCAAACGACACAGCGCCCCTACCTCCTTTTCCTTCCCCCAAATCCCACAACACCGCCCATCAAAGGTCACCGCCCTCGACCGAATTGCTAATGCATCCTCTTCTGGTATGGCGGTGACAACGGCCGCAACAGCCATGGCTGCGTAGAAGAGAACTTCCGTGGGGTCTGGATCTCCCGCGTGCTCGACGATGAGAAGTTGTGCGGTGTAGAGAAGGAAGGTCTCCTGTACACCGGCGAATGGCGGAGCGGTTTCAATGAAATCATCCCCACCCCTCATGCCGATGAGAGGGTCCACTTCGGCACCCAGGCCGAGGTTTGAGTCCCCTCCCCAGAGTTTTTCTTTGAGATTGTAGATCACTATGGAGTTCAACTCCACAATTTCTCCCCAAATACGATCCTAGAGCTTAGTGCTTACATATCCCTTTGCGAGGGTTATCTCGGAATAAAGCCGAGTCTCATTTTGTTCCGGTACTACTTCGGTACCCGGAGAAATTCCATCACCGCCGGTAATCCTTATATTACCGGAACATTAAGCCTGACCCTTAGGAGAGACCGAGTCTACCCCAAGGTTATAGCTAGTGAGTCAATGAAGAGGTGGCCATCCACGTTCTTTTATCACAAGGACAAACCGGCTCCCACCAAGCAAGAAGATTTGTCGGCTTTTGTCGACAGAGCCGCCACCCCCCAAGAGTCTTGGGACGTAGATGCATCGGCTATCACTAAAGATTTTCTCTGCGCCAAGAGGTGGATTGAATATTTGATGAAGCACAAAGGCCTGAAGGGATCCGACCTAGTCAACTGTTGGCTGACACGTCGGATTCAACCCCTCCAGCACCATGGTGACCAGCTCATGCATACGGTAACCAAGAGCAAGAAAGATAGCCTGAGGATCTACCCATTCCCAATCCTAGATAAAGAGTATGAGACTCGAATCAAATGGTTGATCAAGGAGCGGGTCAAAAAGAAGATTCCAGATATCTCTCTGGACATGTTCACTACTGACAAGCCTTTGACACCAGTAAGTTTTTCGACTGATTCTTTCACACTCATTGATTTGCTCATCTAATTTTTTTATTTGCAATACTGAGATAATCTGTCTTTCAGCTTGCTAACCTCCTCGAGTCGGAGCTTTCTCCTCTCGAGGGATATCCACCTGAGGATCCGGTTCCTCAGGAGGATGAAGATCTTGAATTGCTGCCGGAGGTGCTTATCGGAAGCGTAAAACTCCGACTGTTCCCATTAGCACACAGAAAGTGCCTGTTGTAAAGAGGTAAACTTCTTCACAAGGTTTTGCATATGTAATTTGTATTCTTTCTGAATTGTAACGATCTTACTATGTTACCATTCAGAGCTAAGACAATCACCAAGGCCAAGGGAAAAGGAAATCTAGGGAAGACTTTGCGCCCGCAAAAGTTGACTCTGGCCTCACATGCTGCCCTGCCTCCGACTCCTACCCCAAAGCCATCATCGGCACCGGAGGGTACTTCCTCTCTACTTGTTGAGGATGTTCTAGCTCATTCTTCAGAGCCAGCGAACCTTGTTCGCAGACCGACGTCACCATGAGTGACTCGGCAGTTGATAAGGGTGAACCCTCAAAGGGTAATGATCCCTCAGCTGGATCCTTCACGGAGAACCTTTTGCAGAATCCGGGTATTGCCAAACTTGTCCTTAGTCAGAAGAGCATAGAAGAGATCCAAGCGCTGGCTCTCCATTGCCTGGAGACCCGAAATATCATAGCTGAGGAGGAGGCTCAAGAAGTTGAAGATGTAAAACTCGCGGACCTTCTTGATCAAGTTCGTATTCGCGATGACAAATTAAAGGCTGGTGTGGCTCCGCCACCACGAATAATTCCTTTAACCCTGGCCGAGAAGGTTTCTGCAGAGGTCAACATGAGCCTCAACAAACTGTCTTATGAGCATCATGTAAGTCATATTCTGACTCTTTTATTACATTTCACATCATATCCTCTAGCTCCCAACCATGAAGTTGGATAGGAATCCGGATTTATGCTTTTAATAGGATGACAAAGAATGAACTAGTATAGCCCCAAGGCTCGTGCTGATATTTAACTTAGTTAAACTATTAGCCCGAGTCTTAGTATACTTCTGACTCCGGTTACCATTCTGACTTACATAAAGTTAATGCTTATAATTATGAATTGTTGAAGAATATTTGCAATAAGCGGAAAGAAATCAGGGCTCTCCGACTTGAGAATGCTCAACTTAAAGTTGCAAAAGATGAAGCGAAAGGTAAGCATTTCCGACTCCATTTTCATAGTCTGTTTTTTGAGTTGTGGACGAATGTTGATTCGACTTTATTTCTTGCTGCTCTAGATCTTGTGAAGCAGCCCTGCAAGCTGATTGAACAAGTCAAAGATTTTAAGGTCTTGGAAGCTGAAAATGCTGATCTGCGTGCTAAGCTGAACAAACTCAAGGTAGACCATGAGCGCAGCATCAACAACGTTCTTGAATCCAGTAACATGGCTACTGAAGAGCGTGACCTCAAAATAGCCAAGCAAGACCAAATTATCTCGGACTTGAAGTATGAGTTGGACAGGGAGAAAGATACCACCGAAGCTCTTCGGAATGAACTCCGAAGTTTTCGGGAAGAGAAGACCAAAGTACATGACACTATCTTTGGTAAGTTCACTGTCTCTGAATTGTTGTTTTTCCGACTTTGTATACTCGGATATATTGTTGACCTTGTTTTCTTATTTGTAGGTCCTCTCAACATTCTTGATGCCTATTCATCCGAGTCTCATACCAGCCAGCTTGTTGCCGTCGGGGACCTGATCCATGACTTCCGCCAATCTTTGGAGGAAATCGGTGAGTCAGTCCAGCTCTCCGTCTTGAACTCAATGTCTTCCTTTGAGGTACGAGATAAGGCGAAGGATATGCCCAAGCTTGTCAAGGATTGGAACATGTCGTATGCACACACAGCAGCACAAAGATATCGGGGGTGATACAAGTGATGTTTCCAGTGAGCCGGCAAATCCTTCGTCTTCACCTGTATCATAGAGTTCACTAGAAAACAATGTGTTATTCTGAAAAACAATCTGATGTAATAGCTGGAATATTATTTTGATGTGCTAGCTTGTAAGAACTTATGCTTTACTCCTTTAGAACTTTTGGATTTTATTTTTGTGTGCTTGAAAAATACTTAAGCACTGTTTTGTCTATAATCTTTGTTTATCTGGCTTTCCGCCTTGTCCCTTTCATGAGCCGTTTAACTTTTAGCACAGAAACTTTGCCAAGCAACGGAGCTCAATTGCTAAACCAGTTTAAACCCAGAATTAAAGCCGGCTTCTAGTACCAACAATTCACTACTCGAAAAATACCCACATCAAGCAATCAGATAAAAACCCAAGTATAAACTCGAAAATTTAGAGTTATACCCGAAGGTAGCATTTTTACAATCGGAAATCTAACCAGAACAAACAAGAGCATAAAGTACTTTCAAGTATTCTGGGATTTTCGACTATGACATGATCATTCGGAAATAAGATGGTACTTTAAAAAACATCTCAGAAAAACATTGAGGAGACCAATACTTTATTTCACTTTGAACATGTACATTGATATGATTACAAAGGAAGAAATTTAAGAATAAAAAGAACGTAGCTGAGCAATATTTCATGGATGGTCTATTTCATCCGGGTTTGTACTGCCTCCAGCTCTCTTTATCTTCTTAGTAGCAGGTCTTTCTTTTTCTAGCCTCATGTTAGTTTGGTAGTAAGTGATGGGTTCGTAGCATGGAAAACAAAAATGTTCTACCGCAAGAACGAACAAAACCCAGATCTAATCTAGATAAAAGCCAAGATCTAATCTATTAGACATGTGCAACGATATAGATCTGTACTAACCCTCGTAGATCCGAAAGTGTTACGAGATTAGATCTCGGGGTTGATGTAGTCGATCACTTGCCGATCTCAAGATCGTGTGGAAGATCCTTCCGGCGCCGCGTTCCGGCAGCGCTTCCGCAGTCGGTCACACGTGCGGAGTCGAAGCAAACCTTCCTCTCCCTGTTCCAGCGAGCAGCGGAGGTAGTAGATCTTCTCCAAGGAATCCCAGCAGCACGATGGTGTGGTGGTGGTGGTGGAGTAGAGAATTTTGCAGGGCTTCGCCTAAGCCTGAGCAGAGGGAAGGAGGAGGAGAGAGGCGGCGGCTAGGGCTTGAAGTGGAGGGGGCTAGGGGTGGCGCCCCCACCCCTCTATTTAAAGGAGGGAGGCGCCATGGGAGGGGGAGTCCTAGTAGGACTCCCCTCCCTCCTTGGCCGGCGGATTGGGAGGGGGGAGGAGTCCTCCTCCCCCACGACTCCTTGTCTTACCCCACAAGGACTCCTTGATCCTTTCTTGGTTTTCAAGCAAACTCCAAGAAATCTCCTAGAACCTTCCAGAACATTCCGAAACCTTCTAGAATCTCCATACAAACACTCCGGAACATTTCCTAACTTAGAAAATAATCCCCAATATATGAATCTCATTCTCCGGACAATTCCGGATCTCCTCGTGATGTCCCGGATCCAATCCGAGACTCCGAACAACATTCAGTCTCCAACGCATATTCCATATCTACTTAAAACAACTTCGAACCTTAAGTGTGTCACCCTACGGTTCGTGAATATGCAGACATGATGGAGACACCTCTCCGATCAATAACCATCAGCGGGATCTGGAGATCCATAACGGCTCCCACATACTCAACGATGACTTTGTGATCGATAGAACCATTAACATACGAAACCAATTCCCTTTGTCACGCGATATTCTACTTATCCGAGGTTTGATCGTCGGTATCTCCATACCTAGTTCTACCTCGTTACTGATAAGTACTCTTTACTCGTTCCATGTTATGTCATCCCTTATGACCTAGTCACATGCTTGCAAGCTAACTAGATGACATTCCACCGAGAGGGCCCAGAGCATATCTATCCGTCATATGGATGGACAAATCCCAATCTTGGTCCATGCGCTTCAACACATACTTTCAGAATACCCAATGACACCTTTATAACCACCCAGTTACGAAGCGGTGTTTGATGTCATCAAAGTACCCATCCGGTGATGGTGATTAACATAACCTCATGGTAGAAGGATTAGGTTACTATGCATTTGAAAGCTTATAGCAATACGAACTTAATGACTTGATCTTATGCTACGCTTACTATGGGTGTGTGTCCATCACATCATTCTCCTAACCATGATCATCAATTAGTCAACAAGCTAGTTCCACAAGAGGCTTACTAGGGACTCTTTTATGTTTACAAAACACACATGTATTAGTATTTCCTTATAATACAATTATAGCATGGGATGTAAACATTCATCATAAACACAAAGATATAATAATAACCACTTTTATTATTGCCTCTTGGGCATATCTCCAACAGTAAGAACCATTGTGCAATACTCGACTAACCATAAAGGGCCCTTCCCATACAAGGGCAAGTTTGTGCTCTTTTTTCACTAGTCGGAGAACTAGATCGCCCTTCCTAAAAGACTCTCTGACTATGATACTTGCGTAACTTCTGCTGATAGGTTGTAGATATCTGCTTAGCAACAACGCGAACTTCCTTGAGCATATCGAGGTCATCTTGTCGAGCGACTTCGACATACGTAGCAACTCGGGGAGTAGTATGAATAAGATCTCTTGGAAGAACTGCTTCTACACCGTGAACCAAGAAGAAATATGTATATCCGGTTGACCTATTAGGAGTAGTTCGTAAACTCCATACCACATATGGCAATTCGTCCGCCCAAGCCCCCGCAGCAAGATGAAGTGGTACTTCGAGTCTTGGTCGTAGGCCTTGAAGAATTAAACCATTTGCCCTTTCGACTTGTCTGTTATGTGGATGTGCGACTGATGCAATATCAAGTCGTATCCCTTGTTCATTGCAAAATTCGACGAGTTCTCTCATGGAAATGTTACTCCTGTTGTCTGTAATAATACTGTGCGGATATCCGAATCGGATTATAACATCCTCGACGAACTTTTTGGCTATTGATCCGTCACAACTTGTGACATGTTTTGCCTTAATCCATTTCATGAATTTATCCACCATCACAAAAAGGTGGGTGTATCCACTTGGAGCCCGTTTAAATAGTCCTACCATGTCAAGCCCCTAGACCGCAAAGGTCCATGTAATCGGAATTGTTCGTAGCTAATCAGCCGGAACATAGACTTGTTTGGCATACTTTTGGCAACTTTTGCATGTCTTGACCAGCCGTTCGACATCTGACTTGGCTGTAAGCTAGAAATATCCGTGTCTGATGGCTTTTGCCACTAGATATTTGGCTGCGGCGTGATGAGCGCATTCGCCCTCGTGGATTTCTACTCCTTCTTTCAGAGAAACACGGTGTTGAAAACCCCCAGATACACTTCGCTTATAGAGCTCACCTCCCACCACTGTGTAGGATTTTGCTCCTCGAACGATCTGTCGGCTCAGAACTTCGTCTTCGGGTAATTTTCTATCTACCAAGAAATCAAGGTAGGGTTTTATCCAACTGGGAATTACAGGCAGAACTGTTATGAAATGTGATTCGGATTTGGTCGGATATTCCTCATCATTTCCTGTGATAGAGGGAACTATTAAGTGCTCCAAAAAAGCACCATCAGGGACCTGTTTCCGCATAGAGCCTATTCTTGATAGAGCATCTACTTCCTCGTTTTATATCCAGGGAATGTGTTGAACTTCAAACCCTTCGAACGATTTAGATAGTTCATCCACGATAGCTTTACATGTTGCCATGTGTTTGTTTGCATTGCAGATATCAGATACTTGCTGGGCAACTAAATCCGAGTCTCCGTAACACATGAGTCGGCTAATGCCAATGTCTTTTGCAATTCGAATTCCATACAGCGAGGATTTATATTCGGCAATGTTATTTGTTGCCGTAAAGTGAATCAGCAACACATGGAATAGTTTATTACCTTGGGGTAACTTGAGCACCACCCCAACCCCGAGCCCCCGAGCGCTTTCGACCCGTCAAAATGCAAGGCCCAATATTCCGTTTCCGGGAGACTTGTGTTTTCTTCCGTCTCATCCCAATCAGCGACAAAATCAGCAAGAATCTAGGATTTGGTTGCTGTGCGGGGTTTATATTCAATATCAAAAGTTGCTAGCTCAATGCCTCACTTAGCAACGCGTCCCGTGACATCGCAGTTGTTGATTATGTCTCTCATGAGAGTTGTGCTCACCACGGTAAGCTTGTGCTCTTGAAAATAATGTCGTAGCTTTCTGGACGCCAAGAACACACCATGTGCTCTTGAAAATTCTGTCAGCCCTCACAGCTCATAGTTGATAACATGTTTCTCAATTATAAGTGCACTATATTGTTATTTTATTTTATGTTCATGGTTGGTCAATTTTTGAAAACTCCATTTTATAGTTCTTTCAGTAGTTGATGGCTGGTATAGTGGTACTCCCTCCGTTCAGAAATATAAGACACTTTAACTTTGTAAAACGAATGTATCACATAAATTGATCTATTGTGCCCCGTCCCTAGCCACGAGTACGAGCAGTTCTTCTAGAACCATTTTACACCGAGTGCAAATACAGATAAGTAATCTTATAATTAAAAATCCTCTCCATGGCATGCAGTTCACACTAGTATACAACTTCCTCTGTTCACTTGACTGTTTTGGCAAACTTAATAAGCTTGCCAAATCATCATATAAATAGGAACATGAAAGTGGTATCTACAGTGCGTATATGGGATAAGTGCATACAAATAAACATGGCTAGCTGGTAAAGGAAAGGGAATCTCACAATGTTACTCTCCTAAAGATCATGAACTTTGTTTCGTTAAAGATCCATCGAATAGTTCGTTGTCTACCAGCAGGCCTCTGTATAGAGGAGGCATTTCTTACACAATGTGCTGAAATGATGAGATTCATGTGTACTTTTCACAATCAGAAATGTTTGACGGAATTTGATGAAAGGGCCCTTTGTTTCTGTTGGCCGTGACTATAAAAAATAGATAGATAAATAAGGGCCAACATATATATACTTACCATATTCAAATTTTATACCCTCATCCTAAATTATATCTTCTATGCCATCATCATACAAGATACCACGGTGCGTTCATTGCCATCGGGCTGAACATCTTGAATTCCTTCATTAGCTTCGTCATCCTCATAAGCGTCAGACCCCAAGTTGACAACAACAATGGTTGCCATGTCCTCGAGCGTACCGTCAGCTGGCTCCGTGTGCCCGAGCTACTGGAGCACGGCATCCAATCCAGTAGGGGGTGGGGTGGGGTGCAAATGCCACCAAATTTAGCAGCTCAGCTAACTTAGCATAGCTTTAACTTGCGGCAAAAACTGAAAAAAATGGCGGAGGCCAAATGTTCACTATGAAACACGTACTGCACGCAAGGCCAATGCTACTGTTCATAGCATCGGTAGTTGGAAACATGTACTGCTCATAGCACCACTGGCGGTTAATATAAAGCCACCACTCCACATTCCTTAGGGTTGGCATTGTCGTAAAAGAACGAAAACTGCACAATGTTAGAGCAACTCTACCAGATTTTGTAAAAACTGGTCCTTAAAAATGTGTTTACAGTGCACCTAAAACCACTTTTACAATACGAAACTGACCGATCAGATACCGTAAGAAGAATGTATCCCATAGACCCCACGACCCATATTTTTCTCTTTTTCCCCAAAGAGCGTCCTCTTCCTAGCGTGTAATTTCCCAGCGCTATCGCTGGACTCATTGCTGCTGTCGCCACCGCGCCTGCCCGTCCTCGGCCCTGCTCGCCCGTCACTAGCCCCGTCGCACACTCTCTGCCGCCGCCCCTACGACCTCCCTGATGCCATCCCGCCCTTCTCTAGCGCCGCCCCATCTAGTCCCGCTCCACCCATCCCCGTCATGGTATTGTTTCGCCCATCTTCAGTAACCGCAGTGGAGGTCGATCCCGCCCCAAATTGGACCGGCGACAGTCGATTCTGACGTGCGGTGGCCGATTCCGGCCTCGACCGGCATGCGGCGCCAGATTCCGGCGAGTCCCTGGAGGATTCCGCGGCGAAAGTGCAGCGGCGCGTCTCCTCCGATGAGGTTTAACCGGGTTTACGGGGGCCGGCAAAACGGCCTCCCAATCTGCCCATATAATGTTCTCACGGGAGGATTCTCGGTGCACTGTAAAAAATTACTGGTCGAACGAGTTTTACGGGATCTAGAATTGACTTTTTTGACCAAAACTGTAAACACCTATTTTTACGAGTTTGGCCTTTTTACAAGATCTGTTAGAGTTGCTTTTAATGGCTTATAGATCATGAACTTTGTATGCTTTGTACTTACGTTATAGATCCATTAAAAAACTCATCCTCGGATACACTTGTACATAGGTTTATTCCTCAGAGTTGGCTTTGCAGCAACATTGTATTATGGTTTTGCCATGTTCTCCCGGAGCATGGGCGGATCCACGCCCCGGGCAACCATGGTCATGGCCCGGGGCATGGCGGCGGTGTTCAAGCTTGGCGGTGCAATATAGAAGGCACTATAGCAAGACTATAGTCCACCAATGCCCCGGAGTATAAGGCGCTAGGTGAAAGTTGTGATTTGTGACAATATTATTCAAAATCGCCTTGCAAAGTTATAATGTTGCAAGAACATATTATATGCTTGGAAAGCTATTTGTCAGACTTTCTAATTTCAATGTTTAGATACAAGGAAAGAGAGAGGTAGCGACAAATAACTACATGAAGTTGCAGTCTGCTCTTTTTGTGTTGCTCTTTAACTCCCAGAAAGGAAGTTATCACCACTACAAAAGTAGCCGGTCTACAGCTTCCTTAAGCGCAGAAGCTGTGGCGCCAAATCCAGGACATGGTCGGTCACTACAAAGAACTCACCAAATGGGTGTCAAGATCTCACTCTAGTCGATCTTCCTCACATATGGGCAGGATTCGATCTAGTGAGAAACATATTGTCGACGCCTCCCATTCATGTGTGCTTCTCATCGGTTGTTCCCTCATTTTCTTTTCAATATGTTCATGCGATCACCATCAACTTGGGTCACAATAGTGCTACTAACACATTAAGTAAAGTGGAAGATGTGACTGTCTATTCATGTCGGGGTAAAGATATATTGGTTATATATAAAGGTAAAACTTATTCACGTGAACCGATGGTTGGTGGAGCATTCAACCTTTTTCTTTCAAGAGGTGAATGCGCATAGGCTACCATAGATGTGCTCATAGAACTAACCTAATCATGGAAATAAAACACAAAATAACCTGGTTCCCAAAATAACTCACAAACTAATCTATTTTCATGGCGCCCTACCAGGTGGATGCATGTTATGAATCACGACACAGTCGCAAACGGTGCCATCCTTACCATGACCCGCTCCAGTCAACAAAGGCGTTCTTGTGTCCGACGTGGAGGTCCTCGCTAGGATCGGGCCCACCTCGTTAGTATAGCGCTCCTGCAAATAGAGTCATGGTAAGAAGCATGACGCTTTTCAAGATGACGCCATGCCCCTTGGGCTAATCAACCATCTTGTGCGCCCTTCCCTGTTCCCCAACCCTCATACCTATTCAACCCTAACCCCGACAAGACAAAGCCATGGCATCGGCGGTGCCCCTCCCATCCCCCTCAAATCACTACTCTAAACCTAGCATATCCTAGGCTATTTTGGGTTGATTTTCTTCCCCCTTGAATCCTTGAGGTATTCTCCTTCGATTCTTCTAGCTTTATTGGTTGAAACCATCACATTGCCCTCATTTTTTTAATCCTAGTTCATCCGAGAATTTCAAATTTCTTTGGACATTTGGCATGTATATGACAGGATGATTGTTTGTTAAGGTTAGTAAATAAGTGAGTGGGTTAGTTTGATTAGTTAGGGTTCGTAAAAAAATCAAGTTTCTTAGGGTTAGGGTTAGTAAATAAGAGAGATATCTATGTTAGGGTTAGGATGATGCTTGGCATATATGGATTAGAAAATAAGTGTGGTTGCTAATTTTCTTAGTATAAATTTCTAGTTTCACAGAGATTGTGTTGGTTTACATAGATGGGGAATTTGCTTAGTGTAAAATTCTAGTTTCATAGAGATTGTGGGCACCGTGGACAGTTCAGGGCGGAAAAGAGAGGTTATTCAAATGGTTGCACCTGAGGTCTCATGAGGTGCATAGAAAGAATATGTCGTATGACAAGCGATACACAAAGTATATCGAGAATACTAGACCTCTACCTTCCGTCCATCTTGTCTCGCGTTCGACGTCACATATGAAACTTTGTTTGATCATAGTGTTTGTTGATAGATGGAGATCCGAGACACATAGTTTTCATGTCTCCCTTGCGGTGAGATGTCTGTGACTTTGCATGATACATGATCTTGGCTCCTCCCATCAAAGGACATCCTTGTCCACATGATGAACATTCATGATTCTTGCCATCTAAAAAAGAATGAAAACAACCCAAATTCACCAAGGACAATTATATTACCACCAACCAAAGCATACCAAATAAATAGTAATGCCAAGTTTGCTATTAAACCCTAACCCTAACTCTAACTAAATCTAACAAAACCCTAACCATGGCCTACAACTCGTACATCTAATGACTAATAACCATAGTACCAACAACCATTAGTCAGCATTGCAACAGTAAACCATAGATTTCCCTCTAAATGCAAGATCTAGGGTTTCATATTTTTTCTTCTAAAATACTACCAAATTGCAAGTATCTAATAGGAACAACGGGAGCGGGGATATTACCTATTGGGACAAAGTGGGGTCAAAACCCAAGAGGAAGGGCCGCTGATTCCAAAGGATTAGAGAGAGAGAGAGAGAGAGAGAGAGAGAGAGAGAGAGAGAGGTGGTAAGGGTTGAGAGGAAGAATAAAAAGTTTGGGAATCGAGGGTTTGGACATCCCTTGCGGGCCAGTGAGGTTATTTTCCCAAGGGGCATGGAACCGTCGGCAATACTAATGAGGTGGGCCTGATCCTGGTGAGGACCGCCACGTTGGACAGAGGAGGAACGATGTCGGTGACTGGAGCATCATGGTAAGGATGATGTTGTTTGCGACTGGCTTCATACTTCAGAACATGGAGCCACCAGGTAGGACGCCGTACAAATAGGTTAGTTTGTGAATTGTTTTGAGAATCAGTTTTTTTTGCTTAACTTCTATGATTAGGTTAGTTCTGTGATTTTAGTCTCTGGTCCAGACCAATTCAATCGATTTTAGAGGATCTCTTGTTGATTGGTCATTTTTTGGTTGGTGATGAGACCATGCGATGATTTGGGTGCGAAGGAAGCGGACGCCGTCCACTGCCTTGTATTTTCTTAGTGCACCTCGTAGGTCTAGTTTGGCAATACCATACTATTTTAGTGTCTGGCAAAACAATACTTTAGTGTTTCTCCTTTCTCAGTTTTAGGAAAAAGAGGTCCAGAACTTTTTATTTAATACTTCAAAGAAAATATAAAGAAAAGATAGTTTAAGAGAATACTTCAATTTTGAAACCACAATATTTATTAGATCCAAACAACTTAAGGTCTTGTTTCATACTAGAGTATTTGTGGGGATTCCACTAAACCCCAAATCATCACTTATTGTTAAAAGTGTGTTTGTTTCTAAAGTAGTGTGCTAATTCAATCCCCACTTTTCCCAAATTCTAGTGCATTTTTCTTAATATCCAATAAACTATCCTTACCTAGTGGATTGGGGTTCGATGTCAAACAGGGCCGTATTGTTGTTGGTTAAAAAAAAGACCCAATCAGCCCAGATTGATCCAAGGGTCAGAAATGCAGCACGTACGTCGCACGGATTGATTTGATTTGCTTCCACACGCACCACACGGCCCGCCGCAAACCGCCGCCTCTCACTAGCCAACGAGGAATCTCGATGGGGCGGCGACGCCGGCCTCCTCCTCCGCCGAGATCGTTGTGGAGTCTGGGTGATTCTGGGTGAGCCGGGCGTCCTCCATGGACCTCCTTCCTTCTCGACTGATCGTTGTTGGAATTAATCGCTGCGTGCAGCTCAGGAACTGGGGCAACACGGGCTGATCATGGTGCTGTTCGAGACGCCCTCTGGCTTCGTCGTCCTTAATTGTCATGTCATGTGTGGTGACTGAACAAATTAACACTGTCTTCCAGAATATACCGTGCCTGCATGACGAAGCCGTGGTGGAGATGATGCGTGGCCTCAACTACCTCCTGGACAGCTTCGTGCCCGAAGAGAAATCACCCAGGCAGGACGAGTGCCTCCGGACCAGCCAAGGGCTCCAGATGCTCCTCCATCGCTACGGCCTCTCCAACGTCGAACCAGACATGGTGACTTGTTGTGAAACTAGCTTTGTTGATTTGGCAATCCGCCGTGCAACTGATTCGTGTTTCCGATCTTCGCTTGTGTATGTATATGTTCCAGGTTGACCAGCCTATCATCGAGATGGCGTGCATCCTGTACGACTGCGATGTCTGCCTGAAGAATTCTTCAGAGTCTTGGCGCATCGCCAGTCACTTCCTCGAGGAGGTATCCTCCATCGATTCGGAGGACTGGGACATAGTGAAGCTTGGCACGGCTCTCAACATGGTGTGCTACCCTCATGAAGAAATCACGTTCGGCAACCCTAAAGAGGTACGCACATGTATGCATCCTAACAATATCTATGCTGGTAACTTGTTATTCACATTAGATGGAAACTAGAGAATATGTCACTTCCACAATCTATCGAAACGTGTCGGTTTTCAGATGTTTTCCGCGGATGAGCTATCGAGGCTGGTGGCGGACGCGCCGAAATACGAAGGCAGCGGGATCATCAAGGGAGCAATCCGGAGGCTCTATGACGGGACGCTGATTGTCCTTGATATGAGGACTGACACTCACAGACGACTGGCATCCCATGTGAAGATGGCTAAAGATGTGTATGAATCTGGACGTAGAGCAGCACAAGTGATGCATGCTAGGACCAGCCCTGCTCCTACATCGACAAGTGCAGACACGCCATCAGCATCGGGAGCAAGGAACGATGCCGCGGCAGACAATGTTCAAACCGGCTCAAGCGCGCCTCCAAGAGCTACCACCAGGCCCACGCGAACGACAAGGGCCAACCCACGCTACATCGGCCCGCCATGGACCAAGTGACTGCCTTTACTTGAGTTGTAGCGTTCGTCTGTAATTGGCATCCAGTTGGACCAGGAAGGAACTGACTCTCTTCTCAGAACCCCTCTTCTCATCTTCTCTGCATCTCTCTATCCTTCTGTTTTCTGTACCGGATCGAATTGTTCTGTGTGAGATATCGTAAGAGAGTGGTTAACAAGGCGTCGGTTAACAATGCACGAGCAGAAGTCGCTGCAACCGCAAGCACATACAGTGATACATCCATACAAGTGCGTGGTGGGTGTCAAACTTCATATGACTAGCTGATGCAATCAAAAATCCGGACCCACGGAAATGCCTATACAATCCAGGTATACGCGTCAACACCCATCACACGTGTGAAGGGTAGACAAACCAACATGAGTAGAGGCTTGAGATGCCTATACGTGGCAGAGGGAAATTGTGAAAGACAAGACTCGAACTCGAGACATTACGCTCTCATATCATGTCAACCTTTATGCACTAGCCAACACAACCAACATTCATGCGGCCGGCAGCTAACGCGGCCTTGAGAACGGCAGCGGCCGCGAGAATCGAGTTGGCCGGCGGACTGAAGGCGGAACACGCACGACTTGGAGATGTCGGGGTAGGGATGTGGGCGTCAAGGAAGCAATACACGCCGATGTCAAGTCTAGATCAACGACAAGGAGTGGCTGATGGAATTGATCTAGAGAAGGACATCAATCTGAAAGGGGGAGAGAGGAAAGCAAGAAGCAGGGCGTCATCGCACATGTCAAGAAAGAAGACGCATCGATTTGAGTACGACCTTGCGATGGAGGAGCAACACAGCCGGGGTGAAGCTGATTGCCAACAACGGTGGCCAAAAGCTATTGACGGTGCACAAGATGGATCCGGACATCGTTAGTTGTGCATGCCGTGAAAAAAATTGGAGCTCTGATACCTTGTCTAGCTTCATGCGTTAGCCAACACAAACAAAAGCCTGAACTGATGAAAAAAGCAAGGCAATCCACATATATATACAATTTAACAGTGGCAGCCGGGCTAATGATGCGTGACGATGCTGCTTCGAGGCAGTCAGGGAGGAAGCTATAGTTACCTATTAGTGCCTAGTCATCACAGAAGCGAGTAGTCATCACATTTCGTATACCTTGATGATCGCACATGGGATTGGTTGCATGTATATTACTGCCTTTGTTCCATAATATAAGATGTTATGGAAACTTGTTTTATCTTGCTAAATCGTCTTATATTGTGGGATGGAGAGAGCAGTACATATATAGGTTAGTGACGACAATGATGACTGATCCAAGAGTGAATGGGAAGAACAAAACCTTCATGGTGTGTGGTTCCTAGAAGATGATACCATCGGTGTAGAATATAGCCAAGCCAAAGGGTGTCTCCAATATGTAATGATCCACGTTATTGCCCATGATCTCCGAGATATTAGGTGGATACAGGTTGCTTCTAGAGAGCAACTACACCATGATTAAGAAGATCCAAAGAGAAAAGGAGGGAAGAAGAAGGCGACGAGTTCAATTCATTTATTTTCGATGCATTACTTCACGGTTGTTGTTTCTCTCTTATAGCCACCAAGCCCAATCCAAGTTTACTCTGGCTTGTTTACAGCCCAAAATCTCATGTTTCAAATACGACACAATATCTCTCTAGTAGGGTCTTGATTGTACCAACCAAAAAAATTGGCTTGTTCATGGCTTAAGATTGTTTGGTCTCGATATTGTCGACGCAGCTCACCCACACATTTTAACATCGCGGGATTTCATGGTCTTCTTAGAGGAACAACTCCATTGCGTGAAGCACACGTGGTGCGCTGAGCTAGATCTTCGGGTCTCTACCACCCACCGAGGGTTGCTGCGACGACATGGTGATCTTTTGGGTTGCGGAACAATCTCTTGGTCCCCTTGTGTGAGCGATGCTCCAACCATGCCGAGGCCCAAGAGGGCAGAATGATGGATAGCTGCCCGAGGATCGTCGGCTACGGTTGGGTGGCAAGGAGGTATGTTTGTGCCACGACATGGTTGCTTGAGGTGTCTTGGCCTGGATATTTCCTGCAGAATCCATGGACATAAAGGATAAATCCAGATCTCAGGTTACCTCATGCCTTTTGTTTTCAGGGATGTTCACATTCGCGAGCCTCTCCTCCTAGGTTGCGTTCCTCCTGTGACACTTCCAAAGTTGCGGGTAGAGCTTAATTTTGCTCGTCGCATACTTGATTTGTCAGCTAGACTTTTTCGTTCCTCTAGTTGCCTCTGCATCTTGATCAGATCTCGCCTCTGGCAGTGGAGTAGCCACTGGTAAGCCATGAGTTCTTCGCGTGTGGCGTCTACCGTCATAGGGACAGCACCCCTCATGGCATACCCCACTTTCTCCCATGATTCAATAGAGATCCGAATAGATAGTCGTTCTTTGTTATTTATGCCATCTCTATCGCGTCCCTAGACAACGCGATTGGCTGCGGGTGTCTCTGACTCGGTTCTATGTGCTTCTGGGTCGTCCTACATGGAGAAATTGTCGGTGTGAAAGATGGGATTGTCATTGGAGTCGCATAGTTCCAAAGTTTCTCATTATGGTGTTGTAGCTCCTATTACACACACCTGGTGGCGTGTCATGTATTGGATGCTATTGCAGTTGTAGCATCGTAGGAGACACAGTTTGGAAGACAAGTGAAATCCGACGAGTTTTTCTCTGGGTACGAGTCGGCCCTTTTGATCCTGGAATCGAAGTTTTTGTCGGGGTTCATCGTAGATTATGTTCGTCGCGTCCGTGATGCGGGATGATGGAGCCGATGTTGGCTTGCTGTCAGATCCGAAGAAGAGGCCATCGTGAAAATTAGCCAAATCCCCCAGCTCTACGACGTGGTCGTGGTTGTTTGTGATGTTTCTTGGATAAGAGTTGTCCCGTCAATGGGGCCGATGGAAGACGCCGATGTTGCCATAGGAACTGCGATTGCTACCGACGGACCCGAGTAGATCGGATCTGAGAGGCAGAAAGTTTCCACCAACCCAATGCAGAAGTGGAAGCATTTGATAATTAGATCTGTCTCCCGGTCAAAGTTGTCAAAGGCCAGAAGAGGGGTGGGTGGGCGTGGATCGAGATTGATGGGATCATAGCGGACCTCATCGACCTCAATCGCCAGGTTGCTACTTGGTGAAGAGGGAGCCGCCGAATTCATGACTCCAACGCACAGGTTTCCCATAGATGGTGCCAATTGTCGAGAGGTAACCTCGGCAAAGCCCATTGTTATGGACTTAGGATTTTCAGGGAAAAGATAGGGCTGGTGATTTCGTCGGCTAATTAAACAAATAAGAGAGTCGATGCCTGTCTGATTATTATAAAAGATGATTCCAAAAGTCACCCATTCGCTAGATGCAATCTAACTCACGGTGGATTGTGATTTGCTGAAAGCTATGGTGCCCTTTCTGCCGGCTCCTCCTAGCCTTTATATGAGAGACTGGGTCTTGGATTCAAGCACGGATTGATTACAAGTTCAATTTACAACTCTACAATTATGTCAGTTTATGCTTCTATCTTGGTCAACTCGTCTAGTTCGTGAGCTTTGGGTTCCTTCAGGACTCTCGGTTTCTTGTGGACCTTATGGATCGTAGCTTAATTACGTACCAGGTATACCAATCATGGGAACCTAATAAGTCATATCCATCTCACAGAGGCCAGGGCTCAGCTCCCCATTTCGGAAAAAATGTTCTTTAGGGTTCGCATTGCGGTAAAAGAACGGAAAATGTACGATGTTACTGGCTTAAAGATCATGAAATTTGTATGTTCCGTTATAGGTCCATCAAAAAACTTTCCCCTAAATAGGCTTGTACACAGGTTGGTTCCTCATAGTTGGCATTGCAACAACATTAGATTATGGTTTTGCCATGTTCCCTCGAGTATAGGGCGCTAGGTGAAAGTTGTGATTTGTGGCAACATTATTCAAAGTCGCCTTGCAAAGTTACAATGTTGCAATCACATAATATACACTTTGATAGCCAATTATCATACTTTCTAATTTCAACGTTTATAGATAAAGAGAAAAATGCATCAACATCTTTTTGGGCTTATCTTTAACACCCAAAAAGGAAGTTATCACCACTTCAAAAGTACTCGCTCTATAGCTTCCTTACATGCAAAATCTGTGTCGCCAAATCCACGACAAAGTGGGTCACTACCAGGAACAGAACAACCGAATGGTTATCAAGATGGCACTCTGATTGATCTCTCGCCCGTATGGGCAGGACTCTATCTTGCAAGAAACCTATTCTCAATGCCTCGCATTCCCGTGTTTCTCATCGATTGTTTCCTCATTTTTTCTTCAATATTTTCATGTGATCACCACCAACTTGGAGCCGCAATAGTGCTATTAACACAGTCAAGTAAAGTGGAACATGTGACTATATGTTCATGTCGGGGCAAAGATATAGTGATTATATATAAAGGTAAATGCTTATTCATGAGTGACTGATGGTTGGTGGAGCATTCAATTCTTTTCTTTCAAGAGGTGAATGAGCATAAACTACCATAGATGTGCGACAGAAATCATAGAACTAACATAATCATGGAAGTTAAGAACAAAATAACCTAGTTCTTATAACAATTCACAAACTAACCTATTTGCATGACGGCGTACCAGGTGTCTCCATGTTCTGAAGACGCCATTGCAAACAACGCCATCCCTACCGTGATGCTCCAATCAATGTCCTCATTCCTCTGCCCAACGTGGTGATCCTTGCTAGGACCGGGCCCACCTCGTTAGTATTGTGCTCCCACAAATGGCTCCATGGTAAGAAGCACGTCACTTTTCAAGATGGTGCCATGCCCATTGGCCAATTAACCGTCATGTGCGCCCCTCGTAGTTCCCCAACCCTCATACTTGTTTGACCCTGACCCCGAAGAGGCATGGCCATGGAGCCGACGACGTCCCTCCCAGCTCCCCTCAAATAACTACCTTGAAGCTAGCAGATCTAAGGTTGTTTTCGATGGACTTTCTTCCCCTTCGAATCATTGCGGTATTCTCCTTCAATTCTTCTGGCTTTATTGTTTGAAACCATCACTTTGCCCTCATTTTGTTAACCCTATTTCATCTAAGAATTTTGAATTTCTTTGAATATTTGGTATGTTATGGTAGAATGATTGTTTGTTAAGGTTAGTAATAGGTGAGAGGGTTAGTTTCCTTAGATAGGGTTTAGTAAAAAATCAAGCTTCTTAGGGTTAGGGTTAGTAAATAAGTGAGATATCTATGTTAGGTTTAGGATGATGTTTGACATAGATGACTTAGAAAATAAGTGTGGTTTCTAACTTGCTTAGTATAAATTTCTAGTTTCATTGATATTGTGTTGGTTTACATAGATGGGGAATTTTCTTATAAAATTCTAGTTTCATAAAGATTGTGTTGGTTTACATAGATCCTCTCTTGTTTTAGTAGAAGTAGTACCTAACTTGGATAATTAGAGTAGTAGATTGTCTTGGTGGTTTAAAGAATTTTCATAACTCAAAATATTCAATTTTGTACTTTCTCACATATGTAGGATGGAACTCGAACCTATTCTCCAGGGGCATTACGATAAAAGGCACCTTGGGATGTTCATGGTGGAGAAGAGAGGTTTTCAAATGGTGGCACCTAAGGTCTCATGAGGTGCATATAAAAAATATGCCGTATGTCGAGCGATACACAAAGTATACCGAGACGACCATAGTTCTCCCTTTCGTCCATATTGTCTCGTGTTCAACACTACATATGAAACCTTATTTGATCACGACGATTGTTGATAGATGGAGACCCGAGACACATAGTTTTCAGCTCCCTTGTAGTGAGATGACGTTGAGCTTGCATGATGTCTTCATGATCTTGGCGCTTCCCATCAAAGGACAACCTTGTCCACATGATGAAAATTCATGATTCTCGCCATCTAAAAAAGTATGAAAACAACCAAAATGCGTAAAGGACAATTATATTACCATCAACCAAAGCATCCCAAATAAACTAGTCATGCTAATTTGCTATATAACCCTAACCCTAACCTACAAACCCTAACTCTAACTAAATCTAACAAAACCCTAACCCTTGCGTACAACTCCTACATATAATGACTAATAACCATAGTACCAACAACCATTAGTCAACATTGCAATAGCAACCCATATATTTACCTCCAAATGCAAGATCTAGGGTTTCAGCATTTTTGCTAAAATACCACCAAAGCGTAAGAATCTAATAGGACTCGAAACAAGAGGATCAGGGAGATTACCTCTTCGGACAAAGTGGGAGAACAATCTAGGAAGAAAGGACAATGAATCCAAAGGATTTGCAGGGAGGATGAGTTGGTGGAGAATAGAGAGAGCTCGGGCTCGAGAGGAAGAAGAAAATGTGGGAATCGCGGGTTTGCACATCCCCCACGGGCTTGTGTGGTTAGGTTTCCATGGGTCATGGCGCCGTCGGCAATACTAACGAGGTGGCCCAAATCCTGGTGAGGACAGCCACGTCTGACAGAGGAACGGCGTTGTTGATTGGAGCATCATGGTAAGGATGGCATTGTTTGTGATGGTTTCGTGCTTCAGAACATGAAGCCACCTGGTAGGACGCCACGCAAATAGGTTAGTTTGCGAATTGTTTAGAGAATCAGGTTATTTTATGCTTAACTTCTATGATTAGGTTATTTTGTGATTTTGTCACTAATGGAGACCAATTCGGTCGATTTTACATGATCCCTTGTTGATTGGTCATTTTTTGGTTGGTGATGAGACAAGGCAATTATTTGGGTGCAAAGGAAGCAGACGCCGTCTACTGTCTTGTATTCTTTGAGTGCACGTATTGTTGTTGGGGAGAAACCTCCTCCCGGGCCGTTACGCATGGTGGCTTTGGAGGACCAAAAAACCTACACCCAGCCACCGCCGGCCTACTCCTCTGTCCGTTTCCACCACAACACCGGTGGTGGTAGCCATGCTCTCGCTACCGAAGGCGGGTGACGTCCTCTGTGTGCTCCGTCCGGCTTCTGCGCGCGGGAGGTTGACTCTTGGGCGGGCGGAGGCCGTGCGGGGGGAGGGGCGCGATGGTGGGGCAGCAACGTCTTCTCTGGCGGGGTGGCAGCGCGATGCGGCACACGGCTGGGAGGTGCGGAGGAGGACGGAGATAGCTGCAGAGATGGTCGGGGGCGGTGGCGGTCCTGGCTCGATTTGTAGGCCGTATCTGGGGCTTCCTCAGGCTCGTCTGGGCCGGAGGATGACCCGCTTGTTTCAATCGCCTAGAGCCAGCCATCGGTGTAGGGACTCCTGTATTGGCTTGAATAAAGATGGTCGCCTTTCGATTTTTCTCTCGCCATGATGAAGAACTACCAGTCGCCAGTCGTTGTTGATGTTGGGAGAACTACCGAGTTCCAAAAGGCTGAAGGGAATATGTCCTGAGAGGCAATAATAAAGTTGTTATTATATGTATTCCAAGTATATGATAGATTTTTATTTTGCATGCTATAATTGTATTAATATGGAAATGTTAATACATGTGTGTTTAATAAACAAATAGAAAGTTCCTAGTTACGTCTCTCTTTAAACTAGCTCATTGATTAACAAGATGATCAAAGTTTCTTGATCATGGACATTGGATGTTATTAATAACGAGGTCACACCATTTGTGAAATGATGTGATGAACATTTATCCGCAATATAGCATTACGATCAAAGTCATTATGTTTATATTGCTATAAAATCATACAAAGTAATCCTAGTCCTTAGACCATGAGATCATGTTCATCACTAACACCGGAAGAGTATCTTGATAACATCAAGCGTCACACCGTAAAAGGGTGACTATAAAGGTGGGTTCAGTGCTACGAAGGTGTTATGTAGAGGCTCATGGATCAAGAGTTGGATTTGTCCATCCCGATGACGGATAGATATACTCTGGGCCCTCTCGGTGATATCACATTAAGAATAGCTTGCAAGCAAGTGATGTGATCACTAGAATGTTATATCACAGAAACGAGAAAAGAGTGCATGTCGGTAACAAGATCAAACTAGGTATTTGGATACCGATGATAAAATCTCAGACATGTAATATATCGCGAGACAAAGGGATTAAGTTACTAGCGTTAAAGGTTCCCACGATCACATAAGTCATCGTTGAATGTGTAGGAGTCAGAATAGATCTCCAGGTCTCGCTTTTGATTATTGATCTGAGAGGGGTCTCGATCATGTCTACATTATTCATGAACCGTAGGGTAACACACTTAAGGATTTCCAAACACCATTTGGAGCAAATATGTTTCAGACGAAAGAATTGCAAAGCGCTAGAATTATTTGAATGGACACCGGAATTGTTTCGGGTAAAATTGCTGAAATTGGTTCTGCATGTGATATTGAAATATTGCAGGGGGTTTTATGTGAATGTTTGTTAATTAAAGTAATTAACAAAATTCTGAATAAAATAAAAAAAAAGAGTTTTACTAAATGAGAGTTGCATTAAATTTGGTGGGAATTTAATGCATTTGTGTGGATGTGTGAGTGGAGGCATGTTTATGTGAGTGGAGCTTCCACCACATGAATGAGGAAGAGGTGGGGGCACCCCCCTTGGCCGCTGGCCATGGGGAGGGGGAGATCCCCGCTCTCCTATAAATGGCTTCCCTCTCCTCCCTCATAGAGCACACCTCCTCGTGAAGGATCTCTCTCCCCCTCTAGAATTATTTCTTCATGGTCTCGGATTAGCGAGATACATGTTCCTGGTGGCATTTCGTTTGGAAGGAGTTTCTGCTTCCGCTGATTCGCTGGAGCGAGGAGGTGGAGGTTGTTCGGTGGCCCGGACGTGTGTGCCAGGACGGATGCACTGCTGATTTGCGATGCTAGGACTTCCACACGATCTTGAGATCGGCAAGCGTTCGACTATATCATCCACGAGTTCCATCTTGTTAACAAAGCTTTCTTGTCTTCGAGGGTATGTTATCTATGGAGGTATATCCACCCATTGCTTGTATCTAGTAGATAGATCTTGGCGTATAATAGTTCCCATCGTAGGAGTTTTTTTGTTTTCTATACTGCGAACCCAACTATGGTATCAGAGCCTGATCTATGTGTAGGTGCTTTGCACGGGTAGTACACATATGTTTATGTGGGCGATGATGATCATGTTATTGCTTCTTTCATGTATTTTGGGTATTGGTGGCATAGTGGGATGAAGTGGCCCGGACTAACTTTACATGTCCTCGCAGATGAGACCAGTTCCATGTTTGACATGCAACTAGTTTTCTATAAGTGGCTAGCGGGTGTCTGTCGCTCCTACTATAGTCAATATCTGATTTACAATGAGTTGCTAATAACTTAGTTATCATCGTTGTGGTTCCATGTTCGTAGGTAAGACCGGTTCTATCTTCGAAAGCTCGAAGGCACGTAAAACTTGCAATAGATAAATTAGAAGCATCTAGTTTAGATTGTTGCTAGGCTAGTGTCATGATATGGTAATGATGTAAGTTGATGTATAGTTGATACCCTTACAACACACCTAACATGTAAGTGAAGGGAATATGCCCGAGAGGCAATAATAAAGTGGTTATTATCTTATTCCATGTTTATGATAAATGTTTATTTTGCATGCTATAATTGTATTGATCGGAAACATTAATACATGTGTGTTTAATAAACAAAAAAGGGTTCCTAGTTATGCCTCTCTTATAGACTAGCTTGCTGATTAACAAGATGATCAAGGTTTCCTGATCATGGACATTGGATGTTGTTAATAACAAGGTCACAACATTTGTGAAATGATGTGATGAACACTCATCCGAAGTATAGCATTACGATCAAGTCATTATGTTTATATTGCTATAACATCATAGGAAGTAATCTTTATCCTTAGACCACGAGATCATGTTAATTGCTAACACCTAAAGAGTATCTTGATAACATCAAACGTCACACCGTAACTGGGTGACTATAAAGATGGGTTCAGTGCTACGAAGGTGTTATGTTGAGGCTCATGGATCAAGAGTGGGATTTGTCAATCCCGATGACGGATAGGTATACTCTGGGCCCTCTCGGTGATCTCACATTGAGATAGCTTGCAAGCAAGTGATGTGATCACTAGAATGTTATATCACGGGAACGAGAAAAGAGTGCATGTCGGTAAAGAGATCAAACTAGGTATTTGGATACCGATGATCGAATCTCGGACATGTATTATATCATGAGACAAAGGGATTAAATTACAAGCGTTAAAGGTTCTCACAATCACAGAAGTCATCGTTGAATATGCAGGAGTCAGTATGGATCTCTAGGTCCCGCTTCTGATTATTGATCTGAGAGGAGTCTCAATCATGTCTGCATTATTCACGAACCGTAGGGTGACACACTTAAGAGTTACCGGACACCATTTTGGAGCACATATGTTTCAAACGAAAGAATTGCAAAGCGCAGGAATTGTTTCAATAGAAACCGGAAATTGTTTCGGGTGAAATTGCAGAAAGTGGTTCTGCATGTGATATTGAAATATTGCAAGGGGTTATATGTGAATGTTTGTTAATTAAAGTAATTAACAAAATTCTGAATAAATTTAATAAAAGAGTTTTATTAAATGAGAGAGCATTAAACTTGGAGAATTTTAATGCATTTAAAGTGGGGACTTTAAAGGGGAATGTGAAGAGGCATTTTAATGTGGAGGGGTTACCACCACATGAATGGGGAGGTCAGGAGTCACCCCCATGCGCCATGGAGAGAGGGGCACCCCCCTCCTCCTATAAAAGGCCACCCTTTTCCTCCTTCTTCCTCACACCTCCTCGTGAAGGATCTCTCTCCCCCTCTAGTATTATTCCCCCATGGTCTCGGATTAGCGAGATACATGTTCCCGGTGGCTTTATCTGGAAAGGAGTTGCTGCTTCCGCTACTTTGCTAGAGCGAGGGACGGAGGTTGTCGGGGTACCGGACGTGTGTGCGATCACGGATGCACCGCTGCTTTGCGGTGCTGGACTTGGTGGTGATGGACTTGCTGGAGCTGGATTTGATGGACGTGTTGGAGCCCGACCTGCTGGACTTCATCACGATCTTGAGATCGGCAAGTGTACGGCTACATCATCCATGAGTTCCATCTCGTTAACAAAGCTTTGTTGTCTTCGAGGGTAAGTTCTCTATGGATGTATATCCACCCGTTGCTCTGTATCTAGTAGATAGATCTTGGCATGTAGTTCTCATTGTAGGATTTTTTTGTTTTCTATGCTGCGGACCCAACAGTGGTATCAGAGCCTAATCTATGCGTAGGTGCTTTGCACGGGTAGTACACATATGTTTATATGTGGGCGATGATGATCATGTTATTGCATCTTCTATGTATTTTGGATATTGGTGGCATAGTGGGATGAAGCGGCCCGGACCAACCTTACATGTCATCGTACATGAGACCGATTCCACGACTGGCATGCAACTTGTTTTGCATAAGTGGCTGGCGGGTGTCTGTCAACACCCGGATTTTTAATCCCAGATGCCCGTTATGCCATACCTCGCAATCCCAGGATTACCATTTTTGCCAGACATAACAGATTGGATATCATAGTACATCATCCATTACAAACCATACATAAGGTTTTACATGAATAAGGATCTCATGATCTAGTCTTTAATACAACAAGCAGCGGAAATAAACGATAGCGTAGCGGTGGGGTCCATCTTTAGGGGCACAGACAATGCTGACGAAGGCAGATAGTCTGAGTTATCATAGTCGTCCTGATGACCATCATCTTGATAATCTCCTTCATAGTATGGCCATGATAATAGCCAGGGACAAAAGCCATGAGTACTCTTTAAGTACTCGCAAACTACTACTAGCAAGGGTTATACTTCTAAGTTAAAGTGTTGAATTGAAAGAATAACTATCAAGTTAAGTTTGAAATGTAAGCTGAGTTCTGAAACAAGAAAAGATAAAATAAAAGTCTAGAATCACCTAAGTTGGGGAACTATTTTCATCTACACAACACTGTTGTGGTCAAGTCAGGGTTCATCATTCATTTCAAGTTATTTAGAAAACATCTGACAACGAAACAGTATGGCCATTCCAACTGTCCATAACCGCGGACGCGGCTATTCGAATAGTTTGACACTCTGCAAAGGTGGTACACTTTCACCACAAGATTCGATACATCTGTCAGGGATAACCCTAAATCATCATACTTGGTATGCAGATAATCAAACATAACCTTCCCTTTACACACCCTAGTACAAGCACCTCTCCTATGAGCATGGCCTCCCAACCATGACCATCAGTCATCTTGGGCACTGCATAGGTGGACAACATTGAGAGGTAGCCTCAGCTCAAACCTCTCCCGTGAGGGAACTAATACGAATGCATATAAATTTCTAGCTAAGCCTTACCCAATTCAGGTAATGTGGTTGTACGGTAAATTTGGAATGGTATCGCATCCGAATCCAACCATCAGTTTTATAAAAAGGGTTAAGGCTCATGCCTCATCATCTTCATCATCATAAACCAATTGTGTTTCTCAACACATGTCAAAACATCTCAATAGAATGACTCATCATTCCAAGGTTTTCATAACTCATTTGCACCAAGTGTTCCCATCTAAAATGACTCAAGTTTGATCTATTCTAAAACACTAGGTTAAGAGTGTTCACTAAGGTGGAAAGGTGGGATCAATCTCATGCCATAGAATGACATCTAAGGTTTTATAGGTAGGTCAAGTTTTATACTCTTTATGCTACCTTCAAGATTAGTTAAAGGTCTTTGTGTAAACTAAGGGGGTGTGAGCAAAGTATGCTTAAGGCATCTTTTACTAAACTATCTAGTTTTATTCTAGCTTGCTACAATAGCTTACTAAAGCATGTTTGCAAGGGTTAGCTTGCCACTAATAGCTTGCCTTGGTTGGTGCAGTGGTTGAAGTTGTCTTCTTCTTCTTGGTAGAACTCCTCCTCCTCGAAGGCTTGGTCGGTACTATCGTCTATAAATACATAGGGAGTGCACAATCACCAAGCAATACTTAATTTAGGCTAAGTAGTATTCTAAACCACACAAGTGATGATCTATTATCATCCCAAGCATCACAAGTTTAATTCAATAGTTTCAACCTTTTTATTTTGGAAAAGTAATTTCTACTCATTGAAAAATTAACTACAATTTAATATTCACCACTAAAATATGGGATCATGTGGACACATGTCCTCACCACATATTCTAATATGTGGGAATGAGATTTAAAGGTTGGATCAATATTACTTTGGTTTAAGTTTATTATTTAATGATTTAAAGTGACTAGAAATGCCTATATAGCATTATTTTGGTACTAGTCCAAAGTCACTGTCTGTAAACCTTAGTATTATTACATATTTGGATAGATATGATGAAATGTGATTTTTGAGAGTTGGAATCAACTCAAAAGCTAACTTGGTTGATTTTATAAAAATGTTTCAAGTTGCAAAAGCTTTTGTCTTCTTATTTTTATTAGGAGAAATCTATAAATCTAAATGACTTAAATCCAACGGGCTTGGATAGAGCATTTCAATACCTTTCAGACAAAATTAGTTTCATGTAATTTGGATTTGTCTAACTCACAGAATTGAATTTTGAAACACTGGACAGAAACTATATTCTAGCTAAAAGGAAAAATCCTAATTTGAATCTACGGGCTTGCGCAGGAAAGGAAATGGGCCGGCCCAGTGGCGCTGCGCGGCACAGGGCTCAGCTGACAGGGGGTCCCACTGGTCAGCGGCACTTAAAACGCGAAACGGTACGCGCGCTGTGGACCGTGCGATTAGAGGCTAGATCTACGGCTGAGGGTCGTCGTCGACGACGGACGGGTCGCCGGCGAGCTCGAACCCTAGCGGCTCGGTGAGGGTCTACTGGGGGTGTACCAGGGCTCTAGCGGGGTCGGCGATACGGGCGAACGAAGTGGAAGATGACAGCGAGGCGAGGCGTGGTCGCGGCGGAGCTTGGGGTGGCCGGAATCAACGACACCCTTCTTCTCCAGAGGCGGCGGCTCCGGCTCCAATTCCGGCGAGCTGCTGCTCCACTTGCTCCGGCGAGGGGTGGTTGAGGTTCAGAGAGGTGAGGGGAGTGGAATGGTGTGAGTCTTTGGTGCTGGGGAGGGCTCCTTTTATAGGCTCGACGGTGAGACCGAGCGGGATGGGCGGTCGACGGTGGCGACATGGCTACGGTGAGCTAGCGGCATGGCTGGGGATGGCGATCGATTGGCGGTCCCCTGGCGGTGCTCTAGCGCTTTAATGCGGCCGTAGGGGCGGTGGTATGCGGTCGGGGTGAGGTGACGCTCTGAGAGGCAGAGGCAGCGGTGTCCACGGCGAGCGGTGGCTGTGGGGCTTTGGGCGGCGAACGGGGGGTGTCTGGGGTGTTCTCCAGGTCGAGGTGGAGCGATGGGCGCGGGCTGGTGTCGAGTGGTGGCTTGTGCACGCGGGGACAGGGCGCGCTCTGCGGGCGTCGGCATGGTCTGGTGGCACTAGGCGCGGCTTCTCCTCGGTGGTCCACGGCTGCTCTTGGCTCGGGCAAGGGACAGAGAGGGGCGGTGCGGAGTTGGCTACCTCCTAGACATGGCGAGGAAAGGGGGAGTGGTCTGCTGCGACGGTTGCAAGGTTGGACGGCCAGGGTGGTGCTCGGCATGGCATGGCATTGCCACTAGGGTGTAGGGGATGGGCTGCAATTGGAATGGTTTGATCAAAGGGGGATAGAGAGATTAAATGGAGATCAAATGGGGGCAAAACCCTGTTCAAAACAGTGAGCTAGGATTAGAGTTAGGATTCTGCCTGCCAAGTGTTTGATGAAATGGCCGCAAGAAAAAAGTTTTTAATTTTGAGTTCAAAATTTTTGGGTGATCTCCACTAGTGCTAGGTAGGCTCTGGTTGCAAGGGTTTTGAAAATGGAGCTCAAATACATGGTTTTTGAAATAGGGGTGATCTATGCATATGCATTAGATTCAATTTTTAACTGCCATTTAAAATAGTTTCCAGAATGTTTTTAGAAGATCAAAAGGTGGGCCTTGGTACCTCATTATGTGTACTAGCAAGGGGTGCAAAGATCAAGAATTGTTTATGTTAAGAATTGAGTACTAGGAATAGCCAAAGTAGGCATGAGAGTTAATTTTGTCAAAATGACCATTCCTTTATTTTAATTCTTTTTGATATGATTTCTTTTAGGAAATGTTTGGGAATGATGTAGATGATGTTTAAATTCCCTAAGAAACATTTTATAAGCAAAGGATCACACAATCATGGCCATTCAAAACAACTCCTATTTTAAATGCACAAAAATATGAATGCCTTCATTTTAAATATGGAAAAGTTTTTGTTAATCCTAAATTTGGATGATTTGATCTTTGATAAGCTTGGATTGAAGTTTTGGGATGTTACAGTGTCTGTCTCTCCTACTATAGTCAAAATCTGATTTACAACGAGTTGCTAATAACTTGGTTATCCTCGTTGTGGTTCATGTTCGTAGGTAAGAATGGTTCTATCTCCGAAATCCCTAAGCCACGTAAAAACTTGCAATTGATAAATTAGAGGCGTCTAGTTTAGATCGTTGCTAGGCTAGTGTCTTGATATGGTATTGTTGTAAGTAGATGTATGATAGATACTCTTACAACATATTCAACGTGTAAGTTCCATAGACCTTGGCCTTACCCACAAAGGAATGATAAAGATCATACCACGTCGCACATGATAGTGATCAAATGCATGTACCGTATCATTTCACTTTACACATATGATGTTTGCATCTGATATTGCTAGTTTGGCGTTTTAGTAGCATTATAAGATGATCCCTCATTTAGATATCAAGATAAAAATGTGTTCTTTCTTAAGTATGCACTGTTCTATGGATCTTGTTTCGAGACATCACGTGATGATCGAGTGTACTCGACTCTGCGCTATCATACAACGGGTGTAAGACAGTTTTACACACGCGAGTACTAAGGTTCTTACTTGGTGAGCCTAGCATGTAAAGACATGGCCTCGGAACACGGACCGAAAGGTTAAGCATGAGTCATATAATTGATATGATGCCCATATTGATGCTCGCCTTTGAAGCTACATCGACTCATGTGATGATCGAACTTGGTGTAGTGGATTTGGTTCATGTAATCACCAAAAAGACATGAGGGATTTTGTTTTTGAGTGGGAGTTCATTTGTAATTTGGATTAGTTGAACTCGATCTATCATAAACTTAGTCTAAACTTTTCAACTTCTGTTGTAGATGGCACCACCTTCTTTTAATTTCAATGTGTTCATGGAGAAAGAGAAACTTGCGACGAATGGTAGCAACTTTACCGACTGGGCCATAAATTTGAGGATTCTCCTCAATGTTATACACAAGCTATATGTGCTAGAAGCGCTGCTAGGACCCCTACCAGCTCCTGATGCCCCTGACGAGGAAAAGAGTGTCTATCTAACTCATCATGAGGACCACAAATTAGTTCATTGCAGCATACTGTATGGGCTAGAGCCATAACTTCGAAAGCGTTTCACAAATGGTAATGCCTTTGATACCATGGGTGAATTGAAAATGATTTTCGATACCCATGATGCCGTAGAGAGTTATAATGCTTCTGAAAAGCTCTTTAGCTGCATGATGGAAGAGAACAACTCCATTAGCAAGCGCGTACTCAAAATGTCTGGGTACACCGATAGGATTATGTCCTTGGGAATAACGATTCCCATTGACTTAGGCATACGTCGTGTTCTCCAATATCTCCCACCTAGCTAAAAGAGCTTCGTGATGAACTATAATATGCAGGGCATGAAGAAGTCTCTCCCTGAGCTTCTGTCAATGCTTAATACTATAGAGGTGGAGATCAAGAAAGAACATCAAGTGTTGATGATCAATAAGAGCACCGGTTTCAAGAAAGACAAGAAGGGTAAGCAGAAGGGAAAGAAGGGCGGAAAATCTGTTGCCACACCTGAAAAGAAATCCCGAGATGGTCCTAAGTCTGATATCGAGTGCTACTATTGCAAGGGGAATAGACATTGGAAGCGCAACTGCCCCAAGTATTTGGCAGACAAGAAGGCCGACAAGATAAACAAAGGTATATATGATATACATGTTATTGATGTGTACTTGACTAGTACTCGCAGTAGCTCCTGGGTATTTGATACATGATCGGTTGCTAAGTAACTCGATTCAGGGGTTGCGGAACAAGCGACAACTAGCAAGGTATGAGGTCACGATGCGTGTTGGCAATGGATCAAGAGTTGATGTGATCACCGTCAGAACGCTGCCTTTCCACCTACCGTCGAGATTAGTTATAAATCTAAATAATTGTTATTTGGTGCCTGCACTGAGCATGAACATTATATCTGGATCGTGTTTGATTCGAAGTGGTTATTCATTTAAGTACAAAAACAATGGTTGTTCGATTTATATGAATGATATCTTTTATGGTCATGCACCTCTGATGAATGGTTTATTTCTATTGGATCTCGATAATAGTGTTACACATATCCATAATATTGATGCTAAAAGGATTAAACTTGATGATGATATATCTGCATATATATGTGGCACTGCCGTCTAGGTCATATTGGTGTTAAACGCATGAAGAAACTCCATTCCGATGGACTTTTGGAATCACTTGATTTTCAATCATTTGATACATGTGAGTCATGCCTTATGGGCAAGTTGACTAGAACGTTGTTTTCCGGTTCAATGGAATGGGCAAAAAATTTATTGGAAATCATACATACTGATGTATGTGGTCCAATGAGTGTGTCCGTGCGAGGTGTATATCATTATTTTGTTACTTTCACGGATGATTTGAGTAGATACGGGTATATCTATTTGATGAAACACAAGTCTGAAACCTTTGAAAAGTTCAAAGAATTTTAGAATGAAGTGTAAAATCATCGTAATACAAAGATCAAATTTTTGCGGTCTGACCGTGGAGGTGAGTATCTAAGTTACGAGTTTAGCACACATATGAAAGAGTGTTGAATAGTTTCACAAGTCACACCTACCGGAACACCATAACGTAATGGTGTGTCGGAACGTCGTAATCATACTTTATTAGATATGGTTCGATCTATGATGTCTCTGACTGACTTGCCACTATCATTTTGGGGTTATGCACTGGAAACTGCTGCATTCACTTTAAATCGGACACCATCTAAATACGTTGAAATGACACTGTTTGAATTGTGGTTTGGAAACAAACCTAAGCTGTCATTTCTTAAAGTTTGGGGTTGCGATGTTTATGTGAAGAAACTTCAACCGGATAAACTCGAACCCAAATCAGAAAATGCTTCTTCATAGGATATCCTAAGGAAACTATTGGGTATTCCTTCTATCACCGATCCGAGGGCAAGGTTTTCGTTGCCAAGAATGGATCCTTTCTAGAGAAAGAGTTTCTTGCGAAAGGTGTGTGTAGTCGGAAGGTAGAACTTGAAGAGGTTATTGAACCTTCTCTTCATGCAATGGAGAGTAGCGCAGGAAATTGTTCCGGAGTTGACTTCACCGAATGAAGAGAGAACTAATGATAATGATCATGAAACTCCGAAAGAGGACACTACCGAATCCCTCGCAGGTCAAGCAGAACACATGCAGATCCTGAACTGTATGGAAATCCTGTTATGAATTTCATGGTTGATGAAATAGATGACCCTGTGACGTATGAAGAAGCGATGATGAGCCCGGATTCCAACAAATGGCTAGAATCCACGAAATCCGAGATGGAATCGATGTACAAAACCCAAGTTTGGACTTTGGTGGACTTAACTCATGACCGAAAGGCCGTTGAGAATAAATGGATTTTCAAAAGAAAAATAGATGCTAATGGTAATGTGACCATCTATAAAGCTCGACTTATCGCAAAGGGGTTTCGACAAATTCAAGGAGTTGACTACGATGATACATTCTCTCCCGTAGTGATGCTAAAGTCGGTTAGGATTATGTTAGCAATTCCTGCATATTTTGATTATGAGATATGTCAGATGGATGTCAAAATTGCGTTCCTCAATGGTAACATTTAAGAAGAGTTGTATATGATACAACCAAAGGGTTTTGTCGATCCTAAGGATGCTGACAAGGTATGCAAACTTCAGTGATCTATCTATGGACTGAAGCAAGCATCCCGGAGTTGGAATCTCCACTTTGATGAGGTGATCAAAGAGTTTGGATTTGTCCAAACTTATAGAGAGGTTTGTATTTACAAGAAAGTGAGTGGGACAATGTGGTATTTCTGATATTATATGTGGAAGACATATTACTGATTGGAAATTATATAGATCTTTTAAGCAGTGTTAGAAGTTATCTAAACAGCAAATTTTGGATGAAGGACCTAGGTGAAGCGTCATACATATTAGGCATAAAGATCCATACAGATAGATCAAGGCGCCTAATAGGGCTATCATAGAGTACATACCTTGATAAGATTTTAAAGAAGTTTAAAATGGACAGAAGTAAGAAGGGGTTCTTATTAATGTTGCAAGGCAAGACATTGAGTAAGACTCAACGTCCGGCTAAGGCGAAAGAAAGAGAGATAATGGATAAGATCCCCTATGCTTCAGCCATAGGCTCTATAATGTACGCCATGCTATGTACAAGACCGGATGTGGCACATGCTATTAGTTTGACTAGTAGGTACAAACCTGATCCAGGTTCAGAACACTGGATAGCGGTCAAGAATATCCTTAATTACTTAAGAAGAACTAAGGATATGTTTCTTGTATACGGAGGTGAAGAAGAGCTGGTCGCTAAGTGTTATGTCGACGCTAGATTTGACACTGATCCAGATGACTCCAAGTCTCAATCCGGATACGTATTTCTCTTGAACGGAGCAGCAGTTTGTTGGAGAAGTTCCAAACAACCAGTGGTGGTTGGATCAACGACGGAGGCAAAATATGTTGCTGCTTCAGAAGCAGCGCAGAAAGCGGTTTGGATGAAGGAGCTCATAACTGAACTAGGTATGGTTCCTAGTGCGTTGGACCCAATGGTGATCTATTGTGACAACAATGGAGCCATAGCCAACGCCAAGGAACCAAGGTCTCACAAGAATTCCAAGCATATTAAGCGCCGGTTTCACTCCATCCATGAGAATGTCAAGGATGGAGATATAAAGATTTGTAAAGTACACACATATCTCAATGTAGCAGATCCGTTGACTAAAGTTCTCCCTAGGGAAAAACATGATCAGCACCAGAACTCCATGGGTGTTAGATTTATCACTATGTAAATATATTATTGTCTCTAGTGCAAGTGGGAGACTGAAGGGAATATGCCCTAAGAGGCAATAATAAAGTTGTTACTATATGTATTCCAAGTATATGATAGATGTTTATTTTGCATGCTATAATTGTATTAATACGAAAACGTTAATACATGTGTGTTTAATAAACAAATAGAAAGTTCCTAGTTATGCCTCTCTTTAAACTAGCTCGTTGATTAACAAGATGATCAAAGTTTCTTGATCATGGGCATTGGATGTTGTTAATAACGAGGTCACAACATTTGTGAAATGATGTGATGAACATTCATCTGAAGTATATCATTACGATCAAAGTCATTATGGTTATATTGCTATAACATCATACGAGGTAATCCTAGTCCTTAGACCATGAGATCATGTTCATCACTAACACCGGAAGAGTATCTTGATAACATCAAGCGTCACACCATAAAATGGTGACTATAAAGGTGGGTTCAGTGCTACGAAGGTATTATGTAGAGGCTCATGGATCAAGAGTGGGATTTGTCCATTCCGACGATGGATAGATATACTCTGGGCCCTCTCAGTGATATCACATTAAGAATAGCTTGCAAGTAAGTGATGTGATCACTAGAATGTTATATCACGGGAACGAGAAAAGAGTGCATGTCGGTAACGAGATCAAACTAGGTATTTGGATACCGATGATAAAATCTCGGACATGTAATATATCGTGAGACAAAGGGATTAGGTTACTAGCGTTAAAGGTTCTCACGATCACATAAGTCATCGTTGAATGTGTAGGAGTCAGAATGGATCTCCAGGTCCCGCTTCTGATTATTAATCTGAGAGGGGTCTCGATCATGTCTGCATTATTCATAAACCGTAGGGTAACACACTTAAGGATTTCCAAACACCATTTGGAGCAAATATGTTTCAGACGAAAGAATTCCAAAGTGCTAGAATTATTTCAATGGACACCGGAATTGTTTCGGGTGAAATTGCTGAAATTGGTTCTGCATGTGATATTGAAATATTGCAGGAGGTTTTATGTGAATGTTTGTTAATTAAAGTAATTAACAAAATTCTGAATAAAATAAATAAAAGAGTTTTACTAAATGAGAGTTGCATTAAATTTGGTGGAAATTTAATGCATTTGTGTGGATGTGTGAGTGGAGGCATGTTTATGTGAGTGGAGCTTCCACCACATGAATGAGGAAGAGGTGGGGGCACCCCCCCTTGGGCGGCGACAATGGGGAGGGGGAGAGCCCCCTCTACTATAAATGGCCTCCCTCTCCTCCCTCACAGAGTACACCTCCTCGTGAAGGATCTCTCTCCCCCTCTAGAATTAGTTCTTCATGGTCTCGGATTAGTGAGATACATGTTCCCGGTGACATTTTGTCTGGAAGGAGTTGTTGCTTCCGCTGATTCGCTGGAGCGAGGAGGTGGAGGTTGTTCGGTGGCCCGGACGTGTTATCGAGGACGGATGCGCTGATGATTTGTGGTGCTTGGACTTCTACACGATCTTGAGATCGACAAGCGTTCGACTGCATCATCCACGAGTTCCATATCGTTAACAAAGCTTTGTTGTCTTCGAGGGTATGTTCTCTATGGATGTATATCCACCCGTTGCTTGTATCTAGTAGAGAGATCTTGACGTATAATAGCTCCAATCGTAGGAAAATATTTGTTTTCTATGCTGCGAACCCAACAAAGACTTCGTCGGTTAATTCCAAATTAACGACATGCCCGGAGTTCGCCGGTGCGGATGGTGTTTTATTCGCATGTAACCATTTTTTTGTTGGCCGTTTGGTTTCAGAGGTGGCGTTGTGAAACTCTATGGTATGTTGCCATTATGAGATATGCCTTGGTTTCACGATGAAGTCAGATGAGGAGAATGGCACGAAAACCGGGAGTGAAGACTGCCAATGGAAGTTTGAGTCATGGGGATGTAGGGATTCAGGCCTTGTGTTTTGTGACTTGGAGCAACGAAATTGGCAAGAGGCGGCGACATCATAAGAGGAATTCGGTGCTAAACCTGCAGGGTAAAAACCCAAGGTCTGACTTTAAATGGTTGTGCCTGGCAATGATCTTGTTGAAGTCATTGCTTTCTGTGTGTGGACTTTCTCCAGGATGATAACTTATGGTCTTTGATCAGTGCGATGATGACGTTTGTGCACTGCTCCCTTCTTGGAGGCATCGTTTTTGGAGTTGTTGGATTTCTGATGTTGTTTTGGTGGCGCTGTTCCAAGAAACTGATCACTTTAGCGGGACTTTTTTTAATATAATTTTTCTTTCTTTTGATGGTTGTGTGTATCCGTAATGCTAATAGAGTATTACGTTGTAGCAGAGATTTTATGTAATTGGTATCTCATAATATTAATACAGGCTCCTTCGACAACAAAAAGTATTGTTGTTAGTAAAAAAACACCCAATCAAGCCCTGATTGATCGAAGGGTCAGAAATGCAGCGTGTAAGTCGCAGGGATTAATTTGATTTGTTTCCACACGCACCACACGGCCCGCCGCAAATTAACCGCCGCCTCTCACATAACGAACCAACCAATCTCCGGCGAATCTCGATGGGGCGGCGACGCCGGCCTGCTCCTCCACCGGGATCGTTGTTGAGTCTGGGTGAGTCCTCCATCCATGGACCTCCTTCCTTCCTTCTCGACTAATTGTTGTTGGAATTAATCGCTGCATGCAGCTCAGGAACTAGGGCAATACGGGCTGATCATGGTGCTGTTTGAGACGCCCTCTGGCTTCGTCGTCTTGTACACCGATGGCATCACCTTCTGCGAACCACACGCCATGGAGGTTAATTTTATCCTATTCTTCCTCCAGCTCTATACAAGCAGCATACATCTAAATCCAAATGTTTTTCTCTCCTGCCTTGCGCGCGCGCAGCATATATGGGCAAACTTCGTCACCAAAGACAGGGCAAAATGTATCATGTATTCATGTGGCGCCAAGACTTTCACCAAAGAGACTGGTCAACAAGGCGTGGGTTAACGATGCACGAGCAGAAGTCACTGCAACCGCAAGCACATACAGTGATACAGCCATACAAGTGGGCGGTGGGTGTCAAACTTCGTAGGACTAGCCAATGAAATCAGAAACCCCAACAGATGGAAATGAAAGCGTCAACACCCATCTCACGTGTGAAGGGTAGGCAAACCAACATGAGTAGAGACTCTGGATTAGTTAGTTACAGAATACCTATTCCTTTGCGGGCAATTGTTTTTCTCTACTGACCACAGAAACAGATGAGTGTCCCCGTGGATATACCTAGACGCGAGCCAGCTTGGTCTGGCTCAGGCCGAGCCAGAGAAAAGCTCGGTCCGGAACGGCCGAGCCCGAGCCAGCTCGCCATCGCCGGCGAGTCACGAAATGGAGCTCGGCCTGAGCTTTCGACAAGCTCGGGGCAGCTCGCGAGCCTAGAGGCGTTGGTTCACTAACGGGTGGGGCCACGCCGGCGTACCTTGCCGCCTGCTGCCGCTCGATCTGCTGGTGTCCATCGCTGCGGTCTGTAGCTCGGGGAGGGATAGGTAGAGGTAGGGGAGGGTCATGGCAGGGACGGGCGTGGTGGAGAAGGGTGCGGCGGCGATGGGGGTCTGCGGCACGCCAGCGCCATCTCGTTTGGGTGGCGGCGGCGGCTCGCCCTGGAGGAAGAGGATGCGAGACGAAACGACGATGACTAGAGACGACGACCAGACACAAGCGAGAAGGTACACAGGCCGTATCAATCAGAATTGGCCCATACAATTCTGAAAAAACGAGCCAACGAGATGGATCGGGCCGAGCCAGAGCCAGCCTGAGGTCGCCACGGTCCACCTCATCAAGCTCGGCTCGGTCTACCTCCACCTGCGGGCTGAGCCCAACTTGCGCTGAGCGTCTAGGTATACCCGTGGACTGTTACACAATTAATTCGATACCATATTTGCATGAAGGAGCAACAAGCTTTTGCTTATACTTCTCATACCCCGTATGGAGCCAGTCTCGACCGTCGGTTATCGTGGTACGACTTGAGATGCCTATATGTGGCAGAGGAAGAAATATATGACTTAAACTCGATACCTTATGCTTTCATATCAAGTCAAACTGCATGCACTAGCCAACACAACCAACAGTCTGGCGGTAGAACGACAACGGCCGTGAGAATCGAGTTGGCCGGTGGGACTGAAGGTGGATGTCCAACACGCACGACTTGGAGATGTCGGGGTCGGGATGTGGGCATCAAGGAAGCAACACATGCCGAGGTCAGGTCTAGATCAGGGGCAAGGCCTAGATGATGGAATTGATGTGGAGCAGGATATCGATCTGACAAGGGGAGAGGGGAAAGTAGGAAGCAGGGCATCAAAGCATATGTCAGGAAAGAAGACACAACGATTTGAGTACGACCTTCTGATGGATGAGGAACATCACAGACAGAGCGAAGCCGATTGCCAACAGCGGTGGCCGAAAGCTATTGGCAGCGCACAAGATGGATCAGAACAATGCTAGTTGTGTGTGCGGTGAAAAAACTCGGAGCTCTCATACCTTGTCAAGTTTCATGCGTTAGCCAACACAAACAAAAGCCCTAAGTGATGAAAAGGACTAGACAATCCACGTATATATATGAACTTTAACGATGACTATCAAGCTGATAATGTGTGACGACGCTGCTTCGAGGCAGCCAGGAAGTAAGCTATAGTTACTAATGGCTCCAAAATTAGCCATCTTCCACCACGTTTAAACATTGTTTTAAGTCAAGAAATTGACAAAAAACTCTCAATCCTTGCCACTAATGACTAATAATTATAAAGGTATGCAAAACTTTGTTTTGAATTGTGTTGTGCAGGAAATCATGCTTTTTAATGCGAAATCAGGAATTATAATGAAGGTTTTTGAGGAAGTCCACACAGCCAAGTAATTGGGGAGTCATTCCCGGGCATCAGCAAGCTTAACGACCACTGATACGAGCAAACACTACTAGAAAAACAGCTATAGGTAGACAAGCTACTCTGTGGCGCATATGCAAAACCATACGCCAGAGATAAATATCAGTGGCGCATACGGAAAAAAACACCACTGAAATTTGGTAGTTTAGTGGCGCACGGAACCAATATGCGCCACAGAAGTTCACATTTATGTGGCGCATATTTTCGTGTACGCCACATAAAGTGATGATTCTGTGGTGCATATAGATGTATGCGCCACAGAAAGTTGATGGGACCCAACACCAAAAAAAGGGGGAGATAATTCTGTGACGCATATATCCATATGCGCCACAGAAAGTGATGTTTCTATGGCGCATATAGGTGTATGTGCTACAGAATATGGAAAACAGACCCCACCCCCGGTGGATCGCCTTTTCAATTTTGTAAAAAATAAACGAAAATGATAAAAATTTCAAAAAATAATTCCTTTGAGATGTAGTTATATTTTAGGGTGTAGTTGTAGTGAAAATTGAAATACATGAATTTCAATGTATTTTGCAAAAATAGGTCATCACATGGTAAAACGGCCATAACTTTTGCATACGATGTTAGAAAAAAGTTTAATATATCAAAATGATCGTCTCGAAATTTCCTACTCGATTTGAACGGCCTATGGCCGTTCTGGATTTTACAGAATCCTCAAATTCGAAAAGAGTAAAAAGTTATGGCTGAAAGAAGATTTTTTACTGAAAACATAATAAAAGGGGAGAAACTTTTGTGGCGCATTTCTCCCATATGCGCCACAGAAGTCTTGGGTGGGATTCGAAATTTGAATCCCGCCGGCGCCCTTCTCCCTCCCTTTTTCCTTTTTCTCTTCCTACTTCTTCTCCCCTCCACACTTCTCCCCTTCTCCTCCCTCCTCCTTCTCCACTCTCTGGCGACCTCCACGTCCACCCCGGTGACCTCCTCCACCACGGTGACCTCCTCCTTCTCCTCCTCCACCACCCACCGGCAACCTCTTCCTCCACCACCTCCGGCAACCTCCTCCTCCTCCTCCTCCTCCACCAACTTCGGCGACCTCCTCCTCCAACTCCGGCGACACCTTCCTCCACCTCCGGCGGACTCCTCCTCCTACTCCGACCACCTACGGTGGTGGCGTCCTCCTCCTTATCCTCCAGCCACCACCTCCGACGACCCACTCCTCCTAGCCACCAGCCGCCACCACCACCACCTCCGGCCAGATCTAGATCTGGCCCGGTTTTTTTGAAATTTGAAAAAACTTCTGTGGCGCATATTGGCCATATGCGCCACAGAAATTTGAGATCTGGTCCGCCTTTTTTTTTGAATTTTGGAAAAAAAACTTCTGTGGCGATATTGGCCATATGCGCCATAGAAATTTGAGATTTCTGTGCGCCATAGAAGATAATTATCAGTGGCGATGTATCAGTGGCACATCAGATAGTGAAAAAAAGGTGCGCCACTGATAAGGGGTTTCCTAGTAGTGAAAGCCCGCCCGTACCGTCCGCCTATACCAGGTGGTGTTGTCCTTGTCTTGTCAAACCCTACGACTTTCGTGAAGACGCCTATATATTTTGTGGCTCCAACCGCTGGCCAGAGAGCCGCCATTCTCAGATTACATCACACCACCACCAAAGGAGATCCACTCCATCGTTCATCCATTGTTCATCACTTCCATCATCCATCCCCTCCATTATCCATAGCCATTGCTTTGTACTTTAGATCTCCTTGTGATTTAGCAACCATTGTAAGAATATTTGATTTCAATCTAAGTATTTGCACGATGTTTTCTATCTCCGATCTATTTGTTATGAGTGGTTAGTCCTCATGGGTTGTGGGTTGGGGAGAAACCTCGCAATAATTATGTGCATATAATCCATGGGAGTATTGTATTTTGTTTGCAATTGAGATGTGTATCTATTATTTCTTTGTATTTTTCCCGATCTGTGGATTTGTAGGTACCCAAGATCACATAGATTGATAAAGCCTTGAGGTGATATACTTGGCTAGAGGCGATCTCATAGGAACCCCAATGACAGAAAGGGTAGTACGAACTTCGCTTAGTGATCCATTCGGGATCACAACAACATCACCAATTAAAGCTTTGGTCTATGTTTTACACTTAATAATTTTTCATGGCCCATTGCTTTGGTGTGCACTCGGTTGGATTGAAACACTTTTGCTATGCCCATTGCTTCAACCCTGGCATATCTCCATCCATTGATTCAACCCATTATAAAGTAAACTAAATTGGTCTGGTAAACTAAGGTAAAACAAAGAAACAAAGTCTTTTAGACGTGTCCTTTTTATTTCCTTTTAGCATTGCTTTCCAAGGTTCAATTAAACCTAGGTCTTCTAGGGAAAAAGCTATTATACTACATCCGTGAATCCGGATCGAAGGTATCAACCCTCTTTTTAGCGTCATTACCGGGGAAGCAATTTCGCTATCCAGGTGAGGTCACTAGAGACATTGTTTTTAGTTTTATTATTAGTTTGTAGTTTATTTCTTGTTATGTATTTGAAAACCCAAACAATTAGTTACTTGTTATTTGTTTTCATTACTTAAAAATTACCAAAAATATAAGAGCCGTGGCTCAAAAGAGACTAAGGGAGTATGCTACTCCCACTGATGATTTTATTCGTGCACATATCACTCAGCCCGCTATTGATGCAGGAACATATGAAATAAAGCCTAACCTTTTAAGCTTGGTTCAACAAAACCAATTTGGGGGCTCATCTTTTGAAGATCCAGGTTTGCACTTAAACACTTTCACTGAAATTTGTGACATGATGCGTATTAATGATGTAGATCCAAATGCTATTAAATTAAGGTTGTTTCCTTTCTCTCTTAGAGAAAAGGCTAAGGATTGGTTGCTAGCTCTACCAAAAGGCACTATTAAATCTTGAGAGGAATGTACTAATTTTTTATGACTAAATTTTTTCCCTAGCTAAAACTATGCAGCTAAGATCCAACATTACAAGTTTTAGACAAGAAGACCGTGAGCCACTAGCGCTTGCATGGGAAAGGATGAAAGAAGCCGTAATAAACTGTCCTAGTCATGGGATGGAAGAATGGCTTATATTATATTTGTTTTATAATGGTCTTAACCTAATGTCTAGGTCTATGCTAGATACTGCAGGAGGAGGAACAATCATGGGAAAGCAAGTGAGTGTTGCAAAGAAATTACTTAATGATATGCAAAATAATCATGCCCAATGGCATGTGAAAAGAACCTCGAAGAGAGTAAGTTCAATCACCGAGGTAAATAATGAAGAGCTTACATCCAAGGTAGACGAGCTGCTTAGTAAAGTAAAAGTTAAAGAACATACCCAAGTTAATGCTATCTCTACCGATATTAATGATGTCAATTTTATAGCTCACACTCCTTTTAATCCTGCATGGAAAAATCATTATGCTTCTAATGCTCAAAAACATTATCCTAATCCTGCAGGAGCTCCTTGCAACAATTATGATAATAATAATGGAGCAAATCATGGCAATCTCTCATTTGAGCAAACTGTTAGGAACTTTATACAAGCTCAAAGCAAGAAAAATCCTATGCTTATTAAAATCACGGAGAACCATGAAAGTAGTATAGGAAAATTATCTAACCAGGCCATTGCGATTAGAAATGATGTACATGCTCTATAGGAAAGGACAGAGACCGTGGAGGCTCGGCTGGGTAAAGTAGCCGAGAGCCAAGCTCTCATTCTAGCAAAGTTAGTTGGAAAACCCGAGTCAAATCCGGTAGAAGACCTCAAGATGATGAGCATAGTAAGCAATGAATAGAAACCTGAAGAGCTAGATTATAGCAACGCGTCGATACCGGAATATACCATGGAAGATCTACTAAAGATGATAACCGTGAAGAACCCTGCTATAGAACAAGGTAATGATGTTATGTACCAACAATTTATAGAACAAGTAGCATCTAAAGTTTGCGAGTTAGAGATAGAGTGTAAAAGACTAGCTAATAAGATTCCTGCTAAGCTAGATGATATATTTGAGCCCACTATAAAAATTAAGTTGGGAGTCAATGAGATATCCACACTTTATGATCTTTGTGCAAGCGTCTCAACAATTTCCAAGAGCTTATTTGACAAATTAAACTTGGGGCCATTTGCACTACTCAATTAAGACTCTATCTAGTAGATTCAACTTATAAACAAGATGTTGGGATAAAATAAAATATAGTTGTTGAAATTAAAGGTAGTCTCACTCTTATTGATCTTCTTATTGTGGATATGCGTGAAGATCCCATATCACCTATAATTTTAGGTAGGCTATTCCTAAGAACTATTAAGGCTTTAATTAATTTACATGAGGGGAATGTGAGAATAGGGCTACCATCTAGAGATCCTTTTATAGTTCACTTCCCTAGGAAAAAGAAGGGCAAGCCTAAGAATGATGGTATAATTACTTTAAAAGCCAACTATTTTGGAGTGGGTATTCCACTCCTTAAGCCTAAATGATTGCCATCAGGGTCAAGCTAATTGACCATAACTAGAAGCGCTTCATGGGAGGCAACCCATGTTAAATAAAGTTTTACTTTTGTGTTAGTCTTGTTAGTTTTTATTTTTTTTGTTTTGTTTAATAAAGAATGTTCAAAAGACCTTTGGAGAGAGGAGAAGAAATAAGGTAATCCTCGATCTTTTATTTTACAAACACATGGCCTAAGTAGTATTTCTGATTTTTATGTAGTATATTTGTTGTTCTTTTGTCCTTTGAAAATATGTGCAAAGACGCACGGAGCTTCTAATCAAATTCTTTGAGTTTTGTAGCTCACATGCCGTTTAATGACCTACGGTATGGCTAGAAGGGACCGTACCGTTTGCCCATACCGTACCACATCGAGGCATGGGAAGATAGAAATTCTAATTTTTGTCGGAGAAACAATGCTCTTAATGACCACCAGTATGGTTGGACGTGCCCGTACCGTACCCTCGAGCAAAACATCATATTTTAAGCAAAGATACCGAATGAATAACGACCAGCAGTACGGGCGCGCGTGCCCGTATCGCGCGCCTGTACCGAGTTCAACGCCAGAAGGGAGTCGTCGTCCCCAACGTATGTCACCCGGTACGGACGGGCTTTGGCTGCCGCTTGTACCACGTACTCGGTCATCATAACCATCCCGAGGAGGTAACCTAAAATTCCCCAAAAAATAAATCTCTGTTTCTTCTTCCTCCAAACTCGAAACCACCTCCATTGGATCTTCAAATTTACTCAATATTTCTTTGATTTCTCGCACTCAATCGATCTAAGGTATGATTCTCCTCCAAGCCTCAACTTATTTGTACAAAAGCTTCACTCAATCTTTTATCATTGTCAATCTAGACTTAGGTCTTGTTCTTGATTCAATCTTGATATTGATCTTGCTTAGTATTGTTTTAGAGGAGTTTCTTTTGTAATTAGTATAGAGAATCACTTATGCTATGTTTCTATTGGACTAAAAAAATTATTAGCAATTTTTATTTACTTTATATTATTATTTCTAGATGAACACAAGGAGCCATATACGTGAGATGGCTGCGGAGTCCTTCGCACCACCCGTTGATACTTGACCCCCGAGTCACTTGGTATCGAGTTCACCAAGGATTTTCAGCTGAACCGTTGCAATCGTCTCAAGCTCCGAGAAATAAAGTCCATGAAGTGGGCGTGTCCCTATATCCTGAACCAACCTGGCATTCGTGCTGATTTCAATTTACTTTGCAACAATGTTGGTTTGTATAACTTTGTATTTTAGGATGTTGCCACGTATCGCCGCTTGACGCTCGAGTTCTTCAGCATCTTGATGCATACAGTGAAATGGATCGTATGGTCACCTAGAGGGGGGGGTGAATAGGTGCTACTCCAAGTTTTAATTCTTTTTCAATTTTAGGCTTAATTCAAAGGTAAATTCTCTAGATATGAAACTACAGAGAATTTCTCTATATGTAAACCTAACTACTAAGCAAGTAAAGACGAGTAAAAGCGAGGAACAAGGAAACCATAGTGGAGCACGCGGAGACACGGGATTTGTTTGACCGCAGTTCCTTCCTTGTTAAGGGAAGTACGTCTGCCTTGGAGGGGTGGGCGGTACTAAGAACACCACGCCACAATAGACCTCACCCTGTTCTCTGATGGATCTCGCCACCAAAGGCCTGATCCACCTTTCCACTATTGGTTCCATTTCAGACAGAAACCGGTGCCTTTACACAACTAGCAGGACCCACATCCACAACTGAATTGGAGGCTCCCATGATGACAACAAGCTGCCACAAGAATAAGTATTATCAATCACCGAAAATAAGATCTAGAATTTGCAAGAAATACTAGATCGAAAATCCTCCAAGTGAATGGAGGGGAATTGATGCGCTTGATTGGTGTTGGTGAAAATCGAAGTCTCCTCCTTTTATTACCCAAAGATCGGAGCCTTCGGGTGGTGGAAGAGGGAGATATCGGTTTCGAGCTTGGAGAACAGTACAACACTTTTTCGAATGAATCAAGAGTTCTAATAGGAGGAGCAATTGGGGTATTTATACCCCTGTCAAAACTCAGTCGTTGGAGATTTTTGGAGCCGGATTATCTGGCCCAAGTGGGGGCCGGATTATCCGGCCGGGGCAAAGATCCTCCCTAGATTCGGATTTTCCAAGGGAAAATCTGCCCCTATACCGCGTGGCGTGCCTTGGCTGCCTTTGTAAAAAATCCTGGGGGCGGATTATCCGGCTCGAGAAAAAACTCCGGCTCTGGTCGGACAATCCGAGGGAAATTCTGCCCCCACTGCGTGACGTGCCTTGGCTCCCTTTGTCGATCAAGCCAGGGCGGATAATCCGGCCCCTGGCAGGGCGGATAATCCACCCCCAAAAGTCTGTTTTGGTTGCTCTTTAAATGGATAATTATATGCAACACTCAACACACATTAAATATTCCTTGGTATTGTTATCTAACACACAAAACTCTAGGGATCATGAAATGTTCTTTCAATCTCCCTCTTTTTGGTGTTAGATGACAATACTAGGATTTGCATAAATGACCTACTAACAACATCATTTTAAGAATAAAAAGACTCCCCCTAAATGTGTGCATATAAGAAATTTGCATTTGAATACCAATGCACACACGAAGGTACAAGGCTTTTCATTGACTTGAAAACTACAAACAAACGATGAGTTATACAAAATCATCATACCACCGAAGGGATGAAGTCCTCAATAGTATATAGATAGCCAATATAACTATCACTCATTTTGACTTCAAGGCATAATACCATTTGGATGCATCCATATAGATAATACCATAATTCCATAGCATTTAGATGAATCCATACTCCCGAGAGATAAATCCATAATAATAATTCTAGTGATGACCGGGATAAATCTAAAGTACCACACAAACCACATAGTCTCATACAAACCAAATCGCAAATTTAAAGTTCAATGCTAAAATGGGCACAAGCGAGGATAAAACAAAACGGTAAAAGTGCAAATGCTTGCGCCCGACTCGTGCAAATCCACGATAGCCTAATAGAACTACTTCTCCCTCTTTGGCATCAAAACACAAAAAAGGAAGAAGATCTTTGCTAACGCCCCAAGGAATAGGTGCCAGGATAGCAGGCAGCGACTGGGGAAGAGGCAGGGGGTCGGGGTGGAAGTGCTGCAATGTTTGAGCCCTTCCCCTGTTACCCTGCCCTTAGTAGATGAAAACTGCCAGGGGCAGATTATCCGGCCCCCACTAGGGGAAGATAATCCGACCCTTCTCTTAATTTTTTGTTACACATAGATTTAGGCCAGCACATCCCAAAAAAATCCTCACAAGAGAAACAAAGGATTTGAGTGCAAGAGATAGATGGCTCGGGGATGGAGAAAGGCTTGGGTTTAGACAACCAAACTGAGATGGTACTACACACTCAAGATTGTAAGAGCCAAATCAAATAAAAGGCAAAATTGAGTGTGTTTTCTATAAGAACACAAGATAGGCAAGAAAACCAAAAAGATCCACAAGGAACCAACTCTTCTCAAAGAAGAGGGCGCTGGCCGAAGCCACCATGTTGGAGTGGATGGTATGACACCGCGAAGATATATCTTGGGTTCATGACCAATACTCATCAATAAGCACACATATCACATAATGATATTAAGAGAAATGATTTTTCTTGCTTTCGGCATTATGGGGGGAGGGTTAAACCAAACAATTAGGACCACACTCCCCCTATGTCTATACCCACACCTAAACCAAACAAAGGAAGAGATGTAAGTGGGTATGCATGGGTATTCAAGCCAAGCTCCTTGAATCCACGATATTTAGATCATTCCTCAAATAACAAAACCTTGCTTCATCAAGTGGGTTTGTGAATATATCAGCAAGTTGGTTCTTCGTGCTCACAAATGATAGATCAATATCACTTCGAGCAACATGATCCCAAATGAAGTGATTGCGAATCTCAATATGTTTTGTCCTTGTATGCTACAGCGGGTTATAAGCAATTTTGATTGCACTCTCATTATCACACAAAAGAGGCACTTTGTCACAATTGACACCGTATTCCTTTAAAGTTTTCCTCATCCACAATAATTGAGTGCATGCACTAGCAGCAGCAACATACTCAGCTTCGGCGGTAGATAGAGATATACAGTTTTGGTTTTTCAAAGACCAACATACCAAAGATCTTCCAAGAATTGACAAGCTCCATAAGTTGACTCCCTATCATACTTGTCACCATCCCAATCAGAATCCGTATAACCACATAAAGAGAAATTAGAGCCCTTGGGATACCATAGACCAAAATTAGGAGAATGAACCAAATATCGAAAGATTCTCATGACCGCCACCAAGTGGCTTTCTTTAGGAGCCGCTTGATACCTTGCACACACACCTACACTCAACACAATATCGGGTCTAGATGCGCAGAGGTAAAGGAGAGAGGTGATCATGGACTGGTATACCTTTTGGTCCACATCTTTACCATTAGGATTGAGTTCAAGATGGCATTTAGTTTGCATCGGTGTAGCAACGCCATTAAGATCCATCATCTTGAACATTTTAGCATGTCTTGGATGTATTTTTCTTGATTGATGAAGGTTCCTTCTCTAAGTTGTTTAATCTCAAATCCAAGAAAGAACCTTAATTCCCCCATCATAGACATCTCAAACCTGTCAGTCATAAGTTTTGAAAATTCATCATTAAACGCTTGATTAGTAGAGCTAAAAATAATGTCGTCTACATATAGTTGGCATACGGAGAGATCCCCCTTAACCTTCTTAGTAAAAAGAGTAGGGTCAATTTGCCTAACCTCGAAGCCACGGTCTAACAAGAGCGCATTACGGTGCTCATACCACGCATGTGGGGCTTGTTTAAGGCCATAGAGTGCCTTATCGAGTTTGTAGACTTGGTTCAAAAAGTTGGGGTCCTCAAAACATTGGGGTTGCTTTACATATACCAACTCATGTAGAGGACCATTAAGGAAAGCACTCTTAACGTCCATTTGTTGTAATTTAATGTTATAATGAGCTGCATAAGCAAGGAGGATACGAATAGACTCAAGGAGAGCCACTAGAGCATAAGTTTCACCAAAGTTGATGCCTTCTACTTGAGAGAAACCTTGTGCTACCAATCTTGCCTTGTTTCTTACGACAATTCCATTCTCATCTTGCTTGTTCTTGAAAATCCACTTGGTGTCGATAATGTTGCGGCAATCTTTGGGCTTCTCTACTAATTTCTAGACCTTGTTGCGCTCAAAATTATTTAGGTCTTCATGCATAGCAACAACCCAATCTGGATCTTCAAGGGCTTCAAAGACCTTTTTTGGTTCCACCATAGATATATGAGCTTGATGATCACTGAAGCTTGCAAGCTCCCTTCTTGTGGACACCCTTCTTCTTAGGTCGCCTACCACTTTATCGAATGTATGCCCTCGCAGTTCAAGATTTCTATCCGCATGAGCTTTGCAACGAATTTCAATCTCCTTGTTGTTTCTTGGAGGGATATCTTCATCATTAGAGTCTTCGTCTTGACCTTGATAAATAGTTTGTTTAGCACGGACAGGTGATGAAGAAGCTTGCCCTTGATCTTTATCAGCAGCCATAACATGAGGCTATTATACTGAGTTCTCAGGGGCGGATAATCCGGTCGAGGGAGGGGCCAGATAATCCGTCCTGGGATTTTCTCCTTATCCCTCAGTTTCCTAGACGTTTTTGGTGTTTGATGGCAATGGGCCAGAAAATCCGGCCTGGGATTTTCTGCCACTTCCTGAGCTTCCTGCTCCTTCCTAGCAGGTGATGGTGTAGGGCCAGATAATCTAGCCTGGGACTCCCATTTTGTTTAGTTGATTGATGAACTTCAGGAGGATGTTGTGTTGGTGCATTAGTTTCTCCAGCAGGTGGAGCTTGTCAATCTTGTGAAGATGAGGGGTCTACTTGAGTAGAGAATTGTCCTTCCTGATCCGCCACAAGTGGTTCCTCAATGGGGCGGAAAAATCCCACGCCAATTCTTCTTATGGCATCTTCGGGTATTTCAACATCTGCATCACAAACATCAACTTGCCCCACATGGGAGCCATCATTTTCCTCGAACACCACACTACAAGATTCTACAACAGTTCCGGAGAGCTTATTGTAGACTCTATAAGTGTGGGATTTGGCACCATAACCAACAAAATACCTTCTAAAGCCTTAGACTCAAATTTAGATAAACGAACTCCTTTAATGAGAAAGAAACACTTGCAACCGAACACCCAGAAATATGAAATGTTGGGCTTGTTACCGGTAAGTATCTCATAGGGTGTCTTGTCCAAGATTTTGTGAAGGTAAAGCCGGTTGGATGAGTGACATGCGGTGGAAATGGCTTCATCCCAAAAGTTGAATGGTGACTCGAATTCAGCCAACATAGACCTTGCCATGTCCATAAGAGTCTGGGTTTTCCTCTTGGCAACAACATTTTGTTGAGGGGTGTACGCAGCGGAATATTGGCGTCTTATCCCCTCTCCACTTAGGAATTCATTCAGAATGTAGTTCTTGAACTTGGATCCATTGTCGCTTCTAATTGCCAATATTGGAACATTGTGTTGGCGCTGAACCTCGTTGGCAAAGTCGATAACCGTTTGTTGAGTCTCACTTTTCAGCTTGAAGAAGTAGACCCATATATATCTTGAATAATAGTCGACGATAATGAGACAATATTTCTTCCCTTCGAGACTTGCATGAGATAGTGGACCAAAGATATCCACAAGTAGGAGCTCCAAAATCCTTTTTGATGAAATAATCATATTCCTTCGATGGGGAGAGTCATGCATCTTTCCTTCAAAGCAAGCCCAAGGGCACGAACAGAGAGTAAATTATAACCAAGAATTTTCTTTAAGAACTTCTTCATGTCCACATGTTAGTGTAGAGGTGCTAGGAACATCATACTTGTTCAATCGAGTTTGGAGATGATCATGGGACTCATTTAGAATAGAGTGTTCACTCTCCAATGCCTTGTGAGCAATGTCGAGTTTCTCTAATTTCTTAGAAAGTCTAGCATGAGCAGCCCCAAAATCAATCTTTTCCTTCTTTAATTTCTTTACCTTGGCAAGTGCATTATCACGTTCCTTTACGAGCTTGGCCACAACCTCGTCATGTGACTCCTCAATTGACTCAAGTTTTTCCTCTAGAGAGACTCGAATCTCTTCTTCTTCTAGAGCATTCTTCAAAGATGCAATTTCCATTGCATCCTCTCTTTCAATTCTGCCCTTTTCTTCGAGGAGCTCTTCGGAGTGAGCAAGTTGACCCATGAGAGCCTCTAAATGTAGTTTTTGCTCACCTTGCAAGTTAGTGATAAAATAATCCAAACCAATAACTTCTTCCTTAAATTTAAAACTAGTGTGATCATCCATGTCAACATTCATAGCAGTCTTAGGAAAGGAAGAGATAGAAGGTGATACCTCGGAACCTCTTGCCATAAGGCACGTGACGTTCTTGTTGATGACATTATCGTTAGGAGAGTCGAAGAGAGACGTAGGTGTAGATGTGGTGGCTATTGCGGCCACCTCTTGTGAGCTATCATCATCCTCTTCGTCTTCACTTGTGGATGAGTAATCCTCTTGTGCTATCAAAATAATATTCCGTTGTTTCTTGTAAGGATCATTTTCTTGACAAATGGCTTCTTCTGAGGTGCCTTAGACTTTTCCTTGAGAATAAGCCTACCTGCATTGTCTTCTATATTTTGATATGTACATTCAGCTACAAAGTGCAAATGATCTCCACAACTGTAACAAGTTCTTAGCTTTGGACTATTTTCCTTTTGCCCATTTGAACCATTCTTGTACTCATGTTCAGATTTTGCTTTGGCTGGATTCTTCCAAAAAATTCTTGCCTAGAAGGCCATGTACTCACCATGAGCATGCTTGACCTCCTCGGGACAGCTCATGGAGACGGTGTCAAAGTCCCTCTCATCTTCATCTTGCTCAATAACATTAGCCTTCAATGCAACATTCACGCCTTTTTGCACTCCAATTTCTCGGGCACGATCGTGTTCGGTGTTCTCTGCTGTAACTTTGAAAGCAACCATTTCTTGCATGAATTTGTTGGAAGTCATTTGGTGATAGTTTTGTCGACCTTGTAAGCTCTTCAAACAGTGGGCTCAAATGGCATAAGAGCACTCACATACTTTCTCTTGATCCATGCATCATCAACGTGTGTGGTACCATGGTTTCTAAATGTAGTGGCAATGCCTTTGAGCCTTCTATACATGTCTTCATGATCCCTCACCATCCAACATATAGAACCCGTTGGCTTCATTGCTTAGAGCATCATACCTATTTATTCTCATGCTCTCATCCAATGAATAGGTTAGTGAGTGCATCCCAAGCTTCCTTGGCAGGATTGAAGTGTTCAATGTGTGGCATGTCCTTGGGACCCACACCAAGCTAGATCATGTGAAGAGCGGTTGCATTGAGTTGGCTGCCAACGACTTCTATTCTTTTCAAGTTGTTGGAATCTCCAATGTGGAGGCCATCTTCAATGATCCTCCAAAGCTCAATGGACAAACTGCACACATGATATTTCATTAAGAATTGCCATTGATTAAACAAAGATACAATCAGCTTGGGTGGATCACCCCTATTATTTATATGAGGACGAGGGATTGGTGGATCAGGTGAATATAAGTGAGAAACCTCACTATAGTCCTTCTTACCACTTCCATTTTTGGAGGAGGAGCCATTATATTTATCACCCATCACCTCATCTTCCTTGGAGTTAGCATTAACTTTATCCTTAGAGAGCGGACTCGTAGCCTCAGAGGTAGATGTAGGTGGGGCTGTATATGGAGAGGGACGAGCAATCATTTGATGCATCTCTTCTGTTTTGGTCTCTATGGATTTCAGCAAGGTTGTTCCCAACGTCTTGAGATCATCCATAGTGACCTTGTCAATAGCCTCACTACCATCTCCCTTAGTACCCATACTCTCTTAGGCGGTAAAGCCCCGAATAAAGAGCCGAGGATCTGATACCAATTGAAATGGATCATATGGTCACCTAGAGGGGGGGTGAATAGATGCTACTCCAAGTTTTAATTCTTTTTCAATTTTAGGCTTGACACAAAGGTAAATTCTCTAGATATACAACTACGGAGAATTTCCCGATATGTAAACTTAACTACTAAGCAAGTAAAGATGAGTAAAAGCGAGGAACAAGGAAATCATAGTGGAGCACGCGGAGACACAAGATTTATTTGACCATAGTTCCTTCCTTGTTAAGGGAAATACGTCTACGTTGGAGGGGTGTGATACGTTGTAAACGTATGTATAATTTTTTATGTCCCATGCTTATTTTATATAAACTTTCTTATGTTTTGTTCACACTTTGAGGTATTTTTATACATTTTCTGGAACTAACCTATTAACAAGATGCCACAGTGCCAGTTGCCTGTTTTCTGCTATTTTTGGTTTCAGAAAATCTAGTAAAGAAATATTCTCGAAATTGGACGGGACAAAAGCCAAAGTCAATATTTTACCCGAAGCAACACAAAGACCGAAGGGGAGACAAAGTGGCGCACCAGGGTGGCCACACCTGGTGGCCGCGCGGATAGGGGGCACACCACCAGGGGGTGTGGGCCCCTGGAGCTCCACCTACCTTGCCCCTTCACCTATAAAAGTCTCCCGGGACAAAAACCCTAACGATCAGATCAGAATTCCACGAAAAGTTCCGCAACGCCACCGCCACCAAAGAGGAGATTTGGGGGACAGAAGTCTCTCTTCCGGCACCCTTCCGAGACGGGGAAGTGCCCCTAGAGCCATCTCCATTGACTCCACTACCATCTCAATTGCCATTGCTGACTCCCATGATGAGGAGGGAGTTGTTCTCTCTCGAGGCTAAGGGCTCTACCGGTAGATATGTGTTCATCTCTCTCTCTATGCATGATCTTATGAGATCATGAGCTTTGTAATCTATAGATCTATTCTGCTACCCAAGTGCTTTAATTAATCTATGCTTATCCCCACGTGTGTGAAGTTAACAGTGTGCACACCGTGTGGCACTTTGGCTAAGGTTACAGAAATACTTATTATGAGTATAATTTGAGTTGGATGTCTCTATGAGATTTTGGTGTTTGTTGGAACCATCTAGCGCTCAAGATGACAGTGAGGGGTTATCTAGATGGGGAATTCGAACTTTAAGGTGTGCTGGTATAGCCCTACATCATCCAACCGAAGAGTAGTTCAGGGTAGTATCATGAAGAGAAGATATTTATATGAGAGTGTCCACTAGTGAAAGTATGATCCCTAGGCCTTGTTTCTAAGCATTGAAACACCATGTACAATCAGTCATGTTACATGTTTTCTTACTTCCACTCTTATTTCAGATTGCAATTACCACTTATAATCATCCATATTACTTGTATTTCACTATCTCTTTGCCGAACTAGTGCACCTATACACCTGACAAGTGTATTGGGTGTGTTGGGGACATAAGAGACTTCTTGTATCTTGATTGCAGGGTTGCTTGAGATGGATACCTTTGACCAATTCCTCCCTGAGTTCGATAAACCTTGGGTGATCCACTTAAGAGAAACTTGTTGCTGTTCTTCAAACCTCTGCACTTGGAGGCCCAACACTGTCTACAAGAATAGAAGCGTGCGTAGACATCATGCTATTTTCTGGCGCCGTTGCCAGGGAGATAAGGTAAAAGGTACTCACATCCTCTAGCTACTAAGCTATCTTCTAGTACTGTTGCTGGTGTGTGAGTGCTCGAAGTTATTTCCTTTAGATTTTGCAATTATTTTTTCCTCTTTTGTTTCTTGTTTTTATTTTCACTAGTTTGGCTTAATGGAAAACAACAACAAAATTAGAGAACTTTATGGTATTTATCTTGAGTTAGGACATGAAGTGTTTGAAGAGAAAATTAAAAAACCTATGGAACTTTATTTGCATGCTAATAGCAATGTTATTAGTATGAATTCTTTGAACACCATTATTGCTAATGCTATGGAAAATTCTAAGCTTGGGGAAGCTGGTTTTGATGAGCATGATATTTTTAGTCCCCCAAGCACGGAGGAGAAAATTTACTTTGATGATACTATACCTCCAAATATGATGATTACAACGATGAATATGATATTTTCACTCTACCTACTATTGAGGAGAAAATTAATTATGATTAAAGTAAGCCTCCTAAATTTGATGATTATGGTGATGAGAATAATAATGATAGCTATTTTGTTGAATTTGCTCCCACTATGATTAATAAGAATGACTATGCTTGTAGGGAGAGTAATAATTATTTTATGCATGTGGCTCATGATAAGAATGTTTTATGTGATATTTATATTGTTAATTTTATTCATGATGCTACTGAAAGTTATTATGAGAGAGGGAAACATGGTTTTATGTATCTCAACAACATTAAGTTTCCCCTCTTTATGTTGAAAATTTTGAAGTTACACTTGTTTTGCTTTCCTATGCTTATTGCTTTGTGCTTTCATGACTTGTTTCTTTACAAGATTATTTTTCATAGGAAGTGGGTTAGACTTAAATTTGTTCCATATTTGCTTCTTGATGCTCTCTTTTACTTCAATTCATATTTCTTATGTGAGCATCATCGAAATTGTCATGCCTATATTAATGGCTATAAAGAAAGAGCTTTTGGGAGACAACCCATTATATTTTTACTTTCAGTTTATTTTTGTTTTGTTGAGTCTTGAAAGTTATTGCCTCTGTAATATCCTCTCCTTATATTTCTTGTTCGGTTTTCCAAGAATAACCTCTAATGAGAGGGAAGTAAGGTATGGGGAAGTCGTTGTCCCGAAACAGATTTCTGTGCGTCACTGTAAAAAATCGTGAAAAATCTCAGTACGTCGGATTGAGCTGTAATTTTTTGTGCTTATGCCCCAGGTTATTACGCAACGTTCGTTAGTTTTGCACTTTTCGATTTGAGAAACATAAGATTTTCTAAAAAATCGGTCTTTACCTGATGGTTTGTTTTGATAGATTTCTACCATTATTTGCATTTGCCTCTTAATCGGTTTCTTTTTAGTTCTCTTGGCACTCGAGCTTTTAAAAGAAATTGCTACAGTAGATTATGTTTTAATGGATGATTTACTTGAGTTGAAACTGAACCCAAAGGATTATTATTTTGAATACACTAATGTTGCTCATGAAGATTGTGTGAAGTTTTGTATGAAGGAAGTTTTCAAGTGTAGGGAGAGAATGATATGATGATATGAAGTATGGACAAAATCTCAAGCTTGAGGATGCCACCCGTGTCACCCCAATAAATATTCAAGAAGTACAAGCGTCAAAGCTTGGGGATGCCCAAGGCATCCCCTTCTTCATCAATAATCTCAGGCCTTCTTTCAAGACACTTCATTTTTATTACCTTATGCACTATGTGTTATTCTTGGAGCATCTTTGTTTTTAGTTTTATTTTGCTTTCTTTTCCATAATAAGTTGGTTGGATCCCAACACACTTATTTTGGAGAGAGACACACCCTATTATTCATTGCCTAGAACACTCTAGTTTTCACTCTTATTATTCCGTGTGTGTTCTCCTTTGCTAACACTAGGTTTAGCTTTAGTTTTCTTATTCTTTTGGCTTAGAACTTTTTAGTTCTTCTTTGTAGATGGGTGAGACATGCTCTCTGGTCTTTATTGATTACTATCTTTGAGAGTTGTTTCAAATAAGTCGATTGGTGTTGGAAAAGAGTAGGAAATTTCATGCTTATAGTGGTACAAAAGGAAGCTTGTTTTGACTATGACTTAGACTTTATCATGTCATGCTAGATGTTGTTTTGACCATATGATTAGTGATTATTGTTGTAGCATGACTTGTTTCAAACAATTGAGATTTCTTAATGTGCCTTGAAAGAATCATCGTTGTTTTAGCATACAAAAGCATAATATTGTGGTATTCTCCTTTGATGCTTTATTTGGGTTGACTTGGCGCATGCTTACACCATGTTAAGACTATGAACCAGTCACCATAGCCTCTATGATCATTTAGTTTTTGACTTGTAATATCACTTTATTCTTTAATTAATAGTGTTTTGTCGCTTTGCATGATTATGGCCATTATTGCTCTCTTAGTTGGTCGCTCCCAGTCTTTTGTTAGCCTCCACCTGTACCAAGTATGAATGCCACTCATGCATCCAACTCCAAATGAAACCAAGTTATTACAAAGAGTCCACCATAAATTCCTATGCATGCTTGATACGTCGTAAACGTATCTATAATTTTGCTATTCCATGCTTGTTTTATATTAAATTTCTTATGTTTTGTTCACACTTTGAGGTATTTTTATACATTTTATAGAACTAACCTATTAACAAGATGCCATAGTGCCAATTGCCTGTTTTCTGCTGTTTTTGGTTTCAGAAAAGCTAGTAAAGAAATATTCTCAGAATTGGACGGGACAAAAGCCAAAGTCAATATTTTACCCGAAGCAACACAGAGACCGAAGGGGAGACGAAGTGGCGCACGAGGGTGGCCACACCTGGTGGCCACGCGGCAGGGGAGCGCCACCAGGGGGTGTGGGCCCCCTGGAGCTCCACCGACCTTGCCCCTTCGCCTATAAAAGTCTCCCGGGACGAAAACCCTAAGGATCAGATCAGAATTCCACGAAAAGTTCCGCAGCGCTGCCGCCACCGAAGAGGAGATTCAAGGGACAGAGGTCTCTATTCCGGCACCCTGCCGGGATGGGGAAGTGCCCTCGGAGCCATCTCCATCGCCGTTGCTGACTCCCATGATGAGGAGGGAGTAGTTCTCTCTCGAGGCTAAGGGCTCTACCGGGAGCTATGTGTTCATCTCTCTCTCTATACGTGATCTTATGATATCATGACCTTTGTAATCTATAGATCTATTCTACTACTCAAGTGCTTTAATTAATCTCTGCTTATCCCCACGTGTGTGAAGTTGATAGTGTGCACACCGTGTGGCACTTTGGATAAGGTTACAGAAATACTTATCATGAGTATAATTTGAGTTGGATGTCTCTATGCGATTATGGTGTTTGTTGGAACCATCTAGAGCTCAAGGTGATAGTGAGGGGTTATCTAGATGGGGAATGTGAACTTTAAGGTGTGATGTTATAGCCCTACATCGTCCAACTGGAGAGTAGTTCAGGGTAGCATCATAAAGAGAAGATATTTATATGAGAGTGTCCACTAGTGAAAGTATGATCCCTAGGCCTTGTTTCTAAGCATTGAAACACCATGTAAAATCAGTCCTATTACATGTTTTCTTGCTTCCACTCTTATTTCAGATTGCAATTACCACTTATAATCATCCATATTACTTGTATTTCACTATCTCTTCGCCGAACTAGTGCACCTATACACTTGACAAGTGTATTGGGTGTGTTGGGGACACAAATGACTTCTTGTATCTTGATTGCAGGGTTGCTTGAGATGGATACCTTTGACCAATTCCTCCCTGAGTTCGATAAACCTTGGGTGATCCACTTAAGGGAAACTTGCTGCTGTTCTTCAAACCTCTGCACTTGGAGGCCCAACACTGTCTACAAGAATAGAAGCGTGCGTAGACATCAGGATGGGCGGTACTAAGACCACCACGCCACAATAGGCCTCACCATGTTCTCCGATGGATCTCGCCACCAAAGGCCCGATGCACCTTTCCACTATTGGTTCCTTTCGAGGCGGAAACCGGTGCCTTTACACAACTAGCGGGGCACACATTCACAACTGAATTGGAGGCTCTCGTGATGACAACAAGCTGCCACAAGAACAAGTATAACCAATAACCGAAAATAAGATCTAGATATTTGCAAGAAATACTAGATCGAAAATACTCCAAGTGAATGGAGGGGAATAGATGCGCTTGATTGGTGTTGGTGAAGATCGAAGTCTCCTCCTTCGATTCGCCAAAGATCGGAGCCTTCGGGTGGTGGAAGAGGGAGATCTCGGTTTCGAGCTTGAAGAACAGTACAACACTTTTTCGAATGAATCAAGAGTTTTGACAAGAGGAGCAATTGGGGTATTTATACCCCTGTCAAAAATCAGCCGTTGGAGCTTTTTGGGGCCGGATTATCCGGCCGGGGCAAAGCTCCGCCCTAGAGTTGGATTTTCCGGGGAAAATCTGCCCCCATACCGCGTGACGCGCATTAGCTGCCTTTGTAAAAAATCCTAGGGGCGGATTATCCGGCCCAGGAAAAAACTCCGGCCCTAGCCGGATAATCCGAGGGAAAGTATGCCCCCATACCGCGTGACGCCTTGTATCCCTTTGTCAATCAAGCCAGGGTGGATAATTCGGACCCTGGGAGGGGCGGATAATCCGTCCCCAAAAGTCTGTTTTGGCTGCTCTTTAAATGGACAATTATCTGCAGCACTCAACACACATTAAATATTTCTTGGTATTGTTATCTAACACACAAAAATCTAGGGATGATAAAATATTCTTTCACCTTACTGTTGTACTGAGGAACAAAGGCCTGGAGTTGATTGCATCAAATTCCGCCTTATGAACCGTGAGTACATCCTAACACTCGACCAATAGGCTCAATGTTTTGGGTTTGCCAGCAACACCACCGATGTACGCACAACTACTTTTGTTTTAAATCCTGCACCTTGAGAGTACTTTAACTTAATGAGAATCCGTGGAAACACACCCAAGGGAAACCAAATTGATCATCCTGCTATTTGCTATTTATTTTATGTAATTGCTAACACCTTGCAGACATGTGGTGAGTTTACTAGAGTTAATGAGGAGGACATGTTGATCCTCGCAAAGGCTACTATTATTAGTTGTAACTTAATGGAAAATTTGGGCGCTCTTCTTGTGATTTACCTTAAGCATCAAGCTCTTCAATCTCGAGGACCCATATACGGAGGGGGGTTGTGACCGTTCTTGCACGCGCACTTCACATTAACCTAGGTAACATCCAGCCGTTGACAGGAAGTCATCGTCTCGGTCTCCCCACTCTAAGAGCACGTGGTATGGTTTCTAAAACTCATGGTAGATACTTCCTTGATATACCTGGAGCGGATCACTTGATCCCGGCTCCTTTGCCTAATGGTCTATTCACTATCGAGGATGGACGTTTGTGTTTTGACGTGCAGGTTGAGGCTAATCTACCCCAACAAGAAGTACCCATGGGAGGAGGAGGAGACGATGAACAAGTAGAACAAGGAGGACCCGAACAAGACGAGCAGCCACCAAACTACTACACCACCTATGAATACATCTACACACTTGAAGGAAATATTCAAAATATGAACAACCTTCGAGATGCTACTGCAAGCCTCGCCACCCAGTTCCATAATTGGAGCAGCCAATGGAACATGAGAAATATCCACTGCCACCACAATGAGCAACAAAAGGGCTTGCAAAAACCTGAGCTTGGGGATGTGTTCCCCCTTAAAATTTATTTGTGTAATGATGAGGTTTTACTCCATCTCCTTGGGAGCTTTGAAACATTCGTGTTGGCCCGTTCCAACACTTTGCTTTTTTCCTTTGCTTTTCAGTTTGCTTTTGTTTTTTGTTTGTTTTTATTTTCTTAAAACCCTTGCTTGGTCACAAGTCCTTTTCTATTCTTTAAACCCTATCCTCAAAATACAAAAAGATGTTCAGTTCTTCCTTTTTCGTAAATGTGGATTTGCACTTTGCATCTTTGCTTTAATATTATTATAAGAATAATCGTGTTTGAGTTTTGAAGGAACACATCCCTATAAGGAAGATAATCATAAAGTCACTTATAAGAGGTATGTCCTATGTCTACCACTTTTGATGTTTGAGTTGTTTATCTTAGTTGGTTGATTTGCTAAGATGTCATGCTTGTGGGAGTAATTTAATATGGTTACAGTAAAGCTTTTTATTAGTATGATGATTAGTTGTTGAAGCTCTTGCTCTAGTTCCTTTAGCTAGCCGAGTCTTGCCTTAGAAATAATATTGCCAAACAAGTATAATAAGAAAAGGTCTGAAATTTATGACTTGTTTGGAAAATGATTGTCTTGAGAGTATACCCTTGAAGATACTTAACCTCATAGATATTTTGATAGTCTTGACGAGACTCATGAAAAGAGTTGTTTGATTGAAATAAAGTCTAGTGGTAATTGTGATGCATGCCAAAGCTAACCTTGTGGATCAAACCGCGGTACTAGCTTGAAAAAAGAGATAATTTTGTTTTATGTTTCTAATGCACATCTTTGGGATGCCAAGAACTCTGCTAGCTTTTGAACAATCTATGGTATAACCCCGGAGTTCAGCTATGAGTTGATGACATGAGTGGAATATGTGTCAATATATGGGCAAAAGTATTGGTACTGTCAAAGGTTGTGCAAGCACTTGCAAAAGAAACAGCCAGCGATCCTTGAAAGAATAAAAAGGAAAAGATATCTATGAAGATCCACAGAACAAGTCCTTGGCATGGTCTCATTACTAATCTATGATTTTTTCTTGAAAAACAATGATTGGATTAGGAGTGTTTTTTATAGACTTGCTTTATTGATGTGGGTGTAAATAAGACACTTCATTATTATACTACTTAGGACATGAAACTCTCTTACTTAATTATGCTATTTAAACATCCTAGTCTTCCTTAGCAAGCTGAGAGTTAACTAGAAGAATTGTATTGATTGGTACACTTCTAGTTATTTATACTTATATTAAACTTTACTTTGATTGTCTTGACTTAACGAAGCTTGTATAGTACTCTTGTCATCTCTCTAACTTTGATAAGCCTCGCAAATGAATGAAGTGCTGAGCGCATATGACCACCAACCACAAGTGAATTCTCGTTCTCGTTGTTTCAAGTTTAAACGATGAATTCCTTATAGTTCTTTTGTTTCTTATTGCTCGAGGGCGATCAAGGTTTGAGCTTTGGGGAAGTTGATGGCTCCAAAATTAGCCATCTTCCACCATGTTTAAACATTGTTTTAAGTCAAGCAGTTGACAAGAAACTCTCAATCCTTGCCACTAATGACTAATAATTGCAAATATATGCAAAACCTTGCTTTGAATTGTGTTGTGCAGGAAATCACGCTTTTTAATGCGAAATCAGGAGTCATAATGAAGGTTTTTGAGGAAGTCCACACAACCAAGTAATTGGGCAGTCATTCATAGGCATCAGCAAGCTTAATGACCATTGGTATGGGCGAGCCCGTCCATACCGTCCGCCTGTACCAGGTGGTGTTGGCCTCGTCTTGTCAAACCCTATGACTTTCGTGAAGACGCCTATATATTTTGAGGCTCCAGCCGCCGTCCAAAGAGCCGCCATTCTCATATTACATCACAACACCACCAAAGGATATCCACGCCATCAATCATCCATTGTTCATCACTTCCATCATCCATCCCCTCCATTAGCCATAGCCATTGCTTTGTACTTTAGATCACCTTGTTATTTGGCGACCATTGTAAGAATATTTGATTTCAATCTAAGTATTTGCACGATGTTTTCTATCTCCGATCTATTTGTTATGAGTGAGTTGTCCTCATGGGCTGCGGGTTGGGGAGAAACCTCGCAGCAATTATGTGCATCTAATCCATGGGAGTATTGTATTTTGTTTGCAATTGAGATTTATATCTTTTGTTTCTTTGTCTCTTGTATCGATCTATGGACTTGTAGGTACCAAGATCCCATAGATTGATAAAGGATTGAGGTGATATACTTGGCTAGCAGCGATCTCATAGGAGCCCTAGTGACATAAGTGGTAGTACGATCTTCGCTTAGCGACCCATTCGGGATCACAACAATATCACCACTTAAAGCTTTGATCTGTGTTTTATACTTAATAATCGTTTGTAGCCCGTTGCTTCGGTGTGCACTCGGTTGGATTAAAAGACTATTGCTATGCCCGCTGCATCACGGGGGCTCTAGTATATTAGGATGTGTTGCCCACAAGAGATTATCTCCATTCAAACATTACACATAACTATGCTTATTATTATCTTTTATCCCATATGATGTGCAACTGCAGGTGGATCTTCAACTCTGTCCTATCTCCCTCCATTGATTCAACCTATTATAAAGTAAACTAAATTAGTCCAGTAAACTAAGGTAAAACAAAGAAATAAAGTCTTATAGACGTGTCCTTTTTATTTCCTTTTATCATTGCTTTCCAAGGTTCGATTAAACCTAGGTCTTTCAGGGAAAAAGCTATTATACTACCTCCGTGAATCCGGATCGAAGGTATCAGTTACCTATTAGTTCCTAGTCGTCCCAGAAGCGAGTAGTCATCACATTTTGTATACCTTGATGATGGCACATGGGATTGGTTGCATGTATACTACTGCCTTTGTTCCATAATATAAGATGTTTTGGAAAGTTTTTTATCTTGCTAAATCGTCTTATATTGTGGGATGGAGAGAGTAGCACATATAGAGGTTAGTGACGACAATGATGACTGATACAAGATTGAATGGGAAGAACAAAATCTCCATGGTGTGTGGTTCCTAGAAGATGATACCATCGGTGTAGAATACAGCCAAGCCAAAGGGTATCTCCAATATGTAATGATCCGCATTGATTCCCGTGATCTCCGGGATGTTAGGTGGATACAGGTTGCTTCTAGAGAGAAACTATACCATGATGAAGAAGAAGATCCAAAGAGGAAAGGAGGACAGAGAGGAAGGCGACAAGTGCAATTCATTTATGTTCTATGCATTCCTTCAAAGTTGTTGTTTCTCTCTTATAGCAACCAAGCCCAATCCAACTCTACTCTAGCTTGTTGACTGCTCATGTCCACAAAAAGCCCATGTTACAAATACGACACAATATCTCTCTCTAATAGGGTCATGACAGTACAAACCAAAAAAGTTGGCTTGTTCATAGCGTAAGATTGTTTGGTCTTGATATGGTCGACACAACTCACCCACACATTTTAACAACACCAGGATTTCATGGTCTTCTCATAGGAACAACTCCAATGTGTGGAACTGGCCTGCATACGGGATATTATTAGGTATCTCACAGGATCCCATGGCATTTGTAGATGCTTAGTTGGCAACAACAATCCAGAATTTTGGGCATGCAACTTGGACTGATGGCAGGAGTAGAATTGATAGCCGTGAGTATCAACATGCAAACTGGTGCAAGATATTGAAATGACCAAATTTTGTTGATTTGATTCTTTGATCTTCACGCTATGCAACTCCATGACCGCATTATATTAAACGCCGAGTGCGCTTTCTCCCATTCTATAAATCCCAGGACTAACATATCATTTATATCCCGCGTTGGTATCCGGCCGAGGACTACATATCACCTTTTGTCCCAAAAAATCCATTCCCCGAGGCATTTGTGCTCCGGGGTGGCGCATGATCAAATACACAACGAGTGGCTCATATTCTTGAGTTCCAAGGATTGGAGGCACTTCGCCTCCATGGTTGCATTGTACCTAAGACATACACTATAATGTGACTCTTAGAAGAAGATATCCATGTTCTCCACTAAACATCACCGTGCTACAGCACTTCCTGGAACACCATGTAGGTGACAACGTCCTTAGCATCGTCACACTTGGTCACTATAAGGGCAACATCATGGTGCTAGAATAGGTGAAGACACACGACACGACAGTTATAGGAGACATACCACGAGAAATCATAGGCATTTCCCAGCTGACATTGTCATCCAAACATTTTGTCTAGAACATGGCAACTATGTTCTCAACATCAAGGATGACTGACACCTAAAGTGGAAGAATTTGTAAGGGCTCTGTAGGATCAGTGATGGCCGCATGCGTAACCTCAGAGGTAGGCATGGCATCATGGTCGACACTCCCCATGCCTTGGCCAGAACTCAATATTGAACTTCTACTGGGTTTCACTGTGTTGAACTTGAGACTGACACACGGTTGGAGCGGTGTGAGGGCTATGGAATTTCAAAGACTTCTTGTGTATTACCTCGAGACAGAAAGGCGAAGGCAACATGCTTGCTGCCAATAGCGGTGCGCATGCCCAATGTTAAACACCTTATGGGAGTGGCGGACGAGAGGGTAGGGGGAACATGAAGAGTGATAGCACCAGCAGCACGACCATCTAGGGAAACCATGGGTGATGAAGGATTGGTCGCTAGTTGTGGCAAGGGTTGGCCTAACATGACTAGTGGCGAGGTTGTTGCAATGGGCGTGAGCGTCGCCGTCATCTTCGTAATGTCAACTAGAATCTAGTCCTGCCTAGCAGCAATACGACCCAACGTCATGATGAGATGTGCCAAGCTCTCGACGTTGGCACTCAAGTTTGATTCTATCGTTATCATCGCCACCTCCATCGCTTCAGCACGTCAAATGGTAAAACATTTATGGGATCTGTTTGTGTGAGATTTTTGTGGAGGGGTGTTTGTGGAAGGAACCTTGCTCCAGATACCAAATGCAATGATTCCCGATGCCTCTGGTAATATCTGGAAAGTGAAGTGGATACAGGACGCTTGTGAAGAGAAACTACACCAAGATGAAGAAGATCTAGAGAGAACAACAAAGGAAGGAAACTGATTTTCTTCCTTTTTTTATCGATGTTTTCCTTCATAGCTATTGTTTCTCTTATGGCCGCCAAGCCCAATCCAAGCCGGTCTCTTGCCCATGGACCATGTCCACCAAAAGCTCATGTCACCAATACGACACAATATCTCTAGTAGGGCCATGACACAACAACACCATGATCAACCCATGATGCCCTAGTTCCACTAAGTTATGACGGAATCAATTGGTTGATGAGATGAAAGCCGTATACATCATGTAGAAGGTATGGTTAGGCGAGTATATTAAGTAAGTAGGGGCTGCTTCTAGATATGTGTGCTAAGGATGAGCCGGAGAAATCTGAGGAGGGTGGCCTCACGACCTAGACTCTGCGGTCGGTCCCATAGAATTTTTTCCTCACCCCGTACATGCATGAGCTGGCTGGGCTTCCCACAAGACTTTTCCAGCATCGTGTGGCTATGTGGCCCGCTAACATGCCTCCTGGTGCATCTCCTCGTGAGCCCCCTCTCCGACAGCCTCACCTCGGCCACCAACTCCCCGCTTAGCCGCCACCGCCCGTCCTCGTCTCTAGGGCCACCTCCATATCAATCTTACCGATACTGACAAGAACTCTATCAAGTGATAAACATATTCGTTGATGTTCTTGACGCCTCCATCCTCCGTGGTCTTAACCTCTCTTTTATTATTCCCCATCATTCTCTCTATAGTCCGCTCATGTGATCACCACCAGCTTGGAGCAATATCTAGTGTTGTTAACATGTCAAGTAAAGTGGAAGACGCGACTCTCTGTTCAAGTCCAGATATAGTGGTTATATATACGGGTAAGAAATTATTTTCGATGAATTATGGCTAATGGAGCATTCAAACTTTTTTCTTTAAAGAGATGAATGCTCGTGAGCTACCATAGGCGTGCTAGTGAACTTTTAAGTTAAATTGGCTGGCACATATGGCACACGGGCAACTATCTATTCTTTGCGTCTTGCCTTCTTAGGTGGTCATCAATATTATGTTGTTTCTTTATTAATAGAGCTATGTTTCCTCGTGGGAGGGATACCCACATACTTTTATCGTGCATCTTTACAAGCTGCTGCCTTTAGCAAGTGTCGTGCTAGGAAAAATAATTTAAGCTACTTGCTTAGGATGGTGTATATTAAACCCTTTAAAAAGAAAATATGTTACCCCGAATGATTTACCCTAAGTCTTTTGGAAGCCTCTAAACTTTGTATTTTTTGGATGATCTAGTGGCTACAAAGAAACACTTCTTCCGCTTTGGATCGTTTTCTGTTAAGGATGAGTCGACGATCCGCTGCTGGTAGGATAATTGGCTAAAAAATCCTACACTACGGGAATAATATCCTACTTTGTACACTATTGTTCGTCACAAGAGCAACATGGTCATAGAGTATTCACCTCCGAATGTGACGTTCAGAAGAGATTTAATTGATCCTAGGCTTGCATCTTGGAATGCCTCCATGGTTTCCACTCGACATCGTTGTGCTACATCACTTCCTCGAGCACCACGTAGGTGACAACGTCCTTAGCGTCATCACACTTGGGCATTGCGAGGGCAACATCGTGGTGCTAGAATAGGTGAAGACACACGACACGACGGTTATAGGAGACATACCACGAGAAATCATAGGCATTTCCCAGCTGATATTGTCATCCAAACATTTTGTCTAGAACATGGCAACCGTGTCCTGAACATCAAGGACGATTAACGACTGAAGTGGAAGAATCTGTAAGGGCTCCATAGGATCAGTGATGGCCGCAGGAATAAGATCAGAGGTAGGCATGACATCATGGTCGACGTTCCCAATGCCTTGGCTAGAACTCAAAGTTGAACTTCTAGTGGGTTTCAGCCTGTTGAACTTGAGACTGGTACACGGTTGGAGCAGCTTGTACAGCGAGGTCTATGGAATTTCAAAGACTTCTTATGTGTTACCCCTCGACAGAAAGGCGAATGCAACATGCTTGCTGCCAACAGCGTTGCGCATGCCCAACGTTAAACACCTTATGGGAGTGGCAAACGAGAGGGGGGGGGGACATGAAGAGTAATAGCACCAGTAGCACCACCATCCAGGGAAACCATGGGTGGTGAAGGATTGGTTGCTAGTTGTGGCAAGGGTTAGCCTGACAGGGCGTGAGCGTCGCCGTCATCTTCTTAATGTCAAACATAATCTGGTCCTGCCTAGCAGCAATATGACCCGACACCATGATGAGATGTGCCAAGATCTCGCTGTTGGCACTCAAGTTTGATTTCGTCGTTGTCATCTCCACCTCCATTTCGCTTCAGCATGACCATATCAAATGGTGAAAATTTTCTGGGATTTGTTTGTGTGAGATTTTTATGGAGGGGAGTTTGTGGAATGTGGCGTCCCACAAAAACCACTACTAGAAAATCGCGTTGTTTTGTGCATTGCATCATCATGACCGCATGCTCATGTCATCATGCCACATTGCATTTGAGCATCGTCATCATCATGCATCTGCTGCCTGAAACTATTTTCGGAAAACTCTATTTCTATTTCTAAATACCTATCCTTTATTCAAATACAAAATCCGGGTCTCCGGATTATTTTGTTTCGTCTATCAACGGTTTGCAACAGCCTCGTTTTTAATAAATAAAATACTTAATTATTTTTGGGAGGCAGCCAGCCAGGCCCGAAAGCCCAGCCGGCCACCTCCAGATAAAAATCCTACCTACCCCAGAGCTACCCAAACCCTTTTCCTACCCCACCCTATCCTACCCAGCCCCCTCCACCTCACCCCAACCTATCCTATCACGCCACATCACCTGGCCCAATCCCCCACCCAATCAGCCGCCGCCACCTGCCCATCCACTCGCCACCTCACCCCGCCTGCGCCTCCACCTGCGCTCATCTCCCTAGGTCCCCTGCTCGGCCCCACCCTGGACCGCTCCCGACCAACCCCGCACGCGCCAGCCCCCGCCCACCTGACGCGCAGCCGCCCCCAGCACGCACTCCTCCACCTACCCCACCCCACGCGCGGACAACCACCCCGGCCCCTGCGCCTGGCCCCACCACTACGCACCCGCCTCCTCGCCTCGGGCCTATCGCCCGACGCGGTCTTCCCCCGCCTCGCCCTACCCCGCCGCCGGCACCGTCCTCCGCCCCGTCTCTCTCTCCGCCGTGCTCCTCCTCCGCCCCGCTGCAGCGTTCTTCGGCGAGATCCCGCCGCCGGGCCTCCTCTCGCGTCGGCCTCGCCTCCCTCTACAGCAAGCTCCACCCCACCGCCGTGGATCCCTCGGCCTACGGCAGCCTCTCCTCCTTCTCTCCCCGGCGTCGCCTTCACCACCGCCGTCGCCAGCAAGCCCGTCGACCTCGTCGTCTCGTCGGTGCTCCTCCGCTCCGCCTGTGCGTGCCCCTCACGAGCTCCCCAGCGCCTCCCGGGACCGCGGTCGCTGCCACTCGCCGTCGTTCGAGCCGCCGCCGTGTGTCCCCGCACATCCTCGCCTCTGCGCTCCATGGCGCCCCCGCTTTGGCCGCCGTCGGCCCGGACCCGCCGCCGCCAGCGCGTCGTCGCTCGCCGCCATGTTCTCCTCCGGCCAACGCCCCGTCCACATCGAGTTGTCGCCTCCGAGCCGCCTGCGCCTCCTCCGCCGGCCGCCTTTCCCGGCACAGGCGCGTCGCGCGTCCCCAACCCGACCAGCCCCGTGACGGTCGTCTCCCTGTTGGCGTCGTCCTCCGCCACCAGCAGGCCCCGTGGCCGCGTGTCGTCGAGCCGGCCCCACAACCTGCAAGTCTTCCTCCGCCCGGTTGACTCCACTGCCTGCGCGTCCCATGCCCCTGCACACGGTGCTCCTGCTTGGGCCTCGCCGTCGGTTCCCCTGCAACTGCCCAGGGCCCGTCGACCCTGCTCCCTGCCATGGGCTGCCGCCCCAAGCCTCCCTGTAGCATCACGAGCCCCACCGGCGCCAAGCCCGGCCACAGCTTCCATCTCTCGTGCACAAGGGAGGCACTCTGATTCGGGTCTCTGCCATCTACAGCTAGCAGCAGCACTTTTGGTCTTCTCCTGTTTTAACGTTGAGTCCTGCATCGTCCGGTGATGCCTCACGTCTCTGAAGCTAATTCTACGAGCCCATACTCCTTGAGTTGTTTTGCTTCTGGCCTCGGATGTATGCATGAACGAGTTCTCCTATAAGGCTATCTGCAACGTGTTTAACGCCAAGTTCTGCATCACCAAGGTCTTACGAGTCAAGTTTGTCATTGATGCCGGAGTCCAAGAGCACCAAGCCTGCCAGGGACCGACGACAAGACCATCTTCTGGGAACGGAGGATCTTCACCGACACAATACAAGTTGTCCATCGACATCATCCCCGGACTCGAAGCCCCGATCAATCAAACCCTGACATGTTCTCCTTCCTCTCCGAAGACCGAACCCGGCGAGACGAACCGAACCCTCAGCCCCCAAGATCGCCGAACCCCGATGTGTGAACCCTTTTCCAAGCCCTATTTTATAAATGCTATATATAAAACTTGTAGTATATCAATTGTTCATCTCGCATGCATATCATGTGGGTTGGGGGCATTATAGTCGATTCACCTAAATTAAATATGGAGTCTATATGCGGGATACCTTTGTCTTATTCCGGACTCCATTTAAATTTGTGTAGCGAACCGATGCCATGTTTTTCCCTATTAATACAACATTTAAATTGCGGGGTTTCTAAATAACTTGAATCTTCTAATTAATCGTCGGGACCCCGGTTCCGCTTAATATGGCCTAATTGCACCGCATCTGTGCCATGCCATGCATATCATAAGCATGCCAGATCTTCTGCCGTAGTAATAAATATTGCATCCGGTGTTTCTTCTAGTGTTTGCTTCTTCGCGGATTAGGCCAATGAGTTGATGCGAGTATCGGCAAGTTCTCCGGATATGAACCGTCAGCAGTGTTTTCCCAGGCGAGCATCTCTTCCCCTTCTACCTATTTTGCATTTATAGTCTTTATTTCCTCCTGTTGATCTATTGTTATCTATGTCGCGATGCTTTAGTTTCCGTACCCCAGTTATATCCCGTGCAGCCTCTATATTGCCTTGGACACCTCCTATTACCTGTGTTTGGTAGATAGCTGGCCTTGCGATTCGTAGTTGCTTGCTCAGGTGCGATCTCGTGTTGTCAAGTACCACAGTTGTTGGAATGCTGGCAGGTGCTTATTGGTGGAGATGCTTACTGGTGGAGATGATCAGGACTTTAATTACAACTATAAAAATGCTAGCTATAACTAATGCAGAGGCATCGGTGGGCAATAGATGTTATTTGGTTCTCCCACGCCCACTTGTGTCCCGTAGGACCCCGAGTACTTGATACTTGTTCCTTGATTTTTCGCACTATCCACATCCGGGAGGCCGTGGACCCCCCTGAGCCAGAGCTTGATTCATTTCTATTTCTTGGGGCCACAAACTAGTTTGGAGTTTTATTACTATCATGTACTTATGCCATGCTTTACTGCTTTATTTACGATTGTGCGTGGAGCACCTGTACTGTTTAGGATCGTGACACGTTTTCGCTGTATCGACAAGCCCAGTCACACTTTCGAGTTCCCAGTCATTTACAGCCATCCACACAAACCCTGGGTCCGTTCCGGAGCCGGCCAACTTTGTTGCGGATAGCTTAGTGGGGTGGCCCCCTGAAATATTTCTGAATCCTGTGATTGCTTTGTCGTGAAAGCCTCGTTGGGTTTGAGTTGGTTTTTCCGAGGTTGATCGAGTGTGTGTTGCTATTTGTGCACCCCTGCAGGGTAAAACTTTCTGAAAGCCGTGTCCGCGGTTATGGACGACTTGGAGCACAGTATCTCGATCATAGACAAGCATAACTAAAGTAGTGCTATAAATTTGACTTAATATGTGACTAGTAATCAGCTCAACTATAACGGAATGGATATTAAAAATGCCAACAACTGGTGGATCTTGGTCGTATCGTGTTCTGATATACCTGCCTAGTAAGTATTGCAACTCCAATGGAATGTGATAAAAGTGTCAACAACTGTTGGGTTTGGGATTCCTCAGGATAATTATATCTGATTAGTAAATGTTCCAACTACAACGGAATGGTGATTAAAACTGCCCACTACTTATGCTATCAGGATGACTCATGCTATCTATATCTGATTAGTAATTGCTGCAACTATAACGGAATGAGTAAAATTGCCAACTGTGTGAGTTCCTTGGTCTGACTTCCTCGTTTGGTCTCGAGGGGGAAATACCAGGATGGGTTTGTTTGGTGTTAGCTTCAGGTTGGATCTGAATAGGTCTTTCTTATCCCTCTCTGATAACCGTCAGTTGTACCGAGTCTCTATAGGTTGTTTAGTGCCGCTGCGCTGCCGCTTCAGCCCACCATACCTATGTAGGCGAGAGCCGCCGAATTCTAGCCTCGCCGTCTACTGGCCTCAGTACTGACGCTCCTCTTTTTTCCTTTGCCCTTTCTCGGCACCCCTTTTGTTTTAGCAGGCTTCGAAGTCGTTAGCAGGGTTACCCTTTCGGCTTGGCCTGGGCAGGGTTATGGACGCCATTGGTTATTCTTCAGGGCTCTTAGCCCATTTGCATCTTGTTCGTAGTCGGACGCTCTATCGTTATCATGATGTTTTGAATCTTTGTATTGTATCTGTATTCTTGACTCGTTGAGTCGCTATTGTATATATATCTGTTCTGTGGGTCCCATCGAGGACTGTTGTGTAATGGTATTACTTCATTTTCCACCCGCACGAAAGTGCCTGGTGGGCGTCCTTGAATCGTTTCTATGCGGGTTTGGCGGAAAGGGCTAAAACTTGCATAGGGCCGATTTGAGGGTGTTAAATGGAAGGAACCTTGCTCCGGATACTAAATGCAATGATTCAATTTGCCTCCAGTGATCTCTGGAATGTGAGGTGGATATAGGTTGGTTGTGGAGAGAAACTACACCATGATGAAGAAGATCTAGAGAGAACAAGAGGACAAAGGAAGGAAAATGATTTTGCTCATTTTTCTTTGATATTTTCCTTCATAGCTATTGTTTCCCTTATAGCCACCAAGCACAATCCAAGCCAGTATCTTTCCCATGGCCCATGTCTATGAAAATCTCATGTTACCAATTGACACAATTTCTCTCTAGTAGGGCCATGACATAACAACACGATGATCAACCCATGATGCCCTAGTTCCACTGAGTTATGAGAGGAATCAATTGGTTGATGAGATGAAAGCGTATACATCATGTATAAGGTATGGTTAGGAGAGTATATTAAGTAAGTAGGAGCTGCTTCTTGATATGTGTGCTAAGGATGATCTGGTGAAATCTGAGGAGGGGCCTCACGACCTAGACTCTACGGCCGGTACCATAGAATTGTTTCCTCACCTCGTATATGCAGTAGCTGGTCGGGCATCCCACAAGAATTTTCCAGCATCGTGTGACTATGTGGCCCGCTATCATGACTCCTGGTGCATCCCCTCGTGAGCCCCCTCTCTGATAGTGTCACCCCGGCTGTCAACTCCCCGCTTAGCGGCCACCGCCCCCTCCTCGTCTCTAGGGCCACCTCCATATCACTCTTATTGATACTGACTCAGGATGGTGTATGATAAACCCTTTAAAAATAAAATATGTTACCTCAAATGATTTATCCTAAGTCTTTTGGAAGCCTTTGGACTTTGTATTTTTGGGTTGATCTAGTGGCTATGAAGAAACATTTCTTCTGCTTTAGACCGCTTTTTATTAAGGATGGGTGGAAGATCCATTTCTGGTAGGATAATTGGCTAAAAAAATCTACACTATACGAATAATATCGTACTTTGTACAATATTATTCGTCACAAGAGAGACATAATCACCATGGTCATAGATTCTTCTCCTCCCAATGTGACGTTCAGAAGATATTTAATTGATCCCAAGCTTACATGTTGAAATGCCTTGTTTCATTGTTTGACTCTAAACCAATTATCGTCGGGGAGTGATGAATTTCATTGGAACCTAATGCGTTTGGTGAATTCTCCGTTGATACTATGTATAGAGCATTGGTCCAACCCGAAGTACAAGTGGATAACAATAGGAAAATTTGAAAGATGAAATTACCACTAAAAATTAAAATATTCTCTTGGTATCTTCGTCGAGGAGTTATCCTAACCAAAGATAACCTTGTAAGGAAGAATTGGCATGAAAGCACAAAGTGTGAATTTTGTGATCACGATATGACAAGCAAACATTTATTTCTCCAATGCAAGTTTGCTCGTTGACCGGTTATCCACATAGCTTTGAACTTCTATACACCTTGTAGTATTACCAATGTTTTGGGAATTGGCTACATGTTATAGATCACATGTTTAGAATTCTTCTAAGGATGGGAGCGCTTGTCGTTACCTGGTCTCTTTGGCTATGTAGAAATGATAAGATTTTTAACAATAAAAAACTTCTCTTATGCATATTATCTACCGGTGCATCAGTATGTCTAGTTTATGGTTGTTGCTATATCGTGTGGAGAAGTTGATGGAGATATATTCATGGTTGGAGGATGTTGTGAGGAATACTTTTACACAACATGGATGACAACATGATCTTTGAATTGATCCTCCACCATCATAGGCGTTTTACTCAAAAACTCAAAAAAAGGCGAAATGCATGCTCATTATTGATATGTATTTCGCCCTTTTTGAGTTTTAACCTTGGATATGATTCGTCCATGTGCATTCTAGTTATGCAAAGGCTGAGTGTAATGCTTAAATCTTTTAAGTAAGAAAGCATTTTTTATATAAAAAAATCAACTTCTCATCTGAGGTTGATCTAGCTTAATTCTATCAACAAATAATGAAAAAGAAAATAATATTGGACTGAAATTATACAAGCGATTTAAGGCATTGGCGATAATTGTACATATAAATTAAAACAAAATATTTACAAAACGTACAAAAGGGGGGAAAGCAAGAACTTGGCAACAAGTGGAGGTTAGCCACACCACATGTTGACATCAACAAAATGAACAGAGGAGTGTTGAAGGATGATAATACACTATGGATCGCACTCAACATCATGCATAATTGTGATTAAATGCATTATTTGTAGTGGCGAATGGGGTGTGGTTAGACTCGCACATGAAGAATATTAGTCCTACTTAATCTCTGTTTCTTGATGTGCGTATGTGGTTAAGCAGTTTTTGTTTGTACCCATTCATCCAATTGTTTTGTCCACATGTTTTTAAATTATAGTTGAAAAATTCAAGTTCAAATGACAAATGCATAAGGCCAGCAAAAAAGGATTCGGGTGAAGAACAAGGATCTCCACATGTCACAAGTTTGAAACGTAATATGTTTTGGCTGCCCCGTTATCTTGTTTCTGTACTTAATCCAATTCTGCATAGCTGCATAAATTAGTTGCAACAATAATTACACCACTGTCTAGTAAGTAAAAGGTAGAAATAGAAGGACAGCAATATTTCACTTTTGTCAAGGACTTGGTTTACAGATTCTTCTTCGGTATCTTTGACGTGTGGCTAAGACACTATTTCGGTACCTACTTGTCAAGGACTTGGTTTACTGATATCTCATATTCCCATGGTTCTTACATTTTCAATGTCTCCTCTGTCGTCGTTTGCTTGTTGGTCCGTGTATGGGATTGACACTTATTTGATATGCTAAGTTACTTTCTATAAACACTGTAAAAACTAGTTCCACAAATACCTGAAAAGAAAAACTACATAGCTTGTATCTACTCGGGTGAAGATGGAGTATTTTATTTATATAATGGGTAATCACTTCAAAGCATTATTCACGGAAATGAAAGTAGGTACATATTCAATTTTGAGAGCGCGGGTGATAAAATCCCTGGCCCTTCAATTTATTGTGGGAGATCCCGGCTCCCGCAATAAATTGAAGGGCCGAGGATTTTATTACCTACGCTCTCAAAATGAAAATTTCTTTGAAATTTTAACACAGGGCACTTTATATCACCCGATAGTGGAAATCTAGTTGGTTGTTTTTTTCTATAAATCGAAAATATAAGTCTTGCGCGACTGGACTCGCATGCAATCTATCCACACCCCTCCTTGGTCGTTTGAGGTTGCCTGCCTTGGACATGCTTTGATCCCAAGCCATCAACGGCCGTTGTGCACGTGCACGCGTCCCTGAAAGTGTGGCCGTGCCATGGGTCCAGTCATCCTCACCATCTGGCCGAATCAAGGGGCTCATATTCGCGCAAATCCGGCTTTCCACCATCCCACCATATGCGTGTGAGACGATGTTTACCATGCTCGCAGTGTAGGAGAGAGCTAGAAAGTCCCTTCTAGCGTGGATGCTAGTTGATGTTTTAGTGGTTGCTTTGAGATCATGGTTTGCATGGAATCTTTTCTCCTCTGCATGACCACCCTCCCTTCCAATAGTACACATATTTAATTTTCATTCCTAGATTTAAAAGACCGATATGTGTTGGAATAAATATCAGATTGATAACCTGTTTGAAATCATCTATTAGTTTGATAGCTATTACCTTAACACCAAAGAAGAGTTCGACCCAATGCAAGTGGTTTAATTCGATGCAAAGCGAAGAACCTTATCAGGGCTTGTCAAAAAAAATACATACAATTGGTACTCAAAATACTTCAATTGGTACGCAAGAAATAGGCCAATTCGGCAGATTTTTGTTCAATTTATCGTGGAGTAAAAAACTTCTCATCAGTACGAGTCGAGGGAATGACCCCCTGGCCCCGGATTTATATTTTAAACAAGTCCGAAAATCAAATCTAGATTTTGAAACACAATGAAACATCATGATAGATTTCAAAACATAATGAACTATACAAAATATTGTGTCTTCGAAGTGTTCACTATAATTTTAATTTAATTATAATGTGTTTATCTTAGCATTTGAACTCAAAATACTAAATTGATTATCTTTTTTTACTGAATATATTTTATGATTTCAACTCTAAGATATTTTCAAATTATTTTCTAATTGTGATGAACTAAGTATTAAATGTAGTGAAATAAATTGTTTAAAAAAATATTTTCACCAGGTTTTCGAATACCAGTTTTATTAAGTTTTTTAAAGTTTCACCAAGTTTTAGAAGTGAATTTCCAAATATTGTTAAAACATATTCAAGATCGGTCTTGTTTTGAAACTCTCTCCACCAACCCTAAACTATCTATCCTAGGATTGCAAATGGGATCTTACCCAATTCCCACTTCTAGTTCATTTAACAAATTCTACTTTTTTCAGGATCCCACTTTTCTAGTAATTAGCATCATTGTTGATCTAAAAAAAGAGTTAGCATCATTGTTTGTTGAACTAATCTTCCTGAGCATATGTAGTGTGTGACCCTTAGTGCTATTTTCACGGAGGATGAGGTTAAAACGTCTATGTTTCAAATGCATCCTTTGAAAGATCCAGTAGTTGATGGATTTACTGCAGGTTTTACCAAAAACATCAGAGTTTGATTGGCCAAGACTTATGCTCTACAATCTTGAGTTTTCTGAATGGTGGGGATATTCAAATTCCTCTTTGAATGAGACCGATATCATACTTATTCCCAAGGTACGGAATCCTCAATCCATTAAGCAATACATGCCTATCTCTTTACGCACAGTGTTGTGCAGAATTGCCACCAAGACTGTGGCAAATAGAATTAGGCATGCACTTGAGTATACGGTTGCACATGAGTAGAGTGCATTTGTTCCTAGGAGACTGATTTCGGGCAATGCCCTAGTGGCTTTTGAGTTCATCCACTCAATAAAGAGAAAGAAGAAAGGAAAGAAGGGTCATTGCGTAGTAAAATTAGATATGATGAAGGCATATGACTGGATAGAATGGCCTTTTATTGAGGCAATGATGCTGAGACTATGTTTTCCTCCTAATATGGTATAGCTAATCATCAAGTGTGTTTCAACAGTCAGTTTTTCAATAAAGATAAATCATGGTTTGTTGTAGCCTTTTCTCCTTCTGGGGGGATTAGGCAAGGAGACCCCATGTATCCTTATCTCTTCGTATTTTGCTTGGAAGGACTGACAACTTTGTTGCATCACTATAATGCTATTTTTGTGGACAGAGGTTTTCATGTCTGCAATAGATCACTGTGGATTTCTCATCTTTTTTTCTCTGATGATTGTTTGATATTCATCAATGCAAATGGGGCTAGTGCAAGGAGATTGTAGGATATTATCCGAATCTATGAAGAAGCTTTAGGTCAGAAAGTAAACAAGGAGAAAAGTGTTATATTCTTCAGTACATGAACACTGGAGTCTCATAGGGAAGCTGTGAAAGAATGTCTGAATATTCAGACAGAAGCCTTCTCAGAAAGATACCTCGGGTTATCAACATCTGTTGGAAACTTAATGATGGTGCCTTTGAGTATGTTGCTGAAAGTGCAAGAAGAAGCATGAATGGATGGGCGGAAAAGAATTTATCTTATACCGAGAAGGAGGCCTTGATCAAGTCACTAATTCAGGCAAAACCAATTCATAACCATGAGTTGTTTTTACTCTCCAAAGGTTCATGCAAGAAATTCACATCGATGACATGCCAATTTTGGTGGAGTGGAAATCTTGATAGGAAATCCATGCACTGATTTCATGGGAAAAGCTTGTTGTCCCTATGCACCAAGGAGGTATGGATTTTAGAGACATGCATGCATAGTTATTTCTTTATTAGGAAAGCAAGCATGGAGGATTTTTATTTACCCCAATTCATTGTGTTTCTAGTCCTAACAAGTAGATACCTGCACAACAAGAATTTCTTGGAAGAAACAGCGCCTAGAGCAGTGTAAAGGATTGGAGATCAATTTTAGCAGGAAGAGAGGCTTTAATTCTTGGGCTGCTAAAGCGTGTGGGCTCGGGAGAGTCCATTTTAATTTGGGATGATTTTTGGCTCCTAGATACTGCTGAACCAGTTACTTGGAACGAACCGCTAGTGCGGGGGCTATTCTTTGCTCCAGATGTTGACGCTATTCTTAGGATTCCACTAAGAAGTAATGCTGGAGATGATTTGCTACCTTGGGCTCACGAAAAGACTAGCATATACTCGGTACAATTTGCCTATAGAGCTCTAGTAAGTAGACACCAGGATGAGGAGATGATACATGCTACTGCTCCTTCGTCTGATTCTAAAGATAAATGGAAAATTCTTTGGAAGCTTTCAGTAGTCCTAAAGTTGCGTGTGTTTTGGTGGAGGGTTCTTCGTGGTCTTTTACCTGATTATGGGACCCTTACCCAATGGCATATCATGGAAAATAGCACCTGCGACATCTGCAAAGCTGAACTTCAATCCCTGATGCATGCGTTGATTGACTGCAGTCATGCAAGTTTGTTCTGGGATACAACAAAGGAGGTCATGTTGATCAAACTCCCGAAGTTACACCCACTAACTTGGGAAGAAGATATTATCAAAGCTCCAATGTTTACCCAAAAGAAAGATAAATTATCGTGATGATATTATACTCTATTTGGTTGTCAAGGAACAAATTGCCTCATGGAGAGGTTGGTTTTAATCCTACTACAACAATAGAATATGTAAAGGAAACTATCCAATTATTGGATCTACCGGTGGAAGGAGGGAAGAAGAAACCACCTAGGCAAGCTCAAAGATGGAGCAAGCCGGTGGATGGTTGGGTGAAAGATAATTCTGACACAGGACTGAATATGGTGAAGAGTTTTTTGGCGTCTGGAATAATTGCTAGGGATGGATTGTCCTTTCGTGGAGCAAAGTCGGTTGTTCATAGAGGTACCGCTGATCTCACTACGAGGAAAAAAAAGCTACCCGTGGCACACAGATTTTCATTACCCATGGCGCACAAGACATAGCCCGTGTTGTGGGTAAAAGTTAACCATGGCGCACTAGATGGTGCGCCACAGATAGTAAAATTTACCCGTGGTGCACCACCAAGTGCACCATGGGTAGGGGTCCAGGTGCGTCATGGGTATGTTTTCAAAAAACAAAAAAAATGCAGAAAACACCTTCATTTTGAATTGGAAAAGAAATCGAGTCACGCACATCGCCGCTGTCGCCTCACCTTGCTGGAGCATGGTGGTCGTGGACGCGGCCACAACCTACCACCGCATGGAGGTGCGGGAGGCCGTGTCCGTGCTAGTCCTCGTCGGCGTTGAGCGGGTGCAGGCGAGAGGTGTTGGGCCGAGGCGGTAGGAGGTGGCATCTGTGGCTGCCGGAGGAGGTTGCGGCCAGAGGAGGTGCGGTCAGAGGAGAGGAGAAGGAGGAGGAGTAAGAAGAAGAGAGGAGGAGGAGAAAGAGAGAAGAAGCGAGGAGAAGGAGGAGGAAGAAGAAAAATGAGGAGGAGAGGAGAAGGAGGAGGAAGAAGAGAGGAGAATAGTGGGGGAAGGTGGAGGAGAAGCAGTTAGGTGGCCTGGTGGGGATTCAAATTTGAATCCCGCCCAAACTTACCCGTGGCGCAGGTCTATGCCATGCGCCACGGGTAAGTGGCCTCGAAAAAAATTTCCGTAGGAAAAATCTTACTTTTAAATTTTTTTTTTTGAATTTTGAGAATCTAAAAAATCGCTAAGAAACCTAAGGTGATTGCGAGCGGATGTTGAATTTCATGCTCGTCATTTTAATATATTAAAGATTTTTTTCGACATCGTATGTAAAAGTTTTGGCTGTTTTATCGTGGCATGACTTTTTTTTGCAAAAAATTCAAAATTGACATTTGTTAATTTTCTTACATACTAGACCACGTTACCTACCCACATGTCAAAGTATTTTATTTTTTGAAGTGTTTTTTATTTTCTTTTATTTTTTGCAAAAATAAAAAGACGATCCATAGGGAGAAGTTGGAAATGGGAAGCACGCTTACCCGTGACGCATGGCATAGAAGTGTCCCATAGGTAAGCTAGGGAAAAACTTACCCCTGGTAGGAGAAGGTAAGTGTTCTATCCGTGCGGCACCTCTGACAGATGCGCCGCAACTATTTACCCGTGGGGCATCACTATGCCCATGTGCCATGGGTATGCGATCTACCTATAACCCTTTTCCTAGTAGTGTCCTTTTGTGGTAGAGGCTTTATCTCTTAGGGAGGTTGTTTGCTATGCTAGGAAAAAAAAGGTTTCGAGAAAGTGATCTTGAAGTGGATTGTTCGGAGCTTGTTCAACATTGGAATCATAGAAGGGGTGATCGATCTGTGATCTAGCCTATTTTAGATGAGATTGGCGAGAACCAATCTTCTTTAGTTCTTCTATCAGTTATGCTAGGCGCTAGGCTAACCAGCAGCCCATTCTTGCGCAAAGTTTGGATATTACAAGAAAAGTCATTTTTATGGGATGCTGAGCCCTCGGAGTTTTTAGCTCACAGTCTTAGAGCATCTCCACCCAGCCCCCACGAGCACCCCCAGGCCTAAATACGCCATTTTTGGTCTGGATCAGCGAAAATCTCCCAGTTAGACCACCAAGAGTATCATTTTCATCCGTATATGTCGGCGATCCGATGCCAACCTCGGCGCACCGAGGGAAGCTGGGGGCTCCGGCTAATACTTTTTAGTCAACTTTTGGTTTACTTTTAGCCTCTCTCCTCCATCCACCGGTCATTTCTTCTCCAAGCCTTCTCCACCAACCACCTGGGTGCATACGACTGGATTTTTTACCCCAAGGCCAAATATTTATCCAATTTCGCCGGATTTCAGCCTAGGCCCTCCAACTAGCCGAGATGCTCTTAGGACTGATCATAACGATACAACGATATGGTTTTGATTTAATAAAGCTGCGAATTCCCTTAAAAAAAAGATGTAGGGCATGACAAGTGTGTCTGAACCCTAAACTGTCCATCCAACGGCTCAAACAGACAAAGAACCTACTGACGAACTCGACTGCAGCGGCGGCCGGCGGCGTCCAGAAAGGCAAAACCTCTTCCTCCCTCCCCCTTCCTCTCTGAGCTCTCCTCCTCCAGTCCTCCTGCCCTGCGCTCTCCTCTCCTTCCGAATTGAATCCACTCTCTTCGAATCCCCATCTATGGACGACATCAGCTCCAGGTACGAGATCCAGCGGACCGCCGAGTTCCTGAGGGGCCGAGGCTACACCAGGGTCTCCCTCCAGGTAATTTCTCCGTACTTTTATTTCTCCAGATTTTTTCCGCCTTTTACTTGCATCGCTGCCTTTGATTCCGTGGTATTCACCTTTTCTTTGTCTCGTGCTCTTAGTTCCCGGACGAGTTGCTCAAGGATGCGGCTCCGGTGGCGCGAGCGCTGCGGAGGGAGCTCGGCGGCGCCGGCGCCGGCGGGACCAAGCTGTTTGTGATGGCCGACACCGCCTACAACTCGTGCTGCGTCGACGAGGTGGGGGCGTCCGCCATCGACGCCCAGTGCGTCGTCCACTACGGCCACTCCTGCATGAGCCCGTGAGCCCTCCTCATCTTCAGCTGTTAAGCTCCCTTCCTGACAAAGGCGTCAGTTTTTGGGCAGCGTCAGCTATTACGCTCTCTTCCTTTTACAAATCTAAATGCAGAACTGTGTGCTGACAGGAACAAATCTTAATGCAGAACATCAAATTTGCCAGCTTTCTTCGTATTCGGGAAGGCACCATTAGATATCAGTGCGTGCTGCCGCTCATTGCTGGATTGCTTGAGAGAAAGCAATAAACCCATTCTTGTATGGCTCAAACTATTTCTTATGATGTAATTTGCGCTTCAGTTTATGGAATAGTAACTATCAATTATGTTCCTTCTCATTGAATTCTGGAGTCAGGACTCCACAACTTCTCCAAAATACATTACAATATCAACATGCTGAAAAAGTTTGCCCTTTTCTACTGAAATAAAATTACCCTTTCTAACAAATATTACATAAATTTATGTTAGAAAAAGGGCATTTCTGGATATAGAAATTCTCTTTATAACTTCTAATATTTCCGGCTGAGAACAATATACTTTACTGGTAAGCTTAAAATTAATATCAATTGGACCATATCCTTCTTAAGGAAGTACACACAGATAGTCCATGACTCTAAATTAGATGGTTTGCAAATAACCTAAGCCTATAAGTACCTAGAACAAAATTTGATTGAAACCTGTTTTAAGTGTTAATCACTGCATTGCTGTCATTAATTATTGTATAAGGTATGCAAAGTATTTAATTTATCTGCTGAGTATTTCACTATGTTGCTGCATGATTCCAGCATTGCTACTATTTGCTTGTTTGGCCGCGAAGTGGCTGATAAAATGTATCAAGTTATCAACTGTAATGTTAATTAAAACTACTTGTAATAGTAATTTTGCTGATCTGGCTTATTACATAGGTGCTATGTGGATTAGAGTATTCACATGCGTTGGATGATCTTAAAGAAGCAACTGTCGAATTGTGCAGATCAGATTCTTGCAATTATAAAATTCAGTATGCTGATGTTCTTTGTTCGGACATGAGTCCTTCATCAAGTCCTACTGCAGAAAAGCAATGTTTTCAATCCAATGAAAGCACACACAATGGTGATTTACCTGTACAAAATGACGATCTATCGAACTTTGTGAATAGTTGTTATAATGTGGAAGGGTCCACACGCAAGTACAATCTTGGAGGCCTTACATGGGGTATATCCATAGATGAGAAAATGGATGACTATTTGTTATACTGGATTGGAGAAGATAACTCAGCTTTTGCTAATGTTGCACTTACCTTCAATAAATGTGATATAGGTTTGTTTCCTTCTCATTTTATGGCCAGTTGCTCAATTTTCTAGTTTGGTTCTAGAATGTCATTGCTTTCTCTTGACATATGTCTAAACCATTTACATCCTAGTATGAAAACAACACTATCATGTATTCTTAAAACCTGTTTATTTTATGACTTGTTCTAAATTATTTGTATTGTTGACATATAGTAGCCAGTAGGCCCCTTCATTTGATTATGGGCCTAGCACCCTGGCATGCAGTGGTTCCATTATAATTTAATAGCATTAGTTTGAGCATCCTTTGTTAAATGTTTGCAATGTATTTGAATATATTAATTAAATGTTTGTATGCAGTTAGATATGACACAGTGGCAAATCAATTGTCAAGGGATGTCTCTCATCTAATGAAAATTCTTAGGCGCAGGTACATTCGTGCACCATATGGATGCTTTAGTTCCCTGTGAAATGCATGTATGCTATCACCTGTATATACATAGTATTTATTACAATATAAACTGTTTGTAGATATTACCTTGTGGAGAAGGCAAAGGATGCAAACATTGTTGGTATTTTGGTGGGAACTCTAGGTGTTGGTATGTATTGCTACCTTTGATATTCAAATACCATTGTTCGGTAGTTTATTTTGGAATGCTAAGCTAGAATGTCGTTGGCTCTGCTACATGATATCGAGGCACTGTTCGAATATAAGTATATAATAACTAGTGCAAACCAGTCAGACCCAACCATATCAAACCAAGTTAAACCTAACAAGCACAAGGAATTTGATGCTCACCACATGTCATGTTTACACTGAAATAATTAATACATTCACTGCATTTGACTACAGTTATCACCTTAGCTTACAATATTTATGCCTGTCACTTTGGTGGTTGTGTGGCACATTGAATTGTTCTATGATGCAGCTGGTTACCTTCACATAATCGAGCAAATGAAAAATCTTATCAAAGCTGCTGGAAAGAAATCTTATACACTGGTCATGGGACGGCCTAATTCTACAAAACTTGCCAATTTTCCTGAGGTGCTACTGAATTCTAAACTGTTCTCCTCCTCCTCACATGAAGAGTAACTGACAAGTTTTTTTCTATCGCAGTGTGAAGTTTTTGTATATGTTTCTTGTGCCCAAACTGCTCTATTGGATAGCAAAGAATTTCTAGCCCCAGTTATCACACCATTTGAAGCTGTATTAGCTTTTAGCAGGTACATGGCATTATTGACACCAGTAGTACCTTTTACCAACTACTCATGGATGAATTACCAATCTGAAATTGTAGTTACGTGTGGCATTGAACTTGAAGAATATGTTCTTCATCATTTTTTTATCAAATCTGTGACGCGTTTTCAGGGGAAGAGAATGGACTGGAGAATATCTTTTGGATTTCAAGGATCTGATCACTGACGAGAAACCAGAAGTTGCAAGCAGAAGTGAAGAAGCAAGATTTTCTTTTATCAAAGGCGGCTACGTGGAAGATGATTGTCCTGAAGGTAAACATCCGTCACTGCTTGCACTAGTTTCATTGACCTATTGAAGTTCCTGCAACATTAATGAGTTATTTGCTGAGCTCTGTCTTTCATGTGGAAACCCTACTAGTCCTGGTCTCATGATTCATGAATGCATTTATTTATTTATTCTCCCATCATTTTGTTCCACAGAAAACAAGGAGTATTCAAAAACATCACTTGCACTGGCCGAGCTAACGGAGAAGGCCCTAAGCGTCCGACACGAAAACAACGATGCAGTTCTTTACCAAGGAGGTGCTAAGTCTGCAATTGACTACCTGAAGGCTCGGTCCTATCGTGGTCTCACCGGAGAATATGAGGGCGCACCAGACTCTGTCTTGATAGGCAGGACAGGGAGGGCTGCTGGTTACTCTGAAGAGAAAACGAAGAGCTCTCAATGAAGGAATGCTGCATGCTTTTCTTTTGGCTGTTCTTTCAGTTTTGTATACTAGTATAAACTATTGTGTTCACAGGGCCAGTTTTGTTGTGAGCCACGAGCCTTGTGGAAATATGTGTGTACTTGTTTGGGACTCGGGATATATACACAGTCTTTCAATTCAAGTAGTGTAGATCTTTTGCCAGTTCAAGCTGCAAGCAAGACCCCGACAGTACATTTTTTATTAAGAAACGAAAGTTATTTAGAAACTGGTAACGCACATCATGGGGACGCTTCAAGTGCCAAGCCTTGAGGCTTGTTAGAAGAAAACCTTCTTCATTCTAGAGGAGGGAATATAAATATCTTTTTTCTACTGAATTTTCCATCTACATGCGGAGGAAGAGTTTCAAAGAAAATAAAAACAGGTTTACTCTGCCCCTTTTCACTTTTCAAAAAAGATTAACTAATCTAAAGAAAAACAAAAAATGAATACCTGGAACATTTAAACAAGTTTGATTCTTTATAGGATCATAAAAAACCTACTTTTCGAAGATCTCTTCATTCTCTTTGAGATCGAACATCAATTGCAACGATTCAATAAACTTGTCGTTTCTCTGACTCAAGATATTTGCCATGTGAAAAGAGATCTTTCGACACTAAAGTTTAGAGATTGCAAATGTAGTGTGAGCCTATATAATTCAGGAGAAGCCAAGAAAAGGCTAACACAAAGGTCTAGCTCCAGGTGATGGAGGTAAGAGTAGTTACTTCATGTAGGAGTAGGAGGCACCAGGAAAATTCATAACCTCTATATGATTTCAAAATGCGGACCTGCTGTCGTGGGAATGGGCACGGCAGTTGCTACTGGGGGTAGTGATTGAGTAGAATGGGACAACAAAGAGTTAGCCGTCTGCAGATCGAGATTGGAAACACACATGGATTTATCTAGGTTCAACCCCTGTAGGCTAAAGAACCTACTTTCCTGCTTGATGTATTGATCTGGATGAGTTTACAAGGGTGGTGAGCTCGTCAGCTAGGCGGCGAGTCGCTTCTAAGGGGTCTATCAGAGCGTCCCTGCATAGAGAGTACCCTAGGGAGGTTTATATAGTGCTACCTCGCTAGGGTTTACATGGATAACACTGAATTAGTTAAGGATTCAGTGGGATTGACCTAACCCGACTGGGTTTAGCTAAGTTTCTAGGCCTTCTGTATGGGTCAGCGTGCCTCTTAGTCACAGGTTTTCCAGCCGCGGTACCAGCAAGCCCACTCGTCGTGGGCCTGACTAATCGAATCCACCTTCTGGGTATACCCCGATTGGTATATCCCCATCATTAGTCCCCGAGTGTGTCAGGGATTCGGTGGTAGCTTCAATCTTGGCAGTCGGAGTAGGCGAGCCTAGGTGGAAGCCCAGTCAGATCGGTGGCAAACTCCCACAATTAATAGGAAAGGTCACATGACCTCATGAGTCGAAGTCACGAGCTAGTCGGAGTAGTTTAATCGCACTGGGTGAGTCGGAGTTGCTCGCGAGTCGTCGTGTCCAGGTGAATGGACATTGGTGCGAGTGGCCAATTTGGCAGAAGGTGGACCGTAAGACGTGGTCAAACTAGCTGTTGGGTAAATCCCAATGGTAACTTGCGAAATTACCACATAGTAATGGCTAATTTCCGCATTCTTCAGCAACACCACTATTTAAGGGGGTGAAGGTGTGATGTATCGATTTCATTCCGAATTCCCTCACTCATTCTTCTCCCCCGCGCCGCCAGTCTACCCAGATCTCCACACCAGTTTCTCTACTCCTAGATGGCCACCAAAGATGTCTCGGGTAAATCTCGATGCACATAGAAGTTGATGCTCTCGTTCGAGAGTGCCTGGATCCTTGTAAAGGGGAATTGGCGGGTTCCTCCGGCAGGCGAGGTCGAGCAGAAGCCATGGCCGGGAGTGTTCATCTCGTTCCTGAGACACCTTGAGCGGGGGCTCGGGTTCCCGACCTCCATCTTTTTCTGACAGTTCTGCACCTATTACCACATCAAGCCGTCCGATCTGGGGCCGCATAGTATCGAGCAGCTCACAATCTTTGTCGCATTCTGCGGGAGCTACCTCAGCCGCCCGCCATATTTCTTGTTGTGGATGGAGTTGTTCCATGGTCAGATCAGCCGCGAGCGGAGGAATGGCCTCATTTTGGCGGCCGACGGCATAAAGTTTCAGCTCAAGGGAAACACCAAGTTCTAAGCTCCTGCTGCCAAAAAGGCGGCCATCGAGTGGAAGAAATCTTTTTTTTGGGAAACATTCAATATATTAAGCAAGCAAGCCACCTCATTAAAAACCTTCCAGTCCCCGTAGGTACCCTGGTAAGGAAAAGAGTGCGTCAGAAACTTGCTGTTGAAATCAAAACATAGTTACATCTTTTATTACAAAAGGCATGAAAGCCTCAGGAGGATCCCCCTCCCAAATAAAGCTCGCTTTTGATTCAAAGGCATGTCTAGATAATTCATGAGCCAACTGATTCGCATCCCTTGGAAAATGTTGAAAAGAAACATCACTCATCTGACTAGCCTTCTGAAAACACTCATCCAAAATCGCAGAATATGGACTCCTCACTTCTATCACCCCATTACAAGCCTCTACCAGCTCAAGAGAGTCCATTTCAACAATCGCTCGATCACAACCATAAGACTCCAGGAAACATAAACCCTTCAAAAGAGCAATAGCTTCAGCTGACACCGGGTCTTGTACATTAGAAAATGGGCCAAACATGCCTCCCACAACCTCCCCCTTATGATTCTGAAGGATGCTTCCAATGCCACCAGTACCATCCGAGTGATGAGATGCATCAGTATTCAACTTATAACTCCCAGGAAGAGGTTTAGACCAATATACATCCTTTATCTTAGCACTAGGCTTAGCTGCATAGAAATTAGATGCCAAAGAAGTGATTGCAAATGCCGAACTCGATGGTTTAGCCACCCTTGAATCATTAACGATCTGTCTGCGTTGCCACCAAATATACCAACATCCAACAACAATCATTTCCTAAAGACCCACATGACCAATGACAGGGGATTTCTTCTGTTTGCTACATATGAAATTTTCCAGAATTACTGATCCAGATAGTTCCCCTTGCACTGCTTTAAAAATTATGTCTTTTAACCCCAATTCTTTCCAAACCTGTCTGGCTCTTAGACAAGAAAATAAAAGATGTTTGATATCCTCTAGACCTTGTTGACAGACCGGGCATTGTGGTTGCATCTTTATATGTCTATTAGCAAGAACAGAATTCCCAGGAACAATACCATGTAAAGATCTCCACATGAAAATTTTCACCTTACTTGGAATTTGTAAATTCCAGAGAGTTTCCCAAACCGGATTAACCTGTGAAGAACCCTGATCATCCCCACGCCTTACCTTCGCTCCAAATTGGTGTTCCCACTCAAGATGATAAGCATACCTGACTACGAAGGTATAATTCTTTGAATAATGCCAAGCCACAAAATCTTCAGTTAACTGCTCACTTAGAGGAATACAAAGGATCCTTTCCGCATCAACGACGAGTAGATTTGCTCTGGTTAGATCTTCATCCCACTGCCCAGTACACAGATTAATTAACTCATCAACAGTTCTAAGCAAACATTGTCCCTTCGCTGAAATTACTTTCCTTGTATTGCTACTAGGTATCCAAGGATCATCCCAGATATCGATATGTGAGCCTGTACCTACTCTCCAAATATGACCGCGTTTAAATATAAAGATACCTGAAACAATACTCTGCCATGTGAATGAAGAACCATTCTTTGACCCTGCCTTCATACTTCCTCTTTTCTTAGGGATACACATATGCCACCAGGAAAACCAGTGCATTCTCCTTTGATCGTCTGTGTCCCTCCACCAGAACTCCGCCATTGCATCATTCAATTGCTTGCACAAGGATTTTGGAATTTTGAAAACAGCCATTGCATAAACCGGTATTGATTGAATAATAGCTTTTAATAAAACTTCTTTACCACCCATTGACAGAAAATTCTCCTTCCAACCCTTCAGACGTGCAATCACCCTTTCCAGAAGATAAAGAAAACTCTCTGTTTGATCAAGGCCCACCATAGCTAGCAGTCCAAGGTATCTATCTGATATAGCCTCAGTCATGATATTTAACTCGGTACAAATCTGAGCTTTCATATTTACCTCCACATTCGGACTAAAGAACAAGCTACATTTTGCTTCACTCACCAGCTGCCCAGAACTTGCACAATATAGGTCCAGAACTTGTCTCAATGAGGTTGCATTTGTCATATTCGCCTCATAAGTATTAGGGAATCATCAGCAAAAAGTAGATGAGATACCGATAGTGCATTTCTGCACACCCTAATACCTTCTAAGCCACGAACCTCCTCTCTATGAGCCAAAGCACTTGAAGGACCTTCTGCCCAAGTCAAAAATAAATAAGGTGACAAGGGATCACCTTGACGGAGACCTCTTGATGGAATAAAGCTCTCAGTTTCCTGATCATTAAACCGAACCCTGTAAGTAACCGACCGAACACAAGCCATCAGCAAATCAACCACCTCTTTATGAAAACCAAGACGAGTCAACATACGCTCCAAGAAATCTTGGTTTTACGTGAAGAAGCTAAAAAGCAAGGAGCATTCAGAAACATGCATGTTCTGCCACCATTGGTCCCACAGAAAGCGGGGAGCATTCAGAAACATCACTTGCTAAGTCTGCAATTGACTACCTCAAGGCTCGGTCCTACCGTGGTCTCACCGGAGAATACGAGGGAGCACCAGACTCAGTCTTGATAGGCAGGACAGGGAGGGCTGCTGGTTACTCTGAAGAGAAAACAAAGAGGTTGCAATGAAGGAATGCTGGATGCGGTTCTTTTGGCTGTTCTTTCAGTTTTGTATACTAGTATAAACTATTGTATTCACAGGGCCAGTTTTGTTGTGAGCCAATGAGCCTTGTGGAAATATGTGTGCACTTGTTTGGGACTCAGGATATATACGCAGTCTTTGAATTCAAGTAGTGTTAGATCTTTTGCCAGTTCAAGCTGCAGGGAAGACCTTGACAGTACATTCTTTATTACGTAAGAGAAACAAAGGTTATTTAGAAACTGGGAGCGCACATGATCAAGGGGAAGGGGATGTACAAAGCTTCAACTGCCAAGCCTGGAGGCTTACTAGAAAGTATTCTTCATTCTAAAGGAGAGAATATAAGTAGAGTATCCTTTTTGTACTGAACTTTCCACAAGCCTACAAGGATGAACATGGTGAAAATAAACTTGGCGTTTCTCCGACTCTGAGATATTTTCCATGTGAAAAGAGATCTTCTAGCACTAAAGTGGCAGAGATTGCAAATGTAGTAATTGGTGTTGAGCCTATATAATTCAGGAGAAGCCAAGCAAAGGCTAACACAGAGGTCTAGATCCATGTGATGGAGGTAAGTAGCGCGCTAAGGCAAAGAGTACTACTTCCTGTAGGAGTAGGAGGCGCTGGGAAATTCATAACCTCGTGCTCCCAATTTTTTTTTCACAAACACGCACGAGTGTTGCGTGTCTTCTATATTAAGATAGGGAATAGTTTTACAAACTTCGACCAGGACAGCAGATCATAGATGATCTGGTCTCATGGTCCCAAATGTACCACCAATAGTCGCTGACAATCGATCAAGGCCTGTCACTGGCTTAGGGCCTTCTTTGGCTATTCTTTTGGTGCTGTGTACTAGTAGAAGGTACGTATTATCAGTGCCAGTTTTGTTGCGAGACATGACCGCCCTGTGTCAACCGGTGTACAACAGTGGCACCTGTTCAAAAACTTGGGAAATATGCCAGTCTGCCAATTCAGATACTTGCTGGTTTTTAGCGAAATGTTTTATTGTCCCATACCATGTTTAACCAAACGGTTGGATGTACACGTTTCATTAAAACAAACATAATATTTTCATTTAAATAAATACAAGTTATTTACAATTGTTTAGTTAACAAGCCAAGCCCCAAGAAAGGCAGAAAGCTCCTCCTTCAATTGTTTTTTGCAAATACACCCGGCCTCGATCTGCACCAACTCAAGATCAAGAGCAAGTCAAAATAAAGATCCCTTTTTCTATGGAATTTCCGGGACCCTACACAATGATTAACACTGTGAATAGTAAAAAAACTTGCATGAAGAAAGACTTCCATGAAGAAGCCAACAAGGGCCATGTGAAAGGAGATCTCCAGACATCGCCTTCGTTCCAAGTTCACTCCTAGAAGACACTGCAAATAGTCAAGGTTATATTTATAGTATATTGTCAAAACCGAGCCAAGGTTGTGATGATAATATTGTGGAAACTTTGGCATCTTCCATTTTCTACGAGCCCGAAAACCCGTCCGGTCATACTTTCTAAGAAATGACGAACGTGGAGTCATGTTCAGCATTCCCGTATACCAACAACCACATCATGAATCATTGGGCAAGTGACAATGAACATTGAGTAAACTAGTATGGAAAGGAACGTACACATCACAGGATAGGATGTGTTTTCAATGAAGTTGCCTTCACTTGACTACCTAAAAGCTACAGACAATGGAGTCCTACAAATTACAAAAGACCAGAGAAGAAACTGGCATTTGCTCCAACACTCACCGGCTATTGCTCCATCGTATCACACAAGCGAAGAAAATGATCAGCACTCCAGTTCTTCCAACAATCTATGTACAACAGTGGCACTTGTTCAATACTTGGGATTGCCAGTTCAGATGTACTTTCTGCCAAATGATTTATTGTCTTATTCCATGTCTAACCAAACGTTCTGATGTACACTTTTCGTTAAAAGAAACATAAGTTATTTATTACATTTCTCACTGACAAGCCAAGCCCCAAGAAAGGCAGAAAGCTCCTCCTTCCATTCTAAAGGCGAGAAAACAAAGATCCTTTTGAACTGGAATTTCTGGGAACCTAGACCAGGATTAACATTGTGAAGAGAAAAAAAAGCTTGGCGTTTCTCTGACTCACTCGAGATGTTCCGCGCAGCCACAGTGAAGACTTCCAAATGAAGAAGCTAAAAAGGGCCATATGAAAGCAGATCTTCCAGCAGGGAGGTTGCAGACGTAGTTATTGCCTTATTGGTGACATGAAGGCTCCAGACTGCGCCTCTGGTGTTGAGCATATATCATTTAGTAGAAACCAAGCAAATGCTAAATTAGAGGTCCAAATCCAAGTAATCGAGGTAAGAGTCTCCATGTACTGAAAAGCCAAAGATCAGTACTACTAGTACCAGGTAGTAGTAGAGGGCGCCTTGAAAAGCATTATCTGAACCTGGCCTAAGTGTATCCACTAGCCACTCCCAGGAGCTAATGTAAATAGTCAAGGTTGTGATAATAATATTGTGGAAACATCTCCAAGGATTGGCTGCCAATGCATCTTTCATTTTTTTATTAGCCTTTGACCAGTCGGCTGGACGATCCTGTCATACTTTGCAAGAAATTGATGAATGTGGAGTCATGTTCAGCATTCCAGTATACCAACAACTACACCATGTAGATACGGGCAAGTGACGACGATTATAGAGTCAACTAGCATGGAAAGGAACATACGCATCAGAGGTAAAATGTGTTTTCAATGAAGTTGCCTTGACTGACTACTTGTTAGCTAGAGACAATGGAGTCCTACAAAAGACCAGAGAAGAAACGGGCATTTGCTCCAGCACTCACCTCGATCAGTTTTGTTTACTGACCCAGCACTTCGCCGGCTATTGCTCCATTGCCGCCGGAGTCTCCACCGCGCGACCACAGCAACCGGGTTGGCCGTACGTCTTGTCTCTAGCCACTGAGATCGATCAGCCAGCTGTAAGCAAAGTAAGCTTCACTTGTTCAAGCATCTGTTTGTGTCATTCTTTTTTGCTTCTCTTCACGAACTGCATCCATCATCGAGCTCCTCTTTTACATAGGGACGTGAATAAAAGTCATGAGTGTGGCACATACGTACAGTAGCCAAGTCTTCCAGTTATTCTGAATGAAGCTTCCGAAGAACCTTGAGAGAAGGCAGATTTAGCTGCAAGTGAAACTAAATCGTTTTCAGGTAAATTACATAGCATAAAAATTCATCATGTTAATTGGATGCTCCAACGTTTTTCTGACTATCGAAATACCCACCTGAATCAGTTTCATGTTGTTTATGCATATGAAAATTGTACAGATCCCAACAGAGTAGCATATACAAGACAATGAAGAAAGACACAGTCGTTGGGCAACTTCTTCTGCTGCTCATAGCTTCCAGTGCTGCACGATCCGTCGTCAGCTCCACCCCTGGCAACGAAACAGACCGGCTTTCCCTGCTTGAATTTAAGAAGGCCATCCTCCTCGATCCGCAGCAAGCCTTGGTGTCCTGGAACGAGAGCACTCACCTCTGCGACTGGGAAGGCGTCACCTGCAGGGCAAAGGATCCGCGCCGTGTCGTCTCTTTTCACCTCGCGAACCGAGGATTAGTCGGGAAAATCTCTCCTTGGCTTGGCAACCTGACGTTCTTGAGAAATCTAGCACTGCCGACGAATGGTCTCACCGGACAAATCCCTTGGTCCCTAGGCAGCCTTCGTCGCCTCCAAACCCTCTACTTGAGTAACAACACTCTCCAGGGAAGCATCCCCAGCCTCACAAACTGTTCTAATCTCAAGGTTGTGTGGCTGAACAACAATGGTCTGACTGGGCAAGTCCCTGCAGATTTCCCTCCAAACATTCAAGAGCTGCAGCTTTCAGCGAATTCCATTGGTGGAACCATCCCTTCTTCTCTCGCCAATATCACAACGCTGAAGAAGATAAGCTTTGCGTCCAATCGTATCCATGGCAACATCCCTGATGAGCTTGCAAAGTTGGACAGGCTAGAGATTCTGTATGTGGGCAGTAATCAATTGGTAGGCAGGTTCCCACCTGCCATCCTCAACCTTTCTAGCCTCACTAGCCTTCAACTCAACAGCAATATGTTAAGTGGTGAGGTACCATCCAATCTGGGTAACTCTCTACCTAATCTCCAAATGCTCTCGCTCGCCCTGAACTTTTTTCATGGGCAAATCCCACATTCATTCGTAAATGCATCCGATCTACGCGTCTTGGATATATCAAGCAATAACTTTACTGGGATTGTGCCTAGCTCCATCAGCAGACTCTATAAACTTGTCAAGTTTAGTATCCAGATCAATAAAATCCAAGCACGCAACAAGCAAGAATGGGGGTTTGTGAGTAGCTTAGCTAATTCTACGGAGCTTCAAGTTTTATCGTTAGCGAGAAACCATCTAGAAGGTCAGGTGCCAAGTTCATTGAGTAACCTTTCCATTCATCTTCAGCATCTATATTTGGGACAAAATCAGTTGACAGGGAGTTTTCCTTCCGGCATAGCTAAACTTCCCAACCTGATCATTCTAGGATTGGATTACAATCGATTTACAGGTGTCGTACCACAATGGCTTGGAGCTTCCAAAAATTTGCAAAAGCTCAGCTTAGCCACCAACTCGTTTACAGGCAACATTCCTTCCTCCCTTTCAAATTTATCTCAATTAATAGAACTCCTTCTAGACACAAACCAATTCACTGGGAACATACCCACGAGTTTGGGACACCTTCAATCGCTTGCAACACTGAGCCTTTCCAATAATAATCTTCATGGTAGGGTACCAGAGGGGATCTTCAGAATCCCAACAATTGCACAAATCGGGTTATCGTCCAACAACCTTCATGGACATCTTCCTGCCGAAGTAGGCAAAGCCAAGCAGCTATGGATTTTGTTGCTTTCATCCAACAAGTTGTCTGGAGATATTCCCGGCACTTTGGGTGATTGCGAAAGTTTGGAAGACATTGAATTGGACAATAATATTTTCAACGGAAGCATCCCCTCTTCCTTTGGCAAGCTATTTAGCCTAAAAGTTCTCAACTTGTCATACAATAACCTAACTGGACTAATACCGGATTATCTTGGGAACCTTCAGCTTCTTAAACAACTAGATGTTTCATTCAACCATCTTGAGGGTAAGGTTCCAGTAAATGGAATATTCAAGAATGCAACTGCAACACATATTGATGGAAATCTAGGCCTTTGCGGCGGGGCAGCAGACTTACACTTGCCTGCATGTTCTGTTATGTCTTCAAATTCACCTAAACACAAGCTATATGTAGTACTCAAAGTAGCGATCCCACTCACTTGCATGCTTGTATTTGCTATGGTGGTCTTTGTCTCATTTCAATGGAGGAAGAACCACATGAGAAGATCTGCGCGTCTGTCTTCGCTCTCACTTGATAGCAAATTCCCCAAAGTATCGTATAAAGATCTTGCCAGAGCAACAGATGGATTCTCAGTATCCAATTTAATTGGTAAGGGAAGATATAGTTCTGTGTATAGAGGGGAAGAACTCCAGGAGGAAAATGTGGTCGCCATTAAAGTATTTTGCTTAGAAACAAGGGGAGCACAAAAGAGCTTCATTGCAGAGTGCAGTGCTTTGAGAAATGTTCGACACCGTAATCTAGTCCGTATCTTGACTGCATGTTCTAGCATTGATTCTAGTGGAAATGATTTCAAAGCACTAGTGTACGAGTTCATGCCAAAAGGGGATTTGCATAACTTGCTATACTCAACTGAAGACAATGGGAACTCTTCAAAATTAAGCTACATTTCACTAGCTCAAAGGTTAAGCCTTGTGGTGGATATATCAGATGCAGTAGCGTACCTGCACCATAACAACCACGGAAGTATTGTTCACTGTGATCTCAAACCTAGTAACGTTCTTCTGGATAATGACATGGTAGCTCATGTTGGAGATTTTGGACTCGCAAGGTTGCAAGTCTATCCCGAATCATCATCCTCTGTTGACCCAACATCAATTTCGTCAGTTGCGATAAGGGGAACCATAGGATACGTTGCTCCAGGTATTTTCCATTTTTTTTAAATGTTGTGTTTTTCTTCCAATTTAACTTCGAACTGTGAGTTTTTGACTGATCTCTTGATATATTCAATCTACAGAATACGGAGGGGGTGGTCAAGTTTCTACTGCCGCGGATGTTTACAGCTTTGGTGTCATTTTACTCGAAATATTCATCCGAAGGAGCCCGATAGATGACATGTTCAAAGATGGATTGAGCATTGCAAAGTATGCACAGATAAACTTTCCTGACAAGATGTTGCAGATTGTCGATCCACAACTGGCACAAGAGTTGTACTTCGCCAAGAAGCTCCAGTGGCTGATGAAAGTGCAGTGCATTGTTTACGTTCTGTGCTTGATGTTGGGCTTTGCTGCACGAAGTCATCTCCAAGTGAACGCATCAGCATGGATCAAGTGGCTGCCAAGCTGCATAGAATCAGGGACGCATCACACATAGAATCAGGGACACCAGGAACCTGAAGTGGTTCGACAAATGCAGCTCTGGACCCAAAAAAATTGCAAAAGAATTGTCTTGTAGAGCGAATGCCCCCCTGCTCTTTGTTCTTTAATATGTAAGCGGTCTAGTTGAAGAGAACAAAGATAAATGTACAGCTAATATTCCAAATGTAATCTCTTGTTTTCACTCTGTAGAAAATGTCTGTCAAAGTATATATACCATTTCTCCTTCATACAACATCGTGTGCTACTCAAGAATACACGATATGACCCCTAATACTTGTCTTCTATATTGTTACTAGTTTAGCTGGTAAAACAAAGATGTCCTTGTTTTGCATCGATGTCCTTCTATATCGTGTGCTCCTTCAGACATTAATCACTACCCTTGTTTTGCATCGAAATTGGTACAGAAGCAGAACACAACTAACCAATGGCCGCGGCTGTTCACGCCGAAGAGCAGGATGCCGGATCGGCACCTCTAGCCGTGGTTGTTCCCGCGGCAGACCTAGGATGCAGGGGCGGCGGCGCTGCGGGTTGCGTCAGGCGGCAGGGAAGCCTTGTTAGGTGGGTGGGTGCGTCCGGCGGCGCTGGTAGCCGATGTCCATCCTGATCTGGTATCGGCGGCGGCAGATTGCAGGGTGGCAGTGTAGTTGAATCTGATCGGAGGGGCTCTGTTGGTGTGTTAGGAGCATCTTCTGACAGCATCTATAGCCGAACGTGCAAATTTTCTGCTAGACGAGCAAACTTTCAGTTTTTGGCGGCTAAACCGGAACTGACCGAACGCGGGCATCGGCTTTAGTCGCGCATAAAATTTGGGAATCGGCCTTCTCGGCTTGCATATTTGCGCGACCACGACATCGGCTCGTAAAACCACCTTCCCCGCGCCGCGCGCACTGCCTCCCACCCGCGCTGCCATTTCCCGCCGGCGCCACCAGATGCCGACATCCCTGAGCCTCATCCACTCTCCTCCCACACCGTCCTCGTTCGCCGACGCTTTCCACCGGAACCTTGTAAATGTTGATAGTCTATTCTACTCCCTTCGTCCTAAAAAAATATCACAAATTTATCTACATTCATATGTATTTATACGCAAAATACGTCTAGATACATGTGAATCCAGACATACGTGACATCTTGAGGAAGTGTTATAATTTTGGTCACGTTTGACTTATTAAAAAATGTATACTTTTTTACCCGCAAAAAAAAATGTATACTTTATGGTATGGAAAGGAGAAAGCAGGATTAGGAGGCATCATGAAAGAACGAGCAATTTGCAATGTACAATCCTTTTGGATTGGCATCACATTAGAATTAGCAATATATGAAGTACGTAGCTAAGGTCACTTGTATACGAATATGTGCAAGTGATAATAGGTGATTAGGTACTTGAGTTCCTTTGGAGGGATGGAAGCTGATCATAGGTGACTAAAGACATTTGATTATTTTTTAGTTTCAAGTTATTAAATGATAAAATCATATGAGTTTACAGTTTTGAGGATGTGTATTGAGCGGAAATGTACTTTTCTTATTTTTGCCAAAGGAAATGTACTTTCATTAAACCCTAACAAACATAGTCAAACATGCCAGCATTTCTGCACAATGTTAAATACATGAATCTAGCAAATGCAACAATTGCTTTGTTTCATCTAAGTTCCAAAACATGGATGCGTCAGGCCTTTGAATTGTTTGCTCGAACAATGATTGATTTCTCTCCAAGCCACATTAGAAGATAAAAACAAGTATTGAAATTCTCCATTGCGATTCGTGACCATATGTGTTTAGTAGTACAAAGAATAAAAATAGAAAAAGAAGCATTTAGTTCCTCGGTTCATTAATACATGATTCCTAGAAAACGTGCAGTCAAACTTTATACTTTGACTGTGAAACACTGGTACTAAGTCCAAACCCGTCCAAACCCATCTAGGGTTACATCCCCTCGTCAGTGATGCCAGCGGTCCGCTCCGCCTCCGTTGGCCTTGGGGCCATGGAGGGGTGGTGGACCACGACACCTCGTCGGCGGGAGGGTTGTCGTTTCTTTTTAGGTCTTTTTCCAGTGTCTTCTGTAGGATGACGAGTCCGCGTCGTGTGACATCCCGCTAAAACCACTACTAGAAAATCGCTGTGTTTTTGTGCATTGCATCATCATGACCGCATGCTCATGTCATCATGCCACATTGCATTTGAGCATCGTCATCATCATCCATCTGTTTGTCTAAAACTATTTTCTAAAAACCTACTTTGATTTCTAAATATTCCCTCTGTCTTTATTTCAAATCAAAACCCCTGTCTCTCGCCCTCGTCTTTTAGTTGCCTAAAATTTATTTGCAAAAGTACTTTTAAAAATAAAAGTTAATAAAATGTTTTTACCGGGGAGGCCGCCAGCCTGCCAGGCCAAAAGCCCAGCAAGCCAGTAGCCTACTACCCGGTCCAAACAAAACCGGTCTAAGCCTAACCCCTATCCTAACCCTAACCCCCCACCTACCCCTTTTTCCCACCAATCTCCATCACCCAGCCGCACCCTCTCTCCCTCCCTAATCCACTGCCACCCCTGGCGCCAGGCGTGACACACCCAGCCGCCCACCAAACCTCCCCGCTCCCATCCTCTGCCAACCGGGACCCGCAGTGCCTTGGCCCCACCCCTGCCACTTCCACCCACCACCTCCTCCCCACACTCAACCCGCACCACACATACACGCATGTACCGCGCAGCAGCAGCGCGCGCGCAACCGCCTTGTCCTCACCACCCGGCAGCTTTCCGCCTGGCCCGCTCCCCCCCATGCGGCCAACCCCCGCCCCGCCCTGCCGTTTCCCGCCTCTCTCCCGCACACCCGCGTCACCCCTGGCCCCACCTCCCCACTACCGACAGCCCCGCCACCAACCGCCCGCCTCGGGATCTCCGCTCCCGACCCGGCCCCACCGACGCGCACCGATCCCATCCCCACCACGCTCCTCTCTCTCCCCATCCCCGCGTTCTCCTCTCCACCTTGCCGGCCCCGCCGCTGCGGGCGTGCTCTGCAGCAGCCCGGCCTCCTCGTCCGCGCCCCGCCTCCTTCCCCACTTCTCCTCCTCCACCGGGCCTCGTCGTCGCCCTGCCTCCCCGTCGGCCACCGGCCGCCGCCTCCCTCAAGACCGGCCACGCCCTCCCCTCCGTCGACCGCCCGACCACCGAGCTCCTTCCCGACCTGCTCGTCCCCGCCGCGCGAGTCCCTCCTCCCTCGCCTCGAGCCGCCCCTGCACCGCGACCCCCGCCGCCGAGCGCCTCTCGCCACCTCCGCCATGTCTCTGCGCCCCGCCGCCGGGCTCTGTCTCTGGCCAGCACCGTCAGTGCGTCCTCTGCCGTGGCACCGACGCGTGCGGGCCCGTCCCTGCATCTCCGGCCATCGTCGGTCGCCCAGGTCGTCGACCGCCTCGCCTTCCTCCTCCCTGCCTCGGCTCCTCCCCGAGCAGCGGCTCTGCCTCCACCTCGTCATGCAGCGAACGAAGCCGCCATAGCCCGGGTCGGCTCTGCCCCTGTCAAACGTCGCCCTACTCCTTGTGCCGTGCAGGGTGCCCGCAGATGGTAGTCCCTGTTTCTGCTCTGAGGCCTCTTTTTCTCACCCGCGAGCACACGTGTTTGTGCCTGTGTCTGTGTTTGTTGTTCCGCTCATGTGACCGAAAAGGAGTGAAGTGAGGCCGTGGCGATCAGCGTGTATCGCTGATTTTTCGTCGACAAGATCTTCTTGCCAACAAAGCCCTCGCCAAGGTCTACATCGAACGCCAAGATCTCCGCCGCGAAACTACAAGACCGTCGACATGACCCGAAGACCGCGGATGTGACAAGATCATCTCTCGGACGCCAAGTCCTTCGGCCTGGAAAACCGACGACCCGGCCAAGATCCGAAGACCGAACCCTGGCGCGCCAAGTTCTTTGACCCCGAGGACCGATCCATCGGATGCGACAAGACCTCCTTCTCGGAACCACCAAGTACTTCCTCTCAGACGCCAAGACCCAAACCTAGAGACCGCCAAGATCGCCACCGGAACGACAAGTACTTCACCCTGGATGCCAAGACCGACCCGATATGTGGACCCGACAAGATCTTCGCGATGACAAGATCAACACCGACCAGGGCGAATCCGATGAGCCCCCGACGCCAAACCAAGTCCTTCTTCCCGGATTCCGAACCCGATCCCCGTCGAACCCTGAGACCGGACCCCGAACCCTCGGAACCGAAGATCTTCCGAACCTAGATGTGTGAACCTTTTCCCGAGCCCCTATTTTATAAATACTATATATAACTGTTGCATATTAAATTGGACATGCTTGCATACATATCATGTGGGTTGGGGCATTATGCCGATTCACCTCATAATTAAATATGGACTCCATCTGCGGGATATCCTTGTCTTATTCCGGACTCCATTTAAATTTGTGTAGCGAACCGGTGCCATGTTTTGTCTTGCTAATCCAACATTTAAATTGCAGGGTTGTTAAATAACGTGAACCATTTAATTAATTGTCGGGACCCCGGTTCCGCTTAATATTGCCTAATTGCACCGCATCTGTGCCATGCCATACATCATATCATAATCATGCCCGGTCTTCTGCCGTAGTATTAAATAGTGCATCCGGTGTTTCTTTTAGTGCTTTGGTTCTTCGCGGATTAGGCCGATGAGTTGATGCGAGTATCAACAAGTTCTTCGGAAAATGAACCTTCAGCAGTGTTTCACAGGCGAGCATCTCTCCCCCTTCTACCTATTTTTGCATTTATAGTCTTTATTTCCTCCTGTTGATCTATTGCTATCCGTGTCGCAATGCTTTAGTTTCCGTGCACCAGTTATATCCCGTGCAGCCTCTATATTGCCTTGGACACCTCCTATTACCTGTGTTCGGTAGATAGTTGGCCTTGCGGGTCGTAGTTGCTTGCTCAGGTGCGATCGCGTGTTGTCAAGTACCACAGTTGTTGGAATGCTGGCAGATGTTTATGGTGGAGTTGATCATGACTTTAAATAAAACTATTGAAATGCTAGATATAACTAATGCAGAGGCATCGGTGGGCAATAGATGTTATTTGGTTCTTCCACGCTCACTTGTGTCCCGTAGGACCCCGAGTACTTGATACCTGTTCCTTGACTATTCGCACTATCCACATACGGGAGACTCTATGAAACCCCCTTAGCCAGAGCTTGATTCATTTCTTATTTCTTGGGGCCACAAAGTAGTTTGGGGTTTTATTACTATCATGTACTTATGCCATGCTTTACTGCTTTATTTACGATTGTGCGTGGAGCACCTGTACTGTTTAGGATTGCAGAGTGTTTTCGCGGTATCGACAAGCCCAGTCAAACTTTCGGGTTCCCAGTCGTTTACAGCCATTGGCGCAAACCTTGGGTCCATCTCGGAGCCGGCCAACTTCGTTGCGGGTAGCTTAATGGGGTGGCCCCCTGAAATATTTTATGAATCCTGTGATTGCTTTGTCGTGAAGGCCTCGTTGGGTTTTGATTTGGGTTTTCCGAGGTTGATCGTGTGTGTGTTGCTATTTGTGCACCCCTGCAGGGTAAATCTTTCTGAAATCCGTGTCCGTGGTTATGGACGACTTGGAGCACAATATCTCGATCATAGATAAGCATAACTAAAGTAGTGCTATAAATTTGACTTAATATGTGACTAGTAATCAACTCAAGTATAATGGAATGGATATTAAAAATGCCAACAGCTGGTGGATCTGGGTTGTTTCGTGACATGCTATACCTGCCTAGTAAGTATTGCAACTCCAATGGAATGTTATAAAAGTGCCAACAACTGCTAGGTTTTGGGATTCCTCAGGACAATTATATCTGACTAGTAAATGTTCCAACTAACACGGATTGGTTAATTAAAACTGCCCACTACTTATGCTTCAGGATGACTCATGCTATCTATATCTGACTAGTAAGTGCTTCAACTATAATGGAATGAATAAAACTGCCAACTGTGTGAGTTCCTCGGTTTGACTTCCTCGTTTGGTATCAAGGGGGAAATGCCAGGATGGGTATGATTGGTGTTAGTATCAGGTTGGATCCAAATAGGTCTTTCTTATCCCTCTCTAATAGCCGCCAGTTGTACCGAGTCACTATAGGTTGTTTAGTGCATGCTGCGTTGCCGCTTCAGTCCACCATACCTATGTAGGCGAGAGCCGCCGAATTATAGCCTCGCCGTGTACTGGCCTCAGTACTGACGCTCCTCTTTTTCCTTTGCCCTTTGTCGGCACCCCTTTTGTTTTAGCAGGTTTGAGATCGACGTCGTTAGCAGGGTTACCCTTCCGGCTTGGCCTGGGCAGGGTTATGGACGCCATTGGTTATTCTTCAGGGCTCTTAGCCCCATTTGCATCTTGTCCGTAGTCGGACGCTCTATCGTTTTCAAGGTGATTTGGATCTTTGTATTGTATAGCTGTATTCTTGACTCGTTGAGTCGCTGTTGTATATATATCTGTTCTGTGGGTCCCATCAAGGACTGTTGTGTAATGGTATTACTTCGTTTTCCACGCGCACGAAAGTGCCTGGTGGGCGTCCTTGAATCGTTTCTATGCGGGTTTGTCGGAAAGAGCAAAAACTTGCATATGGCCGATTTGAGGGCGTTACACGTTGCTCCAAGGGGGGCGACACGGACGAGCCCGTCGCCGTTGTACCTCACCTCCTCCTCTGTCATTCCCCTCGCTGCCACCAGGCGTAGCCGTGCGGGGGCCTCCGGTTGGTGCAGGACGGCGCCCTGGTCATTATTCTGGCGGAGTTGGGCGCCGGGGCGGCGACCCCTGGTCTTCTGCGAGGACGACGGTCGAGGCGGTTGTGTGGGTGGGCGGCAGCCCAAACCTTTCGTCGGCGGTTGGTCGTGTTGGATGGCGACATGCGATGGTGCTCTACCTTGCCCGCGGTGCAGTGGTACTCTGCGGTGACCCAGCATACCACTGCATGATGTAGTACACTATAGTCGTTGACATAACACCAATGAAATACCGTTCACCAGTATTTCATTCCTCAGAGTGGTACAACAGAAACACAGCAGGTCCAAGAAATGACTATAGATTACAAGTCGACTCTTTACAAAAGATTCAGAGAACACTCTAAGTGAAAGAGAGAGAAAGAACTTCTTACAAAGAAGAACCAGAAATAATAACTCAAAACTTTTTCGTAACTAAGACTAGTATCTAAACTAATTGACTTGCAATTGCTACTAAAGCAATGCTCTACAGAAGTAGGTTTTATGGCTAGAGTATCTACTTCTATCTAATCAGGAACTTCGTCTTCACTTCAGTTGATGTATATGTTGACTTTGTTGAAGAACTTGAGTTGTCGATGTAGGTTTCTTGAGCAGAAATTGATGTTGACGTCGTCTTCAACGGCTTAAAACCTAGCAAGGGTTAAGAAGGTACGGTTGAGTACGAGCGTACTTAGCAAGTTCACTAAAAATGAGTGTATGATGCACTATCTCTATAGCCACAGACCATAGGTCGTAGGCAATGCAGGTTTTCGTAAACATTTCTTCAAAGGTTGCTTTTATTCTGAAAACTATGTCCGACAGCTTTCACAGGTTAACCAGAACCTTCATGGGGTTCCTTTCCTGCCGCGTTCGTAGCTCCTTCCCGGAACAGAGAGTAACATGTCACAATTCTTACACTCTGTAGAGGTGCGTCACTTTTCCCACAAGAGACCTTAGCTTTGTTGCACAACCAGGCAGCTTATTTCTGTCCATAATTCCTTGATGTGGGGCCCAGTCTAAGATCCAAGCCAATCGCTGCCCTCTCCGCGACCCCACATGACACACGATCCCCCGAGACAACTACCCCGGTTACTCTTTGGGTAGCCTCTCGGAGACTCTGTACGTAGGTCTGTCTGGCGGTCACCATCAACTATGGTGAACTCAGACCTAGTTAGAGATGCACAGATAATCTAGACACCTAGCTCACGGGGAACAAAGGGGTCTCACCCATGTGCTGGATTCTCTGAAACTCCATGAGAAATCAACAACCTCACGATAAGGTCATACGTCCATGCGAAAGGGAGAAGATACATCTAACTTTCCCGTCCCATTCCAAGTCTTATGGTTGACGTGTTATATACGGCGCTAGAATCACTAGCGACATTGGTTGTTAACTCCTAGATATTATGTTCATTTACCACTGGAACTATATCAGTGGATTATTACCATCTGGTAAATAATCCATAATCATATTATTATGAAAATAGTGTTTTCTGACCTTTTTGGAATGCAGGTGATGACAACATTTGAGTTACAAGCATTTGATAGAAAATAACCAAAGGACATGAGCAAGTTGTGAACTTGCCTTTTGTGATTGCAAGATTATGCACTCACGGTCTTCAAGACAATAGAAGATCCAAATTCTGTAAATAGCATCATTGGTCCGGTAAGGACTAATGTTTAAAGAAGCAAGATGCAACAATGCATAAGTAGTGTAATGCAATTTGATAAATGCGAAACCCCGGAATAGTCGTATCTAATCTAGGGTTTAGAGTTTGTGATAAGTTCTTTAGAATGTGTTGCACTTTTATACCAGTTTCATACTTGTGCTTCTTATTAAGGCTTGTGAGAGTGTGTGAACAATAAGTAAATACAACAAGTAATATGCAATATTAAAACACCCAAATGGTATGGTATCTGAAATATTGCTTAAACAAGATTAAGACTCAATTAGAGATTTTAAAGAAGTGTTCGAGGTTTACTTTTAATGTTGCTTAAAAGAATAACCTTTGAGGAAAATATTACTTTACAAAGTAAAAAGTATTTAAATTTAAAGCTAACACTTTAAGGTTTTCTTATTAGCTAAGATTATTAAAGAGGAAAACACTACTACATTAAACAATCATAGTACAAGTAAATGCATTTACCTTTTTATCTTATAAATCAATGGTTAGACTTAATAAGCAAATAATAAGTATTACTTCAATTACTTTAGAATTTGGTTTAAATCTTTAAGTGGTTTTCTCAAACTAGTGAAAGAATTAGTAAATAAAAGTTTGGGGACATTACAAGTGCATAGGATTCTTGTGATAAACAATATACTATTTTAGTTGATTTTATAATTGGTAAAATGTTTTTAGGAAAATTAAAATACCCTTAATTTGAGATGATAGTTTTAGTAGTTACATTTTAAAATGGTTTTACCTATGTTACCTTCACTTAACATTAATTGACTTGTTATTACATTTTTAGACTTCAAACAAATAATGCTAAAGGAAATAGTAAAGATTTATATATATTTTTAAGGAATTTAAATAAAAGAAAAAGGTTTAAACTAGTTTTATTAAACCTTTACCTTTTATTTTACTTCAAAAGTGATATTTAATATTTTAGTGTGTAGATTTCATTTTTGTGATCATTTTGGTATATTATAAGTATTTTTGTGAATTTTAAATAATAAGATATGATTTTTACAAGTTTTATCACTTTATAAATACTTAATAAATACTAAATATTAGTTAAGTGATTGAAAAAGGTATTAAATAAAATAAATTTATAATCCTTTATTTTGTTTTTCTAAGATTTTTGATATATTATATTTATTTATATAAATTTTAAATAATAGAATATATTTATTAGGATTTATTCCTAATAGATTATTTACTAATAAATACTAATGATTTTATTTAAGTTGGAAAATAAAATATGATAATGGGTTTATATTATAGAATTTATTTTTCTGAACATTTTGATATATTATATATATATTTCTGAATTAGAAAACAAAAGATAGTGAATCTATAAGATTTAACCATTTTATTAAATTCCTAGAATTATATTTATAATTGAACTTAAACAGAAGGATAGTTTTTATACAACACCTAAATGTACCCAGGGTCACAGACAGGTGGGGTCTAGACCACATTGGCTGCCACGTGAGCAGAGACCAGTCCACCCGGTGACGTTGTAGAGGGTGACGTGGGTTTGACATCAACATGACATCAGCCCGGCCTCCACAGCCAGGGAACGGTCGCCGGCGGTGATGTAGGGCATCTCCACGGCTACGGTTTGGCGCGTTGGAACCAGGAGATGACGGTGAACAGGTTAGTGGCGGCGCCGCTCCGGAATGGTTACCGGAGAGCGGCCACCGACGACGGACAGTGGCGGCGGTGTCGGGTGGTAGTGGCAGGAACGACTAAGAAGGTATGGGAGATGAAGGAGAGGTGCACGAGCACAAGTAGCTCACCGGGAGGCTGAAGGGCATGATGGCAAGGCCGGAGAAGCAATGTAGTTGCAGCAATCGACGACGAGGCTGCGATGGCAGGCGAAATGCGAGGCTCGATTCCGGGCAAGAACGGCCTCCCCAGCCTGCGTAGCTACGCGAGGATGACGAGTGCGAGGTGGCGCGTCTCCCAGGCATCACCACGGAGCGAGGCGAGGTCGGAGACGACGAGGACAACAAGCTCCGGCGAGGTAGGTTTCAGTACAGAGAAAGAGGAAGAAAGCGAGCGAGGAGAAATGAGGAAAAGGATGAGCAAGAGCGTTGCGGCGGCGTACTTATCCCCTCCTGGTGATGGCAACACGAATCTAGACGAGACCTACGTCACGGCGGCGGAGCTCTGGCCAGCGAGCTTCCTGTGTGCGTATTGGTGACGACGACGGTCGTTTTGCAAGACACCCCTTGGCCAAAACTCTGGCTCAACCCGCGGTCTTTCTTCGGTCCCACCGGTCAGTCCGAGAGAAAAGGGAAGTTGGGGTGTTGTTGGGCTTTGGCCGAGCGAGCGAAAAGGAACTACTGCTGCTCCCGAGCGTTGATTAGGCGAGAAACTCCTCTGGGCCATGGGCCAAAGTGCCTGGCTGCCTTTTCCTTTTTCTTAATTTCAGTTTCTGTTTTCTTTGCTATTTATAAATTCACTTTAAATTTGATTTCTACAAAGATTTAAACATCCAGAGAATTGCAGGTTTATGAAAATTGTTGTATGATGCAATTATAACCTTTTTCTTTCTACTATTTATTGTATATTATATATTCATAACTATATGAAGAGTTCTAGTATTTAGTAAAGTAAATATAATTTAGGGTTTTAGGGATTTGTTTCTTATAATAAGATTTGCATAAAAATGATTTTGTAATCACTTGATAATTATAAAGGTAAAGATTTCAAATGGTGAGAAATACATATGTAATTCTATCCTTACTTAGCCTCACTTAAGAATTGGTATATATATATATATTATAGTGCTTTCAGTCTTGTGGTTCATAACAGGGTGATTTAAATTTCATGGTTCTCCATATTTGGATTTGCCAAATCCAATTCTACTTGGTTTGAAAACTTTAGAATTACCACAGAACACTTTTGGTCAGGTAATAATGAACCAATAATAATCATTGGTAGCGAACTACTAAGGTTTATTCAAATATAGGTACATAGGTTTGGAGAGGATTTAATAACCCATATTCAATTATAGATAGGGAAAAGGATCAAGGTTTAGGGATACTACTTCTAAATCTATGAGTGGGTTTGATATCTCCACATAGATAAGATGGTAGAATTGCTTCACTTAAGTGATCTTGATGGTATAAGAGACAAGGTCTTTATTAGGGTTTAAGACAATCAGGTAGACAAGGCTTCTCCAACACTCACCTAGTTCTATAATTACCTCTTGGAAACTTTAGTTGTCCAATAGGTATTGTTCAATAGTTACCTAGGAATAGGAAATGGTTTCACTATCCATTTGATTCTAGGGTCTTGAATAATACAGTAGACACGTGTCTTGTCATGGCTTGATATATTCTTGGTTAAGGCTTCTAAAGAATCCTTACCTTAATACCTCACCAAGGTTATCTTTAGATAAGGAATTCCTTTCCTAAATATACTCCATATATCTTTCTTATCTTATTAATAAAGATCACATCTTCCTGAATAAGACAATCATTTGATTCCACCATATCCAGCATCACATGATGACATGGTCATGTCACTTCAACAATACTCCATTCTTACCCCTAGTATATAACTCCTTTTAATTAACTACCATTGATACACTTATCATTGTAGCTACTGCTAACTCCATCCACTAACTTCCTGAAATCCATCTGGCAACTATATCCAAGGCTTCCAAGATTACAATCCTCACTGTAGATAACAAGGGATATCAATCTTCTAGAATAAGTATGGTTCTTCACCCATAATACAAGTTTGTTCTTGTATTAGCTTGATCAATCTACTATGCCTCCAACTACTTCATAAAACTTATGTTATATACTTCATCATACTCTAACTTGACTTCTCATGTTCAAGCTAGATGACTCAGCTTACCATGCTTTACCTGATTTGGTATACTCACAAGTCTTCTTCAACACCTAGTCATCTATTCCCAAGTGACTTGAGAATAATGACCACCATCATTTGATCAAACTAAGCTTAGGCTTGTAATTGTTTGATCAAAATCTATACTCAACTAAGTAGTAAACTTGTATTAGTCTCTCTATAGACTTATCTTGTTAAGCAAGCTTATTCTAAGTCTATATCCACTTGTCCTAACAAGATTGTTATCTAATGTACTAATACAACTAGCTTTCTCATAGCTCCTCAATTCCTAGCTCAACCCTTGAGTTTAGGTACTGCTTCTAGTTAACTCATGAGTGAGTTAACTCCTCCAACATCAAATGGTTTGATCTCCACTAAGGATCACATTCCATTGATGATGGTACACTCAACCATATCTAGTTATTCCTTCAGATTAATTTACTTAAGGTCTTTGAAACGTTTACATAATAGGTCAAAGCTAAAGGTTAACAAGTCAATGAGTGCTAGGTCAAGCATTGATCACATACATTGATGATCAATAGACACTAGGACTTGGTTAAATAGGAATGCCACCTCTTAACATCATATTAAGGATATATGCTAGATGGTATTGGATTGACTTCCTTTCTACTCTATCTGTGACAAGAGTTAATGTTTAAGAATTACCATGATACCCATGGTAAGAGTAACTATGGCAAACAAGTGTTTCAAGATTTAGTTATAGAGTTTCTTTTACTTAAGTTATGTACTTAAATTGCTATTCAAGGTTTGTGGTAGATAATACCTTGATATCATCTTTAGAACATTAAGTATTCATCCTTGAGTTGTGGTATGGAATACCATACAATGATCTCTAGAAGATCTAGTACTCCTTATTAAGTAGTGTGTTGTGACTTAGTTTTATTACATTTGATCTACCCTTAGATCATATTATATTACCCAAAGATAATGTTTTATCAAAGATCATATTGAAACTTATCACAGTCAACTTGATGATCTACTTCAGTTCCACCAAGTTAAGAGAAGCTTCAATCACTTTGACAAGTTTTATTTAAAAGCGTGAAAATTAACCGGATTTTCTATGCATGAATGCAGTGCACACACCTGTGTTCAGCTTATTTCTAAGCTCTAATGTTGGGATGTTACAAACTCTCCCCCTTAAAATAAACTTCGTCCTCAAAGTTCGTACTCTCTTGCGTTTCAGAATGAGGTATTGAGTGGTGTTGATCATGACATTACTCAACTCCATGGTGATCACATTTGGGGATAGTTGGGGTATCCCGTATCCAGATCTTTTTCGATGAATCCACTTCATACTTGGCAACGTTCAACTATCGTTTCCAATAGGTAGCATAACTCCTTCTACTATAATTCCTTGGGTTTATGTACTTACAGTCTTGTTTAGAATTGGTTGTGGACACATTTTGTCCATTCCAATACGATTTTCCTACTACTATATACTAGACTATTTTAGTAGGATCTCCTCCTTCTTAAGGACAACTTACCAGCTATTTCCCCTTTATAACTAGTCCACTAGGGTTAAACAGTTATATCTCCTTCGATCTTTCATCCGGACATACTTTAGAGAGTACTCTTATACAGATGATTTCTTATAACCTTATGGGAATAAGACTTAACCTCATCATAACTTAGTACTTCTTCTCCAACCTTTAGTCAAAAAGTTAGTCAACAATACTTCAGTGTTTATTGTCTACTCTCCCCCTTGGGTTTTCTAATGGTCTCTAATCTGTAAGTATAATATACATTAACTCGATAGTAAGGATATTGGTTTTTGTCTAGCTTATACTTTATCTCTATAAGGCTTCACGAAAGAATTTACGGTACACCCACACAGTTGTGATCTCCGAAATGAATCTTCCGACACTATTTGTATTACTTCTAACCTTGGACATTTTCTCTTTAGTAAGCCCGATCTTACGAAGCGTCTCGAAAGACGAACTTTTAATTTCATACTTCCTTAGGTCTAACTTAACTTAGGCCAAGTTTTATGCTCTTTAGATTACACAAAGATGACCTAATTAGCTAAACCACTAGGCTACCAGCTACGAGTACCAACTACGGATACCTGCTGCGGATCCTCCTAGGTGTATGGATTAGCCTACGGATTTTTGACTTACTATTAGCATTCTCTCCGAGTTGTCATAGCTTGAATACCACTTTTGTTTCAAAACTACTTCCTTGCACCCTTTGATGTTACTTCCATGAACTTGGTACAACTACTGCATTAGTGTATGAGCAACACCACCTATCATGAGTGAACTTAAGTTCATTCCTTTATGTTGCTCCACATTTTTTTCACTAATATTTCTTCTTGTTGCCAACTAATAATAAGTTGGGATTGATCCATCCTTAAAAATAGTGTTGATACTCCTTATATTTGGCTTTACTCTTCATGCAAGTCTTCTTCTTGATCTTCAGAACTCGTCACTACCTTACACGAATTCCCTTTTCTACCTAGGTATATGACATCAATTAATAACTTGATGATGCAACATGCATTTGCACATCAAGTCAAACTTCATGCACAGATCTAGTCAATCAAGAAGATGCAAGAAAAACCAAGAAATCCAAATGTGGTACATATAACACACATCATTCCAAGCCCGGAATATAATAGTTGAGTATAATACCTCTAGAATTCAGGCTTAGCTGTGTAGTATATGACACCTCCTAGTATAGGTTTACTTTGTGTTACTTAGCACTTAGGGTTTAAACTACTCTTTGTCTCATTATTTACCCAAACTGCCCAATTGCAACAGGATAATTTTGAGCAAAGTGGTCTCACTTTTGTTCTGAAAAACCACTTACCTTTCCTTTAGGACTATGAAAGACTACCAACTTTCCATTCTATCGTAAACTATCCTCACATGATCTCTCAAAACTACTAACAACATTGTAGGTACTACCTTAATCCAATAAATATCATAATATTATAATATCTATGACTTCTATCATAGACCTACACTGTTCTTTACTTACTGTTACTACAAGATTAGTTACCAAGTACTTGTCCTACTTATAGACTTATCATGGTCTCGGAGCTATTCTCACCACGACCTTGTTAAGAATTACCTAGTCATCATGATTAAAGAGATAATCTCACCATGACGACTCTTCTTCTTAGCTTACTATTAATGATTCTTAACAAAATTCTACTCCATCACATGTAATTCTCAAGTGAATGCCACATGATTTACTTCCAACTGTATCTATACATACTCTGATGGTCTACCCTGTATGGTATAGTGGTATTAACTAGTGATAAAATTCTGCTACTTTGCAGGGGTTCTAAATTTAGACTCCATCACTAATACTACTCAACATGATATCCTAATCTTTGTTGTAATCTTCTTTGATATTTTAACTTACGTAAGATATCTTAGTGGTGTTATACCTATTTAGATCAACACTAAAATAACATTTCTCTAGAGAATACATATAAGTAATCCTTAAGAAAGATGATAAGAAAATCAAACTTAAGTGTGACAACATTTATCCTCAAGTGGATACTCATCACAAGTTTTGGTTTAGATAAGATGGCTCCTGTAGTCACTATCCAACCTACAGATATTCCTAAAAGGGTTTTAATCCTGAGGTCAAAGCATATGTTCTGATACCAGCTGCGGTGACCCAACATACCACTGCATGATGGTACATTATAGTCATTGACATAACACCAATGAAACACCGTTCACCAATATTACATCCCTCAGAGTGGTACAACATAAACATAGCAAGTCCAAGACATGACTATAGATTACAAGTCGACTCTTTACAAAAGATCCAGAGAACAGTCTAGGTGAAAGAGAGAGAACTTCTTACAAAGAAGAAGCAAAAATAACAACTCAGAACTTTCTAGTAACTAACACTAGTATCTAAATTAATTGACTTGCAATTGCTACTAAAGCAATGCTCTACAGAAGTAGGTTTTATGGCTAGAGTATCTACTCCTATCTAATCAGGAACTTCGTCTTCACTTCAGTTGATGTATATGTTGACTTCCTTGACTTTATTGAAGAACTTGAGTTGTCGATGATGGTTTCTTGAGCAGAAATTGATGTTGACGTCGTCTTCAACGGCTTAAAACCTAGCAAGGGTTAAGAAGGTATGGTTGAGTATGAGCGTACTCAGCAAGTTCACTAAAAAGGAGTGTATGATGCACTATCTCTACAGGCACAGACCATAGGTCGTAGGAAATGCAGGTTTTCGTAAACATTTCTTCAAAGGTTGCTTTTATTCTGAAAACTATGTCCGACAGCCTTCACAGGTTGACCAAAACCTTCATGGGGTTCCTTTCCTGCCACGTTCATAGCTCCTTCCTAGAACAGTGAGTAACATGTCACAATTCTTACACTCTGCAGAGGTGCATTACTTTTCCCACAAGAGACCTTAGCTTTGTTGGACAACCGGGCAGCTTATTCCCGTCCACAATTCCTTGATGTGGGGCCCAATCTAAGATCCAAGCCAATCGCTTCCCTCTCCGCGACCCCGCATGAGACACGATCCTCCGAGACAACTACCATAGTTACTCTTTGGGTAGCCTCTCGGAGACTCCGTATGCAGGTCTGTCTGGCGGTCACGATCAACTATGCTGAACTCAGACCCAGTCAGAGATGCACAAATAATCTAGAAACCTAGCTCGCGGGGAACTAAGGGGTCCCACACATGTGCTGGATTCTCTGGAACTCCACGAGAAATGAATAGCCTCACGATAAGGTCATCCGTCCATGCGAAAGGGAGAAGATATAGCTGGCTTTCTCGTCCCATTCCAAGTCTTATGGTTGACGCGTAATATACGGCGCTAGAATCACTAGCGACATTGGTTGTTAAGTCCTAGATATTATGTTCCTTTACCACTGGAACTGTAACAGTAGATTATTACAATCTGGTAAATAATCCATAATCATATTATTATGACAATAGTGTTTTCTAACATTTTTGGAATGTAGGTGATGACAACATTTGAGTTACAAGCATTTGATAGAAAATAATAAAAGGACATGAGCAAGTTGTGAACTTGCCTTTTGTGATTGCAAGATTATGCACTCACGGTCTTCAAGACAATAGAAGATCCAAATTCTATAAATAGCATCATTGGTTTGGTAAAGACTAATGTTTAAAGAAGCAAGATGCAACAATGCATAAGTAATGTAATGCAATTTGATAAATGCAAAACCCCAGAATAGTCGTATCTAATCTAGGGTTTAGAGTTTGTGATGAGTTCTTTGGAATGTGTTACACTGTAATACTAGTTTCACACTTGTGCTTCTTATTAAGGCTTGTGAGAGTGTGTGAACAATAAGTAAATACAACAAGTAATATGCAATATTAAAACACTCAAATGGTATGGTATCTGAAATATTGCTTAAACAAGATTAAGAATCAATTAGAGCTTTTAAAGAAGTGTTCAAGGTTTACTTTTAATGTTGCATAAAAGAATAACCTTTGAGGAAAATATTACTTTACAAAGTAAAAAGTATTTAAACTTAAAGCTAACACTTTAGGGTTTTCTTATTATCTAAGATTATTAAAGAGGAAAACACTACTATATTAAACAATCATAGTACAAGGAAATGCATTTACCTTTTTATCTTATAAATCAATGGTTAAACTTAATAAGCAAATAATAGGTATTACTTCAATTAATTTAGAATTTGGTTTAAATCTTTAAGTGGTTTTCTCAAACTAGTGAAATAATTAGTAAATAAAAGTTTGGTGACATTACAAGTGCATAGGATTCTTGTGATAAACAATATACTATTTTAGTTGATTTTATAATTGGTAAAATCTTTTTAGGAAAATTAAAATACCCTTAATTTGAGATGATAGTTTTAGTAGTTACATTTTAAAATGGTTTTACCTATGTTACCTTCACTTAACATTAATTGACTTGTCATTACATTTTTAGACTTCAAACAAATAATGCTAAAGGCAAAAGTAAAGATTTATATATATTTTTAAGGAATTTATATAAAAGAAAAAGGTTTAAACTAGTTTTATCAAACCTTTACCTTTTATTTTACTTCAAAAGTGAGAGTTAATATTTTTAGTGTGTAGATTTCATTTTTGTGATCATTTTGGTATATTATAAGTATTTTTGTGAATTTGAAATAATAAGATATGATTTTTACAAGTTTTATCACTTTATAAATACTTAATAAATACTAAATATTAGTTAAGTGATAGAAAAAGGTATTAAATAAAATAAATTTATAATCCTTTATTTTGTTTTTCTAAGATTTTTGATATATTATATTTATTTTTATAAATTTTAAATAATAGAATATATTTATTAGGATTTATTCCTAATAGATTATTTACTAATAAATACTAGTGATTTTATTTAAGTTGGAAAATAAAATATGATAATAGGTTTATATTATAGAATTTATTTTTCTGAACATTTTGATATATTATATATATTTTTGAATTATAAAACAAAATATATTGAATTTATAAGATTTAAACATTTTATTAAATTCCTGGAATTATATTTATAATTGAACTTAAAGAGAAGGATACTTTATATATAACACCTAAATCTACCCAGGGTCACAGACATGTGGGGTATGGACCACGTTGGCTACAACGTGAGCAGAGACCAGTCCACCCGGCGATGTGGCAGAGGGTGACGTGGGTATGACATCAACATGACGTCAGCCCGGCCTCCACCGCCAGGGAACGGTCGCCGTCGGCGATATAGGGCATCCTCATGGCTACGTTTGGCGCGTTGGAACCAGGATACGATGGTGAATAGGTTAGTGGCAGCGCCGCTCCGGAATAGTCACTAGAGAGCGGCCACCGACGACGGACAGCGGCGTCGGTGTCGGGTGGCTGTAACGGGAACAACTGAGAAGGTATGGGAGATGAAGGAGAGGTGCACGAGGACGATTAGCTCATCGGGATGCCGAAGGGTGTGATGGAGAGGCCGGATAAGCACTATAGTGGCGGCAAATGACGATGAGGCTGCAACGGCCGGGGAGATGCGAGGCTCGATTCCGGGCAAGAACGGCCTCCCCAGCCTGCGTAGCTACGCGAGGATGACGAGTGCGAGGTGGCGCGTCTCCCAAGCATCACCATGGAGCGAGGCAAGGTCGGAGACGACGAGGACAACAAGCTCCGGCGAGGTAGGTTTCAGTACAGAGAGAGAGGAAGAAAGCGAGCGGGGGGGAATGAGGATAAGGATGAGCGAGAGCGTTGCGGTGGCGTACTTATCCCCTGCTAGTGACGGCAACACGGATCTAGACGAGACTTACGTCATGGCACGGCGGACGGTGGAGCTCCGGCCAGCGAGCTGCCTATGTGCGTATTGGTGACAACGACGGTCGTTTTGCAATAAACCCCTTGGCCAAAACTCTGGCTCAACCCGTGGTCCTTCTTCGGTCCCACCGGTCAGTTAGAGAGAAAAGGGAAGTTGGGATGTTGTTGGTCTTTGGCCGAGCGAGCGAAAAGGAACTACTGCTGCTTGCGAGCATTGATTAGGCGAGGAACTACTCTGGGCCGTGGGCCAAAGTGGCTGGCTACCTTTTCCTTTTTCTTAATTTCAGTTTCTGTTTTCTTTGCTATTTATAAATTCACTTTAAATTTGATTTCTACAAAGATTTAAACATCCAGAGAATTGCAGGTTTACGCAAATTGTTGTATGAAGCAATTATAACCTTTTTCTTTCTACTATTTATTGTATATTATATATTCATAACTATATGAAGAGTTCTAGTATTTAGTAAAGTAAATATAATTTAGGGTTTTAGGGATTTGTTTCTTACAATAAGATTTGCATAAAAATGATTTTGTAATCACTTTATAATTATAAAGGTAAAGATTTAAAATGGTGAGAAATACATATGTAATTCTATCCTTACTTAGCCTCACTTAAGAATTGATATATATATATATATATATTATAGTGCTTTCAGTCTTGTGGTTCATAATAGGGTGATTTAAATTTCATGGTTCTCCATATTTGGATTTGCCAAATCCAATTCTACTTGGTTTGAAAACTTTAAAATAACCACAAAACACTTTTGGTTAGGTAATAATGAACCAATAACAATCATTGGTAGAGAACTACTAAGTTTTATTCAAATATAGGTACATAGGTTTTGAGAGGATTTAATAACCCATATTCAATTATAGATAGGGACAAGGATCAAGGTTTAGGGATACTACTTCTAAATCTATGAGTGGGTTTGATATCTCCACATAGAGTAAGATGGTAGAATTGCTTCACTTAAGTGATCTTGATGGTATAAGAGACTAGGTCTTTATTAGGGTTTAAGACAATCCGGTAGACAAGGCTTCTCAAACACTCACCTGGTTCTCTAATTACCTCTTGGAAACTTTAGTTGTCCAAGAGGTATTGTTCAATAGTTACCTAGGAATAGGAAATTGTTTCACTATCCATTTGATTCTAGGGTCTTGAATAATACAGTAGACATGGGTCTTGTCATACCTTGATATATTCTTGGTTAAGGCTTCTAAAGAATCCTTACCTTAATACCTCACCAAGGTTATCTTTAGATAAGGAATTCCTTTCCTAAATATACTCCATATATCTTTCTTATCTTATTCACAAAGATCACATCTTCCTGAATAAGACAATCATATGATTCCACCATATCCATCATCACATGATGACATGGTCATGTCACTTCAACAATACTCCATTCTTACCCCTAGTATATAACTCCTCTTAATTAACTACCATTGATACACCTATCATTGTAGCTACTGCTAACTCCATCTACTAACTTCCTAAAATCCATCTGGCAACTATATCCAAGGCTTACAAGATTACAATCCTCACTATAGATAACAAGGGATATCAATCTTCTAGAATAAGTATGGTTCTTCACGCATAATACAAGTTTGTTCTTGTATTAGCTTGATCAATCTACTATGCCTCCAACTACTTCATAAAACTTATGTTATATACTTCATCATACTCTAGCTTGACTTATCATGTTCAAGATAGATGACTCAGCTTACCAGGCTTTACCTGATTTGGTATACTCACAAGTCTTCTTCAACACCTAGTCATCTATTCCCATGCGACTTGAGAATAATGGCCACCATCATTTGATCAAACTAAGCATAGGCTTCTAATTGTTTGATCAAAATCTATACTCACCTAAGTAGTAAACTTGTATTAGTCTCTCTATAGACTTATCTTGTTAAGCAAGCTTATTCTAAGTCTATATCCACTTGTCGTAACAAGATTGTAATCTAATGTACTAATACAACTAGCTTTCTCATAGCTCCTCAATTACTAGCTCAACCCTTGAGTTTAGGTACTGCTTCTTGTTAACTCATGAGTGAGTTAACTCCTCCAACATCAAATGGTTTGATCTCCACTAAGGATCACATTCCATTGATGATGGTACACTCAACCATATCTAGTTCTTCCTTCAAATTAATTTACTGAAGGTCTTTGAAAGGTTAACATAATAGGTCAAAGCTAAAGGTTAACAAGTTAATGAGTGCTTGGTTAAGCATTGATGATCAATAGACACTAGGACTTGGTTAAATAGGAATGTCACCTCTTAACATCATATTAAGGATATATGCTGGATGGTCTTGGCTTGACTTCCTTTCTACTCTATCTGTGACAAGAGTTAATGTTTAAGAACTACCATGATACCCATGGTAAGAATAACTATGGCAAACAAGTGTTTCAAGATTTAGTTATAGAGTTTATTTTGCTTAAGTTATGTACTTAAATTGCTATTCAAGGTTTGTGGTAGATAATACCTTGATATCATCTTTAGAACATTAAGTATTCATCCTTGAGTTGTGGTATGGAATACCATATAATGATCTCTAGAAGATCTAGTACTCCTTATTAAGAAGTGTGTTGTGACTTTGTTTTATTACATTTGATCTACCCTTAGATCAAATTATATTACCCAAAGATAAGGTTTTAGCAAAGGTCATATTGAAACTTATCGCAGTAAACTTGATGATCTACTTCAGTTCCACCAAGTTAAGAGAAGCTTCAAGCACTTTAACAAGTTTTATTTAAAAGCGCAAAAATTAACTGGATTTCCTATGCATGAATGCAGTGCACACACCTGTGTTCAACTTATTTCTAAGCTCTAATGCTGGGATGTTACAAACTCTCCCCCTTAAAATAAACTTTGTCCCCGAAGTTTGTACTCTCTTGCATTTCGGAATGAGGTATTGACTGGTGTTGATCACGACATTACTCAAATCCATGGTGATCACATTTGGGGATAATTGGGGTATCATGTAAGCAGATCTTTTTCCATGAATCGACTTCATACTTGGCAATGTTCAACTATCGTTTCCAATAGGTAGCATAACTCCTTCTACTATAATCCCTTGGGTTTATGTCCTTACAGTCTTGTTTAGAATTGGTTGTGGACACATTTTGTCCATTCCAATACGATTTTCCTACTACTATATACTAGACTATTTTAGTAGGATCTCCTCCTTCTTAAGGACAACTTTCCAGCTGTTTCCCCTTTATAACTAGTCCACTAGGGTTAAACAGTTATATCTCCTTCGATCTTACATCCGGACATACTCTAGAGAGTACTCTTATACAGATGATTTCTTATTACCTTATGAGAATAAGGCTTAACCTCATCATAACTTAGTACTTCTTCTCCAACCTTTAGTCAAAAAGTTAGTCAACAATACTTCAGTGTTTATTGTCTACTCTCCCCCTTGGGTTTTCTAATGGTCTCTAATCTGTAAGTATAATATACATTAACTCGATAGTAAGGATATTGGTTTTTGTCTAGCTTATACTTTATCTCTTTAAGGCTTCACGAAAGAATTTATGGTACACCCACATAGTTGTGGATCTCCGAAATGAATCTTTCGACACTATTTGTATTACTTCTAACCTTTTGGACATTTTTGCTTTAGTAAGCCCGATCTTATGAAGCGTCTCAGAAGACAATCTTTTAATTTCATACTTTCGTAGGTCTAACTTAACTTAGGCCAAGTTTTATACTCTTTAGATTACACAAAGATGACCTAATTAACTAAACCGTTAGGATACCAGCTATGGATACCAACTACGGATACCAGCTGCGGATCCTCCTAGGTGTACGAATTAGCCTAATTTTCGACTTACTATTGGCCTTCTCTCCGAGTTGTCAGAGCTTGAATACCACTTTTGTTTCAAAACTACTTCCTTACACCCTTTGATGTTACTTCCATGAACTTGGTACAACTACTACATTAGCTTCTGAGCAACACCACCAGCCTTGAGTGAACTTAAGTTCATTCCTTTATGTTGCTCCACATTTTTTTCACTAATATTTCTTCTTGTTTCCAACTAATAATAAGTTGGGTTTGATCCATCCTTAAAAATAGTGTTGATACTCCTTATATTTGGCTTTACTCTTCATGCAAGTCTTCTTCTTGATCTTCGGAACTCGTCACTCCCTTACACGAATTCCCTGTTATACCTAGGTCTATGACATCAAGTAATAACTTGATGATGCAACATGCATTTGCACATCAAGTCAAACTTCATGCACAGATCTAGTCAATCAAGAAGATGCAAGAAAAACCAAGAAATCCAAATATGGTACATATAACAAACATCATTCCAAGACCGGAATATAATAGTTGAGTATAATACCTCTAGAATTCAGGCTTAGCTGTGTAGTATATGACACCTCCTAGTATAGGTTTACTTTGTGTTACTTAGCACTTAGGGTTTAAACTACTCTTCGTCTCATTATTTACCCAAACTACTGTCAACACCCAGATTTTTAATCCCAGATGCCTGTTATGTCATACATCGCAATCCCAGGATTACCATTTTTGCGAGACATAATAGATTGGATATCACAGTACATCATCCATTACAAACCAATATAAGGTCTTACACGAATAAAGGATCTCATGATCCAGTCTTAATACAACAAGCAGCGGAATAAATAATAAGCGTAGCGATGGGGTCCATCTTCAGGGGCATAGGCAATGATGACAAAGGCAGATAGTCCTAGTTATCATAGCCGTCCTGCTGTCCGTCATCTTGGTAGTCTCCTTCATAGTCTGGCCATAGGGACAAAAGCCATGAGTACTCTTTAAGTACTCGCAAACTACCACTAACAAGTAAGATAGTGCTACGGGGAAAATGTGAACTCTATGTTTATTTGTAAAGTTAAGTTTGAAACCTAAGCTGAGTTCAGAAACAAAGAAAGAAAAAATAAAGTTCTAGAATAACTTAAGTTGGGAAGCTAGGGTCATAGTCACAACTCTGTTGTGGTCAAGTCAAGATTCATCAGTCATCTCATAAGTCATTTTGAAAACACCTGACAACGAAACAATATGGCCACTCCAACTGTCCATAACCACGGACACGGCTATTCGAATAGTTTGACACTCTATAGAGGTGGTACACTTTCACCTCGAGATTCGATACATCTGTCAGGGATAACCCTGAATCATCATACTTAGTATGCATATAATCAAACATAACCTTCCCTTTACACACCCTAGTATAAACACCTCTCCTATGAGCATGGCCTCCCAACCATGACCATCTGTCATCTTGGGCACTCCATAGGTGGACAACATTGAGAGGTAGCCTCAGCTCAAACCTCTCCCACGAGGGAAATAATACTAATGCATATAAACTTCCGGCTAAGCCTTACCCAATTCAGGTATTGTGGTTGTACGGTAAAATTAGAACGGTATCGCATTCGAATCCAACCATCAGTTTTTGTAAAAGGGTTAAGGCTCATGCCTCAACATTTTCATCATCATAAACCATTTGTGTTTCTCAACACATGTCAAAACATCTCAATAGAATGACTCATCATTCCAAGGTTTTCACAATTCATTTTCACCAAGTATTCCCATCTAAAGTGACTCAAGTTTTAATTTAGCTCTAAACTACTAAGTTAAGAGTGTTCACTAAAGTAGGATGCTAAGATCAATCTCATGCCATAGAATCGCATCTAAAGTTATCTAGATAGGTCAAGTTTAATACTTTTTATGCTACCTTCAAAACAAGTAAAGGACTTTGGTAAAGTAAAGTAAGTAAAAAGCTTGAAAGTAAAACTTGGGGTAAGTAGTGTTCAAAGTGGTATAACCAAAGCATGCCTAATGCATCCTGCTTAGATTATCTAACTTAATTCTAGTTTGCTAACAATAGCTTGCTTGGTTAATGATGGCTTGCTAGTATAATACTTGCAAGTGTTAGCTTGCCTTGGTTGGTGCAGTGGTTGAAGTTTTCTTCCCCCTCTTCTTGGTAGAACTCCTCCTCCTCGAAAGCTTGGTCGGTACCATCGCCTATAAATACATACGGAGTACACAATCACAAAACAATACTTAACTAAGCTACTTAGCACTCTAAGGCACACATTTGATGATCTATTATCATCACAAGCATCACAAGGTTTTATTAGCTAGCTTCATTCTTTTATTTAACAAAAGTAATTTCTACTCATTGAAAAATAACTAAGGTTTAATATTCACCAATTAAAATATGGGATCATGTGGACACATGTCATCACCACATATTCTAACATATGGTAATGTGATTTAAAGGTTGGATCACATTTAAATAAGTTTAAGTTTAATATTTAATGATTTAAAGTGACTAGAAATGCCTATATAGTATTATTTTGGTACTAGTCCAAAGTCACTGCATGCAAACCTTAATATTATTACATATTCGGATAGGTATGGTTAAATGAGATTTTTGAGAGTTGGAATCAACTCAAAATCTATTATGGTTGATTTTATAAAAATGTTTGAATGTGCAAAAGCTTCTATCTTGTTATTTTTACTAGGAGAGATCTCTAACTCTAAATGAATTAAATCCAACGGGCTTGGATAGATCTTTCCAGTAGCTTTCTAACAAAATTTGAATCAGTCAATTTGGTTTAGTACATCTTCTTGAATTGATTTTTAAACTAAGGGACAGAAGTGAGTTCAAACTTAAATAGAAAAATCCACATTTGAACTAACTGGGTCGCGCGGGAAAACTAATGGGCTGGCCTAGTGGCGCTCAGCGGCGCAGAGGGAGGCTGACAGGTTGGTCCCGCTTGTCAGCGAGACTTCAAACCCGAAACGGTATCTACCAATCTGGGCCACACGATTAGAACAGAGATCGACGTCTCACAGTCGTTGTCGACAACATACTCGTTGCCGACGAGACCGAACCCTAAACGGCCAGCAGGGGTCTACCGGGGACGTACCAGGGCTCCAGCTACTGCAGCGAGGCGGGCAAACGAACTGGTGGATGACGGCGAGCTCAGGCGAGGTCGTGGCAGGGGCTGCGATGGACGGAATCAACGATAGTGTCTCCTCCTCTGCAGCGGCAAGCTCCGGCAAAATTCCGGCGAACTATGGCTCGAGCGGCTCCGACGAGAGGTGGGGAAGTATCAGTGATGAGAGGGGAGTGGAGTGGTGTGAGGAATGCGTGCTGGGGTGGCCTCCTTTTATAGGTCGACGAGGGGACTGAACGGGATGGGCTGGCGACTCCGGCGAGGGCTGCATAGCGTGCTATCATTGTGGCTAGAGGTAGGGGACGGTGGCCTACCTCCTGGCGGTGCTCTACGGATTAAATGTGCGGCTAGGGGCGGTGGCATTTCGTCGGGAGCGTCCCGCGCTCTGTGAGACAGAGGCGGTGCTCGACGCGGCGCACGTCGACTGCGGGTCGCGCGGCGGCGCACGACCGTGTCTGGCGGTCTGCTGGGGTCGAGGCGGAGCGGCGTGCACGGTATTGGGTCGAGGGGCGGTCTAAGGCGCGCTGGCGGTGAATGCGCTCTGGCGCGCTCTGGCTGCACGCAGAGAGAATGGGCGGCAAGGCTGGGGAGTGGTCTAGTGGCTGGCAGTGGTCGTGGGGTGGACCATAGGCGGCGGTAGGGTGGCGCCTAGCTTCCTGGAACGGCGGAGAGGGGCTGGCGGTCTGTTGCTGCATTGGCAACGTTGGCCGGCGAGCATGGCATCGGGGCGGCGTTGCACTGGCGCCAAGGGCTAGAACTAGGGTGGGTTTTTGTCTGGTTGGGCTCAAGGGAGACAAGAGTGATCAATGCAATTCAAATTGCTCGACAAGAATGGATCAAAAACAGTAATAGTTAGGCCAAATGGATTCTGTCTGCAAGGTGTTCGATACAATGGCCGCATGAGAAAAGTTTTTGAATTTTGGGTTGAATTTTGGTGGAGTTGTTGATCACACGCTTGAGCATCTCTGGTTGCTTGGGTTTTGAAAATGAAGTTCATTTGAGTGGTTTTTGAAATAGTGTGATCTTGATACCTACACTAGATTCAATTTTCAAATGCCATTTAAAATTAGAGTTTGAAAGTTTTTGGTAGATCACAAAGTGGGCCTTGGTACATCACTACATTTACTAGCAAGGGGTGCAAAGATCCACATTTGTTTCTGTTAAGAATTGAGTCCTAGGAATAGCCAAAGTAGGCATGTTGATTAAAATGGCACAAATGACCATTTGCTTATTTTATTCATTTTGATTTGTTTTTCTTTGGGATTTGTTTGGGAATGATCTAGATGATGTTTATTTCACCTAAGAATCATTTTACAATCAATGGATCACTTAATCATGGCAATTCAAATCAACTCCTATTTATATGCACACACACATGAAAGCTTTAATATTTTTAAAGGGAAAAGTTTTTGTTAACCCTAATTTTGATGATTTGGATCTTAATAACCTTGGATTAAAGTTTTGGGATGTTACAAACCTTCCCCCTTAAACAAAAATCTCGTCCCGAGATTTACGAAAGAAAACTAGGAACTAAAGAGATCTGGGAACTCTATCCTAATGTAATCTTCTCGCTCCCAAGTGGCTTCCTCTTTGGTATGGTTGCTCCATTGAATCTTGAGAAACTTGATACTCCTGGTTCTAGTGGTTAAGTAGGCTTCTTCCAAGATACGGATGGGCACTTCACGATATGTCAGGTCATTGTTAATCTCAATAGCTCGGTGATCGATGTTCTTGAAGACTTCGGTCTTCTCTGGCACTTCTAGGAATTTGCGAAGTAACGAGATATGGAACACATTATGGATGGCTGACATCTCTTCTGGCAGTTCCAGTTGATACGATACTTCTCCTCGATAGTTCAGAATCTTGAAGAGCCCGATATATCTGGGGGCTAACTTTCCTTTCAGACTAAAGCGTTGGGTTCCCTTCAATGGAGAAACCTTGAGATATACAAAATCTCCAACATTGAAAGTCAGGTCTCTCCTTCTCTTGTCCGCATAACTCTTCTGTCTGGACTGGGTGGTCTTGAGGTGCTCACGGACTTTGTGAACCTTCTCTTCAGCTTCTCGGAGAATGTCGGGTCCAAAGATCTAACTCTCTCCTACTTGCGACCAATTCAAAGGGGTACGACACTTCCTTCCGTATAGGAACTCAAACGGTGCCATTTGCAAACTAGCTTGATAACTGTTGTTATATGAGAATTCTGCGAAGGGCAAGCAGTCTTCCCATTTTGAACCATACTCTAATACACAAGCTCCCATCATATCCTCTAGGATTTGGTTGACTCTCTCAGTCTGTCCATCAATTTGCGGGTGATAAGCGGTGCTGAAATTCAACTTGGTTCCCAATCCTTCCTGGACTTTCGGCCAAAATCTCAAGGTAAACTGGGTTCCTCGATCTGATACTATGGTCTTGGGGGTTCCATGCAGACTAACAATCCTAGCAATATACAGTTCTGCTAGCTTCGAACTCTGGTAGGTTGTCTTGACTAGTATAAAGTGAGCTACCTTAGACAGTCTATCAACGATGACCCAGATTGAGTCATTTCCCCTACTAGAGGTATGCAATCCGGTGATAAAGTCCATTCCGACGGAATCCCATTTCCATTCCGGAATCTGCAATGGTTGCAACAGTTCTACGGGCCTCTGATGCTCTGCTTTGACTCTTTGACAGATGTCACACTTGGCGATGTAGCTTCCGATTTTTCTCTTCATCTTGTGCCACCAAAATTGCTCCTTACAATCTTGATACATCTTTGTTCCTCCGGGGTGGATAGAATAAAGAGTATCATGAGCTTCCTGCATGATAACCTGCTTCAGTTCTGAATCTGCTGGCACACAGATACGTCCTTTGTACCACAGAACTCCTTCCTCGTCTTCAGTGAATCCAGGTACCTTTCCTATACCAATACGACGTTTGATTTTGTCGATACTTTCATTTCCCTTCTGGGCTTCCTTGTTTTGGTTGATTAATGTGGGTTGAAGTTCAATGCTAGCTAAGAATCCTTTGCTAACAAGCTCAGTCCTAAGCTGCTCCAACTCCTCATAGAACTTGGTTGCTTCTCCTTGCTCATGGTGTTTAGCCTACACGGCAATCTGCTAAGAGCATCCGCTACCACATTGGCTTTGCTGGGGTGATAGTGAATGTCAAGGTCATAATCCTTGATTAACTCTATCCATCTCCTTTGCCTCATATTCATCTCCTTCTGAGTGAAAATATACTTCAAGCTCTTGTGATCTGAGTAAATCTCACAACGATTACCCATAAGATAATGACACCATGTCTTCAATGCCAAAATTACAGCTGCTAATTCAAGATCATTGGTCGGATAGTTCTGCTCATGTTGCTTCAGTTGCCGAGACAGATATGCGATAACTTTGCCTTCTTGCATCAATACACATCCAAGACCAATCTTGGATGCATCACAATACACATCAAACGGCTTCTTGATATCTGGCATGATCAATATTGGGGCTGAAATCAATCTCTTCTTCAGCTCTTGGAAACTAGCTTCACACTTGTCGGTCCATGCAAACTTCTTGTCCTTCTTCAACAATTGGGTCATGGATCTGGCGATGCTCGAAAATCCTTCTACGAACTTGCGGTAATATCCCGCTAATCCGAGAAATGCACGGACTTGGGTTTGGGTGGTTGGGGCTTCCTATTCTTCGACATCTTTGATCTTGGCGGGATCAACAGAGATTCCTCCGACAGACACAACATGTCCTAGGAATCCTACTTCTTTCAGCCAAAACTCACACTTGCTGAACTTGGCATACAACCGATGCTCTCTCAGGGTTTCTAGAATGATTCTCAGATGTTGCTCATGCTCTTCTTCTGACTTGGAGTAGATAAGGATATCATCGATAAACACAACGACAAACTTATCTAAGAAATTCATAAAGATCTTATTCATGAGATTCATGAAATAAGCAGGGGCATTTGTTAATCCAAAAGACATAATGGTATACTCGTATAAACCATAACGAGTAGTAAAGGTGGTCTTCGGAATATCCGTTGCACGAATCTTAAGTTGGTGATAACCAGTCCTAAGATCAATCTTTGAGAATACTTGGGCTCCAGTCAACTGATCAAATAGATCCTCTATCTTTGGCAAGGGGTACTTGTTCTTGATGGTGACGTCATTCAGTTTTCTGTAATCTGTGCACAGACGGTTGCCTCCATCTTTCTTGTCGACAAATAACACTGGTGATCTCCATGGCGATGCGCTTGGTTGAATCAAGCCTGTTGCTAGCATAACATCTAATTGCTTCTTCAACTCTACTAACTCTGAGGGGTTCATGCTATAGGGTCTCTGGGCTATGGGCCCGGTTCCAGGGATTAGTTCGATAATGAACTCAATATCCCTATCCGAGGGCATACCTGGCAATTCATCTGGGAATACGTCGGGGTATTCATAGACTACTCTGACTTGGTCAATATTGGGCAGGGCTAAACTCTTGTTGCACTTTAATTGACGAGGTAAGGTTTCAGATATATGCTCTACTGTGACTCCAGAGCTACTGGTCATGGTGATGGCTTTCTTAGCCCAGTCTGTCGGTCCTTTATGCCTTGACATCCAGTCCATACCTAGTACTACTTCCAATCCTTTGGTTCCGAGTACGATTAGGTTGGCATAAAAATCTATCCCATGTATCCGGATAGGCACAACTTTGCAAAATTTTCTAGCTTTTGTAGTTGACCCGGGGATTTGAACTATCATGCCATGCTTCAAGTTGGTTGGGTGGATCTTACTAGTGCATGCAAAATCTTCGGTGACAAATGAATGCGATGCTCCCGAATCAAACAATACCCTTGGTAAAACTGATTTGATAGAAAACATACCCAGCACTATTTCTGGCGCTTCTTGAGCTTCCTCGGCGTTCATGTGGAAGAGACGACCGTTGCGGTTATGAGGGTTCCCTGGGGCAAATCTTCTCCCTGGTTGAACACGACGCTGCTGTTGACCTGGGGCATTCACATTGGCAGTGGCGGCAGTCTTCTTGGGACACTCATTGGAATAGTGACCCTTCAATCCACACTCAAAACAAGTTATCTAGGACTTGTCTTTTGTTGCGACAGGCACAGCATTGCTGCTAGTTCTAGGTGCAGTGTTGTTGTTGTTGCTCTTGGGAGGGGCACGGTTGATATTGTTGGTGTTGCCGGAGTTGTTGTTTCCTACGGACTTCACATTGCCTCCGCTACGGTTGGGGTAGCTTGGGCAAGACATTGGGGGTCGGTTGTTTCTCGGTGCATATCCTGGTGAGGGGTTGGGACGGTACTTCTGGTGACTGTTGGATCCAGATTGCTGCATCATACGATGTTTGTGGTTGTCGTTTGCTTGATTAATCTTCCCTTCCATCTGAATGGCAGAGTCGACTAGCTCTTCGAGATCCTCGAAGCGGATGTTGACGAGGACATTCTACATCTCATCATGCAGTCCGTTCAGAAATCTCTCCTTCTTCTTTGCCTCTGTGTTGATCTCATCGGGGGCGTACCTGGCAAGCGACGAGAATCTGTCACGGTACTCCACCACAGTCATTCTACCTTGTTTCAATTACCTGAATTCATCCCTCATTCGGGTAACTAGACCCTGTGGCATGTGAATGCGGCTGAACTTGATTTTGAAGGCTTCCCATGTCATCACTTGACCTTGGTTCATCAGGCGGATGCTGTTCCACCAGGCTCTTGCGTCTCCTGCCAAGTAGTGGGTGGCAAAGAGAACTTTCTCGTTGACATCAACTCTGGCTACCTCCAAATTGTTCTCCATCGTCTGCAACCAGTCATCAGCATCTAATGGGTTTTCTAAAGTGCTAAAGATTGGGGGATTGGTATTCTAAAAGTTCTTCAGCTTGGATCCTTGATGATCCTAGTTTCCATTCCCTTGGTTGTTGAGAGCCATCTGGGCGATCTATTGTAGTGTTGCTAGATTAGGTTGGCGCTCTGCCCTGCTTGCTTCTCTGTCTGCGATGAGATTCTGCAGGATCTGCAGCATTGGGTATTGCGATGAGCTGCTCCCTCCTTGGTTTCCACGAGTCATCTGAAGATTGAGGTAGATAAAGGGGTAAGAGGGAAAGTTCTAAGGTTCATGGTTTTGGTTTCAAAGCTAAAACTTTGAGTTTGACTCAGGTTTTGCAACTAACTCCATTTCATTCATTCAAGCAAAGCACACGATACAAACACACCCACACCACAACAACAAAGGAAAACAGATGGTTTTAAGAACCATTCTGCAAGCTACGATACAGTGGGACCGATACATCTCATGCTACGACAGTGCTCTAGTGCATCTACTCATCATCGATGAAGTCGGAGTCCTCATCGTCAGTGTAGAAGTCCATGGCATCCTCCTCCAGAAAGTCATCATCGTTGCTGAGGTAAGAATCCATGTCTCCCTGGATGTCTTCACTGTCCTCTTCTTCCTCCTTTGCTGCAAGCTGAGCTTCTTGCTCCTTGACGGTCTTCTCGAGGTCGGCCACCTTTTTGCGAAGACGGGCGATGGTGCGATCCTTATTATCGCGTTGTAGGCGAAGAGACTGACGATCCTTGACAAGCAGTGAGAAAGTCTGGGCCTTCTGGTCGTCAATGGCACGGTTGTGGTTGGAAAACTCCCTAGCATTGTCCATTTCCTTCTGGCGATCGTACAGCAGGAAGTCAAGGTTCTCCACTTCACGCTTCAACTCTGGGTGACTTGGCATCTCCATCGGCATTCCCATGAAGTCACGCCTTGCATAGTGCACAAAGCGGGTTCCTTGGATTTGGTTGACACTGAGGGCACACAGACGTGCGAGAGCTCATGCAATGCTCTGGCTAATCCATCTAGCCAGTTGTTCTCTCTGACGGAGAACTGGATTCTCCTGAACGTTGGTGCTTCTATGCTTCCTCGAAGATCAGCAGTGACTAGCCACTGTAAATCTCCTCCTGGGGGTCCAGGAAGTTGAGCTCCAAGAAACTCCGGATGTGGGCGTCCCAATAACCCCGATAGTGAATCTAGGTCCCACTCGAATATCAGTTGGCCTCCGTTGCCCAACTGGTAGAACTTGCTAAACCGAGTCTCCATCTACAAGAATTAAGGATGAGAAAGTTATTGAGGTGATCAAGTGTCTCAAATTTTAGGTAGTAATGTAATAATTTGAGGAGCATGAATTTTTGAGAAAGAATGAATTCCCAAGGGTAATAGAGGAAATAGTTTTTCATAAATACTCACTTTGGTTTTGAAATTAAGTTTTTGTTCGGACGTCCATTCTAACTAGGGTCTCCTATGGTCAGGATGGCTCTGATACCAACTTGTCAACACCCAGATTTTTAATCCCAGATGCATGTTATGTCATACATCGCAATCCCAGGATTACCATTTTTGCGAGACATAACAAATTGGATATCGCAGTACATCATCCATTATAAACCAATATAAGGTCTTACACGAATAAAGGATCTCATGATCTAGTCTTAATACAACAAGCAGCGGAATAAAAAATAAGCGTAGTTGTGGGGTCCATCTTTAGGGGCAAAGGCAATGCTGACGAAGGCAGATAGTCCTAGTTATCATAGCCGTCCTGCTGTCCATCATCTTGGTAGTCTCCTTCATAGTCTGGCCATAGGAATAGCCAGGGACAAAAGCCATGAGTACTCTTTAAGTACTCGTAAACTACCACCAACAAGTAAGATAGTGCTACGGGGAAAATGCGAACTCTATGTTTATTTGTAAAGTTAAGTTTGAAACCTAAGCTGAGTTCAGAAACAAAGAAAGATAAAATAAAGTTCTAGAATCACTTAAGTTGGGAAGCTAGGGTCATAGTCACAACTCTATTGTGGTCAAGTCGAGATTCATCAGTCATCTCATAAGTCATTTTGAAAACATATAACAACAAAACAGTATGGCCACTCCAACTGTCCATAACCGTGGACGCGGCTATTCGAATAGTTTGACACTCCGCAGAGGTGGTACACTTTCACCACAAGATTAGATACATCTGTCAGGGATAACCCTGAATCATCATACTTAGTATGCAGATAATCAAACATAACCTTCCCTTTACACACCCTAGTATAAGCACCTCTCCTATGAGCATGGCCTCCCAACCATGACCATCTGTCATCTTGGGCACTGCATAGGTGGACAACATTGAGAGGTAGCCTCAGCTCAAACCTCTCCCGCAAGGGAACTATACTAATGCATATAAACTTCCAGCTAAGCCTTACCAAATTCAGGTATTGTGGTTGTACGGTAAAATTGGAATGGTATCGCATCTGAATCCAACCATCAGTTTTTGTAAAAGGGTTAAGGCTCATGCCTTAACATTTTCATCATCATAAACCATTTGCGTTTCTCAACACATGTCAAAACATCTCAATAGAATGACTCATCATTCCAAGGTTTTCAAAATTCATTTTCACCAAGTATTCCCATCTAAAGTGACTCAAGTTTTGATTTAGCTCTAAACTACTAAGTTAAGAGTGTTCACTAAAGTGGGATGCTAAGATCAATCTCATGCCATAGAATGACATCTAAAGTTATCTAGATAGGTCAAGTTTTATACTTTTTATGCTACCTTCAAAACAAGTAAAGGACTTTGGTAAAGTAAAGGAAGTAAAAAGGCTTGAAAGTAAAACTTGGGGTAAGTAGTGTTCAAAGTGGCATAACCAAAGCATGCCTAATGCATCCTACTTAGGTTATCTAACTTAATTCTAGTTTGCTAACAATAGCTTGCTTGGTTAATGATGGCTTGCTAGTATAATACTTGCAAGTGTTAGCTTGCCTTGGTTGGTGCAGTGGTTGAAGTTTTCTTCCTCCTCTTCTTGGTAGAACTCCTCCTCCTCGAAAGCTTGGTCGGTACTATCGTCTATAAATACATACGGAGTACACAATCACCAAACAATACTTAACTAAGCTACTTAGCACTCTAAGGCACACATTTGATGATATATTATCATCACAAGCATCACAAGGTTTTATTAACTAGCTTCATTCTTTTTATTTAAGAAAAGTAATTTCTACTCATTGAAAAATAACTAAGATTTAATATTCACCAATTAAAATATCGGATCATGTGGACACATGTCATCACCACATATTCTAACATATGGGAATGTGATTTAAAAGTTGGATCACATTTAAATAAGTTTAAGTTTAATATTTAATGATTTAAAGTGACTAGAAATGCCTATATAGCATTATTTTGGTACTAGTCCAAAGTCACTACATGCAAACCTTAATATTATTACATATTCAGATAGGTATGGTTAAATGTGATTTTTGAGAGTTGGAATCAACTCAAAAGCTATTATGGTTGATTTTATAAAAATGTTTGAATGTGCAAAAGCTTCTGTCTTGTTATTTTTACTAGGAGAGATCTCTAACTCTAAATGAATTAAATCCAACGGGCTTGGATAGATCTTTCCAGTAGCTTTCTAACAAAATTTGAATCACTCAATTTGGTTCAATGCATCTTCTTGAATTGATTTTTAAACTAAGGGACAGAAGTGAGTTCAAACTTAAATAGAAAAATCCACATTTGAACTAACTGGGTCGCGCGGGAAAACTAATGGGCCAGCCCAGTGGCGCTTAGTGGCACAGAGGGCGGCTGACAGGTTGGTCCCGCTTGTCAGCGAGACTTAAAACCCGAAACGATATCTATCAATCTAGGCCACACGATTAGAACAGAGACCGAACCCTAAACGGCCAACGGGGGTCTACCGGGGACGTACCAGGGCTCCAGCTACTGCGGCAAGGCATGCAAACGAACTGGTGGACGACGGCGAGCTTAGGCGAGGTCGCGGTAGGGGCTGCGGTGGACAGAATCAACAACAGCGTCTCCTCCTCTACAGCGGCAAGCTCCGGCAAAATTCCGGCGAACTATGGGCTTCGGCGAGAGGTAGGGAAGGATCAGTGATGAGAGGGGAGTGGAGTGGTATGAGGAATGCATGCTGGGGTGGCCTCCTTTTATAGGTCGACGAGGGGACTGAACAGGTTGGGCCGGCGACTCCAACGAGGGTTGCACAACGTGCTATCGTCGTGGCTGGAGGTAGGGGACTGTGGCCTGCCTCCTGGCGGTTCTCTACGGCTTAAATGCGTGGCTAGGGGCAGTGGCGTTTGGTCGGGAGCATCCCGTGCTCTGGGAGACAGAGGTGGTGCTCGACGCGGCGCACGGCGACGGCGCACGGCCATGTCTGGCGGGTTGCTGGGGTCGAGGCAGAGCGGCGTGCACGGTATTGGGTCGAGGGGCGGTCTGTGGCGTGCTGGCGGTGAAGGAGCTGTGGCGCGCTCTGGCTGTGCGCAGAGAGAATGGGCGGCGAGGCTGGGGAGTGGTCCAGTGGCTGGTAGTGGCCGTGGGGTGGACCGTGGGCGGCGGTAGGGTGGCGCCTAGCTTCCTGGAGCAGTGGAGAGGGGCTGGCGGTCTGCTGCTGCGTTGGCAACGTTGGCCGGCGAGCATGGCGTCGGGGCGGTGTTGCACTGGCGCTAGGGGCTAGAACTAGGGTGTGTTTTGGTTTGGTTGGGTCAGGGGAGACAAGAGTGATCAATGCAATTCAAATTGCTCGACAAGAATGGATCAAAAACAGTAATAGTTAGGCCAAATGGATTCTGTCTGCAAGGTGTTCGATACAATGGCCGCATGAGAACAGTTTTTGAATTTTGGGCTGAATTTTGGTGGAGTTGTTGATCACATGCTTGAGCATCTCTGGTTGCTTGGGTTTTGAAAATGAAGTTCATTTGAGTGGTTTTTGAAATAGTGTGATCTTGATACCTACACTAGATTCAATTTTCAAATGCCATTTAAAATTAGAGTTTGAAAGTTTTTGGTAGATCACAAAGTGGGCCTTGGTACATCACTACATGTACTAGCAAGGGGTGCAAAGATCCACATTTGTTTCTGTTAAGAATTGAGTCCTAGGAATAGCCAAAGTAGGCATGTTGATTAAAATGGCACAAATGACCATTTGCTTATTTTATTCATTTTGATTTGTTTTTCTTTGGGATTTGTTTGGGAATGATCTAGATGATGTTTATTTCACCTAAGAATCATTTTACAATCAATGGATCACTTAATTATGGCAATTCAAATCAACTCCTATTTACATGCACACACACATGAAAGCTTTAATATTTTTAAAGGGAAAAGTTTTTGTTAACCCTAATTTTGATGATTTGGATCTTAATAACCTTGGATTAAAGTTTTGGGATGTTACAAACCTTCCCCCTTAAACAAAAATCTCGTCCCGAGATTTACGAAAGAAAACTAGGAACTAAAGAGATCTGGGAACTCTATCCTAATGTAATCTTCTCGCTCCCAAGTGGCTTCCTCTTTGGTATGGTTGCTCCATTGAATCTTGAGAAACTTGATACTCCTGGTTCTGGTGGTTAAGTAGGCTTCTTCCAAGATACGGATGGGCACTTCACGATATGTCAGGTCATTGTTAATCTCAATAGCTCGGTGATCGATGTTCTTGAAGACTTCGGTCTTCTCTGGCACTTCTAGGCATTTGCGAAGTAACGAGATATGGAACACATTATGGATGGCTGACATCTCTTCTGGCAGTTCCAGTTGATACGATACTTCTCCTCGATAGTTCAGAATCTTGAAGAGCCCGATATATCTGGGGGCTAACTTTCCTTTCAGACTAAAGCGTTGGGTTCCCTTCAATGGCGAAACCTTGAGATATACAAAATCTCCAACATTGAAAGTCAGGTCTCTCCTTCTCTTGTCCGCATAACTCTTCTGTCTGGACTGGGTGGTCTTGAGGTGCTCACGGACTTTGTGAACCTTCTCTTCAGCTTCTCGGAGAATGTCGGGTCCAAAGATCTAACTCTCTCCTACTTGCGACCAATTCAAAGGGGTACGGCACTTCCTTCCGTATAGGAACTCAAACGGTGCCATTTGCAAACTAGCTTGATAACTGTTGTTATATGAGAATTCTGCGAAGGGCAAGCAGTCTTCCCATTTTGAACCATACTCTAATACACAAGCTCCCATCATATCCTCTAGTATTTGGTTGACTCTCTCAGTCTGTCCATCAATTTGCGGGTGATAAGCGGTGCTGAAATTCAACTTGGTTCCCAATCCTTCCTGGACTTTCGGCCAAAATCTCGAGGTAAACTGGGTTCCTCGATCTGATACTATGGTCTTGGGGGTTCCATGCAGACTAACAATCCTAGCAATATACAGTTCTGCTAGCTTCGAACTCTGGTAGGTTGTCTTGACTAGTATAAAGTGAGCTACCTTAGACAGTCTATCAACGATGACCCAGATTGAGTCATTTCCCCTACTAGAGGTATGCAATCCGGTGATAAAGTCCATTCCAACGGAATCCCATTTCCATTCCGGAATCTGCAATGGTTGCAACAGTTCTACGGGCCTCTGATGCTCTGCTTTGACTCTTTGACAGATGTCACACTTGGCGATGTAGCTTCCGATTTTTCTCTTCATCTTGTGCCACCAAAATTGCTCCTTACAATCTTGATACATCTTTGTTCCTCCGGGGTGGATAGAATAAAGAGTATCATGAGCTTCCTGCATGATAACCTGCTTCAGTTCTGAATCTGCTGGCACACAGATACGTCCTTTGTACCACAGAACTCCTTCCTCGTCTTCAGTGAATCCAGGTACCTTTCCTATACCAATACGACGTTTGATTTCGTCGATACTTTCATTTCCCTTCTGGGCTTCCTTGTTTTGGTTGATTAATGTGGGTTGAAGTTCAATGCTAGCTAAGAATCCTTTGCTAACAAGCTCAGTCCTAAGCTGCTCCAACTCCTCATAGAACTTGGTTGCTTCTCCTTGCTCATGGTGTTTAGCCTACACGGCAATCTGCTAAGAGCATCCGCTACCACATTGGCTTTGCTGGGGTGATAGTGAATGTCAAGGTCATAATCCTTGATTAACTCTATCCATCTCCTTTGCCTCATATTCATCTCCTTCTGAGTGAAAATATACTTCAAGCTCTTGTGATCTGAGTAAATCTCACAACGATTACCCATAAGATAATGACACCATGTCTTCAATGCCAAAATTACAGCTGCTAATTCAAGATCATTGGTCGGATAGTTCTGCTCATGTTGCTTCAGTTGCCGAGACAGATATGCGATAACTTTGCCTTCTTGCATCAATACACATCCAAGACCAATCTTGGATGCATCACAATACACATCAAACGGCTTCTTGATATCTGGCATGATCAATATTGGGGCTGAAATCAATCTCTTCTTCAGCTCTTGGAAACTAGCTTCACACTTGTCGGTCCATGCAAACTTCTTGTCCTTCTTCAACAATTGGGTCATGGATCTGGCGATGCTCGAAAATCCTTCTACGAACTTGCGGTAATATCCCGCTAATCCGAGAAATGCACGGACTTGGGTTTGGGTGGTTGGGGCTTCCTATTCTTCGACATCTTTGATCTTGGCGGGATCAACAGAGATTCCTCCGACAGACACAACATGTCCTAGGAATCCTACTTCTTTCAGCCAAAACTCACACTTGCTGAACTTGGCATACAACCGATGCTCTCTCAGGGTTTCTAGAATGATTCTCAGATGTTGCTCATGCTCTTCTTCTGACTTGGAGTAGATAAGGATATCATCGATAAACACAACGACAAACTTATCTAAGAAATTCATAAAGATCTTATTCATGAGATTCATGAAATAAGCAGGGGCATTTGTTAATCCAAAAGACATAATGGTATACTCGTATAAACCATAACGAGTAGTAAAGGTGGTCTTCGGAATATCCGTTGCACGAATCTTAAGTTGGTGATAACCAGTCCTAAGATCAATCTTTGAGAATACTTGGGCTCCAGTCAACTGATCAAATAGATCCTCTATCTTTGGCAAGGGGTACTTGTTCTTGATGGTGACGTCATTCAGTTTTCTGTAATCTGTGCACAGACGGTTGCCTCCATCTTTCTTGTCGACAAATAACACTGGTGATCTCCATGGCGATGCGCTTGGTTGAATCAAGCCTGTTGCTAGCATAACATCTAATTGCTTCTTCAACTCTACTAACTCTGAGGGGTTCATGCTATAGGGTCTCTGGGCTATGGGCCCGGTTCCAGGGATTAGTTCGATAATGAACTCAATATCCCTATCCGAGGGCATACCTGGCAATTCATCTGGGAATACGTCGGGGTATTCATAGACTACTCTGACTTGGTCAATATTGGGCAGGGCTAAACTCTTGTTGCACTTTAATTGACGAGGTAAGGTTTCAGATATATGCTCTACTGTGACTCCAGAGCTACTGGTCATGGTGATGGCTTTCTTAGCCCAGTCTGTCGGTCCTTTATGCCTTGACATCCAGTCCATACCTAGTACTACTTCCAATCCTTTGGTTCCGAGTACGATTAGGTTGGCATAAAAATCTATCCCATGTATCCGGATAGGCACAACTTTGCAAAATTTTCTAGCTTTTGTAGTTGACCCGGGGATTTGAACTATCATGCCATGCTTCAAGTTGGTTGGGTGGATCTTACTAGTGCATGCAAAATCTTCGGTGACAAATGAATGCGATGCTCCCGAATCAAACAATACCCTTGGTAAAACTGATTTGATAGAAAACATACCCAGCACTATTTCTGGCGCTTCTTGAGCTTCCTCGGCGTTCATGTGGAAGAGACGACCGTTGCGGTTATGAGGGTTCCCTGGGGCAAATCTTCTCCCTGGTTGAACACGACGCTGCTGTTGACCTGGGGCATTCACATTGGCAGTGGCGGCAGTCTTCTTGGGACACTCATTGGAATAGTGACCCTTCAATCCACACTCAAAACAAGTTATCTAGGACTTGTATTTTGTTGCAACAGGCACAGCATTGCTGCTAGTTCTAGGTGCAGTGTTGTTGTTGTTGCTCTTGGGAGGGGCACGGTTGATATTGTTGGTGTTGCCGAAGTTGTTGTTGTTTCCTACGGACTTCACATTGCCTCCGCTACGGTTGGGGTAGCTTGGGCAAGACATTGGGGGTCGGTTGTTTCTCGGTGCATATCCTGGTGAGGGGTTGGGACAGTACTTCTGGTGACTGTTGGATCCAGATTGCTGCATCATACGATGTTTGTGGTTGTCGTTTGCTTGATTAATCTTCCCTTCCATCTGAATGGCAGAGTCGACTAGCTCTTCGAGATCCTCGAAGCGGATGTTGACGAGGACATTCTACATCTCATCATGCAGTCCGTTCAGAAATCTCTCCTTCTTCTTTGCCTCTGTGTTGATCTCATCGGGGGCGTACCTGGCAAGCGACGAGAATCTGTCACGGTACTCCACCACAGTCATTCTACCTTGTTTCAATTACCTGAATTCATCCCTCATTCGGGTAACTAGACCCTGTGGCATGTGAATGCGGCTGAACTTGATTTTGAAGGCTTCCCATGTCATCACTTGACCTTGGTTCATCAGGCGGATGCTGTTCCACCAGGCTCTTGCGTCTCCTGCCAAGTAGTGGGTGGCAAAGAGAACTTTCTCGTTGACATCAACTCTGGCTACCTCCAAATTGTTCTCCATCGTCTGCAACCAGTCATCAGCATCTAATGGGTTTTCTAAAGTGCTAAAGATTGGGGGATTGGTATTCTGAAAGTTCTTCAGCTTGGATCCTTGATGATCCTAGTTTCCATGCCCTTGGTTGTTGAGAGCCATCTGGGCGATCTATTGTAGTGTTGCTAGATTAGGTTGGCGCTCTGCCCTGCTTGCTTCTCTGTCTGCGATGAGATTCTGCAGGATCTGCAGCATTGGGTATTGCGATGAGCTGCTCCCTCCTTGGTTTCCACGAGTCATCTGAAGATTGAGGTAGATAAAGGGGTAAGAGGGAAAGTTCTAAGGTTCATGGTTTTGGTTTCAAAGCTAAAACTTTGAGTTTGACTCAGGTTTTGCAACTAACTCCATTTCATTCATTCAAGCAAAGCACACGATACAAACACACCCACACCACAACAACAAAGGAAAACAGATGGTTTTAAGAACCATTCTGCAAGCTACGATACAGTGGGACCGATACATCTCATGCTACGACAGTGCTCTAGTGCATCTACTCATCATCGATGAAGTCGGAGTCCTCATCGTCAGTGTAGAAGTCCATGGCATCCTCCTCCAGAAAGTCATCATCGTTGCTGAGGTAAGAATCCATGTCTCCCTGGATGTCTTCACTGTCCTCTTCTTCCTCCTTTGCTGCAAGCTGAGCTTCTTGCTCCTTGACGGTCTTCTCGAGGTCGGCCACCTTTTTGCGAAGACGGGCGATGGTGCGATCCTTATTATCGCGTTGTAGGCGAAGAGACTGACGATCCTTGACAAGCAGTGAGAAAGTCTGGGCCTTCTGGTCGTCAATGGCACGGTTGTGGTTGGAAAACTCCCTAGCATTGTCCATTTCCTTCTGGCGATCGTACAGCAGGAAGTCAAGGTTCTCCACTTCACGCTTCAACTCTGGGTGACTTGGCATCTCCATCGGCATTCCCATGAAGTCACGCCTTGCATAGTGCACAAAGCGGGTTCCTTGGATTTGGTTGACACTGAGGGCACACAGACGTGCGAGAGCTCATGCAATGCTCTGGCTAATCCATCTAGCCAGTTGTTCTCTCTGACGGAGAACTGGATTCTCCTGAACGTTGGTGCTTCTATGCTTCCTCGAAGATCAGCAGTGACTAGCCACTGTAAATCTCCTCCTGGGGGTCCAGGAAGTTGAGCTCCAAGAAACTCCGGATGTGGGCGTCCCAATAACCCCGATAGTGAATCTAGGTCCCACTCGAATATCAGTTGGCCTCCGTTGCCCAACTGGTAGAACTTGCTAAACCGAGTCTCCATCTACAAGAATTAAGGATGAGAAAGTTATTGAGGTGATCAAGTGTCTCAAATTTTAGGTAGTAATGTAATAATTTGAGGAGCATGAATTTTTGAGAAAGAATGAATTCCCAAGGGTAATAGAGGAAATAGTTTTTCATAAATACTCACTTTGGTTTTGAAATTAAGTTTTTGTTCGGACGTCCATTCTAACTAGGGTCTCCTATGGTCAGGATGGCTCTGATACCAACTTGTCAACACCCAGATTTTTAATCCCAGATGCATGTTATGTCATACATCGCAATCCCAGGATTACCATTTTTGCGAGACATAACAAATTGGATATCGCAGTACATCATCCATTATAAACCAATATAAGGTCTTACACGAATAAAGGATCTCATGATCTAGTCTTAATACAACAAGCAGCGGAATAAAAAATAAGCGTAGTTGTGGGGTCCATCTTTAGGGGCAAAGGCAATGCTGACGAAGGCAGATAGTCCTAGTTATCATAGCCGTCCTGCTGTCCATCATCTTGGTAGTCTCCTTCATAGTCTGGCCATAGGAATAGCCAGGGACAAAAGCCATGAGTACTCTTTAAGTACTCGTAAACTACCACCAACAAGTAAGATAGTGCTACGGGGAAAATGCGAACTCTATGTTTATTTGTAAAGTTAAGTTTGAAACCTAAGCTGAGTTCAGAAACAAAGAAAGATAAAATAAAGTTCTAGAATCACTTAAGTTGGGAAGCTAGGGTCATAGTCACAACTCTATTGTGGTCAAGTCGAGATTCATCAGTCATCTCATAAGTCATTTTGAAAACATATAACAACAAAACAGTATGGCCACTCCAACTGTCCATAACCGTGGACGCGGCTATTCGAATAGTTTGACACTCCGCAGAGGTGGTACACTTTCACCACAAGATTAGATACATCTGTCAGGGATAACCCTGAATCATCATACTTAGTATGCAGATAATCAAACATAACCTTCCCTTTACACACCCTAGTATAAGCACCTCTCCTATGAGCATGGCCTCCCAACCATGACCATCTGTCATCTTGGGCACTGCATAGGTGGACAACATTGAGAGGTAGCCTCAGCTCAAACCTCTCCCGCAAGGGAACTATACTAATGCATATAAACTTCCAGCTAAGCCTTACCAAATTCAGGTATTGTGGTTGTACGGTAAAATTGGAATGGTATCGCATCTGAATCCAACCATCAGTTTTTGTAAAAGGGTTAAGGCTCATGCCTTAACATTTTCATCATCATAAACCATTTGTGTTTCTCAACACATGTCAAAACATCTCAATAGAATGACTCATCATTCCAAGGTTTTCACAATTCATTTTCACCAAGTATTCCCATCTAAAGTGACTCAAGTTTTGATTTAGCTCTAAACTACTAAGTTAAGAGTGTTCACTAAAGTGGGATGCTAAGATCAATCTCATGCCATAGAATGACATCTAAAGTTATCTACATAGGTCAAGTTTTATACTTTTTATGCTACCTTCAAAACAAGTAAAGGACTTTGGTAAAGTGAAGGAAGTAAAAAGGCTTGAAAGTAAAACTTGGGGTAAGTAGTGTTCAAAGTGGCATAACCAAAGCATGCCTAATGCATCCTGCTTAGGTTATCTAACTTAATTCTAGTTTGCTAACAATAGCTTGCTTGGTTAATGATGGCTTGCTAGTATAATACTTGCAAGTGTTAGCTTGCCTTGGTTGGTGCAGTGGTTGAAGTTTTCTTCCTCCTCTTCTTGGTAGAACTCCTCCTCCTCGAAAGCTTGGTCGGTACTATCGTCTATAAATACATACGGAGTACACAATCACCAAACAATACTTAACTAAGCTACTTAGCACTCTAAGGCACACATTTGATGATATATTATCATCACAAGCATCACAAGGTTTTATTAACTAGCTTCATTCTTTTTATTTAAGAAAAGTAATTTCTACTCATTGAAAAATAACTAAGATTTAATATTCACCAATTAAAATATCGGATCATGTGGACACATGTCATAACCACATATTCTAACATATGGGAATGTGATTTAAAAGTTGGATCACATTTAAATAAGTTTAAGTTTAATATTTAATGATTTAAAGTGACTAGAAATGCCTATATAGCATTATTTTGGTACTAGTCCAAAGTCACTACATGCAAACCTTAATATTATTACATATTCAGATAGGTATGGTTAAATGTGATTTTTGAGAGTTGGAATCAACTCAAAAGCTATTATGGTTGATTTTATAAAAAATTTTGAATGTGCAAAAGCTTCTGTCTTGTTATTTTTACTAGGAGAGATCTCTAACTCTAAATGAATTAAATCCAACGGGCTTGGATAGATCTTTCCAGTAGCTTTCTAACAAAATTTGAATCACTCAATTTGGTTCAATACATCTTCTTGAATTGATTTTTAAACTAAGGGACAGAAGTGAGTTCAAACTTAAATAGAAAAATCCACATTTGAACTAACTGGGTCGCGCGGGAAAACTAATGGGCCAGCCCAGTGGCGCTTAGTGGCACAGAGGGCGGCTGACAGGTTGGTCCCGCTTGTCAGCGAGACTTAAAACCCGAAACGATATCTATCAATCTAGGCCACACGATTAGAACAGAGACCGAACCCTAAACGGCCAACGGGGGTCTACCGGGGACGTACCAGGGCTCCAGCTACTGCGGCAAGGCATGCAAACGAACTGGTGGACGACGGCGAGCTTAGGCGAGGTCACGGTAGGGGCTGCGGTGGACAGAATCAACAACAGCGTCTCCTCCTCTGCAGCGGCAAGCTCCGGCAAAATTCCGGCGAACTATGGGCTCCGGCGAGAGGTAGGGAAGGATCAGTGATGAGAGGGGAGTGGAGTGGTATGAGGAATGCATGCTGGGGTGGCCTCCTTTTATAGGTCGACGAGGGGACTGAACAGGTTGGGCCGGTGACTCCAACGAGGGTTGCACAACGTGCTATCGTCGTGGCTGGAGGTAGGGGACGGTGGCCTGCCTCCTGGCGGTTCTCTACGGCTTAAATGCGTGGCTAGGGGCAGTGGCGTTTGGTCGGGAGCATCCCGTGCTCTGGGAGATAGAGGTGGTGCTCGACGCGGCGCACGGCGACTGTGGGTCGCGCGACGGCGCACGGCCATGTCTGGCGGGTTGCTGGGGTCGAGGCAGAGCGGCGTGCACGGTATTGGGTCGAGGGGCGGTCTGTGGCGTGCTGGCGGTGAAGGAGCTCTGGCGCGCTCTGGCTGTGCGCAGAGAGAATGGGCGGCGAGGCTGGGGAGTGGTCCAGTGGCTGGCAGTGGCCGTGGGGTGGACCGTGGGCGGCGGTAGGGTGGCGCCTAGCTTCCTGGAGCAGTGGAGAGGGGCTGGCGGTCTGCTGCTGCGTTGGCAACGTTGGCCGGCGAGCATGGCGTCGGGGCGGTGTTGCACTGGCGCTAGGGGCTAGAACTAGGGTGTGTTTTGGTTTGGTTGGGTCAGGGGAGACAAGAGTGATCAACGCAATTCAAATTGCTCGACAAGAATGGATCAAAAACAGTAATAGTTAGGCCAAATGGATTCTGTCTGCAAGGTGTTCGATACAATGGCCGCATGAGAAAAGTTTTTGAATTTTGGGCTGAATTTTGGTGGAGTTGTTGATCACATGCTTGAGCATCTCTGGTTGCTTGGGTTTTGAAAATGAAGTTCATTTGAGTGGTTTTTGAAATAGTGTGATCTTGATACCTACACTAGATTCAATTTTCAAATGCCATTTAAAATTAGAGTTTGAAAGTTTTTGGTAGATCACAAAGTGGGCCTTGGTACATCACTACATGTACTAGCAAGGGGTGCAAAGATCCACATTTGTTTCTGTTAGGAATTGAGTCCTAGGAATAGCCAAAGTAGGCATGTTGATTAAAATGGCACAAATGACCATTTGCTTATTTTATTCATTTTGATTTGTTTTTCTTTGGGATTTGTTTGGGAATGATCTAGATGATGTTTATTTCACCTAAGAATCATTTTACAATCAATGGATCACTTAATCATGGCAATTCAAATCAACTCCTATTTATATGCACACACACATGAAGGCTTTAATATTTTTAATGGGAATTTTTTTTGTTAACCCTAATTTTGATGATTTGGATCTTAATAACCTTGGTTTAAAGTTTTGGGATGTTACAACTGCCCAATTGCAACAGGATAATTTTGAGCAAAGTGGTCTCACTTTGGTTCTGACTAACCACTTACCTTTCCTTTAGGACTACTAAAGACTACCAACTTTCCATTCTATCGTAAACTATCCTCACATGATCTCTCAAAACTACTAACAACATTGTAGGTACTACCTTAATCCAATAACTATCATAATATTATAATATCTATGACTTCTATCATAGACCTACACTGTTCTTTACTTACTATTACTACAACATTAGTTACCAAGTACTTGTCCTAATTACAGACTTATCATGGTCTTGGAGCTATTCTCACCACGACCTTGTTAAGATTTACCTAGTCATCATGATTAAAGAGATAATCTCACCATGACGACTCTTCTTCTTAGCTTACTATTAATGATTATTAACAAAATTCTACTCCATCACATGTAATTCTCAAGCAAATGTCACATGAATTACTTCCAACTGTATCTATACATACTCCGATGGTTTACCCTGTATGGTATAGTGGTATTAACTAGTGATAAGATTCTGCTACTTCGCAGGGGTTCTAAATTTAGACTCCATCACTAATACTACTCAACATGATATCCTAATCTTCGTCGTAATCTTCTTTGATATTTTAACTTACATAAGATATCTTAGTGGTGTTATACCTATTTAGATCAACACTAAAATAACATTTCTCTAGAGAATACATATAACTAATCCTTAAGAAAGACGATAAGAACATCCAACTTAAGTGTGACAAAATTTATCCTCAAGTGGATACTCATCACAAGTCTTGGTTTAGATAAGATGGCTCTTGTAGTCACTATCCAACCTACAGATCTTGCTAAAAGGGTTTTAATCCTAAGGTCAAAGCATATGCGCTGATACCAGCTGTGGTGACCCGGCAAACCACTTCATGATGTAGTACACTATAGTCGTTGACATAACACCAATGAAACACCGTTCACCACTATTACATCCCTCAGAGTGGTACAACAGAAACACAGCAGGTCCAAGACATGACTATAGATTACAACTCGACTCTTTACAAAAGATCTAGAGAACACTCTAGGTGAAAGAGAGAGAAAGAACTTCTTACAAAGAACCAGAAATAATAACTCAGAACTTTCTAGTAATTAAGACTAGTATCTAAACTAATTGACTTGCAATTGATACTAAAGCAATGCTCTATAGAAGTAGGTTTTATGGCTAGAGTATCTACTCCTATCTAATCAGGAACTTCGTCTTCACTTTAGTTGATGTATATGTTGACTTCATTGACTTTATTGAAGAACTTGCGCTATCGATGATGGTTTCTTGAGCAAAAATTGATGTTGACGTCGTTTTCAACGGCTTAAAACCTAGCAAAGGTTAAGAAGGTATGGTTGAGTACGAGCGTACTCAACAAGTTCACTAAAAAGAAGTGTATGATGCACTATCTCTACAGCCACAGACCATAGGTCGTAGGAAATGCAGGTTTTCATAAACATTTCTTCAAAGGTTGCTTTTATTCTGAAAACTATGTCCGACAGCCTTCACAGGTTGACTATGGGGTTCCTTTCCTGCCGCGTTCGTAGCTCCTTCCCGGAACAGGGAGTAACATGTCACAATTCTTACACTCTGCAGAGGTGCATCACTTTTCCCACAAGAGACCTTAGCTTTGTTGCACAACCGGGCAGCTTATTCCCGTCCACAATTCCTTGATGTGGGGCCCAGTCTAAGATCCAAGCCAATCGCTACCCTCTCCGCGACCATGCATGAGACACGATCTCCCCAGACAACTACCACTGTTACTCTTTGGGTAGCCTCTCGGAGACTCCGTACGTAGCTCTGTCTGGCGGTCACCATCAACTATGGTGAACTCAGACCCAGTCAGAAATGCACAGATAATCTAGACACCTAGCTCATAGGGAACTAAGGGGTCCCACCCATGTGCTCGATTCTCTAGAACTCCACGACAAATCAACAGCCTCACGATAAGGTCATCCGTCCATGTGAAAGGGAGAAGATACAACTGACTTTCCGTCCCATTCCAAGTCTTATGGTTGACGCGTAATATACGGCGCTAGAATCACTAGCGACATTGGTTGTTAAGTCCTAGATATTTTGTTCCTTTACCACTGAAACTGTATCAGTAGATTATTACCGTCTGGTAAATAATCCATAATCATATTATTATGAAAATAGTGTTTTTTGACCTTTTTGGAATGCAGGTGATGACAACATTTGAGTTACAAGCATTTGATAGAAAATAATCAAAGGACATGAGCAAGTTGTGAACTTGCCTTTTGTGATTGCAAGATTATGCACTCATGGTCTTCAAGACAATAGAAGATCCAAATTCTGTCAATAACATCATTGGTCTGGTAAGGACTAATGTTTAAAGAAGCAAGATGCAACAATGCATAAGTAATGTAATGCAATTTGATAAATGCGAAACCCCAGAATAGTCGTATCTAATCTAGGGTTTAGAGTTTGTGATGAGTTCTTTGGAATGTGTTGCACTTTTATACCAGTTTCACACTTGTGCTTCTTATTAAGGCTTGTGAGAGTGTGTGAACAATAAGTAAATACAACAAGTAATATGCAATATTAAAACACTCAAATGATATGGTATCTGAAATATTGCTTAAACAAGATTAAGAATCAATTAGAGCTTTTAAAGAAGTGTTCAAGGTTTACTTTTAATGTTTCTTAAAAGAATAACCTTTGAGGAAACTATTACTTTACAAAGTAAAAAGTATTTAAACTTAAAGCTAACACTTTAAGGTTTTCTTATTAGCTAAGATTTTGAAGAGGAAAACACTACTACATTAAACAATCATAATACAAGGAAATGCATTTACCTTTTTATCTTATAAATCAATGGCTAAACTTAATAAGCAAATAATAGGTATTACTTCAATTACTTTAGAATTTGGTTTAAATCTTTAAGTGGTTTTCTCAAAATAGTGAAAGAATTAGTAAATAAAAGTTTGGTGACATTACAAGTGCATAGGATTCTTGTGATAAACAATATACTATTTTAGTTGATTTTATAATTGGTAAAATCTTTAGGAAAATTAAAATACCCTTAATTTGAGATGATAGTTTTAGTAGTTACATTTTAAAATGATTTTACGTATGTTACCATCACTTAACATTAATTGACTTGTTATTACATTTTTAGACTTCAAACAAATAATGCTAAAGGCAATAGTAAAGATTTATATATATTTTTAAGGAATTTAAATAAAATAAAAAGGTCTAAACTAGTTTTATTAAACCTTTACCATTGATTTTACTTCAAAAGTGACAGTTAATATTTTTAGTGTGTATATTTCATTTTTGTGATCATTTTGGTATATTATAAGTATTTTTATGAATTTTATATAATAAGATATGATTTTTACAAGTTTTATCACTTTATAAATACTTAATAAATACTAAATATTAGTTAATTGATAGAAAAAGGTATTAAATAAAATAAATTTATAATCCTTTATTTTTTTCTAAGATTTTTGATATATTATATTTATTTTTATAAATTTTAAATAATAGAATATATTTCTTAGGATTTATTCCTAATAGATTATTTACTAATAAATACTAGTGATTTTATTTAAGTTGGAAAATAAAATATGATAATAGGTTTATATTATAGAATTTATTTTTCTGAACGTTTTGATATATTATACATATTTTTTCTGAATTATAAAACAAAAGATATTAAATTTATAAGATTTAACCATTTTATTAAATTCCTGGAATTATATTTATAATTGAACTTAAACAGAAGGATACTTTTTATACAACACCTATATCTACCCAGGGTCACAGACAGGTGAGGTCTGGACCATATTGGCTGCCACGTGAGTAGAGACCAGTCCATCCGGCGACGTGGCAGAGGGTGACGTGGGTCTGACGTCAGCCCGGCCTCCACCGCCAGGGAACGGTTGCCGACGGCGATGTAGGGCATCCCCACAGCTACGGTTTGGCGCGTTGGAACCAGGAGACAATGGTGAACAAGTTAGTGGCGGCGCCGCTCCGAAATGGTCACCGAAGAGCGGCCACCGATGACGGACAGCGGCGGCGGTGTTGGGTGGCTGTGGCGGGAACGACTAAGAAGGTATGGGAGATGAAGGAGAGGTGCACGAGCACGAGTAGCTCACCGAGAGGCTGAAGGGCGTTGTAACATCCCAAAACTTTAATCCAAGAGGATTAAGACCCAAATCATCAAATTGAGAGTTAACAAAAACTTTTTCATTTAAAATCTTTAAGCCTTCATATGTGTGTTGCATTTAAAATAGGAGTGGTTTGAAATGCCATGATTGAGTGATCCATTGGTTGTAAATGACTCTAAGGTGAATGTCACCTCATCTAGATCATCCCCAAGCAAACCCCAAAGAAAAAGAAATAAAAAAGAATTAAATGAGGAAATGGTCACTTTTTCCATTTTAATCAACTAGCCCACCTTGGGTGTTCCTAGCACTCAATTCCCAACAGAAACAATTGTGCTTCTTTGCACCCCTTTCTAGTACAAGTAGTGATGTGTCAAGGCCCACTTTGTGATCTCCCAAAAACATTCAAACTCTAATTTTAAAGGACATTTGAAAATTGAATCTAGTGTAGGTATTAAGATCACACTATTTCAAAAACCATCCAAATGAACTCCATTTCAAAATCCCAAGCAACCACAGATGCTCAAGCATGAGACAAACCACTCCACCAAAAATCTTTCAAAAATTCAAAAGTTTCTTTCATGCGGCCATTTGATCGAACACCTTGTGAGCAGAATCAAACTGGCCTAACTAATACTGTTTTTTATCAAATTTTGTCGAGCCATTTGGACTCAAATCAATGCCCTTGTCTCCCCTAAGCCCAACCACTCCATCAAGGACCTACCCCATGGCCTAGGGCAACAGTTCACCGCCACCCCGAGGCCATGCTCGCCGGCCAAACATGCACAAGCCGCAGCAGACCGCCAGCCCCTCTCCACCGCTCCAGGGAGTGAGCTTTGACCTCACCGCCGCCCACGGTCCACCCCACGACCCCTGCTAGCCACTAGACCACCCCAGAGCAGCGCTGCACTTCCTCTCTGTGCCGCGCCAGAGCGCGATCACCGCTAGCACGCCATAGACCACGCCTCGACCGCAGACCGCGCGCGCCGCTCCACCTTGACTACCTCACCCCGCCAGACACGGCCATGCACCGCCACGTGACCCACACTCGCCGACAACCACGTCGAGCACCACCTCCTTCTCCCAGAGCGTGCGACGCTCCCGACCAATTGCCACCACCCTAGCTATGCCATAAAGTCGTAGAGGACCGCCAGGAGGCAAGCCACCGTTCACCTACGCTGCCCATGCCGATAGCTCGTTGTATCATCGTCACCGACGAGCTCGCCGTCGCCCCTTCGGTCCCCTCCTCGAGCCTATATAAGGAGGCCTTCTCCAGCCTCAATCACCACACATTCCACTCCCCTCTCTCCACCAGTCCTTCCCCACCTCTCGCTGGAGCATCTCAAGCAGAAGGTCGCCGGAATTGCACCGAAGGCAGCCGCAGCAGAGGAGGAGACGTTGCCATTGATTTCGTCCACCCCAGCCCCTGCCGCGACTTCACCTAAGCTCGTCGTCGTCTACTCGTTCGTTTTCCCGCCTCGCCACATTCGATGGAGCCCTGGTACGCCCCCACTGCAGCCCCACTGAGCCGCTAGGGTTCAGTCTCACCGGCGACGAGTCCGTCGTCGACGACGATTGTGAGCCGTTAGATCTAGTTCTAATCCTACGGTCCATCTCGCCCCGTACTGCTTTGCGTGTAATGAGTCACTGATAGGCGTACCCCCCTATCAGCAGCCCTCAGCGCCGCAGAGTGAATCTGGGCCAGCCCAATTAGTTTCCCGCACTGGCCCTGTGATTCAAATAAATCTTTTTCTTTTTTGACTTAGACTTAGTTATGTCCCTTAGTTTAAAAATCAATTCAGAAAGATTTACAAATCCAAATTAGATGTTTCCAATTTTGTTCGAAAGGTAATTGAAATCTTTATCCAAGCCTGGTGGATTTAAATCATTTAGAGTTATAGATCTCTCCTAGTAAAAATAACCAGACAGAAGCTTTTGCATATTCAAACATTTTTCTAAAATCAACCATAATAGCTTTTGAGTTGATTCCAACTCTCAAAAATCACATTTAAACATACATATCTGAATATGTAATAATATTAAGGTTTGCATGTAGTGACTTTGGACTAGTACCAAAATAATGCTATATAGGCATTTCTAGTCACTTTAAATCATTAATTATTAAAGCTAATCTTATTAAAATATGATCCAACCTTTAAATCACATTCCCATATATTAGAATATGTGGTGATGACATGTGTCCACATGATCCCATATTTTAATTGGAGAATATTAAATCTTAGTTATTTTCAATGAGTAGAAATTACTTTTCTCAAATAAAATAAATGAAACTACTTCATTAAACCTTGTGATGATAATAGATCATCAAATGTGTGCCTTAGTGTGATAAGTAGACTATTTAAGTATTGTTTGGTGATTGTGTATCCAGTATGTATTTATAGACGATAGTACCAACCAAGCTTTCGAGGAGGAGGAGTTCTACCAAGAGGAGGAGGAAGAAAACTTCAACCACTGCACTACCCAAGGCAAGCTAACACTTGCAAGTATTATACCTAGCAATCCATCACTAGATGCAAGATAACCTAAGCAAATGCCTTAGGCATGCTTTGGTTATAGATTTTGACTATTACCTACCCCAAGTTTTACTTACAAGCTTTACTTTCTTTTGTTTTACCAAAGTTCTTACTTTGTTTGAAGATAGCATAAAGAGTATAAACCTTGACCTATCTAGTTAGAAGTAGATGTCATCTTATGGCATGAGATTGATCTTAGCATCGCACCTTAGTGAACACTCTTAACTTAGTACTTTAGAGCTAAACAAAAACTTGATCACTTTAGATGGGAATACTTGGAAAAAATGACTTGTGAAAACCTTGGAATGATGAGTCATTCTATTGACATGTTTTGACATGTGTTAAAAAACACAAATGGGTTATGATGATGAAAATATTGAGGCATGAGCCTTAGCCCTTTTATAAAAACTGATGGTTGGGTTCGGATGCGATACCATTCCAATTTTACCATACAACCACAATACCTGAATTGGGTAAGGCTTAGCCGGAAGTTTATATGCATTAGTATTAGTTCCCTCGCGAGAGAGGTTTGAGCTGAGGCTACCTCTTAATGTTGTCCACCTATGCAGTGCCCAGGATTACAGATGGTCCTGGCTGGGAGGCCAAGCTCATAGGAGAGGTGCTTCTACTAGGGTGTGTAAAGGAAAGGTTATGTTTGATTATCTGCATACTAAGTATGATGATTCAGGGTTATCCCTGACAGATGTATCAAATCTTGTGGTGAAAGTGTACCACCTCTACAGAGTGTCAAACTATTCGAATAGTCGCATTCGTGGTTATGGACAGTTGGAGTGGCCATACTGTTTCGTTCTCAGATGTTTTCAAAATGACTTATGAAATGAATGATGAATCTTGACTTGCCACAACCGGGTAGTGACTATGAAACTAGCTTCTCAACTTAAGTGATTCTAGAACTTTATTTTATCTTTATTTGTTTCTGAACTCAGCTTAGGTTTGAAACTAAACTTTACAAATAAACTTAGAGTTAGCATTCCCACTAGAACTACCTTACTTGTTAGTGATAGTTTGCGAGTACTTAAAGAGTACTCATGGCTTTTGTCCCTGGCTATTCCTATGGCCAGACTATGAGGAGGACTACCCTAAAGGAGGACAGCAGGACGGCTACAACAACTAGGATCATCTCCCATCGTCAGCATTGCCTGTGACCCTGAAGATGGACCCCGCCGCTACGCTTATTATTTATTCCGCTGCTTGTTGTATTAAGACTGGATCATGAGATCCTTTATTCGTGTAAGACCTTATTATGGTTTGTAATGGATGATGTACTGTGATATCCAATCTGTTATGTCTCGCAAAAATGGAAATCTTGGGATTGCGATGTATAGCATAATAGGCATCTGGGATTAAAAATCTGGGTGTTGACAGGCGTGATGGCGAGGCCAGAGAAGCATTGAAGTGGCGGCAATCGATGACGAGGGTGCGATGGCCGGCGAGATGCGAGGCTCGATTCCGGGCAAGAACGGCCTCCCCAGCCTGCCTAGCTATGCGAGGATGACGAGTACGAGGTGGTGCGTCTCCCAGGCATCACCGCAGAGCGAGGCGAGGTCGGAGCCGACAAGGACAACGAGCTCCAGTGAGGTAGGTTTCGGTATAAATAGAGGAAGAAAGCGAGCGAGGGGGAATGAGGATAAGGATGAGAGAGAGCGTTGCGGTGGCATACTTATCCCCTCCTGGTGATGGCAGCACGAATCTAGACGAGACCTACGTCACGACGCGGCGGTGGACGGCGGAGCTCCGGCCAGCGAGCTGCATGTGTGCGTATTGGTGACGACGACGGTCGTTTTGCAAGAAACCCCTTGGCCAAAACTATGGATCAACCCGCGGTCCTTCTTCCGTCCCACCGGTCAGTCAGAGAGAAAAGGGAAGTTGGGCTGCTGTTGGGCTTTGGCCGAGCGAGCGAAAAGGAACTGCTGCTGCTCGCAAGCGTTGATTAGGCGAGAAACTCCTCTGGGCTATGGGCCAAAGCGGCTGGCTTCCTTTTCCTTTTTCTTAATTTCAGTTTCTATTTTCTTTGCTATTTATAAATTCACTTCAAATTTGATTTCTACAAAGATTTAAACATCCAGAGAATTGCAGGTTTATGCAAATTGTTGTATGAAGCAATTATAACCTTTTTATTTCTACTATTTATTGTATATTATATATTCATAACTATATGAAGAGTTATAGTATTTAGTAAAGTAAATATAATTTAGGGTTTTAGGGATTTGTTTCTTATAATAAGATTTTTAGAAAAATGATTTTGTAATCACTTGATAATTATAAAGGTAAAGATTTAAAATGGTGAGAAATACATATGTAATTCTATCCTTACTTAGCCTCACTTAAGAATTGATATATATATTATAGTGCTTTCAGTCTTGTGGTTCATAATAGGGTGATTTAAATTTCATGGTTCTCCATATTTGGTAATTTGCCAAATCCAATTCTACTTGGTTTGAAAACTTTAGAATTACCACAGAACACTTTTGGTTAGGTAATAATGAACCAATAATAATCATTGGTAGAGAACTACTAAGATTTATTAAAATATAGGTACATAGGTTTTGAGAGGATTTAATAACCCATACTCAATTATCGATAGGGACAAGGATCAAGGTTTAGGGATACTACTTCTAAATCTATGTGTGGGTTTGATATCTCCACATAGAGTAAGATGGTAGAATTGCTTCACTTAAGTGATCTTGATGGTATAAGAGACTAGGTCTTTATTAGGGTTTAAGACAATCAGGTAGACAAGGCTTCTCGAACACTCACCTGGTTCTCTAATTACCTAGGAATACCTAGGAATAGGAAATGGTTTCACTATCCATTTGATTCTAGGGTCTTGAATAATACAGTAGACATGGGTCTTGTCATGGCTTGATATATTCTTGGTTAAGGCTTCTAAAGAATCCTTACCTTAATACCTCAACAAGGTTATATTTAGATAAGGAATTCCTTTCCTAAATATACTCCATATATCTTTCTTATCTTATTCACAAAGATCACATCTTCCTGAATAAGACAATCATATGATTCCACCATATCCATCATCACATGATGACATGGTCATGTCACTTCAACAATACTCCATTCTTACCCCTAGTATATAACTCCTCTTAATTAACTACCATTGATACACCTATCATTGTATTTACTGCTAACTCCATCTACTAACTTCCTGAAATCCATCTGGCAACTATATCCAAGGCTTACAAGATTACAATCCTCACTGTAGATAACAAGGGATATCAATCTTCTAGAATAAGTACGGTTCTTCACCCATAATACAAGTTTGTTCTTGTATTAGCTTGATCAATCTACTATGCCTCCAACTACTTCATAAAACTTATGTTATATACTTCATCATACTCTAGCTTGACTTCTCATGTTCAAGCTAGATGACTCAGCTTACCAGGCTTTACCTGATTTGGTATACTCACAAGTCTTCTTCAACACCTAGTCATCTATTCCCAAGTGACTTGAGAATAATGACCACCATCATTTGATCAAACTAAGATTAGGCTTCTAATTGTTTGATCAAAATCTATACTCAACTAAGTAGTAAACTTGTATTAGTCTCTCTATAGACTTATCTTGTTAAGCAAGCTTACTCTAAGTCTATATCCACTTGTCCTAACAAGAATGTTATCTAATGTACTAATACAACTAGCTTTCTCATAGCTCCTCAATTACTAGCCCAACCGTTGATTTTAGGTACTACTTCTAGTTAACTCATGAGTGAGTTAACTCCTCCAACATCAAATGGTTTGATCTCCACTAAGGATCACATTCCATTGATGATGGTACACTCAACCATATCTAGTTCTTCCTTCAGATTAATTTACTTAAGGTCTTTGAAAGGTTAACATAATAGGTCAAAGATAAAGGTTAACAAGTCAATGAGTGCTAGGTCAAGCATTGAACACACACATTGATGATCGATAGACACTAGGACTTGGTTAAATAGGAATGTCACCTCTTAACATCATATTAAGGATATATGCTGGATGGTCTTGGCTTGACTTCCTTTCTACTCTATCTGTGACAAGAGTTAATGTTTAAGAACTACCATGATACCCATGGTAAGAGTAACTATGGCAAACAAGTGTTTCAAGATTTAGTTATAGAGTTTATTTTACTTAAGTTATGTACTTAAATTGCTATTCAAGGTTTCTAGTAGATAATACCTTGATATCATATTTAGAACATTAAGTATTCATCCTTGAGTTGTGGTATGGAATACCATATAATGATCTCTAGAAGATCTAGTACTCCTTAGTAAGTACTGTGTTGTGACTTAGTTTTATTACATTTGATCTGCCCTTAGATCAAATTATATTACCCAAAGATAAGGTTTTACCAAAGGTCATATTGAAACTTATCGCAGTCAACTTGATGATCTACTTCAGTTCCACCAAGTTAAGAGAAGCTTCAATCACTTTGACAAGTTTTATTTAAAAGCACGAAAATTAACCGGATTTTCTATGCATGAATGCAATGCACACACCTGTGTTCAGCTTATTTCTAAGCTCTAATGCTGGGATGTTACATACTCCAGCCCAGTTCTGGCTGCCCTTCTCTTGCAGGAAGACCTCGCCCTGGTGCTGCGGTTCGTGGGTGGTCGTTGGTCCATGCTCGGGCGTCGTCGAGGCAGGGGTGGCTTCACGACGTAGCTCCGTCCTCCTATCATCAAGGAATGTGATGGGTTCTTCTCCACGACTTTGAGATCTGCACAGGTGGTGCTTAGGTGTCCATCGTGGCATGTGGAGCTGTGATGGTTCCACCCATGGTGGCGGGTGGGGGACTAGTGCTGCGTAGGTATGCAAGTTCTCCTAGTCCTCGTGGCGGCATCCGACCATCTTCATGCTGGTTTAGGTTGTTGCGGTATTGGTGGGTGGGATGGAACTCTAGGAAAATCATGTAGATGTCCATGGTCGTCTCCGGCGGCAACGACGCCCTTGGACGCCTGATAGCTCCAAATTTTGACACTTTTTACCTATGATTTTCCTCTGATTTTTGCTGGATTTTCGTTGAATTTTATCTTTGAACTAATGTTAACATCACGAATTAGCGAAACCTTGATTTCTTATGATAAGTTTGCAGGAGAAATTTTAATGATGTGGTATGGCTAGACGCGCCCGTACCACCCGCCCGTACTGGAGCGGAGAAGGTTTTTCGATGAAGAGGCCGAAGGAAGCTCTCATAACTAGGGATAAAAACGGGCCAGAAACGGATGGATCTGAGTGGTGCTACATTTGTTTTCATATTTTTTGTGAAAGCGTAATCGAATACAGAAACCCTGAAAATAAAAATAGAAGCAGATATTGTTGAAAGCAGATATAGACCGAATACGGTGCAGACGCGGAACAATGCAGTTTTTACCTGGAACAAACAAAACCCTGGAATCATGCAACAAATCTCAAGCATTCTAGAAAACCATAAAAAATGTTCCCTGATTATAGTTTGGCTTGACAAGGTCACGTTATGTGCCGGTTGGATTTGTCCATGCACATCAACCCTAAAACGGAAATTCCATATTAGACAGAAAGGAAAATTCCATTTCCACGTCTATTCGGCCGGAAAATACTGTTCCGTTTTTGTTTCCGTTTCTGTCAAAAAAATTATGTTTCAGTTCCGCTTTGCAAAATTCTGTTTTTGTTTACATATTTTCATTCCATTACTATTTTTCCACGGAAAATTCGAAAACTTTCCGCTCCACTTTCATCCCTACTCATAACGAGGAGTGGTACAACCAGACTCACCTGTACCGTCCGCCCGTACCAAATATCGACAATTAGCTCCAACCTTACTGGCGCGTTAACGACCACTAGTACGGCCGGACATATCCGTACCGTCCACCCATATCAAAACTCTCAGGTTTGATCTCAGTACCCTAGTTTTGATCCAACGGTGACGATGACGGGTATGGGCAGGACCCGCCTGTAACGTCTGCCCGTACCGTGTGTGTTGCGTGATTTAGGGGACAGCAGCTGGCAGCAGCCAGCCTTCTTCTTCTTCCTCTCTCTCTCCAACTCAAATCCTAATCACCTAGAACCTTCGATTCTTCATCGATTTCTTGCATTTGAGTGGGCAATCTTCACATCGGTAAGTTTTTCATCCGATCCACACTTTATTTTCTGAAATCCATGGTTGAATTCCTCACATTGAATATCTAGATGAATTGATAATATTTTGAGATTATTTTTGATTCCTCACGTCAGGATTTATAATTTCCTTCTGTAATCGTTTATTTGTATGATAGAAACCTGATGCCTATAGTTTTTCTTTAAAAAATTTGTAGCACAATGAATATTGGGAATATTTTTTGTTCGGGAAGGGCAGGAACCTCAGGCACCTCAAACCCATCGGGATTGAAGAAGATACGCTCAGAGGGCAGAAACATGTGGGTTACACTGAGCAAGGACTACGAAGGGGTGAGCTCACGCAAGGTTATACCCACCAAGTGGGTGAACCATGGCTTCCTATCCCACAATGGCCTTGAGGATGACTTCGACAAGATGACCGAGAACATCGGCATGGTGCCTGCCTCCTACCTCTCCACTGACACCTTCGAGATCGCCAGGTATGAGTTCTCATCGTCATTCCATGACGACCTCAAAACCCAAGAACGTCATTGCACTGTAAGTTTCGTGCTCAATGGGTAACCCCATAGCCTCACTTTTTAGAAATTCTACGATTGCTTTAGATTCTCCTATGAAGGAGAACTTGATAACACTAATGAAGTCCACGTAGAGGCAATGCATGCTTGGGAGCAGATTTCTGTCCACGGAAACATCGACTACTTGCACAAGAAGAGTGCCACCATCCAGAATCCCACTATCCACTACTTCGCCACCTTTTTGGCAAATTCAATTTTTGGGAAGGGAGATACCGGGACAATGGAAGGCCTTGAGATAAGTGTAATATATATGGCTCTCCATCCTAAGATGGAGCATAAGGTAAAGTTGGGTGCTTTGCTCATCCAGCACTTCCGCCGTCCAAGGTAGGCTCCTTGGGTGACATACATTGTGGAGGCTTGATCACTCAGGTTGCCTATGCGAGCGAGTTTGTCATGCCCAATGAGAGACCAGTGGCTGGCAGTAAGGATTCGGATGACACCGCTATGGCTAGCACAATTTTTTTGGGGGTTTATAGGCCTCAATGCTCCCTTCATGCTTATCAATTTTATTTTGAGCCTAACAGTGAACTCCACCAAGTTTTGCTTCCATTTCTCCAAACTTTTGGTTTACCAGGTAAACAAAGCTAGGTCCTCAATGAGGAGGAATTCCAGCAGGAATTGATCTCCTCGGGGAGTATTCCAAACCCAGGAGGGGGCCCCAACTAGGATAACGCAGCCAACACCCAACAACAGCAGGAGCAAGGGGAAGAGGGTTGGAATGCTAGGGGCTGGGACGACTATGGCTAGCAACATCATCACAATCAGCCATTTCCCCACTACAAGCGGCAGCAAGGTATGCCTCAACCTCAGCCGGGATTTGACTATGTCCCAAGGAGTGAATTCGATCATGTGGTGCATCACATCGACAACATACAAAATACGTTGAAAGATGCTAACGCCAACATTGTTGACCTCACTCAGAATTTCACTACCTTCATGACCGACTTCCTGAGCCATTACCCATACTATCCACACCAGCAGCCGCCGCCCAACGATGGCGGCGACAATTGATCCAGGTAGGCTAAGAGCCTAAGCTTGGGGAGGTTAAACTCCTCCCCACTTTTTCATTCATATTTTTGTTTTCTTCTTTTGATTTATTTGTTTGGTTCCTAGTGCATGTTTACTTTCAGTTTTGCATTGATAAAAGAAAAACTCAAAAAATTAGATTGGCTTTTTATCTTGTTTTGTGTGAATTTCTCTCGGTTTTCTCTCTATCTTTTTGCAGGTTGCTTACTTCTAGTGACTTAGCCATGGAGGCAAATGTGAGGAGTTCACTCAAGTGAGAAGACAAGTAAGCGAGAGGAGGTACCACATTCCTATTTCCCTCTTCCTGCAAGTTTATTCATGAACATATTTTGTTTTTTTGGTTGCACTTGAGTTCCACTCCCCGCTTAGCTCGTTATCTTTTAGAACTTGATCTCATGGTTAATCTCACTACTTTGGTTTCGACTTATGATAATTATAATCAGTTAGAAAAACAATATTTTAAAACAAAGGAAAGTGTCTCCATGACAACTTTGGTGCCTTATTTATACCTTAAGAGCTTAATCTTGGTAGTGCTCAACCCCACATCTTAAATGATTTGAGTTGATAAACACCTGCTGAAAAGAATTGTTTGAGGGAATGAACGTTTTTACGGTGGGTCAGGGAGTTTCTAAACTTGCCTTGTTGATCTATGAGAAAACAAAAAGAGAAGAAAAAGAAAGAGAAAAAACGAGAATTACCATTGAGTTATGAGCGGGAATATTCGATCCTTATGAAAGTATTGGCAACACCTCACCACCTACAATAAAAGGAGAGAACTGTAGTTCTTGAAAAGCAAGGAATTTATGGGGTGTTTGATTGCCACATTTTTGAAATGGATGTTAATGAAAACTCTAAGTTTATACTTCTTTTGACATCTACTTGTGCACCCTTAATTTTCCCAAAGCATTCTTGCTTAAAAATATTTTTACTCTCATAAGAAGAGAGGCACTGAAAAGAATTGATTCGCAAGCCTAACCAAAATTTTCGCAGTCTCGTTTGAGTTCAAAAGCTATTAGCTGGTGAGTTATTTGCGGTTAGGAAGCGAACTTAAGTGCAATTGTTCAAATATATTATGCTCTTGTTTAAGGTTGCGGGATTTGTGATGATGGAATATTATACAACCTTGAACTTGTGATTTCCCCCCTTGATTTAATTTCTCGCTATTATTCTTTATAGCTTTGTCCCTCGAGGACGAGCAACAACTAATCTTAGGGATGTTGATAGCTCCAAATTTTAACACTTTTTACATATGATTTTCCTATGGTTTTTGCCGGGTTGTTGTTGAATTTATCTTTGAACTAATGTTAACATCACGAATTAGCAAAACCTTGGTTTCTTGTGATAAGTTTCAAGTAATCAATATTTCTGTAAGATCTTGGAGCATTTATGAGCTATTTACAACCAAAGAAGCAAATCCTCAATTAAAGCCCCCTTCATTAGAGGCGTCTAGGTGGTGTAAAGACCACTGGTATGGTCGAAACACGCCCGTACCATCTGGCTGTACGACCCTACAACACCTTCGTTATATCAATACAAGCAACTTCTGTATTGGGGGCGAGACAAGAATAGGGACGAAAAAGAAAGAGAAAACCGCACCCGCGGTCCTAAATGTTTGCGAGTTGCGTCAGTTTGGTCCCTAATCTTTGAAATGGAACACCTAGGTCCTAAATGTTTCATAAGTGAAGCACGCGCGGTCCTAAATGGGTCTGCCCCGTGCTGACCGATGCCACGTCGGCAGCTGGTCGTTAGGCAGGAGATTTCTCGCGACTGGCTGAAGGAAATTTAGCAAATGAACCCTTATAAGTAGTTGCCTTCTCAGTCCCCAGCCCCTTGACCTTCTCCCTGCTCTGTTTCTTCTCTTGCCGTCGCCGCCCGCCGCCATGAGTGCCACAGCTAGCTCATCTGAGTGCCACAGATCGAGGAGGAAGCCATCTGCTCCATTCCCGTTGCAAGAACTCGCAGTAGCTTCTCTCCCGCCGCCGCTGCCAGCGGGAACGCTGCCATTGGTGCCATGTCCGTGTTGTCGAGTTCGCAGAACCATTCGTCTAATCTCTCAGTCAAGCTCCAATCCTGGCCGTGTCTTCTACAAATGCCCCAACCATCGGGTAAGATGTTGTTCTTACTATTTTTGTTGTTCTTAGGATTAGCAGACTGTATTTCCTCTCTCGTTCTCTTATTTCTTTTTGTGATTAATGTCTCAGGTTATTCCTAACCCTTGCAACCACTACTATTGGGAAAATGGAGAAGACAACTATGTTGATTTGCTGGTTAGGAATGGGTACTATTTAGGAGAAACAGAGAAGGGAGAAGAAGAAGAAGATGTTGGACAGAGGAACATGGTTGCTGTAGTAAAGAAAATGGATGAGCTAGTTGTCATTGGCAAGAAATTGTTAGCAGCAATTATTTGTCTAATTGTGGTGATGGTGTATGTAGCAGTAGCTAAGTAGATCAGGTCTTGCAATGTATGAAATGCTCAACATTGTGGTGATGTAATATTTCAATGGAAATGAATGCTAGTTATTTCAAATGCAATGTATGAAATGCTCAACATAATGTACTGACAAGCAAGCAAGATAGAGAGCCATATTGTACTAAATGGTAGATGATCATCTCTAGATCATTACATGCAAAAGAATTACTGGCAGATTTTACAAGTGCACTCTTGTACTTACATGGTTTGAGTGAAACCAGAGCTACATCTGAGCATCAGGTTTCTATCAAACCTAGCAAAAATATGAGTTGTTCTCCAAAATATACAAGCTTTGGTCTAAACATGTCCAATATATACTACTGTCATCCTATACTTCAGGTTGGCACTATGTTCTCCTTCTTCTTTGTCCCAACCTTCCTCTTCTTAGCTAAACCAAGGGTTTTGGTAGGTGGTCTTGGAGGTGGTAGCTCATCTCTGCAACTGGCAATAAACTGGCTTTCAGGGAGATGATCTGGTGGTGCAGTCTGGGACTGTTGAGTTGCTGCTGCCTGCAATTGCCAAAAGTTGTGAACATTCATTGCACTGCACAGTTTCAGAAGATAGAAACAAGAAAGGAACTCACTTGTTCCTGTAGAACCTGAATAACACTAGATGATGTAACATCATAGCTCATTGCAGATGCCACAATTCTTGTCTCCATCTGTACTAAAACCTTTTTCTGGCAATAAATGTGCAAGTAAACAACAAAGGATGGAAATGTGCTAGTAAATAACAAAATATAGAGATGTGCAAGTAAACCTTTGCATTACTATTTATTTTGACTGTCATTTTCTTTGGAGGTTGATCTTCAAGGTCATCATCAGGTAGTACAATTTGGATAGGTTCTGGTTCTTCCTGTTCTGCTTGTTGTGCTTGCTGTGCTGCTTGGTGTGTTGTAGCTGCTGCTTGTTGTGCTTTACTTGCTGCATCTCTGCCAAGTGCTGGGCACTTTCTTTTGTTATGGCCAGGCTCATTGCACACACTACAATGGCCAACTGTGCCATGCCTGCTTAGCCTTGTGCCACCATCTTCCTCAAGTGGACACTTCCTTCTCTTCTTGCTTGGCCTCCCAACTTGCTTGTCAAATTTAGGTGGTCTAATTTCTGGCCCATTCATTTTCTTCCACATTTTAGGATCACTACATGGCATAATGACACCATTGTATGCAGCTTTGAATGCATCTATGCTATAACACTTGTGGACCACTGACTCTGGTTTGATTCTTTCATGCCTAAAAGCTGCACAGGCATGTCTACATGGGATTTCAGAAAGCTGCCAGGCTCTACATGAGCACTCCATCTTATCAATGTGCACCTCATATTCACCATACAACCCAGTAACCTTGAACAGATGTTTTGCTGCAGGCTTTGCTTCATAATTGTTGGCAAAATCAATATTTCTATCTAGTTTTTTCCTAATTTTAGGACAAATTGTGCCACACATCTCATCTACTTCTGTACTCTTGTTAAAGAACCTAACCATAAGCTGATCTTTGATCTTTTTCAAGCTAGTCACTATAGGCAGTTCTCTAGCATCAAGTATGTACCTACATGGGAAACTACTATTGGAACAAGGAAACAGGCAAAGCTAGTACTAAAACAAAGAAACTACTATTGGAACAAGGAAGCTTACTTGTTGAACACTTCACAAATGTTATTTAGTAGCAAATCACATTTAGGAAGTTCCTCAAAGAATGCCTTGCACCATTGCCTTGGATCAATTGCATTCAAGTACTCAAATGCATCCTGGTCTAGTGCTTTCATCTCATCCATATGCCTCTGCCAGTCACACTCTCTAGTAGCTCTTGCAATCTGCCACAACTTATTTTTCAAAATGTCACCTCTCCACCCATTTCTAGCAAAGTTTTGGTGTATATGCCTCACACAAAATCAGTGTTGTGCATCAGGCCATAATGCATTGACTGCATTGATCAAGCCCTACATACACAATTATGATGTCAAGCAATTGATATATTAAAATGAATTGTCACACCTGAAGTCAAGCATTGTAAATAAATTGTTACCTTTTGTCTATCACTCATAAATGTCCAGGGTCTTGTATTCTCTATGCCAAGATCATCTTTAAGTGTGCTCAGAAACCACTTCCATGAGTTAGTATCTTCCACTTCAACTATGGCTATGGCAATAGGGAAAATATAGTCATTTGGATCTACTCCAACAGCTGCCAGTAACACACCTCCAAATTTGTTCTTAATATGGCACCCATCAATTCCAATAATGGGCCTACATCCTGCCATGAAGCCTCTCTTGCATGCATCTAGTGACATGTAACAGTTCTTGAACACTCCTGCATTTTGAGTGACAAACATTGTGCTCCCAGGATTTGATCTTCTTATTTCCTCTGCAAAATCCCACAGTAAATTGTACTGTGCCAGTTCATCCCCATAGATCTGCTTCAATGCAATCCTTCTGGCCCTTTCTAGCTTGCTTCTACTAGCTGTCAAGTTGAAATCCTGCTCAACTATCCTAGCAAAGTTCTTCAGGGACATCTTGTCATCAGCTCTAAATTTTTCTAGGTACTTGCCTGCTAGGTACCTGGCAGTGAACTGCTTGATCTTGAAATCCCTTTCACACTTGTGCTCTGCAACATATTTCTTCATAGTCCAAGCTTTGGACCTTCTGCAAGGTGAAGCATACAAGTACCATGGACAGTTTGGCTCACAACATGCCCTAACCCTCTACAAGTCATTCTTCTTGTAGTGCACTCCTACTCTTTGTTGTATAATGTACTCCTGTATTGCACCTCTAAGCTCAATGACTGACAGAAACACCATGCCAATCTTGAATTCCACTTGTGTCATGTTCTCTGGCCTCCACCTTCTCAGCTCCACCTTCTTCTTCTTTTTCTTTCTTCCTTGCTTGTCCACTATTTCCACTTCATCTGCTAAAACAGATGCTTCAATGTCTGAATCTTCTAGCTCTTTCAAATATGCATCTGTATCATAGTCAGAGTCATCTATCCATTTAGATTTGTTCTTCTTGTTTTCTTCAAATTTCTCATCCACCCATTCTTCAAATAAATCATCATCATCTGCTGCTACCTCATTTTCAGAGTTAGCCCAGTCTTCATCCAACTCACTGTCCTCACTGTTATCCACTGAGCAATCATGTGCTTCCTCTTCCACATCAAGCTTCCTCCTACTTCTTCTAAGCTCATGCCAATAGTTATTTGGATGTTGCATAGATGGAGCACTCATACTGCCTGGATTGTCCATGTCTGCTGGTTCCTTATGCTTGACAGAGATTGGGCTCAACACAGCAGGCAGATTAGGAGAGCCAGATATGACAACATCATCAATTAAAACATCATTGCCAAAATTCATATCTTTATGGTCCACAAACAACTGGAAGTACTGGAATTTAGGGACAACAGAAATCATGTGCATTGTGTCAACATCACGATCTATAATTCTAAGTTCTGATCCAAGATCTTGTCCAGGGAGCAGCCAGTATAAAGAGTACTTTTCTGGTTGACTATAGCCTAGCTGCTCCATAAAATCAGTGAGCCACAGAGGTGACCATGTATCTGCTTCACAACCATCAAACCTAGCAATTCTGCCATCAACATAGCTCTTGGAAGGACCAAATCCACAAAAAAACCCAGCATAATTGATTTCTACTGTGAACTCCTCTTCAAGTGGTCCTAATTAACAGACATTTCATCAAATTCTATCTGATTCGAACTACCAATCTGATGGTGCTACACAGAGGGGATCTAGGGTTACTTACCGTAGCGCGCGGGAGGATCGCCGGGTCGCCGCATCTTCGGCCCCTTGCTCGCGGGCTCCATCCTCGCGGGCCCCGCTGCCACGGTGGGATCCGCCGGTTCGTCACCTCCGGTCATCACCGGAGCAGCACTGTCGCGGCCAGGTCGCCTCCACCGTCGCGGGAGAGAAAGGAGAGGGATGAGGAGAGGGGCGACAACTGTGCGAGAGAGGAACACAAGGGGCTCTATGCATTTTTCACATCTAGCGGTTGAGCCTCGTGGGCCCTCCAGCCGACGTGGCATCGGTCAGCGCGGGGCAGACCCATTTAGGACCACGCGTGCTTCACTTATGAAACATTTAGGACCTAGGTGTTCCATTTCAAAGATTAGGGACCAAACTGACGCAACTCGAAAACATTTAGGACCGCGGGTGCGGTTTTCTCAAAAAGAAACACAGTCGCCACAAATCATTCCAGAAGAGGAGAGATCATATCTGAAGGAGGATAAGAACATCGCCTCATTCACCAAAGATCTCTAGCCTCTAATCCATCCACTCCACAATCATTCCCAATTATAGAGACAAAGAGAGATTGGCACTTGTAACATTAGGGTTTGACACTTTGATCTTGTTTTGATTTGATCTCAAAACGGTATTATGGCTCGCTATGGTAGAGTTGAGATGATTTTCCTTTGCAATATATTATGCCTTTGATCTATCTTCCTCTCATGTCTGAGTAAACACTATTTTTTAAAGTAATACATTTTTTAAATCAATTTCACGAATAATGCGTGAAATTGTTAATTTTGAAAACTAGCGTGGCCTCGAGGTTTGAACTCCCGACAAGGACCTTTCGGGAGTTTAACTCCCGACCAGTTGAGTTAAACTCCCGAAAGGTCCTTGTCGGTGTTTGAGACCCAAACCGGTGCTGGAGGATTTGAGGCCTACACCATCTTACGGGCTTGTCCCCGACGAGCTCCAAAGATGTCGGGGTGGCGGCCCCGGACGGTGGGTGTATGCTGAGGCGACGTTCTCAGAAAGCATTGTGGCTTTGGCCCTATGTGGTAGGATCATCGCCCAACATCGTAGGACGCCAACCCAGGACCACGAGGGTGGATAGTTCGGTGCCATGGTGGTAGTATCTCTGGGTGAAAACCTAAGATCCTCTTGAGCGGGTGGCGGCGATGCTCACGTCGTTACCTTCTTGGAGGCGTCGCCTTGGAGATCTTACTGTCATGTGGGTTGACTCTGAGGTCGGGGCAGTGGATGCCGGGGCGGCGGCTCCGAACGGTGAACGTGCGCCGAGGCGGCAGCCTCGGGGAGCATTTGCAGTCATGGCTCTAGCAGGTAGAGTTGTGTCCTACCTCGTTTGGGTGCTGAACTAGGGCCACTAGGGTAGCTAGTTTGTTAGCTTTTTCATTTCTTTTCTTTTTCTTCCTTTTTGCCTAGTGCAAGCATGTACATTTTCTACCTACTAGTGAAACCGAAATCTAGTAGTTGTTGGATCTTTCAAAAAACATCTTGGAGTTAAAATAATGTCCTGCCCGCCCTATCCTCGCTCTGGGGGTGCGTCTAGTGCTAAGGGAGGTCTCATGGAGTCAGGTGTCCGACAGATCTCTTGGAATCTTATCGTTTTTAGTACTTGTTGGTGTGGTTTGGGGTTAATTTCTTCAGATCTATGATTGTCATCTTCGGCGATGGTTGTGCGTTTGGTGCGTTGGTCCTTTGGGGACTTAGCACGATGACTTCCCGTTTGTCTACTGCAACAAGCTCTACTTTGAAAAGCTTTGGCTGGCTCCAGTGATGGAGAGGCGAGGACGGCGACGCACCTTCGGCTCGTGCTAGTGTCAGTAGTCGTAGCTAGGTGTTCCATTGACCTATTTGTAATTTTTATTACTTTTGTGCCTCTTTGTACTTCTAACGATGATGATTAATAGATCTGTGGAATTTCGCAAAAAAAACTTTATACTTTGACCTCTAACGTACAAAATAAATATGATTAGATTTCTCATGACAAATACTCTTGTAGTATAAAAATTTGTAGGTAGAAAATGCAATGGTCAAAGGTACATATCGAAACTTGAGAAGGCGGTGGCTCCAAAACCAATCTAGGGTTTCATTTCCCTCACCGGTGACATCGCCGGTCCGCTCCACCTCCAGTGGCCTTAGAGCCTTGGAGGTGTGGCGGACCACGACCTCTCGCCGGCGGGAGGTTTTTGTTCAGTGTTTAGATTGTTTTCGTCTCTTTTTCAGGATGGTGAGGCGATGGCTACATCCTGAAGTCATAATAAGATACTCCCCACTCTATCGTCGCTCCGGTGGTGCTCTAGCGTTGAAGGAGGGCACGCGGAGTCGTTTGTCTGACGGATCTCCAGGGATTCGGTCCGTTTTCATGTGCGTCGGTTTGGTTTCAGGTCAGTCTCTTCTTATCTATGGTTGTCATCATTGGCGATGGTTGCTGCTCTGGTGCTCTGGTCCTTTGTGGCCTTAGAACGACGACTTCCCGCTTGTCTACTACAACAAGCTTTGTCCGACTCCGGTGATGGAGGGGCGAGGACGGCGGCGCGCTTTCGGCTCGCGCTAGTGTTAGGTGGTCAAATGACATATTTGTAATTTTTATTACTTTTGGGTCTCTTTGTACTATTGTTGATGATTATTAATAATTAGTGGAATTTCGCAAAAAAGGTACATATAGAAGGTAATGTTAAGGAAAATGATGGAGCTCCCCTGGGGGATCCCATCGTTTGGGTCGAACGGTTTGCTGCCATGATCACGTCGGCAGTGGGCCCTAACAATCTAATCTCCCCAGCCTGATAAGTTTCCCTTCATGATAAGTTTCCCTTCATGCTCCCGACTCTCTCTCTCTCCTTCGTCGTGCTCCCATCTGCCATCGCCGCCGCCCTGTATGATCCGCACACCACTAGCTCTCCCGTGTAGCCCGCGCGCCAGAATCCAACACCAACTCTACACCGGCAGGCACTCCCGTGCCCAGCACCTCATGCCGACCATGAGCCCTACAAGGCGGGTGCGGCAAGGAGCAATGAAAAAAATAGCGCGCTATAGCGCCGGTATAGCGTCGCTATAGCATATTCGGGAGGCAGACGCTACGCTATGCATAATATGCTCACTATGACGCTAATCGTGTTTTAGCGGCGCTAAATGGCGCTAAATACGCTACACGTTACAACGTAATAGCGTGCTACAAAAAACATGAAAATATCAGCAGTCCATCTAACCCATTCAGCCTACACGAGTCAACAAACCTAGCTCACCCAACTCTCAGCTTCATGTCGCATCCAATTCCCCACCACGTGACAGTGGTGGTGGCTGCAAGCTATAGCATCTCCCTTCATCTCCTCCAGCTCCGGCCGGCCGGCCGCCTCCATCCGGCACGTCCCCGACCAAAAGAAGTGCAGCTAGCAACGCCGCAGCAAGCGACGCCCCGCCTAGCTTCAGCCCGCCGGATGTCCACTTATCCTCCATCTTGGAGAGCACCGGGCACGATGTCGGCCTCGCCCTAAAGAAGCCAGCCATCGGGTAAGTTACTAAGTTTAGAACCTCCTCCTCATCGTCTAGAATTTAGTATTGTAGATGTAGTAATTACTAATTAGCTGAATTAGTGATGTAGATGCAACGCTGTGTAGATGAGTGGTTTCTTGAAGAAACACGACCACTTTATGTGACTGTCTGAAAAATATATGTCCTTCATTTTGAATTTGGTGATCATTTTGATCCATACTCTGTCATTTGATCATCACTTGTTAATTGGCTATGCATGTATTACTTTGCACAATTTTTTAGCTACTGAAAACCTTAGTATACAAACTATATCTATCAATTATTATTATTATTTTGCAAAACGCTATTTTGAAAAATAGCACGCTATTAGCGCGCTATAACTTGCATAGCGTTTGGAGAGAGGCGGCGCTAAAGTAAATAGCGCGCTATTTTTTTCGTTGGCAAGGAGAGGCCTCCGTGGATGCGGTTTAGGGGCGATGCTGGAGCATAGGGCGAGCGAGGATGCCATGGATGGGGAATGGAGGTTCTACCACGAGGGAGACGATGGCCTTTTTCTGCTGCTGCAATAGTGACACGACCGTCGGGTGCCATTGTTGCTACAGAAGTTAGGTGGAGGCGGGCAATGTTGCTACAGAAGGCGTGCGGAGTTGCTATCGGATGGTGCGTGACAGATGTTGCAAGTGGCTCGGGGTTTTGCTACCATAGGCATGAGGGGTGCTACCATAGGCATACAGTATTGTAGTGCTACCAGCTTCAGTTGGCGGACCTCCGATGTACCGGACGGTGCTACAAAATGGCATACAAATTTTGCTACAATCATTTTGTGTTTTTTCTACAACGGCATAAATTTTTTGCTACAAGATCTCCGGCAAGGTCTCCGACGAGATAGGATTTGCTACAATAGGACATTTTATTTGTTACATACGCTTTTGTTGTTTTGCTACAATAGCATAAGTTTTTGCTACACGGTCTCCGGCGAGATCTACCGGTGAAAGTCTCCAGCAGTGCGTCCTGCGCGGCAACCCTGAGAACGTGAACCATATTTTTTTCACTTGCGCCCTTGCTCAATTCTCTTGGGAAGTGTTTACGTTCTTGCTTTGGGGTTGATTGGAACCCATCTTGTTTTGCTGAGTTCTTTTTCTCTTATTTCTACTTTAGATGGCAAAACTAAGCGCGTTCTTTGGATTGTGTTTACGGCCAACTGCTGGGCGCAGTGGTCGATCAGGAACAAGTTTACAATTGAAGCTATCTTCCCTGCTGTATGAGTAAATATTTAGATTTTGCGTCCCCCTCCTGAAGATCGCAGATGTGCGCCTGCTGTATGATTCTAGTTCGCTCCAAGGATGCCAGGGCTAGGCACTTCCCTTTGAGAAATGCCCGCTGCCGGCGCTCTCCAAGAGAAAGCAATCTCGATTCCTTCGCCTCATCAAGGCGTAGAATCACTTCATTGGCAATTTGAAACAGCAGCGTGAATTGGCTCTGTTTCCTCTGTCCCCAGCTCCTCAACGCTTTGGCCGTGGTTTTAAATTTGGCTTCTAATGTATGGATAGGGTCCACAGCGGACCACGGAGATTGGAGAACTTCCAGGAAGCCCAGCAATTTTGGCCAAATTTTTTTGAACTGAAATCTAAAAGATCTCGGACGTGCAGATGAACAATGTCAATAAGAGCGGGCAGTGATCTGAGATGTTCGTGCTGAGCGCCGTCGGTGTCCTCCCAGAGAGGGTTGAAAAGAATTCGATCAAGCCTGCCTGGATAGGATCAACTTGTTCATTGCTCCAAGTGTACTTCCGCCATGGAAGAGGCATGTCCTTCGGTGCCATGGAGTTGATTGTATGCCTAAACTTGTTCATCATCCTTCTGTTTACCCGTCCATTTCTCTTGTCAGCAGGGTAAGCAACCAAGTTGAAATCTCCATTTATGATCCATGGAAGCCCATTGTAGGCTGAAGCTGGGACTAGGGTTAATGTAGCAAGGTTTGGTTGTACTCCCTCCATTTCATAATATAAGATGTTTTACCTTTTGTGAAACGAATGTATCTAGTCATCTTTTAGTGTGCAGATTCAGAGTGAACTTATACACTAAATCACTAATAGATGTCTAGATACGTTCGTTTCATAAAAACTAAAACATCTTATATTTTTAAACAGAGGGAGTAGCTTTGAAATATTTGATCATATGAGACTTCAGAAATGCTAGCAGGAAATCAGAACATGGAAAGTAAAAATATTTGCATATATCACTCTGATTCCAAAAAACTAATGACCATGCAATTATGAACGATTACAAGGAGATTGCCTTCATTTTCTTCTGTTCATAGCCTGTTGCTTGAAGATCGTTATGACCTTGGTCACGCAATTTATGAAGTACTCCCTCCGTTTTAAAATATAAAATGTTTTAGCTTTGTGAAAGGAGTGTATCTAAACCACTTTTAGTGTGTAGGTTCATTCCAAATCTAAATGAACCTACATACTAGAAGGGGTCTAGATACACTCCCTTTACAAAGCTAAAATATCTTATATTTTAAAACGGAGGGAGTATATTGAGACCAATATTTTCACTCAGGATATACACGCAGTCTTTGAATTCAAGTACCGTAGTGTCCGTAGATCTTTTGCCAGTTCAAGCTGCAGGGAAGACCTTGACAGTACATTCTTTATTAAAAGAAACAAAAGTTATTTAGAAACTCACATCAAGGGGAAGGTGGTGTACAAAGCTTCAAGTACCAAGCCTCGAGGTTTATTAGAAGAAAACCTTCTTCATTCTAAAGGAGAGAATATAAATAGTGTGTATCTTTTTTGTACCGAACTTTCCACAAGCCTATGAACGTGGTGAAAAAAACCTGGCGTTTCTCTGACTCAAGATATTTGCCATGTGAAACGAGATTTTCCAGCACTAAAGTTGCAGAGATTGCAAATGTAGTCATTGGTGTTGAGCATACCTATATAATTCAGGAGAAGCCAAGCAAAGGGTAACACAGAGGTCTAGATCCAGGTGATGGAGGTAAGAGTAGTGTACTTCCTGTAGAAGTAGGAGGCACCGGGAAATTCATAACCTCTGTATGATGTCAAAGTGCGGACCAATAGTCTTGGAGGTGCTGGATCATGTGTATCTCTGGTCCTAAATGTACCGCCAAGAGTCTGCCCGACAACGGATCGAGGTTGTGCCGATAGTATACCGAGGAAACGGAGCCAAGGCTGAGCTGACAATGTGTGGAAGTGGAGCCAAGCCAAAATGCAGCTTTTGTCTCTTCAAGCTTTTGAGCATCCGGCCGGTGGAGTGCATCATAGTAGCAAAGAAAATGATGAGCATTCCAGCTCTTCCAAGTGTGTGATGCTGATCACTGGAATGCCGCGTGCGGTGCTGTGGACGGGTGTGTCACTGGCTTAGGGCCTTCTTTGGCTGTTCTTTTGGTGTTGTATACTAGTAGAAGCTACTGTATTCGCCGGGCCAGTTTTAGTTTTGTTGCGAGACATGATGAGCCTTGTGGAAATCGGTGTACAACTTGTTCAAAACTTGGGAAATACGCCAGTCTGCCAATTCAGATTTTTTTTGGCGAAATGATTTAAACCGAAACCGTTTGATGTACACATTTCATTAAAACAAACAAAAGTTATTTTCATTAAAATAAAACAAGTCATTTACATTTTTCACTAACAAGCCAAGGCCTGAGAAGGGCAGGAAGCTCCTTCATATTTTTTGTTCCGATAAAGGACAATATATACTATTCCCTCCCATCCAAAATAAGTGTCAAAAACTTAGTACAAACTAGGTTTGTACAAAATCACCGACACTCATTATGGATCAGAGGGAGTAATACAATAAGATATCAGATACACCTGGCCTCTGCACCAACTCAATACCAAGAGCAAGTCAAAATAAAGATCCTTTTTGTACTGGAATTCGACTAGGATTAACATTCTGAAGAGAGAGAAAACATGGCGTTTCTCCGACTCGAGATGTTCCGTGCAGCCACAGTGAAGACTTCCATGAAGAAGCCAACAAGGGCCATGTGAAAGGAGATCTCTAGACATCGCCTTCGTTCCAAGTTCACTCCCAGAAGACACTCCAAATAGTCAAGGTTATATTCATAGTATACTGTGGAAACCGAGCCAAGGTTGTTTATGATAATATTGTGGAAACTTAGCCAAGGCATCTTTCATTTCCTATGCATGAGCCCCTGACAATCCGGCTCGAAGAAAATGATAGAAGGTGGAGTCGTGTTCAGCATTCCCTTATACCAAGAACCACAGGCATGGATCAATTTGCAATTGATGACAGAACATTGAGTCAACTAGGATGGAAAGGAACTCACAGGATACAATGTGTTTTCAAAGTTGCCTTGACTTGACTACCTACTAGCTAGAGACAATGGAGTCCTACAAAATACCAGAGAAGAAACCTCGGGCTGAAACAGGCATTTGCTCAAACACTCACCGGCGGCTATTGCTCCATCGCATCACGCCAGCGACGAAAATGATCAGCACTCCAGTTCGTACAGCAATGTGCAATGCTGATCATCGGAGTGTTGCATGTGGTGCTGGGGATCCTTTGCCTATGCCTGTTTGATTAATTTTTAGTGGGTAAAGCAGGACCTAGATAGCATTCTTGTGAGCCGTGAGCCTTGTGGAAACCTGCGTACATCAGTGGAACTTGTTCAAAACTTGGGATTGCCAATTCAGATATATTTTCAAACTATACCAACGGTTGTTTTCATTAAAAGAAACACAAGGTATTTGCATTTCTCATTAACAAGCCAAGCCCCAAGAAAGGCAGAAAGCTCCTCCTTCTTTCTAAAGGCAGAGAAAACAAAGATCCTTTTTGGACTCGAATTTCTGGGATCCTAGACTAGGATTAACATTGTGGAGAGAAAAGGAAAAACTTGGTGTTTTTCTGACTCGAGATGTTCCGTGCAGCCAAAGACTTCCATGAAGAAGCTAAAGAGGGCCATATGAAAGGAGATCATCCAGCAGGGAGGTTGCAGATGTAGTTATTGGTGACATGAAGGCCCCAGACAATAGTGAGCTACGGATCGAGTTACCTTAGTGTATTGTCATTGACAATAGTGGAGCCATTTATGTACTTCATTTTCACTTGTTTTTATTCTGTGTGGTTTGCGTGGCTGTGTGCATCCTAGTTATGCAGAGGCCGGGTGTAAACATTATGAAAGTAATAATAAAGCGACCATTTCTAAAAAAAAATGAAGGCTCCAGACTGCGCCTCAGGTGTTGAGCCTATTTCATTTAGGAGAAACCAAGCAAATGCTAAATGAGAGGTCCAAATCCAAGTAATCAAGGTAAGAGTCTCCATATGCTGAAAAGCCAAGGAGTAGTACTACTAGTACCAAAGAGTAGTAGTACTTCCAGTAGGAGTAGAAGGTGCCTGGAAAAACATAATCTGAACCTAGCCCAAGTGTACCCACTATCCACTCCCAGGAGCTACTGCAAATAGTCAAGGTTGTGATGATAATATTTTGGAAACTTCTTGGCTGCCAAGGCATCTTTCATTCTTCTTTATTAGTCTTTGACCAGCCAGCTGGATGATCCTGTCATACTTTCGAAGAAAATGACGAATGTGGAGTCATGTTCAACATTCCAGTATAACAACTACAGGGATCATAGAGTCAACTAGCATGGAAAGGGACGTACGCATCACACGATAGAATGTGTTTTCAATAAAGTTGCCTTGACTTGACTGACTACCTATTAGCTAGAGACAATGAAGGCCTACAAAAGACCAGAGAAGAAATGGGCATTTGCTCCAGCACTCACCTCGATCAGTTTTGTTTACTGACCCAGCACTTCGCCGGCTATTGCTCCATCGCCCCCGGAGTCTCCACTGCGCCACCACAGCAACCGGGTTGGCCGTCTGTCTTGTCTCTAGCCGCTGAGATCGATCAGCCAGCTGTAAGCAAAGTAAGCTTCACTTGTTCAAGCATCTGTTCGTGCCATTCTTTTTTGCTTCTCTTCACGAACTGTATCCATCATCGAGCTCCTCTTTTACATAGGGATGTGAATAAAAGTCATGAGTGTGGCACATACATATAGTAGCCAAGTCTTCCAGTTATTCTGAATGAAGCTTCAGAAGAACCTTGAGAGAAGGCAGATTTAGCTGCAAGTAAAACTAAATCATTTTCAGGTAAATTACATAGCATAAAAATTCATCATGTTAATTGGATGCTCCAACGTTTTTCTGACTATCTAAATACCCACCTGAATCAGTTTCATGTTGTTTATGCATATGAAAATTGTAGAGATCCCAACAGAGTATCATATACAAGACAATGAAGAAGGACACAGTCGTTCGGCAACTTCTTCTGCTGTTCATAGCTTCCAGTGCTGCACAATCCGTCGTCAGCTCCACTCAAGGGAACGAAACAGACCGGCTTTCCCTGCTCGAATTCAAGAAGGCCATCCTTCTCGATCCGCAGCAAGCCTTGGCGTCCTGGAACGAGAGCACCCACCTCTGTGACTGGGAAGGCGTCTCCTGCCGGACCAAGGATCCACGTCGTGTTGTCTCTCTTCGCCTAGCGAACAGAGGATTAGTTGGGCAAATCTCTCCTTGGCTTGGTAACCTGACATTCCTGAGAAATCTAGCACTGCCGACGAACACTCTCGCCGGGCAGATCCCTCCATCCCTCGGCCGCCTTCGTCGACTCCAGACGCTTATCTTGAGCAACAACACTCTGCAGGGGATTATCCCCAGCCTTGCAAACTGTTCAACCCTCAAGGTTGTGTGGCTCAACAATAATGGTTTGACTGGGAGAATCCCTCCAGATTTCCCTCCAAACATTCAAGAGCTGCAACTTTCATCCAATGACATTGGCAGAACCATACCTCTTTCTCTCGCCAATATCACAACGCTGAAGAAGATTAGCTTTGCATTTAATCGTATCGAGGGAAGCATCCCTGATGAGCTTGCGAAGTTGGACAGGCTAGAGATTCTTTATGTGGGGAGTAATCAGTTGGTAGGCAGGTTTCCACCAGCCATCCTAAATCTTACTAGTCTCATTGGCCTGGGACTCAATACCAATATGTTAAGTGGTGAGCTACCTTCTGATATCGGTAACTCTCTACCTAATGTCCAAATACTCTCATTTGCCGAGAACTTCTTTCATGGCCCAATTCCAACTTCATTCGTAAACACGTCAAATATACAAGTCTTCGACATATCAACAAATAATTTTACTGGGGATGTGCCTAGCTCCATCGGCAGATTGTCCAAGCTCGTCAAGTTCAATATTGAGATGAATAAACTCCAAGCACGCAACAAACAAGAGTGGGAGTTTTTGAGTAGCTTAGCCAACTGCACTGAGCTACAAGGTCTGTCATTAGCAGGGAATCGTCTAGAAGGTCATGTGCCAAGTTCATTGGGTAACCTTTCCATTCATCTTCAGCATCTATATTTGGGACAAAATCAGTTGACAGGGAGTTTTCCTTCCGGCATAGTGAAACTTCCGAACCTGATCATTCTAGGATTGGATTACAATCGATTTACAGGTGTCGTACCACAATGGCTTGGAGCTTCCAAAAATTTGGAAAAGCTAAGCTTGTCCACCAACATGTTTGAAGGATACATTCCTTCCTCTCTTTCCAACTTATCTCAACTAACAGAAATCCTTCTAGACACAAACCAATTCACTGGGAACATACCAACAAGCTTGGGAAACCTTCAATCGCTTGCGACATTAAGCCTTTCCAATAATAATCTGCATGGTAGAGTACCTGAGGAAATCTTCAGAATCCCAACAATTGCGCAAATTGGGTTATCATCCAACTACCTTGATGGGCATCTTTCTGCCGAAGTAGGCAAAGCCAAGCAGCTCATGGTTTTGTTGCTTTCATCCAACAAGTTATCTGGATATATCCCAAGCACTTTGGGTGATTGTAAAAGTTTGGAAAACATTGAGTTGGACAATAATATTTTCAATGGAAGCATCCCCTCTTCCTTTGGCAATCTATTTAGTTTAAAACTTCTCAACTTGTCATACAATAACCTATCTGGACCAATACCAGATTCTCTTGGGAATCTTCAGCTTCTTGAACAACTAGATTTTTCCTCCAACCATCTTGAGGGTAAGGTTCCAATACATGGAATATTCAACAACATAACTGCCACACACATTGATGGAAATCAGGGCCTTTGTGGTGGGACAGCGGACTTACACCTGCCTGCATGTTCTGTTATTTCTTCAAATTCATTTAAACACAACCTATCTGTAGTACTCAAAGTAGTGATCCCACTCGCCTGTATCCTTTCACTTGCTACGGTGATCTTTGTCTTATTTCAATGGAGGAACAACCATACGGGAAGATCTATGCATATGTCTTCGCTCTCAATCTATAGCAAATTCCCAAAAGTTTCTTACAAAGATCTTGCCAGAGCAACAGAAGGATTCTCAGCATCCAATTTGATTGGCAAGGGAAGATACAGTTCTGTGTATAGAGGGAAAGTACTTCAAGATAAAAATGTGGTTGCCGTAAAAGTATTTTGCTTAGAAACAAGGGGAGCACAAAAGAGCTTCATTGCAGAGTGCAGTGCTTTGAGAAATGTTCGACACCGTAATCTAGTCCGAATCTTAACTGCATGTTCTAGCATTGATTCTAGTGGAAATGATTTCAAAGCACTGGTGTATGAGTTCATGCCAAAAGGGGATTTGCATAACTTTCTATACACTACTGAAGACGATGGGAACTCTTCAAAATTAAGCTACATATCACTCTCTCAAAGGTTAAGCCTTGTGGTGGATATATCAGATGCAGTGGCGTATCTGCACCATAACAACCACGGAAGTATTGTTCATTCCGATCTCAAACCTAGCAACATTCTTCTAGATAATGACATGGTAGCTCATGTTGGAGATTTTGGACTCGCAAGGTTGGAAGTCTATCCCGTATCATCATCTTTGGGTGACTCGACATCGGCTTCTTCAGTTGCAATAAGGGGAACCATAGGATATATTGCTCCAGGTATTTTCCAATTTTCTAACACCATAGTCTTCTTCCTTTTTAACACGGAACTGTGAGAATTTAACCAATCTCTTGATATGTGCAACTACAGAATTTGGAGGGGGTGGTCAAGTTTCTACTGCTGCAGATGTTTACAGCTTTGGGGTCATTCTACTCGAAATATTCATCCGAAGGAGCCCGACAGATGACATGTTCAAGGATGGATTAAGCATTGCAAAGTTTGCAGAGATCAACTTCCCTGACAAGATGTTGCAGATTGTCGATCCACAACTGGCACAAGAGCTGAACCTTCACCAAGAAGCTCCAGTGGCAGATGACAGTGCAATACATTGTTTACTTTCTGTGCTTGATGTTGGCCTTCGCTGCACCAAGTCATCTCCAAGTGAACGCATCAGCATGGAGGAGGTAGCTGCCAAGCTGCATAGAATCAGGGATCGTCACGCATATATGGGAGGTTAAGAGGAAGCTGAAGTGGTTCGACAAATGCAGCTCTAGACCGAAAAAATTGCAAAAAAGTTATCTTGTAGAGCTCTTTTTTTCAAATGGTTTGCTGCTCTTTGTTCTTTAATATGTAAGTGGTCTAGTTGAAGAGGACAAAGATAAATGTACAGCTACTATTCCAATGTGATCTCTTGTTTGCACTCTGTAGAAAATGTTTGTCAAAGTGTATACCATTTCTCCTTCATACAACATCGTGTACTACTCAAAAATACACGATATGACCCCTAATAATTGTCTTCTATATTGTTACTAGTTTAGCTGGTAAAACAAAGATCTCAAGGAGTGTTTACCTTCTCATACTTTGGTTTACTACCTTGTGTTTACTTTGCTCTCATCAACAGAAACTAGTAGTACTTTTGGTTATTATTTGTTCGGGGCTTAGGGCCTTCCAGGGTTTGTTTATTGGGAGGAACTCACTCTAGGGCCTTCCAGATTTAAACTATCTCTTGATATGTGCAATTACAGAATATGGAGGGGGAGGTCAAGTTTATACTGCCGCAGATGTTTACAGCTTTGGGGTCATTCTACTCGAAATATTCATCCGAAGGAGCCCGACAGATGACATGTTCAAGGATGGATTAAGCATTGCAAAGTTTTCAGAGATCAACTTCCCTGACAAGATGTTGCAGATTGTGGATCCACAACTGGCACAAGAGCTGTACCTTCGCCAAGACGCTCCACTGGCAGATGGCAGTGCAGTACATTGTTTACTTTCTGTGCTTGATGTTGGCCTTCGCTGCACCAAGTCATCTCCAAGTGAACGCATCAGCATGGAGGAGGTGGCTGCCAAACTGCATAGAATCAGGGACACATCACGCATATATGGGAGGTTAAGAGGAACCTGAAGTAGTTCAACGATTGCCTAACTGGGCCTAAAAAAATTGCAAAAGGATTGTCTTGTGGACCTTTTTTTTTATTCGAATGACTTTGGTGCTCTTTTTCCTTAATATACGAATGGTCTAGTTGAAGAAAACAAAGATATATGTACAGCTACAATTCCAATGTAGTCTCTTATTTCCACTTCGTGGCAAATGTTTGTCAGAGTATATAGGAGTACTATTCTCCTTCATACAACATGGTGACACTAACTCTTGTCTTCTAGATTGTTATTAGTATAGCTGGAAAAGTCGAGGAGTTTTTACTGTTTACCTTCTCGTACTTTGGTTTACTACCCTGTGTTTTTCTCTAGGGAACATAGACAAGAGTGCTTGAGGACTTGTGGCTATTACTTGTTAAGGCCTCACATGATGTCTTTATCTATTCTGCTGCTTCTGTCAAATTCCATCCATACAATTTTTCAGATTTATTACTGTTTGTTGCAATTATGTTATTTTCCAGTATAGCTCTGAGAAGCTTGCTGAGCAGAAATGTAATACGTTAAACCATGTATGTACTTTACATACTCGAAAATGATAATTAGAAGAGAAGTTCTAGAGCAGAAAAACAGAGACAGACTGAAGCTGATTCACGAAAGCGAGGGACACAAATACTTGTCATTTGTCAACCACGAAAGTTAGGGAAACTTACACTACTACTTACGTTTGGATGAACTGATTATGCACTAAACTATTTTTTTTAGTGATGTCTGATGACGCTTGGATGTTCTGTTGAGCAGCAGTTTTCTTAAGATTCAGAGCATCGATGTTCAAACGTGAATCACATACTCTTTCCTAATCTCTGCCGATGATATGGAAAAGAACTCCTGAAGCGAGGCAAAACGACCTCGTCACTTGTTCGGTACATAAATAAAATAAGTAAACAACTGACCAATGGCCGTGGCTGTTCACGCGGAAGAGCAGGATGCCGCATCGGGGACCTCTGGCCGTGGTTCATCTCGCGGCAGACCTAGGATGCAGGGGCGGCGGCCCGGTCCGCGTCGTCTCGCCGGCGCTGAGCTGCGGGCTGCGACCGGCGGCTAGGCAGCCGTGTTTGGTCGGCGGGGAGGCCCTTTTGGCGGCAGTGGTTAGCCGGTGTGCGTCGGATCAGGCTCCATCTGGTATCGGCGGCGGGCGGCGGGCGGCGGGGTGGCGGAGTAGTTGAATCTGGTCGGAGGGGCTATGTGGGTGTGGGATGCGTTGTGTTTTCAAAACATATTTGGAAATGTAAAAAAGTTTGGACATTTTCGCACACAAGTTTTCGGCAAAAAAATCTGTATCCCATGTAAAAACACAAATTCACATACTCTAACAGGATTATTCTTGGATAATATTTATATTTTCTACACAAGTCACTTAAAATATTCTTTTTCCGAAACTTTTGTACGAACACAAATGTATTGATGTACATGCGAAACTCTCTTTCATAGTATTTTTTTATATTTAAAAATTTATTTTTAATATATTTTTCTTATTCATTTGCATCCACGAGAGAAAACACCACCTCCGTGTTGAGAGGTACTAGCTCCATTCTAAAATAAAAGGTTTACATTATAAAACGGAGGTAGCGGTATCTATTGAGTTACTTCTACTCTCTTTGTCTCGAATTAAATGTTAAAAACTTGTCTACATTCGTATGTATCTATAAATTTGTATAGATTCACTAATAAAAAAATAAAACAGTGCTAGCAGGAACTAGACACTTTTTTGATATGTAGAAGCGGGTCGGCGTGAGAATTCCGGAAATTCGTCCTCCAGTCGCTGGGCTGCGCCATATGCGACCCAATCACTAGGCTATTGTCTGCTTCTCGTATAGATTCACTAATAGGGGAACGCCTACAAGCACAAACTATTAGTGGCGCGCTAAAAGGAGAGAAATACTACTACTAACCCTTGCTGATAGCGTTTACGATAAATCCACATGCTACCACTACGTGGGGTCTATGGATGTGCCTCGACGCAACTTATTGGTAGCGTGCGGCATAAACAGAACGCTACTGGTATTAGTGTACTGGTAGTGTGCGTAAACCGCACGGGAGTACTATCTTGTGAAAAGAAACAATGAAAATCATATGTACTTATACACATGGGTATGGGAGCACTATCTTGTCCATTCATTTGCTAAAAGTATCTTCCATGTGTGGGTGTGGGTTGCACATACGTGCAGTACCCAAGACCTCCACTTATTCTCATTGAAAATTTTGGAAGAACTAAAAGAAAACAGAGGGCATATACGGTCTCCACTTGTTTTTGTCACGCTGCATATACGTCTCCTATGAAAAAACTCCTCTAGGTCACTCGCGCGAACGGCTCCGAGGCGACCACTCCTTCCACCAAAAACCCTAACACCAGGCATCTTTGGTTGTCGGCAGCGGCTGTGGTGGCGCCCTGGCCATCGAAGGCGGTGAGAGCGAGGACGGCGTACCCCTACTCTTCTTCTTCACTTGAAGAGGTGGAGCCGATGAATTTCACATGGTTTGGGGCGGCGCTCGAGGAGGTGGGTTGTTGCGGTGGTGGAGCGACAAACCGGGATGGTCGTGCAGCTAGCGGCGTTCTGGTTCTGATTTGGGCCGGAAGGGCCGCAGCTGCCGCGCCCGGGTGCCGACAGGGCACGTCCTTGTGGCTGGCTCATTGATATCTGCAAGTGCACAGATCGTTTGTAGCTAGTTTCGAAGTTCAGATATCGATCCTACAGGGAGCCCAAATGTAAGTGTTTATTGGTGAAGTCTCTGTCACATCCGAAATTGTCACGGGTCTTCGAGTGAATTGACTGTAAGCATTAAAATAAGAATGGAATTTTGATTAAATGCGATAGATTTAAATAGAACTAAGATGTAAACTTCAGAAATAAAATGCATAAAAGTAAAGAATGACTTTGTTTGTTTGTTGGTTTCTGCAGATCGTGAAAGAAGGCGTGGGGAAATTCAGTTCATGGTGATAGTGAATGTGCCAGGTGGACGAGTATGAATGTAACAATTATAATCTTATAGATATATGTGTAGGCGAGCAACCCATAATTAACAGAAACTCCTCTTGGTAGATTTCATCCCAACTTCAATACTTCTACTAGCCTGCTACCAAAACCATAGTCAGACACTAGACGATTGAGATCCTTCAGGTCACTTAGCGATTAAGCTCCTTGGATCGGACTAATGCAATAAGCATAGTGGTTACTCGTTATCCTCGAGTTAACTAGCTTTTCATTGATATCCCTGTGTCACCCAGGGGTCGCCGGTCCACTAGCGAGAAATATCTTATCTGTGTAGAACAAGGTATCATGTTGTCTGGGCCCTTAATTGGACAACAAGCATTAAGCATCCCACAGATAGTCAAGCACACATAATATAGTAATTAGGATCAATCACAATACTACTGGAAAATATATGAAGGCACATCACATCTCACCAATCCCCTACATCTCCAAGCCCAAGAGAATTACTCACACATGAGAGAAAAATGATCATCAATATAATCAAATAAAGAGAATTCGTCTTGGTATTATCGTGGAGATCCACAATAAGAATAGAAAAATATTCAACATAATTCAAGATGGGAAGAAACAATCTCAAACCCTAGTCTTGCAAGGTGGAGATCCCACTCTCTCTCAAGTGCAAGTAGTGGCTATGAAGGTGTATTGGCTAGGAGGTCGAAGATTGTGGAGCGAGATGAAGAACGTCTTCTCCTTCTTCTCTGGATCCCTTCTTTCTCCCTTCTGGATGGTGTGACGGCTGTTGCGTTGTGTTTTCGTCCGCCGTCCCTTCACGGAAGTTATCCCTTTTGGCAAGACAGAGGCAGCGGCAGCTATACGGTGGAAACTATACGGTCATTCCCGCCATATAGTTGGTCCCTTCGCGTGCTTCCAAAGTGGGACTTTCTTGTTTTCTCCGGAATATTGTACTTCTCTAGTTAAATCCTTCTGTTGACATCCAGAACCTGAAACACACACTAAAATCCAAGTTTTCTTCGCTACCGAAGTATTAGCGTTAGGTAAAGCCAGAAAACGATCAAATCCGGGAGAAAACCATCAATAAAAAGCCATAAAAATGTGTCAAATCTCACAGCTATCACACATCCTCTTCTCCGCCGCAGTGTGGCTCGTCGCAGTGTTTGCGGGCATGGCGGCCAGGGTTGCCTCCGATCTTTCGGCCTCTTCCGGTGGGATGAGTGGCTGGTGATGACCGGGAGCATGAGGGGTGCTGGCTAGGTTAAAAATAAATGGGGACCGGCCCTTTAGAGTTTTGACCACTAGTGATGTCGATATTCTTCATGTCGGCCTCCTTGATCTAGTCGCCGACGAGTTCCGGTCTTCCTCTTGGAGATTTTCGCAGTCTGGCATAGGATGCTACTAGAGATCTAGAGCGGAATCGATGCGGTCGTGCACACCCTTCTAGGGGATGGTGCCAAGCTTTCTACCGTTCGGTGCTATGGGACATGTCTTCATATAGATTTCCAAGGATCTGACAGAGATGGAGAACGTCATGGTGGCTACGATCAGAGGTTGGTTTTTGGTAGAAAGGTTTTGATTATGTTGAATACAACGCGGCACAGGTTCTCCCTGTGTTTCGGGTGCCCTCGACGACTTGCAGCATAATCCTTGGCAAGAGGGGGTGTCACAACATAGGTGGAATGCATCTTGGTGGTACTCATCGAGTACCTAGCCATGATTTTTAGGGTGAAACCCCAAGGACTTGCCTTCATTGGTTGTATCTGGCAATGACCTTGCTAAAGACATTATTTTGAAAACTCGGTCTTTCTCCGGAGTGAAAACCTAAGATTTTTGATCGGGCGATGATAATGCTTGTGCATTGTTTACTTCTTTGAGGCGTTGTTTTTGGAGAACCTAGTTTGTGTAACCATGTGTTATATTCGGTGGTGATTAGAGTGCTTTTGTTGCAAGTGGTTGTACACTGCGACGGGCTCTTTGTTTTTCTTTTATCTCTTGTTTATTTTGTTCTTGGCTATGTGCATCCGTGATGTCTTTGGACGGCTTGTTGGTGTAGATGCTGGGTGTAATTGGTATCTTCACAATATTAATATATTTCCTTTGTCAAAAACAAAAAAAAAGAGGGTTGTTGATTACTCCGATGAGAAAACAAATATCTCAGAATGAAGGAATGTTGCATGAAGGGCTGCGGGCAGTTGCATCCTGGATAGCTTGCCTTTGTATGTTGATTCGTTTTAGCGAGTGAAGAAAGACTTGGATGGCCTAATACTGAATTAGGGCCTTCTTTTGGCTATCTATCATTTTTTTTTGTATACTACTACCTCCGTTTCATAATATAGCCTTTTTAGAAAGCTGTTTTAGCTTGCTAGAAAGACTTATATTGTGGAACGGAGGTAGTAGAAACTAATGTATTAATAGAGCCAGTGAATCATGATCCTTTTGGAAATCTTTGTACAACAGTTGAGCTTGTTCTGAACTTGTGATACACCCAGTATGCTGCCGAATGATTTATTGTCCCATTCCTTGTACTTTTTGTTTACCTAAAGGCCGAAAGGGAGGCCATGATAATACATTTGTTATTAATGTCATTTACATGATATAATGGGAATCTCCATAAATGGGGAGGGGATGTACAAAGCTTCAAGTCAAGTCCTAAGAAAGGCCGAAAGCTCTTCCTCCATTCTAAAGAGAGGATACAATGATATATTTGTATTTGAATTTCCAGGAGCCTAGACTAGAATTAACATTGTAAAAAAACTTAGTGTTCCATGCAGCCAGAATGAATATGCCAAAAAGGGCCACGTGAGAGGATATCTTCCATAATCAGAGTTGCAGAGTGTGCAGGTCAGGTGTAGTCATTGGTAACATGAAGACTACACCTCTTTTAGTAAAAAAAAGAAAGACTACACCTCTTGTGTTGAGCCTATATATCATATTGGAGAAGCCAAGCAAACGCTAAAAGAGCGCCAGAATGTTGAAAAGCCAAAGAGCAGTAGTGCTTCATGTAGGAGTAGGAGGCACCGGGAAAATCATGATCTCAGATTTGTAAAAATGTCCTGACTTCTAGCCTAGGAGGCGTTGTCAGACGCGTCTCCGTCGTCCCAACTGTACCGGCTGAAGTCACAGAACAACAGTCACGGTTGTGTTGCTAGTATATCATAGAAATCATGAAATGGTTGTGGAACCGGTCGCATAACCGGAATGCAGTCCGTGAGCGAAAAAGCGAGTAGTTCGCTGTCGATATCGCACATAGAGCCACATGCCAAGGATTTGAATACTAGAACTTGTTCAAGACTGAGAAGGAGAAGAGGCAGGATCTTGACGATGAACGGAAGGTGCCGGCTTCGGATATAATCAAGTTAAATCTCCATGGTGCTTTCACCTGCGAGAGCTCTGGAGGTTTGTTAGGCCTCCAGGTTTTCCATCACACATGTTCGTGTAAGTGTTCCAGGAATGAACTGTTTTTCCAAGACTACTCCCTCCATTGTATTTCTTAAAAAAATTAAGTAATGAAACACTCTTTATTGAAAATAAATACCACTCTTTGTCCATAATAAGTATATTTCTATGTTTTATCTTAAGTTAAATATTTTTATATTTGGCCAATGTTATTGAAAAAATCTGTATAACATATATGACATCAAATTTTGATATTATTAGACTCGTTTAAAAATGGATATCTTGGTAATAATTTAGTTTCATAAATGTTGCTATGTAGTTCCAAAAAATATTCAAATATCAACAAGTTTTGACTTAGTAGAAGAAGTATAAGTACACTTATTTGTGTCAGCTGGGCATTTCACTCACCAATCGTGCAGCATAACTGTGAACTCGAATCTATCTGTCCATCGCCCTCCAAGCTAGGTCGCAAGGCTTGCCACAACTCGTTCGGGTCGCGCAAGTGGCGATCAGGTACGGTTGATGCCGAGGCGAATCAGATGCGATTGCCCTGCTTCGCTGCTCGTTATCATGTCGTCACGGAGGATACACTCATGCAAATCCATCGCAGATGAACATCACCCCGCTTGTGCTTCTGTCCCGCGTAAGGCGCTCCTCCGCGAGGTGTCACGTAGATTCCCATGGATCTATCATCCAGTCCAAGATAAACTGAAGTTTATAGAAAATGAATCAATTCTTTTGTTCTTTCCAAGTTCCATAACAAAGATGTCCCCCTGAATTGTTGCTTCACCACTCGATGTTTCCTCCGCTAGTGCAAATACTGTAATTGTCCAGCGCAGCTTATGATCAGATTGGATCTCACCACTTTGGTACCTTGTGTATTTAGTCTAGCTGACATACTTTTAGAAAGTGCATACCGGAATTTTCTAACTTCGATAAACTACTACTCCCTCCGACTCAAATTAGTTGACTTAGATTTGCCTAGATTCGAATGTATCTAGACTTGTTTTAGTGCTAGATACGTTCGAATCTAGACAAAACCAAGTCAACTAATTTGGGTCGGAGAGAGTATATAAAACCTACCATTATATTTTTTAATGAGAAATATTTTTAAAAAATTTAACCAAAAAATGAACAAAAAAGAAATCCTCTAAAAGACACATTATTCAATGTCTAAAACATAATTAATCTACGGCATCATCTAAAAACATCTATTACCTCTTGTGAAATAAGTGTATACAAATATATCCCATTAAGGTTGTATTTGGTGCTAAAGTTTTTTAGAGATTAGAGAGTTAATCCTCAAGGAGATTGGGTGAAACCCCTGCCTTCACCCAAACCCCTCCAATACCCATAAAACCCCACTAGTAGAGATTTGCTCATAGGTGACACTTTACTAGTGGCTTTCCCAGAAAACCACACGCCACTAGTTGGTCATGTGTCAAAGTCTGGTGCGCTAGTAGTATGTGTGTTTTAGTGGCGTGCTATTTTTCTATGCCACATCACCTGTATGTGGGACCCACGTTTCAGATTAGGGAAAAAGTTAGGTGACTGACACTTTATAAGACACAACACAACTGTTTTTCTGTAGTGGTGTGGCAATGGACATGCCACTAAATAGGGGCTTGTTCGTATGTAGTACCAAAGTTGGCAGGCCAGCGCATGGCGGTACCTAAGTTGCCTGAAATTACCGCGTTTCGAAAAGTTGGGCCGCCAACTACTGAGAGGGGCCATTTCGAGGCAAACTCATCTCACCCCTGCCAAATTCAAACATTTCGTTAAACTGCCCCGTGAAGTAGACGGTCGGGACCCCCATGTCGGTCATCTGTCCGTGACGCGGGCGCCAACGCGGCAACCTCTTAGGCAAATCGAGCAGCTAAGTGGATTGAATGCGTTGACCAATTTCACAAATCCATTCCCAGCTTTCCCCTAGCACCGACGGCGTTGAAATCCACCCTCCAGGCAGGACGATCCCTTCGGACATTTGACTTCCGGCGCCAAGTTGCTGCGCCCAGTCGCTGATCCCGAGCTCCAATGGCGCATGCCGTAGCCGCCGTTGCAAGGCTCTAGCCCGCCTCCGCCGCCGACGAGCCGAGCAGCTCGGAGGATGGCAGATCCTACTATCAAGAAAGAAGAAGTTCTGTCTACAAGCGGGTGATCTACCCTTCTCTTTGCTATTCTCACTAGTTACAACTGCTAGTTGGCTACTGAACCTCAAATTGTTTGTTAGCCCAACACTGATAAACATATTTTGTCCATAGTTTTCTGTCAAGTGGGATCTGCGCAGACCCCCCTTACCTGGTTACGGTAGTCCTCTACAGGTACGACTCTAAGGGAAAGTGGTATGAAGCCATTGTTTCACGATAGAAGAAGCGCTTACACAGATCTGCACTATATCTGGTATGGTTGCTGCTCTGCGTAATCATGTTGAATTATGGCCGAAGCAGACAACAAAGTTCAGCTTCATGGATGAACGTGGCATCATGGTTCCTATAACGTGTGACAGTCAGCTAATTGGGTTGATGAAAAGGTATGCTTCGGCTGCCATGTTTGACCTGAAATGTCATGTACTGGATGTAGAAGCTGCTGCAACTGGGAGTCGCCCTTCTATTCTTGGACAGGGCGGTTGCTCGAACCTAATTAGCTCCTGGTAAGCAAAGGTCTCTTGGGGTTCACATGTTTGTGCTGAATTGTAATTTTTGTTTTATTTGCTCTGTAGATATTGGGCAGTTATGCAACCATCTTGTTTCTTTGACAGGAAGTGCCGCAAGGTTAGAAACATGACTGCCGGGTCAGTCATTTTGCTTCCCGAAGAAATTAAAAACGAGTGGAAAGATGATGCTGGACACGATTCTGGTGCTCATTGTCCCGGCGATGCAGAGTATGTGAAGCTAAGAAAATTGGCACCGAGAAAAAGGAAGAAGGCAGGAAATGAAGAAGCCATTGGACGCGAAGGCTTGGCACCCAGGCTGCGGAAGAAGGCTGCTGGCAATGAAGATGCATAGTAATGTGTTGAACTTGAACCTATATATGTAATTCTGTTAAATTCTGATCGCTCTATGTGTGGCACGTTGCTGGGCGAAACAATCTACCCACGTTCTCTGAGTAAAATGTACCGCGACTTAGGGTTTGGAAACGCCTGAGTCAGTAGTTGAATCCGAAATTGTGATTGTGCCACTACTATCTGAAAACAAGGATCCACCGGTTCCACGATTGCTGAGGGGCAGGAGGTCTCCAAATACGACGGAATGTAAGTGGCACATAAATAAATTATTTAAGCTTCCACACTACACGAAGTAGCAACTTATTTCAGATGCTGCACAACGACGTGGCAACATAAACAACAATGTTCTCACCGATAATGCCTAGATGAGGAGGAAATGGGTATCACTTTCTGGCCTAATCTTGAGCACTTCTATCTCACCGCCTCTCTGCTCCTGCATCCCCTGCATCTGGCGAAGCTCCCGGATCTCCAGTAACCGGGTGTACGTGCTTCCACTTTATAAATTGTGGTTGTGCCATTTGCATGCGGCACAATCCACGTAGATTACGTTTAAACAAACCACCAATATCAGAATACACTAGTAGAAAAGGTGTCTTTGGTCCACGGTCACGTTCCCAATCCGGGACAGAGATCTAAATCGAGGCAGAAATTGATCTAAATCACAAATTCTTCCACAAATTAATCGAGACAGAGATCTAAATCGAGGCATTTCATTACTTCAACCACAAATTCTTCTAAACAAAGGTGTGATTTCACATCCTACATTAATTCAACCAGTAGTCAACAATTTCACTTCCACTGCCACTGTCCTCCGAGCCGCCGGCTTCCTCGTCGCTGTCGGATGGAACCTCCATGATGTCCGCATTGTTCGCGAGATGGAGCACCTCTTCGTGTCGAGCGGCGGCGATGACGGTGTACTTGGTCCGTCCAGGGACGGACCAAAACCTCTCCCGCCCTTCTTAGTTGCAGAGATCCCGGTGCACCACGCGCCCGTCAATGATGCGGTTGCCAATCTTGGCCTTCCGCTCCTTCTTGAACAACATCGGCCAGTACGGGCTGGCCGCCGTGTACCGGGGCAGCGCCCTCTTCCACACGGGCATCTGGCGGCGGCGCGCCGCGATTTCGCTCTCCATCTCGGCTCGGCCAGGTAGCGGAGCCACCGGCACCCCCGCAGAGCTGATGCACCATCCGTGGGGCACCTTCGCGGCTGGCAGCGCGAGGATGTCGAAGTTCGCGAACATCACCGCCTCGTACAAGTTCAGATCGGGCATCTCCATGGTGGCGCGGTGGAGATTGGAGAGGACGAGGGGATGGACGATGAAGCGACGCGCTGTGGCGCCTCCTATTTGTACACGAGGACGACGAAGCGACGGTCAGACAAAAGAAGTAATGCGGGGTCAGACAAAAGAAGTAATGCCGGGTCAGAGCAATTTTTTTCCTCCCTGGAATCCGGGACCAATAGTTCAGACCGCTAGGTTAACAAGTACAAATATTACAACTTAAAAAGGCACGGAGCTTAAGCTAAATAGAACTAGTTATCACACATCTCCTTGATCTTCCTAATCTTGGTCCGATGTGCATCTTCCTACGAGAGCAAGGATCGAATTGCCTGCTCCTTCCTTTTAGCATCTTCCTTGCACAGCTTCAATTGTTTCTCTGCATTTTTCCTCATGCACTTGTCAATACTCATAGTTGTGTACTGCAGGACTTTGGCCTGGTGGAGATCATTCCTTGCTTGAGTCAGTTCTTGCTCTGCTTTAGCCTTCAGGGCCAATGTCGCGTCCCTCTCCTTCTCGACTTTGATAACCTTGTCATGCACCCACCTGAGATCTCGCTTATGCTTGGTCGTGTCAACTGGTTCCCATAGCTTCGTCTCAGCACTGTCAAGAAGTGAGCTGAATACGGATTCTTTCAACTCGACAGTGTCAACTGGTTCCCATAGTTTGTCCAACGTTTTCTGCATCGATTTGGGCCACTCTGGATCTACCCATTTGACAACACCGCAACTTCCGCCTTGCATCATTGCACGATGTCCTTGACACCGTAGAAACCTCATGCCTGCGTTTCGTCCTTCGAAGGCTACAAATTTAGCAGGCACATATCCATGTTTACATACCAGAGGACTTTCTTCATCCTCTAAACCATGATAGTCCGAGTCATACATCGTCTGGTTGGCCTAACACATCATACACGCATGAGTAAACAGATTACATGTGGCTCAAAAAAAGATAACTGGCCACAGATGATAGAAATAGAGATGAGACGACTCACATCAAAATCACCGTCCCTGTCGTCACGACGCGTTTCCTCGCCGTCTCCCCTTGAACCCATGGTGAGAGGGGAGGGGGTGGCTACCGGAGAGGGGATTGGGATGGAGGCGCCGTCGGCTTGCGGCTACGGCAGGATGGGAGTGAAGTGGGGAAAGTGGCTTCGAGGGTAAGGAAGAGAAGTACGTGGAGGAAGAGAAGTTATGGGGACGTGACACTGGGATGTGGCCCACTGAACTGGTGAGACGTGACACTCGCAACAGGGGAGCGCCCGGTGTTGCCAGTTTGTCCAGAGCAAGCGTGGCCAATCATGCCGCAGAACAGCCTACTCGCGGATCGCTCTCACGAAGACCATCCCAATCGTCCAAGCGCCCCAATCGAACGGTATGTAACAATCGTCAAGCAGAACAACTGTGTTAGGGCGTGCCTTCTAGAAGACTCGGTCTAACGGCTACCCATGCAATGACACTGGTGTATCCATGTGTGGTTTGTGAAAAGAACAGACATGCAATCACACTAGGTGGATCCATATGTGGTTTATGGAAGTAACAGGCATGCAATGACTCTAGCTGTGATTCATGAAAAGAACTGACATGCAGTGACACTGGGTGTGGTTCATGAAAAGAACAGACATGCAATGACATCGGTGGATCCATGTGTGGTTTATGGAAGTCACAGACATGCAATGACTCTAGCTGTGGTTAATGAAAAGAACACGCATGCAATGACACTGGGTGTGGTTCATGAAAAGAACAGACACGCAATGACACTAGTGGATCCTTATGTGGTTTGTTTAGAGAAACATACATGCAATGACACCGGTGGATCCACGTGTGGTTCATGAGAAGAACACACATCCAATGACACTGGTGGATCCTTATGTGGTTTGTTAGAGGAACATACATGCAATGACACCGGTGGATCCTTATGTGGTCTGTCTAGAGGAACACACATGCAATGACACCGGGTGTGGTTCATGAAAAGAACAGACATGCAATGACTTATGTGGTTTGTTTAGAAGAACAAACATGCAATGACACTAGGTGTGGTTCATGAAAAGAACAGACAGGCAATGACACTGGTGGATCCTTATGTGGTTTGTTTAGAAGAACACACATGCAATGACACTGGGTGTGGTTCATGAAAAGAACACACACGCAAGGACACTGGTTGATCCTTATGTGGTTTGTTTAGAGGAACAGACATGCAATGACACCGGTGGATCCACGTGTGGTTCATGAGAAGAGCACACATCCAATGACACTGGTAGATCCTTATGTGGTTCATGAAAAGAACAGACATGTAGTCACACTGGGTGTGGTTCATGAAAAGAACAGACATGCAATGACACTAGTGGATCCTTATGTGTCGTTCATGAAAATAACAGACATGCAATGACACTGGTGGATCCTTATGTGGTTTCTTTAGAAGAACACACATGCAATGACACTGGGTGTGGTTCATGAAAAGAACAGACAGGCAATGACACTCGTGGATCCTTATGTGGTTTGTTTAGAAGAACACACATGCAATGACACTGGGTGTGGTTCATGAAAAGAACAGACATGCAATGACACCGGTGGATCCTTACGTGGTTTGTTTAGAGGAACAGACATGCAATGACACCGGTGGATCCACGTGTGGTTCATGAGAAGAACACACATCCAATGACACTGGGTGGATCCTTATGTGGTTCATGAAAAGACCTGACATGCAGTGACACTGGGTGTTGTTCACGAAAAGAACAGACATGCAATGACACCGGTGGATCCATGTGTGGTTCATGAGAAGAACACACATCCAATGACACTGATAGATCCTTATGTGGTTCATAAAAAGAACAGACATGAAGTGACACTGGGTGTGATTCATGAAAAGAACAGACATGCACTGCCACTGGGTGTGGTTCATGAAAAGAACAGACATGCAATGACACTGGCGGATCCTTATGTGGTTCATGAAAAGAACAGACATGCAATGACACTGGTGGATCCTTATGTGTGGTTCATGAAAAGAACAGACATGCAATCACGCTGGTGGATCCTTATGTGGTTTGTTTAGAAGAACACACATGCAATGACACTGGGTGTGGTTCATGAAAAGAACAGACATGCAATGACACTGGTGGATCCTTATGTGGTTTGTTTAGAGGAACATACATGCAATGACACCGGTGGATCCACATGTGGTTCATGATAAGAACACACATCCAATGACACTGGTGGATCCTTATGTGGTTTGTTTAGAGGAACAGACATGCAATCACACTAGGTGGATCCATATGTGGTTTATGGAAGTAACAAACATGCAATGACTCTAGCTGTGATTCATGAAAAGAACAGACATGCAATGACACTAGTGGATCCTTATGTGGTTCATGAAAAGAACAGACATGCAGTGACACTGGTGGATCCTTATGTGGTTTGTTTAGAAGAACACACATGCAATGACACTGGGTGTGGTTCATGAAAAGAATAGACATGCAATGACACTGGTGGATCCTTATGTGGTTTGTTTAGAGGAACAAACATGCAATGACACCGGTGGATCCACGTGTGGTTCATGAGAAGAACACACATCCAATGACACTGGTGGATCCTTATGTGGTTCATGAAAAGAACATACATGCAGTGACACCGGGTGTGGTTCATGAAAAGAACAGACATGCAATGACACTGGGTGTGGTTCATGAAAAGAACAAACATCCAATGACACTGGTGGATCCTTATGTGGTTCATGAAAAGAACATACATGCAATGACACTAGTGGATCCTTATGTAGTTCATGAAAAGAACAGACATGCAATGACACTGGTAGATCCTGATGACCCACAAGTATAGGGGGTATATCGCAGTATTTTCGAGGGAAGTGAAACCCAATTTATTGATTCGACACAAGGGGAGCCAAAGAATACTTATCAACCTTAACAACTGAGTTGTCAATTCAGCTGCACCTGGAAACAATCTTGATCACATCAGTTTATCAATAGCAATAGTTTTGTAGTAGGAATAGTAAAGTAACAGCAGTAGCAAAGCAAAGACAGTAGTAACAAAAGCAGTAAACAGTGGGATTCGAGTGCGGTAGGCATAGGGATGGATGGACGGGCGTTGCATGGATAAGACAATTCACATAGCAATCAGAACATAGGGCAATTGCAGATAAATAAGATAAAGCATCCAAGTACTAGAGAATCCTAGGCATGTGTTCCATATATAGTCATACGTGCTCGCAATGAGAACTTGCACAACATCTTTTGTCCTGCCAGCCCGTTTGCAGCGGGGCCTCTAGGGAACTACTGGCAATTAAGGTGCTCCTTTTAATAGAGCACCGGAGCAAAGCATTAACACTCCGTGAACACATGTGATCCTCACATCAAAGCCTTTCCCTTCCGGCTACCCCAATTTCTGTCACTTCGGGACCATAGGTTCCGGACAACGATGTGTGTATACAACTTGTAGATAAGACCAAGAACAATACTATCATGATGAATCAATAACATGTTCAGATCTGAAATCATGGCACTCGGGCCCTAGTGACAAGCATTAAGCATAACAAGTCGCAACAAAATCATAAAGCACTAATAAAAGATACTAGGCACCATGCCCTAACAATATGATGCCATTACATGAACGATCTCATCCAATCCCTACCATCCCCATAGCCTACAGCGGGGGATTACTCACTCATAGATGGGAGAAACATGGATGGTCGATGGAGAAGCGATGGTGATGATGATGGCGATGATCTCCTCCAATTCCCCGTCCCGGCAGGGTGCCAGAACGGAGTTTCTGGTGCTGTTTCGTGGAATCTAGTGGTGGCGGCAGAGCGGAACTCCTTCTGGAAAAACATCGACCCCCCAAGTTTTTTGGTCAGAAGGCTCCTTATAGGCGAAGAGAGAGGCCGAGGGGGAGTCTGGGGCGGCCAGACCACCCCCTGGCGCGGCCTGGGCTTGCCCGCGCGGCCAGGTGGTGTGGCCTGGGCCCAGCCCCCCCTCCGTCTCGTATTCTGGCTCCGGGAGTCTTCTAGTGAAATAGGATTTTTGGCATATTTCCGGGATTTTTCTGATAGTTGATTTTCTGCACAAAAAGTAGACACCAAGGCAATTCTGCTGAACACGGCGTCAGTTCGTATTAGTTGCATCCAAATCACACAAGTATAGAGGAGAAACAATAGCAAAAGTGTTCGGAAAAGTAGATACGTTTTGGACGTATCAACTCCCCCAAGCTTAGTTTATTGCTTATCCTCAAGCAATTCAGTTGAAAACTGAGTGCGATAAAAGATCTTTCACAAACACATTTACTTCATATGATGTAAATATTCTCAGCAATGTGATCAACTACTTAGACAATTCATAATAAAGAGTATGCAACTGAGTCTACTTAGTAGTCATTGCAAGCTATGAAGAGATTCCAACTCAAGAATAATAAGTAGCACAAAGCACAAACATAAGCAACATTACAGTGCTCATAGAAAGGTATGATAGAGTGGTATCTCGCTTGCCTTTGATTATGAATGTCAAGGCACCTCTGAAGTTCAAGTGATGACTAGAAGTAAAGATATCAAGGATACAAGCATCAAAGTCATAACACAAATAATCAAGTAATGAAACAAACATAAAAAATGACAACTATGCTCTCAAGAAGGTGCTCAAAGAATATGTGGAGACTCAACAAGTAGAATAAAAAGGTTTTGAGAAATTTGAAAGGCTTCCAAATGCTGAAAGTATGGTACTTGTTAGCTTTGAGCTCTCATTGCCCCTATCATAGGCATCTTTAATGTGGTTAAGGTGAAAGTGAGGTCCAGTCTGAGTTATATGCTTGACAGACTATAAACTGGAAATCCCAAGTCCCTTGAGTACGAGGGCCGCTTCTCATGCTACTCAACTTTAGTTACCGGTAAGTTCTTGTCATCGTAAGTATGTGCGTATCATTGAGAACCGCCAACGGGGTACCCCTTGCCCGATGATACAGAAGAATCCCCATATCAAAATGACAAGGCAAGCAGACAATGAGTATCTTAGCAATCTTCTTATTTACCATGGGAAAATGGTGCTTTTTTCTCTCTTTCCTCTTTTCATAAAACTCTTTTTTTATAAGAAGAATGCTTCATAGATATCATTATGGTTACGCTGCAGGTTTCCACCATGTCAGCATGGATTAGACCAGCAGCCCAGGCGTTTCTCTAACACACATACATAACTCCATGGACTTACAATCTCCCCTTTTATTTCACACCGACGACATCCGCAAACAAAAGAGCAAGGTATCAACTGGGTATATATTTACAAGTGTTGAAAGCGTTCCCCGTGACATCACGGTTCTGCTAATCCCAAGCCTATAATTAGCAAGCATATAACTTTCATGGAGAGTTCACAATGGTTCAGGTTTATTAAGTGCGGAAAATAAAGTGTGCCATCAAGTTCGTGAGAGTTTTACTAACTAACTTTCTCATAACAAGCAAACATTTTATTCGAAAGAAAACAAGGCATATTGAATATGCACGGAAGTAGCAAATGATGCTAATGGGTAGGTATGGTGGACACTTTGGAAATATTTGGTTTAGGGAATTGGAAACATGAGTAAGACACTCAGTGGAAGTGAAGGCTAGCAAAAGTAAGGGAGCGACAAACGAGAGAGCAATAGCTGTTATTATCATGCTTGCAACAAAACAAGACTACTCATGGCATGAAAATGATTTAAAATCCTCATGGCAAAATAATTCGTCAAGGCTTAACTGATTATTACAGTCATGTGCATGCATGAGCATGTGCCAAGTCGATCAAATGAAACATTCAGAGGAGGATACCACAGTGTCATACCAATTTATGAATAGAGTAATGCAAGCAAACATTCATGAGACATGCTACAAACTATTAGCGAGCTGGAGCTAATCACAAGAAAGCAAGAACTACTAAATATCCAAAGATAATATACACTCTACATGAACGGACTAAGCAAGCTCACAATGATGAGTATACGTACAAAAATGAAAACAAATAGAGTTCGTTACCAGCCTCTTACCACGCCTCAAGTTGTCATTAATCCTCATTATTGCTCTTCACTTGTGTGGCTTGAATAATAATATGAAACCAATAATCCACTGAGAACTGCCGAACCCTGTAGCCAACTCACAAAAACCAAAGAAGAACGACAAATATTTTTGGTGTTTTCGATTTTTAAACAAAAACCAAAAGAGAAAAACAAGCAAAGCAAAATCTTTTTGGGTTTTTCGAATAGTTCAAACAAAGCAAAAAGGAACAAGCAAACCAAAGCAAAAAGAAGAAGCAAACCAAAGAGAAACAACAAAAATATTTTTGGTCTTTTTGAGTTTTAGAAAGCAAAAGCAAAGAAGAACGAAAACTAAAAAGAGAACGAAAGCATGAATATACAAAGAACCGACGCAACATGATATGGAGATGAGTGCGGTGTCGGCGTACCTCCCCCCAAGCTTAGGCTTTTGGCCTAAGTGGGTATCAATCCATGTATGAATAGGGGTTCCAAGCGGGCGGATCTTGGTAAGAATGGTCGTAGCTGGGCCCATGAGAAGAAGAGGAAGCTCCCAATCGTAAGTGGGCTGCTGATATGAAGACTCTCCCTCATTCGAGGGCTGGACCGAATCATCCGTGACCTCCCTTCTAGTGTCCTGCTCCTGTTGGGAGAGCTCTCCCAAGTACGTGTCAAGCTCCTCCTCAGTGAGGGACCATCCTTCCCTGTTATCAAGGTTAAACAAAACAGGTGCAGGCAAAAGAACAACACGCTCGGACTTGCTCTTTCTCCAACCAGCTTTGAGAAAGGTTATTTCATAAGACATCTCACTCAAACTAGCCCACGAGGAAATAAATTTATGTTGTATCATGGAATTAAAATCAAGACTCTCTATGGGAAACTGTAGGTCTAGATGATGAGGCACTAAACCATGCAATGCTAGCAAATGAGAAGCAATGAGGCCTCCACAAATTCCACCCTTCTCACGGTTAGCAGCAAGACGGAAAGCTATCAAAGCACCCAAGTTGTAGGACCTATCTCGTCTAAGAGCAGCAGAGATAAATGCTAGATCAAACGAAGATAACTTATTGGCAGTTTTCCTAGCAAGAACACACTTGGCAATAAAGTAGGCAAAGTAGCAAATGGAGGGAAGATGAATGTTACGGATTTTTCCATTCTCCTTTGAGAAGCTACTCCCTTGACAAATTTCTGCGTATAAATCCATGAGTGGTTCTGGTCTCTCTTTAATCTTCTTACATGATCCCCATTGAGGTACCTTAATAGCTGCACAAAAATCATCGAGAGAAAGATTGACAGCTATATTGTAAATTTTGTAATGGACCATGGGGTTAGGCAAAGAGTGACTAAATTTGAAATCCTGCACCACAGACATGGTTAGCTTCACAAATTGACAAGGCTCATCTTCCAAAAAGTGCTCTAACCCTGCATTAGAAACCAAAGTGTGGAAGTCTTGAAGAATTCCTGTAGCTCTCATGAACTCAGAGCATGGATAAATGGAGGGAAAAACTTCCTCTTCCTGGTGGACCTTCATGACTTCAGGCACCCAAAGCTCATGTTGGTTTAGGTGGTGTTCACTCATCTTTTATTCTGAAATTTAAACACCTATTAAACAAGTGATTGCAAAGTAATTATAATGAAGGATTCTACTCATAGGGACTAGCAAGAGGCCTAAACATGCATCAAAACTATATCTCTAAGCATCAAACAAGCTTACAAGCTCTCATAACCAGTCACCTACAGTAGCAAAATACTCAACATACAATTCACTAAACACAAATCTACTTGGGCAAGGGGAGGAGTCACATACCAAGGAACAATTGCTTTAAATTCCAGCAAGAAAGATAGGCTGAGCAAAGAAATCGCAGAAATTGAGGGCAAGCACAGAGAGAACGCGATTTTGAGCTATGAACTGGAGCTTACTCGGGAGAGAGAAGAAAGTGGCAGGAGAGAGAGGTAGTGGGGGGCCAGGGGTGGCCCACACCAAGGCATGGCGCCACCCAGGTCTGGCCGCGCCACCATGTGGTGTGCCTGCCTGGTGCCCCCCTGGTACCTACCAGGTACTCCTCTGCCCCTTTTTTCACGTAAAAATTTAATATGAATTTTCTAGAATTTTTCGAGACACTTTATTTTTGGGCAATTTTTAGAAATAGAAGAATGATTTTTCTGACAGACAGATTTTTTTCTTTCTTTTTGGAAACATGATGCAAGGACAAAACAAGGCTAGAACTACAGAAGTTCTAGCATGCAAGCAAACTAACAACACAAAGAAAACTAAACGAAAGCAAAAACTAAAATACAAAGGATAGAAATAAACGGAGATAATCATAATGAAAACATTGTTTTGTTCAATGGAATCCTTTTGTTAGCAAGGTTGATCAAGTCTTGCTACCAAAACAATTGCATATGAGACAAAACTTTGTATTCCACTAATAATTATGTTACCTCAACTTTGATAGGAATGGTCCCAATCATAATAGTTTCAATTTTTTTCTTTTGGTATGGGACAATATATTTCTCCAACTTGAATGCCTTCAACATGTTCAATTGAATTTAAACCATAAGTCCTTTCAATCTTCTTGGGGAAATAGACAGTATGTTCCTTGTCATTGACATTGAAGGTCACCTTTGCTTGATTACAATTAATATCAGCTCCTGCAGTATTAAGAAAAGGTCTCCCAAGAATAATAGACATATTATCATCTTCAGGCATTTCAAGCACAACAAAATCAGTTAATATCAAGCAATTATGAGCCACCTGAACAGGTACATCCTCACATATACCCACAGGAATAGTGGTAGACTTATCAGCCATTTGCAAAGATATATCAGTTGGTATCAAATTTTCAAGCTGAAGCCTCTTATAGAGAGAGAAAGGCATAACACTAACTCCAGTTCCCAAATCACACAAAGCAGTTCTAACATAACTATTCTTAATAGAGCAAGGGATAGTTGGAATCCCTGGGTCTCCAAGTTTCTTAGGAACCTTACCATTGAAGGAATAATTAGCAAGCAAAGTAGAGATTTCTTCATTAGGGGTCTTCCTTTTATTCGAGACAATGTCCTTCATATACTTTGAGTAAGGAGGCAATTTAATAGCATCAGTCAAAGGAATTTGCAAGAATAAAGGTTTCATCCACTCACAAAACTTATTATAGTGTTCATCTTCCTTTGACTTGTGTTTCTTATCAGGGAAAGGCATAGGTTTTTGGACCCAAGGTTCTCTTTCACTACCATGTTTCTTAGCAACAAAATCTTCTTTGGTGTATTTAGTAGTCTTAGTGTGGTTTTCAGGTTCTTCTTCAACTTTTTCTTCATTAGGAACTTCATTTTCTTCATTACCACTTCCAGTTTCAGCATCAGAGATAGATATACTATTAGGATCTATAGCAGGTTCAGAGGGTTCTACACCAGTTTTATGTTTCTTTTTCCTTTCCTTATGAGTAGAACCACTATTTTCAGCCTGTTGAGACTCCTGCTCAATTCTTTTGGGATGCCCCTCAGGATATAGAGGATCCTGGGTAGCAGCACCACTTCTAGTTCTAATTTCATAAGCATGTTTTTCTTTACCAGCATTAACTAGCAAGTCATTTTGCACTTTAACGAGTTGATCTGTTTGAGTTTGAACCATTTGAAAGTGTTTAACAATCATTTTAACATCATTAGAGGTTCTTTCCACAATATCTTTCAACTCAACAATAGCTCTAGTGTTTTCTCCCTTGCCCAATATTCGGGCAATACCTCTTTTTCTCCCTGTTTAAAATCAAAAAGTTCCTGCAAAACAGCATGTCTAGCACTAGGAGGAAAATATTTCTGCAGGAAAGTATTAAACAAGCACTCAAGGCTATCAATAGATCCAGGAGGTAAATTACCAAACCAAGTTTTAGCTTCTCCTTTCAGTGAAAAAGGGAAAATCTTAGCAACAAAGTAAGTACGCATTTTAATATCATCAGAAAACAAGCCACTCATGGTAGAAAGTTCATTCATATGTGCTACCGCACTTTCATTCTTAGTCCCACAAAAAGGTTCTTTCTCAACAATAGCTATGTAGGATAGATCGAGAGAGAAATCATAATCTTCATCTATAATGTTTATGGGAGAAGCAGCAAACTTAGCAGCAGGAGATAATTTGGGTCTAATAGTACGCCTCTCAAGGAGATTCTTAGCAGCGCTCCTATCATGGGTGTTCCTACATTCTTCAATAAACTCATCAGTCATCTCAACATAATCTTCTTCAGCATCATAATTCTCAGGTGAGTTAATAGGTGTGGCAGTGTCTTCATTAGGAGTTTCGGTATTTCCAACTATAGTTCTAGCAATCGTAGCATCTAGGAAAGGACCTAATGAACCACTCTTATCAAGCACAGTAGAAGCAACATCATAAGCATCAGAAGTTTCAGATTCAGCAGTAGTAGCAGTGTGTGTAGCATGTGTATGTGGTGGTGTAAGGAACTTACTCAGAACAGACGGTGAATCAAGAGCAGTAGAGGTGTTCAGAACCGTACCTCTTCTTGTAGTGGATGGTAAAATAGGAACCTTTCCATCACGAGACTTACCCATGATGGATGGAAAGCAACGAACAATAGAGAATCCAAGTGAACTTGATAAATAACGCTATGCTCCCCGGCAACGGCGCCAGAAAATAGTCTTGATGACCCACAAGTATAGGGGGTGTATCGCAGTATTTTCGAGGGAAGTGAAACCCAATTTATTGATTCGACACAAGGGGAGCCAAAGAATACTTATCTGCCTTAACAACTAAGTTGTCAATTCATCTGCACCTGGAAACAATCTTGCTCACATCAGTTTATCAGTAGCAACAGTTTTGTAGTAGGAATAGTAAAGTAACAGCAGTAGCAAAGCAAAGACAGTAGTAACAAAAGCAGTAAACAGTGGGATTCGAGTGCGGTAGGCATAGGGATGGATGGACAGGCGTTGCATGGATAAGACAATTCACATAGCAATCAGAACATAGGGCAATTGCAGATAAATAAGATAAAGCATCCAAGTACTAGAGAATCCTAGGCATGTGTTCCATATATAGTCATACGTGCTCGCAATGAGAACTTGCACAACATCTTTTGTCCTGCCAGCCCGTTTGCAGCGGGGCCTCTAGGGAACTACTGGCAATTAAGGTGCTCCTTTTAATAGAGCACCGGAGCAAAGCATTAACACTCCGTGAACACATGTGATCCTCACATCAAAGCCTTTCCCTTCCGGCTACCCCGATTTCTGTCACTTCGGGACCATAGGTTCCGGACAACGACGTGTGTATACAACATGTAGATAAGACCAAGAACAATACTATCATGATGAATCAATAACATGTTCAGATCTGAAATCATGGCACTCGGGCCCTAGTGACAAGCATTAAGCACAACAAGTCGCAACAAAATCATAAAGCACTAATAAAAGATACTAGGCACCATGCCCTAACAATCTGATGCCATTACATGAACGATCTCATCCAATCCCTACCATCCCCATAGCCTACAACGGGGGATTACTCACTCATAGATGGGAGAAACATGGATGGTCGATGGAGAAGCGATGGTGATGATGATGGCGATGATCTCCTCCAATTCCCCGTCCCGGCAGGGTGCTAGAACGGAGTTTCTGGTGCTGTTTCGTGGAATCTAGTGGTGGCGGCGGAGCGGAACTCCTTCTGGAAAAACATCGACCCCCCCAAGTTTTTAGGTCAGAAGGCTCCTTATAGGCGAAGAGACAGGCCGAGGGGGAGTCTGGGGCGGCAGACCACCCCCTGGCACGGCCCGGGCTTGCCTGCGCGGCCAGGTGGTGTGGCCTAGGCCCAGCCCCCCTCCGTCTCGTATTCTGGCTCCGGGAGTCTTCTGGTGAAATAGGATTTTTGGCATATTTTCCGGGATTTTCCTGATAGTTGATTTTCTGCACAAAAAGTAGACACCAAGGCAATTCTGCTAAAAACAGCGTCAGTTCGCATTAGTTGCATCCAAATCACACAAGTATAGAGGAGAAACAATAGCAAAAGTGTTCGGGAAAGTAGATACGTTTTGGACGTATCAATCCTTATGTGGTTCACGAAAAGAACAGACATGCAATGACATTGGATGTGGTTCATGAAAAGAACAGACATGCAATGACACTGGTGGATCCTTATGTGAGGTTCATGAAAAGAACGGACATCCAATGACACTGGTGGATCATTATGTGTTTTTTTAGAAGAACACACATGCAATGACACTGGGTGTGGTTCATGAAAAGAACAAACATGCAATGACACTGGTGTATCCTTATGTGGTTTGTTTAGAGGAACACACATGCAATGACATTGGGTGTGGTTCATGAAAAGAACAGAAATGCAATGACACTTGTGGATCCTTATGTGGTTTGTTTAGAAGAACACACATGCAATGACACTAGGTGTGGTTCATGAAAAGAACAGACAGGCAATGACACTGGTGGATCCTTATGTGGTTTGTTTAGAAGAACACACATGCAATGACACTGGGTGTGGTTCATGAAAAGAACACACACGCAAGGACACTGGTTGATCCTTATGTGGTTTGTTTAGAGGAACTGACATGCAATGACACCGGTGGATCCGCGTGTGGTTCATGAGAAGAACACACATCCAATAACACTGGTGGATCCTTATGTGGTTCATGAAAAGAACAGACATGCAGTGACACCGGGTGTGTTTCATGAAAAGAACAGACATGCAATGACACTGCGTGTGGTTCATGAAAATAACAGACATGCAATGACACTGTTGGATCCTTATGTGGTTCATGAAAAGAACAGACATGCAATGACACTAGTGGATCCTTATGTGGTTCATGAAAAGAACAGACATGCAATGACACTGGTAGATCCTTATGTGGTTCATGAAAAGAACGGATATGCAATGACATTGGGTGTGGTTCATGAAAAGAACAGACATGCAATGACACTGGTGGATCCTTATGTGTGGTTCATGAAAAGAACAGACATGCAATGACACTGGGGGATCCTTATGTGGTTTGTTTAGAAGAACACACATGCAATGACACTGGGTGTGGTTCATGAAAAGAACAGACATGCAATGACACTGGTGGATCGTTATGTGGTTTGTTTAAAGGAACACACATGCAATGACATTGGGTGTGGTTCATGAAAAGAACAGACATGCAATGACACTGGTGGATCCTTATGTGTGGTTAATGAAAAGAACAGACAAGCAATGACACTGGTGGATCCTTATGTGGTTTGTTTAGAAGAACACACATGCAATGACACTGGGTGTGGTTCATGAAAAGAACAGATATGCAATGACACTGGTGGATCCTTATGTGGTTTGTTTAGAGGAACAGAAATGCAATGACACCGGTGGATCCACGTGTGGTTCATGAGAAGAACACACATCCAATGACACTGGTTGATCCTTATGTGGTTCATGAAAAGAACAAACATGAAGTGACACCGGGTGTGTTTCATGAAAAGGACAGACATGCAATGATACTGGGTGTGGTTCATGAAAAGAACAGATATGTAATGACACTGGTGGATCCTTATGTGGTTCATGAAAAGAACAGACATGCAATGACACTGGTGGATCCTTATGTGGTTCATGAAAATAACGGACATGCAATGACACTGGTAGATCCTTATGTGGTTTGTTTAAAGAACACACATCCAATGACACTGGTGGATCCTTATGTGGTTTGTTTAGAGGAACAGACATGCAATGACACCGGTGGATCCACGTGTGGTTCATGAGAAGAACACACATCCAATGACACTGGTAAATCCTTATGTGGTTCATGAAAAGAACTGACATGCAGTGACACCGGGTGTGGTTCATGAAAAGAATAGACATGCAATGACACTGGTGTGGTTCATGAAAAGAATAGACATACAATGACTCTAGTTGTGGTTCATGAAAAGAACACACATGCAATGACACTGGATGTGGTTCATGAAAAGAACAGACATGCAATGACACTGGTGGATCCTTATGTGTGGTTCATGAAAAAACATACATGCAATGACACTGGTGGATCCTTATGTGGTTTATTTAGAGGAACAAACATGCAATGACACTGGTGGTTCCATGGATGGTTCATGAGAAGAACACACATCCAATGACACTGGTGGATCCTTATGTGGTTTGTTTAGAGGAACAAACATGTAATCACACTAGGTGGATCCATATGTGGTTTATGGAAGTATCAGACATGCAATGACTCTAGCTGTGATTCATGAAAAGAACAGACATGCAATGACACTGGTGGATCCATGTGTGGTCCATGGGAAGAACACACATCCAATGACACTTGTGGACTCTAGCTGTGGTTCATGAAAATAACAGACATGCAATAACACTGGTGGATCCATATGTGGTTTGTCAAGAGAACACACATGCAGTGACATTGGGTGTGGTTCATGAAAAGAACAGACATGCAATGACACTGGTGGATCCTTATGTGGTTCATGAAAAGAACAGGCATGTAATGACACTGGTGGATCCTTATGTGTGGTTCATGAAAAGAACAGACATGCAATCACACTGGTGGATCCTTATGTGGTTTGTTTAGAAGAACACACATGCAATGACACTGGGTGTGGTTCATGAAAAGAACAGACATGCAATGACACTGGTGGATCCTTATGTGGTTTGTTTAGAGGAACAAACATGCAATGACACCAGTGGATCCACGTGGGGTTCATGAGAAGAACAGACATGCAATGACACTGGTGGATCCTTATGTGTGGTTCATGAAAAGAACAGACATGCAATGACACTGGTGGATCCTTATGTGGTTTGTTTAGAAGAACACACATGCAATGACACTAGGTGTGGTTCATGAAAAGAACAGACATGCAATGACACTGGTGGATCCTTATGTGGTTTGTTTAGAAGAACACACATGCAATGACACTGGGTGTGGTTCATGAAAATAACAGACATGCAATGACACTGGTGGATCCTTATGTGGTTCATGAAAAGAACAGACATGCAATGACACTGGTGGATCCTTATGTGGTCCATGAAAAGAACAGACATGCAATGACACTGGTGGATCCTTATGTGGTTCATGGGAAGAATAGACAGGCAATGACACTGGTGGACTCTAGCTGTGGTTCATGAAAAGAACATACATGCAATGACATTGGGTGTGGTTCATGAAAAGAACAGACATGCAATGACACTAGTGGATCCTTATGTGTGGTTCATGAAAAGAACAAACATGCAATGACACTGGTGGATCCTTATGTGGTTTGTTTAGAAGAACACACATGCAATGACACTGGGTGTGGTTCATGAAAAGAACAGACATGCAATGACACTGGTGGATCCTTATGTGGTTTGTTTAGAGGAACACACACGCAATGACATTGGGTGAGGTTCATGAAAAGAACAGACATGCAATGACACTGGTGGATCCTTATGTGTGGTTCATGAAAATAACAGACATGCAATAACACTGGTGGATCCTTATGTGGTTTGTTTAGAAGAACACACATGCAATGACACTGGGTGTGGTTCATGAAATGAACAGACATGCAATCACACTGGTGGATCCTTATGTGGTTTTTTAGAAGAACACCCATGCAATGACACTGGGTGTGGTTCATGAAAAGAACAGACATGCAATGACACTGGTGGATCCTTATGTGGTTTGTTTAGAGGAACAGACATGCAATGACACCGGTGGATCCACGTGTGGTTCATGAGGAGAACACACATCCAATGACACTGGTGGATCCTTATGTGGTTTGTTTAGAGGAACAGACATGCAATCACACTAGGTGGATCCATATGTGGTTTATGCAAGTAATAGACATGCAATGACTCTAGCTGTGATTCATGAAAAGAACAGACATGCAATGACACTGGTGGATCCTTATGTGGTTCATGAAAAGAACATACATGCAATGACACTAGTGGATCCTTATGTGGTATTTTAGAAGAACACACATGCAATGACACTGGGTGTGGTTCATGAAAAGAATAGACATGCAATGACACTGGTGGATCCTTATGTGGTTTGTTTAGAGGAACAGACATGCAATGACACCGGTGGATCCACGTGTGGTTCATGAGAAGAACACACATCCAATGACACTGGTATATCCTTATGTGGTTCATGAAAAGAACTGACATGCAATGACACTGGTGGATCCTTATGTGGTTTGTTTAGAAGAACACACATGCAATGACACTGGTGGATCCATGTGTGGTTTATGAGAAGAACACACATCCAATGAACTCTAGTGGATCTATCTTGGCATAATTTGATGTATTCCACGATGTATTTCATTGTACAAGACAGTTTCCATTTTTATACTACTCAGTTTTGCCCTTGGTTTTATGTGGTACTACTTAGTTTTGCCCCCCTTTCTATCTTTCATAGAAGCCCAAACTTGTGCTCACCCTGTCTGCTACTCCCTGATTGGTTGTCATAGTTGTCACGTGGATCGTGCACACCAACCGTTGATTCTCTGCGATCCTACGATGATCGTTGCACACGTCATGCCCTTCATAGTACAGCGTGAGACAGCATGGACGTCTCCCTCCGCGAGACTTCTCTAGGAAGGAACACGATGCCGTCCATGGAAAAAGTCATCGAGCGGTCATGTCAAGTTTAATCAAGTCTGAAAAGCCTACTACTACTACTACAAGTCATGCATAGGGCAACGGGGTCATTGAGTGCACGGTTGTCGATGGGACGCTGCAATTTATTGCCACTTGATTTTAATCAGACATATCCCATTTTTACGCAACTCTCTCAATCTCACTTCCAACTGGGCCCTACCGCTAGTAAATTCCATGAGTCAAGGGCCCCCCTCGAGTAGATCTAATGTTGCTAGAAATTAGTTCCGCGCCACTTGCATGCAGTGGAGTTGAGGTCTGCCATGAGCGTGTTTTCAATGCATCTCTAAAGTGGAGACCGTGGCTGTTTCACAAAAAAGGGAACCGAAAAAAGGGTGGAGATCGTGGTAGCCCCCGCCCACCACACGTGTCCACTCGAGGACTACGAACGGTCCGGTGTTTATAACCCCCCCGACCTTCTTTTTTCATGAGCTCGTGTCATTTCCCCCAGTCTGTCTAGTCCCAAGATCCCAATCTACACCTGCCACACGCGTCGAAGCTCCCTCGTTTGCACCACCTCCTTCCCTTGGTGCTCCATGAAGCGTACGCGTGGAGACGATCCGGAGGTGAAGCCAGTTGAAGGGGCATCAGCAGATGGCTCGGTCGTTGCCAAGCAGGTGGGGGCGTCTTCTCTGGGCACGAACGCTGCTCGTCGCTGCGCCGTCAAGGGTGCAAACTCATCCATCCAGCCAGTAGCCGTCGCCGCCGAGCAGCAGGTGATAGCCATTGCCGCCGAGCGGCAGTTCGTAGCCGTCGGCGCCGTGCAGCAGGTGGTAGCCATCACCGCCGAGCAGCAGGTAGTAGCCGTCGCCGCCAAGCAGCAGGTGGCCGACAACGTCGTGGTGCCAGCGACGGATCTGGATGGGGGGCAGGCGGCAGGCAGAGGCAATCCGGTGATCTACATCGACGACCCCATCGCCGTTCAAGAAATCTTCGACGCAATCGTGGAGAATGATGAGTTCGAGGAGGAGGTCCCTAATGAGGAGTCCGAGGTACTACATTGCTAGCTTCTCTAGTCGCAGCCACAGTTTTCACTGTTCATATATAGGATTTGCTCAATCGTGTACAGATTCTTTTGCTCTTAAAGTAGGGTAGTATATATATGATTTGGTCGGTTGATTGATGCATCTGCCATCTAGTCACAAAACCCCAATCCGTCTAGTCACAAAACCCCAATATGCTAATCTACCATCTAGTTGAGTTTGCTAGTTGAGTGTTGATTTTGATACACAACAGGGCTATAACATTACATTTCTATTCCTTACTGAGCACAATGATTCAATTTTGCCCCAAAAAAGTGCAAGGGCATCTGATGGTCTTGTTTTCTTAGGGATGGTTAGTGGCCCTGAGGCAGCAATGCACATAAACAATATAGGTTGTGCTATTGGTATTTTGGTTCTCCGACTCCATCGCTGAAAAAAATGAGGCCCTAATTTTTCTCTCTCATATGGAACCTAAATATATAATATTTGTATTCTGATCTATGAATGCGTTGTATGATGCATTTGTATATCCCTGAATATTGTTTTGTATAATTACATTTCAATTTCTTATTGTGGCTAATGATTCAAATTTGCCCCAAAGAGAGGCAGACACATTGGTGTCAAATTTTTACAGGGATGAGTGAGCGAACCTGGGACCATGTACAAGATCAATATAAGCTGTGCAATTATTACTTGGTTTGATTACGCTATCTCTGTAGAAACTTATGAGGCTGCAATCTTTATTCTACATTCATAGAACTATGATATTTGAATTATCTATTCCATGCATTCATAGTGTATAAGAATTATATTTTAGTTTGTCACCGAGGCCGATGATTGAAATTTGCCCCAAAAGAGTTTAAGGGGAGACACGTATGATGGTGTCGTGTTTTAGGGATGGGTTGGTGAACCTAAGGCAGTAATGCACACAAACAATATAGGTTGTGCTGTTGGTACTTTGGTTCCCTAACTCCATCCCTGAAACAAATTATAAGGCCCTTCATTTATTCTCATATGGAACTACATATATGATCCTTGAATTGTTTCTGATCTTTTAATGATTGGTATGATGCATATGTATATGAATGGTTTTGATCATAAGTATTTTTAACATGTACTTAAAGATTAATTGTTTGGTTTTTTATTTATAATTACAATATTTGGGCTTGTTTTTGTACCTGACTATGTATATCCCTGAATAATGTTTTATACGATTACATTTGAATTTTTTATTGTGGCCAATGATTCAAATTTGCCCCAAAAGAGAGGCAGACACATTGGTGTCAGATTTTTTCAGGGACGAGTTAGTGAACCTGGGGCGATGTACAAGGACTATATAGGCTGTGCAATTGTTACTTGGTTCACTTACGCCGTCCCTGTAGAAACTTATGTGGCCTTAATCTTTATTCTACATTCATAGAACTATGATATTTGAATTACCTATTCCATGTATTAAATGTATAAGAATTACATTTTAGTTTGTCACCGAGGCCGATGATTGAAATTTGTCCCAAAAGAGTTCAAGGGGAGACACGTATGACGGTGTCGTGTTTTAGGGATGGGTTGGTGAACCTGAGGCAGCAATGCACACAAACAATATAGGTTGTAATGTTGGTACTTTGGTTCTCCAACTCCATCTCTGAAATAAATTTTGAGGCCCTGGATTTATTCTCATATGGAACTACATATATGATCCTTGAATTGTTTCTGATCTTTTAATGATTGGTATGATGCATATGTATATGAATAGTTTTGATCATAAGTATTTTTAACATGCACATGAAGATTAATTGTTTGGTTTTTTATTTATAATTATAATATTTAGGCTTGTTTTTATACCTGACTATGTATATCCCTGAATAATGTTTTGTACGATTATATTTCAATTTCTTATTGTGGCCAATGATTCAAATTTGCCCCCAAAGAGAGATAGACACATTGATGTCAGATTTTTCAGGGACGAGTTAGTGAACCTGGGGCGATGTACAACAACAATATAGGTTGTGCAATTGTTACTTGGTTCACTCACGCCGTCCTTGAATAAACTTATGAGGCCGCAATCTTTATTCTACATTCATAGAACTATGATATTCGAATTATCTATTCCATGCATTCATAGTGTATAAGAATTATATTTTAATTTGTCACCGAGGCCGATGATTGAAATTAGCGCCAAAAGAGTTCAAGGGGAGACACGTATGATGGTGTCGTGTTTTAGGGATGGGTTGGTAAACCTGAGGCAGCAATGCACACAAACAATATAGGTTGTGTTGTTGGAACTTTGGTTCGCCAACTCCATCTCTGAAACAAATTATGAGACCCTAGATTTATTCTTATATAGAACTATATATATGATCCTTGAATTGTTTCTGATCTTTTATTGATTGGTATGATGCATATGTATATGAATGGTTTTGATCATAAGTATTTTTAACATGCACCTAAAGATTAATTGTTTGGTTTTTTATTTATAATTACAATATTGAAGCTTGTTTTTGTACCTGACTATGTATATCCCTGAATAATGTTTTGTACGACTATATTTCAATTTCTTATTATGACCAATGATTCAAATTTGTCCCAAAAGAGAGGCAGACACATTGGTGTTAGATTTTTTCAGGGATGAGTTAGTGAACCTGGGGCGATGTACAACAACATTACAGGTTATGCAATTGTTACTTGGTTCGCTGACTCCATCCCTGAAGAAACTTATGAGGCTGCAATCTTTATCCTACATTCACTCTGATGCAATTATTTGTCATTGTGTTGAGATGAAATGATATATGAACCGATCAAACTATTGCTGAGATGCTTTATCTTTGATATCCACGGATATATTGTCTTACATATACATGTTGTCAATTCTTGAGTTGTAATACAATTCAATCATATGTATGAGTTCTAAGTTATGTTCTTAAAAATCAACAGGAGGATGATGATGAAGTGGACGATAGAAAGGTATTCAGGAACAACAAGAGCCGCTACGTGCTGAGGTGGTTACGGTGTGGGCTAATCCGTTTCCACCATAGGGGGAGACTGTTTTGCCCATTCTGTGGCAGAGCAATCAACGTGGACCTCAACAGCATGATCCAGCACGCGGAAGGCGTTGGCAGAGGCGGAGGCAGAAGCCATAGGCCGATTACCTTGGCGCGGCACGCAGCCTACGGTAAATTCCTCCAAGAGTATGTCAGGACTGGCCTGTATCCCATCGACTAGGCTGTCGCTGCCTCCTGATGATAAACCCCTGTCCTGCTAGGCGTCTTCGTGTTCCGGCCTCCTGCTGCAGCCCCTGCTTTTATTTTGTTCTAGTTAATTATTACCTGTGTGTGGCATGTAAGACAATATATCCGTGGTGTCTCTGGTGAACCTTCTATATTAATCTACTCCTTTATATGGAGCGCCTTAAAGTTTCTAGTGTTCAATTATATTTACTGATGCTCATGCACACTACAAAATATTTCTAGTGCTCGATTATATTATAATTATCAAGAAATACATCAACAAGTTAAATTGGTCGAAATTTTGTATTGAAGTAACTAAATGTATCACACACATAATAAACTAGAAACTAAAATCTAGTTCAAACACATAATGTATCACCACCACTTGTTATCGTCCTTGACTTGCTTCTCCTTCAGCCGCTTGATGTTGCCACCATCCCAAGAACCCTGCTCGTCCTAAAACCGCTTTCTGTCCTCCTCACGCTTCTTCTCCTGGGCTAGCTTGCAACCAGGGCATATCTCTCTCGCGAAAACCCCCGCTTTAACCATCCCATCTTTCATGGTAATGAGCTTACTGTACAACTCATATGCCATGTAGGCGTCTCTGGCTGCATACTCGAGGCGCACCTAGCTCATCGGCTTCCACTCCCAGTAGTCATGATCGAGTCTCTTCAATTTCTTCAGTTTTTTATAGGATTTATCGATGATTTCCGCTGCCAGATCACCCATGCCATCCTTCGCTGGGTATGATTTGATCTTGTACAAATTTTGGATATCGATGTGGTGCCCCTCTGGTATTTTTATCAACACACAAGAAAGCATAATTGTGTAATTTGTGATATCCACGCTAGTAAAAGTTATCCCTTTTCTACACAAGAACTCGACCAGAGCCGGACAACGCATCTCAGTTGGTTTACTTCTGCACTTAGATGGTTCTAGGTATGTAAGGGAACAAGGGATGTAGAAGTGGTGATCTCAAATTTAAATTTCACATACCTGCAGAAGTGGTAAACGAGGACCTCCTCGTGTATGGCAATTTGCACGACAGCGATCTCTTGTAGAGGATTTTTTCGCTTATTTGCATGGGTGTACTCCAAGTCTAGTCCCACAAACTTGTGCTTCTCTTTCTCAAGTAATTTCTTAAACCTGGCGAGAGTTGTCTCCACAGTCGCTTCATCATTTGTGTACACCACTTCAAAGTCGTGGTGCCATGGGTAGGGACCAAGTGGGTCTCTGTTGTGCGTTTCCCATTGTCCATGCCTGCAAGAAAATAGGTGAAAGGAAATGCCTGCAAGGAACTGCCTGCGAGAGGAAGAGGAAGATGAACCGACGGTTCCAGAACAGAGGAAGAAGAAGCGCCCAGGAAAAACTGCAGAGGAATGACTGAGGAAGAGGAATGACTACAGAAGAAACGTGGTAATTGCAACTTTCAGTTCGAGAACTCACCGTGGTTACGTAGAGATCGTGGAAGTGCCGCCGGTTCAACAAGTGGGGCCAGTTCCTACGAGAATATGAAATTAGCTGTGCATTTTTCTATGCGAGAAATTGAGAGAAGTCATTTATATTTTGTCTTTCATAATTAAACACAATGAAGTTGATACATCCCAAGAGATTTGAACAAAAGAGATTTGCTAGTTCAACATACAACAACACTTACAGGCCCAACATGGCAGAACTTGGAGAGCCCCAGAACTTGAGCTACCACAGAGACCTCGACAGAGGTGGCAGAATTGGTGCGAGTGTAACCACGGCGATGGCGAGTTCGGATTCTAGAGGAGGAAAACAGAACCGAGCATGGTCGACAAGGTGATAGATCTCACTGGGAACCAATTCTCGTCCCCGACCGTGCCATGGGTGCGTCCACGGTAAGGGCGAGCTCCGACTCGGGATGGGAAGGAGAGCGGGGCCGAGCAGCTTCGTCACTTCCCAGCTCTGCGCCATGGCCGCGACCACAGATTGCCGCTCTGGGGAAGAAGACGCGTTATGGATGCAGGCGCCAACGCTGCAAGCCTACAGGGAGAAGAGCTGGGCCGAGCAGGTTCGTCCACGTCCCAGCTCCGTGCCATGGCTGCGACGCCCCACAGATTGCCGCTCCGGGGAAGAAGAAGACGCGTAATGGATGCAGGCACCAATGCTGCAAGCCTAATTGACACCTAAGCGACGGGAGCGACAGGAGCGACATAACGACGAGAACTGACAGGGGGGCCCAACTTGATGGCCGTTAGCCTGATTTTTTGTATTGAAACATAAAGTTGAATTCGTGCCGAAAAAGACCCTCTGAGTATTTGGCACACCAACTATAGTCATCGCGGATGATTTCAGGGAACTCGGGTACCGCGTTGCCTGGACACCCCAACTTTCGGGCCGCAAAATGATATTCTCACTAAATAGTGGTGTGGCTTCTTTGACACACCACCATGCACCCGACACACGGGTCCCACATGCCTGACGACACCCCACCCTATCCCCACATCCCACCCCACCCCACCGGCCCACCTGACCCACACCCCACCCCCACACCACCACCGCTCCACTACATCTTATCTCCTCTCCCCGGGCCGCTCGCCACCGCCCGCCTTGTCCCCAGCCGCTCCGCTCCACGCCTCGAGCCCCGTGCCACCCGCTGCCACCCACATCGTCCTTTGTCGCTTAGTTCCATGCTCGTGCCTGGCGCCGCCCGACCGTTGGCCTTGTCCCCGGCCACCATGCCCACGCTCCCCTCTGCTCCGCCGCAATCAAGAGCGCAGTCGCGTCTCCCCTTTTTTATACATTTAATTTAAAAATGTTAGGATGATTTTAGATAGAATTTTAGTGTGACTTTAGGTACGAAATTTGGATTTTTTTAGATCATTTAAGATGAATTTAGTTTATAGACAACATAGTGTATTAGTGTAGAAATGTTAGAATAGATGTGTGGATATTTTAGGGATAATAATAGTATGAATTTGTAGAAATTATCACTATAGGTTTTCATTGGTGGAATGATGTTTTGTGTGTCTTTGATGTTTATGCAATGTGATGCTAAATAATTAAGATGGTATATATGCAGAATATGAATCCACCATGTGTCATGTGTGGTTACTCGTCGTGCATGGACAGGACATTCCGCATAGTGCTTCCTCAGAATTTTGAAACTAGAACCATATGTTTTTTGAACTATATATATTCAATCTACCCTGTTCGAACTATATGCTATGAAAGTTGGAACTAACTACATTATTTTCTAATAATTTTATTTATAACATCCAATGCAAGAAAAGACATGGTTTTTTGGAGCATGTCTTCCAAAGAGAACAAGAGTATGGAACATTTGCAGTTGACATTGTATCACACAAACAACCCAGATCTACCTACATGGTTCATGTCACCAATGGGCCCTTCGTCGCCTATTTTAATGGAGCGACTTGGACAGATTTTGTCACTCGCTGTGGGAATGAATATCGGAGACCTGATCATCTTCACCCTCGACCATGTGCATCGCATCACTAACTTCGATTTCATCGACCTCAATAGGTCACATGATGAAGGATGGGTATGAGGATGAGTATGACGAGGAGTAGATAGCTAATAACTAGTAGTAGCATGCATGTTATAATCGAAGCTAGTTTAGTTTAGTAATAATGAGTTCTGGATGACTGGATGACGTTACTTTATCCATGTTACTGCATTGAATATTGAGTTCTTATGTAAAATTGTTGTAAAGCTGAATAATATTTATAATTTTTTATGTATGAATATTAAATAGTGGTGTGATATGCAAATATCAATGCCACCAATGTCTTGGAACTTTCAGTAAAAGTTAACAGTCGTGTAACAGTGGCGTGCCACCTACATGCCACCGAGGGTGATTTGGCACACCAATTATATGCAAATCTGCACTAGTACCCCAATACCTAATCCACTAGGTAGGGATAGTGTTTCATATACCAAGAAATATACACTACAATTTGGAAAAAAAAATGGGGAAAAGTGAGAATTGGATTAGCTCAGTACTCTAGAACCAAACATACTTTTAGCTATAAGTGGTGATTGCGGTTTGGTGGGGATTATCCCCTCTAATCCTCACAAAAACTCTGATACCAAACAAAGCCCAAGGGGAAACGTTGCCTGCAGAAGAGTATAATTGCACCTGGTCCTATTCAATCTGAACAAATCAAAGTCGAGTAAATGACAGTGATAGCACGAAAATGACTAGTTGGTGAACCATGAAGGCTCCTAGCTGATATATTAGACTTTGGATAAACTGCAACTCTGGTTTTACAAGATCTCGCTGAGTCTTACTCGCCAAGCTATAGTTACATGACTCCTACGATCCTATCTGGTCATGTACAGTACCTATGATTATCATTGCTCAGCAGATCCTATCTGGTCATGTACAGTACCTATAGTTACATGACTCCTACGATCCTATCTAGTTACCTAGGATTGAGTGGAGTCGGGAGTTCATTGAGAGCAAGAATATGATGACGGCGAGCTTTCTTTGCTGCACAGAGAAGCAGTGTATTATCTTAATCTTATTCTTAGTAGGATCATGGATGATGTTCTTGCTGGCTTGGCTCTCCTTGTTTGAGACTGCTTTATAACCTTGTTTGGGTCTTAAGGTGGAGCTGACAACTACTATACTCCCAACGATCATAAGTGTTGCTGACTTAATATAGAGGGAGTAATAGATTTCCTTCTCCGCTAATTCGGGAGACAACGACCTCTCTGTCTCCATGTATTCTTCCCGCTGGTTCATACTGATATGTCTCCTCCTGCGACGCTGAGGCAACATTGGGCCCACGGCGAGCGCAGCAAGGAGCGAGGAGACCATTGGTTTCTACTGGTTTAATTCCATTTATCTTGTTTAAAGCTTGGTTTAGTTCTGAAAGAAGCTCCTAGTTTTCCATACCCAGGTCCTATCCACTGCCAGTAAAAAAAATCATGTCTGCTGCTACGCCCGTGGAGGTATACAGTATTACTCAAAACATGTAGGATTGAGAGAACTCAGAAGTGGATTTAGAGCGAGCCATGTGAATGATTTTTTGATCCAACATGTCATCGCTTGTTTGAACCGTGGAAAACTGATTAGCATCCAAAGTGGAAACAACAGAACTGTTTCCTAACTTCTGAAAACAGAACTTTAACTTGTGTGATATGGACCTTTAAAAACAAATAAGGCAACCGAAAAATAAAACCTAATTTGTGAACCTTTTAGATATATAGGTCAATAGTATGCCATCCTTTTCTTAATAAAAATTATCTTCTAATTGCTCAACTTCAAAGCAATCACGTGAATAAGGTGGCAAGCTCTTTTGATTTATCCACTCATAACTACTTAACTCACGCTTCCACTTGTTTGGTTTCTAGCTTAGTTTCGTAACTAGACAATGGTGACATCATATGCTAGCTAGCTAAGACTAGTCATTATGGTATACTTAGACTTAGGGTTTAGGGTTTAGGGTGCTGTGGGCATTTGCATCCTCTTGATTCATTATCGTGGCAAGAATGAAACTTGAATGGTCGTTTTGCGGCCTATTTTGGCTGTCCTTTCAGTTTTGTATACTACAAACTACTCTATTCACAGGCCAGCCATGTTGTGAGCCATGAGCCTTGTGAAAGCATGTGAGCACTAGTTCGGGACTTGTGATATATACGCTCATTCCGTCATTTAAGTGGATCTTTTGCCAAGTCATCAAGCTGCAGGGGAGACACTGGCAGTATATATTTTATTAGAAGAAACAAAAGTTACTTGCAACATATACCGGGAATCTACATCAATGCGAATGTAATGTACAAAGCTTCAAGCCAAGCCCTGCGAAGCTATAAAGCCTCTTCCATTTTAAATGAGAGAATATAACTATCTGTTCTGTGTTGAAATTTCTGGCATTAACATTTTGGATCAAAAAATCATATATTTCTCTGACTCGAGATATATGCCATGTGAATGGAGATCTTCTAGCACTAAAGTTGGAGAGGGTGCAGATGTAGTAGTTGATGACATGAAGACTGGGCCTCCAGTGTTGAGCCTATATAATTCAGGAGAAGGCAAGCAAAGGCTAACACACAGATCTAGGTTTTGATCGATGTAAGAGTGTTAAGTGTGTTGACAATCCAATGACTAGTACTTCTGGTAGGATTAGGAGGTGCCGGGTAAATCATAACCTCCACCTGATGTTGAAGTCAGGACTTGTCTACGAGGCGTTGTCCCATATCTACTCGCTGTCCTAAGGGTCTGTTTGGTTCTGCATCTCCAACCTGGTTTTGCTGTCAAAAAACTAATAGCTAACCAAAGGAATATGTTTGGTAGCCAAGGGATATTTTTGGTAGCAGATTCTACAAAAATAGCCAACTTTTCGAAGTGCTATTTCCCAAGTAGGTACAACCCGGCTTCCATTGATTCCATCCTCCCCTAAGAACCCCCCCCCCCCCCCCCCACCAGCCTCTCCGCGCCAGGCCGCTGCCGGCTCCGGCAGCGGTGGAAGCACCCCGTCCATCTAAGATGGGAAAAGGAGAGGGGTATGTGGCGGCGTTCGTATGGCGGAGATGCAGCACTGGCCGTGGGCTTGGTGCGACGCGAGCGTTTTGGCCGGGGCCTGAGGTTCTCCGGCGGCCGACAAGGAGTTGGAGGCTTGCCGCCACCGCTGGGGGTGAGGTTGTGGCTTAGCCACGCTGATATCCTGCGGTTGTTGCCCTCTCCTCCTCTTTGGTGCTGCACGGAGATGGCTAGCCGCGTGGGGGCCTTCTCGTCTGCCGAATAAAGGCGGCGATCCTAGGATTTCACTTACGCCAAGACAAGGATCTACTTGTTGCTTGCCCTCTCTGATCTGGTCGGAGTGGCGAGTTTCGGAAGACTTTGTCGGCAAACTCCCATGGGCGATTAATGCCTAGAGATTGCTGGATTGGAGGGATTTGGTCGTGCGCACCCATGTTTTACTTTGACCGTTTGGGTTCAGAGGAAGCGCTTTGAAACTCCGTTGGCTGTTAATATCATGGGGCATGTTCTCGTTCCATGATGCTGACAGAGAATGTCATGGAGACCGGGATCTCAGGACAAACGATGGTGGTTCGAATCTGGATGGTGATGAGAAATTGGCTTGGTGACTGGTGACTTGGAGCAGTGGCATGCAAGAGGGGGCGACTGCACAAGAGAGATTCACAGTCCTACCTTTCAGGGTGAAAACCCAGGGTCTGGCCTTAATTGGTTGTGCCTGGCAATGGCCTTGTTGAAGGTATTGTTTTGAAAGCGTGGACTTTTTTCTGGATGAAAACCTAAGATCTATGATCGGGCGATGACAGTGTTTATGCACTGTTCCTTTCTTGGAGGCGTCGCTTTTAGAAAAACTAGACTTCTGGTGTTCTTGGTGGTGGTAGTACCGATGTTTCAACGAATGGGTCACTGTAGCTGGACTTTTCTTTTTTGGCTGTGTGCATCCGTAGGCCGGTAGGGCAATGCGTTGGTGCAGAGACGGAGTGTAATTGATATCTTGTGATATTAATATATGCTCTTTTCCAAACAAAAAATTAACCACCAATGCCACTTGTAAGTTGTACCTCTTCAGCCTTATATTTTTTATCTCGACGTATGTATCGTGTATTGTCTCTCGTAATCTTTTTCTTTTCCTGTTCCTACTTGGATGACGGTGCCCACACAGAGTTAGGGATGGTTGCACCTTGCTCCACAAGCCATCGATATCACGCCGCCTTTCGTACAACACCTCCCTACCCCTATTCTTTACCCTGCCCCAGTCCCCGATTCTTCCCCCGTAGGTAGAGCAGACCTCAAGATCCCTTCGATCAAGTCACTAATCAGGCACATCGGGGCAGCCCGTTGGCATCCAAAACACTGCCGCCTTCCGCCGGCCGAAGTCATCCTGTCATACCAACAGGCCCGGCTCTAGCCCATGGCAGGGTTGTGCGACGGCCAAGGGCCCAGGCCGGAGGGGCCCCAATATTTTCAGGCGCTGAGCGAACGGCCGCCCCCTAGACAAATCGCGAGCAGCGGGCCTGGGCTTGGTGCTTGGTCGCGAGCACATTGTGAGGCCCCTGTCTGCCGAGTCGCTATCGATCCCGATCAGCTATCGATCGATCTCTGCTCAACAAAAAAAGCTATCGATCGATCGTTTCCCTAAAAAAAAAGAATTCCATACGTCGCGACGCTCTCGCCGAGTCGCTGTCTCGGTCTCGCCCGTCTTGCGGTTGCGACGCTCGCGGCTCGCCAAGACGCATGCGCCTGGGTGCAGGTCGAAGATCGCCGTCTGCCCGTCTTGTCTGCTCTCCAGTCTCCAATTCTCTATCAACAATTTTGGACACGCTCCGCCCTCCGTAAGTTTATGCTTATGCCTTAATTTATCCTCAATCCCTTCTTAATTCCTCATCTAGTCCTTCTAATAAATTCCTCGATTAGGGTTATAATTTTTAAGATTACAATTTGATGTAAATTCCTTCATTAATCTGTGATAGGTTATGATGGGGAAGCAATTGTTGGGTACTGCAAAAAAGAAGAAAAGAAAGAGAGAGAATCGGCTTATTGATTCACAGAGAGGTGCTTTAAATAAGTATTTTTCAACCAAAATTAGTGTTGATGTCAACAATAATAATCAAAGGCAAGAATCTAATTCCGTACCCGGAGAAGATGATGAGAATAATTCAAATACAGATCTTGAGACCAACGAACAATCCCATAAAACGGTAAATAACTAACTAGCGTGAATTATTTATGGGCATCTCGACTATGAACATGTGGTTATATGCTTTTAAATATTTTGCATGTGATATTGGCACATATGCTTCTATATATCTAGTTATACATACATATATATATTGTCAGTAGGGGTCTTTTTGTCGACTTCGCCCAAGGGCCCTGAAAAATATAGAGCCGGCCCTGCATACCAAACCTCCTATTCATCACGCATCCCATCCAACCTAGCCACTGTTTTTCGTATCTTATCTATTTATGTTGAGCAATGATAAACATGTTGTGCCAGCTATTGCCCATAGATCCGTGTATATGCATCTTGCTGATGACACTGCTGTGTGTAGTCCATGTGAAAAGATCAGGGTTAGCATAATATAGGGGTGCATGTGGTAATGATTTTGCTGCCTACGCCACTTAATTTTTTCGATAAAAGTTACTTTATTACTTAAAGATTTTTATGTATTACACCAAGCCTCTCTTTAGCTAAGATGCACACAACCGCTCAAGTCCAAACCAAAGAAAGATAAATTGTAAAACGCCTATGTTGGTAGAGGACCTATTGGTAGATCATGCCAACATCCCCGATGGATAAAATATTCCTTGGCGTGTCCTCTAACCCTGTATGCACCTCCATAAACAGGTCACGATACTTCACACGTTGTTGAGACGAAGATAAACGAAAAAAATTGGTGCACCGGTAGATAACATGCATAAGAGAAGCATTTTTTACCATTTAAAAACTTGTCATTTCTACATAGCAACGATGATCAAATAACGGCAAGTACTTCCACCCGAATAAGAATTCTAAAACTGTAATCTATACCATGAAACCAGTTTCGAATATGTTTGCAACGCTGCATGATGGATACAAGTCAGAAGCTATTTGGATGACTAACCATATAAAATGCGTGGATACAATTCTGAAGCTATTTGTCCATGTTCCATATATAACAAAGATGTCCCTGTTAGCCCCCTGAATTGTTGCTTCACCACTCGATGTTTCCACCAGTGGAACAAATACTAGAATTGTCCAGCGCGGCTTTTGATCACATTGGAGCTCACCATTTTTTGGTACCTTATGTATTTGGTCCAGGGGACATATTTTTAAAAAGTGCATAATGGAATTTTCTAACTTCAAATAAACTATATAAATTTTTAATTTTTGAACAGGAAAAAAGGAATAAAGAAAACAAATCCTCTAAGAGACAAATTAGTCAACGTCTAAAACATGATCAGTCTACGACATCATCTAAATACCACTTGTGAATTAAGTGTATACAATAGAGCCCATTGAGGGAAAAATTTGCCTGTAGAACAGTATAATGCACCCCGTCCTATTCAATCTGAATAAATAAAACGTCAAGTAAATGACATTATTGATAGCACTAAAATGACTAGTTGGTGAACCACGAAGGCTCCTTATATACCGGACTTTGCATAAAGCGCATATACTCTGTTATTTACAAGATCTCTCTGAGTCCTACTCGCCAAGCTATAGTTACATGACGCCTACAATCATATCTGGTCATGTATAGTACAGTACCTATGATTATCATTGCTTAGCAAATCAACATGCGTAGGATTGGCAGGAATCAGGAGTTCATCGTGAGCAGGCTGAGGACGATCACGAGCTTTCTTTGCAGCACATACATGAATTGTATTATCTCATTGTTATTCTTAGTTGGATCATGGACGATGTACTTGTCAGCCTGGCTCTCCTTATTTGAGACCGTTTCATAACCTCGTTTGGGTCTTAAGGTGCAGCTGACAACTACTGTACTCCCTCTGATCATAAGTGTCGCTGACTTTATACAGAGGGAGTAATGGTTTTCCTTCTCCGCTGATTCGGGAGACAACACCCTCTCCGTATCCATGTCTTCTCCCCACCGGTTCATACGGATGTGTCAGTGTGTCTCCCGCGATGCTGAGGCATCCTCAGGCCCACGACAAGCGTAGCAAGGAGGCCATTCGTTTGTGCTGGTTCAATTCCATTTGTCTTGTTTCAAGCTTGGTTTGGTTCTGAAAGCCAGCTCCTAGTTTCCCACACCAGTGAAAAAAAGTTCATGTCCGCTGCTACACGCATATGGAGGTATTACTCAAAACGTGTAGGGTTGAGACAACTCGGAAGTGGATTTAGAGCGAGCCACGTCTAAAGGCCATAAGTACCTTTTTTTTGCGGGTACCATAAGTAGCTTGTTTGAACCGTGGAGAACTAATATTGGCATACTTTCTCCGTAAAGCTTCGCAGAAGGTAGAAGTTTTCCAAGCATCCAAAGTGGAAACAACATAATTGTTTCCTAATTTCTGAAAACAGAACTTTAATTTGTGTGATGTATAAGGACACCAGCAGCTTTCTCATGTACATATAGCTGCTAAAGGTATATTGCAACTGGCATTTTCCTACATGGATCGATTCTGGACTAATTAATATTTTCGAAGGGTCTCGCAAGTCTCCAACAAATAGCCTCATACAAATAGCGATACTGACGATCTAGAAACAAATAAGACAATCAGAAGATACAACCTAAAATGCAAACCATTTACATATATATAGGTCAATAGTATGCCATCCTTTTCTTATTAAAAACCATCTTCTAATTCCTCAACTTCACAGCAATCACGTAAAATAAGGTGGAAATTTCTTTTGTTTTATCCACTCATAACTACTCACTCACACTTCCAATTGGTTGGTTTCTAGCTTAGTTTCATAACTAGACAATGGCGACACCATATGCTAGCTAGCTAAGACTAGTTATTATGGTAAATAACTTCGACTAATAATTTGCATATGTTACTATATATTCTATGTTACTACTCACGTGTGGCATGTTAATTACTAGTATATGTAATTGCTTATGTGTGGTATCACTAAAGAATAACTATTTGCTAACTACCGTTGTCTCACTGTTCTGCCTACCTCAGTGGTCCTAGCATGGTCTGACAGGAGAATCCAACTGTATAACTAAGCACACGACTGTCTTGATTTTTTTCAGATAAAGGACTCTTTAATAATATTTTTTTTACGACTATGTCTTGAGAGGAAGGATGGAGAGGGATACTGGTTACACCGATGAGAAAACAAAGAGATCGGAATTAAGGAATGATCTACGTGGTGATGTGTGGCTTTTGCATCCTCGTGATTCATTATCGTTGCAAGACTGAGACTTGGATGGTCGTTTTGGGGCTTATTTTGACTGCCCTTTCAGTTTTGTATACTACAAACTACTTTATTCAAAGGGTCAGCTATGTTGTGAGTTACGAGCCTTGTGAAAACATGTGACCACTTGTTCGGGACTTGTGAGATATACGCTCATTCTGCCAATTTAAGTGGACCTTTTGCCAAGTCAAGCTGCGGGGAGACCCTGACAGTAAATTTTTATTACTCGCTTCGTCTAGAAATAACTGCCTTGAGTTTTTCTAGATTCGAATGTATCTATACACTAAAATGCGTCTAGATACATTCGAATATAGATAAATCCAAGTCAGTTATTTCTAGACGGAGGGAGTAGAAGAAACAAAAGTTACTTGCAAGATATACATGAGATCAACATTAATGCGAATGGAATGTACAAAGCTTCAAGTCAAGCCCTGTAAAAGGTAGAAAGCATCTTCCATTTTAAAGGAGAGAATATAACTATCCTTTCTGTATTGAAATTTCTGGCATTAACATTTTGAAACAAAAAATCTTTTATTTCTCTAACTCGAGATATATGCCATGTGAACATAGATCTTCTAGCACAAAAGTTGGAGAGGGTACACATGTAGTAGTAGATGACATGAAGCCTCTAGTGTTGAGCCTATATAATTGGGGAGAAGGCAAGCAAAGGCTAACACACAGATCTAGGTGATCGATGTAAGAGTGTTAAGTGTGCTGACAATCCAAAGAGTAGTACTTCTAGTAGGATTAGGAGGTGCCAGGAAAATCATAACCTCCACATGATGTCGAATTCAGGACCACTAGTCTAGGAGGCATTGTCCCATATCTACTCGCTGTCCTAAGGCTTTGTTTGGTTTTGCTTCTACAACCTGCTTTTGCTGTAAAAAAAACTAAACGCTAACCAAAGGAACTTGTTCGGTAGAAAAGGGATGTTTTTGGTAGAGATTCTACAAAAGCAGCATGCTTTTCGTATTGCTATTTCCCAAGTAGGTACAACCCTGCTTCCGATGCATTAGAGTCAGATTTGTACAAAAATTACCCACCAATACCACTGGTAAGTTGTACCGTTTCACCCTTTTATTTTACTTCGACGTATCTATCGCGTATTATCTCTCGTAATACTTTTCTTTTCCTGTTCCTACTTGCATGGTGGCGCTCACAGAGTTAGGGGTGGTTGTGCCTCATTCCCCCAGCCATCGGCAGCACGCCGCCTTTCGTACAAAGCCTCCCTACCCCCGTTCATTACCTTTCTCCTGTCCCCGATCCTTCTCCCGCAGGTAGAGGGAAACCCAAGATCCCTTCGATCAATTCATCAATCAGGCACGTCGGCGGTACCACCATAATGATGGATACTATTGAGCTAGAGACTTATCGCCCAACCAAACATCTTCCTAAAAATGGACGGTTGACCCATCATCAACCACAAAAGAATCTCTACTAAAAAACCCGTCTCTCACATGAATCAAACCCTTCAAAAATAGAGAGTCGGTAGGTTTTGCTTGAACCTGCGGTAGAGTTTTATGTTGAAGGTATTTGTTGTGGTTCAGTTCTTGCCAAACACATTCTTCTGATAGTAGTTTAAAAAGCAATTTGCTAAGTAAACACTTGTTTTTAATTCCAAGCCCCTCTATACCAAGGCCTACCTGGTCTTTCGGCCTACACATGATATTCCATTTTGCCAAACGATGACCTTCTCTTTTTATCTATTTCCCAAGAAAATCTTGACCGGTAGAAAACTAAACGCTTTCTAACCCCTATATGTATCTCTAGAAAAGAGAGCATGAACATAGGCATACTAGAGAGAACCAAGTTGATCAAGACAAGTCGGTCACCATAAGAGAGTAATTTGCCTTGCCAACAATCAAGTTTGGTCATAAGGCGAGTCTCTACAAGATTCCATTTTGAGTTTCAAAGTTTTCCATCTTTTATGGGTATACCTACATACCGAAAAGGCAATGAACCAGACTCACAGCCAAATGTTTCTCTGTATTGCTGTTCCATTTCCTTTGCGTTACGAAGACAGAAAATTTCATTATTATGGAAATTAATTTTCAGCCTCGGTAGTTGTTTAAAAATGCATAAGATGAGCTTCATATTTACCGCTTTCTGTAAAACATGTTCCATAAGTAAAATAGTAGCATCCATGTATTGTAAGATAGAAACCCCGCCCTCTACCAAATTAAATACGAGACCCCGAACTTTCCAATCCTCCTTTGCTCTAGCAATAAGTATAGCCAACATATCAACAAAAATATTGAAAAACAAAGAAAAAAGCGGGTCACCCTAGCGTTGATCTTTTCGATTTTGAAAATAATGACCAATATCATCATTAATCTTTATTCCCACACTACGTCCTTGTACGAAGTTTGTAATCCACTCACACAATACGGGATCAAAAGCCACCATACACAACACTTGTTGTAGAAAAGGCCACTTGACCTTATCATAAGCCTTTTCAAAAACAATTTTGAAAGCGACCCCATCCATTTTTTGGATGAAGCTCAAGAATTGTTTCATGGACGACAACCACTCCTTCCAAGATATGGTTCCTGGCATAAAAGGTGTTTGAGTTGGTCTTATCACTTTATGAGCCAATTCAGTCACTCTGATTGTCACAACCTTCGTAAAAATCTTGAAGTTCACATTCAAAATACATATAAGTTGATATTTTGAATTTGAAAACCTTTTTCTTTTCTGGTAGTAAAGTAATAACTCCTAAATTCAATTTGAATAGATGTAGTTCCCCTTTTATTAATTGGAATTTTTTCCATCAAATTTGTTTTAATAACCTCCGAGAAGCAATGACAGAATTCAGTAGGAAAACCATAACGACTCGAATCATTATTGTGTCCTATTTGAGAGATATCATCAAACACTTCCTTTTCAGTGAACTCACCTATAAGAATAATATTCTCCTCAATAGACATCTTGGAATATCCTTATTTTGTGTCTCCACCATAGAGAAATTATTAGTATGAGGAGGCTCTCCAAAAAGTCTTTTATAGTATTCAGTTATATAAACCTTTATGTTTTCCTCCCCAACAATGGTCCCTTCTTGTTATAACTCAAAAATATTTTTGTTACTATATTTTCCATTTGTGATAAGATGGAAATATTCTGTATTATTTCCACCCTCTTGAATATGTTTAACTTTAGCACGATGCGCCCATTTGGTTTCTTCATCATACCTAAGTTTATTAACATATTCATTAGCATCCCATAACTCCTTCTCTATTTCACTGAGTGGGGGTATGATAGGGTAAAGGTGCCCGATCTTTCGATGAGACGATATCTGTCGATTATGGTGGAGGTCGACGTTGACGATCCGACTACAAACATGCGAGACGTTGCGCCTTAGCAATCGATACACCAACTTTCGAGGCTATTGATCACGCCGGAGCTAGATCAACCTGATCACGAGGATCAATCCCTGCAAGCAATCGAAGAACCAGCAAGAATTATAGATGCAATCAAGATATTGCGAATATAGATGAAAGCTTTATTGAAGAGGTGGGATTCTGTCTGTGCGTAGTACAAAAGGTCGGTTTGACAGTTGTGCCTATGGCGAAGAGTAGCTCGTGGCTAAGTCTTTTACTAAACAAAATCCGAGTCTAAACGATGACCTAATGGGAGTATATATGGAGGAACAGAGGGGAATTTCGGCCAGCCTTGGGGAGGAGGTCGAAATCCATCTCCAGGCTGGTTTCCTCCACTATACAGACTCTAAAAGTTCAACCCCTTTATTTGGACGAAAATTACATGGGCATGGTCCATATTTAAAGGTGACGCAGCACCATCTAATCACATGGACGAAAATTTGAAGTGTGTAGCTCTCTAGTTCGTCCATGTCTTCATCTTTTCATTATGGTGGCTTCAAAGTTCTGAAATCTTCACTTGCAGCGTCATCCTGTACCTTCACATGATTGCTGCCATTATCTCCATGCATGATCATGCTCTAATGCTTGTCCCTCTCATCCATGCTAGGCCCATCATTCCTAAGTAACATACACACATCTGATTTAGGCAGCATCATATTCTCATGAATATTAGGAATAGTTCCTAGAAACGAAAGTACCTGATAATTCAGTTGGCGTGCACGAGCTCTTGTGAGAGGTCCTTGGAATTGTGGAACGTGAGGAAGTGTGGCTGTAGATGCAACGGTTGTATCAACCGTAGGGATGTCCTCATCATCCTCCCCTTCTTGAATTGAAGTCGTCCTCGACGTAATCTCATCTTCTTCTCCAAAGTATGGTTTCAAATCTGCAATGTTAAATGAGGGACTTACTGTGTCCATCTCTGCAGGAAGTTCAAGTTTATATGCATTATCATTCATTTTCTCTAACACTTTAAAAGGACCAGCAGCACATGGCATTAATTTAGACTTGCACAAATCAGGAAAACGATCTTTGTGCAAATGCAACCAAATTAAATCTCCCACATCAAACACAATATGCTTGCGTTCTTTATCACCAGCAACTTTATATTTAGCATTCATACGTTCTATATTTTCCTTAGTAATCCTATGGAACGTAAGAATCTGTTCAGCACGGTGTGTGGCATCAAAATTATGTTGCACCGAAGATGGAATAGGTAATAAATCAATAGGTGCACGAGGAACAAAACCATACACAATCTCAAAAGGGCATAACTTAGTTGTAGAATGCACAGAATGATTGTAAGCAAATTCAATATGAGGTAAACAATCTTCCCACATTTTTAAGTTTGTCGTTAAAACAGCCCGTAACATGGTAGACAAAGTTCTATTAACTACTTCAGTTTGTCCATCAGTTTGGGGATGATATGTAGTACTAAACAGCAACTTAGTCCCCAACTTAGCCCATAAAAATTTCTGAAAATGGCTAAGAAATTTAGTATCACGATCTGAAACAATAGTATTAGGCACACCATGCAAGCGAACAACATCGCAAAAGAATAATTCAGCAACATGAGCAACATCATCACTCTTATGACAAGGAATAAAGTGTGCCATCTTAGAAAATCTATCCACCACCACAAAAATACTATCCCTCCCCTTCTGTGTTTGAGGTAATCCTAAAACAAAGTGCATAGAAATATCCTCCTGATACGTCCAAAACGTATCTACTTTCCTGAACACTTTTGCTATTGTTTCTCCTCTAAATTTGTGTGATTTGGATGCAACTAACGCGGACTGACGCTGTTTTCAGCAGAATTGCATTGCTGTCTACTTTTTATGCAGAAAATCAACTATCAGGAAAATCCCGGAAAATATGCCAAAAATCCCATTTCACCAGAAGACTCTCGGAGCCAGAATACGAGATGGAGGGGGGCTGGGCCTAGGCGACACCACCTGGTCGCGCGGGCAAGCCCATGCCGCGCCAGGGGGTGGTCTGGCCGCCCCATACTGCCCCTCGGTCTCCCTCTTCGCCTATAAGTTGCCTTCTGACCTAAAAACTCAGGAGGGGGGTCGACGTTTTTCCAGAAGGAGTTCCGCTCCGCCGCCACCACCAGATTCCACGAAACAGCACCAGAAACTCCATTCTGGCACCCTACCGGGACGGGGAATTGGAGGAGATCATCACCATCGCTTCTCCATCGAGCATCCATGTTTCCCCCATCTATGAGTGAGTAATCCCTCGCTGTAGGCTATGGGGATGGTAGGGATTGGATGAGATCGTTCATGTAATGGCATCAGATTGTTAGGGCATGGTGCCTAGTATCTTCTATTAGTGCTTTATGACTTTGTTGCTACTTGTTATGCTTAATGCTTGTCACTAGGTCCTGAGTGCCATGATTTCAGATCTGAACATGTTATTGATTCATTATGATAGTATTGTTTATCGTCTTATCTGCAAGTTGTATACACACGTTGTTGTCTGGAACCAATGGCCCCGAAGTGACAGAAATCGGGATAACCGGAGGGAATGGCTTTGATGTGAGGATCACAAGTGTTCACGGAGTGTTAATGCTTTGCTCCGGTGCTCTATTAAAAGGAGCACCTTAATTGCCAGTAGTTCCCTTGAGGCTCCGCTGCAAACGGGCTGGCAGGACAAAAGATGTTGTGCAATTTCTCATTGCGAGCACGTATGACTATATATGGAACACATGGCTAGGATTATCTAGTAATTGGATGCTTTATCTTATTTATCTGTAATTGCCTAATGTTCTGATTGCTATGTGAATTGTCTTGTCCATGCAACGCCCGTCCATACATCCCTATGCCTACCGCACTCGAATCCTACTGTTTACCGCTATTGTTACTGCTTTCTTTACTTTACTACCGCTGCTACTTTACTATTCCTACTACAAAACTGTTGCTACTGATAAACTGTTGTGATCAAGATCGTTTCCAGGTGCAGCTGAATTGACAACTCAGTTGTTAAGGCTTATAAATATTCTTTGGCTCCCCTTATGTTGAATCAATAAATTGGGTTTCGCTTCCCTCGAAAATACTGCGATACACCCCCTATACTTGTGGGTCATCAAGACTATTTTCTGGCGCTGTTGCCGGGGAGCATAGCTTTATTTATCAAGTTCACTTGGATTCTCTATTGTTCGCTGTAATCCATCCATCATCGGTAAGTCTCGTGATGGCAAGGTTCCTATTTTACCATCCACTACAAGAAGAGGTACGGTTTTGAACACCTCTGTTGCTCTTGATTCACCATCTGTTATGAGTAAGCTCGTTACTGAAAGAACATTTCATGTTTTCCTATGTTTTGCGTGTTAGATAACAATACTATGGAGACTTTTCATGTGTTCTAAGTGTGCAGGAAGTTTTGAGGGGGGCCGGATAATCCGCCCCTCCAAGAGCCAGATAATCCGGCCTACCTCATCTCTCAAGGAAGCCAAGGCGCGTCGCTCTGTGTCCAGTCGGATTTTCTCCCGGAAAATCCGAACTGGGGCAGTTTTTTCTCCCCAGGCCGGATAATCCGGGTTTTGCAAGGGCCGGATAATCCGGCCCCCAGTTTTCGAGCAAAAGGAGCCAAGGCGCGTCGCTCGGTATCCGGTCGGATTTTCTACCGGAAAATCCGAACTGGGGCGGTTTTTCTTCCCCAGGCCGGATAATCTGGCCTTCGCATAGGGCCAGATAATCTGGCCCCCAGAAGTTGATCAAGGGCAAGCTCGGCGTGACGCTCAGAGAGGGGGCGGATTTTCTGCCGGATATTCTGAGTCTGGGGCGGAGTTTCCCTAGACCGGATAATCTGGCCCTCACTTGGGCCGGATAATCCGACCCCCAAAGTGTGCAACGGCTGGTTTTTGGAAGGGGGTATAAGTACCCCTTCTTCCCCAACGTCCAAAACTATTGATTCATTTTGAATTCGACCAGACCCTGTGCAAGAGCTCTAAATCTCGATCTCCCACTTCAACCACCCTAAGGTCTTGATCTTTGGTGGAATTGCAGGAGGAGAAGTTCATCATCAACATCAAGAATCAAGCGCTTCAGCTCCTCTCCATTCACTTGGAGAAATCCCTGATCTAGTATTCTCGTTAATACCTAGATCGTGTTATTGTATTTGACAACTTTGTTCTTGTGGAAGCTTGTTGTCATTTTGGGAGCCTCCAAGTTGTTGCCCTGCTAGTTGTGTAAAGGCGCCGGTGCCCGCCTCGAAGGGTACCTATAGTGGAAGGTGGATCAGGCCTGTTGTGGCGAGATCCATCGGAGAACAGGGTGAGGCCTTTTGTGGCGTGGTGGTCTTAGTACCGCCCACCCCTCCAACACAAACGTACTTCCCTTAACAAGGAAGGAACTGCGGTCAAACAAATCCTGTGTCTCCGTGTGCTTCACTTCGGTTCACTCGTTCCTCTTCCACTTTCTCCTTACTCGCTAGTAGATAGGTTTGCATATAGGAAAATTCCACACATTAGTTTATCTAGAGAATTTACCTTTGTGCTAAGCCTAAAATTGAAAAAGAATTAAAAATTGGTGTAGCACCTATTCACCCCCCCTCTAGGTGCCCATACGATCCATTTCAATTGGTATCAGAGCCCCGGCTCTTAATTCGGGCTTAACCGCCTAAGAGTAGTATGGATACCAGGGATGATGGAAATGAGGCTATGGATAAGGTCACAATGGATGATCTCAAGTCGTTGGAAACAACCTTGTTGAAATCCTTTGAGGCCAAGATGGAGGAGATGAATCAAATGATTGCTTGCCTTACATCATCCATAGCCCCATCTCCATCCTCCTCTGAGGCTCCCTCGCCATCATCTAAGGAAAAGGGTAACACAGGATCTAAGGATGATGATGTGGAAGGTGAAAAACTAAATAGTTCCACCTCCAAAAAGGGAAGTGGTAAGGAGGAATATAGTGAGGTTCGCCACGTATATTCCCCTGACCCACCTATCCCTCATCCTCATATAAACAATAGGGGTGATCCACCCAAGCTCACTGCATCTTCTTTTAACCAATGGCAATTTCTAATGAAATCTCATGTTTGCAGGTCCTCTATTGAATTATGGAGGATCATTGAAGAAGGTCTTCATGTTGGAGATCAAACCAATCTAACAAGAAGGGAAGTTGTGGATAGCCAGTTCAATGCCACTGCTCTCCACATGATACAGCTGGGTGTGGGTCCCAAGGACATGCCACACATTGAACATCTCAACACGGCTAAAGAGGCGTGGGATGCTCTTACGGACCTTTTTGTTGGAAATGAAAGCATGAGAAGAAACCGGTATGATGCCCTTAGTAACGAAGCTGAGGGATTCTACATGTTGGATGGTGAAAACCATGAGGACATGTATAGAAGACTCAAGGGCATCACAACAACATTTCGGAAGCATGGGGGCACTCACATTGATGATGCATGGATAAAAAGAAAGTATGTGAGTGCCTTAATGCCTTTCGAACCGACAGATTTGAAGAGCTTGCAAGGTAGACACAACTATCATCAAATGACATCCAATGAAGTCATGCAAGAAATGGCGTCATTCAAAGTGGCGGCAAAGAACGCTGAAGATGCCCGTGCTCGGGCCATTGGAATGCAAAAGGGTGTTAATATGGCTCTCAAAGCCAATGTTGTTGAGTAAGAGGATGATGAAGGAGCATTTGAGAGGGGATCCATGGACTGCCCCGATGAGGTCAAACGTGCTCATGGTGAGTACATGGCATTCTATGCAAGGAACTTTTGGAAGGACCCTGCCAAAGCCAAGTCTGAACTTGAGCGCAAGAACGGGTCAAAGGGAAGAAGAGAAAGTGGCCCAAGATTGAGAACTTGCTTCAACTGTGGAGATAGACTGCACTTTGTAGCCGAGTGTCCTTATGAAAATAGAGAATACAATGGTGGCAGGCTCATTCTCAAAGAGAAATCCAAAGTTCCTAAGAATAAGCCATTTGCTAAGAAGAATGGCCCTTTCAAGAAGCAACACAAGATGGTCCTTGTAGCTCAAGAGGAATACTCCTCCGCAAGTGAAGATGAAGAGGATGATGATAGTTCCCGCGAAGTGGCTGCTATAGCCACCACATCGACTCCATCCTCTCTCTTCGACTCGCCGAACGAGAACGCCATCAACAACAACGCCACTTGCCTAATGGCAAGAGGATCTGAGGTATCGACTTCTAACTCCTCATTTTCTAAGACTAACATAATTTTGGATATGGATGATCATGAAAGTCTTGAAATGAAAGAAGAAGTTATTGCCTTGGATACTTTTTTCACTAACCTACAAGGTGAGCACAAACTCCATTTTGATACTCTTATGAGTCAACTTGCTCGAGCCGAAGATCTCCTTGAAGAAAAGGGCAGAATTGAAAGAGAAGATGCCTTGGAGATAGCCTCTTTAAAGAATGCCTTGGAAGAGGAAGAGGAAACTCGAGTTTCTTTGGAAGAAAGACTCGAATCCCTACAGGAGTCACAAGAAGAAGCTGTAGCTCAGCTCATTAAAGAACGTGACCATGCCCTTGCCAAGGTAAAGAAACTAAAGAAAGAAAAGATTGATTTTGGGGCTGTTCATGCTAGACTTTTGGAGAAGTTTGATGATCTTGAAAGTTCTCACAAGGCATTGAAGAGTGATCATTCTACTCTAAATGAGTCTCATGACCAGCTCCAAACTCAATTGAAACGGTATAATATACCAAGTACCTCATCTCCATCCTTTGGAAAAGAAGATCTTGCAAGGAGTTCTCAACACAAAGGTAAAGGGGTTATTGATGAGATACTGAGCAGGCAAAGGACAAACAACAGTAAAGAATGTCTTGGTTACATACCCAAGATAAAGAGCAAGAAAAACAACAACAAGAAGAAGAACAAGACTGCTCAATCGAAGACTAGCAACATTACCAATGACAAGACTAATTATGATGGTTTTGTAGGGATCAACAATCCTAACTTCGAACTATATTGTGATGCTTATGGTGATGTTTATGCTAGTTATGTAGGGCCTTATGATTGTTACATTCCTTGGTCTATTTGGGTTCCCAAGACCCTTGTTACTAACATGAGAGGACCCATTGAAAAATGGGTACCTAAAACCAAGAAGTAATTTTCTTGCAGGGCTATGCTTCCGGTGGTTCTAAATGGGTACTCGATAGCGGTTGTACGAGTCATATGACCGGAAGCAAGGAGATCATCACGGAGATGCGGCCAAACCTTGAACACATTACCATCTCCTATGGTGACAAGTCAAAATCTGAGGTATTGGGTCTCAGCAAAGTTATGGTGGCTCACGATATCTCCCTCGTGGACGTCATGCTTGTTGAGACCCTCGGGTATAACTTACTTTCAGTTCGTGCCCTTGGTAAGATGGGCTTTGCAGTTTACATTGATGCTGATTTGGTGGTACTCTTGTGGAGCAAGTCTCTAAAAGTCGCTTTCGTGGGATATGTCGAAAACGACCTGTATGTGGTAGACTTTTCGGGGAAAACCACTACAGGTCCGATGTGTCTTTTCAGAAAGGCTGACGCGGGTTGGCTTTGGCATCGCCGACTAGCCCACGTCAATATGAGAACTTTGCAAAGTCTCCACAAGGGTGGCCACATTCTTGGACTAAAAGAAAATGTCTCTTTTGCCAAAGATCGTGTCTGCAGGGCGTGTGTTGAAGGAAAAATGCATGATTCTCCTCATCGAAGGAAAACTATTATCTCTTCAAAAAGGATCTTGGAGCTTCTTCATGTGGATCTTTTCGGACCTCCATCTCATGCAAGCCTCGGTGGGAATAAGTATTGTCTAGTGATTGTTGATGATTACTCAAGATACACTTGGTTTTATTTCTTCAAGTTGAAGAGTGAAACTCAACAAACTGTCATCGACTTCGCCAATGAGGTTCAATGTCAACACAACGTCCCCATTCTGGCTATAAGGAGTGATAATGGCTCGGAGTTCAAGAACTACACCTTAAATGAGTTCCTAAGTGAAGAGGGGATAAGACATCAATATTCCGCTGCGTACACCCCTCAACAAAATGGTGTAGCCGAGAGGAAGAATCGAACTCTAATGGACATGGCAAGATCAATGTTGGCCGAATTCAAATCTCCATATAACTTCTAGGCTGAAGCAATCTCTACTGCTTGTCATTCATCCAATCGTTTATACCTCCGCAAGATTTTGGACAAGACTCCGTATGAAATACTTACCGGTAACAAGCCAAACATCTCATACTTTCGGGTATTCGGGTGTAAGTGTTTCTTTCTTATTAAAAGAGTTCATTTATCTAAGTTTGAATCTAAGGCTCTAGAAGGTATTTTTGTTGGTTATGGTGCCGAATCCCACACTTATAGAGTCTACAGTAAGCTCTCCGGAACTGTTGTAGAATCTTGTAGTGTGGTGTTCGAGGAAAATGACGGTTCCCGTGCGGAGCAAGTTGGTGTTGGTGATGCAGATGTTGAAATACCCCAAGATGCCATAAGAATAATGGGCGTGGGATTCTTCCGCCCCATTGAGGAACCCCTTGTGGCGGACCGGGAAGGACAATGCTCTACTCATATAGAGCCCTCATCTACACATACGCAACATGCTCCAACCACGGGGGCGACTTCTACACCATCTCCATCAACTGCTGAAGGTCAAGTTGCTCCAGAAAGCTCCATGCCGGATTTTCCGGTGGATACCGGATTATCCGGCCACTCTGCTCCAGCTGTCCATGCAGCTCCTGGTGGTGAAGATATCAACACAAGCTCTAGGCCAGATTTCCCGGCTGACCCCGGATTATCCGGCTCCTCGCCAGTTCAAGCGAGTCCCAGGCTTCCTGAAGATGCTGCTGCAAGTCCTCCTAAGCCGGATTATCCGGCCTCTTCATCGGCCGGATTATCCGGCCCTGACTCTCCAGTTCTACAGCCTCCTGTTATGGCTACGGACTCACCTCAAGGGCATGCATCTCCACCACCTACTACTGATGTTCCAGCTACTAATCAAGGCGGAGAAAATGCCTCCAATGAAGACTCAAGTGATGAATCTCCTCCACCAAGAGACAACAAACTTATTGAACTTCGTCGCAAGGCTCGAGCTAATCATAACCTTGAGTTGAGGGGTCACACTCTCGACAAGGTTGTTGGTGATCTTCGACGAAGGGTGTCTACTAGAAGAGAATTGGCCAGTTTTGGTGAGCATCAAGCTCATATCTCCATGGTAGAACCTAAGAAGGTCTTTGAAGCTCTTGAAGACCCAGACTGGGTTGTTGCTATGCATGAAGAATTGAACAATTTCGAGCGCAACAAAGTCTGGAAACTAGTGGAGAAACCCAAAGAGTGCCGCAATGTTATCGGCACCAAGTGAATTTTCAAGAACAAGCAAGATGAGAATGGCATTGTTGTGAGGAACAAGGCAAGACTTGTGGCACAAGGTTACTCCCAAGTTGAGGGCATCGACTTCGGCGAGACCTATGCTCCTGTGGCTCGTCTTGAGTCCATCCGTATCCTACTTGCTTATGCTGCTCATAACAATTTTAAGTTGCAGCAAATGGACGTCAAGAGTGCCTTCCTTAACGGTCCTCTACATGAGTTGGTATACGTAAAGCAACCCCCGGGGTTTGAGGATTCTAACTTCCCGAACCATGTCTACAAACTCGATAAGGCACTCTATGGCCTTAAACAAGCCCCACGTGCATGGTATGAGCACCTTAAAGAGCTTTTGTTAGATCGTGGCTTCGAAGTTGGGAAAATCGACCCCACTCTTTTTACTAAGAAGGTTAAGGGGGATCTCTTCGTATGCCAACTATATGTAGACGATATCATTTTTGGTTCTACTAACAAAGCTTTTAACGATGAATTTTCAAAGCTTATGACTGACATGTTTGAGATGTCTATGATGGGGGAATTACGGTTCTTTCTTGGATTCGAGATCAAGCAACTAAGAGAAGGAACCTTTATTAATCAAGCAAAGTACATCCAAGACATGCTCAAGAGATTCAAGATGACGGATCTAAATGGTGTCGCTACTTTGATGCAAACAAAGTGTCATCTCGAACTCAACCCTCATGGTAAAGATGTGGACCAAAAGGTATACTGGTCCATGATCGGCTCTCTTCTTTACCTCTACGCATCTAGACCCGATATTGTGTTGAGTGTGGGAGTGTGTGCAAGGTATCAAGCAGCTCCTAAAGAAAGCCACTTAGTGGCGGTCAAGAGGATCTTTCGATATTTAGTTCATTCCCCCAACTTTGGTCTCTGGTATCCCAAGGGCTCCAATTTCTCTTTATGTGGTTATACTGACTCAGATTGGGCTGGTGATAAGGATGATTGGAAGTCAACTTCTGGAGCTTGTCAATTCTTGGGAAGATCTCTTGTATGTTGGTCCTCCAAAAAGCAGAATTGTATATCTCTCTCCACCGCCGAAGCTGAATATGTTGTTGCTGCCAGCGCTTGTACTCAATTATTGTGGATGAGGCAAACTTTAAAGGAATACGGTGTCAATTGTGACAAAGTGCCTCTTTTATGTGATAATGAAAGTGCTATCAAAATTGCGTACAATCTATTTCAGCACACAAGGACGAAGCATATTGAGATTTGGAATCATTTTATTCGTGACCATGTTGCTCGAGGTGATATTGATCTATCTTTTGTGAGCACGAAGAACCAACTGGCGGATATTTTTACAAAGCCACTTGATGAAGCAAGATTCTGCTATTTGAGGAATGAGCTAAATATCATTGATTCCGGGAGCTTGTCTTGATTACCCATGCACCCACTCATACATCTCCATCCTTGTTTGGTCTAGGTGTGGGCATGGATATAGGGGGAGTGTGGTCCTAACTTATTGGCTAACCCTCCCCCCATAATGCCAATAGCAAGTTATATCATTTCTCTTAATATCATGTTGTGATATGTGAGCTTATTGATGAGTATTGGTCGTGAACCCAAGATATATCTTCGCGGTGTCACACCATACACTCCAACAAGGTGGCTTCGGCCACCGCCCTCTCCTTTGTGGAGAATTGGATCTTTTTGGATGTTATTTGCTCTCTCTTGTTCTTATGGGAATCACACTCAATCTTAGCTTTTATTTGATTTGTTTTTTTGCAATTTTGAGTGTCTAGTACCATCCCAGTTTGGCTCTCTTAATCCTAAGCCTTCCCTACCTCTAAGCCATCTATTCTTGCACACAAGTCCCTTGTACACCTTGTGGGGGTGTTGTTTGGGGACGCGCGGGCCTGGTTCTATGTATAACAGAATCCCAGATTTTAGGTCGGATAATCCGGCCCAAGTATTGGCCGGATAATACGGCCCTGGCGGATTCGATCTTAAAGGGCAGGGCTCGGGGAGAAGGGCTCATAACGAGCAACACTTCTCCCCCAGCCCTCTCCTTCTCCCCAGCTGCCGCATGCCGCCCCTCACCCTCCCCGGAGCCTCTCCGGCCACCGGATTTTCCGGGCCTCCCCGGATCTTCTTCTCCGCGCCTCTAGGTACCTTCTCCTCCGCGTTCTTCCTCCAATGAGTGAGGGTAACTCCCTCTCTCCCCATATTTGGCTAGATGTGTATCTTGTTGGATGGAACGTTGTCTAGAAGGATGTGTTTTCGCATAGAAATCGTAGTCTTACAGTTTCTAGGCCCGATCTACTTTTTTGCATGCATTCTTGGTGAAATCGAAAATTTCTGCCAGGGCCGGATTATCCGCCCCTGGCCAGGCCGGATAATCCGGCCTGACAGATTCAAGTCTGCTTCAGTTTCACTATGGTGTATGTATTGAGTAGTTTTGACCTATGAACTTTTTGCCTACTTGTTCCATGCTCTCTCCTGGACTTGTGTGTATGCTTATCCCCTTGCTATCGGCCTTATTCTCCTCACAGGTGGTTCCGGTGTTCCCAAGACCTACAAGCGCCGTCCTCGCGCCAAGTACTTTCGGGACGACGGTCAAGGTAACCTAGTGGACGAAGTTGAATTGCGGAGAAGGAAGAACGAAGAGAGGGGCATGGCTGAACAATCCAAGAGGACTAGGAAGGGTGTGTCCAAGAGGAAGGGCAAGGAGCCCAAGATCAACTACAGGGCTCTGGATGCGGTCTCCTTCTCCTTCTCATGAGGGATGCTCGTCGGCCCCCAGTGCCTCCCGTGGCCCGCGAGATCAAGCAGCTGAACTGGTTCCAGCGTCACATCCTCTGCATGGGCGTGGACACACGCAAGGGTCAGTATGCGGCCTACAGGCAGCGCCATGAGTTGGCTCACTCCCAGCAGCTCATTCTCCACCACGTGTCTGGCGCTTTGGGTGCTCCTCCAGCTCCTACACCTCCCACTCCATATGCTCGGTGGAACTCTTCCTCCGGGCTGAACTATGGTGAGCTGGAGCGTAACTTGTTCCCCTCTGCACCTGCTGCTGATGCTGATGATGAGGAAGGTGACACTGAGGAGCTTGAAGATGAGGATGAGGAAGAGCATGAGGACGAGGACGAGTACAAGGACTATGATGAGTGACCCCATGGGGCGCTAGCATCGCTCTTCTCCCTTTTTGGTGTCTCGATGCCAAAGGGGGAGAAGTAGTTCTATTAGGTTGTCCGTGGATTTGCATGGGTCGGGCATAAGCACTTGAACTTTTTATTCGTTATTTCTTGCTTATGCCCATTTAGCGTTGAACTTTTATATTCGTGGTTTGTGATTTGTGGTTGAGACTTTATGTGGTTGTCTGGATGATACCTATGGACTTCATATCATGGATTATGCTCATGGTTATATCTATTCATATCCTATTGCTGGTGGTTTATCACGGAAGGCACGCGCTCATAATGGTTATCCAATAATAATTGAGATTTATGTCAAGGATGCCTATTCTCTACTTCGGTGGTATGTGTTTTTGCCCTTATGTCTATGGAATAGATTCACCTATTTGTGTGCATTTGTATTCCAATGCAAAACTCTATTATGCACACATTGAGGGGGAGTCCCTTCCATAGTTATCTCTGTTTGTCTTGTGCCTTTCTCTTGCAAATCCTGGTATTGTCATCTAACACCAAGATTGAAAGAACATTTCATGTTTTCCTATGTTTTGTGTGTTCGATAACAATAATATGGAGACTTTTCATGTGTGCTAAGTGTGCAGGAAGTTTTGAGGGGTGGGCGGATAATCCGCCCCTCCAAGAGCCGGATAATCCGGCCTACCTCATCTCTCAAGGAAGCCAAGGCGCGTCGCTCTGTGTCCAGTCGGATTTTCTCCCGGAAAATCCGAACTGGGGCGGTTTTTTCTCCCCAGGCCGGATAATCCGGGTTTCGCAAGGGCCGGATAATCCGGCCCCCAGTTTTCGAGCAAAAGGAGCCAAGGCGCGTCACTCGGTATCCGGTCGGATTTTCTACCGGAAAATCCGAACTGGGGCGGTTTTTCTTCCCCAGGCCGGATAATCCGGCCTCCGCATAGGGCCGGATAATCCGGCCCCCAGAAGTTGATCAAGGGCAAGCTCGGCGTGACGCTCAGAGAGGGGGCGGATTTTCTGCCGGATATTCCGAGTCTAGGGCGGAGTTTCCCCAGACCGGATAATCCGGCCCCCAAAGTGTGCAACGGCTGGTTTTTGGAAGGGGGTATAAGTACCCCTTCTTCCCCAATGTCCAGAACTCTTGATTCATTTTGAATTCGACCAGACCCTGTGCAAGAGCTCTAAATCTCGATCTCCCACTTCAACCACCCTAAGGTCTTGATCTTTGGTGGAATTGAAGGAGGAGAATTTCATCATCAACATCAAGAATCAAGCACTTCAGCTCCCCTCCATTCACTTGGAGAAATCCCTGATCTAGTATTCTCGTTAATACCTAGATCGTGTTATTGTATTTGACAACTTTGTTCTTGTGGCAGCTTGTTGTCATTTCGGGAGCCTCCAAGTTGTTGTGGATTTGTTGCCCCGCTAGTTGTGTAAAGGCGCCGGTGCCCGCCTCGAAGGGTACCTATAGTGGAAGGTGGATCAGGCTTGTTGTGGTGAGATCCATCGGAGAACAGGGTGAGGCCTTTTGTGGCGTGGTGGTCTTAGTACCGCCCACCCCTCCAACGCACACGTACTTCCCTTAACAAGGAAGAAACTGCGGTCAAACAAATCCTGTGTCTCCGCGTGCTTCACTTCGGTTCACTCGTTCCTCTTACACTCGCTCCTTACTCGCTAGTAGATAGGTTTGCATATAGGGAAATTCCACACATTAGTTTATCTAGAGAATTTACCTTTGTGCTAAGCCTAAAATTGAAAAAGAATTAAAAATTGGTGTAGCACCTATTCACCCCCCCTCTAGGAGCCCATACGATCCATTTCAGTTACACCACCACATACACATGCTACACACATTACTACTACTGCTGAATCTGAAACTTTTGATACTTATGATGCTGCTTCTACTGCGCTTGATAAGAGTGGTTCATTAGGTCCTTTCCTAGATGCTACGATTGCTGGAACTATAGCTGGAAATACTGAAAATCCTAATGAAGACACTACTACACATGTTAGTTCACCTGAGTCTAGTGAGAGTTATGATATTGAAGATGGTTATGTTGAGATGACCGATGAATTTATTAAAGAATGCAAAAACACCCATGATAGGAGCGCTGCTAAGAGTCTCCTTGAGAGGCGTACTATTAGACCCAAATTATCTCCTATTGCTAAGTTTGCTGCCTCTCCCATAAACATTATAGATAAAGATTATGATTTCTCTCTTGATCTATCTTACATAGCTATTGTTGAGAAAGAACCTTTTTGTGGGACTAAGAATGAGAGTGTGGTAGCTCATATGAATAAACTTTCTACCATGAGTGGTTTGTTTTCTGATGATATTAAGATGCGTACTTACTTTATTGCTAAGATTTTCCCCTTTTCACTGAAAGGAGAAGCTAAAACTTGGTTTAGTAATTTACCTCCTCGATCTATTGATAGCCCTGATTGCTTGATTAGTACTTTCCTGCAGAAATATTTTCCTCCAAGTGCTAGACATGCTATTTTGCAGGAACTTTTTGATTTTAAACAGGGAGAAAAAGAGATATTGCCTGAATCTTGGGCAAGGTTTTGTGCTTTGTTTCATGCACAGGCTGGAAGTCCATTACCTAAGAATGAGCTTCTTGATATATTTTATAATGGACTAACTGAAGAATCTAGGACATACCTAGATAGTTGTGCTGATTGTGTTTTCAGGAATAGGACTCCTAAGGAAGCTGGGGAATTAATGGCTAAAATAAGTAAGAACTATGAAGATTGGACTCCTCCTAAACAAGCCATACCTGAAGTAATTGTACCTAAACCTACTATTCCGGTGCCTATTCCAACATCAAAGAAGAGGGGAGTTATTGAATTAAATGATGAAGTGATGAAGGAAGCTAAGAAATGTCTTAAGGAGAAGGGAATTAAAGCTGCAGATGTCAAGAATTTACCTCCTATAGAAGAATTATGTAAGCATATTCCCTACTCACCCACTATTGAGGTACACTCTCTCCAACACTTTGATGAAGGTGATATCCCTTACTCTAAACCTCCTGATCAATGCTTAGAAGAATTTGATATCTTTATTGTTAAGCAAGATAATTTTAATAAAAGGGTGCAAAATCATCTAATGGAAAACACTAGAGCTATTGTTGAGTTGAAAGATATTGTGGAAAGAACCGCAAATGATGTTAAAATGATTGTTAAACACTTTCAAATGGTTCAAACTCAAATAGATCAACTCATTAAAGTGCAAAAAGACTTGCTTATTAATGCCGCTGAAGAAAAACATGCTTATGAAATTAGAACTAGAAGTGGAGCTGCTACCCAGGATCCTCTATATCCTGAGGGGCATCCCAAAAGAATTGAGCAGGATTCTCAACAAGCTGAAAATAGTGGCTCTACTCGTAAGAAAAGGAAAAAAGAAACATAAAACTATTGTAGAACCATCTGAACCTGCTATAGATCCTAATAGTATATCTATCTTTGATGCTGAAACTGAAAGTGGTAATGAAGAAAATGAAGTTCCTAATGAAGAAAAAGTTGAAGAAGAACCTGAAAACCACACTAAGAATACTAAATACACTAAAGAAGATTTTATTGCTAAGAAACATGGTAGTGAAAGAGAACCTTGGGTCCAAAAACCTATGCCATTCCCTGATAAGAAACACAAGTCAAAGGAAGATGAACACTATAATAAGTTTTGTGAGTGGATGAAACCTTTATTCCTGCAAATTCCTTTGACTGATGCTATTAAATTGCCTCCTTACTCAAAGTATATGAAGGAGATTGTCTCGAATAAAAGGAAGATTCCTAATGAAGAAATTTCTACTTTGCTTGCTAATTATTCCTTTAATGGTAAGGTTCCTAAGAAACTTGGAGACCCAGGGATTCCAACTATCCCTTGCTCTATTAAAAATAGTTATGTTAGAACTGCTTTGTGTGATTCGGGAGCTAGAGTTAGTATTATGCCTTTCTCTCTCTATAAGAGGCTTCAACTAGAAAAACTGATACCAACTGATATATATTTACAAATGGCTGATAAATCTACCACTATTCCTGTGGGTATATGTGAGGATGTACCTATTCAAGTGGCTCATAATTGCTTGATATTAACTGATTTTTTTGTGCTTGAAATGCCTGAAGATGATAATATGTCTATTATTCTTGGAAGACCTTTTCTTAATACTACAGGAGCTGTTATTAATTGTAATCAAGGAAAGGTGACTTTCAGTGTTAATGATAAGGAACATACTGTCTATTTCCCCAAGAAGATTGAAAGGACTTATGGTTTGAATTCAATTGAACATGTTGAGGGCATTCAAGTTGGAGAAATATATTATCCCATATTAAGAGAAAATTTTGAAACTATTATGATTGGGACCATTGCTATCAAGGTTGAGGTAACATAATCATTAGTTGAATACAAAGTTTTGTCTCATATGAAATTGTTTTGGTAACAAGGACTGATCAACCTTGTTAACAAAAGGATTTCGTTGAACAAAACAATGTTTTCACTATGATTATCTCTGTTTACTTATATTGCTATCCATTTTAGTTTTTGTTTTTGTTTAGTTTTCTTTGTTGTTAGTTGCTTGCATGTTAGAGTGTCTTAGAACTTTTGTAGTTCTAGCCTTGTTTTGTCATTGCATCATTTCCAAAAAAAATCTGTCTGTTAGAAAATCATTCTTCTATACCTGAAAAATGCCCAAAAATAAAGTGTCTCAAAAAATCCCAGAAAATTCATATTAAATTTTTGCGCGAAAAAGGGGCAGAGGAGTGCGTGGGAGGTGCCAGGGGGACCCACCAGGCAGGCTCACCACCTAGTGGCGTGGCCTGCCCTAGGTGGCGCCATGCCATGGTGTGGGCCACCCCTGGCCCTCCACTAACTCTCTCACCTGCCACTTTTTTCTCTCTCCCGAGTAAGCTCCAGTTCATTGCTCAATATCGTGTTCTTGCTGTGGTTGCTCTCGTTTTTTTTGATCTCCTTGCTCAGCCCATCTTTGTTGCTGAAATTTGGAGCACTTGTTCTTGGTATGTGACTCCTCTCCTTTTCCAAGTAGATTTGTGTTTAGTGGATTATATCTTGAGTATTTTGCTGCTGTAGGTGACAGGTTATGAGGGCTTGTAAGCTTGTTTGATGCTTAGAGATATAGTTTTGATGCATGTTTAGGCCTCTTACAAATCCCTATGAGTAGTACCCTTCATTATATTCACTTTGCAATCATTTGTTTAATAGGTGTTTAAATTTCAGAATACCAAGCATGAACAACCATACCTTCGGAGAGATATTTGAGAGTGATGCACCTAGGAGGTCGAGGCCCTCAAGATCAGCCTCTCAGTTTAGGCCATCATACAACAAAGATCTCATTGCAACTCGTATTGGTAATGAAAGGGATGATGGGGATGCTCACCCATCTACTTTTCCTTGTTTTACTTTCTTACAAGCTGCAGGGATTCTTGATGATTTCTTGCTACTGATTGAGAGGGTTGGTTTGACCTCATATATGCAAGATGAGAGTGAGCAATACGCTATGCTCACTAAAACCTTTGTTGAGAGCTTCACGTTTACTAACACATCCTATCAGTCAACTGTCTCTTTCAAAATTTATAATCTACCCTTTACCATGCCATTGGAGAGATTTTGCAGTATTGTAGGTGTAAGCATGACAGGGACCGTGAAGAAAATTCAAGGGCGACTCGCTGATTTGCTGGAGCTTTACCGAGGGGTGACCAATGATGATGACCGCGTGGCGCAACGCGGAAAGATAAGAAACATCCAACTCCCTGCTCTCAGATACTTCGCATATTATCTTGTTACTAGCATACTTGGTAGGGAGAACACAAGTAATATCTCCAACTATCATTTAGCCTTCCTTGCTGCTGCGCTTAACAATGATACTCGGTACAACCTTGGCTCGCTTATTGCTCGCCGCCTAGCTGCTAGGGGGCCTATCTATGGGGGCATCATTGCCTCGCGTATGGTCAATGCATTAGGTCTTTTAGTGGACCCCAATGATACTGTACTGGAACCATAGAGGCTTGACCTTGTTGCTATGAAAACTTATCACTTTGTCACTGCTACTTCTGATTTGGACAGTCTAGTATATAGGATGCTGTTTACTAACGGGGATGAGAGGGAGATCCCTTTGCCACAGTCTTCTTTGTTTAGTGTTCACAGGAGACCGTGGTCGTGCTCCAAGGAGGAGGTGGACGAGCAGCTTCGCTTGCTGGGTTTCCACGAGCAGCACTAGGAGGATGTACCCTCCTGCGACTACTCCGCACACTACGGAGGGACGTACTGGAGCTCGCACCAGGACGAGGGGACCTCCTCGTCATACTATGGTGACACATCATCCTGGCCGGCTTGGGATTGATACCCACTTAGGCCAAAAGCCTAAGCTTGGGGGAGGTACGCTGACACCGCACTCATCTCCATATCATGTTGTGTCGGTACTTTGTATATTCATGTTTTGTTCTCTTTTTAGTTTTCGTTCTTTCTTTGCTTTTGCTTTCTAAAAACACAGAAGGACCAAAAATATTTCTGTTGTTTCTCTTTGGTTTGTTTCTTCTTTTTGCCTTGGTTTGCTTTTTTCCTTTTGCTTTGTTTGAACTATTCGAACAACCCAAAAAGATTTTGCTTTGCTTGTTTTTCCTCTTTGGTTCTTGTTTTAAAAATCGAAAACAACAAAAATGTTTGTCGTTCTTCTTTGGTTTTGTAAGTTTGCTACAGGGTTCAGCAGTCATCAGTGGATATTGGTTTCATATTATTATTCAAGCCACACAAGTGAAGAGCAATAATAAGGATTAATAACAACTTGAGGCGTGGTAAGAGGCTGGTAACGAACTCTATTTGCTTTCATTTTTGTACATATACTCATCATTGTGGGCATGCTTAGTCTGTTCGTGTAGGGTGTATGTTATCTTTGGATGCTTAGTAGTTCTTGCTTTCTTATAATCATCTCCAGCTCGCTAATAGTTTGTAACATGTCTTATGAGTGTTTGCTTGCATTGCTCTATTCATAAATTGGTATGACATCGTGGTATCCTCCTCTGAATGTTTCATTTGAATTGACTTGGCACGTGCTCACGCATGCACATGACTGTAATAATCAGTTAAGCCTTGATGAATTATTTTGCCTTGAGGATCTTGAATCACTGTCATGCCATGACTAGTCCTGTTTTGTTGCAAGAATGATTATGATAGCTATTGCTCTCTCGTTTGTTGCTCCCTTACTATTGCTAGCCTTCACCTATACTGAGTATGTTTTACTCAAGTTTCCAACTCCCTAAACCAAATATTTCCAAAGTGTCCACCATACCTACCTATTAGCATCATTTCCTACTTCCGTGCATATTCAATATGCCTTGTTTTCTTCCGAATAAAATGTTTGCTTGTTATGAGAAAGTTAGTTAGTAAAGCTCTCACAAACTTGATGGCACACTTTATTTTCTTGCATTTAATAAACCGGAACCATTGCGTCCTTCTTTGTTGCGTATATGCTTGCGCTTTATAAGTTGAAGTTAGCAGAACAATGTTTCATGGGGAACGTTTTCAACATTTCATTGGTACTTAGCACCTCGTTGATATCATGTTCTTTTGCTTATGGATCCTGGCGGTGTGAAATAAAAGTGGAACTTGTAAGATCATGGAGTTTGTATGTATGTTAGAGAAACGCCTGGGCCGCTAGCCTAAGCCATGCCTAATCATGGTGGAAAATTGAAGCATAACCATAATGAGCATTCTATGAAGCATCCTCAAAAAAAATCTATGCACATAGTAAATAAAAAGATCACTGAGATGCACATTGTCTGCTTGCCTTGTCATTTTGATTATGGGATAGCTCCTGTGTCATGTGCAAGGGGTACCCCGTTGGCGGTTCTCTATGATACGTATATACTTACAATGACAAGAGCTTACTTGTGATTGAAGTTGAGTAGCATGAGGATCGGTCTTCGTAAGTAATGGGCATGAGGCTTCGATTTATAACTTGTCAAGCATATCCTCTTAGTTGTGTCACTTTCACCTTAACCGCATTAAAGATGCTTATGATAGGGGCAATCAGAGCTCAAAGCTAATGAGTACCATACTTTCCGCATTTGGAGGGCTTTCAAACTATTCAAAACCTTTTTCTTTTTCTTGTTGAGTCTCCACATATTCCTTGAGCACCTTCTTGAGAGCATAGTTGTCATTCTTTGTGCTTGTCCCATTACTTGACTATTTGTGTTATGACTTTGATGCTTGTATCTTTGACATCTTTACTTCTAGTCTTCATCTGAACTTCAGAGGTGACTTGGCACAAAGGCAAGTGAGATACCACTCTATCATACCTTGTTATGAGCATTGTAATGTTGCTTATGTTTATGCTTCATGCTACTTATTATTTTTGATTTGGGATCTCTTCATAGCTTGCAATGCCTATTAAGTAAACTTAGTTGCACACTCCTTATTATGAATTGTCTAAGTAGTTGATCACATGGTGAGAATATATACATCATATGAAGCAAATGTGTTCGTGAAAGTTCTTTTATCGCACTCAGTTTTCAACTGAATTGCTTGAGGACAAGCAATAAGCTAAGCTTGGAGGAGTTGATACGTCCAAAACGTATCTACTTTCCCGAACACTTTTGCTATTGTTTCTCCTCTAAACTTGTGTGATTTGGATGCAACTAACATGGACTGACGCTGTTTTAAGCAGAATTGCATTGGTGTCTACTTTTTGTGCAGAAAATCAACTATTAGGAAAAATCCCGGAAAATATGCTAAAAATCCTATTTCACCAGAAGATTCCCGGAGCCAGAATACGACACAGAGGGGGGCTAGGCCTAGGCCACACCACCTGGCCGCGCGGGCAAGCCCAGGCCGCGCCAGGGGGTGGTCTGGCCGCCCCAGACTGCCCCTCGTTCTCCCTCTTCGCCTATAAGTTGCCTTCTGACCTAAAAACTCAGGGGGGGTTCGACGTTTTTCCAGAAGGAGTTCCGCTTCGCCGCCACCACCAGATTCCACAAAACAGCACTAGAAACTCCGTTCTGGCACCCTGCCGGGGACGGGGAATTGGAGGAAATCATCGCCATCATCATCACCATCGCTTCTCGATCGACCATCCATGTTTCCCCCCTCAATGAGTGAGTAATCCCCCGCTGTAGGCTATGGGGATGGTAGGTATTGGATGAGATCGTTCATGTAATGGCATCAGATTGTTAGGGCATGGTGCCTAGTATCTTCTATTAGTGCTTTATGACTTTGTTGCGACTTGTTATGCTTAATGCTTGTCACTAGGGCCCGAGTGCCATGATTTCAGATCTGAACATGTTATTGATTCATTATGATAGTATTGTTTATGGTCTTATCTGCAAGTTGTATACACACGTTGTTGTCCGGAACCAATGGCCCCGAAGTGACAGAAATCGGGATAACCGGAGGGAATGGCTTTGATGTGAGGATCACAAGTGTTCACGGAGTGTTAATGCTTTGCTCTAGTGCTCTATTAAAAGGAGCACCTTAATTGCGAGTAGTTCCCTTGAGGCCCTGCTGCAAACGGGCTGGCAGGACAAAAGATGTTGTGCAAGTTCTCATTGCGAGCACGTATGACTATATATGGAACACATGCCTAGGATTATCTAGTACTTGGATGCTTTATCTTATTTATCTGCAATTGCCCTATGTTCTGATTGCTATGTGAATTGTCTTGTCCATGCAACGCCCGTCCATCCATCCCTATGCCTACCGCACTCGAATCCTACGGTTTACTGCTATTGTTACTGCTTTCTTTACTTTACTTCTGCTGCTACTTTACTATTCCTACTACAAAACTGTTTCTACTAATAAACTGCTGTGTGCAAGATCGTTTCCAGGTGCAGCTGAATTGACAACTCAGTTGTTAAGGCTTATAAATATAAGGGTTCTGATGGGCCTTGGGACTTGAATGGAACACAGATATGGATATTCATCAGATGATCAATCATGCAGGAAGTAGATTCAGTCCCAATTTTCTTATGGAAGTTATCATCACTGGATGCTGGAGTATATGGGAACAAAGAAATGGATATATTTTCAGAGATCTAAATCCTTCTATCACTAGATGTATTTCTTTTTTTAAAAGCAACCTTCACCTTGACTATGCATAGAGCTAAACCTAGTCTCAAGGAAGGTATGCAACAGTGGCTTGACACGCTATGAATGTAATCATCTGCAACATGGATTGAGCCTGGCTCAACCATTTGTACATTATAAAAATTATAAAATGACACAGTAGGGGATTTCCCTACTGTTTTTGTAAAAAAAAGGCTTATAAATATTCTTTGGCTCCCCTTGTGTCGAATCAATAAATTGGGTTTCACTTCCCTCGAAAATACTGCGATACACCCCCTATACTTGTGGGTCATCACCTCCCAAGGTACACTAGGAACAGGAAGAGGCATATATAAACCATGTGGATTAAGGCGTGACTTAGCTTTTTGACATGTTGTGCAGCGAGCAATAAACCTCTCAACATCCCTTCGCATGCGTGGCCAAAAGAAGTGTGTAGCAAGTACCTCTTCTGTCTTCTTTACTCCAAAGTGACCCATCAATCCTCCTCCATGCGCCTCCTGCAACAACAAAAGACGAACGAAACCTTCTGGAATGCATAGTTTGTTAGCATGGAACACAAACCCATCATTGAGGACGAATTTTTTCCAAGTTATACCCTCTAGACAATGCTGCAAAACATCTTTAAAATCTGCATCTTTCATATATTGTTCTTTAATAGTTTCCAATCCAAAGATTTTGAAGTCAAGTTGAGATAACATGGTATAATGACGTGACAAAGCATCAACAATAATATTATCTTTACCCTTTTTGTGTTTAATAACATAAGGAAAAGATTCAATGAATTCAACCCACTTTGCATGACGTTTATTCAACTTAGCTTGACTACGAATATGCTTCAAAGATTCATGATCAGAATGTATAACAAATTCTTTAGGCCATAAATAATGTTGCCAAGTTTGTAATGTATGAACAAGAGCATATAATTTCTTATCATAAGTAGAACAGTTCAAACTAGCTCCACTCAATTTCTCACTGAAATATGTAACAGGTTTTCCCTCTTGTCACAATACTCCTCCCAAACCAATTCCACTAGCATCACATTCTAAATCAAAGGTCTTATTAAAATCAGGAAGTTGGAGTAAAGGAGCATGTGTAAGCTTATCTTTGAGTAGCATGAAGGCTTCTTGTTGTGCATCGCCCCAAACAAAGGGCACATCTTTCTTAGTAAGTTCGTTCAGCGGCGCTGCAATGGAACCAAAATCTTTGACAAAGCGCCTATAAAATCTAGCGAGGCCAAGGAAGCTCCTCACTTGTGTGACTGTTTTGGGTTGTGGCCAACTCGAAATTGCTTCAATCTTGGCGGGGTCAACTTCAATACCCTATGCTGTAACAATATAGCCAAGAAAAGCAACTCTATCCGTGCAAAAGGTGCACTTCGCAATGTTACCAAACAAACATGCAACAAATAAAGCATAAAAAACAGCACGTAAATGTTCCAAATGTTCTTCTACAGATTTGCTATATACGAATATATCATCAAAATAGACCACCACAAAATGTCCAATAAAAGCACGTAAAACTTCATTCATTAATCTCATAAAAGTGTTGGGAGCATTAGTTAAACCAAAGGGCATCACTAACCACTCATATAGGCCAAATTTAGTTTTAAATGCAGTTTTCCATTCATCTCCTAACTTCATACGAATCTGGTGGTAACCACTACGCAAATCAACCTTAGAGAACATGGTAGAGCCACTCAATTCATCAAGCATGTCATCTAAACAAGGAATAGGATGATGATATCGAATAGTAATATTATTGATTGCTCTACAATCAGTACACATGCGCGAAGAACCATCTTTCTTTGGTACCAAAATAATAGGAACAGCACATTGACTAAGAGACTCACGAATATGACCCTTGTCAAGAAGTTCTTCAATTTGTCGCTGAATCTCTTTCGTCTCCTCCGGATTGGTACGATATGGCGCACGGTTGGGCAAAGATGCTCCAGGAATCAAATCAATTTGGTGCTCAATTCCCACGAATAGGTGGCAGTCCTGGAGGTACATCTTGTGGGAAAACATCCTCATACTCCTACAAAATGTTAGCAATAGCAGGTGGCAACGAAGGAGGAATCTCCTCAGCCGAAAACAACACTTCTTTGCAAACTATAGCATAACATGCAGTAGTACTCATATCAATTTCAGATATATAAGATTTGCTAGCTAGCAAACAAGTACTTTTCAAACGAATTTCATTAGCATGTTTTGGATTAGATTTAGAAGTACTTGGAGAAGACATAAGATCCTTAGCAACAATCTGATTTTCGCTCAGCTTTTTCCCCTCATTATGTGCTCTACTAGCTCTAGCAAGATCATCTTTTAAAATACTTTCAGGAGACATGGGAAGTAACACAATTTTCTTAGCATTATGAACAAGAGAATACTGATTTGTGCTACCATAGTGTATAGAATTTGTATCAAATTGCCAGGGTCTACCAAGTAAAAGAGCACATCCTTGCATAGGAACAACATCACACTCAACATAATCAGCATATGCAGCAATAGTAAAATGCACACGAACTGTACGTGTTACCTTAACCTTGCCGCTGTTATTAAACCATTGAATGTGATATGGACGAGGATGGGGTCGCGTCGTGAGAGAAAGCTTTTCAACCATCTCCATGCTCGCCAAGTTGTTGCAGCTCCCTCCATCAATAATAATGCGAATACAGCGATCTTTAACCACACCCTTGGTATGGAACAGATTATGGCGCTGGTCAGGCTCGGCCTTGGTAATTTATGCACTCAAGACTCGTTGTGCAATTAAACTTGGGTATTTCTCCGCATGTTCCGCAGCCATATATTCAGAATCTTGCTCCGTGGATGCTGCAGCACATTGTTCATCATATACAATAAGAGCCAAAATATCTTCATCATAATCACTGGTGGAATCGTATCCACCATCCTCAAGAGCAATCATCACACGAGAGGAGGCACAATCACGTGCAAAGTGACCAAGTCCACCACATTTGCGGCACTGAATTTGGCTGGACTTGCCCGTAGATGCCATGGAGGACGCAGCACTCGGGGTTGGTCCCGTAGCAGTCTTCTGTGCAGCAAACGGAGGTGGTGTAGATGCTGCAGATCACGTGGATGTGGTCGCTGGAGGTGTAGGTGCAGCAGCCCGTGACGCCGAATTCGGTGATCTCCAAGTAGAACGCCCTGCAGAATAATTAGTTCGTATCGCCTCACGTCGATTCTGCACTTCACATTCAGCATTGCAAGCAAGATGGAACAAACGGGTAATAGTGTGATAAGATTTATATCGAAGAATGTCTGAATTTCCTTATTTAACCCACCTACGAACCGTGCCATTAATGCTTTATTATCCTCCTCTATACCACAATGCAGCATGCTAGTTTGCAACTCCTGATAGTAATCCTCTACAGAATTTTTGCCTTGATCTAGACGTGCTAATTTGGTAAGCATGGAACGCTGATAATATGGTGGAACAAAACGAATATGCATAGCATGTTTTAAAGCATCCCACGTAGTGATTGGATTAGCATGATTAGCACGGCAATATTCAGACCACCATATGGAAGCAAAACTAGTGAACTCACAAGTAGCAACACTAACATGTCTATCCTTGGGATAATTTAAGCATGCAAAACGCTGATCTAATTCTAATTCCCAAGAGAGGTATGCATCAGGATTATAGCGACCATTAAACATAGAAACATTTAATTTCAGTTTAGCAACATGGTCATCATCACGTACCAACGGAAAGGGGGTGGATGACGAATGTGGGGATTGTATTGCCTAGGACGACCAGCTGGCTGATCAACTGTGAAGTCGTCCTCGTACTCGCCCTCGTCCTCATCTTCCCCGTAATAATCATCCAACTGAGCATCACGGGCCTGTGTGACGTCCGTAGCTCCTGCAACGCCAGCACCAGCAGTGCCCGCGGCAGCCGAAGCACCCGCAGCCGAAGTTTGTGCCGGATGTTTGAGAATACGCTGTGCATGTCCCAACAAGTGCGGTGTAGGAGCCCCGCGAGTCGGTTGTGGAGGACGCACGCGAGCCGTCGGTGGTGGAGGTAAGCGTGCTAGCACCTCCTGGAATTTAGCGTCGAGTTTGGTGGTGAAGGCGGTCTCGAGTTGCTCCATCGTGTCAGTAAAACGCTTGTCCACATCCTGCATATGGTCAGCCAAAAGTGTGGTGACATGAGCCTGCAAGGCTTCACCCTCCAGTGGCTGTGCCTCGGTGTTTTCTGGTGGCATGATTAGTACGCAAAAAACACAGGTATATAATAGAGGTACAACAGGAACAGTGATGGAAAGCGCTTAATCTGTCAAGCAAACCAAGACTCTTACCCGTTCTTACCCTGCAGCAGGTGGTGAGCAGCAACCGTCGTGATCAAGCTTCAGGAAGATTGAATAGAGCGATTGCCAGGTGGTGTCAACGCACGGTATAGGAATATGTGGAGTTCTGGGTGGCTGCAATATCTGTAGACACAATTTCAAAACAGAAATGCAATGTTGAATAACAGCTCAACGACGGTACTGTGCTGGTCCTAGACTATCCCAAGCTAGAGACGCGAGCCTAGAACACTACGAGGCACGCCGCGACACCGAGAAGCAACAGGCACCAGTGCTCTGAACAGCGCGCGAATGAGGTGCAAATCACTAGTATGGAAAGTGTCTCAAAATGATTAGCAAAGTGGAATATCAGGATATGCTCAAGATTTTTTTTTGAAATTTCCGAAAACTGCACGAAACTGCTCTGGAAAGCGTGCAGACGCTAATTTTTTTCCACTATAATGGCGTATAGCTCAAAACAATCCCAGAAGCCTAAAAACACTATAGGCCGAAAAAAAATTTGGAGGAGTTTCCAGACTTTTTTTTTGCTCTCCCCTCCTCTTCCCTTCTGGCCGAAACTTTCTAGAACTCGGATCAAGTTACAACGCGGATCGGATCTACAATGATGGAAAGCAAGAGCAGGAAAACGAATAACCAACCTAACTAGACTGGAACAAGGATATGTGGTGGCGGAGGCGGTATGTGGGCGTAGGGTTGTAGCAAGTGTATGGCGGTGGTGATGGCGGAATAGGTGGTGGCGGTGGTGATGATTGTGACCAGAACTTGAAACTCTAAAGATCTAGATCTAAAACTAGCACTGGACACGACGATGCAAACTAGAACTCAACAAAGCAAATACTGAAAAGAAACGATGCAATAGGCCCGAAAGTGTTTCTAGGATACGGATCTAACCCTAATTTGTTGGCTTTTTATGGTTTATAGGAAGAATAACAGATGCAAACTAAACTACGAAAACTGTAAGATCTCACCGAGAAACCCGAAATCTGATACCACTTGATAGGGTAAAGGTGCCCGATCTTTCGATGAGACGATATCTGTCGATTATGGTAGAGGTCAATGTTGACGATCTGACTACAAACGTGCGAGACGTTGCGCCTTAGCAATCGATACACCAACTTCCGAGGCTATTGATCACGCCGGAGCTAGATCAACCTGATCACGAGGATCAATCCCTGCAAGCAATCGAAGAACCAGCAAGAATTATAGATGCAATCAAGATATTGCGAATATAGATGAAAGCTTTATTGAAGAGGTGGGATTCTGTCTGTGCGTAGTACAAAAGGTCGGTTTGACAGTTGTGCCTATGGCGAAGAGTAGCTCGTGGCTAAGTCTTTTACTAAACAAAATCCGAGTCTAAACGATGACCTAATGGGAGTATATATGGAGGAACAGAGGGGAATTTCGGCCAGCCTTGGGGAGGAGGTCGAAATCCATCTCCAGGCTGGTTTCCTCCACTATACAGACTCTAAAAGTTCAACCCCTTTATTTGGACGAAAATTACATGGGCATGGTCCATATTTAAAGGTGACGCAGCACCATCTAATCACATGGACGAAAATTTGAAGTGTGTAGCTCTCTAGTTCGTCCATGTCTTCATCTTTTCATTATGGTGGCTTCAAAGTTCTGAAATCTTCACTTGCAGCGTCATCCTGTACCTTCACATGATTGCTGCCATTATCTCCATGCATGATCATGCTCTAATGCTTGTCCCTCTCATCCATGCTAGGCCCATCATTCCTAAGTAACATACACACATCTGATTTAGGCAGCATCATATTCTCATGAATATTAGGAATAGTTCCTAGAAACGAAAGTACCTGATAATTCAGTTGGCATGCACGAGCTCTTGTGAGAGGTCCTTGGAATTGTGGAACGTGAGGAAGTGTGGCTGTAGGTGCAACGGTTGTATCAACCGTAGGGATGTCCTCATCAGGGTATATTCGTCCTTGAGATCCAATCTCTCAATAATGGGCAATAAATGTTCGTTTTTTTTGTATTTTCCACTTAGAATTTTTGCCTAGTCCCAAGGGAAGCGACACACGTGTCTAATTTTATTTTTCCATCACTGAATAGGTGTGCCTCCTCCAACCACACCATTCCATTCAGCAGTAACCATATGATACAAAAACCATCATGTCCCAACCAGCACAATTCAAACGAAAATCTTGGCTAATTACGTAGATGTGCTTGATTTCCCGAGTGAATAAGCAAGGGTATATATCAGAACCAAGCAGTGTCAATGCCATCATAGAAACAAGGGGATACTTTTTCTCATATTCGACACTTGTCAAAATTCATGTCTACGTGCCCATGTATATTGTCTACCCGAGAGGAAAATTTCTCGCAAGTCTAGACTCTCAATGATCGTATTAAAAACAGAAGGCCAGTGTAGCTGAAAATTATCATTGTTTTTATCCTATCTCTTGTGAATAATGTTGAGATCCCCCTAACAACATAGGGAGAGGTTCTGCTTCCGACATTCTTACAAGTTTGGATAAAAACTCCGCTTTATGGACCTCTCGTGCAGCCCCATAAATTGGCACAAACACCCATTCAAAACCATCACGTTTAGATCGTAAATGTAACTTAACACAAAAGTCACCTATAACAACATTCTTAACTTGAAGGGATTCCATATTAATCCGTACTAGAATACTTCCTGACCGCCCATGTGATGGTAAACAAAACATGCAAAGTCCCTGCCTGCTGCAATCTTTTTCAAGAATTGAACCGTAAAATTAGACCTCCCAATAAGGCAATGAAGTCTAGACGGTGATCTCTTATGGTATCTTTGACAAACAGATGTTTTGCAGGATCATGGAAATCCTTGCTATTCCAAGTTAGACCCCTAAGACCTATCATGATCTAGTTTTTTTAATTCTTATCCTCGTACTCCTATGCACATTCGTCTTGTCGTAGGGCTTTCATCTATGAGTTCGAACCACTATCATTTTGAATCAACATATCCTCTTCGCAAGCATTTAAAGTGGTATTGGTAGAGTGTTTTTGATGCACCAAAAACTAACAAATTCTGGGGATCGTCATCCCTATTGTTCGTGCCTATATCTTTCTCCAGTTAGTTAGTTCCTGTGAAATTTCATTGTCCTTAATTATTTTGGTGGAAATTAATTTAATTTCACTCAACTATTCCAAAGACACACCTAAACTACTTGCCATAAGAATGATCTCCTCATCCGTGAAAGAAAGAATTGAAAATTATTACTTAAATTCGTACCTTGAGCTTTCAAATCATCTCGATGATTTGCCATTAGCATCGCCTTCCCCATTTGAGTAGCATCAGCGTGTGGTTGAGAATGCAGACGCTCACTGGTGTGCACCCGCGCCCTAGTAACATATGTGACAACTCACATGTGGCATGTCAAGGTAGCAGTGCTAGCTAAACTCGAGCCCACGTGGAGCGGCGGCGCTGTGCCGCCCCCACCGCCCCACCCTCGAGCCCCCCCACCCACGCCACTCTCCCCCTCTGCCGCTGCCGGAGGCGTCGCCGGCCAAAGGCTGCGCGGCATGGCGGTGGCGGGACACCTGCTGGTTGCGGCCAGGGATGGGAGGCGGCGCCCTCTCCACCTCTAATCCGTGGTGGCGCATGGGGATGGCGGCCTGGGTCGCAGTGGCGGTGGTCAATCTTGTCCTCCCCTGCATCGGCAACAAAGGTAGTAGAGCCAACGCGTCATCTGGGCGCCGGGGCGGCGGCACTGGGCTTGGCTGCGGCGACTTCCTCCGCTGGAGGTGGTCGGCCATGTTGGGTCCTGGTGTGGAGGATCTCGGGATCTCACAGCGATCTCCGCTGGTGGATCTCTAGACGGCGTCGAGTATGGAGGGGACATGACTGCCAGTGAAACCCGAGCCTTGACTATGATCTTGGCGGACAATGGCGGCATCACTCGGCATCGCTATCTTGTTGGAGGCATCGTCTTCACTAGTGTCGTCACTTCACTCGAGTTGTTCCGAGGAAACCCTAGATCTGGGTCTCCCGGGCCAGATGATGGCGGCGCTTGGCGTCGATTCCCCTCTTGAGGGCATCATTTTTGGAGCAGACGTCGGCTGGAGGTCAGACCACTCCTGCTGCTTCGGTGGAAACCCTAATCTGGTTCTTCGGATCAGGCGATGGCTGCGCTTTGGTGTCATATTCTCTCTTGGGAGCATTGCTTGTGGAGCAGCGCTGGATTGCAGAGGGTGGTGGTGGAGCGGCTTCATCTTGCACAGAGACTCTAGTGGAGATGTCAAGTCATGCCTAACTGCCAGGTGCTATGCTCAGTCATGCCTAGTACGGTAGGTGCTACGGACGACAGATCTTCTGGAGGTCTCTAGCTACGTCAGGTGGCAAGACTCAGCGGCATGGCGCCGAGAGGTGTCGATGGAGATCGCACGTGCTTGTTTATGGACGTGCGTAGGACGGTGGTGCCATCTGGCGTCATGGCAGCGTCGATGGCAGGCCTCGCAAGGTCATTGCATTGATCTCTCCTGAAGATGGGTTGGCGGAAGACGACGGCAACAGAAGATTGAGCATGCACGATGGTGTGCACCGCAGATCAGCCGGACCGGTTTGTGCTCCTGACCCGTCGTGGGGCGGTTTCGGGACCTCCGGTATGTTGATGATGTGCGTTGGTGTGCGGTTAGAGTATTCTGACATGGCCACCCATTCGTCAAGTTGTTTTAGAGAGGTGGCTTCGAGTGATCTTTGTATTCTCTTTGCAAAGTTTTATTAAATAATAAATAAAGCAGGCTGTGTGTATCTTTTTGATGCAGAGACCGGGGGTAACACCTCCATTTCGGAAAAAAACATGTGGCATGTCAATTACTAGTCTATGTTAGTACTCACATGTGGTATCACTAGAGAATAACTCTTTGCTAACTAGCGTGGTCTCACTGTCCTGCCTACCTCAAGGCATGGTCCTACCGTTGTCTCACTAGAGAATACAAGTGAGCACACGACTATGTCTTGTTTTTGAAAATAAAAGACGTTTTTTTAATTTAAAGGTTTATGACTCTGCCTTGATAGGCAGGATGGGGAGGGTACTGGCTACACTAAGGTGGAAACAAAGAGCTCAGTCGGAGTGAAGGAGGGATCCACGGGAGAGAGAGGAGACAGGTTCAGAAAAAAATCGCTCCTCGTGTCGCCCCATCCAAGGCGACCGGAGGCGAAACCATAAACCGCCCCGCCGCCGCCCCCATCTCTCCTGCTCCCTCCCCTGGTCGCCCTCTGAGGCCGTCGCCGGCTAAGCCCGGTGTCGCCGATGAAGGGGGCGGCGGGGATTTAGTGGCTCCGGGCGCGGTGGTTAGGAGGGAAGCCATCGGGCATCGGGGGCCATCTCTCCTGCTCCCTCCCCGCCGCCACCCCCTCCATAACTTGATACCCGGGAGAAATCCCAAACCGCTTGGTTTGGGCGGCAGCGGCGCTCCGGGCACCGTTTCCCTTGCTGAAGGTGCCGCCTTGGGTGAGTTGGGATGTGGGTTGTGGTTTAGCGGATGGCGTCTGGGCCGTGGTCAGAGCGGTGGCGGCGGTGCCAAGCCATGGGTTCAGTTCCTGCAGTTCGCTTGGTTGCTCTCAACTGGTCTCGTGCGCGTGCTCGCCGGCGGATTGGTACCCTCGTGCCTGGGCAGGGAGGGGAAGGGTACCCTCCCCCGTTTGGAGCGTGTTTGCAGGACGGCTGGAGCACGGTATTCCCTGCGGCCGTTGTTCCGAGGCTTTGCAGTGTCGCATCTTCTCTGCTATAATGCGTCTTCTTTTCGTCGTCCTCGCCCGACAGCTTCATCTCTGCGTGAGTGTTTCCGGGGCTGGTGTCAATGCCTCTTAAGGTGTGCTGCGTGCAGATTATGGTTGGGCTCATTCTGGCACCCTTTGGCAATTTGGTTCCTGGTTTCTTCTCTGCTCAGGGGGAGCGTCTCCAATGACATCGGTACGGCGCCTTTCGAGCCAGGGCGAGGGGGCAGGGGTCCCTCTCCGGTCATGGAAGAGAACAGCCAGGCGACGACTCGCCTCTCGGTTCAGACGGGAACATTTCAAGGTTGGCGATGCTTCCACCTCAAGATCTTCCTTGGACGCTCCTTGGTGCTTCGCACACGTTAGAGGGCATAGACATCTTCAGCTGATCTTCCCTTGTGTTTCTTCTGTTTCCTGTTGTTGTTTTGTTGCTTGTAAGCTGTTCTTAATACCTTGCCGTATAGGGGTTTATTAATTTAAAGCCAGGCACTTTGTGCCTGTGATCTAAAAAAAAGGAGGGATCCACGCAGTGCTGTGTGCTTTTGCATCCTCTTGATTCATTATCCTGGAAAGACTGAGACTTGGATGGTCGTTTTAGGGCCTATTTTGCTGTTCTTTCAGTTTTGTATACTGCAAACTACTTTATTCAAAGGGCCAGCTATGTTGTGAGCCATGAGCCTTGTGTAAACATGTGTGCACTTGTTCGGGACTTAAGATACATACGCGCAACCAATTCAAGTGGATCTTTTGCCAAGTCAAGCTACAGCGAAGACCTTGACAGTATATTTTTATCAGAGCAAACAAAAGTTATTTTAAAGATACACCGGGAATCTACATCAACTCGAATGGAATGTACAAAGCTTGAAGCCAAGCACTACAAAAGGTAGAAAGCCTCTTCTATTTTAAAGGACAAAATATAACTACGAGTATCTTTTATGTACTGAAATTTCTGGCATCAACATTTAAAGAAAAAATCTTGTATTTCTCTTACTCGAGATATATCCCATGTGAACGGAGATCTTCACATGAAGACTGGGCCTCTGGTGTTGAGCCTATATAATTCACGAAAAGTCATGCAAAGGCTATCACACAGATCCAGATCTAGGTGATCATGGTAAGAGTGTTAAGTGTGCTGACAATCCAAAGATTACTACTTCCGGTAGGATTATGAGGCGCTGGGAAACTCATAACCTCCACCTGATGTCGAAGTCAGGACCACTAGTCTATGAGGCGTTGTCCCATATCTACTGATTGTCCCTAGTATACTGCCAAGACTCACTGATCAATAATCATGGTTGTGTCGATAGTATATTAAGGAGAGGCCTGCTTCCATGTTCTCTCTTCCCGAAAGATCATAAGGGTAACATTGGCTTTTGACTTAGTTAATTCAGAATACAAAGTACGAGAAGCCTGGTCTCTAGATGACCATGGCAACAACCAAGGTTGCGCCGGTACCTTCCAAGAGGAAGCACGACTTCCTGTCCCTGCCTAAGAAGACATACATGAAATTGGAGGCGTTCGTGGACATCGTTCTGCAGGCGTTTCAACCGTCGCCTTTTGCAGCCGCTAAGACCACCTCCACTCGTTGGGCGTTCCCAGACCGAAATCCGGAGTTAAATAGCACCGTACGTAGCTAGTTTTTGGTCTGGAAACGCCCAGTCTTCTACTCGCGTTCTCGTGCCGAAATCCCAGGCGCAGCAAAAAACGGGGACATATTCGAATTTTTTCATTCCCGCCGGCGAAATCTCGGCCAAAGGTGTTCGACAGAAGTACACCCAAAAAGTTCGGAGATCAAATTATTATAGAACAAGATGAAATAGTTCGGCGATTAATCGTCGATGGGGATGTCCTCCTCCGGCGTGTCCGGTGCGACGGGGATGGGTGCATCGGCGTCGTGACCGGCCGACCGGTTGGAGGAGGCGAAAGCAGAGCTCGGCGAAGCCGGAGAGGCGGAGGCGGTCGGCACAGAGCTTGGCGTGCTCATCGCCGAGGTGTCTTCACCGCCCATGAGGCACTGGAGATCCGTGTTCCTCTTCTTGGCAGCGCAGTTCGCTTTGAGAAGGTCGATCTTGCGGTCTTTGTTCTGGAGCAGCTGCGCCCACCTCTCGTCGGCCTTCTACTCCCTCTTCTTGGTGTGGGCCTTAGTGTCGGTGATGCACTTCTTGATGGAATCCTAGAGACGCTCGGCAGGAGGTCATGCGGATTTGAGCATCTTTGCCTTCATCTGGCCGACCTCTGGCCTTCCTTCGCCGGCAGCAGGGGGAGGAGCCTCTGGGTTATACACGTCGTCCTTGGTCTTGCTGAGGTTCACGTGAGTGTCCACCCATTTATGGCATTTCTATATCGCGGAAAATACATGGTGGAACTTAAACTCTGTCTTGGTGTCGTGCCGGTACATACCGAGTGCACGGAGGAGCTACAAAGACAAGGCAAAGTGTGTCAGGATAGGCATGAACAAGTACCTTGGGCTAGTGTTCGGCGAGGTACCTTTCCATCCATGCTTTCACCGCAGACAGGTGTGCGCTCGACCTCCTCGAGAATGTTGTGCCACTTGTTACACGCCTGCTGGATGAGCCCCTATTGGTTGATCATGGCTTTCTCGTCGCGCTCCATGTGAACTTTGCTATACTTTGGGTCAGAAAGGTTACGCTCGTCGAATGCTAGCTTCACGCGCTTCCAGTAATTGTCCGAGTTTTGGTTGGCACTGGTGATGGGATCCATGCTCACCGCTTTCTATGCATCATTGAGGCAAAGGTCTTCAAGCGACGTCCACTTGATCTGGGGCTCCGGCATCGAGGTGCCCGCCTTCTTCTTGCCTTTGGCTTTGGCCTTCACCAGAGCATCCTCTTCGGCGTCCTCCTCGGCCTACGTCTGGTCAGCGAAATCCTGAGAGTCGATGCCGTTTTTGGCGCTGGCCCGTGACTTTTCTTGAGTGAAGAAAGACACCGTGTTCGCCGCCGACCCTGAGGAGATCATGCCCTTCATGTAGTCTTTGGCCGACATTCCGCCTATCATATTGCGACCGTCCGCTTCGCCGAAGGTAGCGGGCGACGAACTGCCGGCGAACAGGAGAGGACCGCGGCGCATGGACGACGAAGTGGCGCCATACGCTGGAGAGTTGGAGTAGGGAACGTTGATGTCAATGTTGAAGGTTGGAGGAGGGCGAGGTGCCGGGCAGGGGAAGAGAACGTTCGGGTTGAACCCACCGTCGAACATGGGGGAGGAGGAGTACCTCTGCCGTGCATTTGCCTGGCTTTCCAGAAACATGGCGGGCGAGATCGGCGATAATCAGGCCGGTGAACCAATGCTTGGCTGGCTCCCTCAAATGCCACCGAACTCTGGGCGCAAAGTCGCCGCACGCGCCTGTGTTTCCCTCATCGCTTGGGCCTCGGCCACCACCTGGGCCTCAGCGAGCGCCTTCGCCTCCTTGGACGTTGCCCCCTGTCTCTGCGGCTGTCCGATTCGACCTTCCTCTTCCGTACGAGGGCTAGCCACTTGGCATCAGTCAGGCCATCTAGCTTCGGCGTTGGCACTCTCGGCTTCCTCACGTTTTCTTCTTTGGTTTGCCGGTGGCGGATCGGGGTTTGACGAAACCCTTTGGCCGCATGGTGGTCGGGAGCTCGGCGAAACCGGCGGGAGATGTGGGGAAATGGAGGGGATAGGCAGGAGAGAATAATAAAATGGCGGGAGCTCGGCCTTCAGTCGCTGATAGGGTTAGCCCACCCGCTTTTTCGCTTCATCCGGCGTTCCCAGGGCGTTCCTGACGCCCCGGGATCGGCCTGGGATCCCCGGACAAAACTTGGGCCAAATCCGGACGAAATAGGCGTCCTAGGAACACGACTGGGCCATTTCTCGGAGTCCGGACGAAAAAAGCGCCCTGGAAACGGCGTCCTGGGAACCCGAGTGGAGATGCTCTAAGAGCATCTCCAAGGGCGCTCCCTAAATTTGGTCTCTTTTCGTCCATGCGGACACCGGTTTGGGAGGAAAATAATCTCTATCCGCCCCTATCACCCAACGGGCCGGCTCCAAATCTTGTCCTCCCCTCAGATTTGAACCAATTTCTCACATATTTCATATATTTCAAGCATTCGAGCACAATTTCAATAGAATTATTCGAGTAACATACTTTAAAAATTCAAAAAAATATTCAAGATACAATTATTCAAGATTTACTCCATTTTGGTTTACTTTGTGCGTCCACATGTGCCCAACCAAATCGGCTTGAAGTTGATCATGTGTTTCTCTCTCTCAAATTTCTCAGTAAACTTGGAGGTAGGCTTCAAATTTTTGTGGTGCATGCTCTGTCTGGCCCTCTACAAGCCTCGAGAATATTGATGAATGGTGCATCACATAAAAAGAATGCCAGATCCAAAGATCTTGAGACGACACTTCCTCAAGAATGATGGTGCAACCTTCCTTGTGTCCCTTGTACAGTCCCTGCTAAGCAAATGGACAGTTCTTCCATTGTAGGTGCATGCAATCTATACTCCCGAGCATCCCAGAAAACCCTCTTGAGTTGCCAATTTCTAGGATCCAAGTTGTGTCCTCCGCGTTCAGGCCTCTCAAGTAGTGATCACCAAAAACTTCCACCACCCATCTGCAAAACCTATACATTGCTTCTAGGCATGTTGATTCGCCCATGCGGATAGGCTCATCCACAAGGTCACCTGCAACACCATAAGAAAGCATCCAGTGCATTTCTGAATGGTAGAGAACCCTAGCTTGCCGCATGCATTTGGCTTCATCTTGAAATAGTTGTCATGGAGTTCTAAATGCGAGACATTACGGTTGAACACATCCCGACGCATGCGGAAGCTGCGCCTGAATTGAGTTGGAGTGTACACGGTGCACACTGGGTTGAAGTAGTCGTTGTAGAGTTGGATATGACCTGCAACTCTGTTCCGGTCGAGCGTCTCATGACCTGGGATCGAGTCTCTGAATCTAGGTATGGTATTTTGTGCTTCCTCATGGCTTAGACATTCTGGATAGATTGCTTTTGCCTGTTGATTCATTTTAGTGGGAAAAGTGAGACTCGGATGGCGTGTTACTAGTTTAAGGTCTCCTTTAGCTATTAGTTTTGTATACTACTAGAAACTATTCACAGGGTCAGTTTTGGTCTGACCAATAAGCCTTGTGGAAATCTGTGTACAACTGTGGCCCTTGGTGTGAACTCTTGGTACACCGAGCCTGCTGCCGAATGACTTTGTCACATACCCAGTACTTCTTTTTACCTTCAAGCTGAAGCGGGGGCCCTAACAATAAATTTTCCGGAGTGAAACAAATGATATTTACATGATATAACTGGAAAAAAATGATATAATTGGAATGTACATGAAAGGGAAGGGGATGTAAAACACTTGAAGCAGGGCCCTAAGAAAGGCTGAAAGCTCCTCCTCCATTATAAAGATGCTCCATGGAGCCACAATGAAGATGCCAAGAAGGACCATGTGAAAGGAGATCTTCCCGAATCAAAGTTGCAGAGGGTGAAGATGTAGGCATTGCCTCATGGTGACAGGAAGAATACACCTCTTGTGCTGAGCCTATATATCATACATGAGAAGCCAAGCATAGGCTAACTTAGAGGTCGATCGAGATATAGGTGTTCGAGGGAGGAGCGCCAGAGTGTTGAAAATCCAGCGAAGATTTGTAGGAGTAGGAGCCACCGGGAAAATCATGAACTCTTTCTTCTCACAGTATCCTGAACACTAGCCTTGGAGGCGCTGTCCGAAGCTTAGAGTTTGTCCCAAATATAGCCAATGAAGTCACCAAACAATAGTCAAGGCTGCGTTGCTGATATATCATACAAATAAGGAAATGGTTGCGGAACTGGTCGCACAACCAAAATGCAGTCCCTGAGACCCAAAAGGAGCACTTCTTGGCTGATTTCGCACATAGTGCCACCAGCCAGAAAATTGTATATTTGAACTTGTTCTAGCCCGAGAAGGATAAATAGGATCTTCTTCAGGACAGACAGGAGGCACCGGCTGCGAAATTAATCAAGTTGAATGTGGATGGTGCTTTCGGCGCCGGTCGTCGCAGTGGTGGGGCGGTATTCTTCGCAGCTAAAGCAGGCAATGTTGCCCATGTTCCCAGCGCCAAGGCCGTTGAGCTCAAAGAGATCGAACATGCTGTTAATTTAGCCGCATGCTTTGAATCGGATGCCCAGGTTTCAGTGCATGCTTTGTGCAGCAGCAAGATGCATATCTCAGCTGAGGCTATGGCTTTAGAGAACATTAAAATTCAGCTGCGACTGAATTTTTCGTGTTGTAACATTGTATTCTGTCCTACAATTGCCAATGTCGCTGCACATTTGTTGGTCCGCCCAGCATGGACGTAGTCTTGGCGTTCTTGAGCCTTATTTATGGGAGTATGAAGTACAAGCTTTATTTTTGGCTCAAGTTGTGGTGGGCGACATGGCCGTTTATTGGAGTAATAAAGCTCTGCTCTAGTCTAAAAAAGGAATTCAGGAAATGAGCCAATGTTGTGCGGATAATTATCATACTCCCATGGCATCTTAATTTCTCGGAGCCTGTAACCAGCCGATCGGTCAATCGTGGCATACTTTGAAGAAAATGATCAACATTATTCCAGTCTACTACTGCATGGATCTATGGGCACCTTTAAGTCGACTAGCATGGAGAGAAACGTAGAATGTGTTCTGAATAAAGTATTCTTCACTTGATTTTCGGAGCGCAAATTCTGATTTATGTGATCTCTGCTATTATTTTCCGTTATGCCCCTTGGAATTAATAGTCATGCCCTGAAAGATTTTCTCTCTATACCTAGCCCTTCCATATTTCCCGTTGTGTCCGTGGAGCACTATCTCCGTCCCACAATATAAGACGTCTTGGCAAGTTATTTTAGCTTGCAAATGGCTCGGAGGGGGGTAGTCTTCTATTGCAGTTGTTAGTATAGGTTCGCGACTTGGCAGATAATGCACCTTGTGGGTGAAATTCCCAACAACCTGTAGTTTTTTCTAGTTGGGTCTACTCACTTTTTAATTTGGCCCTTTTCCATGTCAGACCGTTGGCAATGAAAATATCCGTCGAAATTTTGGACGAATCTCTCGAAATAAACGGTTTCCGTAAAGAGTGTGAAATATTATCTCGGCCAAAACTTTCGGTCAATCTAATAGATAGGAGACATCACACATCTATATCTATATCTATACCTAATAATAAAGGATGAATTGTTTCTTCCGGTTCAACACTTTTTGGACCGTTCTACCCTTTAAGTTCAGGTATATTACGTGCTTTGCCACCTACAAGCTGTTCGTGCATTGGTTTTTTTTTCCTCCAAAACCTTCAACCGTGGAAGCTGACATCGCTTTGTTTATTTTCAAGGAATTAATAATCGTTTCGTTTTCTAGCAACTGGAGCGACGTATGCTTGGAGCTATGCTGCTATGGGCTTCGCTTATCCAGTCCTTCGGACGCCAGGTGCCGCGGACGCTCAGCCACTCCTCCAGATGCCATGCCGCTGCTTCTCGCGGCCGGATGCCATGTCGCTGCTTCTCGCGGCGCCTTCGTCCTACGCGACATCGGCCTCGGCCTCCGCGGCGGACGATGTCGGCGAGGACGGCACGCGGCCAGGCGACATCGTTGGTTTCTCTGTCAGCCTCGGCCTCCGCAGCGGACAGTGTCCGGGGGATGGCACGCGGCCACATGATGGAGAGGCGCGCGTCGGCGAAGCCTCCACGGCGGACGGTGCCGGCGAGGACGGCACGTAGCCAGGCAACATCGTTGGTTTCTCTGTCGGCCTCGGCCTCCGCGGCGGACGGTGCCAGGGGGATGGCGCGCGGCCACAGGATGCAGACGCGCGCGTCGGTGACACTTTCGCGACGGACGGTGCTGGCGAGGATAGCACGCGGCCATGCGACACCGTTGGTTTCTCTGTGGGCCTCGGCCTCCACGGCGGACGGTGCCGGGGGATGGCGCGCGGCCACAGGATGGAGAGGCGCGCGTCGGCGAGAGCTTGCAGCCAGGGATGGAGAAGCTAGGTAGGCAGGCAATGGTGTCGGGCAAGAGGATTGAAGAGGCAGTGCAGGGCCACATCGGCGGGGAAGCCTCGCAGCCAGGGGTGTACAAGCATGGGGCCGTGGGTCTTAATTAAACTGTTCGGTGTGCTTAATTAAACTGTTCTTTTGATCGGAGCAGCCTGCACCGTCTCCTCCTATCCCAAGCGGCCACTTGCCACCGCACCACCGGAGCAGCCTGCACAGTCTCCGTGCAAGTCAAGCTGCAGCGCCGGACCGCCAATGGCATCGACATCGCTCGCAGCCGGAGATGTAGAGGCAGGGGGCGTCCTGAATGGCATCGGCATCGCTCGCTGCCAGAGGTGTAGAGGCGGGGCGCCCGCTCGCAGCCGGCGTACGTGCAAGGCGAAGCAGAGGACGCGCGGCAGGCCATCCTCCCCACCACTAAGAACTTGCGCCCGGGCCCAGGATGGAGCCGCCCGTCACCGCGCAGCCACTTCTCGCTGCTCGCGCGTAAGGCACTCGCCGCCAGCCGCGCGCAGGCCATCCTCCCCACCACTAAAGAGCTCGCGCCCGGGTCCGGAATCGAGCCGCTCGTCGCTGCGCAGACACTCGCCGCTGCTCGCGCACAAGCCACTCGCCGCAACCCACTCACGTGCTGGTCGCCGCGAAAGCCACTCGCCAGCCGCTCGCGGTGTAGGACTCCCACCGCTGAGTCAAATTTCCCGGTTCAGTTCGGCCTTTTCTTTTCTCATCTGCCTGATCGGCCCATATTTTCTCTCCTATTGTTCAGCTCGCACGCGTGCTCGCTTGCTGGCTGGGAGAATTAGGCTCTAGCTAGGCTTTTAGGTGGGCTTAAAACTATTTGGACTTAAACTCAAAAAACCGGTGCTTTCAAAGACTGCCGGTAAATAACAGAGGTATATATTTTTTGTGTTCAATAGTACCGCCTCACCTCTTTACAATGAGTCTCTCCAATTTATATACGTTGTGGAGTTGCTTGGATATCAGCAAGTCAATTCAACCGCATTAAACATATGATTGCCTAATTGTGTAATCCATAATTAGATGGAAAGTATTGGGAGGCCTGCTACACATATATGTGCATGACAAAAGGGCCTGATTGCATAACTGAAGGATTAGAATATATTGTGGGGGCGCCGGCCAAAACAGAGCTTGAGCAGATGTGGTGGGTGACAGCACCGGCCGGCGAGTGAAGGAGCTCTACGCAGGAGGCCGGCCAAGCGGAGGAGTGCCTCGATTATTCCGGTAGAAATGTTTGGTGAGCTATGCATTAGAAATTGCCAGATATCCCCTAAAAATACCGGCTCTAAAAGATATCCCCTTAGAAAAAGAGAGAGAGTGATGAAATTTGGAGAACTAGAATTGGAGGGTCCATCAAAAACGTAAAAAATTTAAAGAGCTCTCCAAGTTGACATATAGAGAGTCAAATGATGCTTTCCTAGACTTTCATTCGCTAGAGTCACGACGGCGGATCAATTTTGTGAAAAAATGGAGTTACACCATATTTTAGTAAAAAACAGTTTTTCTACCGGTGCAACGCACGGGCTTATAAGAAACGTGCTGTATTGTGGCAGAGAGCCTAGGTAATTGGCTGATAGCTTCTGAGTTCAATTCCACATATAGTAAGTTTTGTAATGGAAATTTTCGAATATCTGTGAGGTGCGGATTTTCTGGGAAACAAAATGCAGAATTGGTACATGACAAAGTTATACATTGCAAACTACATAAAGAAGGCAATTTGCCTTTTACCTACAGATTCATTTTAGTGGGACAAGTTAGAGCTGGATGGCAGGAAAATATCACATGTTTCTAAACATTCTGAAGAAAATTGGAAGTGTATAAAAGATGTGTTTTTGCAATGCAGATAATTTTCAGAATCAAATTCAAAATACTCAAGGGCGAACAAAAAGATTTTTTTTGCGGGTAAAAAAAGAAAACTTGACATGTGAAAATAGTGTCATTTCTGCATTTGTCTTTTTGTGACACTATGATGGATTTGTCTTTTTCATTTCTCTCTGTGTATTTCAAATTAGTTAAAGCAAATTTTATAGATTGTTTTTAATTTGTAAATCTCAATTTTGAGGCGTGGTGGGTGGCATCATGTGATACTTCCCTTTGAAAGTCGTTTTGCTAGCTCATTGCTTGTTTGTATGCTCTTTGAGTATACTACTGGAAACTATTGTAGTCACGGGACCAATTTTATATATTGTGAGCCATGAACCTGGTAGAAATATGTGTATTGTTCAGAACTTCAGATATGGGGCAATCAGGCAACTCGGAAAAGATCCAGGAGCCCCTAAGAAAGGAAAAAATCTCCAGGAAAATGTCTTTGGAGGACAGGCTCCATGGAGCCCCTTTTTAATTTATTTGAAATCGATAGATTGAAGTTTCCGAAAATTCCAAAAAACTATATGTTTACAATGACTTAGGGCAACTCCAATGGTACCCCTAAATCGGATTTAAAAAGTGTCCGATTTGGTCCATTTGCGGGTGGCTCTCGGACAAAAAAAGACCATTGCCCATGTACCAGGGCACCAGACCCGAACAAGTCTTGCCATTTACTAGTACAATTCTTGCCATTTCTTTTTCTGGGCGAGGATGCCGTTCTCCGCGCTCCAAGATGATTCCAGAAGGCTAGGCAGCGACCGACGACCAGAGAGGAGGCCTGCTCCGACGGTAGTGCTCGAGAAGAAGGGCGGAACAAAGCGCAAGGGCAGGGTTATTATCGCATCGACATCCTCCTGCGGAGCCCGCCATCCAACTCATCGTCCGTCTCTAGGAGCTCGAGAAGCCATGGGCATGGGCGTCGCGATGGCGCTTGGACCGCGGCCTCCCTGCGGCTGTCGAACAGAACCCCCAATGGCCCCGCCCCTAGAACTCGTCCCCTGGTAGGTCCTCCGACGAGGAGGATGAGCGTCGAGAGAGAGAAAATTACAAAAAACCACCACATTACAGGCTAGGGTTAAAAACCACCACTTTACGTTAGGGTTTCAAAAAACCATCACTTCAAAACTAACAAGTAACAAAAAACACTAATTTAATTCATCGGAGATGCTAGTCTAACCATGAAACCGACAGGCTGGACCTAGTCACAGGCTGAGCGTGGCATGATGAAAATGGCTCAGGGTGACAAAGGTTAGATTAGTTCAGTTTTGGGTCTTTTTGTCAATTTTGGGGGACCCACTTATCAGATCAGATCCTCTCTTCTCTCTTAAAAAAATGGGAGTGGAGCACGACCGTAGACCAGGGACAGTGGGGATGGAGCGCCGCCGTAGCTCCCGACCCCGTCGAACTCGCCCCTTCCATGTCGTCTTGCCACGCAGGCTAGCCTCCCCTAGCGTCTTCCCGACCGGCGCGTCCTGCTCCTCCCTGAAAGACGTGCCCTGCTCCTCCCCGTCGGATGCGGCCGGAATCAGAGAAGAACGACGCCTCCATGGCGGCGGCGACAACACAAGGCGCGGGGGCGACAGGGAGCAGGAGGAAGAGAAAGGAGCGGTGCGGGAGCATCAGAGGCTCGCTGGGATTACGGAGGCGTGCCCGTCGGAGGGCTGAGGGGATCGGCATGGTCGACACGGTCAGCGACAACGGCGACCCGAGCAGGATCTCGTTGGGAAGGAGCTCACACACTCGTCTATGGGAAGGGCTTTGGAAGGATCATGTGGACTCCGTGCTGCTCCACGGACCGTTGGACAGGACTGAAACGTGGCGAAGGGGACGAATTGATGGCGGCGGAGCTCGGCCGGAGCGGAGGAAGATGGTGATGGCGACGACGGCGCAAGTCAGCTTGGCTCGATTTCCTTGCGGTTAGCGGCACCTGGTGCTCTCTTTCTGCCGCGAGCACACGCAAGGACATGCCGGTGCGGCCGGCCGCCGGTGCTCTCTTTCTGCCTCAGATCCGTACAGGCTCCAATTCCTCTAGATTGGTCAACGCAGGTTGCGGTGGAGAAAATAAGAAAAAGGAATGGAATAAAAAAAAGAATAAGAAAAAATGATAATAGCCTTGGCGGCCACCGTTACCCCTTTGCCACAGAATTAGAGTTTAATACAAGGACTTTTTTGCAAAAAACATGTGCCACGTCAGCCTGACAACAGGCTCCACTGGTCAGTTTCGCTGTCCACGGCGAACTAAAACTAAATCTGGTTGTTTTTTGAAATCCTAGCTTGAAGTGGTGGTTTTTTAAAACCCAGCCTGTAATGTGGTGGTTTCTTGTAATTTCCTCCGTCGAGACATCACGTCTCGCCACCGGTTCACGAGTGTGGGATAAAATCTGGGAGACATGCAAGTGGGCCAGACCGGGCACATACAGGGAGCGGGTGGACGGATGCCCGGACGCTGACCGCAATCTGGAAGCAAATTTGGTCTGGACTCCTACATGCACTGTCCAAGCAGACAGAAAACAGACCGTAGTCCGTTTGGAGAGCCCCGTCATGTGCTACCCTCTGTCCGATCGGATAGTGCCCATACGAGTTGGCCTTAGTCTATGAATATACAAAATCTCAGCACAAAATAATTTGCATCCCGCCAAACACAAAAATGAAGAATTCTGACAAATCTAAAGATTTTATAATTTTTTACGGTACATAGCCCCAGACCTATAAATTTGTCATTTCTACGCAGGCCAAAATAAAGAATATTTCGTGTTGGGTTTTACAAGCTGTTAGAAGTCATCATTATCTACATCTAAGTATTTCATTTGTCAGAATTTCTTGAAACTTAAAAATGTGACTTTCAAAAAAAATCAAAAAAGGCTCCATGTACCCGTCCTTATTACTGGTCGAAAACTGCCCCCGGGCCGCTCGCCCAAAGGCGGCTCCAAAGCCTCCAACTAAAACCCTAGAAGTCCGCTACCCAATCTTTCCCACCAGCTGATGCCGACTCCTGCACCGGCAGTAGCAACGACGCATAGCCGCCAAAGGCGTTGGATGGGCTTGGTGTGTCTAGTCGGGTACCCTTCACGCGGGGGGCGACAATAGGGCATCGCAGGTGGAGACGGGGTCGTGGGGAGGCGGCTGTAGCCGTGTGTGGCGCTTTCCGGCGCGCGGCAGGAAGGCGCCATCGAGGATAAGGAGGGCCTGTGGGCAGCGGTGCATGCCAACAGTGTTGTCCGTGCCTCCTAGTGTTGCTATTGCGTGGACTCAATTCTGGGGCCTTCTTTGGGATCAATGTCGGCCAAGGGTCGGCTAGCTCTATCTAGTTACCAGAAGTCGACCGACAGTGTGGGGACTGCTGGACCAACCTGAATAAAGGAGATGGTCTTAGGGTTCCTCCCGCGCCAAGATGAAGATCTTCTTGCTTCCCGCACTCGTTGATCTAGCATGGATAGGAAGGTTTCAGAAGGCTCCACCGGCAAACTCCACTTTGCGTCTCATGCCTGAAGATTGCTGGATCGTATGAGTTTTGGTTGTGCGCACCCATACATTTTCTGACCATTTGGTTTTAGAGGAAGTGTTACGAAGCTTCACTATTTGTTACCACAATGGGACACGTCTTTGGCATTCTATAGTAAAGTCAGTGGCGGAGAATGTCATGAAAGCCATCACTGAAGGACTAGCAATGGTGGTTTGAGTCTTTGTGGCAATGAGAGACTGACTTCACGATTGGTTACTCGTAGCGGCGTAATTGTAAGTGGGGACGGAAGCACCGGAGAAGTTCACACTCTTGTGTTTCAGGGTGAATACCCAAAATCTGGCCTTAACTGGCTGTGCCTAGCAATGGCCTTGTTGAAGGTATTTTTTTTGTGAGCAAGGACTTTATGCAGGGTTGGTCTATTATCGGACGTAGATGGCGTTTGTGCACTATTTTCTTCTCGGAGACGTCACTTTTGGAGAAGATGTACTTTGAGTGTTTTCTTGGCGGTGTTAGTATTGCTACTATAAGGAATAGATCATTATAGCGGGACTTTTGTTTTTTTAATCTTATTCCTTTTTTATTGTGTGCATCCGTAATGGCATCGGGCTACTACATTGTTGTAGTGGCTGAGTGTAATTGGTATCTTCGCGATATTAATATATTCCCCTTGTAAACAAAATTGTCCTCCAAATTGATGCTCTCAAAAATATCCTCCATTTTAATGGAGATAAAGTTCCTTTTTTATCATAATTTCTAGAAGCCTAGACTAGGATTAACATTGTGAAGAAACATTGTGTTTCTCTGACTCTGAGATGTTCCATGCAGGCTGCAGCCGTGGCGAAGGCTTCCATAAAGTAGCAAATAATAAGGCCCATGTGATAGGAGATCTTCCACAAGAATGTAAAGAGGGCAGATATAGTCATTGATGACATGGAGAGTGTTCTTAATGTTGAGCCTATATCTTTCAGGATATGCCAGAGGCTAACTCAGAGGTCCAAATCCAGGTGATTGATGCAAGATCGTCGGTGTGCTGAAAAAACAAAGAGTAGTACTTCTTGTAGGAGTAGGAGTTGTCGGGAAAATGATGAACTCAACTTTGTCTCGATATCCTAGGAGGCGCTATCCCAAATCTACCCTATGTCCCAAGTGCACATGTGTGGTCACCTAGATCTAAACCTCTAAATTAGCATTTCCTTGACTTCTTCTCAAATATATAGGCTCAACATGAGATGCGGCAATCTTCACGTCACCGATGACTACATTAGTGTGTTCGGTTGGTGTCACCAAGTAGAATGGAATGGAATGGTTTCACACCTGAGAGCCGTTCTAGTGTTCAGTTGATAAATGGAATGGAACGAGGTGGTTCCTCAAAAGAGTATATTCCCTCTAGATCCAGAATGCATCCATTCCACCAAGTTGGTGGAATCTCCCCGTTCCTCTATGCTAAAGCCACCCAAACGTTCTCACTCTCTCTGTTCTCTTGCTATCCTTTTTGCTAAATGCACCCAAACATAGAATGAAACCGTTCCATTCCATTTTTTGGTCCAACCGAACATATGATGGAACCATTCCATTACACATTTTTTGTCCTAACCAAACACAAGAACAGAACCAACCCATTCTAGTGGAATGGAACCATGACATTCCATTCCACTTCGTTCCCGAACTGAACACACCCTAACTGTAGTCCTAGGATCTCTCCTCCCAGATCTCACCTTCTCACGGAGGTATTCCTTGTGGTCACACGAAACACCTCAACTAATAGAAACCTCAAATTAATCACATTGTTAATCCTTTATTTAGGCTCTTAGAAATGTCAGTCAGAAAGCGTTTCATGTTCTCTCCCTCAGAATGGAGAAGTTCCTTGCCTTTCGTAGGGCTTGGCTTCAAGCTTTGTACTCCTTCCATATTGTAGTATGTTTGGGAAAACTAAATTAGTTTGCCAAAACATACTATAAAATGAAATAGGGGTAATATGTTCCATCCACTGGATGTACATCTCCACTATATCTTGTAAATATATTTTGTTTATTTTAATCAAACAATAGCAATGTAAAGGCCTCCTCCCATGTAGTTCTCGAGTTAAAAATTGCATTAAACTGTTTGGATAGATAGGTTATTGGGTAATAAACCATACTGTAAGTACTTAAATTGGTGGAATAATAATAAATATGTGCCTAAAGGTTTCATGCCTTGTTTGGTTCTTCCAATTGCGTTCGAAAAGAATGCCACAGATTTATCTAAATTTTCATGTATCTAAGATACTTACCGAGGAGGAGGTTTGGCAAACCCTCCCGAGGAGCAAATATGTTGGCTCAAAATATCGTGTCAAGTGTTGTGGAAGCCTGGAAACTCACATTTCTGGACCAGGATAATGGCTACGAAGAAACACTTCTTGTGCATTGGCATATTTTCTATCAAGGATGGCTAGGATATTCGGTTCTGGGAGGATAAATGGCTTGGGAATTGTTAGAATAGAACTCTTGTTAGGTTTATAGGGCTAGGCCGGTGCACCTTGACCCTCATATATACCTCTTGTAATTGTCACAATATTGTAATCGATTATTATTCTATACAATTCTACATGGTATCAGACTTCTGATCCTAGGGTATGGCTCACCCGCCGACCCCGCCGCTGCCGCAACCGCCCGGCTACTTCGAGCGGCACGCCACCATCGTCGCCGCCAAGGCCACCGCGGCCACGTCCCCCTCCACCTCTAGCTCTACTTTAGCTCTACCTCCACCAATAGCCCCTTCAATCTCCTTCACCGACACCATATCCGATATTAGCCCCTACATACCCATAACCCTCGACCTCGTTGCTCACAACTATTACCATTGGCGTCACCTCTTCGACGTCCACCTCGGGCGATGCAACCTCCGCTCTCACGTCGCCGATGACGCTCGCCCTCAACCTCACGATCCGCAATGGGTCAAGGATGATCTCGCCATTATTCAATGGATCTACATGCGAGTCTCCACAGAAATCTTCAATCTCGTACACTGTGATGGTGCCTCCGCCATTGATATGTGGGCAGGCCTTCGTCAGCTCTTCCAGGACAATGTCGATGCTTGCGCCAACAATCTCCACACCGAGCTTCGGAACACGGTGCAAGGTGACGCACCCGTCAGCGTCTACTTCGAGTTTGAGCTGGGGCCAAGCTGCTTTTCTACAAGCCATGCGCAACTTTGCTACACAAGGAAACTCAAGTACTGATACGTTGCTAACGTATCCATAATTTTTGATGTTACATGCTTGGTTTTATCTACTTTCTTATGTTTTGTCCACACTTTGGAGTACTTTCTATACACTTTCTTGGACTAACCTATTAACAAGAGCCACGGTGCCAGCTGCCTATTTTCTGCTGTTTTTGGTTCCAGGAAAGTCAGAAAATGAATATTCTCGGAATTGGACGGGACAAAAGCCAAAGTCAGTTTTTCACCGAGGGACACACAGAGCCAGAATATGAGACAGAGAGGGGCCAGAGGGCCGCCACACCACCTGGCCGTGCGGCTAGGCCTGGCCCGCGCCAGGGCGTGGTCTGGCCGCCTCGGGCACCCCCTCGGCCTCCCCTTTCGCCTATAAGATGCCTCCGATACAGAAACCCTAAGTACCCGATCAAAATTCCACGAAAGAGTCTATAGCCGCCGTCATCTCCATCCCTAGACCGAGAGGGATCTGAAGCTTTTCTCGGCACCCTGCCGGATGGGAGAATTCACCCTAGAGGCCTTCTTTATCATCATGCAAGCCTCCAGTGTGATGCGTGAATAGTTCATCTCTGGACTACGGGTCCATGTAGTAGCTAGATGGCTGTTTCTTCTCCTTTGTGCTATCATGTTTAGATCTTGTGAGCTCCATTCATGATCAAGATCATCTATTTGTAACCCTACACGTTGTGTTTGCGGGGATCCGATGGATATTGAGATGCTATTTCAGATTGATTATTGATTCTATCATGTCTTTGTTATTTGTGATCTTGCATGCTTTCCGTTGTTAGTAGCTATCTTGGCCAAGTAGATGCTAGCAACTCCAAGATTTAGTATTTTTGCTTGATAGTGGGTTCATGCCTCTAGTAATTTGGGAAAGTGATAGAAATCTCTAAGGTACTAGATGTGCTATTGCTATTAGGGAGAAAACAACAATCCTTTGTTCATAGAACAATCGTATTGTTTACTTTACATGCAATGTGTAATGCAATTATCTGTTGCTTGCAACTTAATACTGGAGGGGGTTCGGATGATAACCTGAAGGTGGATTATTAGTCATAGATGCAGTTGGATTATGGTATATGTATAATGTTGTAATGCCCAATCAAATCTCAAAAGAGTCAAGATGTTTAGTATGCATGTATTGCTTTCTTGATGTTTGTCAATTGTTTCGCTGTAATTTGTTCACCCAACATGTTATCTATCTTAAGGAGAACCACCACTAGTGAACTATGGAACCCGATCCTTTCTTTTACCATCAATCTACAATCAACTGTTTACTGCTTTCTGTTTACTTTCTGCAAACTATTACTTTCTTCCACACAATACGTTTAATTCTTTGTTTTCAGCAAAACCGGTGAGATTGACAACCTCATTGTAAGTTGAGGGCAAAGTTCTATGGTTGTGTTGTGCAGGTTTCCACATTGATGCTGACGCCGGTAGTGTACCCTGCCAAAGTCCAGCTAGCAATATCTTTGAGGTGTTTCCTTGCTCCTACTGGATTGATAACCTTGGTTTCATAACTGGGGGAAAACTTACTGCTCTGCTCATCATACCTTCCTCTTGGGGTTCCCCAACGAGCTCGTTAATACGCGAGTCAGCAGGTACTGATTGGATTTTCAATTCTGGTGCTTCTAGTCATATGTCTGCATCAAGTAATTTGATGTCTTCTTGCACACCGTCGCCTTTTACATCTATTACTCTCGGTGACGGATCATCTATTCCTATTTACTGTGTCGGTCAAACCCTAATCCAATCCCCAATCAAACCTTTGCTTCTTCGCGATTTTCTTGTAGCTCCTACACTAATTAAAAATCTGATTTATGTTCGCCAATTCACCAATGAAAATCATGTTTCTGCCGAATTTGACCCCTTTGGTTTGTCTGTGAAAGATTACCGGACCAAGGTCGAGATCGCTTGATTCAATAGCTCCGGTGATTTGTATTCCCTCCATGGTGTTCCGACCGCTGCCCCTCCATCGTCTATGGTGGCCTCTGTTGATCTGTGGCACCAACGTCTCGGCTATCCCAATAATAATGTGTTATCTACTCTTCTTAGTGAATTTTCAATACCTTATAATAGAGATTCTCATAATTCTTCTATTTGTCAGTCGTGTCAATTAGGCAAAAATGTTCGTGTCCCCTTTAGCTCCTATCTATCCTCTAGTACTTTTCCTTTTGAGTTACTTCATTATGATCTATGGACGTCACCAATAGAAAGTGTTTCTGGTTTTAAGTATTATCTTGTTATTCTTGATAATTTTACACACTATGTTTGAACCTTTCTCTTACGCAACAAATCCGACGTTCACAATATTTTTCTTAATTTTCAGCGCTATGTCTCGGTCCACTTTTTCCTTCCTATAAGATTTATTCAATGCGATAATGGTCGTGAATTTGACAACTTTAAAAACCGAAATTTCTTTCTCCAATATGGAATTATTCTGTGTTTTTCCTGTCCCTATAGCTCCCCTCAAAACAGGAATACCGAGCATTCTCTTCACACTCTTAATGACATCACTCACACCCTTCTTATTCAGTATTCTATGCCTCCAAAGTTCTAGGTTGAAGCTCTCCACACGGCCACTTATCTACTTAACATTTGACCATCTAAAGTTAATCATCAAACCACACACTTCTTCTCTTTATTTCTTTCTCACCCAAACTACTCCGACATTCGTGTCTTCGGCTGTCTTTGTTTTCCAAACTCCTACTCTACTTCTCCTAACAAAATTTCACCCTGTTCTATCCCATGCGTCCATCTAGGTTTTTCCGATGAACACAAAGGCTATCGTTGTCTAGATCTTGTTAGTGGTCGCGTCCATGTGTCTCGTCATGTAGCTTTTGCTGAAAATATTTTTCCCTTTTCTGAGTGTCAATCTCTCGATCCTAAAACATCCGCACCATCTACTAGTCCGCCTCGTCCAAATAATTTTCCCTTCTTTCATCATCCACCTCCTGTCGTCGCTCCTGCCGCGACAGCAAAAACACCAGAATTCTCTGCCACGGCAGCCGATCCTGCCACGCCTTCTCCTGCCACCACCACTGCCGCGGCTGTTGAAACCGGCGAAAACTCTGCCCGCGGCAGACTTTTTGCCGCCACTGTCTCCACCGCCGACTCCCGCGTCCGCTTCTTCCACTGCGCCGGCGCGTGTTCCACATCATCATCCGGACCTCCTCCTCACGCTATTATCATCCCAACACCCACTAATAATCATACCATGCGCACACGTGGCAAATCCGGTTTTCGTTTACCCGCTAAAGATCGTCTAAATCTCAATGCATCTCTGTCTTCTTCCTCTATTCCCAAATCTTACAAATCAGCTCTCCTAGATCCTAATTGGGCCGCAACCATGAAAGATGAATATGATGCTCTCATTCAAAATAATACATGGAAATTAGTTCCTCGTCCATCAAACACTAATATAGTTTTTGGTAAATGGGTTTTTCGACACAAATTTAATTCCGATAGAAGTCTTGCACGTTATAAAGCTCGATGGGTATGCCGTGGTTACTCTCAACAATACGACATCGATTATGATGAGACTTTGTCTCTAGTTGTCAAACCCAACACTATTTGTACTGTTCTTAGCATAGCCGTTTCTTATTTTTGGCCCATCCATCAACTTGTCAAAAATGCTTTTATCCATGGCTCTCTTTAAGAAACAGTTTATTGTCAAAGACCTCTTGGCTTCGAAAATTCCTCTTATCCTAATCATGTTTGTCTTCTTCAAAAATCTCTCTATAGTCTAAAACAAGCACCACGGGCTTGGTTTCAACGTTTTTCTACTTATGCTCAAATAATTCACTTTACTCCTTCTCGTTTTGACACTTCTCTCTTCACCTTTCATCATAATACAAACACCGCTTATCTACTTCCTATGTTGATGATATTATTCTCACAGCTTCCTCCCAACATCTTTTAGATCATATTATCTCTCTTCTTCGGAAAAAAATTTCTATGTCTGATCTAGGTCTTCTTCATCACTTCTTAGGTATTGCTGTCATCTGTGAATCATCTGGTCTTTTCTTATCTCAATGTTAGTACACCCTAGATCTTCTTTCTCGTGCTGGTATGCTTGATTGTCAACCGTCTCGTACTCCTGCTGATACAGGTTCAAAACTTTCTGCCGATGGTGATCCCTTTTCTGATCCTTCTCTTTATCGTAGTCTTACCGGCGCCCTCCAATATCTTACTCTTACTCATCCTGAAATTTATTTTTCTGTCCAACAATCTTGCCTTTACATGCATGATCCTCGTGTTCCTCACTTCAACCATGTCAAACGTATTCTTTGGTATCTCAAAGGCACATTAGATTTAGGTCTTCATATAAACAAATCCTCTCCTATCTCGTTGACAGCTTACTCTGATGCAGACTGGGTTGGTTGTCCCGATACTCGACGGTCCATATCCGGATTTTGTGTTTTTCTTGGTAACAATTTGGTTTCTTGGTCTTCAAAAAGCTAGGTTACGGTTTCTCGCTCGTCAGCCGAAGCTGAGTATCACGATGTGGCTCATGCGGTTGCTGATATGGTTTGGTTGTGCCAGTTGTTGTCGGAGCTGCATTGCCCTATTGAGCAAGCTGCTATTGTTTACTGTGATAATATTTCAGCTGTTTACATGCCAGGGTATCCGGTTCAACACCGTCGTACCAAGCATATCGAGATCGACATTCATTTTGTCCGAGAGAAGGTGGCTCTGGTCAAGTTCATGTTCTACATGTGCCTACTTCAGCTCAGTTCGCTGATATCTTTACTAAAGGTCTGGCGACTACTCCATTTCAAGACATTCGTTTTAGTCTCAACGTCGTCGAGCCTACCATTGACACTGCGGGGATGTTAGAATACAACTCTTGTTAGGTTTAAGAGTCCTAGTCGGTTTGTTATAGGGCTAGGCCGGTGCACCTAGACCCTCATATATACCTCTTGTAATTGTCACAATATTGTCATCGATTATTATTCTATACAATTCTACAGGAATGGCTCGCTAAAGGATCAGTACCTAGCTCTTTAGAACATTGTTCATCTCAAAGGGGATACCATTGCAATGGTACTAGCTTCTTCTCCTCCGAATGTGACGTTCAGGCGGAGCTTAATGGGTCCTAGGCTTGACTTGTGGAACTCTCTATTACAACATTTGACCACCGTGCATTTGTGTGGCGGACATGATGAGTTCACATGGAATCTACTATAGAATGATAAATTCTTAGTGGATTCTATGTATAGAGAACTAGTTCAACCTCAGATACAAGTTGATATAAAAATTGGAAGATGAAAATACCATTGAAGAAGAAATTTTCCGCTTGGTATCTTCGTTGGGGGATGATCCTTACAAAATACAACCTTGTTAAAATGAATTGGCATAGAAGTAAGAAGTGTGTTTTTTTACCATGATAAGACCATCAAACACTTCCAATGAAAATTTATTAGTACTATATGGTTAGTCATCCAATTGGCTTCTGGACTGTATCCTCCTACTAGTGTTGCCAATATATTTGTCACCTCTCTACATGAGATTGAATACAAGTACGGAATTTTGGTTAAGGTAGGAGTTGCTTGCCGTTATTTGTTCTCTTTGGCTAAGAATGACAAGGTTTTTAATGGCAAACCTTCTTCTCTTATGCGTATCTACCGATGCATCACCAGGCTCCGTTTATGTGTACCTCTACATCGTGTGGAGTATACATATTTACGAGATCCGTACATGCTTGAAGGATACGGCGATGGATTTTTTCCCCCGACATGGATGGCAGGGTGATCTCATGATCGGCCTTCACCCCCTTAGGCGTTATACAATCTCTAATGTTTTGATGTATTTCGCCAATTTTAGTTTTGTTGCTCTCGGAGCACCTTTCGACTGTGTGCATCTTAGTTATGCAGAGGCCCGGTGAAATGCTTAGAACTTTTAGGTACTCCCTCCGATCCATATAACTTGTCTCTGAATTGGATGTATCTAGCACTAAAATATGTCTAGATACATCCATTTCAGCGACAATTAATATGAATCGAGGGAATAATAAAGTGCCCATTGTCAAAAAATAAACATGAAAATTTATACAAATGTATGACATCCTTTTCAGCACAGTGAGAGTACTATTAACAAATGGTTCATATTGCAAGAGTGTTGATAGTTGAGCTGTGATAAAACCTTCATGCTATTCTAAACTGGTTAATTTTGCAAATTTTGGTAGTTGAGGTGAGATACAAATGTAGTACCTTTCTAAATTGGTTCATACTAGCACAATACCCATGCATTGCAATGGGAGAAAAAACTCAACTATTGGATAAATGGATTTGGCATGGCCCAAATTTTGCAACGAAGTCGACGGACCCGCGTAATCCTAGCCTCGGTTCACCCCTTTCTATTATCTCCAAAGAGCCCTAAGTGGCATCGAATTCCAACAAAAGCATCAAATTGGACTCTCAATATGTTATCTTGGAGAGCTCTCCACAAAATTTTCCTCTTCATTTTGCACCGGTATTTCAATGAACTCTGCAATTTTCACTCTCCGAATTTTAAGAATATGACGGTTTAAAAGTGCACTTCCTTGGATATTGCGTGGCATGTACACATTGTTGTAAGTGTCGAAAGCGCCAACCATCATGAGAAATTTAAGAAATAAACTCATAAACCTGAGTATCTAGTTCCTAGCATAAAAAAGCATCCATGTGCTATGATAGTAATCCTAGTACAAGACCTTAGTGCACATCATTTGGAAAAGTCAGTAGAATTCTCTATGTACTAAATAAATTCAGAAACATATTACATGTTGAAAGAGTATGAGTTTGGAGGAATATGATGGATATATTATTGAACCTAATAGGCGAGTATATATAGGCGCACAGAGAATTATCTTGGAGTACGAGTCAAGTTAGGCTAGAATCCTAACTATCCTAAACTACCACAAAAACCGTGTACGTATCATACTCTAACATCCCCTGCAGTCGTAGCGGTAGCATTGTGAACAACCAGAACGTCACGGACGATTAGACTGGATATAAATCGAAGTAGCATCCAGTAGGCTGACATCCCCCGCAGTCGTAGCAGAAACGTCTTGGACTTTGTCTCGTCGTGGTAGCTTGAATTGTACAGGAAGCTGGTGATGCTCAAGCGAGGTGGTAGCCCTTGTGCCGATGTCGAGGGAGCCCAGATCGTGAGGCGGTGCCATGGTCGAGGTAGCCGAGCGATGGGTCGCCGTGGTCGATGTCGTGGTCGAGGATGCCGGTGTCGAGGTAGCCATACGTGAAGCCGCATGCTCATAGTGCACGAGGAGGATGATGGAGACGCGTCGAGGTAGTCGTTGAGGGTGTCGATGCTGAAGTCGATGCAGTCCGAGCCATCGAGGACGAGGTATGGCCATAATTTTGCCAGAACTAGGTGCACGTCAGGGACGAACGCACATTCTGATTTTGCCAGAACCGAGTATGCAAAGAAGAACTCGTCGGTGACGCGGTCGTGGCAGTCGTAGAGGGGTCGATGCCAAAGAAGATGTTGTCGAAGCTGATGAAGATGTAGAAGGCGGCGAAACCAGCAGCGACATGGGTTAGTCATGCTGGATGCCTAGAGTGGCGATGGGGTAGTCGGCGGGACCTGCGACAGCGAGAGGGCGCCCTGCAGGTTACCTTGTGAAGCACGGCGGCAGTGCTCGAAGTAGGCGAGGAAGACCCAACGACGTGACGAAGACCATGTGCAGACGGCAGCGATCAGCACCGTAGGAGATGGCGCGGTGAAAGTCGAGGCCGTCGATGCACGAGGACGGCGAAGTAGACTGCGTGCAGCCACACTACGACCCGAGGGGGCGGCATAGCTGCAGGGCGCAAGTCAGTGCAGCGGCTGGGAGACCACCAGCGACGTACACGCCAAGGAAGGCGCGTTGGAAGCTGGTAGCGTGGACCAAAGGCGGCGATGCTGCGGCCCGACGGGGCGACACAGCGGCAGCCCGTAGCTCGAACGGCGGTAGGCGCGTGCTCGGGGATGTGATTGGCATAGATAGGCGCGGGATCAGTTGATTAGACCGACGGTGGACCGTATGCGCCATGGTGTGGATGACGCGTAGATCGGATTTGATGGCGGCATTGTCGGTGAAGTCCCGGACAATGACGACGAAGAGGATCCGTGGGGGGCGATCGCGGTAGCCTTCCGATGAAGGCGTAGAAGCTGTCCGCGGTGCGCGGCAGCCTGCCGTGCAACACCCCAAAACTTGTAATCAAGATTATCAAATCCTAATCACCCAATTTAGGGTTAACAAAAACTTTTATTAATGAAATGAATATGAATTAATGTGTGTTTTGCATTAGTATAGATTTGAGTGTATATGCCATGCTTGATTGTTCTAAATCATGTGAAATGGTTTTAAGATGAATGCCACATCATCAAGACCATTTACAAACAAAATCCAAAGAGAAAGAAATCAAATATGAATAAATAAACCAAATGGTCATTTTGACCTTTTTAAACCACTAGGCCACTTTGTGTGTTCCTAGAAGAAGATTGCTAACAGAAATAATTCTATTTCTTTTCATCCCTTGCTAGACCAAGTAAAGATGTATCAAGGGCCACTTTACAAATTTACAAAAACCTCTAGAAAATCCATTTAAAAACATTTGAAGATTGAATCAAGTGTATGTGTTAAGATCTTACTTTTTGAAAAACTTACCAAATCAGTTCACCTTGACAATCCCAACCAAACCTAGTCTCTCATGCTTAAGTCAAATTCACTCAAAAAGTTTGAATCAAAAATTCGAAAATAAATTTCATGCGGCCATTTCATCAAACACTTGGCATGCACAGAATAATACCTAGAATAGCTTGACTGTTTTATGCAGTGATCATCGACCAATTTGTTCCCTAGTTACTCCCTTGTTCCCTCTAAGCCTAACCCAGCCCCAGACCAGCTCCCCCTTCACCGTTGTCACAATGGAGCGCCGCCTAAAAGTGGTCATCGCCGGCCGACCGCGACCAGCTCGCAGCAGACCGCCCCGCGCCCAACCATCATGTCCACTAGAATGGCCGCACCCTACCGCCACCCTCTGTCCACCCCATGGTCGCAGCCAAGCCGTGGACCACACTAGCACCGCCACACACCGCCTCTCTACGCCATGTCTAGAGCGCGCCAGTGCGCCGCGCCCTGACCTTCTCTCACGTGCACAGACCCGCCATGATCACACCACCTTGGCAGACACCCCCGTTCGCCGCCGCGCGGCCCGTAATAGCCGCACGCCGCCGCAAAAACCTCTGCCTCCACGCGGAGCGCCGCACGCGCTAGACCAAACCAAGTCGTCCCACGCCTCGCCTTTAAGCTAGCAACGACCGCCAGGAGACACCGCACCGTCCACCTACCCTACCATGCCCTTAGCTCTTTGTGCCGCCCTCACCGGAGACACCAGCCCACACCATTCTGTCCCCTCATAGAGCTATAAAAGGAGGCCTCCCCAGCCTCCATTCCTCACACCATTCTACTCCCCACTCACCACTGAGCCTCCTACACCTCTTCCCGGAGCAAGGCGAGCACCACCGTGCCGGAATTGCACCGGAGTCCGCCGCTAATGGAGGAGAAGGGCGCCGTCGATCGCGACCACCCTGAGCCCTGCCATGACCGTGCCTCGCCCCGCCGTCGTCTACCACGTCGATTGCCCTCGTCGCCGAGCCTAGCTGCAGCCCAGGTGAGCCCCACGAGACCCCCACCGCCACGTTAGGGTCTAGACCTCACCGGAGCAGTTTGTTGTCGACGATGAACCGTAGCCGTTGATCTGTCTTCTAATCGTAGGGCCTAAAATCAACGATACCGTTTCGCGTAGAATGAGTCGCTAACACGTGGACCCCCTCTATCAGCCGCGCACTGCACTGCGCTGTGCATTTGGGCCAGCCCGTTTAATTTCCCGCGCTGGCCCAAAAATTCAAACAAGTGATTTTCCTTTTTAAATTGAAATCCTATTCTGCCCAGTTATTAAAAAAATCAATTTAGAGAGTTTCACTTAACCAAATTGCATGATTAAAATTTTCCTAGAAAGGAAATTAAATTAGCTATCCAAGCCCGTTGGATTTAAATCATTTGGAGTTAGAGATAATCTATAGTAGAAATAAGAAGACAGAGACTTTTGCAACTTCAAACATTTTTCAAAAATCAACCATAATAGTTTTTAAGTTGTTTCCAACTCTCAAAAATCACATTTGATAATGTCTATCTGAATATGTAAAAATATTTCGGTTTGCATGCAGTGATATTAGACTAGTACCAAAAGAATGCTATTAGGGCATTTCTAGTCACTTTAAATAATTTAAATTATATTCTTAAACTTTATAAAATATGATCAACCTTTTAAATCACATTCCCATGTATTATAATATGTGGTGATGACATGTGTCCACATGAACCCATATTCCATTTGGAGAATATTAAATCTTAATTAATTTCAACGAGTAGAACTTACGTTTCTCAAATAAAAGGAATAAAACTAGTTCTTTATTTCATGTGATGTTTGTGATGATAATAGATCATCAAGTGTGAACCTTAGTTTGCTGAGTAGTTAAGTATTATTTGGTGATTGTGTATCCCGTATTCATTTATAGACGATAGTACGGACCAAGGATATGAAGAGGAGGAGTTCTACCCCGAAGAAGACGAAGAAAACTTCAATCACTACACCAATCAAGGCAAGCTAGATCTATGCAAGCTATAATTATACAAGTTAACCATGCAAGCCATCACTAAATGCAAGTTAACCTAAGCAAGATGCATTAGGCATGCTTTGGTTATATATTTGGATCTATACCCATCCCAAGTTTTACTTGCAAGCTTTACTCTTTTAATTTATCCAAGTTCTTTACTTTAGTATAGATAGCATAAAGAGTTTAAAACTAGGCCTATCTAGTTATATTTAGATGTCATTCTATGGCATGATATTGAAGATTAGCACCCCTCATTAGTGAACACTCTTAACTTAGTGGCTAGTGCTAAGCATAAAACTTGATCACTTTAGATGGGAATACTTGGTGAAAATGATTATGAAAACCTTGGAATGATGCTTCATTCTATTGAAATGTTTTGACATGTGTTATGGACACAAAGTAATTGATGATGAAAATGTTGAGGCATGAGCCTTACCCCTTTACAAAAACTGATGGTTGGGTTCGGATGCAATACCATTCCAAGTTGACCGTACAACCACAATACCTAAATTGGGTAGGGCTTAGCCGGAAGCTTATATGCCTTAGTATGGGTTCCCTCGCGGAAGAGGTTTGAGCTGAGGCTACCTCTTATGATGTCCACCTATGCAGTGCCCAGGATGGCAGATGGCCATGGCTGGGAGGCCAAGCTCATAGGGGAGGTGCCTATACTAGTGTGTGTAATTGAAAGATTATGATTGATAATCGGCATACTAAGTATGATTGATTCAGGGTTATCCCTGACGGATGTATCGAATTTTGTGGTGAAAGTGTACCACCTCTGCAGAGTGTCAAACTATTCGAATAGCCGTGTCCGCGGTCATGGATAGTTGGAGTGGCCATACTATTCCATCGTCAGATGTTTTCAAAATGACTTATGAAATGAATGCTGACTTTGACTTGACCACAACAGGGTTGTGAATATGAAAACTAGGTTCCCAACTTAAAGTGATTTTAAAATCTTTACTTAGCTTTCTTTACTTCTGAACTCAGTTTAGATAAATCTGGCTTTTCGCAAACAAACCTAGAGCTTAAGATTCCTCCTAGTACTTTACTTCTTAGTGATAGTTTGCGAGTACTTAAAGAGTACTCATGGCTTTGTCCCTGGCTATTCCCATGGCCAGACTATGAGGAGGACTACCAGGAAGACCGACAGCAGGACGTCTACGACAACTAGGACTATCTCCCATCGTCAGCATTGCCTGTGACACTGAAGATGGAGCCCACTGCTATGCTTTATTATTCCGCTGCTTGTTTGTATTAAGACTGGATCATGAGATCCTTTATTTGTGTAAGACCTTATTATGGTTTGTAATGGATGATATACTGTGATATCCAATCTGTTATGTCTCGCAAAAATGGTAATCCTGGGATTGTGATGTATGGCATAACAGGCATCTGGGATTAAAAATCCAGGTGCTGACAAGTTGGTATCAGAGCCATCCTGACCATAGGAGACCGTAGTTAGAATGGACGTCCGAACAAAAACCAAGTTTCAAAACAAAAGAAGTGAGTATTTATCAACACATATTTCCCCTCTTGTCCTTGAGATTCTTTCAAAAAAGTTCATGTTCTTCAAAAATTCTTACAATTCTACCTAAAATTTGACACACTTGATCACCTCACTAACTTACTCACCCTAAATTCTTGTAGATGGAGATCCAATATTGCAAGTTCTACCAGTTGGGAAACGGAGGTCACTTGATCTTTGAGAGGGATTTAGAAGCACTGTCAGAGCACCTTGAGCGCTTGCATCCGGAATTCTTCGAAGCTCAACTCAACGATCACCCAGGAGTAGACCTACAATGGCTGATAGTTGCGGACCTCCGAGGCAAGATGGAAGCACCCTTGTCAGAGAAGATTCAGTTCTCCTTGCGTGAGAACAACTGGCTAGATGGATTAGCCAGGGCTATGCATGAAGCTCTTGCCCGTCTGTGTGGGCAAAACATCAACTTGATCCAGGGAACTCGCTTTGCTCACTTCGCAAGGCGTGATTCTATGGGAATGCCATTGGAGATGCGATGACACCCAGAATTGAAGCACCAGGTGGACAATCTTGACTTCATGCTGTATGATCGGCAGAAGGACTTGGACAACGCCTGAGCCTAAGCCAACCACAACCTTGCCATTGCCGTCAAGAAGGACCAGGCTCTCGCCATGCTCATTAAGGATCGCCAATCACTTCGTCGTCAAAGAGAGAAGAAAGATCGCACCATCAAGCGTCTTCGCGAGAAGGTGGCATATCTCGAGAAGACCATCCATGAACAGGAAGTCTAGCTTGAAGCAAAGGAAGAGGAGGAAGGTGAAGATATCTGTGGAGATCTTTACTCTTACCTCAGTGATGATGATGATTACCTAGAGGATGATGCCATGGATTTCTACATAGATGATGATGACTCCGACTTCATTGATGATGAGTATATGCACCTGATCACTACCGTAGGAATGAGTTGTATCGGTCCCACTATATCTTAGTATCACATAATGGTTCTTAAAACCATCTGTTTGATGTTTGTGTTGTGGTGTGAGTTTGTATTGTGTGCTTTGAATGAATGAATGAGAAGTTGTTAGTTTGCCAAACCTGAGTCAAACTCAAAGTTTAAAACTTTTGAACAAAACCATGAACCTTAGAATTTCCCTCTTATCTCTTTATCTATCTCAATCTTCAGATGACTCGTGGAAACCAAGGAGGAAGCAGCTCATGGCAGGACCCAATGTTGCAGATTCTGCAAATGCTAGTTTTCGACCGTGAAGCTAGTAGAGCCGAGCGCCAAGCCAATCTAGCCACTCTGCAATAGATAGCTCAGATGGCCCACAATAATCAAGGCCAAGGAAACCAAGACAACCATGGATCAAAACATAAGAACTTTCAGAATACCAATCCCCCAATCTTAAAACAAGTCTGAGGATCCCTTGGATGCGGATGACTAGCTGCAAACCATGGAGAATAACCTAAAAGTCACAGGAGTCGACGCCAACGAGAAAGTACTGTTTTCCACTCATTATCTGGCAGGAGATGCAAGAGCCTGGTGGAATAGCACCCGTACCATGAACCACGATCAGATCATGACTTGGGAAGCTTTGAAGATCAAGTTCAGTCGCACCCATGTGCCACAAGGTTTAGTCACCGGGATGAGAGATGAGTTCCGAGAACTGAAGCAGGGAAGGATGATAGTAGTTGAGTATTGTGACAAATTCTTGTCACTAGAAAGATATGCCCCTGATGAGATCAACACTGAAGCCAAGAAAAAGGAAAGATTCCTGAACGGATTGCATGATGAGTTACAGACTGTATTAGTCAACATCCATTTCGAGGACCTTGAAGAGCTAGTCGACTCTGCCATTCAGATGGAAGGGAAGATCAACCAAGCCAATGACAACCGCAAGCATAGAATGATGAACTAGACTGGGTCCCACAATACCCAGAAGTATCGCCCCAACCCGTCTGCAGGATATGCCCTGAGAAACAATAGACCCCCGATGAACCGTCCAAGCTACCGCAATCGTAGCGGAGGAAATTTGAAGTCGGGAGGAAACCACAACAACCCCGGCAACTCCAATAATTTCAATCGTGCACCGCCCAAGTCCAACAACAACAACAGTACTGCCCCAAGGACTAGAAGCAATGCCATGCCTATTGCAGCCAAAGACAAGTCCCAGATTACATGCTATGAATGTGGAGTCAAGGGTCACTACTCCAACGAGTGTCCCAAGAAGTTTGTAGCAACCACCAATGTGCACGCCCCAGCTCAGCAGCAACGCCGTGTTTATCCTAGAAGGAGATTTGCCCCAGGGAATTCGCTCAACCGCAACGGCCGTCTGTTCCACATGAATGCTAAAGAAGCAACTTGATGCTATGTTGGGAAAAGGTCTGATTCAACCAAGCGCATCGCCATGGAGATCCCCTATTTTGTTTGTGGATAAGAAAGATGGAGGTAACCATTTGTGTACAGATTACCGGAAGCTGAATGATGTCACCATCAAAAACAAGTACCCGCTGCCCAAGATAGAGGATCTGTTTGATCAGATGACTGGTGCCAGAGTGTTCTCTAAGATTGATCTTAGAACTGGTTATCATCAACTCAAGATTCGTGCAGCGGATATTCCAAAGACTGCCTTCGCCACCAGATATGGATTATATGAGTATATAGTCATCTCTTTTGGATTAACCAATGACCCCGCTTATTTCATGAACCTCATGAATAAGATTTTCATGAATTTCCTAGATAAGTTTGTCATTGTTTTTATCGACGATACTCTAATCTATTCAGAGTAAGAAGAAGAGCATGAGCAACACCTGAGAACCATCCTTGAAACCCTGAGAGAGCATCAGTTGTATGCCAAGTTTAGCAAATGTGATTTTTAGCTGAAAGAAGTAGGATTCCTCGGACATATTGTGTCGGCAGGAGGAGTCGCTGTTGATCCCACCAAGATCAAAGATGTTGAAGCATGTGAAGCCCCAACCACTCAAACCCATGTCCGTGCATTCCTCGGATTAGCGGGATACTACCGCAAGTTTGTTGAAGGTTTTTCGAGCATTGCAAGGCTGATGACCCAATTGTTGAAGAAAGATAAGAAGTTTGAATGGACTGACAAATGTGAAGCAAGTTTTCAAGAGCTCAAGAAGAGATTGATTTCAGCCCCAATTCTAATTATGCCAAATATCAAGAAGCCATTTGATGTGTATTGTGATGCATCCAAGATTGGTCTCGGGTGTGTGTTGATGCAAGAAGGCAAAGTCATAGCATATATGTCCAGACAACTGAAGCAGCATGAGAAAAACTACCCTACCCATGATCTTGAGCTAGCAGCTGTAGTTTTAGCCTTGAAGACATGGCGTCATTACCTGATGGGTAATTGCTATGAGATTTATTCGGATCACAAGAGTCGGAAATATATTTTCACTCAAAAGGAGCTGAATATGAGGCAAAGGAGAGGGATAGAGTTAATCAAGAATTATGACCTTGACATTCACTATCACCTAGGCAAAGCTAATGTGGTAGCGGATGCGCTTAGCAGATTGCCGTGTAGATTAAACACCATGATCAAAGAAACCCAGCCAAGTTTGCATGAAGAATTGGAACAGTTTAGAACTGAGCTAGTTAGCAAAGGATTTTCAGCTAGCATTGAGCTTCAACCTAGATTGATCAGTCAGATCAAGGAGGCGCAGAAAGGAAATGCGAATATCCACGGAATCAAACGTCGTATTGGTACATGAAAGGTACCCGGATTCACCGAAGATGAGGAAGGAGTTTTGTGGTACAAAGGGGACGTATCTGTGTGCCAGCAGATTCGGAGCTGAAGCAAGTTATCATGCAGGAAGCTCATGATACTCTATATTCTATCCACCCCGGAGGAACAAAGATGTATCAGGATTTGAAGGAGCAATTTTGGTGGCATAAGATGAAGAGAAGAAATCAGAAGCTTGATATGTTGCAAACATATCCATAATTTTTTGATGTTCCATGCTTGGTTTATCTACTTTCTTATGTTTTGTCCACACTTTGGAGTACTTTCTATACACTTTCTTGGACTAACCTATTAACAAGAGCCACAGTGCCAGTTACCTGTTTTCTGCTGTTTTTGGTTCCAAGAAAGTCAGAAAATGAATATTCTCGGAATTGGACGGGACAAAAGCCAAAGTCAGTTTTTCACCGAGGGGGACACGGAGCCAGAATACGAGATGGAGAGGGGCCAAGGGGCCGCCACACCACCTGGCCGTGCGGCCAAGCCTGGCCCGCGCCAGGGGGTGGTCTGGCCGCCTCGGGCACCCCCTCGGCCTCCCCTTTCTCCTATAAGATGCCTCCAATATAGAAACCCTAAGTACTCGATCAAAACTCCATGAAAGAGTTTGTAGCCGCCGTCATAACCATCCCTAGATTGGGAGGGATCTGAAGCTCTTCCTGGCACCCTGCTGGAGGGGAGAATTCACCCTAGAGGCCTTCTTCATCACCATGCAAGCCTCCGGTGTGATTCGTGAGTAGTTCATCCTTGGACTACGGGTCCATGTAGTAGCTAGATGGATGGTTCTTCTTCTTTGTGCTATCATGTTTAGATCTTGTGAGCTCCGTTCATGATCAAGATCATCTATTTGTAATCCTACATGTTGTGTTTGCAGGGATCCGATGGATATTGAGATGCTACTTTAGATTGATTATTGATTCTATCATGTCTTTGTTATTTGTGATCTTGCATGCTTTCCATTGTTAGTAGCTATCTTGGCCAAGTAGATCCTAGCAACTCCATGGAGTTAGTATTTATGCTCGATAGTGGGTTCATGCCTCTAGTAATCTAGGGAAGTGACAGAAATCTCTAAGGTACTAGATGTGCTATTGCTACTAGGAAGAAAACAACAATCCTTTGTTCATAGAACAATCGTATTTTTTACTTTACACGCAATGCGTAATGCAATTATCTGTTGCTTGCAACTTAATACTGGAGGGGGTTCGGATGATAACCTGAAGGTGGATTATTAGTCATAGATGCAGTTGGATTACGGTGTATGTATAATGTTGTAATGCCCAATCAAATCTCAAAGTAGTCAAGATGAGTAGTATATGCATGTATTGCTTTCTCGATGTTTGTCAATTGCCCCGATGTAATTTGTTCACCCAACATGTCATCTATCTTAAGGAGAGCCACCACTAGTGAACTATGGACCCTGGTCCTTTCTTTTACCATCAATCTACAACTCTTTACTGCTTTCTATTTACTTTCTGCAAACTATTACTTTGTTCCACACAATACGTGTAATCCTTTGTTTTCAGAAAAACCGGTGAGATTGACAATCTCACTGTAAGTTGGGGGCAAAGTTATGTGGTTGTGTTGTGCACGTATCCATGTTGCTGCTAGCGCCGGTAGTGCGCCCTGCCAAAGTCCAGCTAGCAACACCTTGGAGGTGTTTCCTTGCTTCTACTGGTTCGATAAACCTTGGTTTCATAACTGAGGGAAAACTTGCTGCTGTGCTCATCATACCTTCCTCTTGGGGTTCCCCAACGAGCTTGATATATTTTGAGCCATCAAGGACTTTTTCTGGCGCCGTTGCCAGGGAGTCAAGAACATCTTCACAAGGGGAGTCCCTCATAACCAATCTCTTTACTTTGTTATTTTTGTTTTGCTTAGTTTATTTCTACTTTGTTTGCTTGTTCTTTTTATCAAAATTATAAAAAAATTAGTTCGTACTATAGTTGTTATTTTCGTTGGTCTATTATTGTCTTGCTTTATCATGCTTCCTATCAATGGTTAGTTTCTTTGAAACTGAATCTAATTGGCAAGGTGGGTTCACAGAAGAACAAAAATATTATTATAAGGAACACCACTTGTCACAAAAAGGGAAACACTTATGGGAACATATTGATAAATTGTATACATTGCTAGAAACGTGTGCTCCACTTATAATGTTACTTATTGTTTTGATAAATCTTGTTGCTGTAAGAGGTATAAACACCTCCCTTTTCAATGTGAGTATAATGATGATGTTACGATATCTTCTTATGTTAAGGGAAATTATGACTTTTATGATGTGGAACAAATTGAAGAATTTATTGCTTGGAAGGGTGCATTCGAACTAGCTTATTTGCTTGAAAATACTGATGATGAACCTTATAAATATGAGGTTTATGATATGCTTAAATTTTTCTTTGATAATTACAAGGAAGAAAATGGCTATATTATTGAATATCTTAATAGATGCTCTTCACCAGCGGAAGAGACTAATGTCTTGCAGGATCCTATGGAAGAAGAAATTGCTAAAACTGGAAGCTCATTGTATGAAATATAGGAGGAGAGTGATGATCAAGAGGAGGAAGAATGGATCTACCCATTCCTACCTTCTAATGAGAGTAACTCTTTACCCCTTACATCATTTGATTGTCTCCCATGCTTACCAAAAGAGGATGAATGTTATGTTCCCGTGGATTCTTTTGAAATGTTTATAATAAAGCTCTAGATGATGGTCCTATATTGGTTGATAATATTAATCATACTACTATTGAAAATGAGATTGATCAGTCATCTTGTTATAAAATTGTTAAAAGTGGGTTTGAAGGTTTTAATCCCACTATTTTTTAGCATTATAAAAATTATGTGTTTGTAGATCATGAAAAACATGCTTTATGTGATAGTTATATTGTTGAGTTTATTCATGAGGCTACTGAAAATTATTATGAGAGAGGAAAATATGGTTGTAGAAGTTTTCATGGTACTGAAACACCTCTCTATGTGCTAAAAGTTTTGAAGTTACTCTTGTTTTATCTTCCTATGCCTGTCACTTTGTTATTTGTTAATTTATTTGCATACAAGATTCCTATGCATAGGAAGTGGTTAGACTTAAATGTGTTTTGAATTTGCTTCTTGATGCTCTCTTCTACTTCAATTCATATTTCTTGTGTGAGCATCTTCTCAAACTATCATGCCTAACCTAAAGGCGTTAAAGAAAAGTACTTATTAGGAGATAACCCAAAAGTTTTAGATGAGTCTTGGAAGTTATTACCTCTGTAATAACTGCTCCTTATCCTTTTTATTTGCTTTTTGTGCCAAGAGTAGCCTCTAATGAGAGAGAAGTAATGATTGGGAAAGTTGCTGTCCCGAAACAGATTTTTGTGCTTCACCATAAAAATTCGTGTAAAATATCTGTACGTCGTTTTGAGGCGTGAAGTTTTGTGCTTTGGCACCAGGTTGTTATCTAATTTTCGTTAGTTCAACACTTTTTGTTTTGAGCAGCAGAAGGTCTTCGAAAAAATTGGTTTTTACCTGCTGGTCTGTTTTGACAGATTTCTGCCATTATTTGCATTTGCTTCTTGTTGGTTCCTTTTTGAGTTCTTTTGGGGAATTGAGATTTTTGAGGGAAGTTCTACAGTATCTTGTGTTTTAATGGAAATTTTATTGGTGTTGAAACTGAACCTAAAGACTTATTATCTTTAGTGCACTAATGTTGCTAAGAAAGATTGTGTGAAGTTTTGGATAAAGGAAAAATTTCAGGTGTATGGAGAGAATGATGTAATGAGATGAAGAATGGACTAAAGCTCAATCTTGGGGATTCCACGCGTGTCACCCCAAGAAATATCCAAGAAGTACAAGCGTCAAAGCTTGGGGATGCCCAATGCATCCCCTTCTTCATCAATAGAAATCCCAGGTTTCTTCCAAACACTTCATTTTTATTGTTTCATGCACAGTTGTGTTGTTCTTGGAGCGTCTTTGTTTTTGTTTTTGGTTTTTCGTTTGCTTGGTTTTCTTGAATAAATTGGTTGGACCCCCTCTTGCATACATTGGTTTTCAAATAGTTTGGTTTGGATTGGAAAAGAGTAGGAAAAGTTCCTGCTTAAGTGGTAAAAGGAGCTTGTTTTTGACTGTGGCCTATGCTTTGTCATGCCATGCTTGATATTGTTTTGCCTTTATGCTTACTGATTTTTGCTGTAGCGTGACTTGTTATAAACAATTGAGATTGCTTAATATGCCTTGGAAGAATCATGCGTTGTTTTAGCATATTAAAGCATAGTATTGTGGTATTCTCCTTTGATGCTTTATTTGGTTTGACTTGGCACATGCTCACACCATGTTATGACTATCACAAGTCACCATAGCCTTTATGATCCTTTAGTTTTCGACTTGTAGTATCACTTTATGCTTTGATTAATGATGTTTTGTCGCTCTGCATGATTATGGCCATTATTACTCTCTTAGTTGGTCGCTCCCAGCCTTTTGCTAGCCTCCATAACCAAGTATGAGTTCTACTCATGCATCCAACTCCAAAAGCAAGTTATTCTAAAGAGTCCACCATACCTATCTATTAGCATTTTCTATTCCAAGTATATTCATGTTTTTATCTACCTTCCGAATTAAACTTGTTATGAGAAAACTAGTGATTAAAGCTCTCATGAACTTGATGGCACACTTTAATTTTTCTTGCCCTTAATAAACTTGAATCATTGTGTCGTCTATGTTGTATATGCTTGCACTTATATGTTGGGGATTAGCAGAACCATGATGTCATGGGAAACGCTTTCAACATTGCACTTGTACTTTGTACCTAGTTGATATCATGCTCTTTTGTCTATGGATGTCGTCGGTGTGAAATGAAAGGGGAGCTTGTAAGTCCATGGAGTTACGTATGTGTGTTAGAGAAACGCCTGGGCCGCCGGTCTAATCCATGCTGTCATGTTGGAAACCTGCAGCGTAACCATAATGAGCTGTCTATGAAGCATTTTTCTTATAAAAAAAGAGTCAGATATTGAGAAAAAAGAGAAAAAGAAAAAAAGAGATATGAGAAACAAGGAAAGAGAGAAAAAAGCACCATTTTCCCATGATAAATAAGAAGATTGCTGAGATGCTCGTTGTCTGCTTGCCTTGTCATTTTGATATGGGGATTCTTCCGTATCATCGGGCAAGGGGTACCCCGTTGGCAGTTCTCTATGATACACATGTACTTACTATGACAAGAACTTACTGGTAACTAAACTTGAGTAGCATGAGGAGCGGCCCTCGTATTCAAGGGACATGAGATTTCCAACTTATACTTCACCAAGCATATACTCCATAGTTTGTTCACTTTAATCTTAATCACTTCAAGATGCTTATGATAGGGGCAATGAGAGCTGAAAGCTATAAAGTACCATAATTTTTGGAAGCTCTTTATGAGACTTTAATCCCTACTTCCTTCTATGAAGGCCTTTCTTTTCCTTTATGCTGAGTCTCCACCTTCTATCTTTATGCACCTACTTTGAGAGCATAGTGGCCATTCTTAGTTCTATGTGCATTGTCCCAAGACTTGTTGATTGATGCATAATTTTGATATGCTTGTTCTTAAACTATTTGTATCTAGTCACTCTTATGAACTTTGAAGGTGTTCTATGCATTTATATTTGCTACTCTATGAGGGATCAGCTGAAAGCCACTATGCTATGTTTTCTTTATGTGAAACAAACAAACGTCTTGCAAAGCATTATTATTCATGAATCTTTTGTTTGTGCCTTTTCATGTTGCAACATAGTTGCTATGTTTTTTTGCTAGAACTTTGTCTTTCATGCTATGTTGAAGTACTATGATCCCAGCTATCAATGTTTTACAAATACTTTGATCAAGTTTATGATGGTGCATGTTACCTCAAAAATTATTCTTTCTTTTTATCACTTACCTACTCGAGGACGAGCAGGAGTTAAGCTTGGGGATGTTGATACGTTGCAAACGTATCCATAATTTTTGATGTTCCATGCTTGGTTTTATCTACTTTCTTATGTTTTGTCCACACTTTGGAGTACTTTCTATACACTTTATTGGACTAACCTATTAATAAGAGCCACAGTGTCAGCTGCCTGTTTTCTGCTGTTTTTGGTTCCAGGAAAGTCATAAAATGAATATTCTCGGAATTGGACGGGACAAAAGCTAAAGTCAGTTTTTCACCGAGGGGGACACAGAGCCAGAATACGAGACAAAGAGGGTCCAAGGGGCCGCCACAACACCTGGCCCGCGCCAGGGGGTGGTCGGGCCGCCTCGGGCACCCCTTGGCCTCCCCTTTCGCCTACAAGATGCCTTCGATACAGAAACCCTAAGTACCCGATCAAAATTCCACGAAAGAGTTTGTAGCCGCCATCATCTCCATCCCTAGATCGGGAGGGATCTGAAGCTCTTCCCGGCACCCTGCCGGAGGGGAGAATTCACCCTGGAGGCCTTCTTCATCACCATGCAAGCCTCCGGTGTGATGCGTGAGTAGTTCATCCTTGGACTACAGGTCCATGTAGTAGCTAGATGAATGGTTCTTCTCCTTTGTGCTATCATGTTTAGATCTTGTGAGCTCCGTTCATGATTAAGATCATCTATTTGTAATCCTACATGTTGTATTTGCGGGGATCCGATGGATATTGAGATGCTATTTCAGATTGATTATTGATTCTATCATGTCTTTGTTATTTGTGATCTTGCATGCTTTCCGTTGTTAGTAGCTATCTTGGCCAAGTAGATGCTAGCAACTCCAAGAGTTAGTATTTATGCTCGATAGTGGGTTCATGCCTCTAGTAATCTGGAGAAGTGACATAAATCTCTAAGGTACTAGATGTGCTGTTGCTACTAGGGAGAAAACAACAATCCTTTGTTCATAGAACAATCGTATTGTTTACTTTACACGTAATGAGTAATTGAATTATCTGTTGCTTGCAACATAATACTGGAGGGGGTTCAGATGATAACCCGAAGGTGGATTATTAGTCATAGATGTAGTTGGATTACGGTCTATGTGTAATGTTGTAATGCCCAATCAAATCTCAAAGGAGTCAAGATGAGTAGTATATGCATGTATTGCTTTCTCGATGTTTTTCAATTGCCCTGCTATAATTTGTTCACCCAACATGTCATCTATCTTAAGGAGAGCCACCACTAGTGAACTATGAACCCCGGTCCTTTCTTTTACCATCAATCTACAACTATTTACTGCTTTTTGTTACTTTCTGCAAACTATTACTTTCTTCCACACAATACGTTTAATCCTTTGTTTTCAGCAAAATCGGTGTGATACGTCCATTTTGCATCACTATTCTATATCATAATTTACTGTTATTCATTGATATATTTCATATTAAGAGATGATACTTATGTAATTTCATCTATTTTTGCATGGTTGATGACTTTTGGAGCATGGACCGCTGCAGTCTGGATTCTGATGGAAAAGGTGTTGTTTGGAGGTAAAATTCGCGAAGATCAGAAATCCGGGAAAATATACAGAAAATCCTATTTTTCTAGAAGACGAAGGAAGCCAGAAGGAGGAGTGGAGATGGGCCACAGGGGGCCCACACCACCCCCTTGCACGGGCCAGCCTAGGCCGCGCCACCAGGTGTTGTGGCCGCCCTAGCCCACCTCTGGCTCTCCCCTCTGGCGTATATAATCCTCCCGAAACCCCAATACTCGGGGAGCAACCACAGAAAGATTCCGCCGCCTCTACGGGGCGGAAAACACCAAGAGAGAAAGATCTCTCCGGCACACAGATTTCTGCCGGGGGAATTCCTTCCCGGAGAGGGGAGATCGTCGCCATCAACACCACCATCAAGATGGACTTCATCGGGATTATCATCATCCTCATCACCACCATCATCACCATCAGCACCCTCATCACCATCTCCATATTGCTATAACAATTGGGTTGAATCTTGCATAGTTCTTAGGGGAAACATTCCCGGTGTTGATTACTCTTTGTAGTTGATGCTATTGAGTGAACCATTGAATTATTGTTTATGTTCAGATTGTTATACATTATTATTCCATCTCTGATCATGATCCATATGATGTCTTGTGAGTAGTTCGTTTTGTTCTTGAGGACATGGGAGAAGTCATGTTGTTAGTAGTGGAATTGTGTTGAGAAGGATTCAATAGTTTGATATTTAAGTTGTGGTGTACTTCTTCTAGTGGTGTCATGTGAACGTCGACTATATGACACTTCACCTATATGGGCCTAGGGGAATGCATTGTGTATTTGGCTACTAATCGTAGGGGTTGCGAGTGACAGAAACCTGAACCCCCGTTAGGAAACCATTGCACAAGGGACGTAAGGGTCTTAGAGTTTAAAGCTGTGGTTAGGTTTCTACCTTAATTACTTTCTTGTACTTACGGATGTTTGCAAGGGGTATAATCACAAGTATGTATTAGTCCTAGGAAGGTCGGTACATTAGCACAGGTTCACCCACACAACACTTAACAAGCTAAAGAAGATTAATCAACTATATGAAGCGAAATCACTTGTAGTCTTCCCATGTGTCCTCGAGAACGTTTGGTCATCTTAAGTAATACAACCGGCTTGTCCTTTGCTGAATAAAGGATTGGGCCACTTGTTGCATTTATTCTTATTGTCTTTTATTTACTCGTACTTTATTTACTTGCTTTATCAAAAACCCCTAAAAATCCGTTTGCTAAGTATTTGTTGAGAATTCCTGATCCATACCACTAGCTAGCACCTTCTACTCCTTATTGGGTTCGACACTCTTACTTATCGAAAATACTGTGATACACCCCCTATTCTTGCGGGTCATCAAGACTATTTTCTAGCGCCGTTGTCGGGGAGTGAAGCACTATTGGAGAGTGGAACCGGTAAAGGAAACTTCAACTGTGAGTATTGTTTACTTCTATTAGTTGCTTTATTTTCGTTATGGATAATCCACTGAGTTTCTTATTTGGTAATGCTACTACCACTGCTAAGGTTGTAGATGAACCACCACCTGCTGAGAATGATACTTTTAAAATACCTACAAGAATTATTGATCGTGTTATGGATAACTACTACGTTGGGGATGGAACTGTCCATCTCGGTGATCATTTACTCTTTATACACGAATTATGCGGGTTGTTTAAGTGTGCAGGTATTACTACAGATCAAGTTAAGAAGAAGTTATTCTCATTATCGCTGAAAGGAAGAGCTGAGGAATAGTATAAGCTGCTGAAGAATGGTCAAGCTCTTGAATGGGAGGAAATAGTGCCTCTCTTTTATTCAAAGTTTTATCCTCCTAGTGAGATTCATAAAGATCGGAATCAAATATACAACTTTGGGCCTCTTGATGGAGAGAGTACAGTTCAAGCTTGGGGGAGATTGAAGTTACTAATGCTCAAATGTCCCATTCATGAGCTCCCGAACAATATTATTATCAATAACTTTTATGCAAGGCTTTATCTTCATGATAAGGATTTATTGGATGCTTCTTGTGCTGGATCATTCACTCGCATGGAAGAAGAAGCTAAATGGGATCTTCTGGACCTTATTCAAGACAATGCTGAAGCTTGGGAGAATGACAAAGGTAGAAAGTCAGGTATAAATTATGATTATGAATGCATTGAATCTTTTATGGGAACTGATGACTTTCAAAATATTAAAAATGCTTATGGTCTAGACTCTCAAGCTATTGCTTCTTATTTTAAGGCTTTTGCTTCCTATATTGAAGTGCCTAAAAAGAAGTGGAATAAGTATCATGAACCTTATAAAGATGTTGCTAAGACTGTTCCTGCAAGAAATACTGAAGTTTATACTGCTAATCATATTTTACCTGAACCTTACATTGAGAAAATTCCTTTCCCAGTTAAGATAAAGGAACACGCTATGATAGCTAGTATGGTTAATGAAACTACAAGTAAAGTTTTTGAACCTGCTAAACAAATGGATGATGAACCTATAATAGCAAATGTGAAAGACTTTGTCACTAAATATGTAGAAGAGGGACACACTATCCTTTGTAAGGATACCTCTAATATTGTCTCACAAAGTAGTGTTATGAGAGCTAGTATTCCTATGTTTTCTATTAGGATAAGTGATCATTGTTATGATGGCCCTTGTGATAGTTATATTGTTAAATTTATGCATGATACTAGAAGTTACTATGAGAGAGGGAAAAGTGTTCTTATGTATCTCAATAATATCAAGTTTCCTCGTTGTATGTTGAAAGTTTTTATGTTGCACTTCTTTTGCCTTCCCATGCTAGTAGCGTCTGGTTTCAACAACTTGTTTGTTTACAAAATTCCCTTGCATAGGAAGTGGGTTAGACTTAAATGTGTGTATTTTTGCTTCTTAATTCTCTCTTTCACTTCAATTCATATTCTTATGTGAGCATCATCAAAATTATCATGCCCATCTTAATGGCTATAAAGAAAGAGCTTTTTGGGAGACAACCCAGTTTATTTTTGCTTTCAGTTTTTTTTGTTTCTTTGAGTCTTGGAAGTTATTACTTCGGTAATAACCTCTCCTTATCCTTTTTGTTTGGTTTTTATGTCAAGATCAACCTCTAATGAGAGAGAAGTAAGATTTGGGGAAGTTGCTGTCCCGAAACAGATTTTTGTGCTTCACCGTAAAAATTCATGAGAGATATCTGTCTGTCGGATTGAGATGTAATGTTTTGTGCTTCTGCCTCAGGTTGTTATTTAACTTTCGTTAGTTTTGCACTTTTTGATTTAAGCAACATAAGATTTTCGAAAAAATTGATCTTTACCTGCTGGTATGTTTTGACAGATTTTGCCACCTTTGCATTTGCTGCTTTAATCAATTTCCTTTTTTAATTATTTTTGGGTTTTCGGAAGGAGTTGCTACAGTAGCTTATGTTTTTATGGTTTTCAGTTGAAATTGGACTCAAAAGGTTCTATCACTTCACTTATACTAATGTTGCTAATGAGAACAGTGTGAAGTTTTGTGTGAAAGAAATTTCCAGGTAGGTGGATAAAATGGTGTAATGAGAAAGTGAAAGGGTTCATGACTCACAATAAGTGTATGAAGATGAAGATATTGATGTTATTCAAGTGGTGACTCTGGAAGAATCTACTAAATACCAAATTCAGAGACTTGCAGAGTCCGTTTTCAAATAGGTAACAATTCTGGTAAGAAAAGTTCCACGAAAGATCTGTCCAGTTATATTTTTGCAGTTTTTAGCCAACAAGGAAAGCTATGAAGCTAAAGAGGGACGGAAACTGAGCCAGGGTGGCTCACACCACCCTGTGGCGCGGGCCCACCCCTGGCCGCGCCACTAGGTGGTGTGCCCACCTCAGACTCCGTCTCCGATCCGTTTTCTCCCAGTACCTTTCTTTGTTGTGAAACTTCGTAATATATAATCCCTTGGATCTCCAAGGTTCGTATATCGTGTTCTCGTCGTGTTTTTGTTTCGGTCTATTTTGTTCAGATGTCGTTCAAGGGTTCATCTTCAAAGGATTACGAGCTACGACGCTGTCGCGAGCTCCATCACAATCTTCAGCGCGAAAACATGGATCGGAACGGCAGGGAAGAAGTAAAGGACATGACAGTAGGCATGAAGGGGCTGATACCTCCAACGCTGGATCTCAGTTCTTTCCCTGCAGCGGTGGAAGCCCTATGAGTCACTGATGAGTTCTGCGACAAGTACCGAGTCTTAAAGAGGAAGGTGGATATGCTTCAAGAGGAAAATAACAGGCTTCGCAAGATGCTGGAAGATTTCCTCGCGCCAACTGAGAGAATACCACCACCACCGAAGGAGTAATTTGTCATCAGGTTTGGCATCCCCTTGGTTTGTTCCAAGCTTGGGGGAGTGTCGCGGTATCATATCACTATCTCCTATCTTTTTACTTTTTTTTAGTATAGTCATATCATGAATAGAGAAGTTATCATGTAGGATGGTTTGCATTATGGAAGTGTCCCCTCTTTCGTTAGATATGTATCCCTTGGTGTGAGTTGCCGTTACGGAATATTAATGAGAAGTTCTATCATTTACTCTTTTGCATATCTTATATTAGTTTTCAATTCGTGGTTATATGATTTATCTTGTTGTTAGTATTGATATCACTTGGGGATCATAGTTAATTTAGTTGGTTTTGGCAAACCTGGCTTGGTCAGTAGCAACATTATTTTTGAGAGTTGAATGAAAAGATAAAAGTACTCTATAGAAATATAATTTCATCATCTTTCTTTCTTGATTTGCTCATAAGTTTAGTATTCTCTAGTTAAGATCTTTTGTGCTTACAAGGAAGATTGCATGTTTGTCTTTATCACTTGTATGTTTGTTTGTTTCCTTCAACTCCTATACTTGGTACCCAGCCTTGCTAGCCAAAAACCTGTACCGAGAGGGAATTCTTCTCATGCATCCAATCCTTAAACCAAAACCTATGCCATTTGTGTCCACCGTACCTACCTATTAGCATTATTGCTATTCCAAGTAAATTCTTGTTTTTATCTACCTTCCAAATTAAACTTGTTATGTGAAAATTAGTGATTAAAGCTCTCACGAACTTGATGGCACACTTTATTTTCTTGCACTTAATAAACTTGAACCATTGGGTCCTTCTTTGTTGCGTATATTCTTGCGCTTTATAAGTTGAAGTTAGCAGAACCATGTATCATGGGGAACGCTTTCAACATTTCACTGGTACTTTGTACCTAGTTGATATCATGATTCTTTTGCCTATGGATCCTGGCGGTGTGAAATAAAAGGGGAACTTGTAAGATCATGGAGTTTATATGTGTGTTAGATAAACGCCTGGGCCGCTAGCCTAAGCCATGCCTAATCATGGTGGAAACTTGCAGCATAACTATAGTGAGTATTCTATGAAGCATCTTCAATAAAAACCTATGCAAATAGCAAATAAAAGGATCGCTGAGATGCTCATTGTCTGCTTGCTTTGTCATTTTGATTATGGGATAGCTCCTGTATCATGTGCAAGGGGTACCCCGTTGGCGGTTCTCAATGATACACATGTATTTACAATGACAAGAGCTTACTCGTGACTGAAGTTGAGTAGCATGAGGTTAGGTCTTCATAAGTAAGGGGCATGGGGCTTCAACTTATAACTTGTCAATCATATCCTCTTAGTTGTGTCACTTTAACCTTAATCACCTAAAGATGCCTATGATAGGGGCAATGAGAGCTGAAAGCTAATAAGTACCATAATTTTTGGGAGATCTTTATGAAACTTGAAATCCCTGCTTCCCTCTACGAAGGGCCTTTCTTTTACTTTTTAGTTGAGTCAGTAAACCTATTCCCTTCTACCTCGGCAAGTATTTTTAGTTGTTGTGTTTCATTCATATGATGATTTATTCAATCATGTTTCTTATGTTCCTTGTTTTGCACATTGCTCTTATCTTGGTGACTACTACTTTGTAATCTATCATCGAAAACCAGTTATTTGTGAACTCCAGTGATTTATCAACTATTCTTCGACCAAGAGCTAAGTTTGCCATTACCAATTATGATTTACTTTATGTATCTTTATTGTGTTTCCTTTACTCATTGCAAGTTGAGTTATATAATAGTGAGTTGTCTTCTACTATGATCTATGTATTGATGAATGTGATGCTTCTTGTCCGTATTCTTTTATCGACTCTTCACTCCATAAACCTGAGGTCATGTTTATTGAGCTCAGTTTCGCTTGGGGACAAGCGAAGTCTAAGCTTGGGGGAGTTGATACGTCCATTTTGCATCACTATTCTATATCATAATTTACTGTTATTCATTGATATATTTCATATTAAGAGATGATACTTATGTAATTTCATCTATTTTTGCATGGTTGATGACTTTTGGAGCATGGACCGCTGCAGTCAGGATTCTAATGGAAAAGGTGCTGTTTGGAGGCAAAATTCGCGAAGATCAGAAAATCCAAGAAAATATACGGAAAATCCTATTTTTCCAGAAGACGAAGGAAGCTAGAAGGAGGAGTGGAGATGGGCCACAGGGGGCCCACACCACCCCTGGCGCGGGCCAGCCTAGGCTGCGCCACCAGGTGGTGTGGCCACCCTGGCCCACCTCTAGCTCTCCCCTTTGGCGTATATAATCCTCCCGAAACCCTAATACTTGGGGAGACATGGATGGTCGATGGAGAAGCGATGGTGATGATAATGGTGATGATCTCCTCCAATTCCCTGTCCCGACAGGGTGCCAGAACGGAGTTTCTGGTGCTGTTTCGTGGAATCTGGTGGTAGCGGCGGAGCGGAACTCCTCCTGGAAAAACGTCGACCCCCCCCCCCCCCCCCCGCAGTTTTTAGGTCAGAAGGCTTCTTATAGGTGAAGACGGAGACCGAGGGGGTGCCTGGGGGGCCCACACCATGCCCTGGCACGGCCAGGCCCAGCCCACGCCTAGGGGTGGTGTGGCCAGCCCCTGGCCCTCCTCCATCTCGTATTCTGGCTCCGTGAGTCTACCGGAAAAATAGGCACTTTGGATTTTGTCTCGTCCAATTCCGAGAATATTTATTTTCCGACTTTCCTAGAACCAAAAACAGCAGAAAACAGGCAGCTGGCACTGTGGCTCTTGTTAATAGGTTAGTCCAAGAAATCATATGAAAATTACTCCAAAGTGTGGACAAAACACAAGAAAGTGGATAAAACCAAGCATGGAACATCAAAAATTATAGATACATTTGCAATGTATCAACATCCCCAAGCTTAACTCCTGCTCGTCCTCGAGTAGGTAAGTGATAAAAAGAAAGAATAATTTTTGAGGTGACATGCACCATCATAAGCTTGATCAAAGTATTTGTAAAACATTGATAGCTGGGATCATAGTAGTTCAATCATAACATGAAAGACAAACTTCTAGCAATAAGACAAAGAAACTATGATGCAACATGAAAAGGCACAAACAAAAGATTCATGAATAACAATGCTTTGCAAGACGTTTGTTTGTTTCACATAAAGAAAACATAGCATAATAGTATTTAGCTTGTCCCTCATAGAGTAGCAAATATAAATGCATAGGACACCTTCAAAGTTTACAAGAGTGACTAGATACAAATAGTTTAAAACAAGGAATATCAAGGTATGCATCAATCAACAAGTCTTGGGACAATGCACATAGAACTAAGAATGGCCACTATGCTCTCAAGAAAGTGCTCATAGAATGTGTGGAGACTCAACAAGGAAATGAACAGGTTTTGAAAAGTTTGAAAGGCTTCGAAATGCTGAAAGTATGGTACTCATTAGCTTTGAGCTCTCAATGCCCCTAGCATAAGAATCTTTAATGTGGTTAAGGTGAAAGTGAGGTCCAATCTGAGTTATATGCTTGACAGACTATAAACTCAAAATCCCATGTCCCTTGAGTACGAGAGCCGCTCCTCATGCTAATCAACTTTAGTTACCGGTAAGTTCTTGTCATCATAAGTATGTGCGTATCATAGAGAACCGCCAACGGGTTACCCCTGGCCCGATGATATGGAAGAATCCCCATATCAAAATGACAAGGCAAGCAGACAATGAGTATCTCAGCAATCTTCTTATTTACCATGGGAAAATGGTGCTTTTTTCTCTCTTTCCTCTTTTCATAAATCTCTTTTTTTTAATAGCTATCTCTCTCTTTTTTATAAGAAGAATGCTTCATAGATATCATTATGGTTACGCTGCAGGTTTCCACCATGTCAGCATGGATTAGACCAGCGGCCCAGGCGTTTCTCTAACACACATACATAACTCCATGGACTTACAAGCTCCCCTTTTATTTCACACCGACGACATCCGCAAACAAAAGAGCAAAGTATCAACTAGGTATATATTTACAAGTGTTGAAAGCGTTCCCCGTGACAGCACGGTTCTGCTAATCCCCAACCTATAATTTGCAAGTATATAACTTTCATGGAGAGTCACAATGGTTCAGGTTTATCAAGTGCAGGAAATAAAGTGTGCCATCAAGTTCGTGAGAGTTTTACTAACTAACTTTCTCATAACAAGCAAAAATTTTATTCGGAAGAAAACAAGGCATATTAAATATGCACGGAAGTAGAAAATGATGCTAATAGGTAGGTATGGTGGACACTTTGGCAATATTTGGTTTAAGGGAGGTGGAAACATGAGTAAAACACTCAGTGTAAGTGAAGGCTAGCAATAGTAAGGGAGCGACAAACGAGAGAGAAATAATGGACATAATCATGCAGAGCGACAAAACATCATTGATCAAAACATAAAGTGATACTACAACTTGAAAACTAAAGGATCATAAAGGCTTATGGTGACTTGAGGTAATCATAACATGGTGTGAGCATGTGCCAAGTCAACCGAAATAAAGCATCAAAGGAGAATACCACAATAGTATGCTTTAATATGCTAAAACAACGCATGATTCATCCAAGGCACATTAAGAAATCTGAATTGTTTATAACAAGTCATGCTACAGCAAAGAATACTAAGCATAAAGACAAAACAATATCGAGCATGGCATGACAAATCACAAGCCACAGTCAAAAACAAGCTCTCTTTACCACTTAAGCATGAACTTTCCTACTCTTTTCCAAACCAAACCAAACTATTTGAGCACCAATATATGCAAGAGGAGATCCAACAAATTTATTAAGCAAACTAAGAAAACCAAGAAAACTAAAAACAAAAACTAAAAAGAAGACGCTCCAAGAACAACACAACTGTGCATGAAACAATAAAAATGAAGCGTTTGGAAGAAACCTGAGATTTTTATTGATGAAGAAGGGGATGCCTTGGGCATCCCCAAGCTTTGACGCTTGTACTTCTTGGATATTTCTTGGGGTGACACGCGGGGCATCCCCAAGCTTGAGATTTAGTCCATCCTTCATCTCATTACTCATTCCTTCCATACACCTGAAATTTTTCCTTCATACAAAACATCACACAATCTTTATTAGCAACATTAGTGCACTCAAGATAAATAAGTCTTAAGGTTCAGTTCTAACACCAAATAAACTTCCATTAAAACACAAGCTACTGTAGCACTTCCCTCAAAAATCTCAATTCCCCAAAAGAACTCAAAAAGAAACCAACAAGAAGCAAATGCAGAAAATGGCAGAAATCTGTCAAAACAGACCAGCAGGTAAAGACGAATATTTTCGAAGACCTTCTGTTGCTCAAATTAAAAAGTGTTGAACTAACGAAAGTTAGATAACAACCTGGGTCAGAAGCACAAAAATTCACGCCTCAAAAAGACGTTCAGAGATTTTACCCGAATTTTTACGGTGAAGCACATAAATCTGTTTCGGGACATCAACTTTCCCAATCATTACTTCTCTCTCATTAGAGGTTACTCTTGGCACAAAAAGCAAATAAAAAGGATAAATAGCAGTTATTACAGAGGTAATAACTTCCAAGACTCATCTAAAATTTTGGGTTATCTCCCAATAAGTACTTTTCTTTAATGCCTTTAAGTTAGGCATAAGCAAAAAACTAAAATGGATAGAATAGAAGTAAGCGGAGATAATTATGGTGAAAACATTGTTTTGTTCAATGAAATCCTTTCGTTAACAAGGTTGATCAGGTCTTGTTACCAAAACAATTTCATATGAGACAAAAACTTTGTATTCCACTAATGATTATGTTACCTCAACCTTGATAGCAATGGTCCCAATCATAATAGTTTCAAATTTTTCTCTTCGTATGGGACAATATATTTCTCCAACTTGAATGCCCTCAACATGTTCAATTGAATTCAAACCATAAGTCCTTTCAATCTTCTCGGGGAAATAGACAGTATGTTCCTTGTCATTAACATTGAAGGTCACCTTCCCTTGATTACAATTAATAACAACTCCTGCAGTGTTTAAGAAAAGGTCTCCCAAGAATAATAGACATATTATCATCTTCAGGCATAATAGTTTGAGAGGATGCTCTCATAAGAAATAAGAGTTGAAGTAAAAGAGAGCATCAAGAAGCAAACTCAAAACACATTTAAGTCTAACCCACTTCCTATGCATAGGAATCATGTATGCAAATAAATTAGCAAAGAACAAAGTGACAGGCATAGGAAGATAAAACAAGAGTAACTTCAAAACTTTCAGCACATAGAGAGGTGTTTCAATACCATGAAAACTTCTACAACCATATTTTCCTCTCTCATAATAATTTTCAGTAGCCTCATGAATAAACTCAATAATATAACTATCACATAAAGCATGCTCTTCATGATCTACAAGCACTAGAGCTTTATTATAAACATTTTCAAAAGAAACCTCAGGAACATAACATTCATTCTCCTTTAGTAAGCATGGGGGACAATCAAATAATGTAAGGGATAAAGAGTTGCTCTCATTAGAAGGTAGGCATGGGTAGCTAATCCATTCTTCCTCCTTTTGTTCATCACTCTCCTCCTCTTTTTCATCTAATGAGATTTCAGGTTCATATTTCTTCTTCCATAGTATCCTGCAAGGCATTAGTCTCTTACATTTGTGGAAAGCATCTATTAAAATATTCAAGAATATAGCCTTTTTCGTCCTTGTAATTATCAAAGCAAAATTTAAGTATACCATAAACCTCATATTTGTAAGGTGAATCATCAATATTTTCAAGCAAACTAGCAAGTTCAAAAGCACCCTTCCAAGCAATAAATTCTTCAATTTGTTCTGCATCATAAAAGTCATAAATTCCTTTAGCATAAGAAGATATGGTATCATTATCATTATACTCACATTGAAAAAGGAGGTGTTTATACCTCTTTCTGCAACAATATTTATCACAGCAATAAGTAACATTATAAGTAGAGCACACGTTTCTAGCAATGGTATACAATCTATCAATTTGTTCCCATAAGTGTTTCCCTTTTTGTGACAAGCGGTGTTCCTTATAATAATATTTCCGATCTTTCGTGAACCCACCTTGACAATAAGATTCAGTTTCAAAGAAACCAACCATTGACAACAAGCATGATAAAGCAAGACAATAATAAACCAACGAAAATAACAACTAGAGTAGGAACTACTTTTTTTGTATTTTTTTGATAAAGAAACAAGCAAACAAGGCGAAAATAAACTTAGCTTGAACAATAGTGAATCTAGGTGAACTTGATAAATAAAGCTATGCTCCCCGGCAACGGCGCCAGAAAATAGTCTTGATGACCCACAAGTATAGGGGGTGTATCGCAGTATTTTCGTGGGAAGTGAAACCCAATTTATTGATTCGACACAAGGGGAGCCAAAGAATATTTATAAGCCTTAACAACTGAGTTGTCAATTCAGCTGCACCTGTAAACAATCTTGCTCACATCAGTTTATCAGTAGCAATAGTTTTGTAGTAGGAATAGTAAAGTAACATCAGTAGTAAAGCAAAGACAGTAGTAACAAAAGCAGTAAAAGTGGGATTCGAGTGCGGTAGGCATAGGGATGGATGGACGGGTGTTGCATGGACAAGACAATTCACATATCAATCAGAACATAGGGCAATGGCAGATAAATAAGATAAAGCATCCAAGTACTAGACAATCCTAGGCATGTGTTCCGTATATAGTCATACGTACTCGCAATGAGAACTTGCACAACATCTTTTGTCTTGCCAGCCCATTTGCAGCGGGGCCTCTAGGGAACTACTGGCAATTAACGTGCTCCTTTTAATAGAGCACCGGAGCAAAGCATTAACACTCCGTGAACACATGTGATCCTCACATCAAAGCCATTTCCTTCCGGATATCCCGATTTCTGTCACTTCGGGGCCATAGGTTCCGGACAACAACGTGTGTATACAACTTGTAGATAAGACCAAAAACAATACTATCATAATGAATCAATAACATGTTCAGATCTGAAATCATGGCACTCGGGCCCTAGTGACAAGCATTAAGCACAACAAGTCGCAACAAAGTCATAAAGTACTAATAAAATATACTAGGCACCATGCCCTAACAATCTGATGCCATTACATGAACAATCTCATCCAATCCCTACCATCCCCATAGCCTACAGCGGGGGATTACTCACGCATAGATGGGAGAAACATGGATGGTCGATGGAGAAGCGATGCTGATGATGATGACGATGATATCCTCCAATTCCCCGTCCCAGCAGGGTGCCAGAACGGAGTTTCTGGTGCTGTTTCGTGGAATCTGGTGGTGGCGGCAGAACGAAACTCCTTCTAGAAAAACATCGAACCCCCCGGAGTTTTTAGGTCAGAAGGCTTCTTATAGGCGAAGACGGAGACCGAGGGGGTGCCTGGAGGGCCCACACCATGCCCTGGCGCGGCCAGGCCCAGCACGCGCCTGGGGGTGGTGTGGCCAGCCCCTGGCCCTCCTCCGTATCGTATTCTGGCTCCATGAGTCTTCCGAAAAATAGGCACTTTGGCTTTTGTCCCGTCCAATTCCGAGAATATTCATTTTTTGACTTTCCTAGAACCAAAAACAGCAGAAAACAGGCAGCTGGCACTGTGGCTCTTGTTAATAGGTTAGTCCAAGAAATCATATGAAAAGTACTCCAAAGTGTGGACAAAACACAAGAAAGTGGATAAAACCAAGCATGGAACATCAAAAATTATAGATACATTTGCAATGTATCAGGGAGCGACCACAGAAAGATTTTGCCGCCTCTGCGGGGCAGAAAACACCGAGAGAGAAAGATCTCTCCGGTAGACAGATTTCTGCCAGGGGAATTCCTTCCCGGAGAGGGGAGATCGTCGCCATCAACACCACCATCAAGCTGGACTTCATCGGGATCATCATCATCCTCATCACCACCATCATCACCATCAGCACCCTCATCACCATCTTCATATTGTTGTAACAATTGGGTTGAATCTTGCATAGTTCTTAGGGGAAACTTTCCCGGTGTTGATTACTCTTTGTAGTTGATGCTATTGAGTGAACCATTGAATTATTGTTTATGTTCAAATTGTTATACATCATTATTCCATCTCTGATCATGATCCATATGATGTCTTGTGAGTAGTTCATTTTGTTCTTGAGGACATGGGAGAAGTCATGTTGTTAGTAGTGGAATTGTGTTGAGAAAGATTCAATAGTTTGATATTTAAGTTGTGGTGTACTTCTTCTAGTGGTGTCATGTGAATGTCGACTACATGACACTTCACCTATATGGGCCTAGGGGAATGCATTGTGTATTTGGCTACTAATCGTAGGGGTTGACGGAGTGATAGAAACCTGAACCCTCATTAGGAAACCATTGCACAAGGGACGTAAGGGTCTTAGAGTTTAAAGCTGTGGTTAGGTTTCTACCTTAATTACTTTCTTGTACTTACGGATGTTTGCAAGGGGTATAATCACAAGTATGTATTATTCCTAGGAAGGTCGGTACATTAGCACAGATTCACCCACACAACACTTAGCAAGCTAAAGAAGATTAATCAACTATATGAAGCAAAAGCACTTGACAGTCTTCCCATGTGTCCTCGAGAACGTTTGGTCATCTTAAGTAATACAACCGGCTTGTCCTTTGCTGAATAAAGGATTGGGCCACTTGCTGCATTTATTCTTATTGTCTTTTATTTACTCGTACTTTATTTACTTGCTTTATCAAAAACCCCTAAAAATCCGTTTGCTAAGTATTTGTAGAGAATTCTTGATCTATACCACTAGCTAGCACCTTCTTCTCCTCGTTGGGTTCGACACTCTTACTTATCGAAAATACTGCAATACACCCCCTATACTTGTGGGTCATCATGGTGAGATTGACAACCTCACTGTAAGTTGGGGGCACAGTTCAGTGGTTGTGTTGTGCAGGTCTCCACGTTGCTGCTGGTGCCGGTAGTGCGCCCTGCCAAAGTACAGCTAGCAACACCTTGGAGGTGTTTCCTTGCTCCTACTGGTTCGATAAACCTTGGTTTCATAACTGAGGGCAAACTTGCTGTTGTGCTCATCATACCTTCCTCTTGGGGTTCCCCAACGAGCTTGATATATTTTGAGCCTTTGAAGGGAATGCAGCATTTTCAGCTGAAAGGAAAGTTAGCTCCCAGATATATTGGACCATTCAAGATTCTGAATCGCTGAGGAGAAGTATCTTATCAAATGGAACTGCCAGAGGAGATGTCAGCCATCCATAATGTGTTTCATATCTCGTTACTTCGCAAATGCTTAGAAGTTCCGGAGAAGACCGAAGTTTTCAAGAACATTAACCACCGAGCCATTGATATCAACAAGGATCTGACGTATCGCGAAGTGCCCATCCGTATCTTGGAAGAAGCCTTCAGAACCACCAGGACCCGAAGTATCAAATTTCTCAAGATCCAATGGAGCAACCATACCGAAGAAGCTACCTGGGAGCGAGAAGATTACATTAGGACTGAGTTTCTAGATCTCTTTAGTTCCTAGTTTTTCTTAAATCTCGGGATGAGATTTTGTTTAAGGAGGAAAGGTTTGTAACACCCCAAAACTTTTAATCAAGATTATCAAATCCTAATCACCTAATTTAGGGTTAACAAAAACTTTTATTAATGAAATGAATATGAATGCATGTGTGTTTTGCATTAGTATAGATTTGAGTGTATATGCCATTGTAGATTGTTCTAAATGATGTGAAATGGTTTTAAGATGAATGCCACATCATCAAGACCATTCACAAACAAAATCCAAAGAGAAATAAATCAAATATGAATAAATAAACCAAATGGTCATTTTGACCCTTTTAAACCACTAGGCCACTTTGGGTGTTCCTAGAAGAAGATTGCTAACAGAAATAATTCTATTTATTTTCACCCCTTGCTAGACCAAGTAAACATGTATCAAGGCCCACTTTACAAATTTACAAAACCTCTAGAAAATCAATTTAAAAGACATTTAAAAATTGAATCAAGTGTATGTGTTAAGATCTCACTTTTTCAAAAACCTACCAAATCAGTTCACCTTGACAATCCCAAGCAAACCTAGTCTCTCAAGCATAAGTCAAATTCACTCAAAAAGATTGAATCAAAAATTCAAAAATAAATTTCATGCGGCCATTTCATTAAACACTTGGCATGTACAGAATAATACCTAGGCTAGCTTCACTGTTTTATACAGTGATCATCGACCAATTTGTTCCCTAGTTACTCCCCTGTTCCCTCTAAGCCTAACCCAGCCCAGAACAGCTCCTCCCTTCGACGCTGACATAGTGGAGCGCCGCCTGAAAGTCGTAATCGCCGGCTGACCGCGGCCAGCTCGCAGCAGACCGCCCCGTGCCCAACCAACATTTCCACTAGCGTCGCCGCACCCTACCGCCACCTTCTGGTCACCCCACGGTCGTAGCCAAGCCCTGGACCACACTAGCACCGCCGCGTACCGCCTCTCTGCGCCATGTCCAAAGCGCGCTAGTGCGCCACGCCCGACCAGCTCGCACGCGCCGCGCCTTGACCTCCCCTCGCGTGCACAAACCCGCCATGATCACGCCACCTCGGCAGACTCCCCCGTTGGCCGCCACGCGACCCGTAGCAGCCGCACGCCGCCGCAAAAACCTCTGCCTCCGTGCGGAGCACCGCATGCGCTAGACCAAACCAAGTCGTCCGACGCCTCGCCTTTAAGACAGCAATGGCCGTCAGGAGACACCACACTGTCCACCTACCCCAGCCATGCCCTTAGCTCTCTATGCCGCCCTCGCCGGAGACGCCAACCCGCACCATTCTGTCCCCTCGTCGAGCTATAAAAGGAGGCCACCCCAGCCTCCATTCCTCACACCATTCCACTCCCCACTCACCACTGAGCCTCCCACACCCCTTCTCGGAGCAAGGCGAGCACCACCGTGCCAGAATTGCACCGGAGTCCGCCGCTGCTGGAGGAGAAGGGCGCCGTCGATTGCGACCACCCCGAGCCCTGCCGTGACCGCGCTTCATCCCGTCGTCGTCTACCACGTCGATTGCCCCCGTCACCGAGCCTAGCAGGAGCCCAGGTGAGCCCCGCAAGACCCCCACCGCCACGTTAGGGTTTAGACCTCGCTGGAGCAGTTCGTCGTCAACGATGAACCGTAGCCATTGATCTGTCTTCTAATCGTAGGGCCTAGAATCAACGATACCGTTTCACGTAGAATGAGTCGCTGACCAGTGGACCCTCTCTGTCAGACACGCACTGTGCTGCATTGTGTAGTTGGGCCGGTCCGCTTAATTTCCTGCATTGGCCCAAAAATTCAAACAATTGATTTTCCTTTTTAAATTGAAATCCTATTCTGCCCACTTATTCAAAAATCAATTCAGAGAGTTCCACTTAACCAAATTGCATGATTCAAATTTTGCTAGAAAGGAAATTAAATTATCTATCCAAGCTCGTTGGATTTAAATCATTTGGAGTTAGAGACAATCTATAGCAAAAATAACAAGACAGAGACTTTTGCAACTTCAAACATTTTTCAAAAAACAACCATAATAGTTTTTGAGTTGTTTCCCACTCTCAAAAATCACATTTGATAATGTCTATCTGAATATGTAAAAATATTTAGGTTTGCATGCAGTGACATTGGACTGGTACCAAATGAATGCTATTAGGGCATTTCTAGTCACTTTAAATAATTTAAATTATATTCTTAAACTTTATAAAATGTGATCAACCCTTTAAATCACATTCCCATGTATTAGAATATGTGGTGATGACATGTGTCCACATGATCCCATATTCTATTTGGAGAATATTAAATCTTAATTAATTTCAATGAGTAGAACTTACTTTTCTCAGAAATAAAACTAGTTCTTTATTTCATGTGATGTTTGTGATGATAATAGATCATCAAGTGTGAACCTTACTTTGCTAAATAGAAGTAGTTAAGTATTATTTGGTGATTATGTATCCCGTATTCATTTATAGACGATAGTACCGACCAAGGATACGAAGAGGAGGAGTTCTACCCTGAAGAAGACGAAGAAAACTTCAATCACTGCACCAATCAAGGCAAGCTAGAATTATACAAGTTAACCATGCAAGACATCACTAAATGCAAGCTAACCTAAGAAAGATGCATTAGGCATGCTTTGGTTATATATTTGGATCTACCCATCCCAAGTTTTACTTGCAAGCTTTACTCTTTTACTTTATCCAAGTTCTTTACTTTAGTATAGATAGCATAAAGAGTATAAAACTAGGCCTATCTAGTTATATTTAGATGTTATTCTATGGCATGAGATTGAAGATTAGCACCCGTCATTAGTGAACACTCTTAACTTAGTGGCTAGTGCTAAGCATAAAACTTGATCACTTTAGATGGGAATACTTGGTAAAAATGATTATAAAAACCTTGGAATGATGCTTCATTCTATTAAAATGTTTTGACATGTGTTATGGACACAAAGTGATTTGATGATGAAAATATTGAGGCGTGAGCCGTACCCCTTTACAAAAACTGATGGTTGCGTTCGGATGCGATACCATTCTAAGTTTACCGTACAACCACAATACCTGAATTGGGTAGGGCTTAGCCGGAAGCTTATATGCCTTAGTATGGGTTCCCTCGCGGAAGAGGTTTGAGCTGAGGCTACCTCTTGATGATCTCCACCTATGCAGTGCCCATGATGATAGATGGCCATGGCTGGGAGGCCAAGCTCATAGGGGAGGTGTCTATAGTAGTGTGTGTAATTGAAAGGTTATGATTGATTATCCGCATACTAAGTATGATTGATTCAGGGTTATCCCTGACGGATGTATTGAATTTTGTGGTGAAAGTGTACCACCTCTGCAGAGTGTCAAACTATTCGAATATCCACGTCCGTGATCATGGACAGTTGAAGTGGCCATACTGTTCCGTCGTCAGATATTTTCAAAATGACTTATGAAATAAATGGTGACTTTGACTTGACCACAACCGGGTTATGAATATGAAAACTAGTTTCCCAACTTAAAGTGATTTTAAAATCTTTACTTAGCTTTCTTTACTTCTGAACTCAGTTTAGATAAATCTGGCTTTTCGCAAACAAACCTAGAGCTTAAGATTCCTCCTAGTACTTTACTTGTTAGTGATAGTTTGCGAGTACTTAAAGAGTACTTATGGCTTTGTCCCTAGCTATTCCTGTGGCCAGACTATGAGGAGGACTACCAGGAAGACCGACAGCAGGACGTCAACGACAACTAGGACTATCTCCCATCGTCAGCATTGCCTGTGACACTAAAGATGGAGCACACTGCTACGCTTTATTATTCCGCTGCTTGTTTGTATTAAGACCGGATCATGAGATCCTTTATTTGTGTAAGACCTTATTATGGTTTGTAATGGATGATATACTATGATATCCAATCTGTTATGTCTCGCAAAAATAGTAATCCTAGGAATACGATGTATGGTATAACAGGCATCTGGGATTAAAAATCCGGGTGTTGACATGTCGTGAGGCCGCGACAGCCTGCCGAGGCAGGCGCAGCAGCGAAGGGGGCAGGCGAACTGACGCGATGTAGATCCTCGATGCCGATGGTCGGCGTAGAGGCGCGGGTATGACGACGGCGATGGGCGACTCAATCCGATCTAAGATCGGTAAACCAAAAAAAGAAAACTGATCAAGAGATCGAAAAAAGAGACTTACAGGTTCACGGATCGACGGACGAACCCTGCGTACGGATCGCGCGGCCCCCGGCGGAGATCATGGAGATCGATCCTCCGGGGGCGACGCGGCAGAAGCGTGCGGCTAGGGTTTGGACCGATTAGGCTGATACCATGAAAGATTATGAGTTTGACGGAATATGATGGATATATTATTGAGCCTCATGGGTGAGTATATATAGTCGTACAGAGGATTATCTCGGAGTACGAGTCAAGTTAGACTAGAATCCTAACTATCCTAAATACCACAATAACCGTGTACGTATCATACTCTAACACATGTCTCTCTATATTTGATTGTTTAAAGGGTTAACCAATGTACATATATGCAATAAAATATATGGTACATGTCTAGCAACACATGGATGTTCTGAAAGTCCCAATATATGCATGATTCATCGAAATAAGAGGTCAAGTTCTGCATTCTGCTCATGACGAATAGTGGCTCTATGATGTTGGTGTACCCTGCACCCATGTTCGATGTATTCCAGCGGCAGTGAATATCACATCAGATGAATTCTAAACTCAAAATTCAAACACAGCTCTCATGGATGTTAGCCGCCCTGTGGTATCAAGCTTTGGACATCACCGGCATCCAGCGACATGGTCGGGCCGTCCCATAGTATCAAGCTTTGGACATCACCAGCGCCCGGCGACATGGTCCGGCCCCCTGTAAACATCCGACCTACATAATCAAGCTTTGGACATCTCCGGCGAGGTGGTCCAGTAGCGTGAACATTGCTCTGCCGATTGATCGCCGTGTAGCCAATACTATCCATATTTCACGTTTGATCTGTAATTTTCAAACTAAACTTTGGCTAATTGCACGATGCTTCTTTTCTGATCCACTCACCAACACATCTGTTATATGTCCTTTTCCCTTTGATACTTATCCATGTCGATGCATAAGCCATCAGCCTCATTCAGAATAGAAGCATATCACGGGCAGGCTCGCGAGTGCTTCTCGGCTGGGAGGTGAAGTTCCATTGGCAGCTGCACAAGCAAATTTTTTTTGCATGGAATTCACTCAAGAGGTCTTCTGAGCTGGAAGAGCAACAAAAAAACATGGAACCGCCAGTTTCTCATCAGTGGCTAACCTTAGAGCCTGGATCTTGTAGAGCCCTAGAAGAGGAACGGCTACGCTGCAGTCCTCCACCACCTGGGTCGTTGAGATCCAATGCTTGTTCGGCCATGGAGCTAGAGCGGAGGGCGACCGTGGGGAGCGCCGGGGATCTCGGGGCAGAGCCGGTCATCCATGGAGGCGGTGCTGATCGACTCTCTCTCATCATGTCATCCTTGTTCAGCAATTCGACAATGGACATGGCCGATAAAGAGCGCACGGCAGAGCATGCCCTTGACACCTACTCCCTCCATTTCAAAATATAAGATGGTTTATCTCTGTGAAAGGAGTGTATCTAGACCCTTTTTAGTGTCTAGGTTTATTCCAAACCTAGATAAACCTAGACACTAAGATGTCTAGATATACTTTATTCACAAAGCTAAAACATCTTATATTTACGAACGGAGGGAGTAGTACCTAATGCTCAACACCGTTTTGCCATGCCCGGCGCAGGCGACTTCCTCGGCCTCGAGCCCTGCATACACAGATCACCCTCATCGGGAGGACCTCCACAATGGTCTTCCAGCGCCGCCGTCCTGATGTATCAAGTTCTCGCTGATTTGATTTGATTTCGAGAGGACAGGCGGCCTGACCTGGTTCAGTTACCTGCATGTATGGGTGTGAGAGGAAGGAGGCAGGTGTGATGTCGCACGATCCGTTTCAATCTCCTCGCGTGTTGACGTATCCGATCAGGATAGAACAAAAGAAAGACGTGCAAGGTACCTAGCGATGGACGACGACGACGGACGAAAAACCGGAGCGACAAAAACCACCTTAAGAGTTTTTATATAGTAGAGATTGCTAATGTTGGTACTGGTTCGCGACTTGTAGCTATTGCATGCTGCCTTATGCATGAAATGCCCAACTGTCGGTGTACTCAGTATATGCTCATTCATTCAATTTTCCAGATTTCCAGGTCAGGCCATGCATCCTTACAAGAGATGTCTAGTCACCAACTAATAGACGGTAGTGAAAAAATGGCTGTTTCCTTGACTCTATGAAGCTTCCATGAGCCGCCACGAATAGTAAGGTTGTATTGATAGTGTATTGTGGGAACCGATCCAAGGCTTGTCTGCTAAGGCATGTTTCATTTTCTTTTCTTTGACCATCCAGCCCGACGATCCCCTCATACTTTCGATGAAAATGACAAGCATGGAGTCATGCTGCTAGGGGTCGGAGCGGTGGATCTTGCAGGTCGCCGGCGGGTGGCGTGGGGGCTGCCGGCTAGGCATGAATAAAGGTGGTGGTCCTCGGATCTCTTGTATCAAGACGAAGATCTACTTGATGCGTGTCTCTATGGATCTGTCCGAAGTGTCTAGTTCCGGAAGGCTCTGCCGGCGAACTCCCATGGGCGTATCATGCCTGGAGTTTGCTGGATCAGAAGGAATTCGGTCGTGCGCACCTGTGTTTTTTACTGGCCGTTTGGTTTCAGATGGAGCGTGACGAAGCTCTGCTACCTGTTACCATCATGTGTCATGTCTTCGACGATCCATGGTGAAGTTAGATATGGAGAATTTCATGAAGACAGGAACACAAGGGCTAGTTATGGTGGATTGAATCTTTGGGGTGTTGAGGATCTGGCTTGGTGATTTGTGACTCGTAGCAGCGTCTGTTAGAGGGGGCGGCAACACAGGAGATGTTCGCAGTCTTACCTTGCAGGGTGAAAACCCAAGGTCTGGCCTTCGTTGGTTGTGCCTGGCAATGGCCTTGCAGAAGGCATTGTTTTGCGAGCGAAGACTTCCTCCAGGGTGAAAACCTAGGATCTTTGATCGGGCGACGACAGTGCTTGAGCACTGTTTCCTTCTTGGAGGCGTCGGTTTTGGAGGGGTTGGACTCTAGTGTTGTTTTGGTGTTAGTGTCGCTGCTGCTAAGGATCTGATCGCTTTAGCGGGACTTTTCTTTTTTTGTAATTCTTCTTCTTCTTTTTTGGCTGTGTGTATCCGTAATGCCAATAAGGTAATACGTTGTTGCAGAGGCTGAGTGTAATTGGTATCTTATCTTACGATATTAATATATGCTCCTTTTCAAAAAAAATGTTCACACATTTTCTCTCGAATCAGGATTTCGTCCCGTTTTATAAATAAAGCACACATGTGAGACCGCTGCTGGACCAGACAACACAACACCTAAAGGAAGATACACCACATGATACAAGGAGCCGGGGAGAACCCAAGCCCAAAACTCGGTTTGGCCTATGTGTCAGACATACTACAGTAGCCAAGACCAACTGAATCTTTCCAAACAACCCTTCAGAAAAGGTCAAAAGGGAGAGAGCTAGCTGAAGTGAAGCTAAATCATTTGACAGCTAAACAACATAATCAATTCATAGATTTATTGGCGTGCCATCACTTTTCTGTCTATATAAATCCCCCCTTATTGACCACCAAGATTACCATGGTACCAGGTCATGTCGGCCAAGATTATCATGGTACTGATAGGGCAAGCGCGAGGATCTCAATTTCTCTTATCAAGTTTGAGACCTCTTCGAAATGGCGGTGGCGAGGATCTTTGCGTCGGAGAAGATGATGCCTCATTGACAGCTTATGTGAGTCATCGGTCACTTTGGCGGAGCCTTTCGGATTTTTTTTTCTCTTTGGCTGTGTGCATAATTGATGTCTCGGCATTATGTTGTTGTAGCGGCCGATTATAATATGTACCGTTTAATATTAATATATATTCTTTATCGAAAAAATAAATCCCCCTTACTACTTTCTTTTGTCTATGCATATGAACATTATAGAGATCTGCCTGAAGCAGCATGTACATGGCAATGGAGGATACTATCGTTGGTCAATTCCTCATGATGCTCATAGCTTGTGGTACAGCATGAGCCGTCGTCCGCTTCACCTCCGGAAATGATATAGACTGGCTTCCCATGTTTGAATTATAGAAGGCCGCCCTTCTCGATCTGCAGAAAGCCTGGCCCATAGCAGCTGAATTGTCTAGATGAATTGATTTTATGTTTTGTATGATTTTTTATGTTGCTACTATAACATGTGTAGTGTTGTAAGTTGATTTAAGTAATTTTTGTTGTTGTTTTAGGAAATATAGAGCCATGCCAAAAATGCAAGAGTGAGTGTGCCACTAGCTTGTCATCGGGTTACTATTTAGCGTCTATATGCATGAGGTGTTCGAAGATTGAGTGGTAACAAACTAATTGGTTTCATTCTACCTTTAAACAGTAGTTGGTAGTGCTTTTACCACTAGTTAACTCAATGTGTTCTTGTTTTGTTAATGGTGAACAGATTGTTCCGTCAATGCAAGATTAATGTTCAATAAATTAGTAGAAGAGAGTTTGCATTTTCTAGCACTTGGACCTGCATATGATATTCATGTGGTGAAAGAGAGGACTATGACCCCCAAGGGAGGTGATGGATGGAAAAAAATCGTTACAAGGAACCATTTTATCGGGGATATCTAATGATAGTTTTTTCCTTTGAAGGACTAGTGCCAAGGATTAGTGTTGTCTATTTCAGAGTTGGGAGGAAGACTCATACGCCTCTATAATCATCTCCTAAATAGGTATCCTACTGCCAGCCAATACCTTTGTTGGTATCGTTTCGTGACCCGTTCGACAAACACCAATCGTGCCAGGAACAACATGGTATGTTCTTTCAAGTTAGTTGTATATTTTCCAAGTGTTGTGTGCATGACTTATGCTAGTTGTCTAACATCATTACTCTTTTGGTAATCATCCACGCTTGCATCCAATAAATTAGCTAAGGACATGTTTTCATGCCTTAACATTCCTGATGAAGGCTTAGTCGGACTACGCATTTGAGACTTCGAAGTCAGCAACGTAGGATACAAAATGGACATGGATGGCTGCCTAATATTTAACAAAGAGGGATTAAGGAAGTTTCATAGGGTAAAAGTTGATCTACAAGTTCAACAAGATTTGCAAATAAATACTAGGACCATCACATGTGAGAAATTATGCATGTTGTTTGTCATTGACATTAGTTGGGTGGTGTGTGCTAGCTACTTGTTTCTAACGAGTTTTAAGGGGAATATATTAATATAAAAAGCATACAAATTACACCCGGTCTCTGCAACAACATAATACTGAGAGGTACTCTAAATATCAAGGATGCACACAACTAAAAGAACGAACGAAAGAAAAAAGCCCTGCCAACGCGATCAAAGACTCACAACAGCATGAAAATCTCCACCGCAAAGTACGAGTTGCCCAGCTCACGGTGGCCATGCACACAACTCTCATGTGGGCATCGCCACACAAATAGAACATGTGCGCACACGAACAGTGGAACGTCAACTTCTCATCATCCTCTGCGAATTGTCCCTGTAACAACCACCACAACCACTAGTACGTCTCAACTCAACATGAGCATGTGAGATGGTACCCTTGGAGCCTAGCCAATCCTCTTCATACATTGTCTCCTTGATCCTCAACGCCTTGGAAATCCTGGAGGTGGAGGTTCCATGTTTCGACGTACCCAAGATACAAACATTATGCGGTGAAGGTCGCCAACGAACCTGGGAATGCAATCATCTATGGCATCAGCGTCGACCTAAAACGACATTGGAGGTGCAGTGTCGTGATGAAAATTGAAGGTGGGAGCCATCCATGATATCTTGACCGTAGAAAGTGGTGGCGCCAAGCCATGGAAGGCTAGCTGGGATGCCATAGCCAACCTCACATCGGGATCTGGTAAGATTAAGATCCCACACAGGGCTGATCCCACAGGGCTGATCCCACGAGAGTAGCCAAACCGTGTGACCTTGGAGAATACGTATAATCAACACTGACCAGGTCCAAAACATCGGTCAGAGACCGACCATCCACCGCCATAGTCGATCGAGTCGTCGTCGGACATGCTGTTGGCAAGAACCACACGCCGCTACTAGGAAAACAGCTATAGGTAATTTACATACGCGTAACGCACATGCTGGGTAGTTCCTCACGGGTAAATAACCGTGACAGACCTGTCAGTAGTGCCCCACGGTAGCAACTTACCCATGGCGCACCATGAAAAATGATACGCCACATGTAAGTTTTGGCCCAGCTGGCAGAGGAGCCCCTTACCCGTGGCGCATCCAATTCTGGTGCGGCACGGTTATGTTTGCTACCCGTGGGGCACCGCTAAAAGATGCCCCACTAGTATACTTTACTCGTGACGTATGGTGTATAGTGTGCCAACACTATGTGGCCACCTACCACACCACGTGCACACCAACTCGTACCGCATAGCACGCACGCGATGCACACCGACACCGCACGACACGGTCCACTCGAGCCTTATCTCCTCGAGCGAGCGGCACACCTTCCTTTACCTGATCCGCACGCCACCTACATCCGCTCCGCCTTATCCCCTCTGCCTCTCATCTCGCTCCTCCATCCTCCCACGTCTCTGGCATGCCTTCCTCCACTCGATCTCAAGCGAGCGGAGCTCGATCCCGTAGCCCTCGCCTTCCTCCACTTGAACCCCGCCACCACGAGCTCGCCCTGCCTCTCGACCGGCCCTCCTACCTCCGCGAGCCGCCGCCTGGCCGCTTGCGTCCTTCCTCGACCTCTCCCCTACAAAGAATCATGCACGCGCCCTCACCCTACTCTGGCACGCCGTAGACCTCACCCCTCCACCATGTTGCGGCCGCGCGTTGCCCGACCTCCTTTGCACTGGCTGCGTCCCGTTCCGAGCTCAGCCGCGCTGCTCCGGCTGCGCGTGCACGTCCTCCCCTCACGCCCCACCGGCCTCTACTGCGCCCTCCGTTCCCCGCTGGCGGCGCCTACGCCTGCTTCGACCCCGCGGCTCCGGCCTCCGGCGCACCTCTAGCCATGTCTTTCCTGACGACCACGAAGCCATGGACCACGAGACGCTGCTCATCCTTGATTGCTATTTTTTCTTGTTAGGGTGTTTATGTAAATTTTGCATTGTAATAATATTTAACAGCTCTGTAATAAGTAATTAATTAGGGATGTAATGGACGTGCGTGGCCATGTGTGGCCGTGCAACCTTTTTTTGTGCCTCAGGGTGCTTAGTGGTGGCACACAACATCATGCGCCACACGTATCGGCGCATTACAGGTGGCGCATCATAGTGTGCCCCACGACTGTAAAATACTAGTGACGTCCCCTTTTGTGACGCACGGGATGTCCGCCACGAATAGCCAAATTAGGTGCGTCACGCGTAAGCTATTTTCCAGTAGTGCGCCACCACGGGAGATGGTCACCGCCATCCCGGAGAGTCCCCGCTGCCGATGGTTCTACCAAGCCTAAGACAAGCAGCGGTCCGACAACAGCGGACATGGGGAGGGGGTGTGGGGAGCGGCCAGCGGCGAGAGGATTGGAGATCCCCCGAGTACCCTCTGTGAGGGATGCATGGGCAGTTTGTTGTTGGTTGACAAAATAGGTTCTGTTTTGTTTTGTTCAACCAAATTCTCAAAAATGTTATGTTCTCAAGGTGGTGACCAATATATTAGTTTGTTGACGGTGTTAATATTCTAGTTTGGCCAAGATTTTTGTATTTCATTTTGATGTTGATTTTGATTATAGCGTGAGATTATTTTGTACTATCGAAATTATGTTTGTTGCGTGAAATAATATGTACATGCAACTAGTGTGCCAAATACTAGTGGCGAGCTGAGGGCACAACACCGGTATGGCACATACTTGTGGCGTGTCGGAGACACAACCACCGGCATGAAATACCAGTGGCGTAAAACTAGTGGTGTTCCACATATACACCACTAAAAGGTGTTTTGCCACACCACTTCTAACCTATTCTATACTCGTAATATAAGTCAACACATGCATTGCACGTGCCTAATTATTAGTTATAGGAAATTAATCAATCGCTTTCTTTCATTGAAGTTCCAAAAGAAGGATGCAACATGCCCCTGAATTGTTGCTTAAACACTCAATTGATATCTATCCACATGACGTTAAAGCTAAAAATGAATATTGGAGATTGGAATTCTCCATTGCTAGCTGTGATCAAAGTAGTGCTCATCATTTTGAGACCTTAGACCATCTCGAACAGCTCCTACATTTTGCGGCAATAATTTTACACTTCTGCGGCACCAAATTAGCGGCCAATTTTTACCAGCTGCAGCAAAATGCAGCAGCGGCTTCTCTAGTAGTAGCTGTCGCAAAATGCAGCACGGCTGCAGCGCCACCACCCCTCATTTCAGAAAAAAAATGAAAGAAAATTCTAATATTTGATAACAACTCATCATGAATGGCTGCATAGAATAAAAATGGCATAGTTTCAAGCACAAGAACAACTAAACAACGAAAGTTCATAGTTCAAAGGGCAATGCAAAATTGACGAAAATAACATGAACGCTCCACATTGGCATTGTCGGTGTTGCTTGGATCAAACTCCACATTGGAATCTCCTACAATGTTGGAGTTGCTTGGATCAACTTGAACTTTGGCACCACCAACAATGCTAGCTCTGTGGCTCCACCACCAATGCACTACTAGGAAAAACGTTATCAGTGACGCACCAAAATCACTTTCTGTGGCGCATCTAGTAGTTGCCACTAAATTGTCGCCACTAAAATTATATTTCTGTGGCGCATATAGCGCATATGCATATGCGTCACAGAATTCATATAGCTATATGCGCCACAGAATTCTATGGTACATTCTGTGGCACATATAGCCATATGCTCCACAGAATCCTTTTTTCAGAATTTAGAAATTTTCAGAATCTGGTACAAATACAGGTATATTACAGGAAATACACAAAAATTAACAGAAATTCACAGAAAAGCCGCACACAGCAGTACAAATGTTCCAGTTCACATATAATACATCAACAAGCACGAATGTTCACAAGTGTTCATCAATCACATCACTTAGAACTGAATAAGTGGAGAGTATATTTCACAAGTGTTCATCTCACTCACATAACTTACAACTGCGCGATGTTGTCACTGCCTATACCTTAGGACAGAATGTAGTACACCGTAACCGCGATGCCGGTGAGGAGGAGCGGCACCAAGATCTTCGTCCGGTTCTTCTTCCACACGTGTCTCCTCCACTTGGCCACCGCCTCCTCTCTAGTCGCGTATTCCTTGTAGCTGTTGCCGCTGAACTTGTCCACTTGTTGGTGGCAGTCCACCCACTCCTCGTAGACACCTGGAACCCGACCCTTGTACACAACGTACGTCAGCATCTCTATTGACTAGGCATATTAGTACATCATGCAAATATATATGTTGACAAATATTAGAGCAAGGCATTCATAAACTTAAAACAATGCGTCGATGACAATGAAACAAACACGACAACATGTCCGACACAATAACAACGACGGTTTCAAGCTAGGCAAGTTAAGTTTTTCGACACACACACTACATGTCCACCGATACACACGCTCTCTCGGTCAAGTAGCCTTCTCCTCGCAGGGCGCCAGGAACGGCTTGTACATGTCTTTCATCGTCCACGTCCTGAAGTCACCCTGCGCCTTGAGGCGGGCTTCGATCTCCCTCTTGGTGAACGACCTGGGCTGGTGTAAGAGCCCACCATGTGTGTTGACCTGTTCCATGATGATATGTGATAGCTTCACCTGCGTATCATGGAAGTCTTCCCTGAGATCGGGGTCACTGATCCCATGCAACTTTTGGGCCCATCCTTGGAGAGAAGATGGCAGCGTTAGCATCTCGCAATCCCGGACAAACCCTTTGAGGTGATAGCAAACGTAGAAGGCCTCCTTCACACTATCAGACGGCTGCTTGACGCAGGGGAACTCGAACACATGCTTGAACTTGTGTCGGCCATCGTCCCTGTAAGCCTCCCCCTTATAGTTGAAGGGGCCTCCCTGATTGGCATAGCCCTTGATAGCATCATCCAGAATGCTCCTTACTCTGGCGTAGTTCTTCCTCCTCGCACTCCCCGAGTCGAAGTAGGTGGCAAGTGAATACCTCGTGGAGAGGACAATGAGCGTGCAGTACTTGTCTCTGCGCAACACACAATGTGGAACGGGATGTTGGAAAAGAGCAATGGAAAGAAATACTTATGTGTTACAATGGCGGTAGGAGGATGTGTACACTTACTCGGGAAAGAAAGGCACAAGGATGTTGTCCTTCCTCTTGTTGTCCATCAATAGCTTCTGAAGGTAGGACTTTGCCCCGGGCCCGGGTCCTTGTTCCTTCTTCCAGCTGGCTATCCCGCATGTAGTAGGATCCGCTATCGCGACGAATGGGGTGTCCTCTCTCTTGACCTTCATCGCCAGATTGAGCGCGAATAGGCGGACCAAGTTATAGTCCAGCCGTCTCGAGTGGAACAACTTGAATATGTCCTCGTAGGCAATGAAGAACACATCCGCGGGGGCATCGGTGATGAAGCCCACGTCCTCCGGCACCTTGGAGGTGAACACCGGGTAACTCGGGTCCTTGTCCTTGAGAAGGAGGCCCTCCAGTGTCAGGACACCTTCATGCAAACTCATCATAGCTCCTGAAGCCAGGCGGCGCAGTTCCGGAGGCAGTATGGGCTGACCAGCTTCGTGCACTCTGGTCAAGCCATCCTCGCGGGGTGGTACAACATCGTCCCGGTAACGGATCAGAGCGGGCTGGCTCGCAGCCTTGTCCTTGTTCCTGTTCGGCCTCTTCCTCACCCTCTTCCTCTTTGCATCAGCAGCCTCTGAAGGGTTTCGCAGCATAGTAAATCAAAATTTTCTACGGAAGCGAACAGAGGGAAAGCCAAGATCTAATCTAGGAGATGCAAACAACGAGAGAGATTGGATTAGATCTTCATACCCTTGAAGATTCGCACAGCGGAACGTTCGTCGGAACGTGGGTGATGTAGTCGTACTCGCTTCTCCTCCTCGCGATCCGATCCGATCTAGCACCACAAGTGGCGATGCCTCCGTGAGATGCACACGTGCGGCACCTCGACGTCTCCTCCTTCCTTGGACCAGCAAGTATGGTGGAGAGACGGATTGGATCTACAACACGACGGCGTGGTGTATTTGGTGGAGAATTTCTGCAGCAGGGCTTCGCCTGCAAACAGTCGGGAGGGAGAGAGGAAGGCAGCAGGGCTACTAGGGCTTGGAGGGAGATGTGTGTTCAGGGGAGGGGCGCACCAGCCCTCTATATATAGAGGGGGAGGGGGCGGCCAGCCCTAGCCCCTCCTCGAAGCCTATCTCTAGTTTAAACAATTTAAACTCTCCCCTTATCTAGAAATTCTATCCCGAGATTTAAACGAGTTAAATCTCTCTAGAATCGGCTGGGCTCTATGGGGCCTTGTGCCCCTGGCCCAATGCGGACAGGACACTCCCTCATAGGCCCATGCCTCCTCCCGGAAGGTGGGACCACGTTGGCCCCCTTCCGGAAGGTTCTAGAAGCTTCCGGTACAATACCGATTAATCCGAAACAATTCCGAACTCCAAAAACTGCACTGCCTTATATGAATCTTATTCTCCGAACCATTCCGGAACCTCTCGTGATGTCCCGGATCCCATCCGAGACTCCGAACAAAAATTCATAAACCAATTATCCAATCTATCCTAGCGTCGAGACACGTTAAGTGTGTGACCCTGCGGGTTTGAGAATATGCAGACATGATCTTCTATCAATAATCAACAGCGGGGTCTGGGCACCCATATTGACTCCCACACATTCATCGATGATCATATCGGATGAACCACGATGCCAGGATTCAATCAATCCCATATATATATTCCCTTCGTCTCGCGATATTTTACTTGCCCGAGATTCGATCATCGGTATCGTCATACCTAGTTCAATCTCGTTCACAGCAAGTACTTTACTCGTTCCGTAATCCGATATCACTTTGTGATTAACTCCTTAACCACATGCTTGCAAGCGGTATTGATATCGATTACCGAGTGGGCCCGAAGTATATCTCTCCGACTTGGGAGGGACAAATCCCATCTCGATACATACAACCCAACAGATACTTTCCGATTACCTGAGAGACACCTTTATGATCACCCTCTCATAGGATGATGTTTGATGACCTCAAAGCTTTCTTCCGATACCAGGGAGTTGTATTATCTCATGGTCTAAGGAATACAATATTTGACATAAGAAAAACTTCGCAAAGACGAACACGATGACACGATCTAATTGCTTCGCTTAGTTTGGGTCTATCCACCATATCATTCTCCAATGATATGATCTCATTATCAATTGACAACTCATGTCTATGGTTAGGAAACCTTAACCATCATTGATCAATGAGCTAGTCCATAGAGGCGTACTAGGGACACGGTGTTGTTCACAAACCACACAAGTATTAAAGTTTCTGCTTAATACAATTCTAGCATGGAATATAAACTTTATCATGAACAAGAATTATAATAATAACATCTTTATTATTGCCTCTAGGGCATAATTCCAACAGTATCCCACTTGCACTAGGGTCAATAATCTAGTTTACATCTGGCAACAATCTCACACCCATGGCACTGAGGTGCTGATCATGTTTTACACGTGGAAGAGGTTTAGTCAATGGATCTGCGACATTCAGATCTGTATGTACTTTGCTAATCTTCAGATCTCCATCTGCTATATAATCTCGGATTATATGAAACTTGCAGTTGATATGCTTGGTCTTTGGATGATATCTTGGTTCCTTAGCGAGTGCTATGGCGCCAGTGTTGTCACACAATATCTCCAGTGGGTCCAATGCACTTGGAACCACGCCAAGCTCAGTGATGAAGTTCCTGATCCAAACTCCTTCACTTGATGCTTCTGCAGCAGCCATGTATTCCGCTTCTACTGTAGATCCCGCGATCACGCTTTGCTTGCAGCTTCTCCAGCTCACAGCTCCTCCATTCAAAATATACACGTATCCTGTCTGAGATTTACAATCATCCTTGTCGGTGTCGAAACTAGCATCGACGTAACCTTTTACGACGAGCTGTTCATCACCCCCATAGACTAAGAACATTTCTTTAGTCCTATTTAGGTACCTTAGGATGTTCTTCACGGCTGTCCAGTGTTCCACTCCTGGATCACTTTGATATCTGCTCGTCAAACTAAGAGCATTGGACACATCCGGTCTAGTACACAACATGGCATACATGATGGAACCTATGGCCGAGGCATAAGGCACTTTGCTCATAGCTTCCCTATCATTTACCGTAGCTGGACACTGAGCCTTGCTCAATATCTTACCTGACAACATAGGCACTGAACCTTTCAATGCCTTATCCATTCTGAACCTTTTCAGAACTTTGTCTAGGTATGTACTCTGGCTTAAAGCTATCAGGCGTCTTTGTCTATCTCTATAGATTTTGATGCCCAATATATAAGCAGCTTCACCTAGGTCTTTCATTGAAAAACACTTGTTCAAATAACTCTTCACATCGTTAAGCATGTTGATGTCATTTCCAATAATCAATATGTCATCCACATATAGTACCAGAAATGTCACCGAGCTCCCACTCACTTTCTTGTAGATGCAAGCTTCGTAGAAATTTGGAACAAATCCAAATCTCTTGATCACTTGATCAAAACGAAGGTTCCAACTCCGAGATGCTTGCTTCAGTCCATAAATGGAACGCTGAAGTTTGCATACTTTATCAGCATCCTTAGGATCGACAAAACCTTCGGGTTGCATCATATACAACTCTTCATCAATGTTGCCATTGAGGAAAGCAGTCTTGACATCCATTTGCCATATTTCATAATCATGAAACGCAGCAATTGCTAATAAAATCCGAATGGACTTAAACATCGCTACGGGAGAGAAAGTCTCATCGTAGTCAACACCTTGAACTTGTCGAAAACCTTTCGCAACAAGCCGTGCTTTATAGACGGTAACATTACCATTTGCGTCCGTTTTCTTCTTGAAGATCCATTTGCACTCAACGGCCTTTCGGTCGCTAGGAGGGTCCACCAAAGTCCATACTTGGTTTTCGCTCATGGATCCCAATTCGGATTTCATGGCTTCTAGCCATTTCTCAGAGTCTAGGCTCATCATCGCTTCCTCATAGTTCGTAGGTTCACTGTCTTCTACTAACAAGACAGTCAAGACAGGGTTGCCGTACCACTCAGGAGGGGCACGCGACCTTGTGGACCTACGACGTTCAGTAGCAGCATCGTCTGAAGCTTCATGATCCTTGTCATTAGCTTCCTCTATTGTTGGTGCAGGCGGCACTGGAACAATTTCAGGTGCTGCGCTACTCTCCAATTCAAGAGAAGTTTCAATAACCTCGTCTAGCTCTACTTTCCTCCCACTCACTTCTTTCGAGAGAAACTCCTTCTCAAGAAAGGAACCGTTCTTTGCGACAAACACTTTGCCTTCGGTTCTGTGATAGAAGGTATACCCAATAGTTTCATTAGGGTATCCTATGAAGACGCATTTCTCCGCTTTGGGTTCGAGCTTGTCCGGCATCAACTTCTTGACGTAAGCTTCGCATCCCCAAACTTTAAGAAACGACAACTTAGGTTTAGCACCAAACCATAGTTCATACGGTGTCGTCTCAACGGATTTAGATGGAGCCCTATTTAAAGTGAATGCAGCGGTTTCTAATGCATAACCCCAAAATGATAACGGCAAATCAGTAAGAGACATCATCGATCGGACCATATCTAATAGGGTTCGATTCCGGCGTTCAGACAAACCATTGCGCTGTGGTGTTCCGGGTGGCGTGAGTTGTGAAACGATTCCACTTGCTTTGAGATGCGTGAGAAAATCATAACTCAAATATTCGCCCCCACGATAGGATCGTAGAAACTTAATCTTTCTGTTACGATGGTTCTCCACTTCATTCTGAAATTCTCTGAACTTTTCAAACGTTTCAGATTTATGTTTCATTAAATAGATATACCCATATCTACTTAAGTCATCGGTAAAAGTGAGAAAATAGCGATATCCACCGCGCGTCGAAACACTCATCGGTCCGCATACATCGGTATGTATGATTTCCAACAAGTCCGTTGCTCGCTCCATCATACCGGAGAACGGGGTTTTGATCATCTTGCCCATGAGGCATGGTTCGCATGTGTCAAATGATTCAAAATCAAGAGACTCCAAAAGTCCATCAGAATGGAGTTTCTTCATGCGCTTTACACCAATATGACCTAGACGACAGTGCCACAAATAAGTAGTATTATCACTATCTACTTTGCATCTCTTAGCCTCAATGTTATGGATGTGTGTTTCATCCCTTTCGAGATTTAGAAGAAATAAACCACTCACAAGAGGTGCATGACCATAAAAGATGTTACTCATATAAATAGAACAACCATTATTCTCCGATTTAAATGAATAACCGTCTTGCAATAAACACGATCCAGAAATAATGTTCATGCTCAACGCAGGCACATAATAACATTTATTAAGGTTTAAAACTAATCCCGAAGGTAAAACTAAGGAGAGCGTGCCGACGGCCATCACATCAACTCTTGATCCGTTGCCAACGCGCATCGTCACCTCATCCCTCGCAAGCCGCCGTCTATTCCGCAGCTCCTGTTTCGAGTTACAAATATTAGCAACTGAACCGGTATCAAATACCCAGGCACTACAACGAGGGCTAGTAAGGAAAACATCAATAACATGTATATCAAATATACCTTTGATGGTGCCAGCCTTCTTGTCCGCTAAGTACTTCGGATAGTTGCGCTTCCAGTGACCCTTGTCCTTGCAATAGAAGCACTCAGTTTCCGGCTTCGGACCAGACCTGAGCTTCTTCTCAGCAGGGGCATTGCGCTTGCCGCCGCCCTTCTTGAAGGGCTTCTTTGCACCTTTACCTTTCTTAAAGGAGGGCTTGTTGACCATCAACACATGATTATCCTTCTTGATGTCCACCTCCGCAGCCTTCAGCTTTGCGAAGAGCTCGGTGATCGTATCAGTGGAACCAATCTGATTATGAGTCACTACAAAACTTTTGTAGCTGGGAGGGAGTGATTGTAGAACCCTGTCAATCTTGAGCTCCTCTGGAATCTTGCAGTCCAGTTGCTCAAGGCGTTGAGTGTAGCCCGACATCTTAATGGCGTGCTCACTAACGGAACTCCCTTCCTCCATCTTGCAGTTAAAGAACTTCTCGAAGATCTCATATCTCTCAGAACGGGCCTGAGTCTGAAACATGGTTTTCAACTCTTCGAGAATCTCAAAGGGCACGGGATAGTTTTCAAAACTATTTTGAAGTTCCGGTTCCATAGCAAACAACATGGTGCTCTTAATCACACCATAATCATCTTTGCGCGACTGATAGACAGCTTTCTCATCAGCCGGCGCAGTTGCAGCAGGGGCGTCACCTAACGCTTTCTCAAGGACATAGTCCTTTTGACCGCCAGAGAGAATGATTCTCAAATTGCGGAACCAATTGGTGAAGTTAGACCCATTGTTCTTAAGCTTTTCTTTCTCAGCAAAAACGTTGAAGTTGAAGTTGGACTTAGCCATGTGATCTACAATATTTGCAAGTACAAATTAGACTATGTTCATGATAACTATTTCAACTTTTAATCAAATTACTAGATGAACTCCCACTAAATTCAACATCCCTCAGGTTGTTTAGTGAACACGATCCAAATTCACCACACCTAATCCGATCTTCACGAGAAGAGATGTGGTTTCAATGGTGGACAACGAAGTGTCGATCATATCATTCATATGACTCATGCTTAACCTTTCGGTTCTTGTGTTCCGAGGCCATGTCTGTACATGCTAGGCTCGTCAAGCTAGACCCAAGTATTTCCGCGTGTGCAAAACTGGCTTGCACCCGTTGTATGTGAGCGTAGAGTCTATAGCACCCGATCATCACGTGATGCTTGGACACGACGAACTTTCACAACGGTGCATACTTGGGGAGAACACAGTTTTTATCTTGATCTTTAAGTGAGGAATCATCTTATAATGCTACCGTCGCGATCTGAGCATAATAAGATACATAAAAGGATAAACATCACATGCATATAACTTTATGTGACATGGTATAGCCAATCTTCGCGCAATGATCTCCATCTTGTGCGTTCCGGCATGATCTCCATCACTTCACCATGATTGCCTCCACCACGAATAGCAACTACAACTATTGCTAACTACTTAGCGATAAAGTAAAGCTATTACATGGCGTATAAGAAGTTGACTCGCAGGTCATACACAATTATAAAGACAACCATATGGCTCCTGCCGGTTGTGTACTCATCGACATGCAAGTCGTGAAACATTACAAAACATGATCATCGCATACATTATACACATCACATCTTGGGCCATACCATATCACAGAAAACACTCCCTGCAAAAACAAGTTAGACGCCTCTACTTTGTTGTTGCATGTTTTACGTGGCTTATGGGAGTAGATGCTAAGAACGATTCTTACCTACGGAAAGCCACAACGGTGATATTATGGTTGCCAAACTCCGGTGTTAATCCCATGACAACTATAGTGAGAGAAACTGACATCCACCAGCCGCATGTGTGGAACAAGCCACACGTCAAGTGCGGAGCCGGTCTCGCGAGCGACGTCGCGTAAGGTTGGCCTGGACCGCTTCAATCTCACTATCCCGCGTCATAAGAAGAACACAAACAAGAGGCTTGCAACAGAAAACATCAACGCCCGCAACAACCATGTTGCGTTCTACTCGTAAAACACATCTACGCATAGATCTAGCTCTGATACCACTGAAGGGTTTCGCAGCATAGTAAATCAAAATTTTCTACGGAAGCGAACAGAGGGAAAGCCAAGATCTAATCTAGGATATGCAAACAACAAGAGAGATTGGATTAGATCTTCATACCCTTGAAGATTCGCACAGCGGAACGTTCGTCGGAACGTGGGTGATGTAGTCGTACTCGCTTCTCCTCCTCGCGATCCGATCCGATCTAGCACCACAAGTGGCGATGCCTCCGTGAGATGCACACGTGCGGCACCTCGACGTCTCCTCCTTCCTTGGACCAGCAAGTATGGTGGAGAGACGGATTGGATCTACAACACGATGGCGTGGTGTATTTGGTGGAGAATTTCTGCAGCAGGGCTTCGCCTGCAAACAGTCGGGAGGGAGAGAGGAAGGCAGCAGGGCTACTAGGGCTTGGAGGGAGATGTGTGTTCAGGGGAGGGGGCGCACCAGCCCTCTATATATAGAGGGGGAGGGGGCGGCCAGCCCTAGCCCCTCCTCGAAGCCTATCTCTAGTTTAAACAATTTAAACTCTCCCCTTATCTAGAAATTCTATCCCGAGATTTAAACGAGTTAAATCTCTCTAGAATCGGCTGGGCCCTATGGGGCCTTGTGCCCCTGGCCCAATGCGGCCAGGACACTCCCTCATAGGCCCATGCCCCCTCCCGGAAGGTGGGACCACGTTGGCCCCCTTCCGGAAGGTTCTAGAAGCTTCCGGTACAATACCGATTAATCCGGAACAATTCCGAACTCCAAAAACTGCACTGCCTTATATGAATCTTATTCTCCGAACCATTCCGGAACCTCTCGTGATGTCCCGGAGCCCATCCGAGACTCCAAACAAAAATTCATAAACCAATTATCCAATCTATCCTAGCGTCGAGACACGTTAAGTGTGTGACCCTGCGGGTTCGAGAATATGCAGACATGATCTTCTATCAATAATCAACAGCGGGGTCTGGGCACCCATATTGACTCCCACACATTCATCGATGATCATATCGGATGAACCACGATGCCAGGATTCAATCAATCCCATATATATATTCCCTTCGTCTCGCGATATTTTACTTGCCCGAGATTCGATCGTCGGTATCGTCATACCTAGTTCAATCTCGTTCACAGCAAGTACTTTACTCGTTCCGTAATCCGATATCACTTTGTGATTAACTCCTTAACCACATGCTTGCAAGCGGTGTTGATATCGATTACCGAGTGGGCCCGAAGTATATCTCTCCGACTTGGGAGGAACAAATCCCATCTCGATACATACAACCCAACAGATACTTTCCGATTACCTGAGAGACACCTTTATGATCACCCTCTCATAGGATGACGTTTGATGACCTCAAAGCTTTCTTCCGATACCAGGGAGTTGTATTATCTCATGGTCTAAGGAATACAATATTTGACATAAGAAAACTTCGCAAAGACGAACACGATGACACGATCTAATTGCTTCGCTTAGTTTGGGTCTATCCACCATATCATTCTCCAATGATATGATCTCATTATCAATTGACAACTCATGTCTATGGTTAGGAAACCTTAACCATCATTGATCAATGAGCTAGTCCATAGAGGCGTACTAGGGACACGGTGTTGTTCACAAACCACACAAGTATTAAAGTTTCCGCTTAATACAATTCTAGCATGGAATATAAACTTTATCATGAACAAGAATTATAATAATAACATCTTTATTATTGCCTCTAGGGCATAATTCCAACAGCCTCCACTGGCGATGCTAACCCGTCACCGGCCGTTCTGCGGAGTGTGTCGGGGCTGAAAATGATTCCGGCCGATGGAGGTTGTGTCTCGGCGGCCGGAGGCATCTCCTGAGAAAACCCACGGAAGACCAGGCGCTTCTTGGGATGGCTAGCTTGATCGCGGAATGATGGTTCTTCAACGAGAGGAGGCATGGACGGTCCTTTGCTGGCGCCGGTGTTGACGAAGGCATTGACGTTGACCGGTGCATCATCATCATCATCCACCTCGATGTTGGCATCGAAGGCCGCCATGTCCATGTCATCCTGGGGTGGTGGCGATGGCTGTTGCGGTGCCATGGCCTTGCCTTTAGGCGGGGGCGATGGCGGTCGAGGAGCAACCACGCCCTTCGCTACTTGTGGCGCTGGTGCAGACGCTCCCAAGAGTCTCTGGTGATGGCTTGTGGTGGCGACGACGACGACGACCGGTGCAACATGAGGCTTCGTCCTTGGCAGCCGGACGACCGAGGTGGCACCGGTGGAGCGAGACCCAATACAAATCTGGGTCTTTGGCCAAATCATGGGATAGCCATGGCAACCTTCCAGGGTCAGGTGCTCGTCGGCTCCCGGAGGTTGCATGGGAGGGTCCATGTCTTCGCACCCCCCCAACACCCGACCCAACTCGACACGCATCACAGCATCGTCCATGGGCTTGCAGTGCATCGTGCGGTTCACCGGTTGTATTAGCTTGCCCGTGGCAACATCCTTCAACTCGCCGCCGGGCACCTTGTCCAAGAGCACACATGGAGTCTCCTGAGGCATACATATATGCATCATGAGATGGCAGCCAATCAAAGGCATTAAGTAGAGCATGCTGACTAACTACTTATTTTTACCTTGGTGAGGGCGCCGAGCTCGGCTAATGTCGAGACACGGGCGGCCGGTGGCTGATCCTTCTTCTTCTCCGTCTCGGGTGCATTAGGAAGCACCGCCGCCGCCGGCTGATGTGCCTTGGTAGTCTTGGCAGGAGGAGGCAGCTCCGGCGCATCCAACTCCATCGGCTGCACCGCGGGGATGGAGGGCGGCGGGGTAACCATGTCTGGCGACACTTGGTGGCTCGAGGTGCTGCCGCCGGTGCTGGGCACTTGTATCAGCCCCACCTGACCATCCGCATTCCATTTTGCTATCCCCTCCTGCACTATCGCGGATCTTCTGCTGCACTATCGCGTTCACCTCATCCTGGTCCACCTTACTGGCCTCTAGATGCGCGATCTTCCGCTTCAACTCTTCCTTCTCGGCTTGATCCTGAGCCGCCGACTGGGTCCGCCTCTCCTTTCTATTCTTGGCTTCCTCGCTGTAGTACTCGCGGAACTTTGTGCTCGTACCAAAGCCAGAGATACAGCCAAATGACGTGGGCGGCTCAGACTGTGGCCTCCCCTTGAAGGCGTTGGTCGCCCTGTTGAAAATCGTGTCCCACGGCTCCGTCGAGCCCTGGGACGACTATTCCAGTGCCTCGCGTGTAGCCTTGATTTCAGCGTCCTGCAGATAAGGAAAGGTGAACCCATTTAGGAACTTGCCTTCATTATTCAAAATGAAAGCAAATGGACCGCAGGTAAATTCCTTACCAGCTTATTCTCAAACTTCCTCACATCGTCATCATCGGTGACGAATTCCCTGGAATCCTTGTGCAGATAGTAGCGGGCCCAGACAAAGTTCTAGGTCTGCTCGTCCGTGATTTTTAAAAACGGGTTTTCTTTCCCGAGACGCTCAACCTCGGCGTCCTCCCTTTCCCATATGGCCTTCTTTCTTCTGTAACCACCGCTTCCACATCGGTGGTTACCTATGTTCTGTTCCCGCATTTACCAACCCCACTCCGTCCATGCCTTTGCTTCGCCAGTCTCCCTCTCGAGCTCCTCCTCGCTTAGAGTGAAGGATGCAGCTTTAAGCACCACCTCATTCTTCTTAGCCCTTTTGCAGCGACCCTGGGTCCCTTCCGTCTGTTCATCGTCATCGTCGGCATCGTCACTATCGGGGTACTGAAGTTCCTTCTTAATGCCAAGCAATTTTAGGTCGCTTCTTGCTTTTGGCCCATCCTTGGTCCTATCCTGCATGTTCATCAGAGTGTCGAGCAGGCTCTTGGTAACGTTCTTCGTGATGTGCATCATATCGAGGCTATGGGGCGTGTGGAGGACCTTCCAGTAAGGAAGGTCCCAGAAAATGGACCTCGCCTTCCATACTCCATGCAGCGGTGATGGTTGTTCCCTCGGCCGCTTCTTTCCTGGCGCAGGGCACTCTTCCCAATTGTCCAGAAGCTCCTTGATTTCTTCGCCGCTTAACGGTCGACGTGGGGCATTATCGATCTCGTCTTTGCCATTGAATAGGTCTCTGCGTTTTCTCCACGGGTGATCCTTGCGGAGCCACATTTGAGTCCTTTGGAACACGGTTTTCGCAGATGCGGAGTCTTATCCATGCACCCGACACATGCACAGAATCCGTGGTTCACCTGACATGCTACATATCCGTAACCAGGATAGTCCTGCACCGTCGTGAACAACACAGCTCTCAGGTCGAAATAATCTCCAGTGTAGGCATCCCACGTACGTGCCGGCGTCTCCCACAGCGTCGCTAACTCCTCTTTCAGGAGCCCGAGATACAGATGCATGTCGACACCCGGTTGTTTTGGCCCCTGGATAAGGATACTCGTGTGTACGTACCGCTGCTTCGTGCACACCAGGGGGGAGGTTGTACGGCCATACAAACACGGGCCAGGTGCTGTGCGTGCTATTCTGGTTGCCAAAGGGATTGAGTCCGTCGGTGCTCATGCCTAGCCTAACGTTCCTTGGATCGAGCCTGAACCCATCTTGGAATTCGATGTCCAGCGCATTCCACTGGCTAGCGTCCGTGGGGTGTGTCAGGATCTTGCCCTTCTCCGGATCATCTTCCGGCTTCTCCCTCTTCGCGTGCCATTGCATCATCTCTGCTTCCTTAGGGTCTACGAAATACCGCTGCAGACGGGAAGTGATAGGAAAGTACCACACCACTTTTCGAGGAACTTTCTTGTTTCCTCTCTTGTACCGTCCCTGGCCGCACACCGGGCATGTGGTTCTATCCTTGTACTCGTTCCGGTAAAGTGCGCAGTCGTTGATGCATGCGTGGTACTTCACGTACGGTAGGTCTAGTGGGCAAACTACTGTCCTCGCCTCCTCGATACTTGTTGGCAATGTGTTGTCCTTGGGAAGACGAGCGTGCCAGAATTTCATGTGAGCGTTAAAGCTAGTGTCGGTCCATTTGTGCTCCGCCTTCATCTCCAGAGCCTTCAGCGTTACACTCAAGCGTGTATCCTCGGGCCGGCACCCAGGATACAGTGGAGTCCTCCTGTCTACCTCCATCTGTGTCAGCTTGGCTTTCTCTCTAGCTGCAGCTCTCGTGTTGGCCATCTGCTTGAGGAGTATTTCTTGAAGATGAGGGTCCCGCAAGGCCGAAGTTAGCGGCGTGTCCGTGCTCCCGTCTTCTCCGCTGCCACCACCACCATCTGCTCCGGCATCGTCTCCTTCATGATGATCGTGTCTGCCGGCATCTCCTTCTTCATGATGATCATGTTCGCCTTCGTCATGATGACCATGTCTAGGAGACCCTTCGTCTTCTCCCTCGCCCCCGGCCTCTTCTTCATCATGGCCACCGCCATCTACCGGCAGCTCCTCATTCACTAAGAAGCCAGGCATGAAACCGCGAGTCAATAGGTGAGACTCCAGTTGTCCGGAATCAGGGTTGATCCACTTCCGGTGTTTGCACGTTCGGCACGGACATCTTATCTTGGTCATGTTGTTCCGAACCATGTCGTCTACCGCGTCAGCCTTGTATCTAACCACCTAGCGTTCGCTCATATGGATGACCATGGTCGCCTGAGCGTGAACATAGACCAAATTAAAGAGAGTATGTTAGAACCATGCACACACACGATGCGCACACATACATGCATGCATGATCGCCGGGAAATTTCGGCATGACCTATCCTAAAAATAGGACGTATGGATAGTGTGCAGAAATTTGCCGAAATGGACGTGAATTAATATTTCGGCAAACCTCCATGCACCCGGCGCCGGCAACATGCATTCAAGCACAACACAAACTCCCTCCACAAGCAAACATGTATTCAAGCACAACACAAAACAAAGGAACATCATCTCTCGCCATCGCACACCGCCCGCGGGACCATCTTCACCTACAAAACATCCATACACACCGCGCTGAGGCCCGCCGGCCACATAAAACATGCATCACACCAGTACCCATGCACACACGCCTCACAAATCTACAAACCCCATATGCATAGTGTAGCAAGAGGGGGTGTGTGATGTGTGGAGGAGGAAAGTATGAGTGGTTTACTACCTTTACAAGTAGGAGTAGCTTCCCCTCACAAGTACATGAACCAAAGTAGGTCTAGCTATCAACAATGGAGGTGAGTATGAGCAAAATGGAGTGGGAGGGAGGAGGGGGACGAGCTAGCTAGTTGGAGGTGGTGGGAAGAAGGGAAAGGGGGCTGCCACCTTTTGTAGATCTGTTTCGCACATTCTGTGGTGCATATGGAAAATGCTCCACAGAATGTCAAAATTCTGTGACGCATATAGCTACATGCGCCACAGAAAGTGAGAATTCCGTGGCGCATATGCTATATGCGCCACAAAATTCTGGCCTGCCCATGTGCTGGGGTCAGGCCCACATGGGCCCATAGGAATTCTATGGCGCATATGGCTATATGCGCCACAGAATTCTCACTTTCTGTGGCGCATATATCCATATGCGCCACAAAATTGCAGGAATTCTGTGGTGCATTTGCTACATGCGCCACAGAATTAATTTTAGTGGAGCATTTTTTGTATATGCGCCACAGAATTAAAATCTACCTATAATCGTTTTCCTAGTAGTGATGCTAGGTCCCATGGCTCCGCCACACATTCCACCACCACCAAAGCCTCCTCCCTTGGCACCTCCTTCTTCTTCTTCTTCGCCCTTCCTCCAGCGGCCGCGGTCGACTGCCGCTTGATGACGATGTTGGAGGCCGCAATTGGCTTCCTACCCTTTGCTGCTGGCTTCGCGGCGGGAGCTTGGCTCTGATTTGACGCGGCGATGGCCGGTCGGGGCTAGACGAAGGTTTCGTGCGATGGGAGGGAAGGGGCCCAGTGGATGATGCGAGAGCAATCGAACCGCCGGTGGTAGGCGCGGAAGGGGAAGAGAAGGCTCAGACAGCCCCGTCCATGGCGTTCCGGTGGCCGGAGGCCAGAGGCCGGAAGCGTGCATTGGAAGGCGTGGCGGCTCCTGGGGGCAGGGGATTTCAGCGGGTGGATAGCTGCGTGTGTGAGTGGGGAGTGGAATCGCGACACAGTGCTAGCTAACGCAAATATGCAGCACAAGGCAGCGCTGCCGCAAAACTTATGCTGCACAAAAACGGATACGCCAGCTGTTGGAGACGATTTTTGCCCGCGGTGCCGCAACCGGCGGTTATTCGCTCTGCTGCCGCAAAATGCCGCAGCTGTTAGAGATGCTCTTATGTGTTTTAAGTCAAAAGGAGAGAAATCAACACAAAGAAGTGTTAACCTCTCGTTTCCTAAATAAATGACCCGTAGAAAGTGTGTAGTTAAACTTTGGTAACTTTGACCTAAAAGCATGTTGTCACGAAAATACTTGTGTGTATAAATTTGTAGTTACACAAAGGACCAGCCAAAGGTACATACTAAAGGCCATACCAATGTAGAAAACGTTAACTATTTATGAACAAGGAGAATATTCATATTTATTCTCGTTAACTGATTTCAAACAAAATAACTCACTAAATATAGCGGTTTCTCCTTAATGGTGAATGTAATCAGAAGTTCTGTCATATGGTGAATAAAGTGGAAAAGGAGTAAATGGAAACAAAAGCATCATTGGTCGGTGAGCCACCAAGGTCCTTTATATAGAAGATTTCACATGTATTGTTACTTTGCTATTTACAATCCATTACAGGCTTCTCGAAGCTATACAACATGCCCACGCATTCGTAAACATTCATGTATAGGATCGAGAGGAATCGGGAGTTTATCTTGCACATGCCTGTTGTTTAGGTGCTTGGATTATTTTTTCGTTGTGGCTGCAGTGCTGACTTTCGGAAACGGACATGAGGCGGTTGTTAAGCTCACCCGCCAATTCCGTACATTCTCCTCCTTTGGAGCCAAGACGATACCATGGAAAATCTGGCTTGCATAAAAATGTGTAGCTAGCGTCTATATGTAGTTGGGAGTTTTAATCTCGGTCACAATTTAGTACATAAGTTCCTTTGGATGGAAACAAGCTGATCATAGGTGACAAAATAACTTGGATTATTTTTTCAGTTTCAAGTTACAAGAAGATAAGGTATATAAGATTGCGGTTTTGAGGATATGTATTGATCCAAAATGCACTTCCCTTACATCGTAATGAACTTAGTCAAACATGCATTTGGAAAAAAAACAAAATGAATTATTGGAAATGAATCGACTGCTTTGCTTCATCGAAGTTCCAAAACATGGATGCATTAGGCCTTCAAAATGTTGGTTGAACAATCATTGAGTTCTCTCCAAAGCAACCTTAAAGGTAAAAACAAGTATTGGAATCCTGCATTGCGGCTTGTGATCAAAATAGTGTTCACATTTGGGACCATATGTGTGTTTAGTCCAAAGGAGAGAAATAAACATGAACAAGCGTTAAGCCCTGGTTTCATAAATAAATGATCCATAGAAAGTGTGTAGTGAAGTTTTTGTAACTTTGAACTAAAATTAATATAATTATATTTCTCATGAAAAATACTTGTGTAGTATAAATTTTGTAGATACAGAAAGGACATGTCAAAGGTACATATTAAAGGCCATGCCAATGTAAAAAAAGCCACCATTCATAAATCGGGAGAGTATTCCTATTTTTTCTCATCAATTGAGTGCAAACAAAATTCTCACTGAATATAGAAGTTTCTCTTTGATGGTGAACTAGCAGGGTGGCCCTCGCAAATGCGAGGGCATCATGTTTGGTATTTTCAGTGATGGTAGAATCATCTTTAGGGCACCGAAATTGAACAAAAAATAGGTTTCCAAATTCATGGATATTCATATGATGTGATATACATAATATATTGTGTTATATAAAAAATATAAAAATGTGTTTGATCAAATCATATTAGAAATGATAAACTCATAAACTGTAAATATTTTCCCAAACGGTTATACTCAAAGATTTTTTCTACCCAACTGAGTGTGATACGCAAAAAAATTTAAAATCTGTATTCGATACTTAAAACCTACATAGGGAATTAATAGGAATAAAAGATGTATGCTAATTAATATAGTTTTTTTAGATATTATCAATCCTTTATGCTGACAACTACCAATTTCAATATTGATTTATGTAGTAGTATCACTATCATCATTAGCTCGTATGAAAACCCAAGCCTAATAGTATAATCGATCCTTCATCTCTATGTACTTATTTTCTTCCAATGTTTCATTTGTGCCAATAGCTTAGGGACGAAAGTTTCACCAATCTCAAAAACCTATTAAAACAACTAATCTTGTTCATCATTTGATATAGAGTCAAAAGGATATAGAGGGCAATTGATCCTTCCTATTATCTTCGTAAGATACTGCATTTTTATACTTACATTCATTATTCTTCATGCATCTATATATAGTGAGAGAACATAAGGGACCATGTAATAAATTGAACTAATTAATTTCTTGTTCACCCTCAATACTTCAGTTTTAGTAAGTATCCCTCATTGCAGACTCCTCCTCCCTTTGTAACGTGAGTCCCTTGTCAACCACATCAATAGACCATAATATTACAATAAATTATCTATTATATGTAGAATCAGTGTGTCTATCTTCAATTATAACATGTTTAAGTAAGGTGCAACGCTTATATTGTTTGTAGTGAAACAGTAACTAGACCCAGTATGCAGTAGTTGAATGATTTACACTTATGGAATCTTTTGGCTGTGATGTGTTTAAATCGTATTATTAGTATTTCTGAACTTGATATTATTTTATGAAGATCAACCGGTTGTGATATATGTTTATATTACAACTGTGATGGTACGTCGATTATCTTTTCTAAAGTAGAATCATCAAGATCGACTGATTCTGCAAAATTTGTATGCTACGGTGTTTATATATTGGTTTCGAACTTGTTTATACATAGCTATGATCATCTATTTTTTACGGTTTATAAATAAAGATAGGATCCACCAAACTGATAATTAGATGTTTTTCTTGATTGCAAGTACTTCTTTCATGTTTGTCTTTTCCCTGTCATATTGCAGTTTCTTTTAGTGCTATGGATTGTTAAAATTATGATGAATGAACTTAGTTTCTTTTAATTTCACTTATGAATATCTATCGGTAGTGTTCCACTAATAGAATCAAGTCCATCAGAATGATGGTAAGGTCTTTTATTTTTATGTAAATTTCAAGTATATCACACTTTATTTACTATATTATGATTTTATTATATCATTGATATAAATGCAAGAATTTCTAGGTTGTGGTTGATCAGCATGATAATTTTAGTTATTTTATGTATAAATAATCAATGTGGTATGTATGTGACCATATCCCTCGTTCAAGTCGTTCGACAATCCCTGGCGCTTCATACGTGCGAACAATACTTCAACTACTTATTGAAATTGGTAAAATAGTCTATGCATTTTTATATTTATTGAAGTTTTGTTTTTATATATTTTATAGATGTAATAAATTGGTAGATTATGTTACATTAACTTTGGAAGTTAACATTTTCTACAAGAATATCATATTGTGGTGTGTATGTCGTGTATGTTAACATATGGACCAAACACTTGATATGAGTGAAATGTACCTTCACAGTTTAATTTTATTAGCTTTGCAATTTTATATGGACTTTTATGTCGTTGTTGATATTTTAAGCTCTTAATAGCATAAAAATAAGGTTGGTCATCCATTATTCATTCTTCACTGGTTCCTTTCAACTTACACAATTGATAAGGCGGCAAGGAAATTTTTATAATGTCTTATGATCTCTCATGTGATGTTTATGTGTGTTTGGTTTGTTCATTTTTCATGGCGATGAACTAATAACTGATTTGGTGTCTGATGAAATAAAGGGTTATAGTTCCGTGACTCAATTTTTTTCTCAACAATGGAGCGATGCTTGGGCTGTTCTTCGACAATCTTAGGTCATACTATCGCGGTCGGTTGGCGACTTATTAGAATCTATGGTTAGTTTACCCTTGACATATAAGCAATTATTTTTGTAGACCCCAAATGTATTCTTCCGGTCACCACGTACTAGGTAGTACGGTATGTTACTACAAACATGGTGTCAAAACTAACCAGCTTTTTGTTATTATTTTGAGAGAGGTTGGTCAGCTTTGGAGTTGTCTTAGAGTAGGTCACCTGCAAAATAAATAATCGGATTTTGATCAGTCATCTTTTCTATTTGCTTTTGATTTGTTGATCACTGATCAGTGTGCAAACAAAAGTCGGATATTGATCAATCAGATTCTATTTGCTTGTGATTGGTTGATCACCGACCATTTTTGGAATTAGCACCACCTTTGTACATGCTAAGAACTTAATGTATGTATCGGTCGATCATTTTAGGAGTGATATTTATCTAACACAAACTGCTTGAAGTAAAAAAAGGCAGCTGACGTCATTGAGGAGACCATCACATGAATGCAAGCGGACTATTTCGTGGAAAAAACGGGAGTCGCTTTTTGTATCCAACACAATCGATTTGTGTATGACACTAATTGTATTTCCTATGGTACCTAAACGTGACAAGTCGTGTATGTCTGCAACATATATCTTAACCATTGATATTATAGATCTAATAGTTAAAATAATTCTGATGATGTGGCTCAACATGATGTCTCTATTAGACATCCTTATATTACTTTTAGTATATAATAATGTTAGCAGAAGTATGTCCTATGCTAAACAAAGTGGAGAAGGAGTAAATGGACAGGACACCATAACAACTTGTTAGAACTTTATTACATATAAAACTATTTTTCTAGGTCATAGACGCTCATGTATATATCTTGACACTTTGTTATTCTCGGTATATTTGTAAATTTTCTTCAAATACTAAGAAACAAAAGCGTGATCTGATACGTTTTTGGCCAAACTAGGATGGTTTCACTGATTGGATCTCAGAACTAGTGGTCAAGTATTTATCTATACCCAATTTTGTGAAGGACTGATTGAAAGACAAAGACATTCACTAGGTATGCTCCATAGGACATTTAATTTTGCATAACAAATTTCGCATGAGACAACAATGGACAAACAAATACATACAAAACATGGTAGAGAAGTTTGAACATGCTTTAGGGCTTCCTACCAGTTGAAGGCCTCCAGACATCAAGAGAACAATTTACTAAAAAATTAACCTATATATGCACTCGTGGAATACATTCCTACCAATTTGTGAAAAAATTAACCTGGTTTACAAATGTGTTATGAGATATAATGCAATTTTGTAAAGGCAAAGATGCAAAACAGGTGAGCAATGAAAACTACCGTGCATGTGGTTGTTAATCAGGACCTCACATACGAGAGGGATGTTTTGGCATCCATGAGCATATGATCCCTTTTTTTATAAAGCATTTTCAATGCATCTTGTAATGTTAGAAAAATTGTGTGAACTTTCTATGCATTCACCTCCACATGCTATGTGCGGACAAAATTGTTCCATGGAAACCCGTCTTTTGTTTTGGATAGCGTAAAATAGACAAAATATGGTGATAAAAAAGCTTTTCACGAGATATTTTTTATCTTTTTACGCATGCCGCAAAAATACCGGGTCTTCGCGAGCTTGTACTTTGATAGCTCTATTCTTATATAGTTTTGCTATTGATTTTTTTCAATTCGATGATTCTCATGTTCCAACTAATACAAATATTTTGAAAACAAAAAAGATTGCACCTCTTTGTGATTTTCCAGTACTGAACGAGCTTTAGGAATGATTTGACTCTAGAAATGTCTAATTTGGAAGAAAATAAGTATTTCCTTAATTTTATGAATTCCCATCAAAGGAGTTTGGCACTTTAACGACTAGTTGTACAATCTGGGGTGACGGTACAATGCCACCACCTTTTCCTAGTCAAACAGAACAACTTTCAGGAAGGTGACATGGCGAAAAAAGGAGGCTCCATCCATTCTTGAACAGAGAGAGAAGATCCGGAGAACAAGAAGGACACCTTCGATCTACTCCGTGATCTTCAACCTCAAGATCCTTCAGTCCACCATCATCATCCTTTAATATATAGAGAGATTAATTCTTGTAAGATTAGGGTTGTGAACCATATTCATACTTGAGGATTGTATTTGGATCTTTCTCCTTTTGGGAGCTTGCTACGGTTATATCAAGATGAACCCTATTTACTTTGTGCTATTACCCTCTCATGTCCGAGTAAATCCTCCTAGGCATGGGAGATGTAAATGATTAATGAGAGATGTGTTGTGCCTATTTAATTTTCATCCATTTATGATAATTATTGTTATTGATTACAAGAATGATTATCCATGTTATGCGTAATGCTTGTTTTCTAATCTAAGAGTCCATGTGACATATGATCTAGAGATCTATATGGGTAAGAAATTTTGTTTAGGTGACCTCCAAGTGAGCACGACTGATATCAACGAGAAGCTAACATAACTCGAGGACTACGAGGAACCACTAAACCTAATCCGTTGGTCTAGTCTCACAACCTTAATTTCTTCTGCTGACCATGGCTAGTGGTAGAAGGTGATAGGACAATAGACTCAAACAAGATCGGCATAAGCAGTTTGGCTATTGTTGCTCGCCTACTTGTATCCTAATATGAAGAATTATGATAACATATCCACTTTATTTCACTTGGTACATTCACTATCATCGTGAACTGAGTCTCTCCCACTACCAGGAAAATGGCTATAGGTAATCTGCACATCCGTGGCGCACGTTCTAGTGGTGCCCCACGGCTAAAATAGGCATGGCGCACTGGCCACAGGTGCCCTACGGCTATCTACCGTAATCGTGGAGCACATGCGGATGGTGCGCCACGGCCGTGTGTGGGCCAGGGCACTATCGGCCGTAGACCACATAGCCGTAGCGCACCCGTTCCAAGTGCGCTACGGGTGTGGCCGGTAGTCGTGGCGCACATGGCAGCCATGCGCTACAGGCAAGATCGGGCCACCCTGCTGTGTAACTGGGAAAACACGTCTGTGGCACACTGCTGGTATGTGCGCCACGGATGTTCTTTATTCTTGTGGCGCACCACTCCATGTGCGCCACGGATGTGCGTTCTGCTACTACTTTTTGGCTGATATTGCACATTTGACTAGATCTCACCATCTTCCACTTCACTTTCCCCTCCTTCTTCCTCCTTGGATCTCGCCCCCTCCTCCTTCCACCTTAATTTCTCCACTCATTCACCATTTGTAGCATGTAAAACTTACCTTGGATGCTACATACATAATCGAGGAAAGCTCTCCTTCCGGCCACCATCCTCTCGGTCTCTTACCTCTCCTTCGAGATCTTCTCGGTCTCTCATCTCGGTAAGTTGTCTATGTAAGAGGATGTGTTTATGTGTATGGATGATATGGTCACATATCTATGGAGAGGATCGATGCTCTCATGTGTTTGGAGAGCATGCATTGCATGCTCTCTTATATATTGGCATTGTTTTGCCAAAATGTTGATTCATTTCCATTTTGGCAAGACTTTGGCATTTCGCAAAGGTCCTAATTTTAGGATAGGTCATGCCGAAATTTTCCATCGACCATTGCATGCATGCATTGGTTCTGTGGTTGTAATAAACTTCTAATTCTACCTTGTACACCGCGCAGGCAACCATGGTCCACATAATGAGCGAAGGCATTGTGGCTAGATTTTTGAAATGCGTGACGGCCGACATGATACGAAATAACATGACAGAGATAAGATGTTCGTGCAGAAGATGCAAACTCAATTGGTTGATCGACCCAGATTTCGGAAATCTGCAGGCGCACCTGCTCCGCCATGGTTTCATGGATGGCTACACTCGGTGGATAAGTGATGACGAAGACGATGAGGCCGTAAATGGGGCGACGGAAAATGAGGAAGGCGGGCAACATGATCATGATCACAGCGAGGATGGGCGAGATGAAGAAGAGTCTCCTGGAGATGGTGAAGGTGCGGAAGTAGACCAGTATGATGATGATCTAGATGTCGGAGCAGACGACAAGAACAACGTCAGGCTGGGTGCGGGACCCTTATGTTCAAGAACTGCTTCTCAAGCAGACGAGTAATGCCAGGGCTGCCGCTAGAGAGAAAGCCAAGCTTGCGCAACTTGAGAAAGACGCGGTTACTCCATTGTATGAAGGATGCAAGCCCGATGATACCTGGTTGAATGTAACGCTCAAGGCTATGAAGATGAAGGCAAAACACAAATGGACCGAGGCAAGCTTCGACGATATGATGGCATTCTGGCACGATCGTCTCTCGGAGGGGAACACGTGTCCAACTAGTATCGGGGACACCAAGAAAATCGTGTGTCCTCTTGATCTACGGCACACTAGATACCACGTCTGCATCAACGATTGCATCATTTATCGGGGCGAGGACGCAGAGAAAACCACATGCCCGGTGTGCGGCGTTAGTCGATACAAGAAAGGGAAGAAAGCTCCTCGAAAAGTGGTATGGTACTTTCCTATCACTCCTTGTCTGCAGCGCTTTTTTGCAGACCCTAAGGAAGCAAATCTCATGCGCTGGCATGCGGAAAGAAAGAATCCAGGAGATGACGATGACCCTGAAAAGGACGAGCTGCTGACGCACCCATCAGATGGTAGCCAGTGGAAAGCATTAGACCTTGAATTCCCAGAATTTGGTGGAGATTCGAGGAACATCAGGCTAGGTGCGAGAACTAATGGACTTAATCCGTTCGGTAGCCAGAGCAGCACGCACATCACTTGGCCCGTGTTTGTATGGATGTACAACCTCCCTCCCTTGTTGTGCATGAAAAATAAGTACATACAAATGAGTATGCTAATTCAAGGGCCAAAATAACCTGGTACCGACATCAATCTATATCTCGGGCTGTTGAAAGAGGAGCTAGCCATGTTATGGGAATCGGGAGCAAATACGTATGACGCTGTCGCACAAGATTATTGCACTATGAGAGCCGCGTTGGTCACTACGGTGCAAGACTATCCAGGTTGCGGATATTTCTCGGGGCAGGTTATCCAAGGATTCTATGCATGCGTTAGGTGCATGGATAACACGACCTATCTCCAAGTAGAGAAAGATCCAGGCTCTTCGAAAACCATGTTCATGGGGCACCGAAGGTGGCTTGGAAAGAATGATGCATGGAGAAAACATGGAGATCTGTTCAATGGGAAATCCGAGACCCGAGGAATCCCAGAGCGGAGGAGCAGCGAAGTAGTGGATGAATTGCTAAAAAACTGGAAAGAGTGTCCTAAACCGGGAAAGAAGCGAAAGAGGCAGCAAGACAAGCCGTTGATGAAGGTATGGAAAACAAGGTCTATTTTCTGGGAGTTGCCATATTGGAAGTTTCTCTGCACGCCTCATAGCCTTGACATCATGCATATCACGAAGAACGTGTGCGAGAGTCTGGTCGCCACCCTAATCAACATGCTAGATAGGACGAAAGATGGTCCTAAAGCAAGGAACGACTTGATATTCATGGGCATCCGGAAGGATCTTCACGGAGGAAGCCCTACTCCTGATGATCAGGAAGATGACGATGATCATCAGTCGGAGGCGACACAAGGTCGTCGAAAGGGTAAAAAGGTCAAGAAGAACGAATATTACTGCCCCCTTCGTGCTTCACACTAAGCTAGGATGAGATCAAACAGTTTTTCAAGTGCCTTCTAGGAGTCAAATTTCCTTACGGCTACGCGGGCAAGATAAACATGTACCTAGTTGAGGCTAAGCAGAGGTTTAGTGGGATGAAGTCTCACGACTGTGCCATGCTAATGACGCAAATACTTCCGGTTGCACTACGAGGTATAATGGACGAGCATGTCCGAGAAACATTGTTTGGGCTCTACAAGTTTTTTGACGTCATCTCTCGAAAGTCAATTGGTGTGAAATAGCTCGGGAGGCTACAAGAGGAGATCGTGGTGATACTATGCGAGCTCGACATCTACTTCCCGCCCGCATTCTTCGACATTATGGTGCATCTGCTGGTCCATATCGTGGAGGATATCATCCAACTCTGTCCGATGTTCCTCCGCAGCATGATGCCGTTCGAAAGGATGAACGGACACACCAAAGGATACATTCGCAACAGGTCCCGTCCATATGGAAGCATAGCCAAGGGCTTTCTGGCCGAAGAGTGCATCTCTTTCTGCACGAATTATCTAGTCATCGAGAACCCTATCGGTCTTCCCGTCAATAGGCACCTTGGCAAGCTCGACGGATCGGTCACCGAGAGGGTCATCGTGTACTGCATGCAGACTACGATTGTCGATGCGCAGACTTTGATAGAGCAAACTTGGTCCCGCTACAACATTTAGAACTGGTCGATCCTTGGGTACAAAAGCACAAAAGGTCAATCGAGAAGAAGTACAGTGACCGGGGAATGCAGAGGACGTAGGGAGAAATAATCAAAGAGCACAACTCAGATTTCACGCGTTGGTTTAGGCAGACGCTCCTAGATAATCCCCCGCAATCGCATTTTGCGGAGGAAAACATCATATTCACCTTGTCGCAGGGACCCATGCACAACCTGGTGACCTATCAGGCGTATGATATCAACGACTACACATTCTACACGGAAAAAAAGGACAACAAGTGTGACTATCAGAACTTAGGCGTAACATCGGATTTCTACACTGATGACAACATGAAGGAAAGATTTTATGGAAGGATCGAGGAGATCTGGGAGCTCGACTACTGTGGAGAAAAGATGCCGATGTTCCGTGTCAGATGGGCCAAGAGCGTCGAAAGAGAAGACCGGTATTTTACAACCATGTTAATACCCAAAGCAGCCAAATCCAAGGCCGCCGGTGTGCATGTCACTGCGAAAAATGAACCGTGGGTACTGGCTAGCAAAGTGGACCAATGTTTTTTTATTACCGACCCGACAAAGCCTAGTCGTGTTGTCGCGAGGAGAGGAAAAAAACATCATCGGAATGGATGGAGTCGCCAACAAGCAAGACTTCGACCAGTACGGCGATCCAAAGATTGAAGATGACGACAACTACGATGAAGAAACATACATCACAAGAAGAAAAATGACAACCTTACCCAAAAAAGGTAGCCTGTTGGAGCGAAGAAACATAAAAATGCCGGGGCTAAATTATTCAACCGCGACAAAGAAGGAAAACAAGATTGTAAAACGCTAGCTCACAAAAGATTGTAAAACACATGCTCAAAAAAATTGTATTGATGCATATGGATGGTATATTATTATGGACACATTATTATTTAATTTCTTTCTACTTTGAATCACTTTTGTACCACTTTTATGATATATATGTACCACTTTTGTCATATAAAACATATAACATATATTTTATATAGTTTACATAGTTTTTGGGATATTTTTTAACATTTTAAAGTATTTTTAAAATAAAAACAAAAAATGGGGGGGAATAGGGTTCGAACCTGGGAGCTCACACAGGTTTCGAGCATAGGGCGGAACCAGTGGGATACTGCAGTGCTAGTGTCAACAACAGGGGCAGCCGCCCTCTTATTTGACCTGACAGGACACTTAGCCCTACCGCACCCTTACCTAGTGCGCTACGGTTAACCGTCCCTCTCCCCATCATCCTCAGACACAGATCGAGCCGAGAGAGACGCGCCGCCGCCGCCGCTCGATCTGCCCGTCGCCGCACTCGCCGCTACCTAGGAGGAGGCCGTGGAAGAGGAGAGGAGGCCGCCGCGCGTCTAAGGAGGAGGAGGCCGTGGGGCCGAGGAGGCCGCCGCTCTCCGTCCACGCGTCCAAGGAGGAGGAGGCCGTGGAGGCCGAGGAGGCCACCCCCTAAGGCGTGCTGCCACGGGCTCTCTGCTCAGGTAAGTCTACTCTATCTGCTTCCCTCTAGCTAGATTCTTGTTCCTTGTGTAGTGATTGTCTGGAATAGTGTTTGGTGTATGATGTGCTTTGCCAGCATTTCGGTTGTGGGAGATATTAGAGAACATATGCAAATGTTGGAATTTCAGACTGTGTTAGTTTAGCATTTATTTAATGATGAACGGGAGCATCATGTATGATATGTATTGGGTTAAAAATGAAGCTTATAGAGTAAACCACTTGTATTTCAATGTGTAAATGGTCTATGTTCCTGGTACTCTGGGTAAACCACTTGCTTATAGAGTAAACCACTTGCTTATAGAGCAAGCTTATAGAGTAAACCACTTTCCATGAATTTATCTTTAAGGTAATAAAATCGTTAACTTCTATATGAACTATTTGGTTATTCTTTCATGCTCCTATTTACAAAGCTTTTTTTACATGAGATTCTATGTGTTCCCCAATACATATAATGCATTGTAGTAAATGTTGTAGCCCCATATAGTTTGCCATTGCCAAGAACATGTGAAATGCTCAATCTTGTAGTAATACTTTGTGGGTTTGTACTGCTCTCTTATGATTGGTGGCTTCTTATTTTCCAAGTATTATCATCAGAATTTTTGTCCGTGTCAGCTGCTTCTCTGTTTATTCAGTCTAGTTTCATTTGATGTGTCAGAGGTATTTAGGCATGAATAGCCATAATGAATCAGCTAGTAGTATACCTTAGTACAACATAGTTGTTATATTTTGAAGAGAAATCTAATGCATGACCACTAGAGGGGAAAAGGGTAATACCTTATAGAAATAAGCAGGCTTCTAATAAGATGCTCGCTCAAGAATTCCACCCTAGGGCCATCATCTAACACCACTTCTTGATGCATTGGATACCCTAGAGTTTTAACCTTTTGTAAGTTGTCTCGTAATTACATCTTCCTGTAGCACTGAAGAATATGTAGGGAAAGAAAAAATATACCCTAGAGTTTCAACCAGATTATTGGTAGTTGGAAAAATACTTACCATTCTCATGAATATAGATAGGAGGATTACTATAAGATTGCTTCAAATGTTCAAGCACTTGCTGGAGACCATAACCCGGCACATAGAACTGAATAGCACTATACGCCAGACTTTTTTATTATATATTTATAGGTAAGAACATATTTACTGCAAGTTTATCTTACCCCAGTAAATGAATTTTATTTGTTGTAATTTGCTTGTTGTCAATTGCTGTTCTTGCTATCATTTTATTGAAGTGCACTTGCTGTAATTTGTTTGTTTTCATTGAAGTGCACTTGCTGTAATTTTATTGAAGTGCACTTGCTGTAATTTTATTGAAGTACACTTGCTGATATATATGTTCCCGCCTTCCACCATTCTTGGTTATGCTCTCCTTTAAATACCAGTTAGAGTGGTTGCTGTGCTTTATTGTATTCGTAGCTATATTACCCTGCCTAGTTGTATTAGTATGCAGGTGCTTGTATGAAATGAGTCCCGATTTTCACCGAAATGTTGATTAACTTCCGTTTCGGCAGAAATCGGGCACTCCTAGTTTAACAAAAATGAGCAAAGGTCATGCCGGATTTTTCCGCGCACTTTACTAACCATTATTTGCCTTTTATTAGTGCAAACATGTGTGACAACGACGAGGCTGGCTCTTCTCAGCATATCAACGCTGAAGGAGAAGTGAGACCTCAAAACAGACCCTTGTCATTCTGGGAGGAGGTCGAGCGGCTAGAAAGAATGACAGAGGGCGATGAAGAATACAACTCTTCCGAGAGCGAAGACGATGAGATGGAAGACACAGAGGAAGAAGAAGCGGCCGAAGAAACAGCGGATGATGAAACCACTGAGGGCGACGAGGGCACAACAAGTGGTAGTAATCCGCCTAAGAAGAAGAAGGAAAGGCGCCAAAACATGGTCGGCACCGTCAGAGAGGAAATTACCGAAGTGAGTCCAACAGAAGTTCCTTTGGCACCCGACCATGTCGTCAAAGGGTACGGTGGGCAAGTGGCGGCTATCACCCGGACTGCCATCTCGATCAACACCGAGAATCTCCGGCATAAAGATAATGGCCATTTACGCACACTCCTCTTCGAGAAGCTGCACGCAAGATACAAGTTCCTCCTTCAGTATCGGAACACAGATTATCATGGGAATGAAGTAAATAAATCCGCCCTCACGAGGATGAGCACCGCCCTGGCCAGCTAGAGAACCCGGATAAAGAAGAAGATATTTAAAGAAGGTAAAAGTCTCGAGGAGATCCAGAAGATTGACCCGCAGATCACCAAAGATCAATTCCAGGAGTTCAAGGCCAAGTGCAAATCCGAAGCAGCCAAGGCCTCGAGTAGGCGGGGAAAGGAATTGCAGGCGATGAATATAGGTCACCACCATCTCGGATCTTGTGGTTACAGAGCTGCGGAGCCCAAATGGGATAAGGAGGACGATGAGTATAGAGCTAAGGGGATACCTAACCCCTTTTCGAAATTCGAAAACAAGCAGCTTCGAGACTTTATCAAGGCTCGTTACCATGTGGACCCCAAAACCAAAGAACTCACCGCGGAAACTAAGGTGAAGGACTTCGAGGGTCTTGTGGTAAGTAATTTAATTACCGCGGATCAAGTCCATTACATTCTAATCGATCAAGTTGAATTTCTAAACGGTTCACGTTACTTCTTCTGTAGGAGCAGGAAATTGCTAGTCAGGGATCCCATGGTTCCTCATCCCACGGGTCGACGACGGCCACCCGGTGGGATAACCCTTTTAACAGGGCGATGAATCGGGCCAAGAAAATCACGCCGGTTACAAAGAAGCCATCGTCGGCTGGCCGTCTGGCCGGCTTCGGGGCTAAGAATTGGGTGGATCATTTTGGTCCACCCCCCGAGGATGCGTGTGGAGGGAAGGAGCGACGAGGAAAACCACGAGGTTCAGGAACTTAAGGAACAAGTGGCGCGGATCCTTTAGATCGTCCAAGACAACCTGGCAATCACCCTCACCTCCATCCTGCCTACCTTGGTGGAGTCAATAGCGAACTGGAGTGCGGGTGGTCGACAAGGGCCGTGCCCGATTCCAAGCATGGTCAGTAGCTACTCAAACAATGCGGTGCCGGTGAACCCGGTGAATTATGTGTTCGTGACTCCGCCCGCTAGCACGGCGGCGCCGGAAGCATTGGTGACTCCGCCCGCTAGCACGGCGGCGCCGGTAGCATTGATGACTCCCCCTACCATCACCGTGGCGCTGGAGCTTAATGCAACAGATAGGGAGAATACACCGGCGGCCGGCACCACGCCATCAAGCAGCCCCTTCGTCTCTTGCACGCCTGTCGTCGTATGCGGTGCCTCGACATTAGCCGAGCTCGATGCCATCACGGTAAACCAAATACTTTACCGCCTTGCCATTTATTACTCTTATGGCATCTTTTTAATGCCATACATTTTTTTCACAGACGGATGTTCCATGCACTCTCTTAAGCTTCGTGAACAACGAGTTGAGGGACGTTGCCAAGGGTACCATCATTCAACCCTTGCACCGCACGTTCCACTCAAAGCCGATGCCAGATAGCGTGCATAGAGTTAAAATTATCTGGGTGCTAAGGGGCTACGACGACCTGGAACCTCCCATTCAACCCCCAGGAGCGGATGAAGAAGAGCCGGCTATCCTCAGAAGTTGCTTTGGCTTATTCCTGCTATGGCCAAAGAACATGATTCGTTTGGGGACGGCCGGGGCCATCACCCCACAGACAACAACACAGCCTATCGTGTCAGCGCCAAGCCATGGCAAGACCCCCACACCGCTACCGCCGTCACCTCCACGCGATTGTTCGGCTCGTCATATTGACATGACCATGGTGCAGGATCTGAACGAGGATGACAAAGATTACTTCGATGATTTCATCAACACTAATCTTTTCCCCGGTGACCTAAACGAAGACCCAGCTGGTGGCCCCGCAGAGAAAGCCACTTGCAACAAATGTCTCTTTGGTTCTCAGGAGACGCCTCCAGCTTGCACCTTCACCGAGCTAGCAGATACATCCAACCGGCCCTTTGTTCTAAGCCCTGACACACTACATAGGGCGATCGATGCTCAGATTGCGGTGCCTACCCACTTCCCAAAAGGCAAGAAGACCAGGAAAAGAAAATCTCGCAGCTCGAGCCAGCCGGTGGCGTCAACTGCGAATCCAATCAGGTTTCAGGACGGGCCACCAAGACCCAAGGGTATTATGTGGAGGATGCATGTGGCGGGTGAGCCCATGCTAACTAAGAAATTGCTCAGGCTCGCCACTTCATAAATGAGGAGTGTGCATGACGGTGTGCTGACGATAGAGAGACGCCTTCTTGCGGAGAAAGATCCCTCGCACCCGGTATTCGTGGTTAAGGTGCCACGAGGCTTGGGCTTCGTCGATAATGTCCCCGCGGATATGTTCTTCCTGCGGTTTGACGACATCTTCAATATGTTCCACCTGTATCCGCTGCACTATACCATGGTACGCCTGTTTTCTCTTAGCCTGGCCATTCAGATCATTAGAGAGAACACCCCGGGCATCGCTATAGTGGACCCCTACTACATGCGTGATGGCTGCTTGGGAAGCGCCATTGAACGGCGATTCGTGGCCTCGTACCTCCAAGGCATCTTGGTGGCGAACAAGACAAAGGAATACATTCTCGTGCCTTTCTTTCCCGAGTAAGTCATTATTCACTCGCCGCCATAACATGCTTTATTAGATTTTCATCATTCTTTTTCCAACACATTCCGTTTGAATTGTTTTGCGCAGAGATCAACACTGCACACTCATCTGCTTGTCACCGAAACATTCGCAAGCCACGTATTTTGACTCAGGGAGTCAAGAAAAGAAGAAAAACTATGACAAGATCAAGGAAGTTCTGGATGATGCTCTCACCGGCTATGCCTCAGCGGAAGGCGCCACCTTCGTGCGTAAGAAGCTCAAGTTTGGCAGGCACGTCTTCACCCATGTGACGGAATTCCCCTGCGTGAAGCAGCCGGCAGTCAGTCAGAAGGAAGCCTACTATACACTCCATCACATGAGGGCGTTCCTACTAGAGCAACAGAATTCTACACTGCAAGATCATCTCAAATTGTGGGCCGAAGCCAAGGCCAGGATCAATGATTCAGATATTAGACAAGAGATGTATCGCATCCAGCAACAGTTTGGGGCAATCATCAGCCATGATGTCATGACTTTAGGGGGGGTCTTCTACGGAGGCAATCCCCCGAATAACCGTGACGTAGTAGATCGCCTAAAGATGCAGGATGACTATAGGGTGTTTATGACGAAACAAGGCGTCCTCCCGTTCCCTGAGCCGAGCCAGAAGTCATGATGTGTTGGTCTAGTTGTAGTTCTTTATCCCCACAAGTACTTGTGTGTGTCGACATGTACATGCTAGTACCTGGTATTTTTTGCTTACTTTGTTACCTTATTTGATAAGTATATCTTTATATGCGACTTTTACTTGTTTTTTCACCCCACCATTTAATTATTATTGCCAACTTTTAGATGACGTGGTACGTCGGGTACAAGAAATGGGTTCCCGGAGTCTACGATGATTGGGAAGACTGCCGGAGACAGGTGCACCGTTTCAGCGGCAATAGATACAAAGGGTACAACACTATGGCGGAGGCGGAAGCTAGATACGCGCGCTATCTAGCGGGATTTAGGACGAGGAACCGGATGAAGACCTACACCTCTATCGCGGTGATGGTTATCGTCCTTGGTTGTCTGTCCTGCATGTTCCTACTTTAGATGTCTAGGCGAGCTTCCGCGAGCTCTAACTTGGTTAAGACATGTATTCATGTCATCACTAGCTACTTTGTAACTTGATCGAAACAATGTAACTTATACTATGTATTTATGTATGTGACTTATCTATATGTATTTGTTTCTATCTTGTCTGTGTATTTATTTCTGTATTGTATATATGTGTATTTATTTCTGTACTGTATATCTGTGTATATCAGCTGTATTGTATATAATCTGTATTGAATATCATCTGTATTGAGTATTATTTTTTGAAAAGCTCAGCCGTGGCGCACATATACTTGGTTAGTGGCGCACTATGTTAGTGGCGCACGTTGTCAAATACTAGTAGCGTACTATGTCATGCGCCACAGGAAAAATATTAGTGGCGCACAAGGCAGTGCGCTACCACTAACTCGAGATACCTGTAGCGCACCTGGCAGTGCGCTACGAGCACTTTTTACCCGTAGCGCAGAAGTCGTGGCGCACCCTAGTGCACCACGGAAGGGGAAAATAGGTGCGCCACAGACGTGCGTTTTCCTAGTAGTGTTCGTGCCTAATCTCTCATCTGTAGGAAACTCTAAATCAATTTGATACTCTTTTCTTTTATGTTACTTACATTTTAGCAGTGTTCAAACCACTTACCACTACATAGTTACATTCACCCCTCTTTCATCTCAATAACCAAAGTCACTTTACTCAAGACAAGTGAAACCTTAAGTTTGGCAGAAACGCCGTAGATAAACACTTGACGAAACATTTTGTTGTATCGATATAAAAATCGGAAGTAATACTTCCATAAGAACAAACTTGAAATGTGTTTTTTGGGTAAAGGGAGCACACTAGTGCACACACCCCCCCCTCTAACACCGGTTTGGAGGGCCCTCTAACAGCGGTTGTAGAACCGCTGTTGAGGGTTCGGTGTTAGAGGGGGCCCCTCTTTAACACTGGTTCTTATACGAACCGGTGTTAAAGGGTGGCGCACGTGGGGCTGCCGCAGGGCTCAGGCCCTCCCCTTTAACACCGGTTCGTAACACGCCGGTGCTAAAGGTTCTGTGCCGCGGCAGGAAAAGGAGATAAATCTCTGTCGCGGCAGGAAAACGGCCTAAATCTCTGCCGCGGCAGAGTTCTGCCCCTGCCCCGTTCTGGGCGTATTTCTGCGGTGCGGCAGGGACGGGGAGGGGGGAGGGGGAATCGATCGGGAGCGGTATACACATACATCGTCATCGGTACATACGAGTACATGAATAATTAAGCAACTATTATTATACACAACATCGTCATTGTGTGGTATTCTCCGTAAACGTTGAAGCATCAAGTATAAGACAAACACGTTCAATCATATATACAACATTCATTTTGGTGGATATCTAAAGAGTTCTCCGCCAGGCGTGACGACCTCATCAAGTATGAACCCCGCCAATTCCTCTTGAATGGCTCGTATGCGGTCAAATGGTAGGAGTTGGTCCCGCATCCGTTCGATCTGAATATATATGAAGAATGGGGTCAATATATATATAAGAATAAAACTCAACACAATTGATGGTAATAAAATAATGTTGTGTACTTTGTTTATTTACTCTAAGTTGTTCTCGTGCGGCTTGGCCCGTCGCACATATCGTGTTGCGAATGAACTCGCAAACATAGTACCCACATAAGTTATTGTCGTGTCCCTAATGCGCGCACTTTACGAGAATAGAGAGTTCAATCAAAATAATAATCAATAAAGCATGATATAATGGAATTGGAAGTAGAATCAAAGAGATACGTAGACCTAGCTAGCTAGTATTACTTACATTTTGGTCTACAAATTTTAGTTCTTCTGACCATTCACCCACGGCCCTGCCCGTGAACCTTTTCCAAACCCTGTCCGGCAAAGAAAATGGATAAAAGAGTAATTAATTACTTGTTGTCACGAAAGTTGCCGATCTAGTGTGATAATATGATTGAAATTACCTCTGGAGCATCTCTCTAAAGTCTGTCCATAGCTCTTTTTATTTTCGTAACGAGTCCATGACAAGGACTTTTCCTGAGTTAGGTTGAATGACTAGCAGAATAAAGTGGAACCTACGCACGCATAACTCATCATCAGTTACACTTAACATCGAATAAGCCGAAACAGAATGTGTACAAGAGAGGGTAACAGTACTCACGAGAAGTTGTAAGGCAATAGTATTTCCCTTTTGGTTTGTTGTCTCAGTAAAGACCTTAGCAATAAATCTTCTGTTTGCCCGGGTTTGGTTCTTACCACTTCTTCATGAACTCTATTTGGGTCAACGAACCCAATGTCAAAAGGTCCTCCTTTCATGCATTCCATAACCTTTTTCCTGCATAATAGTATATACATATATGGTGAGCATATATATATATACATGCAATTAATGAAGTGAATGAGATGAGATAGAAAATACAGAAATAGTACTTACACACAATAAAGGCTGATGGCAGCTTTGTCGAGTTCCTTCTGATTGAATAGAAAATGCAAGTCTTGAATGTTGAAGGCGATCTCGTCGTCTCCGCACAAGAAAATCTGATCTCTTATATGCGCCGTGATCCATTCTTCCTTTCTCGTCTTGCAGAAATCAAGGTACCACTTGTGCAATCTTCGCATCTTTGTTGGTAGATTCTTGAGCTCCTCTTTCTTGACGAGATTCTTCCCATACTTCCATGGCTGTATGGGGTTGGCATCGCATTTGGGCAAGTTGTCTCCCATGATGTTCAAGTATGCAATGTAAGTCATCCCCATCTCATTGGCCTTTCTTTGTAGCTCTGCCTCGTAATCATTTATGGGAGGAGCGTCCCGTGTGTCGAACACTTGGAGCGGGGCGCATGATTGGTTTTCCTGCTCTCCGAGCATGGGAACTGTTTTCTGGGGTGCCGCACGACTACTACTTTCAGTCTCCCTACGGCGCCTTGCATCCGCCTTCAAAATCTGGCGCTCGTAGTCCCGCAGAAGTGGGGTTTCAGGTTTCAAAAGATTTTTGTAAAACTTCTCCACCACCGTCGGATCTATTTTCTCCTTTGGCTCGGCCCGTCTAGGTGCAAAGAATTTCTTGACCTCTTCTTCCGAGATCCTATTGGTCTCCTCGTCGCTGCGATTCCACGGTAAAACCGTCAATGGCTTGGCGGAAGGCTGCGGGACGTAGTTTTTTGAACTCTTTCTGGTAGTGCTAGTGATGCTCTTCGTGGCAGTGCTCTTCCGCTTACGCTGAGGAGATGGCTGAAGCACCGGAGATGGCAGACGGGCAGGAGATGGCTGGCGCGCCGGAGATGGCTGGCGCGCAGGAGATGGCTGAAGCGCCGGAGATGGCTGCCGCGCAGGAGATGGCTGAAGCGGCTCAGACTAGTGACGCTGCGGAGACGGCGGGGGTGCCAGTGGCCTCCAATTTGGAAGCACGATGTGTTCCTTCTTCCAAAGAATGGTTGTTTTCACTGCAAATTTGAGTTGAGTTTCCCCTTCACCTGTAGCATGGTCAAGCTGTGCTTCCTCATATTCCTTCACAACCTCATCCACCCCGACAATAGCATAGCCATCTGAAATCGGTCGGCAGTGGTAAGTTCCACTAGCTACAGGAGGTAAGGCATAGCCGACAGCCACCTTAATGGATAAGCCCATTAATATCACATGCAGCTCAGCGTGTTCGCTCTCCGTGATCTCATCCACTCGGTATCGAGGACCCGCCATTTCAAGCGTGGGCTGCACGTTCTCCATGGAAGCCATGCTGCTTTTCCGCACAGAGTCGGGGCCGCCGGCAGCTTCCAATGCAGGCTCTTCGTGCCGCTGAGATGGGCCGGTAGCTTGATGGCTCTGTTGTGCATTCACTTGCGCCTTCAGCGCCACAAGTGCATGTTCTATCTGTGTCATCCGCTCTGTACGCTCTTTTTCTTTTCTGCCGCGCCATCTGTAAGAGTCGCTCCACTCGACAAACCCATCCTTCCACGTCATACCCTCTGTGCCTCGTGCATGTCTAGGGTGTTCTTTTTTACCGATGGCGCGTGTGAGCTGGTCATTCTCTCTGTCGGGATGGAAGGTCCTGGCGGTTGTTTCCTCGTATGCCGTGATGAGTTCAGTGACGGGTTTGGCAAGGAGGGTTGGGAAGATACACAATCCTGTTTCTGGGTCCAACCTTGCCCCGATTCCGTAGAACCAAGTCTTTGCACGTAGGTCCCACCCATGTGTCTGGGGTGTGATCCCTCTGTCGCGCAGGGCCTTCTCAGCTTCCTCCCACTTAGGCCTCTGAGATACGTAGCCACCTGACCCTGTCCTCTGGTGATATTCCTTCTTCTAGGCATTTAGCGTATTGGTTTCTGACCTCTTTGTAGCTATAGCACCTTCCTTGTATGCCACAAATTCGCGCCAGTGAGGTCTTATCTTCGCATAATATGCGTCTTTAAAATCTGGAGTCTCGCGAGCTTTGACAAATTTGTTCAATTTTGTCTTCCAGTTGCGGAAAGCGTCAGCCATCTTCTTTAGAGTCCACTCTTTGACCTTTTCCTTTATAACCTGTTTGTTTTCATCCTCCTCTGGCGGAAGGGTGAAATTTAGCAACAGCGAATTCCAAAGCGTTTCTTTGGATCTTTCATCGACAAAGGTACCATCGCCCTTCGTTGGCTTATTCCAATATTCAATTATGATTGGGATTTGGTCCCTAACAACAACTCCAGCCTGACGTACAAATTTGTCTGCGGCCTTCTTGGGCTCCATCGGCCTGCCATCAACACGGACTGCTTCGATCGTGAACTTTGCACGATCTTTCAACCGATGGCTCGCGCCTCGCTTGCTCTTTTTCGTAGAAGAAGATGGTTGCTGGTTGGTCGATCCAGAGGGCTAAAAGAAGAAAGAAGCGTTAATTAATACATGTAGAAGAAGATTGTTGGGGAAAGTCAGCAGAGGCTTAATCAATGCATATACCTCGCCGGACTTTGTAATCACTAAATTGCGTTCACCGGAGTCTTCATCTTCTCCATGACTACTTGATTTGTCATCATGTCCCTCCAAGTCTAGATATTGTGAGGTGTCCTCATCGATAATGTTCTTCATTATTTCTTCTTCTTCAAGGTTTCTACTAAGTGGATCCATAGTTTTTAAAACAATAATATTATCTAGAGTAAGAGAGTAAACATTCAAGTGGACTTGGATTCATACGCGACAACTCGGATACAGTACTTAGTGATTAAGATAAAGTACAATAATATAAGATAAAGTACATTATTAATACATCACCGGAGAATAGTTCGGGTGCATTATAGGATAAAGTATAAGATAAATTACATTATTAATACATCACCGGAGAATAGCTCGGGTGCATTATAGGATAAAGTATAATATAAAGTATATTATTAATACATCACCGGAGAATAGCTCGGGTGCATTATAGGATAAAGTATAAGATAAAGTACATTATTAAGATAAACTAGCGAACGCGGCGGCCGCGTTCTGTGCTACGGGAGCTCTGCAGCCACAGAAGAGGAACCATCACCGGAGAATAGCTCGGGTGAGATCCGTGAACCTGCCAGATATTGGAGAACCTAGTCTCCAAAAGATACATCTATCGCCGTACATGCTCGTCCTCCTCCCTGATACGACGACGTACCACCTCCTCGGGGGCTGGCTCCCTCTGCACCGCTCCTGGACCTCGTGGACGCCACCAAAGAAGCTCCGGGTCGACGATGATACCCGGATTCCTCACCAAGGTTCGAGTCCCGACAGGTAGCACCTCCCAGTGCCAACCCGGCGGAGCCCATACTCGGACATCCCCGACGGAGTCCAGTAGGCTCGGACGAGATGGACGCGACATAACTAAATAATAGCAATAAACAATCATAAAACATAAACAGTAACTAAATCACTAAGTATATGTTGCCCTAATAACAATAACCCTAAACCTATCACTAACTAAACTAAACCTCATTAACTAAGTATTCTAACTAAACCTAATCCCTAATAAACCCCAATCCCTAATAAAACCCTAAGCCCTAATAATGAACTAACTAAAATCCCTAACTAAATCACTACTAAAATCCCTAACTAAATCACTAACTAAATCACTACTAAAATCCCTAACTAAATCACTACTAAAATCCCTAACTAAATCACTAACTAAATCACTACTAAAATCCCTAACTAAAATCCCTAACTAAATCACTACTAAAATCCCTAATTAACTAAATCCCTAATTAACTAAAATCCCTAACTAAATCACTACTAACTAAATCCCTAACTAACTAATCGCCATCACTTCCACGCCGCTGTGACCTCCTGCCAGTCGCCCTCGTCGCGACCTCCACGCCGGCTGCCCTAGCGCTAGCGGTGTCTGGCTCCGGCGTCCGGCCTCCCTAGCACCTCGACCTGCGCCGTTCGCGCTGCTGTCCCTGAATAAGCGCCTCGACATGCGGACGGGGAGCGAAGGGGAGGGGCGGCGGTGTGTACCTCTGGCCGGGGGCACACGCGAGGCGGCTGGAGTGGCGGCGGCGGCTGGAGTGGCAGCCGCTCCCGTGGGATGGCGACTACGACTGGCTGGGGGAAATCGATCTGGTTGGGGGAAGAAGGAAGGGGTGGCGCGCGCGTTATAACCCCCCCTTTAACACTGGTTCGTGGCTGGAACCGGTGTTAAAGGGGGGGAATTCGTTTCACGCCCGCACCCCCCCTTTAACACTGGTTCCAGCCACGAACCGGTGTTAAAGGGGGGGTGCAGGCGCGAAACGAAATAAATGCGCCCCCTTTAACACCGGTTCATGGCTGGAACCGGTGTTAAAGGGGGGCATTTATTTCATGCATTAAAGGGGTGGGGGCATTTATAATTCAAAAAATAGGATATGAATTTAGAAAATTCATATCCTATTCATTTCAACTCAGAAAAATATGAATAATATATTATAATTTTCAGAAAAATAATATCTATCCATTCATGTAAAAACATTTTATATTTACTTTAGATGAAAATTTTCAAAATGATTAAAACACTTACATATAAATTTTGATTATTCAATTCAAACAAAAATAAATTGTCAAATCCTAAAACTTTGAACATAAGAAATATTAAGCATATAAAAAGGAATCTAACCCTATTTCATTAGAGCAAATCATATTTTATTTTTTATTAACATTTTTGAATTGATTGGATATTTAAATGCCGCATCTTTTGTATACACTTGAATCTGGCAAAGCCTCGCTCAACTTGCATTGGATTTTTGATAAAATAGCATATTGTGAACCTAAAAATGATTTTTGTAAAAAATCATGAGCATCGTATCATGTACCTGTAGTTCATATCTAACCCACTTCCTACCGATTCGGCAGGAATTTTTCTTTTTCACCAGAGGTGGACGGAAAGGTTTCAGATCCCCCTGTTGGTACATTGTCCATATAAGGTGGTCTAGTATTTTTGTAAAATGTGGTGGTGGTTTTTTGAATTAGCCATTTGGTGGTTGCTTCACAAAACGGTCTGTTTTTTATGCTCGGAAAATGGAAAATGCCTTTTTGGTGCGATAAAAAGGAAAACTTCCTCTTGCAACATTGTTTGCCATGCCATGATGCACATGTATGCACAATATGGCCATATTATCACAAACTATGTCTTGATTCTAGCCATAACATTGGTCATTTGACCCAAAAGCCAAGAAACCTCGAATGAGATAGGTCATTTTGTGAAGTAGAACTGGAATTAAAATACAGAATGCAACTAATAGTAAGTTACATAAAGCACGACTGAAAATTAAGATACATAAAAGAACTGAAAATTAAGATACATGGCCATATTAAGTAACAATCGGCCGAACTTGTTTCGGAATGTTGGAGTGATTCAGTCATGCTCCTGCCTACACCTGTAATACTCGCCACCGTAGTCGTCGTACTCACCGCCGCCGTCATCGCTGTCGTCGTCGGGGTAGCCATAATTGAACCTTGAAGGCTGAGTACGCGTGGGCTGGACTTGAGGGTAGCGCAGAAGGGGGTTAGAGTCGGCGGCAGTGTCATAGGCCATGACGCTCTGGAGAGTCCGACCGCGCCACCATAGACGACGGCCGGCCTCTCTGAAGTTCGGAGGAGGTGGGCCGTCCTCCTCATGCCTGGCGAGCGCCCTCTCACGCCGATCCACGAAGAAGGCTTCCCAAGTAGGGAAATAGTCGGGATGCCATCTGGGATTCCTCCGCTGCTCCGGCGTGAGCTCGAAGTAGTAGTGGTTCGTGATGGCCATCCGGCGCGCCACACCTAGAGGGACAGGAGGAACCGGCATGCCTCCGGCGCTCAGCATCCAGCCGACAGGGACATAGTAGCCCGGCGGGCAGGGGTAGTTCGAGGCACAAAGCGCCTCCGCCTCCCTGGGGGTTAGTGCTACGGTGGAAGCCATGGGAAAGAGTGATGAGGTTGTAGATATGAGTCTAGAGATGTGCAATGACAATGGAGGCCAACCCTACATATATATAGTGAAGAACTGGCGGGAAAAAATGGCAGGAAAAATGGCGGGAAAATATTTCCTCCATCCATGGGGATGAAACTCTCCATCCATGTTGGCTTGGTCGTTGCCATAGCACATCTACACTCATATCTGTCGCCTCTCTCCACTCTATCCCATGGCTTCCACCATACCTCTAACCCAGGGAGGCGGAGATGTAGTCTTTCACGGGCTAGCAGGAAAATATTTTCCGAGGCGGAACTTCCGAAGATGCCATAGGGCGTGTGCACCAAGGGCATCTTCGAGAAGTTCCGCCACGGGAGATTTCCTAACCCTTTCCTCCATCCATGGGGATGAAACTCTCCATCCATGTTGGCTTGTTGAGTTGCTTGCCATGGCGTATCGATGCTCCTTTTATAGGCACGGCGCCGCTTCTACTTTGTCTTCTTCCTCCGACAGGGCATCGTGCGCTACATGGAGCAGTGTAGTCCACCCACGCGTCCTTATCCTACCGACAGCTTTAGTCCCGGTTTGAGCCCCTACCCGGTACTAAAGGTTACCCACGCGTCCTTATCCTACCGTCAGTTTTGTTAGATGACACAAAAACCACCTTTAGTCCCGGTTGCACCCACCAACCGGTACTAAAGGTTAGCCACCCCCCAGATAAGGCCCTCCCAGATAAGCCTCCCCAGATAAGGCCCCCCCATCTTTTGGCCCACAATGTCGTTGCCGGGTTGCTTCGGGCCTTGGATGAGCACTGGCATCATAATAAACTTCCGCTTCATGCACAACCAAGGAGGAAGGTTGTAGATACATAGTCACGGGCCAGGTGCTGTGACTGCAGCTCTGCTCACCAAAAGGATTCATGCCATCTGTACTTAGACCAAAGCTTAAGTTCCTTGCGTCACGTGCGAAGTCCGAGTACTCTCGCTCGACTTTTCTCCACTGTGACCCATCAGCGGGGTGTCTCAACATCGCGTCTTTCTTACGGTCTTTCCATGTGCCATCGCAACAACTTGGCATGCTCTTTATTTCTGAAGAGACGTTTTAACCGTGGTATTATAGGAGCATACCACATAACCTTGGCAGGAACCTTCTTCCTAGGGGCCTCGCCCTCAACATCGTCAGGATCGTCTCGTCTAATCTTATACCGCAGTGCAGTGCATACCGGGCAAGCATCCAAATTCTCGTACTTCTCACCGCGGTAGAGGATGCAGTCATTAATGCAGGCATGTATCTTCTGCACGTCTAATCCTAGAGGGCAGACAACCTTCTTTGCTTGGTATGTACTGTCGGGCAACTCATTATTTCTTGGAAGAAGATTCTTTATTTTTACCAACAACTTTGAAAATGCGCTGTCGGTCACACCGTTCTCTGCCTTCCATTGCAGCAAATCCAGTTTGGTACCTAGCTTTTTGTGGCCATCTTCGCAAGTTGGGTACAACAATGTTTTGTGATCCTTTAACATCTGCTCCAGCTTCTCCTTCTCCTTTTCAGTTTTACATTCTTCCTTTGCATCAGTAATGGCCCGACCAAGATCGTCATCAGCGGGCCCATCTGCTGCCTCTTGATCTTCATTATCTACCCCCGTTGCAGTATCATCATATTCAGGATACATATTATGATAGTTGTCATCATCCTCTTCTTCTTTGTTGTCTTCCATCACAACCCCTTTTTCTCCGTGCTTGGTCCAACAATTATAGCCGTGCATGAAACCGGATCGAAGCAGGTGGGCGTGAATGGTTCTGGTATTTGAGTAGTCTTTCTTGTTCTGACAGTGAACACACGGACAACACATAAAACCATTGTGACCACGGTTTGCATTAGCCACAACGATGAAATTTTGGAGGCCCGTAATGTACTCGGAAGTGCGGCGGTCACCGTACATCCATTGCCGGTTCATCTGCATTAATATATAGTATATATCAAAAAATAATAGGGAGATGACCATTTATATATATAGTATATCAATGACACATGAAAGGATAGTTGTCGACCTCGACCGAGAAGGAAAGAGCAACGAGAAAACTTATTTTGAGCTCTCGGGCATTTCACCGAACACCTCTTGTGCATGTGAAAAAAACACAAACTAGCACACTTCACACCCTCTTGCTAGGCTCCAAAATGAGATAGTGAAAAAATGGAAGAGTGGGGTGTGGGATGCGGTGTCTTATATAGCCCCCCTTTAACACCGGTTCAAGCCACGAACCGGTGTTAAAGGGGGGGGGCTGCGCGGGCCACTGGTGCAGGCCCCCTCCTTTAACACCGGTTCGTAGAAGAACCGGTGTTAAAACCCATTTCCAGGTTCAACCAAAGGCCCGTTTCCACTAGTGGCATATGCTTCCGATATCAAAAGTGAACTTCTGCTCACATATCCCCTTCTTAATCTAAGGAAGTTACTCTAGTATTCTAGGACAATACGTAACGGAACGAATCCCCGTGGAAGCCACGCTGCTTTTGTAAAATACAGTTGATATAAGAGGTGAAAACATTTACTATCTTGTTGTCCGTACAGACTTAATACTGGGTTTGGGATGATTTGGAAAATCATTAGAAAGTGTAAGGAAGCGAGGGAGAACTGGTATCACGTTCAATTAAAACTTTCATGGGAATGCGAGAGCATAGAGTTACTAAATATTATTGATGCAATTTTTGAGTTATGCTATATTTCATCTTGTAGGATTATTTTCATGTTGGAATATCATTGCACACATTTCAAATATATGTATTGAGCTTCAGTGTTGTCAGTCGATTCAATCTTCTATATTATTCATTTGAAAAAAAATCGTACATGGGCTAGTGCCAAAAAAAAATTTGGGGTGTGCCGACCCTCTAATACTTCCTTTTGTCCGCCACCTCCTTTGAGCACTAGTATGAAAAAGTAGTATGACTAGATTTTTCATGGCATATATTTGTTGTATTTTTTAGTTGGCAAGAATGTGTAAGAAGTCACGTCACAGAGACATATTAGAGACAATGTCAATATCCAAATCGTAAGCTATTTGCGAACATCATCTTAAACATCACTTATTTCATCTTTGCTAATTGAGTGTATGCGAGATAACCCACCAAGTCACAATCTGTCCAGATGGTGAATGCAAGACAAACTAGTTGTTGAATAAAGCTAACATGAGTATAAATGGCAATTAAAGCATGGAAATGACTAGTTGTTGAATCACCAAGCCTATTCATGTATCAGACTTTCGTGTATCACTACTTTGCAATTGCCAAGATCTCACGGTCCTACTCTCCAATCATGTGATCCTATATGGTCACATTCCCACGATCAACATTGCCCAACAACTCCAAAAGTGTAGGATTGAGAGAAATCGGGAGTTCGTCTTGAACCGGAGGTGAAGCTATGCGAGCCTGCTATGTTCATAGATATTCAGTTCGGCACATTATTCTTACTAAGAAAAAAGATGATGCCATGGCCATCCTAGCTCACCGGGTCTGTAGGGGAATCTCCAAGACGGGGTATGCCTCATACTCTCGTTTTACCTGGGCTGTTAGCTGGAGCGCACATATCAGAGATTGAATTTCCCTCCCGACTGGTATCAATTCCTAAGAACTGCATGACTACCCATTCCGCAGGTCCTTCCGCAATACGCTTCTTACTGAAATTGAGGTTAACTCAATCTGAGGAATGGAGGCTCCCCGTATGTTTCCGTCCTTTCAACTTTGACATGAAGGACGAACAAGGATAAACCACTCTGTCCTCTGCTGATTCTCGAGACAGTCCTCCTCTACGCATCAACCTGCTCTCCTCAGGGCATACAACATCTCCTCCTCCAACGCCCATGGCACTCGCAGCAAGGAGCAAGAACATCTATAGCGATAAGTAGGTCTTTCCTATCTGCTTGTTTGCTTCAATTTGGTTGGTTTCGAGCTTGATACTCTTCTTAAAGCCATCTCTTGTGCATGTTCAGAAAAAAAGGTCTGATAACTGCTATGTGCATAGTTCAGAAAAAAGGTTGGATAATTAGTTACCTGCTATGTGCATAGTTCAGAAAAAAAGGTTAGATAGAGAAGCGTGATTTATATCTGTCTCCTTTTTCACAGGTTTAAATATAACTCTACTAACACCGTTCAACAACGACACAACCCAAATTCCGATCAATAATTAGATTCGAGAATGAAGCAATGAAGTGAAAATTCTTATTCAGCACATCTAAACTGAAGCAAATAGCGATGAGATTATCAATACTTGTGTAGAAGCTACAAGACAGTATACCATGTACATACCTATTAATAATCAGGTGCTCGATCAACAACGATCAGGGGCAGACACTGCGTTCCCGCTACACGGTCAAGTCCAACGACGGCTTGCGAGTGGCAGCTGACGTCTTTGCACTTTGGCGGCGAGACCGATGGATCCATCGATCTGATATGATTCAGGGGCGATACGGCCAGGAGACGACAAGGCGTCCCTAACGATGGGCTTCAAGACATATTGGTTTGCTAATCTGATGGGGTAATTTGATCGCACATAAGTCAGCACTGGATGGCTAATCAGGTTAGTACTTTTGTTGCTAGACGGGCTTCGAAATGTGCGCAACTACAAGACGGGCTTCGAAATGGTTGGGGAGTCTCTTGTGTATTGATAGCGTCTAAGGCAGTGGGCCCAAATACGATGATGCTCGGAGCCCGGAAATGCAGTACCCCGTAAGAGAGGCCTCCAGCACCATCTCTACCGTCTATTTCTTGGAGATTCGTGCAACGCATTTTGCAGCATAGCCCTTCCACCCCACTTTCTGTGTCTATTGCAGTTTTGTTGTTCAGCCACTGGAGTTTTAAGGTTTTATAAGATTTCGTCGCTGATTTATCAACTAGAAAAAATAGCAGGTGTGAACGTTTTCATACATGTTTCTGTACATGTTTTTTAAATAGAACTTGATAGAATTTTTTGACCAAAATCAAATGATCGTTCTGTACATGTTTTATAAATGGAACTTGATAAAAACTTCAAAGATTCATACAAGTTTCATAGGATTTATACATCACAGACATTGATACAAATTTACAGAAGATTTATACAAAAATCACTCATGATTCAGAACAAAATCAGACGAACTGGACATGGATTGTTTTCCATGCACGCTTCCAACAACAAATTTTCAAAGATTCATCCAAGAAAAAAGAGATTCACATAAGATTTTGTGTTTCATACATTGCCACCACAGATCCAATCTAGTATCATACAAAGAACTTGATAGAAACAAAGTTCGAATTATTTTCTCTGAGAATCATGTATATTTCCGAGATCCAATCTAGTATCATACAAAGAAATTGATAGAAACAAAGTTTGAATTATTTTCTCTGAGATTCATACATGTTTTTGTAAGGAAACATACATGATTCATACTTTTTTTGGAAGACTATCAAATCCTACCAAGATCCGTTCGGCCGGATCTGGGTTCCCAACACATGCATGGTTAAACTGATGTAGCTCCAATGAAGAAGAAAGGTATCGAAGCAAATCAAAATTGGAAAAAAGAATCAATGCCTAGATCCACCCCATGGCCAGCATTAGCAATGAATTAGTCCAAAAAAAAGCATGGAGGAGGAATGGATCAAGGGCCTCCATGCCCATATCCGCCCCGCGCGTGGTCGAGGGGCTCCTCCACGGTGACCGGGAGAAGGGCCTCCATGCCCAGATCCGCCCCGCGCGTGGTCCATGCTCAGATCTGCAAGGGAGAGGGGCTCCTCCGTGGTGACCGAGAGAAGGGGCATGGGGGAGGGATGGGGGAGGCGGCTGGTCCCCGTCTTCCTGGCCGGCGCACGTGGTCGACGGGGGTGTGAGGCATGGTGGTGGTGGCGCTAGGTGGGGGGCAGCGCGGAAGGGGCGACGGGGCTCGTTCTGGGATGGGAGCAGACAAGCCGGGTTGGACTTTTGTCCTCTCTTTGGGGATCGCGGTTCTAATTTAACCTTTCTTAGGGGCTCTTTTACAAATGTAGCGAATATGTTGACCAGCAGGACTTTGGACGAATCTCCAACAAACTTGTGGCAGAGATGATGTCGGGGGCCCCTCTTACATGTGGGAAATCCGCTTTGCTCGGAGCCTAGCTTTTTTGAGAACTAGTAGTTTGAGCCTATTAATAGTAGCTATGGCGGCTAGCATTCCAGTTTGTACATAGGGGTGAAAACAAAATGCTTCAAACTAGCTCTCGTTTTTTTCGAAAAGGGGAGTATAACCCCGACCTCTGCATCCTCGGATGCACACAACCTTTATTAAGATCCAAAAAGTATCATCGTGTTATTACAAACCAAAAGTCAGATTAGGTTGATACATGCACCAACCATCTGAAAAAGGTAGCGGTCTCACAAGAGAGCAATTGCAACAGCTAGTCATTCGTCAATCTACTAGAATGATGCCATGAAGGCTGGCTGAAAAGTTTTGAAGTAACCACCACAAGATGGTTGCACCTAGAAACCATGGGTGAACGCTGATGCTCTGGGAGAAGGAAAGCCAAAAACTGAATCCAATACGCCGCCATATGGATAACCTGCAAAAAGGAAGGAACTCCGATTTTGTTAAAAATACAGTTATTTCGACACTTCTAAATGGACCAACAAATGGCCGAAATGCCAATCCGTACTCTGTCCTTATTAACCTTATCTATTCCATTTAGCCAATTACCAAATATATTGGTGATATTGGTTTGAGGAGGTAGGTCATAAGTGCAAAAGATCATTCGCCAAATTATCTTTGCAAAAGGACAAGCTAAGAACAAATGCTCAATTGTTTCAACATCATCACAAAAAAAGCATTTCATACACCCATTCCAATTTCTCTTGGCAAGGTTGTCTTTTGTTAGCAAAACTTTGTTACTTACAAACCACATGAAAATTTTAATTTTTAATAGTATCTTTGTCTTCCACAAATACCTTGTTGGAAACCGTGGATGCTCATTCATGACATTTTCATACATGGATTTAACCGAAAACAGCCCATTTTTAGTTAAATTCCATGAAAACCTATCCCTCTCATCCGTCAAGGATATTTCCATCAACCTCTCGCATAAGTGCAACCATGCAACCCATTTATCCCCTGTTAAATTTCTCCTAAATCCTATATTTAAAGGGTTTTGGGTCAAGACGTCGTGTACGAGGGCGTGTTTTCTATGTACTATGTTGTAAAGGGATGGATATTGATGGACAAGAGATACCTTTCCTAGCCATATATCCTCCCAAAATCGGATGTCTCTCCCGTCACCGATTTTGAAAACACCACGGGCGAAGAACTCATCTTTTACTCCCATTAGTCCTTTCCAAAAAGGTGAATCAATAGGCTTGGCTTCGACTAGTGCTAAAGTTTTATTGATCAGATATTTTTTTGTAGCAACTCTTGCCACACCCCTTCTTCTGTCAATAACTTATATAACCATTTACTAAGTAAGCATTTGTTTTTAAGCTCTAGCACTTCAATATCCAAGCCCCCCCCCCCCCCCCCGATCTTTGGGCCGTCAAATAATATTCCACCAAGTCAGTCAATACTTCTTCTTATAATCATCACTTTGCCAAAAGAAACGCGAACGATAAAAATCCAGTCTTTTCCTTATCCCCTTTGATATTGGAAGGAAATACAACATAAACATCGACATACTTGACAGAACAGAATTAATTAGGACAAGTCTATCTCCATAATATAGCAACTTTCCTTGCCAGCACCCTAATTTACCTTCGCATCTATTTTCAATCAGGTTCCATTCAGAATTGTGAAGTTTCCTATGATGTATAGGTACCCAAGGTACCTAAACAGTAAAGATCCTAATTCGCAACCAAAAATCACTTTATAAGTTTGTTCATGTTCATCAGCCTTGCCGAAACGAAAAAAATCACTCCTATAAAAGTTAATTTTCAGCCCCGATAGTTGTTCAAAGATACATAATATGAGCTTCATATTGACCGCCTTTTTAAAATCGTCTTTCATGAACAAGATTGTATCATCGGCATATTGCAAAATAGACACTCCCCCTTCAGCTAGATAGGGTATTAGTCCAGCAACCTTACCATTCTTTTTTGCCCTGGCAATTAAGATGACGAGCATATCGACAATAACATTGAAAAGCATAGATGATAGTGGATCTCCTTGTCGCAATTCTTTTCTAGTATGGAAGTAATGACCAATGTCAACATTGACTCTAATGGCTACAATTCCATCACATACGAAGCTATTATTCCATTTTCACCATATAGGATCAAAACCTTTCATACGGAGGACTTTCTGTAAGAATGGCCACCTTACCTTGTCATAAGCCTTTTCAAAATCAATTTTGAAAAGGACCCCATCCATTTTCTTGCTGTGAATCTCATGGATGGTCTCATGCAAGACAACCACACCTTCAAGAATATGCCTCCCAGGCATAAAAGTTGTTTGCGTGGGTCGCGATGTGGGTAGTGGGCCTAACTCAAGGTACCCGTTATTGTTAACTTCAGCCTGCACAGGAAAGTATCCAACGTAACCAGCACCAGTCCACCGTTTAGGGCCCAACCATCGGGGATTCAAAAAAAGCGACAAATTTGGATCAACAGATCTCGTAGTGGAAGACGAAGAAGGCGGCGAGCTAGCGACCTTCCTCGGTCTCCGGCAAACTATCGTCCAGACATCATCATCCGAAGTTGAAACATGATGCACCGAGGGTTCCAGCGGTGGTCTCCTTAGTGATCTAACCAAACGACTAACAGATTTAGTAGAAGCGCTTCTGATATGATCATTCGAATATGAACATACCTTCGTCGACGGTGAAACCCAGAGCTCAAGCGCCGCGAGTCTCTCTTGTCGCCGTCACTCAAGTCATTTCGCCACCCTTGCGGATTGCGCCACGACACCAGATCCAGTATCCTCAAATGCCATCCATCGAGAAGATTTAGCAAAATTTGCCACCGTTGCAGATGACGGCTCCGCCTCATCCTCCCCGTCTGAGGAGAGCGCCTAGAACCTTCCACACTCCGGCGTTCGACGGTCATCGCCCGCGGCCGGGAAGTGGATCGCCGCCGGGAATTCCGGAATCGCCTCCGGAATCGCCGGCCCACATCTCTTGCCGGGCCACCTGTATGTGTTAGTTTAATTGGTAAAAAAATGTTCCCCGCATGGGCGACGAGCTGTTGGCACTCCAAAATTTAGCGAAATAGGTCTAAGTTTAGAGAAGAAGATGGAAAAGGCGAGATGGCCGACATCCTCATCTGCATGCTCTTTATATGGACAATCATGACTACAACATTTCATACAACGCAAGTACCATACATCCACAGTTAGCATCTTCAGTTGGCTATCTATCCTGATCAACAACCTATCGGTAGCTAACAATATATGAGTACAATCCTAACTGCTCAACAACCTCACTCACTATGAACATGGGGGACCCATTCTAAGATTGTCTATGAACTTGATGAACAATGGTGTAGCTAGAGGCTTCATGAGAACATCTGCCAGCTGATCATGCGTTTAGATAAATCGAATATCAGGAGACTTGTGTGCAACCCGCTCACGAACAAAGTGGTAGTCCACCTCTATATGTTTTGTGTGGACATGGAAAACTGGGTTTACTGATAAGTATGTCGCACCGAGATTGTCACACCAAAGTGTAGGTACACATTTGAGATAAATTCTCAATTCTTGCAGAAGCCCTTGTATCCATATAATCTCTGGTTGTTGCATTTGCAACTTATTTGTAGTCAGCTTTGGTACTCGATCATGACATCTGGGCTGGTTTTTGGAACTCCAGGCAACAAGGTTCCTGCCAACAAATACTGCATGTCCACCAGTAAAACGACGATCATCCGGGCGCCCTACCTAATCAGCATCAGCATAATGTGCACCAGTAAAAAGATATTGTCCACATCGAGCTGTCTCATGTGCCACCCCTGCATCACGGCAAGTGACAATATGACACGGATAGTAGTAGGTTTTATCACCCAGCTGTAAGTGTCGTCGTAGTGAGTGCCATGACGCTGTTTGAAACCCTTGGCGACGAGGCCGGCTTTGCAAATCGACCGACGTACCCATCTGAGATTTGCGTTTGATCTTGTAAACCCACCGACTGTCAATGACATTGAGTCCATACGACACAGTCTTCTTCTTCCGTGTCCGCGATGGCCCTCGCGGTCACCAACTCCGTCACCCTATGGCTGAACCACACAAACTTCATGTCGTGGAAGGCTCAAATGCTCACCCATCTTCGTCGGCACTCTCTGCTCAGCTACATCAACAAACCTATCGAGGCATCCGAGGAGATTGTATCCACGAACTCTGCGCGCGGCACGGGTGGTCCGAGGTCGGTCGTCAACCCTGACTACGCGACGTGGTACGTACGCGATCATACTGTGCTAGGTGGATTATTATACATCGTGACTGAGGAAGTGCTCGCGCACATCATGAATGTGCCTATGGCGCGTGCTGCCTAGCTCATCCGATCCTGGAGCGCATGTTCGCGTCTTGATCGTGCGCGTGGGTTATCAAAATCCATTTGCAGCTCACCTCGGCCATCAACAAGGGCGTCCCCGCACGCTATTATTTTCGGCAGATGAAGACCTTAGCGGCACGCTAGCGATCGACGATCCCGCAGCCGCTTGGAGAGGACAAGATCATATCGCACATCCTAGCTGGACTCGCGCCGAACTGCAACTCCCTCGTCATGACCCAAAACATCAAGGATGAGCTCACGCTAGACGAGGTATACTCCTAGCTGCTAGCCTAAGAACATCGTCACGATGTCTAGGACACGGACAATAGGATCGGCAACGGCTCCTTGGTGAATTTCGCCCACCGCAATCAGGGGTCGCGGTGGCAGCCAAGGTGCAGTGGACAAGGTGTTTTGGAGCTGCATCTTGCAGCTCCTCTTCTCCCCCCTCAATTTCTCTATATATAACTCCCACATGAACACACACACCATGGAATAAACTTAGAAACACACACACGCACACATGTACCAAGGAAGAATAGCACAGAGGCTTTGCTCACAATCTCCCCTTGGTATCAAACCGTGGCTACATTTTGCTGGTGCCTCACCCGGCTTATCTAAACTATGCATGCACATGACTCGGCTAATCATGCATGCACTCTATCTAAATAGTTCCAACAACTAGCTTATCCATGCAAGCTCTTGCATACATGGCACTACTCTCAATCTCTAACTGATTATGCATGCAAGACTTGGTACAAGCGCGCACACATTTGTGCCATGTTTACACGACAGCCATTCTTATATGCTTTAATTATTTATATATACTTAGCACTATATAAAAAGATTAGTTCCAACATGGTGGACATAACGCTGGCAACCAAGGAGGATAAGCCAACAACAACGGAGATGTAGGCCATGGCCGTGGACAAGGGCGTGGTAGTGGTGGTTGTGCCAAGCCCATACTAGGGTCATGGCGGAGGCAATGGCTCGTGCAACAGTGCACCTCACCCTGTGTGCCAAATCTGCAACAAGGTCGGTCACATCGCCCTTCGCTGCTACAACCTCTTCGATCACAACTATGGAGGAGACATTTAGCAGCAGTGTTAATTGTACTTTGACTAGTGTGGGACATTGGATGATCAGGCCCATCCTTGCAAGAATTCAGGCGAGCAGTTCCTTTCAGGTCAACAAGGTTTCACATATTCACAGGAGTTTCAATGTAAAAGCAGATCACCAAGCTAGATTAGCAGCTAGACTACAGTCCAGGAGCTTAACAGTTACTAGATGCCTATGTTCACAGGCAGATACATGTCCAGCGAGGGACATTCTTGCTGTATCTTGCGTGAATCCCTTCACGCTGCTCTCTGTAAAATGTGCCTAAATTAATAAAATCCATATGTGCAAAAAAAAAAAAGTTGATCCCAACTAGTACAGTGACTCTCAGGCCGCCGACCACATCACGGGCGATCTTGATTGCCTCCACATGAGGGAGACATACCACGCAACCGCATTCAAGTTGGCAACGGCGCAAGTATGCACGTCTCCCACACTAGTCAAAGTACAATTAACACTGCTGCTAAATGTCTCCATGTTCTGGATATCTCTAAAAATCTCCAGTGCGTTCACAAACTTGCTAAAGATAATGTTGTTTTTCTTGAGTTTCATCCGTATCATTTTCTTATTAAGGATCTGGTGTCGAGGAAAACACTTTTCAGCACGCAGCCGATCGAGTCTCATCCATGAGTGGTGCGGAGGAGGTCTCTACCCGATCGAGTCTTCAGCAACAAGCGCCCTTTTCAGCGCGCAGCCGTGTGCACATGTGGTGCTCGTGATCTGGTGCATGAGCAACCTAAACAACACCAGGTGCAGGTGGAGGCGAATAAACATCAGATGATGCAGGAGACATGTTGAGGTAGGCGCCAGAGGCGTCGTGGTTGTTGTTGACCACATAAAGGGCCGCCTCATCGTTGGGATCGGAGGCCCATTAGGGCCAGATGGCCCAGCATGTGTCATGCAAGGTCCAACACGGCATGCTGCCATGGTGTAATCGTCATCATCATGTCGATCTGCTTGACCTAGCGATCCTACAGAGGGAAAAACATTGGAATGGTGTGCATCTTGTTGATCATTAGTAAAAAAAGTGCTGCCAAGATCAAGAAGAGGTTCATAGGTGTATTCAGGTGTGTTTTGTGGTGAGGTGAGTCGAGAGAAGGGAAAGACACGTTCACCAAAAACCTTGTCATGTGAAATATAAACCCGCCCGATAGCAATGACCAAACACTTGTAGAATTTGTGGTGATCACTATAACCGATGAAAACACATTCCTTCATGTAAAATTTAATTATGTGCTTTATATGGACTGTGCTTCATATGCTTTATATGGATGAAAGAGAGGCCAGCGTACACAATCAAAGGATTTGAGCATTGAATAATTAATCACCCAGAAGGCGTTCAAGCTTAGGTGTTGCATTGTCTATGCCATGCCTAGAAAGGCGGTTTATAAGGTATGTGGCAGTGCAAAACGCTTCAACCCAGAATTTTACGGGCATTGAGGCATGTGCTAACAAGGCAATACCCGTTTCAACAATGTGCCTGTGTTTTCTCTATGCGGATGTATTACGTTGTTGTGTACGAGGACATGGAATCGTATGGAAAATTCTAGTGGAATCAAAATATTAATGGAGACGATGATATTCCCCTTCCAAATCAGATTGAACCCTCTTGATTTCGTGATTAAGAAGTTCAACATGTTTTTGCAATTTGAGAAATACATCATCAACATCAGATTTGGCATGGAGAAGGTAAATCCACATGAACTTACTAAAATTGTCAATAAAACTCACGTAGTACTTGAAACCTCCAACATAAGGTATAGCAGGACCGCACACATCATTGTAAATAAGCACAAGTGGAGAAGTAGAAGTATGTCTATAAATTGAATATTGTAATTGATGGCTCTTGCCAAGTTCACACACATTGCAAATAGAATTTCAAAAAGGTACCTTATTTAGTCTCAAAATAGATTGTACTACTTGAGAGGATGGATGTCCTAGTCTCTGTTACCATATTAAATTGATGCACTAGATAACTTAACCAAAAGTCCAAACTGATTTTTTTTTTCGAAATGGGGTTGACCCCGGCCTATGCGTCCTCGGATGGACACAACCATTTATTAAAAAAGAGAGTATCAAGTAACAAGTTTAGAATAGTTAAAATTACATCCCGTGGATCAGGTAATGTTGAGACAAACCCCAACCATCTGAACAAAACTGAAAGCCTCATAAGAGGATGCATACTAAAGCTAAATATCTATCAATCTACTAGTATGCTGCCACGAAGCCTGGATGAATATATCCGACACGACCTCCACAAGACGGTTGCACCTAGAAACCTTATGTTGCCGCTGATGCTCTGGGAGAATCAAAGCCAAAGCTGAATCCAGTGTGTCACCAAATAAATAACCTACAAAAAGATGAAACTTCGTCCTTCTTATAATAATATTATTTCAGCATTTTCAAATGGACCTACAGAAATCTGAAACGCCTATATGAATTCTAGCTTTATTTGTCTTATCCACTCCATTAAGCTAATTCCCAAACATATTAGTGATATTTGTTGGAGGTGGGAGATCATATGTGAAGAAGATAATACGCCATATAATTTTAGCAAAGGGACATGAAAGAAATAAATGTTCAATTGTTTCGACCTCGTCACAAAAGTTTCATGTTCAGTCCAATTTCTCTTCACAAGATTATCTTTAGTTAGCAAAACCTTACTATTAAGGAACCACATAAAGATTTTAATTTTTTGAGGTCTTTTTAAATTCCATAGATAGCGAGAAGGAAATTTTGGATGTCCATTCATAAGATCTTTATACATAGACTTGACAGAAAAAACCCCCTTTTTTATCAATTTCCATATAAAAGAATCCTGATTCTCTGACAAAGTTATAGACATCAGTCTCTAAATAAGATGCAACCATGCAATCCATTTATCTCCAGTTAAAGTTCTTCGAAATCCAATTCTAAGTGGATTATGAGATAACACATCATGAACATACGGTCATACGGTCATCAGACAATAGAAACCAACCGAGGGGAGATATGTTGAATATGCAAAGGTTTAATTCCTTAATTAGTGGCCAGTCTTTAATTGAGATCCCTTTAAAAGGCAGAAGGTTTATGTGGAGTAATATGCAAGAACAACCCTTGCTCGAGCAGTTGGACTGGATCTTCTCAACAGTTGAATGGACTTCTGTATTCCCCAATACAATTGCCAAACTAATGTCTAAACCAGTTTCATATCATGCACCTTGTATGCTGTCCATTGATACTTCTATTCCAAAGTGCAGATTATTCAGATTTGAAAGTTTTTGGCCTTTACACCCAAGTTTCAAAGAGGTTATTAAATTGAATTGGGAAAGAATGTTAGAGCTTCCTGTAGTGCTACTCTAATTTCTGCAAAACTTAAAAATTTGCGAAGGAGTCTGAAGGTATGGAGTAAGTCAATATCTAGGTTAAAGTTACTTATTGAGAATTGCAATAAGGTTCTACTAGAGCTGGATATTATGGAGGACAGGAGAAACTTGTTTGTACAGGAGAAAAACTTCAGGATAATCCTAAAAGCCCATCTTACCAGGTTATTGGGGTACCAAAATAAGTACTGGCAGAAATGATGTACTTACAGATGAGCGCAGGTGGGAGATGAGAATACTAAATATTTTCATGCCAGGGCCACTGAAAGGTATAGAAATAATGCCATTACTGCTGTAATCTTGGAAGATGGCACTCAAGTAGATAGTCACTCTAAGAAAGTAGCTGTTTTCCTTGCATCTTTTAAAGGAAGAATGGGAATATCTCACACTCCACACATGGCATTTGACTTGGACTCTCTGTTTTCTAGAGTTCATGGACTTGAGGCTCTCTCTGTCCCATTTTCAACTCAGGAAATAGACAAGGTAATTGCTATGATCCCTGTTGATAAGGCGCCGGGGCCGGATGGGTTTAATGGCTTGTTCATAAAGGTTTGCTGGGACATTATAAAGGGATATTTCTATAAGCTCTGCTCTGATTTTTGGGAAGGGAAGATTAGTCTGCAATGTCTAAATAATTCTTTCATTACTCTTGTGCCTAAAGTTCTCTCCCCTGAATCTATCAATGACTATCGGCCCATATCATTGTTAAATTGTGTTTTAAAAGTCCTAACGAAGATTCTAGCTGAGAGATTACAGAATTGGATTCTTAAGATGGTCCATAGGAATTAGTATGGGTTCATTAAGGGAAGAAATATCCAGGACTGCCTTGCTTGGTCTTTTGAGTATTTGCACCAGTGTAAAGCTTTTGGTAGGGATATTGTGGTTATTAAGTTGGACTTTGCAAAGGCATTTGACACTATTGAACATGCTGCAATTCTTGAAATTTTGAAGCATATGGGCTGTGATGACAGATGGCTAAAGTGGATCAGTTTGATCTTTGAATCTGGGTCTTCCTCCATTCTACTTAATGGGGTTCCTGGGTCTGAATTTCAGTGTAGGAGGGGTGTGAGACAGGGTGATCCCCTCTCTCAACTTATTTTTGTTGCAGGAGCTGAATTGCTTCAAGTGGTCATTAGTGCTGCCTGTTCAGAAGGCCTGCTTTCTCTTCCAATTGAACAACCACCTTCTGAGGATTTTCCTGTTATCCAATATGCCGATGACATCTTAGTAATCCTTCCACCTGATCATGTTCAACTCAAAATCTTAAAAGATATTCTTGATACCTATGCAGCCTCAACAGGACTCAAAATTAACTATCATAAATCTCAGCTTATTCCAATTAATGTGGATCATTCCAAAGCTCTAGATCTTGCTAATGTCTTTGGTTGTCAAGTGGGTGTGATGTCGTTCACTTATCTTGGACTGCCTCTTGGCACCACAAGACCAACTGTAGCTGAGCTTATGCCACTTGTGGATAGGTTGGAAAGGAGATTGTCTAGCACTGCTTTATGGCTCACTTATGGAGGGAGAGTAACTTACATAAATTCAGCTCTTACTCCACTGCTCACCTATGCTTTGTGTGTTCTTAAGGTGCCTCTACAGATTATTGATTTTGTTGATCGTGCTAGGAGGCATTGTCTTTGGAGAAAAAATGAGGACAGAGATTTGAGATCTTACTCACTTGCAGCATGGGACTTGGTTTGTAGGCCAAAGAAAAAGGGAGGTTTGGGGATTATGAACCTCAAAGTGCAAAATCAGGGGTTGCTTCTGAAATTTTTACACAAGTTCTACCATAAGCATGATATTCCATGGGTGATGTTGGTGTGGTACAAATATTACATGGACATTGTTCCGCATGCAGCATCTCCATGTGGGTCGTTTTGGTGGAAAGATGTTTGTCATCTCTCTGATATTTTTCGAGGAATCTCTTCGTGCACAGTCAACAAGGGGAATTCGGTTCTTCTATGGAAAGACCTTTGGGCTGGAGACGATATTCTGTAGAGCTCTCCCCCCAGGCTATTTTCATACGCGGTAACAAAGGATATATCGGTTGCTGCCTTTACTGTAGTGAATGATTTATCAAATCACTTTGTTCTCCCACTTTCTTCACAAGCAAATGATGAATTCAGAATTCTTGAGGAGCACATTTGCAGTTTAAGCAGAGACCAATCGATGGCAGATGAATGGGTTTATGATTGGGGATCAAAGGAGTACAGTGCTCAGCGATTCTACAAATATTTTTTCAGAGATCTGAGGACAATTGCTGCACTTCCGAAAATCTAGAAAACCAAATATATGATGAAACATAAAGTGTTTGCTTGGTTACTGGTTCTGGATAAATTAAACACCAGAGATATGCTACAGCGCAGGCACTGCCCGATTACAGATGTCAGCTGTGTCGTATGTCGGCAGCATAGGGAAATGAGTGACCATATGTTTTTCTCCTGTCATTTCAGCCGTGAATGTTGGGCTCTTTTAGGTATCTCTTCGGATTTGGAGTTGGATCTAAGCTCTAGGCTGCATAATGCACAAAGGCTATGGCAGGGACCGCTATTCTTTGAATGTGTTATTCTTTGTGCTTGGAATATTTGGAAGCAACGTAACAGAAAGTACTTCGATAATGTAAACTCCAATATTCTTAGCTGGCTGGCTCAATTCTCCTCAGATATAGATTTGTTAGGAGCTAGGCTCAAACCTGATCTTACATGTCAAATAAAAAACTTTGTAAGTGAGTTGAGAGTCTCTTAGTTAGTTTGTGAGTGGGGAAGGAAAATCCTAGCCCTATGTAAATATGTTGTAACCTTTTGTTTTTTAATTTGAGAGCAGTAGGAGCCCCTCCTGCTGTATTTCCTAAAAAAAAACACATCATGAACATACACATTTTTTCTATTCACAATGTTGTAAAGCGAAGGATATTGATGTTGAGCAAGAGACCTCTCCCCTAGCCGAAGATCTTCCAAGAAATGTGTATCTCTCCCATTTTCAATTTTGAAACAACCTCTGGCAAAGAACTCATATTTTACTCACATTAGGTTTTGAAACAACCTCTGGCAAAGGAGAATCAATTGGTTTTGCTTCTACTTGTTATAAGGTTTTATTCTTCATGTATTTATTTTGTAGCAGCTCTTGCCACACTCAATCTTCCGTTAATTGGACGGCATAGAATGTTCCATCTTGATAATCTGTATTTCTTCTTATGCTCGTCATTTTGCCAAAAAAGCGTGAAAGGTAGAAATCCATCCTTTTCCTAACACCCTTCGGTATTTCTAGAAAAGATAACATGAACATGTGTATGCTAGATAAATCAGAGTTTATTAGGACTAGTCTATCCCCATAGGACAAGAGTTTACCTTTCCAACATCCTAACTTACTCACGAAACGGTTTTCTACATGATTCCATTCGAAGTTGTGAAGCTTCCTATAATGTATAGGCACCCGGAGATACCTAAATGGTAAGGATCTCGATTCACAACCGAAAATCTCTTTATATTCCTGTTCTTTTTCGGAAGCTTTTCCAAAACAATATATCTCACTTTTGTGGAAATTAATCTTAAGCCCAGATAACTGCTTGAAAATACATAAAATGAGCTTCATATTCATCGCCTTTTGAAAATCATGTTCCATAAAGAAGATTGTGTCATCAGCATACTAAAGAATAGAAACTCCCCTCGACAAGATGGGGTATTAGTCCACCAATCTGACCATTTTATTTCGCTCTAGCGATCAGTACAACCAGCATGTCCGCAACAGTATTGAATAACATGGGTGACAAAGAGTCACCTTGTCTCAGTCCTTTCCCGTTTGAAATTAATGTCCAACATCATCATTGACACAAATACCAACACTTCTGCTTTGGAGAAGCCCAAACTGATGGAAAGGGTAATATAACATATTATATTGCTAAAACTCCCCCCTTACATCTACGCTATTTTAATACTTGGAGTGGGTTCAGTGTAGGCTGCTAAATCTTTTTTTAGTACTGCGTAAGTAGGATCTTGATCTTAAAACCTCTTGGCTCTGACGCCATATAATTTTATAGGAGAAGATGAGAAATGCAAGATGGCCAATAGGCTCATCCACAGGCTCTTTATATAAACATTCACGATTACGATGTATTCGTACAAGGCATGTTAGTTGACTTAGATTTGTATAGGTTTGATTGTATCTAATGATTTAGTATTAGATACATTCGTATCTTATAAAATTTGAGTCAACTAATATGGGTCAAAAGGAGTATAAGAATCTCGTTAGGTAGAGGCAACACTTCTTCCTTTGGTCGTTTTTTCTACACCTCAACCTGTGAATCAAGTTGCACACGGTTTCATCTTAATTACTCCACTCCTTACGAACACGTAATTTCAGCAAACCTGCATTACGTCAACCGAGAGTATGTGGAAATTTTCATGCGAAAAGGAGTCAAACCTATGTCTTCTGCATCAATTGACTTTGGAGTGTTTTCTTGATGACTTTGGAGTGTTTTCTTGATGTTTTATTAGATATAACATCATTACACGGTGGTTCCAAATTGACCAACATAAAAGTATCACTCCTACTCATATATGCAAATCTACTAGCTTACTTGCTGACTAACACCTCTCGGCCGCTTACCGAACATACCGGAAATATAACTGATTTCCATAAAATTTCAAAAGGACATGGCGAGGACAAATGATGCATCGAAAACACACACTTCTTGTTGCCCTTCCAGTTACACTGAACAAAATTACCTTATGTTATAATGTTACCAATCAAATGGTGTAATCTCTAGATTGACCATTAAATTCCAAAAAAAAAAACTTTTTTTGGAAATCTATATTTCCGTTGACCATATCAGAATACCTGGACTTCACGTAGAAGGCCCTACTTCTCAACCAAAGCTGACAAAATCAAAATATTTCACTCTTATAAAATTTTAATTCTACACCATAGAGTTGTTTAAATGTACAAAGGAACAATATAATTTGTTTTTGATTGCATTTCATGAAGTATAATTTCATCCGTCGGGTAGCATATCCATTCTCTACTAGACGTTGTAGGTAGCATAATTTCATCCTTTCCGTTGTGCCATAGTTAGGTGATACTCTAATTTTGTATATAATTTTATTGCTTCGATTAAAATAGCTGATACATTCTTCATCTTCTTTTGCTTAAACTGCAGGTCTACAACAATCATGGAATTGATTCTTCTGAACTTTTATAGGGAACTATTTGTTCCTCTTTTATACAAGATCGATGCATATACGATGATGAAAGCCATTATGTCAAAGATGTATGCTAGAAAATCAATGTGTCCAAGATGCATCATCAACGAAAGCTGAAATAGGAGGTAGTATGCATCAAGGTCTGTCCGTCTGTACTTTGAATGTATAAGGCGGTGTACAGAGGAGCTGCTTTGCGGTCTCTTTTTCTTTCATGTTTTCCTCTGTATAACTCGATGTTCTTCTTCTTCCTTGATACAAAGGCAGAACAACATCGTTTATCTTTTAACTGTTTTTGAATTTCACGCCCCTTCTAAATGAAACTTGATATATCAGTTTGAATTCATATATGGGGTCATGTTTTCACATGCCTTAGTCACCATACCGTTCCATACAATTGTAACTTTATTTTCATGTGTTAACTTTACCCAGCCCCTATATGTATTGATGTTTATTTCACGATGTATATCGACATGCTCGATTTTAACTTCCTAAATTTCCGCAGCAACGTGCGCGGTATGATCTAGTTAAACAATATTGGGGGCACAGGATCACCCCGTCTTAATCCCTTCAATGTCAGCACATGTTCAAATGAGTAATAGACTATTTTTTATGTCATGTACTAAATACAGTTCTTACTGTCTCTCCCATTGCCTTTTTTATTTCCAGGAAGGAAATATAATTTTGAAGGAAACCTAGGAAACTAGAGAACAAGCCCAACCATCTCCAATTTTCATATTTTTTTCCTTAAGCCTACTCATTGTAGGATTAAGAGGCATTGGAAAGTACAAACAACCTCCACAACGAGTACTTGCTGGATTGACATTATGACACACAAAAACCTTTGGGCATATGGACCATAATCATTAACAAAATATTACACTGTTATATATAAGTTACTAATAGTTAAAATAACATTTGTAGTTTTGAGAGCCAAAATTATGTTTAAGTTACTAATAGATTTTTTTTGAAGTAACTATATATTCCATTAGACATCTAGAGATTATATATATATATATATATATATATATATATATATATATATATATATATATATATATATATATATATATATCGATGCGGATTTGCTACACACAGGCATAGCCGTGCATAGGCTTAGGACTGTTAGATATAGAGATCACATGCAGATGCTCCTTTAGATGCTAGTGGCTGGCTCTTGGAATGGGAAAACGGTGTGCAACGGTGTGTGTTCCATTCCGTTTTTGTGCATGCATGCAATGGATAGGATTTTGGACAAACCCTAACTTTTTAGCGTACTGTTTGGCTAAGAAAATTTCAGCAGTTTAAATAGGAAGGTAGTGAGAACAAGGCTTATAAGAGTTTTGTATGCAAATGCTTCATGCTAAGTGCTTGTGCTAGTATGCAAACCCTAACTATCCGGCGGTAGAGTTTTAGCATCTAAAATGGGAAGGTAGTGAGAACAAGGCTTATAAGAGTTTTGCATGCATGCAATGGCTAGTGTTTTGGACAAACCCTAACTTTTTATCGCGCTGTTTGGCTAAGAAAATTTTAGCAGCTAAAATGGAAAGGTAGTGAGAACAAGGCTTATAAGAGTTTTGCATGAAAATGCTTCATGGTAAGTGCTTGTGCTAGTATGCAAACCCTAACTATCCGGCGGTAGAGTGTAGTGTCTTATTTGGACAAACCCTAACTTTTTAGCGTGTTGTTTGGCTATGAAATTTTTAGCATCTAAAATGGAAAGGTAGTGAGAACAAGGCTTAGTTCGGTTAGGGTTTTGTGCATGGAAAACATTAGGGTTTGCACGCCATGGTACTAATGGCGTTAGTAACCTCATATGGGGATCAAGCCTTTTGGGTATGGAAATGTGTGCTCTCTATATCAAAATGGGAGAGAATCAACGGTGGATATGCTGTGCGCAGCTATGACTGTGTGTAGCTGGCTATTTTGCATATTATATATATATATATATATATATATATGGAAAATAGTGGGATATCATGGGTGCTAGCAATGCATACCAATCCCACCATTAGATCTCTTGTAGGGAGCCAAAGAATTAGTAGCAGGAGCAAACATTCTGTAACGGAATATTCCAAAAATATCATACCAAGATCACATGCAGTACTAATACAACAATCCACGGACCAAACAATCTACATATCTTACAGGCCATGTAAGCTACAAGAATTTTAGCAATGTAACCAACTATACAACTAGTACATGCAAACTAGTACAACTCACTTTTATCCACGCATGGACGGTTTTAACAAAAGCACTTATATGCACATCACATGGACCATGGAAGCAGCAAAAATTCTAGCAATCCAACCAACCAACTTCACCAGCACATGCAACGTACTAGTATCCCACCTCAATTCTCGCACACATTACTCAAAGTTTATCCGCACATCACCTTTGTTAGCTGCTATTTTTTTTAGCAATCCAACCAACCAACCAACTTCACCAACTATGAGAAGCAGGTGAATGAGCTATGAGAAGCAAAGTGTTTAGTATGTGTGCTCAAGGTGTGGCTGAGCTACATCCTCATTTATATAATATATCTTGTAGCGATCGGGACCGAAAGAAATCTAGCGAAAATGACGCAGGAAAACTCCCGGGCTAGCTAGAGAAACACGCACGAAAATTATAGCTAAGAATCGTGCCCCGTCAAATGGGTACTTCAAAGGATGCCACACATGGTCCACTCAAAATGCATGTTAGATGGAAAGAAAATATGCAGGTTTTTTTGCTTGTTTGGATGCTTGATTTGCTTGCCTACCCTACCTAGCATGCACCTACCTATCATACACCTACGTACAACTAAGCTACACCTACATAGCAAGAACAAATTTATGCAAAAAATAGGTTGTTCTGTATGCTGATGTAGATGTTGGCCGTGTGGTTCGGAGAGTAAACAGAGAGATGACACCGTGAAGTGCATATGAGTTTCTTACTCCCTCTCATCTGGACAACTACTATGACTACTCCCTATATCCAACGGCAACCAATGCATGCGTAGGTAGCATCCTAGATAGCAAATTAGGCGTCGATATATATAGGCCTGCTATTCAAGAACCGGTTTCGGAATAACTATTCATAAACCCACTGCTTCCTTTCACGTGAACATCATGAACGTCTTGTTAACTTCCACGTGAACACGAGTTACTTTATTTTCTTTCGAAGTTAACTTCCAGTCTGTTGCAGCAATAATAAATGTTAACTTCCTTCTGTGCAAGTTAACTTCCACGAACTTCTTAAATCCCCTGATGTGTACAAGTTAACTCCCACTTTCTATACTAGTTAACTTTCTGACGGAGTACCTGTTTTCTTTTCACGTGAACACACATAAACCCCTTGTTAACTGTCACACAAACACAAGTTAACTTATTTTTTATTTTCAAGTTAACTTCCAGTCTATAGTAGTAATAATGAATGTTAACTTTCACATGTGCAAGTTAACTTCCACGAACTTCTTAACTGTCCCGTATGTACAAGTTAACTCCCTCTTTCTATGCTAGTTAACTTCCAGACGGAGCACCGATTTTTTTTGTTTTTTCGTGGACTGAATGTTAACTTCTGCGTGTGCAAGTTAACTTACGTGACCCTTCTTAACTTCCCCGTCTGTACAAGTTAACTGTCTCTATTCTATGCTAGTTAACTTTCTATTAGAGCACTAATTTTTTTGTATTTTTCTCAAACTGTGCAACTTAACTTTCGCGGCCTTCATTAACTTCCCTGTCTGTGCAAGTTATCTTCCGCCTGATGCACTTCTTAACTTCTGCGGCCCTTATTAACTTCTCTGTGTATGCAAGTTAACTTCCAGAGAGGAGGCACCGGTGGTGCGGATCACCGGGAGTTAGCTTCAGACAGTGGTAGTGGTGTGGATCTATGGCGAGGCGGTGCGGGGCGGGGGCGGAGGATCCCGGCAGCGCGCGGGGAGGAGGGCGCGATGATGCGCAAGGGAGATTGTTGGCGGCGCGGGGGCGGAGGAGACCGGCAGTGCGCGGGGAGGAGGGCCCGGTGGCGCGTAGGGGAGATGGTCGGTGGCGTAGGGGTGGGGGCGGAGGAGGCCGGTAGCGCGCGGGGAGGAGAGCGGCGGCGCGCGGGGGGAGGAGGGTGGCGGGTGGGTGCGGGGGAGATGGCCGGCGGCGCAGGGGGGAGGAGGGTGGCCGACGGGCGCGAGGGAGATGGCCGGCGGCGTGGGCCGGGGGCGCGTGGGGGGAAGGAGATGGCCCGACGACGCGCGGGGATGGGGATGATGAGGAAGAAGGTAGTTAGGTCGGGGGGTGCTGAATAAGCTTATTTAGGAACCTCTTAAGGAAAAGTTCAAAGTAAATTACAAAATGTCTAACCACTCTTGCATACCCTCCTTCAGACTGGGTTTAACCCGATGTCTGATCTGCCCCATATTGTACTTAAAGAAGGTATAGCACTGATCCAAGTCTATCTGCCCTCCATCAAAGATTATTTGGTTTCTTTGATTCCATATACTCCAACATCCAGTGATCAGAGTCTCCTTAAAGAATCGATTTGTAGACCTGTCTTTGGCTTCCATCATCATATCAATCAGGTTTAAGTCAACATTCCATTCCTCTCCTAGTTTCCACTAGAATATTTGGCTAAATTCACCAGCAAACAACAAATGTGCAATGGATTCCTCAGTATTCTCCTCACATAGAACACATTCGCTGAACTTTGCTTGTAGCTCTTGCGTGTATAGACCACGAGTAACATGATTAACTTGGTGCAATGTGTTCAATTAGGGTGATAGATTCATTCGGAAACTCGAGTTGTGCCAAGCAGCCTTCGATAACAGCCCAGGGAGACCTTGTCCTGTTTACATTCGCAAAGCGTTTTTAAAGGATTAGCCATGAGCAAAAGCTCCAACATTAGCCAAAAGGTAGAAAATCTACGGGTTCCAATAGCTAGAAGTGCGAACATAATAAAACCATTTAAACCTAAATTTAAAAAGCCAAAAGGTGGATCAAACACCTAATGAAATGATCTCTTGCTCGAAGTCCATCAGCAGGGTTGATGTGGGAGTTTTCCAGGTCCCTACGCCTGCGATCCTTTTTGCTTCAGGTGATTTTGGCTAATCTGCTCCTCCGCTAGGATCATTAGATCAGAGTCACCGTGGTGTCTTGAGATTTACATTAGCTTCAGGGTTCAAGGCTATCCATTCTCCAACAACATTGGGTCTTTGATTAGTTTGCTCGCTCTCTTACAGAATAAGCTGACCCTTGTCCAGCATCTGAGGCTTGAAGTTAGCTACAAATTCTTTAGAGAGATTAGAACCAATCTCTAGACCAGTTTAGTATCAATCCAGGATGACAATTAAAGATCATGCAATTTCTAACTTTCAAGATACTCCGCATAGCACATGAGCTAAAAGAGTAAAACCGAAGGCTTTGAATTAGCTAACCAAAACTTAGCAATCGATTCAAAATCTTTCCCAAGCTCAATGTCAAAGAAAGTTGAAATTATGTGCTAGATTTGCTTAGCTATAATGCATTCAAAATATGATGCACGGACTCATCATTAGATCTATAGTCCAGTGGGTGTGGTTTGTATGACCATGAACATGGTGGTGTATGACCACACTTCCTGCATATATCAACCATCTAGCAGGGTTGGCCCATATGGCGGGCATAGGGGCGATTGCCCTGTGCCCCAAGGAGGTAGGGTCCTGGCCTTAGACTTGTATGTGTGTCTATATTTGTCTTCTACTCTCGAGACCCAACATGGTTGAAAATTCCTAGAAAATATAGATGGTCCAAGCTGCAGCCTACTATGTCTCTACTCCGACTTCTCTTTCCCCAAAAAATAGTTCAAAATTTTGTATGGAAAAGAGGAAATCGCAAGTTCCGTTAAGAAACCATAGAGATATATTATTTAGTTTCGATCATGAGGATCACCATCAACTTCACCCCAGCAAATACTCTAGCATTTCTGAATATTTTTTTCATGACACTATTAATGTGGCCTATTGAAATATGCATAACAATACCTCCTCGCATGTGCATCTAGAAAGTTGTGAGTATTCATTAGTGTTGATTAACGATGCAATCACGTAACTATATTATTCTATTACAAGGAATGTGCTAACTAGTGACCCCAGATATTGGTCATAGAAAGGTCATAATAGTTCATCTATGACCTTTCTATGACCAACAACAGTAGGTCGCATACCGAGGGCCACTACAGATAGCTAACGATCTTTTTTTAATTGGTCATGGACTAATATGATCAAAATAAATGGTCATATTGTTCATGACCAAAATTTTGGTTATGGCATTCTTGTCTGTCCACGTAAGCCAATCCTACGTGGAATCTCACGTGGCAGTAGATTCAACCTGTTCCATGTTGGCCTTTTAAATAGGCCTAGCCCAAAATTTCAGCCTTCAAACTTTCCAGGGCGGAGCCCATTTCTAGTACAATTTATTTTTGGCTTTTCTCTTTTCCGGCCTATTTCTCTTTGGGTCTTTTAGGAATTTAAACAACATATTTTCTTGGGCCACGGTCTTTTAAGAATCCATAACTTTTAAGACTTTTCGATCTGTACTTTTTCAATATTACTTAGGCTAGGGCCCATATATTTGTCACGTTCTTAGCCACATTTCAATTTCCACATGTTGCCAGCAAATAAACTATATTACAGTAAAAAATAAAAAAATTATCAATCCACAGGCCAAATTTGGCTAACGTATAATATTTACATAGTTTTATCCTAGATACTATCACAACATATAACCAGCCCTTTGATGATTGGGGCTTCTGGCTTCTTCACACCTCTTGACCATCAACACATTCTTCCTGGAAGCACCTTCTCTTCTCCTCGGCAACGTCGCCTTCTTGTTGGCAGCAACATCTCATCTCCTCGGCACCGTCGCCTTCTTGCCTAGGTGCTCCTTGCCTCTTCCTCTTGACCATCAACACGTCGACGCCTAGGTGCTCGCCGCAAATTCCTCGCACAGAGATCAGTTCCAACAAACATCAGTATAGTATACTACAAAATGGAAGTTACAGTTAGAGATTTTGGCTTTGTTATCCAAATTGATTCATAATCTAAAGAAAAATAACAGTAGCAGTAGGTGACTAAGAATACAAAGAGCAGAAGCACATCCACTGATTCATATTCCTCTAGATTGTAGCAAATACAGTGTACTCCCTAGCTTGCAGCAACTGACTAAGAATAATGACAGTAGCAGTAGGAGTAGCACTATTTCAAAAATGACATGGTACTGTAGAACGGAGTGTACTCTCTAGCAACTGACTAAGAATAATGACACTAATAGTAGTAGTAGCACTATGATAAAATGACATGGTAGATGAGCATCCACACATCAGGGTGCAAGTGGAACAATAGCGGATTGCAGACATATAGTGCAGAGTTAGTTCTTCTTGGTGATGCACTAACAAAACAGAACAAGTTACCTGTAGTAATTACTTAAACTTATATTCTTTCACTTAACAGGGCACACATCCACTGGATTTGGTAACTTCAGCGCTCATATTCTTTCAAGCACATGTAATTACTTAAAATGATTAGTCACTTTCAACAACATAAAATAGAAATAGCATAAAATAGAAGCAAATGCAAGAAAGTACACATCTTCAAGTTCAAAAGAAGTAGCGCATGGTACTAACAAAGTGTAGTATGGCTAACAACAGTAGACTAAGCATTTTTAAGCCAATAACAACCAAATAAACTATCATGGCATAATATTAGTACATCTGCTAATAGCCAATAAATATCTCTAATTCTAGAAGTAATTGTCTATAGGTAGAACAAAGAAACCAACAATGGAACTCCTAAATAATACAATAATATGCTAAGCTACAGACATAACAGATCCGGGGTACACATGGGGCCTTTTGCAATCGAATATCAATCATGTGTACATGCATCAAGACACACCTTTCATTAAGGGTGCTAACCTAAACATATAAAAGTAAAGTTGAAACAACTAGCAATAGGTACCTTCACTTGGAGAATGTTTAACAACGGAATATATATGATTTATAAAAATATATTCCTCTTTTATATAAATAATGTATCTTGTATACACAAAGATAGACACTCAGAGGTTTGCTCGCAGCATCCAATATAATGAATACTAACTATACTATTCATGTAAGGCATTAATGCATATTCAGTAGTGAACAAGTTCATACTGAAACTTGTTCGGACCAGCAAGACTGATAAGAATAGAAAAATCGAGTAGGATCCAATCCAAGAAGATGATACAGCACCATGAAAAGCATTCTAATGAAACATTATAACATCTATGATGATTCTGTAGTTCAGTTGCAAGTGAATAGATATGAGTAGGAAGGGAAAGTCTAAGGGATCACATACTCTGAAGGGATCGATGAAGATCTAGTAAGGGAGGCAGGAGAGGTCGCGGAGGTCAACTTAGAGGGTGAGAGAGATCAAGGTGGGGATCAAGCGCATCGGTTCATCATCAGATCTCATGACAGCGTCGTTGGTTTCTCATCGGATCTCATGAACGCGTTGTTGGCTCCTCATAGATGGTTCCGGTCATGTTCGGGTGTGCCTACAGAGAGAAATAGAGAGTAAGATATGGAAACTAATATAGAGATGGAGAGAGGGAGAAGGAAATAGAGAGGGCAGGGGAGGTGGGAGAGAGCCGGATCCAGCGTCCGGGCTTATTCGTCCTCGAGGGCGTCCTGCAGGAGCTCCTCTAGGGTTCGTACGTGGAGGCAGGCGACGTGAGCCTCTAGGAGGCGCTCGTACAATGGGTGGGCTGCCATGGCCGCCTTCTCTGGCTCCCCGCCGTCGCTGGGGTAGAATCTAGTGTTCGATGAGGAGGATGCGGCCACCATAAAGTGCATCGCTAGAGCATGGTCGGTGTAGTGGAACGACATCAGGGCTGGTGATTGTCCCCGCACAGCGAGGGGGAGGTCGGGCTGCAGCGCCAGTGAAGAAGAAGACGAGGCAACACCATCTCTATCTCCTGCTACAGGACATACGGGGTCTTGCATGCGCACAAGAGAGAGAGAGGTTTTGCACTCCGGGAGAGAGGTGAGGGCGGTGGTGGCCGGAGTTAGAAATCTAGAAGTAGGCGATGGTGTCTGGGAGAGAGGCGGCGGCGTCTCGCGAGTGAGGGGTTAGGGTTTCGTGGTGTGGATCCTACTCACTAGCGATCTGGATAATTGGATTAGTGGCATGGGGCTTTTACCAAAATACCCCTACACACTTACGGTGCACGACTGGGAATTGTTGGGAGGGGAGGTGGCATAAAGTGGCGCTATCACTTTGGAGCGTTGGATGGAGGTCATCTAAACGGCTGAGAGCTCCTTTGATGGGATAATCTATGGTTAGCTGGTTCTCTTTTCTGATTGGCTGGCTTCATTTTCCATTTTCCAAGTTTAAAAAAATAGTGTTTTTCGAACCAACAACCAAATAAACCAAATAAAGTTTTAAAATGCTACCACCTCATTTTCAAAAAATATTATACCATGTTACATGGACAATGTCCCAACTGGAGTATCTCAAACTTTTCCGTCTACCCCTAGTGAAAAAGAAAAATTCCTGCCGAATCTGTAGGAAGTGGGTTAGATTTTAATTACATGTACAAGATTTAATGCTCGTGATTTTTTGCAAAAGTCATTTTTAGGCCCACAATATGCTATTTTATCAGAGATCCAGTGCAAGTTTAGCGAGGCTCGGCCCCTAGCTGAGAATCTTCATGCCCGCCGTTTTGACCAGAGTTTGAAACGGGTATAAGAAATTCAAAAATGATTTGAATAATGTAAAACCTTCGTGTAGCATCATATTATGTGACAAAGTTTCAAGGAAAATATTGAAACTTCATATATTGATTGCATCTCAAAAAAACCTTCTCATAAATGACCTATCATGTTCGAGATTTCATGGCTTTCAGGTCAAAAGACTAATGTTATAAACATAATCGCGGCATACTCTATGATAATGTGCCCATATTGTGCATGCATGTGCATCTTCGTATGACCAACAATGTTACAGGAGAAAGTTTTCCTTTTCATCGCACAGAAAAGGCATTTTCCATTTTCCGAGTGCCAAACATGAGGTGTTTTGCGAAACAACCACAAAAGGCATAATTCAAAATGGCACAACTCTATTTTCAAAACTACTAGACCATCTTACATGGATAATTTCCCAACCGGGGCATCTTTAACATTTCTGTCGACCCCTCTTGAAAAAGACAAATGTTTGCTGCATCGGGAGGAAGTGGGTTAGACTTGAACTACAGGTACAAGATTTAATGCTCGTGATTTTTTGCAAAATTCATTTTTATGCTCACAATATGCTATTTTATTAGAGTTCCAATGCAAGTTTTGTGAGGCTCATCCCCTAGATAAGAATCTTCATGCCCGCCGTTTTGACCAGAATTTGAAACGGCTATAAGTAATTCAAAAATGATCCAAGCAATGTAAAACCTTTGCGTGGCATCATATTATGTGATGAAGTTGCAAGGAAAAATATGAAAATTTATATGTTGATCGCATATGAAAACAAACCTTCTTAGAAATGACCTATCATATTCCAGGTTTCATGGCTTTCAGGTCAAAAAATCAATGTCGTGGCCAGAATCGTGGCATACTTTGTGATAATGTGCCCATATTGTGCATGCATGTGCATCTTGGGATGCCGAACAATGTTGCAGGAGAAAGTTTTCCTTTTCGCTACATAGAGAAGCCATTTTCAATTTCCTGACTGCTAGAAACAAGGAATTTTGTGAAGCAACCACCAAATTAAAGTTTCAAAATGCCACCACACCATTTTTCAAAAATACTAGACTATGTTACTTGGAAAATTTCCCAACTGGGTATCTTAAACCTTTCCATCCACCCCTGGTGAAAAAGACAAATGGCTACCGAATCGGTTGGAACTGTGTTTGATTTAAACTATATGTACATGATTTCATTTGCGTGATTTTTTTTTGAAAAAACTAATTTTTAGGCTCACACTATGATGTTTTATCAAAGATCTAATGCAAGTTTAGCGAGGCTCGACCCTAGCTAAGAACCTTCATGCCCGCCATTTTGACCATAGTTTGAAACGGGTATAAGAAATCAAAAATGATCTAAACAATGTAAAACCTTCGTGTGGTGTCATATTATGTGACATAGTTGCAAATAAATATGTGAAACTTGGTATATTGATTCCATCTAAAAAAACCTTCTCAGAAATGACCTATCATGTTCAATGTTTTATGGCTTTCAGCTCAAACAACCAATGTTATGGCTATAATCGTGACATAGTTTGTGATAATATGCCCATATTATGCACGCATGTGCATTTTGGGATGGAAAACAATGTTGCAGGAGGAAGTTTTCCTTTTTGTCGCACAGAAAATCCATTTCCATTTTCCGAGTGTCAAACACGAGGTGTTTTGTGAAGCAACCACCAAAGACATAATTCAAAATGGCAGAACTCTATTTTCAAAAATACTATACCACCTTACATGGACAATGTCCCAACCGGGGTATCTTTAACATTTCTGTCCACCCCTCTTGAAAAAGACAAATCTACTGAATTAGCAGGAAGTGGGTTAGATTTGAACTATAGGTACAAGATTTCATGCTCGTGATTTTTTGCAAAATTAATATTTAGGCTCACACTATGATATTTTATCAGAGATCCAATGCAAGTTTAGAGAGGCTCGGCCCCTAGCTAAGAATCTTCATGCCCACCGTTTTGACCAGAGTTTGAAATGGGTATAAGAAATTAGAAAATGATTTGAACAATGTAAAACCTTCGTGTGGCGTCATATTATGTGACATAGTTGTAAGGATAATTTTGAAAACTTCATATATTGATTGCATATCAAAAAACCTTCTCATAAATGACCTATCATATTCGACCTTTCATGGCTTTCAGGTCAAAAGACCAATATTGTGGCCAGAATCATGGCATACTATGTGATAATGTGCTAATATTATGCACGCATGTGCATCTTAGGATGACCAACAATGTTGCAGGAGAAAGTTTTCCTTTTCGCCATAGAGAGAAGCCATTTTCCATTTTCCGAGTGCCAAAAAGAGGGCATTTTATGAAGCAACCACCAAATTCAATTTTCAAAATGCTGCCACCCCATTTAAAAAAAACTAGACCATGTTACTTGGACAATTTCCCAACTAGGATATCTCAAACCTTTCCATCCATCCTGGCAAAAAATAAAAATGGTTGTCGAATCGGTTGGAAGTGGGTTTGATTTGCACTATTTGAACATGATTTAATTCTTGTGATTTTTTGAAAAAATTCATTTTCGGGCTCACAATATGATGTTTTATCCAAGATCTAATTCAAGTTTAGCGAGGCTCGGCCCGTAGATAAGAATCTCCATGCCCGTCGTTTTGACCATAGTTTGAAATGGGTATAAGAAATTCAAAAATGATACGAACAATGTAAAACCTTCGCGTGGCTTCATATCATGTGACATAGTTGCAAGTAAAAATGTGATGCTTGGTATAATTCTTACATCTAAAAAAACCTTCTCAAAATGACATATCATGTTCGAGGTTTCATGGCTTTCAGGTCAAATGACCAATATTATGGCTATAATCGTGGCATAGTTTGTGATAATGTTCCCATATTATGCAGGCATGTGCATCTTGGGATGGCGAACAATATTGTAGGAGGCATTTCCATTTTCCGAGTGCCAAAAACGAGGTGTTTTGTGAAGCAACCACCAAAGGAATAATTCAAAATGGTACAATCCTATTTTTCAAAAATACTAGACCACCTTACATGGAGAATGCCCAATCGGGATATCTCAAACCTTTCCGTCGATCCCTCTGAAAAAGACAAATGCCTGCTGAATTGGTAGGAAGTGGGTCCGATATGAACTATAGGTACATTATTTAATGCTCGTGATGTTTTGCAAAAATCTTTTTAGGTTCACAATATGATTTTTCTTTAAACATCCATTAACAGTTTAGCAATACTCAAGCCCTAGATGACAATTTTCAAATTCAAACCACTATTGTCAAAATCATGATTCTAAATCTCTATTATACTTACTGATATTTTTATGAAAATATGTTCTGGTAGTTTTCCTGGAAAGTAAAAGTGTTCAATAATGTACTAATTTTTTTAAAACCTTTACAAGTTCTTTGAATTTTGTTTGAATCAATTAGAATTATGAATAAAAAGATACAAATGAATTCAAAAAAGAATAAAGAAAAAAAGCTAGAGTTTGCCGGCGGGGTGAACTCGCCAGGCGAATGGGCCAGCCCAGCAAGGCATGGGCGCTCGCACGCTGTTGTCGGCCCAAGGCCAGCCCAACGAGCAGCCCAAGCAGCCGCAAGTTGAGGGACTATGTGGGTTAACAGGGATGCTTGATGATTAAGAGGCCACGGTACTGATCTCTATACAAGATGAAGTCGGTGGACCGTTCGTAGGTCATTTGGTGAGACCGCATATCGTGAGGTCCTAAGTTCGAGCGCCCTGGCGACCTCTTTTTTCGCCTGGCTGGCTGGCTTGCTCAACGAGCACAGGGTCAATTCAACCGCATTGGTTATGCCCCGATCGCGTTGTCAGTTCTAGACCTGGGTCTGCACCTAGGTGGGTCCTACATGTCAATTTAAATGAGCACATGATTCTCTAGGTCTCACATGTCATAGTTTCCCCTCATGGTCAACAGGTCAAAGCCATGATGGATATGAGACATATGCAACATGTCAGCGAAACTTGACACATAGGCTCGACACCTATATCACCTTCTTAGGTGGCCATCGCTCTTTCTTAAGTAATCATGAATAGCACCAACGACAATTTAAATTGGTCGTAGTCGCCTAAAGTTAAGGTCCTGGACCAGTGATGTCTATGTTATCACCAACTGGTGTAAGCAAGCTATGACCTTCCTGACAAAAAATATCGTAGTTTTTTGGGGTTTGTGTAACACTGATGACCCACAAGTATAGGGGTGTATCACATTATTTTCGATAAGAGTGTCGAACCCAACAAGGAGAAGATGGTGTTGACAAGTGGTATGGATCAGGAATTCTCTGTAAATACTTAGCAAATGGATTTTTAGGGGTTTTAGATAATGCAGATAAATAAAGTATGAGTAAATAAAAGACAATAATAATAAATACAGCAAGTGGCCCAATCATTTCTTTAGCAAAGGACACGCTGGTTGTATTACTTAATATGACCAAACGTTCTCGAGGATACATGGGAATATCGTCAAGTGCTTTCGCTTCATATAGTTGATTAATCTTCTTTAGTTTGATAAGTGTTGTGTGGGTGAACCTATGCTAATGTACCGCCCTTCCTAGGACTAATACATACTTGTGATTATACCCCTTGCAAGCATCCGCAACTACAAGAAAGTAATTAAGATAAAAACCTAACCATAGCCTTAAACTTTGAGATCCTACACTCCCTTGTGCAAAGGTTTCCTAACGGGGGTTCAGGTTTCTGTCACTCCGGCAACCCCGCGATTAGTAGCCAAATACACAATGCATTCCCCTAGGCCCTTGAAGGTGAAGTATCATGTAGTCGACGTTCACATGACACCACTAGAAGAATAACACCACAACTTAAATATCAAACCATTGAATCTATCTCAATACAATTCCACTACTAACAAAATGACTTCTCCCATGTCCTCAAGAACTAAACGAACTACTCACAAGACATCATATGGATCAAGATCAGAGATGAAATAATGACAAGTAACAATCTGAACATGAACAATAATTCAATGGTTCCACTCAATAGCATCAACTACAACAGGTAATCAACACCGGGAAAGTTTCCCCTAAGAACTATGCAAGATTCAACCCAATTGTTACAGCGGTATGGAGTGGTGATGATGGTGCTGGTGGATATGATGGTGTTGATGATGGTGATGATGCCGATGAAGTCCAGCTCGATGACAGTGTTGATGGCGACGATCTCCCCTCTCCGGGAAGGAATTTCCCGACAGATTTTTGCCTGCCGGAGAGCTCTTTCTCTCTCTGTAGTTTCCACCCCGCAGAGGAGGCGGAACCTTTCTGTGGTTTCTCTCCGAGTCTTAGGGTTTCGGGAGGATTATATACGCCAAAGAGCAGAGCTAGAGGTGGGCCAGGGTGGCCACACCACCTGGTGGCGTGGCCAGGGCTTGCCCGCACCAGGGGGTGGTGTGGGCCCCATGTGTCCCATCTCTGCTCCCCCTTCTGGCTTCCTTCGCCTTCTGGAAAAATAGGATTTTCCGTATATTTTCTGGGATTTTCTTATCTTCACGAATTTTTCCTCCAAACAGTGCCTTTTCCGTCAGAATCCTGGCTTCAGTGGTCCATCCTCCAAAAGTCATCAACCATGCAAAAATAGATGAAATAATATAAGTATCATCTCTTAATATTAAATATATCAATCAATAACAGTAAATTATGATATAGAATAGTGATGCAAAATGGACGTATCAACTCCCCCCAAGATTAGACTTCGCTTGTCCCCAAGTGAAAACTGAGCTCAATAAACATGACCTCAGGTTTAAGGAGTGAAGTGTTGCTAAAAGAATACGGACAAGAAGCATCACATTCATCAATACACAAATCATAATAGAAAACAACTCACTATTATATAACTTAACTTGCAAAAGGTAAAGGAAACACAATAAAGATACACAAAGTAAATCATAATTGGTAATGGCAAACTTTGTTCTTGGTCAAAGAATGGTTAACAATTTGCAGGAGTTCAAACATAATTGGATTTTCAATGATAGCTTTCAAAGTAATATTCACTAAGATAAGAACATTGTGCAAAACAAGAAACATAAGAAACATGATTGAATAAATCATCGTATGAATGATTGAAACACAACAACTAAAATAGTTGCTTGAGATAGAAATCAATAGGTTTACCGACTCAACTAAAAAGTAAAAGATAGGCCCTTCGCAGAGGGAAGTAGGGATTCAAGTTTCATAAAGATCTTCCAAAAATTATGGTACTTATTAGCTTTTAGCTCTCATTACCCCTATCATAAGCATCTTTAGGTGATTAAGGTTAAAGTGAACAAATATGAGGATATGATTGACAAGTTATAAGCTTAAAATCTCATGCCCCTTGCTTACGAGTATGGTTCCTCATGCTACTCAAGTTTAGTCACAAGTAAGTTATTGTCATTGCAAGTACATGTGTATCATAGAGAACCGCCAATGGGGTACCCCTTGCCCAATGATGCAGAAGCTTTCCCATATCAAAATGACAAGGCAAGCAGACAATGAGCATCTCAGCGATCTTTTTGTATGCTATTGATGTCTACACACTTCTATTCTTGTAGAAAGTTGTTGGGCCTCCAATTGTAGAGGTTTGTAGAACATCAACAAGTTTTCCCTTAAGTGGATCACCCAAGGTTTATCGAACTCAGGGAGGAAGTGGTCAAAGGTATCCCTCTCAAGCAACCCTGCAATCAAGATACAAGAAGTCTCCTGTGTCCCCAACACACCCAATACACTTGTCAGGTGTATAGGTGCACTAGTTCGGCGAAGAGATAGTAAAATGCAAGTGGTATGGATGTAAGACAACGGTGCCAGAAAATACTTTGATGGCGTGGAAGAGACTAAAGGCAAACTAAAATAAAGATGGAAGCAAGAAAACATGTAACAGATCTAGTTGCAAACGGTGTTTCAATGCTAAGAACAAGGCCTAGGGATCATACTTTCACTAGTGAACACTCTCATATAAATATATTCTCTTCATTATACTACTCTGAACTACTCTCCGATTGAACACTCTAATCGATGGTAAGGCTATAACAACACACCTCAAAGTTCGCTTTCCGCGTCTAGATAACCCCACACTATCACCTTGAGCACTAGATGGTTCCAACAAACACCACAATTTTATAGAGACATCCAACTCCAAATATAACTCATAACAAGTATTTGTAATCTATAGCCTAAGTGCCACCATGGTGTGCACACTGTCAACTTCACACACATGGGGAGAGCATAGATCTATTAAAGCACTTGAGTAGCAAGGTAGATCTACTTGATTACAAAGCTCATGATCACAATATGATCATGCATAGAGAGGTAGATGAACACATAGCTACCAGTAGAACCCTTAGCCTAGAAGATGAACTACTCCCTCCTCATCATGGGAATCAGCAACGGCGATGGCGATGGTGGTGGAGCTCGATGGAGATGGCTCCGGGTGCACTTCCCCGTCCCGGCAGGGTGCCGGAATAGAGACTTTCTGTCCCCTGAATCTCCCCTTCGGTGGTGGCGGTGCTTGATACATTGCAAATGTATCCAAATTTTTTATGCTCCATGCTTGGTTTTATCTACTTTCTTGTGTTTTGTCCACACTTTGGAGTACTTTTCATATGATTTCTTGGACTAACCTATTAACAAGAGCCACAGTGCTAGCTGCCTGTTTTCTGCTGTTTTTGGTTCCGGGAAGTCAGAAAATGAATATTCTCGGAATTGGATAGGACAAACGCCAAAGTCGCTATTTTACCAGAAGTCATCTAGAGCAAGAATACAAGACGAAGAGGAGCCGGGGGAACACCACACCACCTGGCCACGCGGGCCAGGCCTGGCCACGCCAGGGGGTGGTGTGGCCGACCCCAGCACCCCCTCGGACTCTCCTTCCGCCTATATTGCCTTCGGGACCAAAACCCTAAGTACCCGATCAAAAATCCACGAAAGAGTCTGTAGCCGTCGTCATCTCCATCCCTAGATCGGGAGGGATCTGAAGCTCTTCCCGGCACCCTGCCGGAGAGGGGAATTCACCCTGGAGGCCTTCTTCATCGTCATGCAAGCCTCCGGTGTGATGCATGAGTAGTTCATCTCTAGACTACGGGTCCATGTAGTAGCTAGATGGCTGGTTCTCCTCCTTTGTGCTACCATGTCTAAATCTTGTGAGCTCCGTTCATGATCAAGATCATCTATTTGTAATTATACATGTTGTGTTTGCGGGGATACGATGGATATTGAGATGCTATTTCAGATTGATTATTGATTTTACCATGTCTTTGTTATTTGTGATCTTGCATGCTTTCCGTTGTTAGTAGCTATCTTGGCCAAGTAGATGCTAGCAACTCCAAGAGTTAGTATTTATGCTCGATAGTGGGTTCATGCCTCTGGTAATCTGGGGAAGTGACAGAAATCTCTAAGGTAATAGATGTGCTGTTTCTACTAGGGAGAAAACAACAATCCTTTGTTCATAGAACAATCGTATTGTTTACTTTACACGCAATTCGTAAAGCAATAATCTGTTGCTTGCAACTTAATACTGGAGGGGGTTCGGATGATAACCTGAAGGTGGATTATTAGTCATAGATGCATTTGGATGGCGGTCTATGTATAATGTTGTAATGCCCAATCAAGTCTCAAAGGAGTCAAGGTGATTAGTATATGCTTGTATGCTTTCTCGATGTTTGTAAATTTCCCCGCTGTAATTTGTTCACCCAACATGTTATCTATCTTAAGGAGAGCCACCTCTAGTGAACTATGGACCCTGGTCCTTTCTTTTACATACAATCTACAAACTGTCTACTGCTTTGTGTTTACTTTCTGCAAACTATTACCTCCTTCCATTCGATACGTTTAATCCTTTGTTTTCAGCAAAACCGGTGAGATTGACAACCTCGTCGCAAGTTGGGGACAAAGTTCTGTGGTTGTGTTGTGCAGGTCTCCACGTTGCTACTAGCACCGGTAGTGCACCCTGCCAAGGCTCAACTAGCAACACCTTTGGGGTGTTTCCTTACTCCTACAGGTTCGATTAAACCTTGGTTTCATAACTGAGGGAAACTTACTATTGTGCTCATCATACCTTCCTCTTGGGGTTCCCCAACGACCTCGTTATTACACGAGTCAGCAACAAAGCTTCTGGATAATATGATGGTTAACTATTCTGAATGGCATACTGAGAGAGCTCCACAAGGTAAGAAGGTAAATTCTGTTGAGGAAACCTCCTCCTTGAGTGATAAGATTGATATTATTATGTCTATGCTTGTTAATGGGAAAGCCCATATTGATCCAAATAATGTTCGTTTAGCCTCTTTGGTTGCTCAAGAAGAGCAAGTTGATGTGAACTTCATAAGAAATAATAATTTTGGCAATAATGCTTATAGGGATAATTTTGGTAACAACAATTATAAGCCATATCCTCCCAACAATGGTAATGCTTATGGAAATTCTTACAACAAAAATAGGAGTAGTCCCTCTGAACTTGAAGTTATGCTTAAGGACTTTATTAGTAAACGAACTTCTTTGAATAAAACTATTGAGGAAAACTCTCTAATGCTGAAAGAAATATAGCATCTTTGGCTAAAACTCAATCTTCTTTTAGTAAAATGGCTGCTAAACCTAAAACTAATGATAATACCTTTGCAGCTACTAATGCTATACAAGTAAGAATTGATGAAAATGATAGACTATTAACTGAATTACATGCTAAGTGGGAAAGAGAAGATGAAATTGCTAGAAACATTAGTGTTCCTACTATAACCACCACTAGTGTTGAGGCTAGAAATAGTTCTACTACTTTAGATGATAATTTTGATTTTGATCTTGATGGTTGCAATATCTCTGAAGTTATTAAGCTCCTACAAAAGCTTGCTAAAAGTCCTAATGCTAGTGCTATGAACATGGCCTTTACAAAACACATTACTGATGCTCTCATAAAGATTAAAGAAGAAAAGATGAAACATAAAGCTTATATTCATATAAAACAAGAAGATGGTTGGGAACCCATTATTAATATAAAAGTGAATGACTTTGATTTCAAAGCTTTATGTGATCTTGATAGTAGTGTTTCTATTATGCCTAGAAGGATTTATGATATGATTGATTTGCCTCCACTTGAAGATTGTTATTTGAATGTCCCACTTGATGATCATGCTAAAAATAAACTCATGAGGAGTATTAATGATGTTCTTATTATGGTTAACAATGCCTATGTCCCCGTTGATTTCTATGTTTTGGATGTTGAATGCAATGCTTCTTGTCCTATTAATTTGGGAAGACCTTTTCTTAGTACTGTTGGTGCCATTATCCATATGAAAGAAGGCACCATTAAATATCAACTCCCACTAAAAAATCTATAGAACACTTCCCTAAGAAGAGAGATTAGATTTTTTTGCCTCTTCTATGAAAACAAAATTTGGTCTTAATGCTTCTTCATTTGAGAACACTTGATTCTCTTTCTTGCTTCTTATGCCTAACTTAAAGGCGTTAAATAAAAATACTTATTGGAAGATAACTCAAAAGTTTTAGATGAGTCTTGGAAGTTATTACTTCAGTAATAACCGCTCCTTATCCTTTTTATTTGCTTTTTGTGCCAAGAGTAACTTCTAATGAGAGAGAAGTAATGATTGGGAAAGTTGCTGTCCCGAAACAGATTTTTGTGCCTCACCGTAAAAATTCGTGTAAAATCTCTGAACGTCCTTTTGAGGCGTGAAATTTTGTGGTTCTGCCCCAGGTTGTTATCTAACTTTAGTTAGTTCAACACTTTTCAATTTGAGCAACATAAGGTTTTCGAAAAAATTCGTCTTTACCTTCTGGTCTGTTTTGACAGATTTCAGCCATTTTCTACATTTGCTTCTTGTTGGTTCCTTTTTGAGTTCTTTTGGAGAATTGAGCTTTTTGAGGGAAGTGCTACAGTATCTAGTGTTTTAATGGAAGTTTATTTGTGTTAGAACTGAACCTAAAGACTTATTATCTTGAGTGCACTAATATTGCTAATAAAGATTGTGTGAAGTTTTGTATGAAGGAAAAATTTCAGGTGTATGGAAGGAATGAGTAATGGGATGAGGGATGGACTAAAGCTCAAGCTTGGGGATGCCACGCGTTTCACCCCAAGAAACATCCAAGAAGTACAAGCATCAAAGCTTGGGGATGCCCAAGGCATCCCCTTCTTCATCAATAAAAATCTCAGGTTGCTTCCAAACGCTTCACTTTTATTGTTTCATGCACAATTGTGTTGTTCTTGGAGCGTCTTCTTTTTCATTTTCGTTTTGGTTTTTCGTTTGCTTGGTTTGCTTAGTTTGCTGAATAAATTGGTTGGACCCCCTCTTTCATACATTGGTTTTCAAATAGTTTGGTTTGGTTTGGAAAAGAGTAGGAAAGTTCATGCTTAAGTGGTAAAAATAGCTCGTTTTTGACTATGGCCTATGCTTTGTCATGCCATGCTTGATATTGTTTTGGATTTATGTTTAGTATTCTTTGCTGTAGAATGTCTTGTTATAAACAATTGAGATTGCTTAATGTGCCTTGGATGAATCATGCGTTGTTTTAGCATATTAAAGCATAGTATAGTGGTATTGTCCTTTGATGCTTTATTTGGGTCGACTTGGCGCATGATCGCACCATGTTATGACTATCTCAAGTCACCATATCCTTTATGATCCTTTAGTTTTCAACTTGTAGTATCAATTTATGCTTTGATCAATGATGTTTTGTCTCTCTGCATGATTATGACCATTATTGCTCTCTTAGTTTGTTGCTCCTAGTCTTTCGCTAGCCTCCACAACCAAGTATGAGTTCCACTCATGCATCCAACTCCCTAAACCAAGTTATTCCAAAGAGTCCACCATACCTACCTACTAGCATATGCTATTCCAAGTATATTCTTGCTTTTGTTTACCTTTCAAATTAAACTTGTTATGAGAAAACTAGTGATTAAAGCTCTCACGAACTTGATGGCACACTTTACTTGTTTTGCATTTAATAAACTTGAACCATTGGGTCCTTCTTTGTTGCATATATGCTTGCGCTTTATAAGTTGAAATTAGCAGAACCATGTATCATGGGGAACGCTTTCAACATTGCACTTGTACTTTGTACCCCGTTGATATCATTCTCTTTTGCTTATGGATCCCGGCGGTGTGAAATAAAAGTGGAACTTGTAAGATCATGGAGTTTGTATGTGTGTTAGATAAACGCCTAGGCCGCTAGCCTAAGCCATTCCTAATCATGGTGGAACCTTGCAGCATCACCATAATGAGCACTCTATGAAGCATTCTCAATAAAAACCTATGCAAATAGCAAATAAAAAGATCGCTGAGATGCTCATTATCTGCTTGCCTTGTCATTTTGATTATGGGATAGCTCCTATATCATGTGCAAGGGTACCCCGTTGGCGATTCTTTATGATACATATGTACTTACAATGACAAGAGTTTACATGTGACTAAAGTTGAGTAGCATGAAGTTCGGTCTTCATAAGTAAGGGGCATGAGATTTCGGTTTATAATTTGTCAAGCATATCCTCTTAGTTGTGTCACTTTAACCTTAATCACCTTCAATATGCTTATGATAGGGGCAATGAGAGCTGAAAGCTAACAAGTACCATAATTTTTGGAAGCTCTTTATGAGACTTGAATCCCTACTTCCTTCTATGAAGGCCTTTCTTCAACCATTACATTGAGTCTCCACCTTCTACCTTTATGCACCTACTTTGAGAGCATAGTGGCCATTCTTAGTTCTATGTGCATTGTCCCAAGAATAGTTTATTGATGCATAACTTGATATTGCTTGTTTTAAACTATTTGTATCTAGTCACTCTTATGAACTTTGAAGGTGTCCTATGCAATTATATTTGCTACTTTATGAGGGACAAGCTGAATACTATTATGCTATGTTTTCTTTATGTGAAACAAACAAACGTCTTGCAAAGCATCGTTATTCATGAATCTTTTCTTTGTGCCTTTTCATCTTGCATCATAGTTTCTTTGTCTTTTTGCTAGAACTTTGTCTTTCATCTTATGATTGAAGTACTATGATCCCAACTTCGAATGTTTTACAAATACTTTGATCAAGTTTATGATGGTGCATGTCACCTCAAAAATTATTCTTTCTTTTTATCACTTACCTACTCGAGGACGAGCAGGAGTTAAGCTTGGGGATGTTGATACATTGCAAATGTATCCATAATTTTTGATGTTCCATGCTTGGTTTTATCTACTTTCTTGTGTTTTGTCCACACTTTGGAGTACTTTTCATATGATTTCTTGGACTAACCTATTAACAAGAGCCACAGTGCCAGCTGCCTGTTTTCTGCTGTTTTTGGTTCTAGGAAGTCAGAAAATGAATATTCTCAGAATTGGACGGGACAAAATCCAAAGTCGATATTTTACCGGAAATCATCTGGAACCAGAATACAAGACGGAGAGGAGCCAGGGGGCCACCACACCACCTGGCCATGCGGGCTAGGCCTGGCCGCGCCAGGGGGTGGTGTGGCCGACCCCAGCACCCCCTCGGCCTCTCCTTCCTCCTATATATTGCCTTCGGGACCAAAACCCTAAGTACCCAATCAAAAATCCACGAAAGAGTCTATGGCCGCCATCATCTCCATCCCTAGATTAGGAGGGATCTGAAGCTCTTCCCGGCACCCTGCCGGAGAGGGGAATTCACCCTGGAGGCCTTCTTCATCATCATGCAAGCCTCCGGTGTGATGCGTGAGTAGTTCATCTCTGGACTATGGGTCCATGTAGTAGCTAGATGGCTGGTTCTCCTCCTTTGTGCTACCATGTCTAGATCTTGTGAGCCCCGTTCATGATCAAGATCATCTATTTGTAATTATACATGTTGTGTTTGCGGGGATCCGATGGATATTGAGATGCTATTTTAGATTGATTATTTATTTTATCATGTCTTTGTTATTTGTGATCTTGCATGCTTTCCGTTGTTAGTAGCTATATTGGCCAAGTAGATGCTAGCAACTCCAAGAGTTAGTATTTATGCTCGATAGTGGGTTCATTCCTCTGGTAATCTGGGGAAGTGACAGAAATCTCTAAGGTACTAGATGTGCTATTGCTACTAGGGATAAAACAACAATCCTTTGTTCATAGAACAATCATATTGTTTACTTTACACGCAATTCGTAAAGCAATAATCTGTTGCTTGCAACTTAATACTGGAGGGGGTTCGGATGATAACCTGAAGGTGGATTATTAGTCATAGATGCATTTGGATGGCGGTCTATGTATAATGTTGTAATGCCCAATCAAGTCTCAAAGGAGTCAAGATGATTAGTATATGCTTGTATGCTTTCTCGATGTTTGTCAATTGCCCCGTTGTAATTTGTTCACCCAACATGTTATCTATCTTAAGGAGAGCCACCTCTAGTGAACTATGGACCCTGGTCCTTTCTTTTACATACAATCTACAAACTGTTTACTGCTTTGTGTTTACTTTCTGCAAATTATTACTTCCTTCCATTCGATACGTTTAATCCTTTGTTTTCAGCTAAACTGGTGAGATTGACAACCTCATCGCAAGTTGGGGACAAAGTTTTGTGGTTGTGTTGTGCAGGTCTCCACGTTGCTACTAGCATTGGTAGTGCGCCCTTCCAAGGCTCAGCTAGCAACACCTTTGGGGTGTTTCCTTGCTCCTACTGGTTCGATTAAACCTTGGTTTCATAACTGACGGAAACTTACTGTTGTGCTCACCATACCTTCCTCTTGGGGTTCCCCAACAAGCTCGTTAATACACGAGTCAGCAGCGCTGTGGAACTTTTCGTGGATTTCTGATTGACGATTTAGGGTTTCTGTATCGGGAAGAATATATAGGCGAAGGGGTGAGGTCGGTGGCCATCCAGGGGGCCCACACCATGCCCTGGCACGGCCTGGGGGGACCCGTGCCTAGGGGTGGTTTGGCCACCCTGTAGCCCCCTTCATCTCTCCTTCTAGCTCCGTGAATCTTCCGGGAAAATAATGACTTTGGCTTTTGTCCGGTCCAATTATGAGAATATTCATTTTCTGACTTTCTAGAACCAAAAACAGCAGAAAACAGGCAACTGGCATTGTGGCTCTTGTTAATAGGTTAGTCCAAGAAATCATATGAAAAGTACTCCAAAGTGTGGACAAAACATAAGAAAGTAGATAAAACCAAGCATGGAACATCAAAAATTATGGATATGTTAGCAACGTATCAGCTATTTGCATAGGGTTTTCCCTCTTTTTTCTTTTTTTTCCTTTTTTTATTTAGGATGCTTCACATATTGCTCACTATGGTTATGCTGCAAGTTTCCACCATGATTAGGCATGGCTTAGACTAGCCTCCCAGGAGTTTCTCTAACACATATACGAACTCCATGAGTTTTACAAGCTCTCCTTTCATTTCACACCGCCAGGATCCATAAGCAAAAGAGCATGATATCAACTAAATAAAGTGCAATGTTGAAAGTGTTCCCCATGGTAACATGGTTCTGCTAATTCACAACTTACAAAACGCAAGCATATACGCAACATAGATGGGCACAATGTTTCAAGTTTATTAAGTGCAAGAAAGTAAAGTGTGCCATCAAGTTCGTGAGAGCTTTAATCACTAATTTTCACATAACAAGTTTAATTCGGAAGGTAGAAAGACATGAATTTACTTGGAATAGAAATAATGCTAATAGGTAGGTATGATGGACACAAATGGCATATGTTTTGGTTTAAGGATTGGATGCACAAGAATCATTCCCTCTCAGTACAGGTTTTTGGCTAGCAAGGCTGGGTAGCAAGCACAAGAGTTGAAGGAAACAAACAAACATACAAGTGATAAAAACAGACACGCAATCTTCCTTGGAAGCACAAAAGATCTTAACTAGAGAATACTAAGCTTATGAGCTAATCAAGAAAGAAAGATGATGAAATTATATTTCTTAAAAGTACTTTTCTCTTTTTCATTCAATTCTCAAGTAGTGTTGCTACTGACCAGAGCCAAGTTTACCAAAACCAACTAAATTTACCTAATGATCCCAAAGTGACACCAATCCTAACGACAAGATCAATCATATAACAGAAATTGCAAACTAAAATAAGATGTGTAAAAAGTAAATGATAGAACTTCTCATTAATATTCCATAATGGCAACTCACACGAAGGGATACATAGATAACTAACTAGAGGGGAGATACTTCCATAATGCAAACCATCCTATATGATAACTTCTCTATTCATGATATGACTCTACTAAAAAGGTAAAAAGATAAAAGATAATGATATGATACCGCGACACTCCTCCAAGCTTGGAACAAACCAAGGGGATGCCATACCTGATGACGAATTACTCCTTCTGAGGTGGTGGTGTTCTCTCATCATCATCCGACTTCCAAGGTAAAGGCTCCTCATCAACAAAGGACATCCTGGTTTTCAATATCCTGAAACTAGCAGCAGAACTTATGTGTTCAAACCTAGCCTCATACTCACAGTTTTGATTTTGCACGTCGTAGAGCTGTGCTTGTATTTGGTTGGTTGTTTGATGGAGTGAGAGAATATCATCCCTAAGCTTAGCAGTCTCCTTCTTGTGCTCGGCGATGAGTTCTGAACTAATCTTATGGATGATATCCACCTCGCGTTTCGCCATCTTCTTGTACCTAAAGACTTCTTACTCCAGTGCTTCCATCCTGTCCTCCAGACTACCTTCTCCTTTAGGGCCCTGAACCTCTTTTATCTGTACCTTCCCATCTCCGAGTAACAACTCCTTGGGATGAATCTTCAACTCATGCATGTATGGGTTGATGATGTCCATGGAGGAATCTTCCTTGGCTAATCCAGAGGAAGACATTGTGGCTCCAAAACTGAGACTCTACCTGTCAGAAACAGATCGAAACGAAAACACGACGAGAACACGATATATGAACCTCGGGGGATCCGAGGGATTATATATTATGAAGTTTGACAACAAAAGGAAAGTACTGAGAGAAAACGGGTCGGAGACAGGCTCTAGGGTGGCCACACCCCCTGGTGGAGCGACTAGGGGGGCCCATGCCACGGGGTAGTGTGAGCCACCTGGTCTCCATTTCTATCCCTCTTTCGACTCATTGCTTTCCATGTTAGATAAAAATTGTAAAAATATAAACTAACAGATTTTTCGTGGACCTTTTCTTACCATAACTGTTAGCTATTCGAGAACGGACTCTGTAGGTTTCTGAATTTGTCTTTGATAATTTTTTCCGGAATCATTTGTATAACATCAATATTTTCATCTTTAAAAACATATTTCTTGAGTCTTTGACCATTCACCGTCTTATTACACCATTTTCTCCCACAACATGGAAATTTCTTTCACACGAAACTTCACACAATTCTCATTAGCAACATTAGTGCATTCAAGATAATAAACCTTTAAGTTCAATTTTAACTGAAATCCATCAAAACATAAGCTACTGTAGCAACTCCTTCTGAAAGCCCAAAAGAAATTCAAAAAGGAAATCGATTTAAGAGGCAAATGCAAGTGGCAAAAATCTGTCAAAACAGACCAGCAAGTAAAGATCAATTTTTTCGAAAATCTTCTGTTGCTCAAATCAAAAAGTGCAAAACTAAAGAAAGTTAAATAATAACCTGGGACATGCACACAAAAAATTCCAGATCAGTACGACGTTCTGGGATTTTTAACGATTTTTTATAGTGAAGCGCAAAAATCTGTTTTGGGACAGCAACTTCCCCAAATATTACTTCTCTCTCATTAGAGGCTGATCTCGACACAAAAACCAATCAAAAGGATAAGGAGAGGTTATTGCAGAAGCAATAACTTCCAAGACTCAAATAAACAAAAACAAACTGAAAGCAAAAAAATTTTGGGTTGTCTCCCAAAAAGCTCTTTCTTTATAGACATTAAGATGGGCATGATAATTTCAATGATGCTCACATAAGAATATGAATTGAAGTAAAAGAGAGGATCAAGAAGCAAAAATACACATGTTTAAGTCTAACCCACTTCCTATGCAAAGGAATTTTGTAAGAAAATAAATTGTTGAAACCAGAGGTTGCTAGCATAGGAAGGCAAAACAAGTGCATCATAAAGACTTTCAGCATAAAGCAAGGAAACTTAATATTATTGAGATGCATAAGAGCACTTAGTAACTTTCTGTATCGTGCATAAATTTAACAATATAACTATCACATGAACCATTGTAGCAATGATCACTTATTCTAACAGAAAAAACAGGGACACTAGCTCTCCTAACACTACTTTGTGAAACAATATTAGAAGTATCCTTATACAGGATAGTCTGTCCATCTTCTACATATTTAGTGACAAAGTCTTTCACATTTGCTATTACAGGTTCAACAGCTATTTGTTCATCAGGTTCAACAGCTTTATGTGTACTTTCATTAACCATACTTGCTATCTAGAATGTTCCTTTACCTTAACTAGGAAAGGCATTTTCTCAATGTAAGGTTCAAGTAAAATATGATTAGCAGTACAAACTTTAGTATCTCTTGCAGGAACACAATTAGCAATATCTTTGTATGGCTCATGATACTTATTCCATTTCTTTTTAGGAATTTCAATATAAGAAGCAAAAGCCTTAAAATAATTTGCAATACTTTGAGAATCAAGACCATAAGCATTACTAATATTATGAAAGTCATCCGTTCCCATACAAGATTTAATGCATTCATAATCATAATTTATACGTGACTTTCTTCCTTTATCATTCTCCCATGCTTCAGCATTGTCTTGAATACGGTCTAGAACATCCCATTTAGCTTCTTCTTCCATGCGTGTAAATGATCCAGCACAAGAAGCATCCAATAGATCCTTATCATGAAGAGAAAGTCTTGTATAAAAGTTATTGATAATAATATTGTTAGGGAGCCCATGAATAGGACATTTGAGCATTAGTAACTTCAATCTCCCCCAAGCTTGAGCTGTACTCTCTCCATCACGAGGCCAAAATTTGTATATTTGATTCTGATCTTTGTGAATCTCACTAGGAGGATAAAATTTGGAATAAAAGAGAGGTACTACTTCCTCTCATTCAAGAGATTGGCCATTCTTCAGCAGCTTATACCACTCCTCATCTCTTCCTTTTAGTGATAATAAGAATAACTTCTTGATGTCTACGCACTTCTATTCTTATAGACAGTTGTTGGGCCTCCAAGTGTAGAGGTTTTTAGAACAGCAGCAAGTTTTCCCTTAAGTGGATCAGCCAAGATTTATCGAACTCAGGGAGGAAGTGGTCAAAGGTATCCCTCTCAAGCAACCCTGCAATCAAGATACAAGAAGTCTCTGGTGTCTCCAACACACCCAATACACTTGTCAGGTGTATAGGTGCACTAGTTCGGCAAAGAGATAGTGAAATACAAGTGGTATGGATATAAGACAACGGTGCTAGAAAATAGCTTGATGGCATGGAAGAGACTAAAGGCAAACTGAAATAAAGATGGCAACAAGCAAACATGTAACAGATCTAGTTGCAAACAGTGTTTCAATGCTAAGAAATAAGGCCTAGGGATCATACTTTCAGTAGTGAACACTCTCATATAAATATATTATCTTCCTGATACTACTCTGAACTACTCTCCGGTTGGACACTCTAATCCATCGTAGGGCTATAACAGCACACCTCAAAGTTCGCTTTTCCCATCTAGATAACCCCACACTGTCACCTTGAGCACTAGATGGTTCCAACAAACACCAGAATTTCATAGAGACATCCAACTCCAAATATAACCCATAACAAGTATTTGTAATCTCTAGCCTAAGTGCCACCATGGTGTGCACGCTGTCAGTTTCATACACATGGGGAGAGCAGAGATCTATTAAAGCACTTGAGTAGTAAGGTAGATCTATAGATTACAAGCTCATGATCTCAATAAGATCACGCATAGAGAGAGATGAACACATAGCTACCGATAGAACTCTTAGCATCGAGAGAGAACTACTCCCTCATCATCATGGGAATCAGCAATGGTGATGGAGATGGCGGTGGAGATCGATGGAGATGGCTCCGGGGGCACTTCCCCGTCCCGGCAGGGTGCCGGAACAGAGACTTTCTGTCCCCCGAATCTCCCCATCAGTGGCAGCGGCGCAACGGAACTTTTCGTGGCTGGAGGTTGAACTATTTAGGGTTTTTGCATCGGGAGGCATCTTATAGGCGAAGAGGCAAGGTCGGTGGGCGGCCAGGAGGCCCACACCACCTGGTGGCGCAGCCAGGGCTAGCCCGCGCCACCACATGGTGTGGCCGCCCAGTGGCCCTCTCCTTCTCGTCTACTGGCTCCGCGGGTCTTCCTGTAAAATATCAACTTTGGCTTTTGTCCCGTCCAACTCTGAGATTATTCATTTTCTGACTTTCCTAGAACCAAAAATAGCAGAAAACAAGCAACTCGCACTGTGGCATCTTGTTAATAGGTTAGTCCTAGAAAACATATAAAAATACATCAAAGTGTTGACAAAAAAAAGCAAAGTAGATACTAAACAAGCATGGAACATCAAAAATTATAGATACGTTTAGAACGTATCAACATCCCCAAGCTTAACTCCTGCTCGTCCTCGAGTAGGTAAGTGAAAAAAAGAAAGAATAATTTTTGAGGTGACATGCACCATCATAAACTTGATCAAAGTATTTGTAAAACATGGATAACTGGGATCATAGTACTTCAACATAGCATGAAAGATAAAGTTCTAGCAATAAGACATAGCAACTATGTTGCAACATGAAAAGGCACAAACAAAAGATTCATGAATAACAATGCTTTGTAAGACGTTTGTTTGTTTCATATAAAGAAAACATAGCATAGTGGCATTCAGTTTGTCCCTCATAGAGTAGCAAACATAAATGCATAGGACATCTTCAAATTTTATAAGGGTGACTAGATACAAATAGTTTAAGAACAAGCAATATCAAAGTTATGCATCAATCAACAAGTCATGGGGACAATGCACATAGAACTAAGAATGGCCACTATGCTCTCTCAATAGGTGCATAAAGATAGAATATGGAGACTCAACATAAAAGTAATAGAAAGGCCTTCATAGAAGGAAGTAGAGATTCAAGTTTCATAAAGAGCTCCCAAAAATTATGGTACTTAGTAGATTTCAGCTCTCATTGCCCCTATCATAAGCATCTTGAAGTGATTAAGGTTAAAGTGAACAAACTATGAAGTACATGCTTGAGAAAGTATAAGTTGGAAATCTCATGTCCCTTGAATACGAGGGCCACTCCTCATGCTACTCAAGTTTAGTCACTAGTAAGTTCTTGTCATCGTAAGTACATGTGTATCATAGAGAACCGCCAACGGGTACCCCTTGCCCGATGATACGGAAGAATCCCCATATCTAAATGACAAGGTAAGCAGACAACGAGCATCTCAGCAATCTTCTTATTTACCATGGGAAAATGGTGATTTTTTCTCTCTTTCCTCTTTTCTCATATCTCTTTTTTCTTTTCCTTTTCTCTTTTTTCTAAATATCTGACTCTTTTTTTATAAGAAGAATGCTTCATAGACAGATTATTATGGTTACACTGCAGGTTTCCACCATGACGGCATTGATTAGATCAGCGGCCCAGGCGTTTCTCTAACACATATACATAACTCCATGGACTTACAAGCTCCCCTTTCATTTCACACCGACGACATCCATAGACAAAAGAGCATGATATCAACTTGGTACATAGTACAAGTGCAATGTTGAAAGCGTTCCCCTAGACAACATGGTTCTGCTAATCCCCATCATATAAGTGCAAGCATATACAACATAGACGACATAATGGTTCAAGTTTATTAAGGGAAACAAAAGTAAAGTGTGCCATCAAGTTCGTGGGAGATTTAATCACTAGTTTTCTCATAACAAGTTTAAATCGGAAGGTAAACAAAAACATGAATATACTTGGAATAGCAAATGCTAATAGGTAGGTATGGTGGACTCTTTGGAATAACTTGGTTTTATTTGGAGTTGGATGCATGAGTAGAACTCATACTTGGTTATGGAGGCTAGCAAAAGACTGGGGGCGACCAACTAAGAGAGCAATAATGGCCATAATCATGCAAAGCGACAAAACATCATTAATTAAAGCATAAAGTGATATTAAAAGTCGAAAACTAAAGGATCATAAAGGCTATGGTGACTTGGGATAGTCATAACATGGTGTGAGCATGCGCCAAGTCAACCCAAATAAAGCACCAAAGGAGAATACCACAGTACTATGCTTTAATATGCTAAAACAACGCATGATTCTTTCAAGGCACATTAAGCAATATTAATTGTTTATAACATGTCATGCTACAGAAAAAATCACTAAGCATAAAGCCAAAACAATATCAAGCATGATATGAAAAAGCATAGGCCACAGTCAAAAACAAGCTCCTTTTACCACTTAAGCGTAAATTTTTCTTACTCTTTTCCAATCCAAACCAACGTATTTGAAGGAACTCACCAAGATAATAATAAATAAAGATCAGTGAGTTAGTCTCACAAATCCAAAAATAAGAACTAAAAATTTCTAAGCTGAAAGCACAAGAAAACTAAGGCTAAACCCAGTGCTAGCAAAAGAGAACACTCACAAAACAATAAGAATGAAAACTGGAGTGTTCTAGCAATGAATAACGGGGTGTGTCTCTCCCCAAAAGAAGTGTGTTGGGATCCAACCAACTTATTCAAGCAAACTAAGCAAACCAAGCAAACAAAAACCAAAAACGAAAACAAAGACGCTCCAAGAACAACACAATTGTGCATGAAACAATAAAAATGAAGTGTTTGGAAGAAACCTGAGATTTTTATTGATGGAGAAGGGGATGCCTTGGGCATCCCCAAGCTTTGACGCTTGTACTTCTTGCATATTTCTTGGGGTGACACGCATGGCATCCTCAAGCTTGAGCTTTAGTCCATTCTTCATCTCATTACTCATTCCTTTCATACACCTGAAAATTTTCCTTCATACAAAAATTTCCACACAATCTTTATTAGCAACATTACTGTACTCAAGATAATGAGTCTTTGGGTTCAGTTTCAACACCAATAAAACTTCCATCAAAACACAAGATATTGTAGCACTTCCCTCAAAAAGCTCAATTCCCCAAAAAGAACTCAAAAATGAATCAACAAGAAGCAAATGCAAGTAATGGCAGAAATTTGTCAAAACAGACCAGCAGGCAAAAACCATTTTTTTCGAAGACCTTCTGTTACTCAAATCGAAAATTGTTGAACTAACGAAAGTTAGATAACAGCCTGGGGAACAAGCTCAAAACTTCGCGCCTCAAAATGACATATAGAGATTTTACATGAATTTTTACAGTGAAGCACAAAAATCTGTTTCGGGACATCAACTTTCCCAATCATTACTTCTCTCTCATTAGAGGTTACTCTTGGCACAAGAAGAAAATAAAAAGGATAAAGAGCGATTATTACAGAGGTAATAACTTCCAAGACTCATCTAAAACTTTTGGGTTATCTCCTAATAAGTACTTTTCTTTAACGCCTTTAAGTTAGGCATGATAGTTTGAGAAGATGCTCACATAAGAAATATGAATTGAAGTAAAAGAGAGCATCAAGAAGCAAATTCGAAAGCACATTTAAGTCTAACCCACTTCCTATGCATAGGAATCTTGTAAAGAAACAAGTCATGAAAGCACAAAGCAACAAGCATAGTAAAGTAAAACAAGTGCACCTTCAAGACTTTCAACATAAAGAGGGGAAACTTAATATTATTGATATGCATAAAACCATGTTTCCCTCTCTCATAATAACTTTCAGTAGCATCATGAATAAAATTAACAATATAACTATCACATAAAACATTTTTATCATGAGCCACATGCATATAATAATTATTACTCTCCACATAAGCATAGTCATTCTTATTAATTGTGGTGGGAGCAAATTCAATAAAATAGCTATCATTATTATTCTCATCACCATAATCATCAAATATAGGAGGCATATTGTAATCATAATTAATTTTCTCATCAATAGTAGGTGGACTGAAAATATCATATTCATCATTGTAATCATCATATATTGGAGGTTTGGTATCATCATAAGCAATAGAATAGCTATCTTCCAAAGCTGGGGAACTAAAAAGATCATTTTCATAAAAACTAGCTTCCCCAACCTTAGACTTTTCCATAGAATTAGCAATAATGGTGTCCAAAGAATTCATACTAACATCATTGCTATTAGCATGCAAATAAAGTTCCATAGGTTTTTTAATTTTCTCTTCAAACACTTCATGTCCTAAATCAAGATAAATACTATAAAGCTTTCTAATTTTGTTGTTGTTTTCCATTAAGCCTAACTAGTGAAAACAAGAAACAAAAAGAAAAAATTGCAGAATCTAACTTCGAGCACTCACACCGGAGGATGTGAGTACCTTTTACCTTACCTCACTGGCAACGGCGCCAGAAAATACTTGTTGGCGCGTGGTTGACGTGGGAGCTTCTTCTTCTTCAGTCCCCGGCAACGGTTCCAGAAAATAGCTTGATGTCTACGCACTTCTATTCTTATAGACAGTTGTTGGGCCTCCAAGTGCAGAGGTTTGTAGAACAACAACATGTTTTCCCTTAAGTGGATCACCCAAGGTTTATCGAATTCAGGGAGGAAGTGGTCAAAGGTATCCCTCTCAAGCAACCCTGCAATCAAGATACAACAAGTCTCTTGTGTCCCCAACACACCCAATACACTTGTCAGGTGTACAGGTGCACTAGTTCGGTGAAGAGATAGTGAAATACAAGTGCTATGGATATAAGACAGTGATGCTAGAAAATAGCTTGATGGCGTGGAAGAGACTAAAGGCAAACTGAAATAAAGATGGCAACAAGCAAACATGTAACAGATCTAGTTGCAAACAGTGTTTCAATGCTAAGAAACAAGGCCTAGGGATCATACTTTCACTAGTAAACACTCTCATATAAATATATTATCTTCATGATACTACTCTAAACTACTCTCCGGTTGGACACTATAATCCATGGTAGGGCTATAACAGCACACCTCAAAGTTTCTTTTCCCATCTAGATAACCTCACACTGTCACCTTGAGCACTAGATGGTTCCAACAAACACCACAATTTCATAGAGACATCCAACTCCAAATATAACTCATAACAAGTATTTGTAATCTCTAGCCTAAGTGCCACCATGGTGTGCATGCTGTCAGTTTCACACACATGGGGAGAGCAGAGATCTATTAAAGCACTTGAGTAGCAAGGTAGATCTATAGATTACAAGCTCATGATCTCAATAAGATCACGCATAGAGAGAGAGAGAGATGAACGCATAGCTACCGGTAGAACCCTTAGCCTCGAGAGAACTACTCCCTCATCATCATGGGAATCAGCAATGGCGATGGAGATGGTGGTGGAGATCGATGGAGATGGCTCCGGGGGCAGTTCCCCGTCCCGACAGGGTGCCGGAACAGAGACTTTCTGTCCCCCGAATCTCCCCTTCAGTGGCGGCGGCTCTGCGGAACTTTTCGTGGCTGGAGGCTGAACTATTTAGGGTTTTTGCATCGGGAGACATCTTATAGGTGAAGAGGCAAGGTCGGTGGGCGGCCAGGGGGCCCACACCCCCTGGTGGCGCGGCCAGGGCTAGCCCGCGCCACCACATGGTGTGGCCGCCCTGTGGCCCCTCTCCGTCTCGTCTGCTGGCTCCATGAGTCTTCCGGTAAAATATCAACTTTGGCTTTTGTCCTGTCCAATTCCGAGAATATTCATTTTCTGACTTTCCTGGAACAAAAAACAGCAGAAAACAGGCAACTGGCACTGTGGCATCTTGTTAATAGGTTAGTCCCAGAAAACATATAAAAATACCTCAAAGTGTTGACAAAACAAAGCAAAGTAGATACTAAACAAGCATGAAACATCAAAAATTATAGATACGTTTGCAACGTATCACTTCTTCTTGACTTGATCTGTTGTAATACCTGCACACTTGAACAACCTGCATAATTTTTGTATAAAGAGTAAATGATCACCGGGATGGATGGTTCCATCTCCAAAATAGTAGTTATCCATAACACGATCAATAATTCTTGTAGGTATCTTAAAAGTATCATTTTCAGTAGGTGGTTCATCTACTACCTTAGCCGTGGTAGTAGAATTACGAAATAAGAAACTAAGTGAATTATCCATATTGAAATAAATTAACTAATAGAAATAAACAATACTCATAGTAGAAGTTTCCTTTACCAGTGCCACACTTCAATATCGCTTCACTCCCCGGCAATGGCGCCAGAAAATAGTCTTGATGACCCACAAGTACAGGGGGTGTATCGCAGTATTTTCGATAAATAAGAGTGTCAAACCCAACAAGGAGCAGAAGGTGTTGACAAGTGGTATGGATCAGGAATTCTCTATAAATACTTAGCACATGGATTTTTAAGGGTTTTTGATAATGCAGATAAATAAAGTACGAGTAAATAAAAGACAATAATAATAAATGCACCAAGTGGCCCAATCTTTTCTTTAGCAAAGGACAAGCCGGCTGTATTACTTAAGATGACTAAACATTTTCGAGGACACATGGGAATATCGTCAAGTGCTTTCGCTTCATATAGTTGATTAGTTTTCTTTAGTTTGATAAGTGTTGTGTGGGTGAACCTATGCTAATGTACTGCTCTTCCTAGGACTAATACATACTTGTTATTATACCCCTTGCAAGCATCCACAACTATAAGAAAGTAGTCAAGATAAAAACCTAACCACAGCTTAAAACTTTGAGATCCTACACTCCCTTGTGCAAAGGTTTCCTAATGGGGGTTCAGGTTTCTGTCACTCCGGCAACCCCGCGATTAGTAGCCAAATACACAATGCATTCCCCTAGGCCCTTGAAGGTGAAGTATCATGTAGTCGACGTTCACATGCCACCACTAGAAGAATAACACCACAACTTAAATATCAAACCATTATATCTTTCTCAACACAATTCCACTACTAACACAATGACTTCTCCCATGTCCTCAAGAACTAAACGAACTACTCACAAGACATCACATGGATCAAGATCAGAGATGAAATAATAACAAGTAATAATCTGAACATGAACAATAATTCAATCACTACTAGGAAAACACACGTCTGTGGCGCATCTGTTTCCCCCTTCCGTGGCGCACTAGGGGTGCGCCACGACTTCTGCGCTACGGCTAAAAAGTGCCCGTAGCGCATGACATAGTGTGCTGCTAGTATTTGACAATGTGCGCCACTAACGTAGTGCGCCACTAACCAAGTATATGTGCGCCACAGCTGAGCTTTTCAAATAAAACAAATACTCAATACAGATGATATTCAATACAGATTATATACAATACAACTGATATACACAGATATACAATTCAGAAATAAATACACAGATATACAGTACATAAATAAATACACAGATATACAATACAGAAATAAATACACAGACAAGATAGAAACAAATACATATAGATAAGTCACATACATAAATACACAGTATAAGTTACATTGTTTCGATCAAGTTACAAAGTAGCTAGTGATGACATGAATACATGTCTCAACCAAGTTAGAGCTCGCGGAAGCTCGCCTAGACATCTAAAGTAGGAACATGGAGGACAGACAACCAAGGACGATAAGCATCACCGCGACGGAGGTGTAGGTCTTCATCCGGTTCCTCGTCCTAACTCCCGCTAGATAGCGCGTGTATCTAGCTTCCGCCTTCGCCATAGTGTTGTACCCTTTGTAGCTATTGCCGCTGAAACAATGCGCCTATCTCCGGCAGTCTTCCCAATCATCGTAGACTCCGAGAACCCGTACCTTGTACACGACATACCACGTCATCTAAAAGTTGGCAATAATAATTAAATGGTGGGTGAAAAACAAGTAATAGTCACATATAAAGATATACTTATCAAATAAGGTAACAAAGTAAGCAAAAAATACCAAGTAGTAGCATGTACATGTCGACACACACAAGTACTTGTGGGGATAAAGAACTACAACTAGACCAACACATCAAGACTTCTGGCTCGGCTCAGGGAATGGGAAGACGCCTTGTTTCTTCATGAACGCCCTATAGTCACCCTGCATCTTTAGGCGATCTACTACGTCACGGTTATTCGGGGGATTGCCTCCGTAGAAGACCCCCCTGAAGTCATGACATCACGGCTGATGATTGCCCCAAACTGTTGCTGGATGTGATACATCTGTTGTCTAATATCTGAATCATTGATCCTGGCCTTGGCTTCGGCCCACCGTTTGAGATGATTTGGAAGCGTAGAATTCTATTGCTCTAGTAGGAACGCCCTCATGTGATGGAGTGCATAGTAGGATTCCTTCTGACTGCCTGTCGGCTGCTTCATGCAGGGGAATTTCGTCACATGGGTGAAGACGTGTCTGCCAAACTTGAGCTTCTTACGCACGAAGGTGGCGCCTTCCGCTGAGGCATAGCCGGTGAGAGCATCATCCAGAACTTCCTTGATCTTGTCGTAGTTTTTCTTCTTTTCTTGACTCCCTGAGTCGAAATACGTGGCTTGCGATTGTTTTGGCAACAAGCAGATGAGTGTGTAGTGTTGATCTCTGCGAAAAACAATTCAAACGTAATGTGTTGGAAAAAGAATGATGAAAATCTAATAAAGCATGTTATGGCGGCGAGTGAATAATGACTTACTCGGGAAAGAAAGGCACGAGAATGTATTCCTTTATCTTGTTCGCCACCAAGATGCCTTAGAGGTACGAGGCCACGAATCGCCGTTCAATGGCACTTCCCAAGCAGCCATCACACATGTAGTAGGGGTCCACTATAGCGATGCCCGAGGTGTTCTCTCTAATGATCTGAATGGCCAGGCTGAGAGAAAACAGGCGTACCATGGTATAGTGCAGCGGATACAGGTGGAACATATTGAAGATGTCGTCAAACCGTAGGAAGAACATATCCGCGGGGACATTATCGACGAAGCCCAAGCCTCGTGGCACCTTAACCACGAATACCGGGTGCGAGGGATCTTTCTCCGCAAGAAGGCGTCTCTCTATCGTCAGCACACCGTCATGCACACTCCTCATTTCTGAAGTGGTGAGCCTGAGCAATTTCTTAGTTAGCATGGGCTCACCCGCCACATGCATCCTCCACATAATACCCTTGGGTCTTGGTGGCCCGTCCTGAAACCTGATCGGATTCACAGTTGACACCACCGGCTGGCTGGAGCTGCGAGATTTTCTTTTCCTGGTCTTCTTGCCTTTTGGGAAGTGGGTAGGCACCGCAATCTGAGCATCGATCGCCCTATGTAGTGTGTCAGGGCTTAGAACAAAGGGCCGGTTGGATGTATCCATTGGCTCAGTGAAGGTGCAAGCTGGAGGCGTCTCCTGAGAACCAAAGAGACGTTTGTTGCAAGTGGCTTTATCTGCGGGGCCACCAGCTGGGTCTTTGTTTAGGTCGCCAGGGAAAAGATTAGTGTTGATGAAATCATCGAAGTAATCTTCGTCATCCTCGTTCGGATCCTGCGCCATGGTCATGTCAATATGACCAGCCAAACAATCGCGTGGAGGTGACGGCGGTAGCAGTGTGGGGGTCTTACCATGGCTTGGCGCTGGCACGACAGGCGGTGTTGTTGTCTGTGGGGTGATGGCCCCGGCCATCCCCAAACGAATCATGCTCTTTTGCCATAGCAGGAATAAGCCGAAGCAACTTCTGAGGACAGCCGACTCTTCTTCATCCGCTCCTGGGGATTGAATGGGAGGTTCCAGGTTGTCGCAGCCCCTTAGCACCCGGATAATTTTAACCCTATGCACGATATCTGGCATCGGCTTTGAGTGGAACATGCGGTGCAAGGGTTGAATGATGGTACCCTTGGCAACATTCCTCAACTCGTAGTTCACGAAGCTTAAGAGAGTGCATGGAACATCCGTCTGCGAAAAACATGTATGGCATTAAAAAGATGCCATAAGAGTAATAAATGGCAAGCGGTAAAGTATTTGGTTTATCATGATGGCGTCGAGCTCGGCTAATGTCGAGACACCGCATACGATGACAGGCGTGCAAGAGACGGAGGGGCTGCTTGATGGCGCGGTGCCGGCCGCCGGTGTATTCTCCCTATCGGTTGCATTAAGCTCCGGCGCCGCGGTGATGGCAGAGGGAGTCACCAATGCTTCCGGCGCCGCCGTGCTAGCGGGCGGAGTCACTAATGCTTCCGGTGCCGCCGTGCTAGCGGGCGGAGTCATGAACACATAATTCACCGGGTTCGCCGGCGCCGCATTGTTTGAGTGGCTACTGACCATGCTTGGAATCGGGCACGGCCCTTGTCGACCACCCGCACTCCAGTTCGCTATTGACTCCACTAAGTTAGGCATGATGGAGGTGAGGGTGATTGCCAGGTTGTCTTGGACGATCTGCTGGATCCGTGCCACTTGTTCCTTAAGTTCCTGAACCTCGCGGTTTTCCTCGTTGCTCGTTCCCTCCACACGCGTCCTCGGGGGTGGACCAAAATGATCCACCCAATTCTTAGCACCGAAGACGGCCAGACGGCCAGCCGACAATGACTTTGTAACCGACGTGATTTTCTTGGCCCGAGTCATCGCCCTGTTAAAAGGGTTATCCCACCGGGTGGCCGCCGTCGACCCGTGGGATGAGGAACCATGGGATCCCTGACTAGCAATTTCTTGCTCCTGCAGAAGAAGTAACGTGAACCGTTTAGAAATTCGACTTGATCGATTAGAATGTAATGGACTTGATCCGCGGTAATTAAGTTACTTACCACAAGAACCTCGAAGTCCTTCACCTTAGTTTTCGCGGTGAGTTCTTTAGTTTTTTCATTATGAACTTCTTCGTGCCACTTGATTTGCCACCAAGCCCTTTGAAGATGCTAAGCTTGGGTACATCCTCAGGGTTGGCGGCATTGTAACGGGAGACTGGGTTGTGCTTTGTGGGAATGTTGGCATCATAGTGCTTGGTGGTGAAGTTTGCAACCTCCTCATTAAGGTCCGACTCAGCTATGGATGCCTCGATCTTGCATTTATTGCCTGTTTTTGTATGAAGCCTCTGTGTTACTCTCTCCGGTGGATACTGCCAACGGGCCCACACAGGTCCCCCGTTCAAAGCCTCGTCCGCGAGATGCAAGATCATATGTTGCATCGGATTGAAGAACCCTGGTGGAAGGAGCATCTCTAGATCACAAAGCAACTCGGGTGCCTGTTCATGTAGCTTCTCAACCACTTTACGGTCTAACTCCCTAGCACAAATCTGGCGGAAGAAAAAGCTCAACCTCGACAGCACTCGCCAAGTCTCCTCATCGACATAGCCTCGAATCATCACCGGCATTATTCGCTCAAGCCACATGTGGTAGTCATGACTCTTGAGCCCTTGTACTCGCAAAGTTTGCACCCCTCATCCAATTGGCTGCGTACCCATCAGGGAAAAACAAACTTTGCGTGGTCCAGTGGAAGATCTCCCTTTTTTGGGGCTTTGTTGGGCAGAACGGAGCCTTTGGCTTAGACCATCCTTTTCTGCCGTTGGTTCCAGGTGGCTGCATTTTCAACTTTGGCCTATCGCACCATTGTTCTTGATCAATTTGAGCCTTGATGTTATCCTTCGACTTCTTAGTTTGCATTATGGTGCTCCAAAGGGCCTCGTCGATATTCTTTTCGGTGTGCATTACATCAATGTTATGCGGGAGCTCGAGATCCTCAAAGTAAGGGAGCTTCCATAAGCATGGAATGTGGGTCCAATGGTGCATGTCCCCATATGCCACGAAACCATTCCCATCAGGCTTAGGCTGGAGAGCTTCTAACTCAGCCTTGATTTCCTGTCCCGTCTTCAGACGTGGCTTTGGATCATGGAAAACACGACCTTTCTTGAACCACTTTTTATCATTCCTGTATGGATGATTCGGCTCAAGGAACTTTCAATGTTCATCAAATCAGGAATACTTGCCTCCCTTCGACAGCCAGAAGAAAGTCAGAGCCTGCATGCACACTGGGCAAGGCCACTTCCCATGCGTACACCAGCCGCAGAACAACGCACGTGCTGGTAGGGAGGTGTGGTACCAGACATACATATCGAAGTGCTCCTTGTTTGCAGCGTCATATGTTCGGATCCCGCGACCTTCCCAGCCACAAAACAAGTCATCCACCAGCGGTTCTAGATACACATTCATGTTCTTACCAGGGTATTTCGCTCCGGGGATTATCATCGACCCAAATATGTTCTCTGATCTCATGCAGACGCCAGGGGGAGGTTCAGGGGAATAACAAACACTGGCCAACAGCTGTATACTGTAGCCGACATACCATATGGATTGAATCCATCGGTTGATATGGCAACTGCTACGCTCCTCTTGTCACCGGCTTTCTCAGGATATTTCTTGACAAAGTTCTTCCATGCACTACCATCCAACGGATGTATCATCTTGTCGGTGTATCTATTACCTTCTACTGCCCACTGCATCTGCTGGGCAGTATCCTCGGTCATGAAGAGTCGTTGGATCCTCGGTAGCACTGGAAGATACCGAAGGATGTTTTGGGCAACCCCGGTCTGCCTCTTCTGACTATCACCATTGGGATCGACCTCAAAGTATCTAGAGGATTTGCAGCCGATACAATAATTTGTATTAGCATGCTCCTTTCTGAATAGCATGCATCCCTTCAGACAAGCATGTATCGGCTCATATGACATCTTAAGGTCACGGAGGAGTTTGGATGAATAGTAGAAGTTCTCCGGCAAGAGGTGCCCTTTTGGCAGAATGCTGCCAACAACGGCCAGCAAATCATCGAAGTCATCTCTGGTCAAGTTCCTGGGGCTCTTGAAGGCCAAAACACGAGCGATGCCGTCCAGTTGGCTAACATCTGTATGTGCATGAAGGGGTCTCTGCGAGGCAAACAAAGTCTCGTAGTACTTTGCCGTGTTTTCCTCAGGCTCCTCACTTGTCTCCGCCTCCTGAGGTGTCTCCGCCTCTACATATGGGCTTTCAGGCTCATTAGCATTCACAAAATTGTCTATGCACCTATCAAAACCAGCATCAAATTCCCCCCTTGGCTGACTTTGCTGCTGACTCTGCCGTGACTCCCTCCTAGCGCGTTTCGCTAACTTTTCAGCATGGAAAGTCCAAGTCTTGTAGGAAGGTGTGAACCCATAATTGACCAGGTGCCTACTAACATCATCCTTCGAATGTGTATTCAGGTTCTTGCATCTTGTACAGGGGCAGAAAATTTTTCTGGGTCTGGTGGGGACAGCAAACGCCCGGTTCACGAAGTCCTCGGCCTTTTCTTTCCATTCCATGGTAAAGTCCCACTTACTGACATAGCCCTCGTACATCCAGTCACGATTCTCCATCCTTTAATCAGTACCAAAACAGACTCTTTCAATTAATCATGCCATATAAGTAAATCTGGTATTAGTTCGGTTAATTGTAGCAAACATAAATTTTACGTCATGCATATATCCACCTATCTCTCTAATAGGTAAAGATGGTCCTAGCAACCGCCGGATCCGTAGATTGAGTATGTTCTCCCTGCTCTACCCTGATCCGAGACATAATTTCGGCAGCACCTCCCCGCTGCTCTCCCGATACACGTCTCGACAAAAAGCCGAGAGGGATGTGCATCCGAAGAACAACAGGGAGGCGCTGTCGAAATCCTGTCTCGGACCGAAGTAGAACAGAAAAAACATACCCAACTACGCATCCGCCGGCTGTACCGATAAATGCCATAAGAGTTACGGTTCATAATATGCGAGACCACTAATGCATATTTATCTGCGTAACCCTTATGGCCGGGAAGAGACGCCTAGGTAACGCGAAAGACTTGGTGATCTAGACATGAAAATAACCCTAGGTACAAGAGAGGAGAACAGATTTTTACCCTTGAAGCGTGATCGAGAGGTGAAGAAGATCAACGACCCTCCCGCAAAATTTCCTATGCCGTCGACAGCCCCACCCTCAAACTCAATAGATATCCTGCACGAAAAAAAGAATTACTAACATACACATGTATTCATATATGCAGGGATATCTTGTTTACCTACTACTACTCGGTCTCCGCTCAGCCTCAGGTATAGGTTCAATAGGCAAGAAAAAGCATAGCTACTCCCTCCGATTCATATTAACGTTTTCAATTTTGTCTAGATTCGTATGTATTTAGTTAACCATCTAGAGAAAGTTGAAACAATAATATAGACCGGAGGGAGTAGCAAAACACAATCAGTTGATCACTAATTAATCGATCCCCACTTCAACGCGTCAACCTCCGGGCACCAGCAGCCGCTGGCGCCGCCCACACAAGTCGTCCCCTGCATAGCAGCGACCCCCGCCCGCCTCCTCCCCGCGGCCCCTTGTCAGTCGCACTGCGTCCTCCCTCCTACGGCCCCTCATCGGCTGGCACACGCCATCCCTTGCGTGCCCACGCAGCCTCGCTGGTCGCCCATCGTTGCTCACTGCTCGCCCGTCACTCCTCGTCGCTCGGCCTGATCAAACAGGAGCAGCCAGCCAGAGCCAATGCCTAGTAGGCAATAGGTAAAAATCCCCAAACCCTTTCTAAATTTTTTCCCACGAATTTGAGTTAGATAACATGGCATCCTGCACACTGCCTTTAGCAAATATTCATGGTATGAATTACCTCTATTTGCAAAATTCCCTCAAATTTATCCATGGATCTGTTCATGTTTTCAGTAGTGGAATCATGCATATTTGAAACATCTACCGGAATGTCACTGACTGTCTGTCACATCTACCAGAATGGACATGAATTAGCAATGAACTAAAAAAAGAAAAAAAGACTTACATTGTTCGGTACACCGGTGGAGGAGATGGGGGCGAAAACGAGGTGGAGGAGGGGAGCCGCAGCTGGAGTTCCGCCCGCCCACGCGAGCCGGCCGGCCCTCTGCCGAGCAAGGGCGACCAGCACAGCGGTCGGGGTGGCGAAGTCGATGCACGGGGTCGGGGCAGCACGGTCGGCCACGGGCAGGGGGTAGATACGCGGGGGGGAGAGGAGGCGGCGGGGTGCGGGGTGGCGGTGGGTGAGAGGAGGCGGCGGGGTGCGGGGTGGCGGTGGGTGAGAGGAGGCGACAGGGTGTGAGGACGAGCTCGCAGCGGGGTGTGCATACGGTTAGACGGGGGATCAGACCACGTGCGAGTAGTGGTGGACGGACCCCTTTGCCATGTACCAGAAAAAACACACGGCAAAGGTGTCTTTGCCGTGTACCGCCGCAACACACACTACAAAAGAGGCTTTGCCGTGTACCGCCACAACACACACGACAAAGGAGGCTTTGCCGTGTATCGCCGCAAATCACACGGCAAAGGAGGCTTTGCCGTGAGTTTTTCCCTTTGCCGTGTGCTTTTAGTAATTTCTTATTTTCTTTCCATTTTTTCTTTCAATTGTATTAATTTTTTAGAGTACTTTTTGTTGACTATTTGTTAGTATTAGTTGTGACAATGTGTTTACACATACTTTTTGCGATATGACAATGTGTGAGAAGAAAGTCTAGGGGGTAGACGACCCGGGGCCCGCAGATCAGGGTTTCGTAGCAAGAAGTGCTTCGGGTTATCATAAACCCTGTTAGAAGAAAGTCTAGGAGGGTAGACGATCCGAGGCCCGCAAATTAGGGTTCCGTAGGAAGAAGCCCTTCGGGGCATCGAAACACCTCCAAACCATGCATGTGACCCTAGCGTGTGTAATGAAGTGTGGTGGCATGCTCAAAACTCCTAAACCTGGTTCCCAAGTGTGACCCCCTTTGCAGACATGCGCTGCCTCTCCTAAAAACAAAGTGTCTGCAATCTGAGTATTAGGGGGAAACTCCCTGTTTCGGTGAAACCGGGATAGATCTTGTCACAACAAGTTCCTAAACATGGTTTTACATCATCACATGACCTAACTGTAACATCCCAAAACTTTAATCCAAGCTTATCAAGATCAAATCATCCAAAAATAGGGTTAACAAAAACTTTTCCAAATTTAAAATGAAAGCATTCATATGTGTGTGCATTTAAAATAGGAGTTGATTTGAAGTGCCTTGTTTAAGTGATCCAATGCTTGTAAAATGTTTCTTAGGTGATTTAAACATCATCTACATCATTCCCAAACTTTTCCTAAAGAAAATCAAAACAAAAAGAACTAAAAAGGAGGAATGGTCATTTTGGCCATTTTAATCCACTACACTACTTTGAGTGTTCCTAGCACTCATTTCTTAACAGAAACAATTCTTGATCTTTGCACCCCTTGCTAGTACACATAATGAGGTACCAAGGACCACCTTTGGATCTGCTAAAAACATTATGTTAACTATTTTAATTGGCATTTGAAAATTGAATCTAATGCATATGCATAGATCACCCCTATTTCAAAACCCATCTATTTGAGCTCCACTTTTAAAACCCTTGCAACCAGAGACTACCTAGCACTAGTGGAGATCACTCAAAAAATTTGAAACCAAAATTCAAAACTTTTTCTCTTGCGACCATTTTATCAAACACTTGGCAGACAGATTTCAAACAAAACACATTTCACTATTTCAAATAGTATTTTGGCCAAACTTGTCTTCCATTTGGCCCATTTTTACTCCCTTTGTCTCTAAATGATCTAGCAAAGCCATTTAAACCCACTCCCCTAGCCCCTAGTGGCATTGCCATGCCATGCTGAGCCACCTCTCGTCGGCCGACCATGCACCCGCTGCAGCAGACCACTCCCCTCTCCCTCGCCATGTCTAGGAGGTAGCCAGCACCTCACCGCCACCCTCTGTCCCCTGCCTGAGCGGAGCCTCGCCGTGGACCACCGAGGATACCACGCGCCCAGTGCCACCGCACCATGCTGAGCACGCGCCAGAGCGCCGCACCCAGCACGCGTGCACAGACCGCCGCTCGACCGCAGCCCGCGCCCACCACTCCGCCACGACCCAGGGAACACCCTAGACACCCCCGTTCGCCGCCCAAAGCACCACAACCACCGCTCGCCGTGGACACCGCCGCCTCTGCCGCTCAGAGCGCCACCTCGCCCAGACCGCATGCCACCGCTCCTACGGCCGCATTCACTTCCTAGAGCACCACCAGGAGACCGCCTGTCGATCACCACCCTCCGCCATGCCCCTAGCCGGCCGTAGCCATGTCGCCACCGTCGCCTGCCCATCCTGCTCAGTCTCACCGTCGGGCCTATAAAAGGAGGCCTCCCCAGCCTCTTCTCTCCACACCACTCCACTCCCCTCACCTCACTGAACCTTGCCCACCTCTATCCGGAGCAAGGGGAGCAGCAGCTCGCCGGAATTGGAGCCGGAGCCGCCGCCTCTGGAGGAGAAGGGCGCCGCTGATTGCGACCACCCCAAGCTCCGCCGCAACCGTGCCTCGCCTCGCCGTCGTCTTCCAGCTTGTTTGCCCACCTCTCCGACCCCGCTGGAGCCCTGGTACGTCCCCAGCAGACCCCCACCGAGCCTCTAGGGTTCGAGCTCGCCGGCGACCTGTTCGTCATCGACGACGACCCTCAGTCGTAGATTCCCCTTCTAATCCTACGGCCCATAGCGCGCGTACCGTTTCGCATATTAAGACCCACTGACAAGCGGGACCCCCCTGTCAGCTGAGCCCCGCGCCGCGGAGCGCCACTGGGCCGGCTCAAGTTCTTTCCCGCGCTAGCCCACCCGTTCAAATCTGGATTTTTTCTTTTTAGTTAAATCTAGTTTCTGTCCACTAGTTTAAAATTCATTCCAGAGAGTTTTATAAATCCAAATTGCATGAAACCAATTTCGTCTGTAAGGTATTGAGATGATCTATCCATGCCCGTTGTATTTAATTCAATTAGAGCTAAAGATCTCTCCTAATAAAAATAACAAAACAAAAGCATTTACACCTTGCAACATTTTTATAAAATCAACCAAGTTAGCTTTTGAGTTGATTCCAACTCTAAAAAATCACATTTCACCATATCTATTAAGGTTTACATGTAGTGACTTTGGACTAGTACCAAAATAATGCTATATGGGCATTTCTAGTCAATTTAAATCATTAAATAATGAACTTAAACCAAAGTAATATTGATCCAACCCTTAAATCTCATTCCCACATGTTAGAATATGTGGTGATGACATGTGTCCACATGATCCCATATTTTAAGTGGTGAATATTAAATCTTAGTTAAATTTTCAATGAGTAGAAATTACTTTTCTAAGATAAAAAGAAAGAAACTATTGAATTAAACATGTGATGCTTGTGATGATAATAGATCATCAATTGTGTGTCTTAGAATGCTATCTAGCCTAGTTAAGTTTTGTTTGGTGGTTGTGTACTCCGTATGTATTTTTATAGACGATAGTACCGACCAAGTCTACGAAGAGGAGGATTGCTATCAAGACGAAGAAGAAGAAAACTTCAACCACTACACCAACCAAGGCAAGCTAGCACTATCCAAGATTAACCCTTGCAAGCCACCATTAACAATGCAAGCTAACCCTTGCAATGTTAGTGCTTAGCAAACTAGAATCAAACTAGATGGTTTAGCAAAGATGCCTTAAGCATGCCTTGATCACACCCCTTTAACTATTAGTTACCCCAAGTCTTTGTTTACAAGATTTACCTCCCTTAGTTTACACAAAGTTCTTTACTTGTTTTGAAGGTAGCATAAAAAGTATAAAACTTGACCTACTTAGAAACCTTTAGATGTCATTCTATGGCATGAGATTGAACCCATCACTTCCACCTTAGTGAACACTCTTAACTAGTAGTTTAGAGTAGATCAAAAACTTGAGTCACTTTAGATGGGAACACTTGGTGAAAATGAATTATGAAAACCTTGGAATGATGAGTCATTCTATTGAGATGTTTTGACATGTATTGAGAAACACAACTGGTTTATGTTGATGAAAATGATGAGGCATGAGCCTTAACCCTTTTATAAAACTGATGGTTGGATTCGGATGCGATACCATTCCAAATTTATCGTACAACCACATTACCTAAATTGGGTAAGGCTTAGCTGGAAATTTATATGCATTAGTATTAGTTCCCTCACGGGAGAGGTTTGAGCTGAGGCTACCTCTCATGATGTCCACCTATGCAGTGCCCAAGATGACTGATGGTCATGGTTGGGAGGCCATGCTCTTAGGAGAGGTGCTGGTACTAGGGTGTGTAAAGGGAAGGTTATGTTTGATTATCTGCATACCAAGTATGATGATTCAGGGTTATCCCTGACAGATGTATCGAATCTTGTGGTGAAAGTGTACCACCTCTGCAGAGTGTCAAACTATTCGAATAGCCGCGTCCGCGGTTATGGACAGTTGGAATGGCCATACTGTTTCGTTGTCAGATGTTTTCCAAATAACTTGAAATGAATGATGAACTTTGACTTGACCACAACAGGGTTGTGTTTATGACAATAGCTTCCCAACATAAGTGATTCTAGAACTTTACTTTATCTTTCTTTGCTTCGGAACTCAGCTTAGGTTTCAAACTTAACTTTATGGTTATACATAGATTTAGCACTTTAACTTAGAACTATAGTACCTGTTAATTGTAGTTTGCAAGTACTTAAAGAGTACTCATGGCTTTTGTCCCTGGCTATTCTCATGGCCAGACTATGAAGGAGACTATCAAGAGGATGGTCATCAGGACGACTATGATAACTAGGACTATCTTCCTTCGTCAGCATTGCCTGTGCCCTTGAAGATGGACCCCACCGCTACGCTTATCTTTTATTTCCGCCGCTTGTTGTATTAAAGACTGGATCATGAGATCCTTATTTGTGTAAGACCTTATGTATGGTTTGTAATGGATGATATACTGTGATATCCAATCCGTTATGTCTCGCAAAAATGGTAATCCTGGGATTGCGAGGTATGGCATAACGGACATCTGGGATTAAAAATCCAGGTGTTGACAAGTTGGTATAAGAGCCATCCTGACCATAGGATACCCGAGTTAGAATGGACGTCCAAACCAAAAACTTAGCTTCAAAACCAAAGTGAGTATTTATGAAAAACTATTTCCTCTCTTACCCTTGTGAACTCATTCTTTCTCAAAAATTCATGTTCTCAAAATTCTTACATTATGACTTAAAACTTGACACACTTGATCACTCCACTAACTTCCTCATCCTTAATTCTTGTAGATGGAGACTTGATGTCTACGCACTTCTATTCCTGTAGACAGTTGTTGGGCCTCCAAGTGCAGAGGTTTGTAGAACAGCAGCAAGTTTTCCCTTAAGTGGATCACCCAAGGTTTATCGAACTCAGGGAGGAAGTGGTCAAAGGTATCCCCTCTCAAGCAACCCTGCAATCAAGATACAAGAAGTCTCTTGTGTCCCCAACACACCCAATACACTTGTCAGGTGTATAGGTGCACTAGTTCGGCGAAGAGATAGTGAAATACAAGTGGTATGGATAAAAGACAACGGTGCGAGAAAATAGCTTGGTGGTGTGGAAAAGACTAAAGTAAAACTGAAATAAAGATGAAAGCAAGCAAACATGTAACAGATCTAATTGCAAATGGTGTTTCAATGCTTAGAAACAAGGCCTAGGGATCATACTTTCACTAGTGAACACTCTCTCATAAATATATTCTTCCTTATGATACTACACTGAACTACTCTCCGGTTGGACACTCTAATCGATGGTAGGGCTATAACAGCACACCTCAAAGTAAGCCTTTCCCATCTAGATAACCCCACACTGTCACCTTGAGTACTAGATGAGTCCAACAAACACCACAATTTCATAAAGACATCCAACTCCAAATATAACTTATAACAAGTATTCGTAATATCTAGCCTAAGTGCCACCATGGTGAGCACGCTGTCACTTTCACACACATGGGGAGAGCAGAGATTCATTAAAGCACTTGACTAGCAAGGTAGGTCTACTAGATTACAAAGCTCATGATCACAATATGATCATGCATAGAGAGAGAGAGAGATGAACACATAGCTACCGGTAGAACCCTTAGCCTCGAGAGAGAACTACTCCCTCCTCATCATGGGAATCAACAATGGTGATGGAGATGGTGGTGGAGATCGATGGAGATGGCTCCGGGGGCACTTCCCCGTCCCGGCAGGGTGCCGGAATAGACTTTCTGTCCCCCGAATCTCCCCTTCGGTGGCGGCGGTGTTGTGGAACTTTTCATGGATTTCTGATTGATTATTTAGGGTTTTGGTATCGGGAGGCTCTTATAGGCCAGAGGGCAAGGTCGGTGGAGTGCCAGGGGGCCCACACCACCTGGTGGCGCGGGTAGGGCTAGCCCGCGCCTGGGGGGTGTGGCCAGGCCCTGTCCCTCCTCCGTCTCGTATTCTGGCTCCGTGAGTCTTCCGGTAAAATAGGAACTTTGGCTTTTGTCCCGTCCAATTCTGAAAATATTCATTTTCTGACTTCCTAAAACCAAAAATAGCAGAAAACGGGCAACTGGCACTGTGGCATCTTGTTAATAGGTTAGTCCAAGAAATCATATGAAAAGTACTCCAAAGTTGGAACAAAACACAAGAAAGTAGATAAAACCAAGCATGGAACATCAAAAATTATAGATACATTTGCAATGTATCAACATCCCCAAGCTTAACTCCTGCTCGTCCTCGAGTAGGTAAGTGATAAAAAGAAAGAATAATTTTTGAGGTGACATGCACCATCAAAGACTTGATCAAAGTATTTGTAAAACATTGATAGCTGGGATCATAGTACTTCAATCAAACATGAAAGACAAAGTTCTAGCAATAAGATAAAGAAACTATGATGCAACATGAAAAGGCACAAACACAAGATTCATGGATAACGATGCTTTGCAAGACGTTTGTTTGTTTCACATAAAGAAAACATAGCATAGTGGCATTCAGCTTGTCCCTCATAGAGTAGCAAACATAAATGCATAGGACACCTTCAAAGTTCATAAGAGTGACTAGATACACTAGCTTAAAACAAGCAATAACAAGTTATGCATCAATCAACTAGTTTTGGGACAATGCACATAGAACTAAGAATGGCCACTATGCTCTCAAAGTAGGTGCATAAAGATAGAAGGTGGAGACTCAATATAATGGTGGAAGAAAGGCCTTTTGTAAAAGGAAGTAGGGATTCAAGTCTCATAAAGGGCTTCCAAAAATTATGGTACTTATAGCTTTCAGCTCTCATTCCCCCTATCATAAGCATCTTGAAGTGATTAAGGTTAAAGTGAACAAACTATGGTGTACATGCTTGAGGAAGTATAAGTCAGAAATCGCATGTCCCTTGTATACGAGGGCCGCTCCTCATGTACTCAAGTTTAGTCACCGGTAAGTTCTTGTCATTGTAAGTACATGTGTATCATTGAGAACCGCCAACGGGGTACCCCTTGCCCGATGATACGGAAGAATCTCCATATGAAAATGACAAGGCAAGCAGACAACGAGCATCTCAACAATCTTCTTATTTACCATGGGAATATGGTGCTTTTTTTCTCTCTTTCCTCTTTCCATAGTATCTCTTTTTTTTTCTCTTTTTTTTCTCAATATAGGACTCTTTTTTTTATAAGAAGAATGCTTCATAGACAGCTCATTATGGTTATGCTGCAGGTTTCCACCATGTCAGCATGGATTAGACCAGCGGCCCAGCCGTTTCTCTAACACATATACATAACTCCATGGACTTACCAGCTCCCCTTTCATTTCACACCGACGACATGCATATACAAAAGAGCATGATATCAACTAGGTACAAATACCAAGTGCAATGTTGAAAGCGTTCCCCATGAAAGCATGGTTCTGCTAATTCCCAACAAATAAGTGCAAGCATATACAACATAGATGACACAATGGTTCAAGTTTATTAAGGGCAAGTAAAGTAAAGTGTGCCATCAAGTTCGTGAGAGCTTTAATCACTAGTTTTCTCATAACAAGTTTATTTTCGAAGATAAACAAAAGCATGAATATACTTGGAATAGCATAAGCTAGTAGGTAGGTATGGTGGACTCTTTGGAATAACTTGGTTTAGGGAGTTGGATGCATGAGTGGAACTCATACTTGGTTACGGAGGCTAGCAAAAGACTGGGAGCGACAAACTAAGAGAGCAATAATGGCCATAATCATGCAGAGCGACAAAACATCAATGATCAAAGCATAAAGTGATACTACAAGTTGAAAACTAAAGGATCATAAAGGCTATGGTGACTTGAGATAGTCATAACATGGTGTGAGCATGCGCCAAGTCAACCCAAATAAAGCATCAAAGGAGAATACCACTATACTATGCTTTAATATGCTAAAACAACGCATGATTCATCCAAGGAACATTAAGCAATCTCAATTGTTTATTACAAGTCATGCTACAGCAAATAATACTAATCATAAAGCCAAAACAATATCAAGCATGGCATGACAAAGCATAGGCCGCAGTCAAAAAAGAGCTCTTTTTACCACATAAGCATGAAGTTTCCTACTCTTCTCCAAACCAAACCAAACTATTTGCAAACCAATGTATGAAAGAGGGGGTCCAACCAACTTATTCATAAAACTAAGAAAACAAAGCAAACTAAAAACCTAAACAAAAACGAAGAAGAAGACGCTCCAAGAACAACACAACTGTGTATGAAACAATAAAAATGAAGCGTTTGAAAGAAACCTGAGGTTTTTATTGATGAAGAAGGGGATGCCTTGGCCATCCCCAAGATTTGACGCTTGTACTTCTTGGATATTTCTTGGGGTGACACGCGTGGCATCCCCAAGCTTGAGCTTTAGTCCATCCTTCATCTCATTACTCATTCCTTCCATACACCTGAAATTTTTCCTTCATACAAAACTTCACACAATCTTTATTAGCAACATTAGTGCACTCAAGATAAATAAGTCTTAAGTTTCAGTTCTAACACCAAATAAACTTCCATTAGAACACTATCTACTGTAGCACTTCCCTTAAAAAGCTCAATTCTCCAAAAGAAGTCAAGAAGGAACCAACAAGAACCAAATGCAGAAAATGGCAGAAATCTGTCAAAACAGACCAGCAGGTAAACACGAATTTTTTCGAAGACCATGTGTTGCTCAAATCAAAAAGTGTTGAACTAACAAAAGTTAGATAACAACCTGGTGAAGAAGAACAAAAAATTACAGCTCAATCCGACGTACATATCTCTCTCACGAATTTTTACGGTGAAGCACAAAAATCTGTTTTGGGACAACAACTTTCCCAATCATTACTTAACTCTCATTAGAGGTTACTCTTGGCACAAAAAGCAAATAAAAATGATAAGGAGAGGTTATTACAGAGTTAATAACTTCCAAGACTCATCTAAAACTCTTGGGTTATCTTCCAACAAGTACTTTTGTTTAACGCCTTTAAGTTAGGCATGATAGTTTGAGAACATGCTCGCATAAGAAATATGAATTGAAGTAAAAGAGAGCATCAAGAAGAAAATTCAAAGCACATTTAAGTCTAACCCACTTCCTATGCATAGTAATCTTGTAAAGAAACAAGTCATGAAAGCACAAAGCAACAAGCATAGTAAAGCAAAGCAAGTGCAACTTCAAGACTTTCAACATAAAGAGGGGAAACTTAATATTATTGAGATGCATAAAACCATGTTTCCCTCTCTCATAATAACTTTCAGTAGCATCATGAATAAAATAAACAATATAACTATCACATAAAACATTCTTATCATGAGCCACATGCATAAAAGAATTAATACTCCCCACATAAACATAGTCATTCTTGTTAATTGTAGTGGGAGCAAATTCAACAAAATAGCTATCATTATTATTTTCATCACCATAATCATCAAATATAGGAGGCATATTATAAGCATAATTAATTTCCTCCTCAATAGTTGGTGGACTAAAAATATGATACTCATCATTGTAATCATCATATATTGGAGGTTTTGTATCATCATAAGCAATCGAATAGCTATCTTCCAAAGCTGGGGGACTAAAAAGATCATTTTCATAAAAACTAGCTTCCCCAAGCTTAGACTTTTCCATAGAATTAGCAATAATGGTGTCCAAAGAATTCATACTAACAACATTGCTATTAGCATGCAAATAAAGTTCCATAGGTTTTTCAATTTTCTCTTCAAACACTTCATGTCCTAACTCAAGATAAATACTATAAAGCTCTCTAATTTTTTTGTTGTTTTCCATTAAGCCTAACTAGTGAAAACAAGAAACAAAAAGAAAAAATTGCAGAATCTAAAGGAAATAACTTCGAGTACTCACACCAGAAAATAGGTGTTTGCCATGGGTGGTTCTTCTTCTTTAATCCTCCGGTGTGAATACCTTTTACCTTACCTCCCCGGCAACGGCGCCAGAAAATAGCTTGATGTCTACGCACTTCTATTCTTGTAGACAGTTGTTGGGCCTCCAAGTGCAGAGGTTTGTAGAACAGCAGCAAGTTTTCCCTTAAGTGGATCACGCAAGGTTTATCGAACTCAGGGAGGAAGTGGTCAAAGTTATCCCATCTCAAGCAACCCTGCAATCAAGATACAAGAAGTCTCTTGTGTCCCCAACACACCCAATACACTTGTCAGGTGTATAGGTGCACTAGTTTGGTGAAGAGATAGTGAAATACAAGTGGTATGGATAAAAGACAACGGTGCGAGAAAATAGCTTGGTGGTGTGGAAAAGACTAAAGTAAAACTGAAATAAAGATGAAAGCAAGCAAACATGTAATAGATCTAATTGCAAATGGTGTTTCAATGCTTAGAAACAAGGCCTAGTGATCATACTTTCACTAGTGAACACTCTCTCATAAATATATTCTTCCTTATGATACTACGCTGAACTACTCTCCGGTTGGACACTCTAATCGATGGTAGGGCTATAACAGCACACCTCAAAGTAAGCCTTTCCCATCTAGATAACCCCACATTATCACCTTGAGTACTAGATGAGTCCAACAAACACCACAATTTCATAAAGACATCCAACTCCAAATATAACTTATAACAAGTATTTGTAATCTCTAGCCTAAGTGCCACCATGGTGAGCATGCTGTCACTTTCACACACATGGGGAGATCAGAGATTCATTAAAGCACTTGAGTATCAAGGTAGATCTACTAGATTACAAAGCTCATGATCACAATATGATCATGCATAGAGAGAGAGATGAACACATAGCTATCGGTAGAACCCTTAGCCTCGAGAGAGAACTACTCCCTCCTCATCATGGGAATCAGCAATGGTGATGGAGATGGTGGTGGAGATCGATGGAGATGGCTCCGTGGGCACTTCCCCGTCCCGGCAGGGTGCCGGAACAGAGACTTTCTGTCCCCCGAATCTCCCCTTCGGTGGCGGCGGCGCTGCCGAACTTTTCGTGGATTTCTGATTGATTATTTAGGGTTTTGGTATCGGGAGGCTCTTATAGGCCAGAGGGCAAGGTCGGTGGAGTGCCAGGGGGCCCACACCACCTGGTGGCGCGGGTAGGGCTAGCCCGTGCCTAGGGTGTGTGGCCAGGCCCTGTCCCTCCTCCGTCTCGTATTCTGGCTCTGTGAGTCTTCCGGTAAAATAGGAACTTTGGCTTTTGTCCCATCCAATTCTGAGAATATTCATTTTCTGACTTCCTGGAACCAAAAACAGCAGAAAACAGACAACTGGCACTGTGGCATCTTGTTAGTAGGTTAGTCCAAGAAATCATATGAAAAGTACTCCAAAGTTGGAACAAAACACAAGAATGTAGATAAAACCAAGCATGAAACATCAAAAATTATAGATACATTTGCAATGTATCAAGACTCAGTTCAGCAAGTTTTACCAGTTGGGAAACAGAGGTCAGCTGATCTTCGAGAGGGATCTGGATTCACTGTCGGAGTTACTGGGACACCCACATCCGGAGTTTCTTGGAGCTCAACTTCCAGGACCCCCAGGAGGAGACCTACAGTGGCTAGTCACCGCAGATCTTAGAGGAAGCATCGAAGCACCAACTTCTGGAAGAATTCAGTTCTCCGTGAGAGAGAACAACTGGCTAGATGGATTAGCCCGGGCAATGCATGAAGCTCTCACAAGTCTATGTGCCCTCAGCGTCAACAAGATCCAAGGAACCCCTTTTGCCCACTATGCAAGACGTGACTTCATGGGAATGCCGATGGAGATGCCAAGTCACCCAGAGTTGAGGCGTCAAGTGGAGAATCTTGACTTCTTGCTGCATGACAGATAGCAGGAACTGGACAATGCTAGGGAGTTAGCCAACCAGAACCGTGCCATCGCCGACCAGAAGGCCCAGACTTTCGCACTGCTCGTCCAAGATTGCCAGTCTCTTCTCCGCCAGCGTGGAAAGAAGGATCGCACCATCGCCTGTCTTTGCAAGAAGGTGGCCGACCTCGAGAAGACCGTCAAGGAGCAGGAAGATCAGCTTGCCGCCAAGGAAGAAGAAGATGAGGGTGAAGACATCCAGGGAGACATGGATTCTTACCTCGGCAATGATGATGACTTTCTGGAGGAGGATGCTGTGGACTTCTACACTGATGATGAGGACTCCGACTTCATCGACGATGAGTAAATGCACTAGGGCACTGTCGTAGCATGAGTTGTATCGGTCCCACTGTATCGTAGCTGGCAGAATGGTTCTTCAATCCATTTGCTTTCCTTTGTTTGTTGTGGTGTGTGTTGTATCGTGTGCTTGCTTGCATAAATGAAAATGAAGTTAGTTCAAAAACCTGAGTCTAACTCAAAGTTTTAGCTTTGAAAACCCAAAACCATGAACCTTAGAATTTCCCTCTTACCCCTATATCTATCTCAATCTTCAGATGACTCGTGGAAACCAAGGAGGGAGCAGCTCGTCGTAGGACCCAATGCTGCAGATCTTGTAGAATCTCATCGCCGACCGTGAAGCAAGCAGGGCCGAGGGCCAAGACAACTTAGCAACATTGCAGCAGATCGCCCAAATGGCTCTCAACAACCAAGGACATGGAAATCAGGATCACCATGGATCCAAACTCAAAAAATTTCAGAACACCAATCCCCCAATCTTCAACCAATCTGAGAACCCATTAGATGTTGATGACTTGTTACAGACCATGGAAAACAACCTCGAAGTTGCAGGAGTTGATGAAAATGAGAAAGTTCTCTTCGCCACCCACTATCTGGCGGGAGATGCCAGAGCTTGGTGGAATAGCATCCGCAATATGAACCATGGCCAGGTTATGACATGAGAAGCATTCAAAGTCAAGTTCAGCCGCACCCACATGTCGCAAGGTCTCGTCAACAGGATGAGAGATGAATTCCGTGAATTGAAGCAAGGAAGAATGACTGTGGTGGAGTACCATGACAGATTCCTGTCACTTGCCAGATATGCACCTGATGAAATCAACACTAAGGCCAAGAAGAAGGAGAGATTCTTGAACGGACTGCATGATGAGATGCAGACCGTCCTCGTCAACATTTGTTTCCAGGATCTCAAAGAGCTAGTCGACTCTGCCATTCAGATGGAAGGGAAGATTAACCAGGCAAACGACAACCGCAAGCGTCGTATGATGCAGCAGTCTGGATCCACTAGTCACCAGAAGTACCGTCCCAACCCCTCACCAGGATATGCACCAAGAAACAACCGACTCCCAAATTCTTGCCCAAGCTACCCCAACCGTAGCAGAGGCAATGTGAAGTCCGGAGGAAACAATCACAACTCTGGTGATGCCAACAATTTCAACCGTGCACCTCCCAAGTGCAACAACAACAACACTGCACCCAGAACTGGCAGCAATGTTGTGCCTGTCGCAGTCAAGGACAAGTCCCAGATCACTTGTTTCGAGTGTGGAGTGAAGGGTCACTACTCCAATGAGAGTCCCAAGAAGACAATAGCCAATGCCAATGTGAATGCCCCAGCTCAGCAGCAGCGTCGTGTTCAACTATTCGCCCCAGGGAACCCTCACAACCGCAACGGCCGTCTCTTCCACATGAACACAGAAGAAGCCCAGGAAGCACCAGATGTAGTGCTGGGTATGTTTTCTGTCAACTCAGTTTAACAAGAGTATTTTTTGATTCTGGAGCATCGCATTCATTTGTCACCGAAGAATTTGCATGCACTAGTAAGATTCGCCCAACCAACCTGAAGCATGTCATGATAGTTCAAATCCCCGGTTCAGCTACAAAAGCTAGAAAAATTTGCAAAGTTGTACCTATCAGAATACATGGGATAGATTTGTATGCCAACCTAATTGTACTTGGAACCAAAGGATTGGAAGTAGTACTAGGTATGGACTGGATGTCAAGGCATAAAGGATTGATAGACTGTGCTAAGAAAGCCATCACCATGACCAGTAGTTCTGGAGTAACAGTAGAGCATATCTCTGAAACCTTACCCTGTCAATTCAAGTGCAACAAGAGTGTAGCCCTGCCCACCATAGACCAAGTCAGAGTAGTCTGTGAATACCCCGACGTATTCCTAGATGAATTGCCAGGTATGCCCCCGGATAGGGATATTGAGTTCATTATCGAACTAATCCCCGGAACCGCACCTATAGCCTAGAGACCCTATAGCATGAACCCCTCGGAGTTAGTGGAACTGAAGAAGCAGTTGGATGCCATGTTAGCAACAGGCTTGATTTAGCCAAGCGCATCGCCATGGAGATCACCAGTGTTATTCGTCGACAAGAAAGATGGAGGCAATCGTCTGTGTACAGATTACAGAAAGTTGAATGACGTCACCATCAAGAACAAGTACCCTTTGCCAAAGATAGAGGATCTATTTGATCAGTTGACTGGAGCTCAGGTATTCTCAAAGATTGATCTTAGGACTGGTTATCACCAACTTAAGATTCGTGCAACGGATATTCTGAAGACCGCCTTTACTACTCGCTATGGTTTATACGAGTATACGGTTATGTCTTTTGGATTAACCAATGCCCCTGCTTATTTCATGAATCTCATGAATAAGATCTTTATGAATTTCCTAGATAAGTTTGTAGTTGTGTTTATCGAAGACATCCTTATCTACTCCAAGTCAGAAGAAGAGCATGAGCAACATCTGAGAATCATCCTAGAAACCCTGAGAGAGCATTAGTTGTATGCCAAGTTCAGCAAGTGTGAGTTTTGGCTAAAAGAAGTAGGATTCCTAGGACATATTGTGTCTGCTGGAGGAGTCTCTGTTGATCCCGCCAAGATCAAAAATGTCGAAGAATGGGAAGCCCCAACCACTCAAACCCAAGTCCGTGCATTTCTCGGATTAGCGGGATATTACCGCAAGTTCGTAGAAGGATTCTCGAGCATAGCCTGACCAATGACCCAATTGTTGAAGAAGTACAAGAAGTTTGAATGGATAGACAAGTGTGAAGCCAGTTTTCAGGAGCTGAAGAAGAGATTGATATCAGCCCCAATATTGATCATGCCAGACATAAAGAAGCCGTTTGATGTATTGTGATGCATCCAAGATTGGTCTAGGATGTGTATTAATGCAAGAAGGCAAAGTCATAGCGTATCTGTCTCGACAACTGAAGCAGCATGAGCATAACTATCCGACCCATGATCTTGAGCTAGCAGCTGTGGTTCTAGCATTGAAGACATGGCGTCATTATTTGATTGGTAATCGCTGTGAGATTTACTCAGATCATAAGAGCTTGAAACATATCTTCACTCAGAAGGAGCTGAATATGAGACAAAGGAGATGGATAGAGTTAATCAAGGATTATGACCTTGACATTCGCTATCACCTCGGCAAAGCCAGCGTGGCAGCGGATGCTCTTAGCAGATTGTCGTGTAGGCTTAACACCATGATCAAGGAGAAGCAACCAAGTTTGCATGAGGAGTTGGAGCAGTTCAGGACTGAGTTTGTTAGCAAAGGATTCCTAGCTAGCATTGAACTTCAACCCACGTTGATTAGCCAAATCAAGGAAGCCCGGAAGGGAAATGAAAGTATCGACGGAATCAAACGTCGTATTGGTATAGGAAAGGTACCTGGATTCACGGAAGACGAAGAAGGAGTACTGTGGTACAAAGGACGTATCTGTGTGCCAGCAGATTCGGAGCTAAAGGAAATTATCATGAAGGAAGCTCATGATACTCTTTATTCTATCCACCCCGGAGGAACGAAGATGTATCAGGATTTGAAAGAGCAATTTTGGTGGCACACGATGAAGAGAGAGATCGGAAGCTACATCGCCAAATGTGACATCTGTCAAAGAGTCAAAGCAGAGCATCAGAGACCTGCAGGATTGTTGCAACCATTGCAGATTCTGGAATGAAAATGGGATTCCGTCGGAATGGACTTTATCACCGGTTTGCCTACTTCTAGTAGGGGAAATGACTCAATCTGGGTCATCGTTGATAGACTATCCAAGGTAGCCCACTTCATACCTGTCAAGACAACCTACCAGAGTGCGAAGTTAGCAGAACTGTACATTGCTAGGATTGTTAGTCTGCATGGAACCCCCAAGACCATCGTGTCAGATCGAGGAACCTGATTTACTTCTAGATTTTTGCAGAAAGTTCAGGCAGGATTAGGAACCAAGTTGAACTTCAGTACCACGTATCACCCACAAACTGATGGACAGACTGAGAGAGTCAACCAGATCTTAGAGGATATGCTTAGAGCTTGTGTTTTGGAATACGGATCAAAATGGGAAGACTGCCTGCCTTTCGCAGAATTCTCATATAACAACGGTTATCAAGCTAGTTTACAGATGGCACCCTTTGAATTCCTATACGGAAGAAAGTGGCATACCCCTTTGAATTGGTCGCAAGTAGGAGAGAGTCAGATCATTGGACCCGACATTCTCCAAGAAGCAGAAGAGAAAGTTCACAAAGTTCGTGAGCACCTCAAGACCGCCCAATCCAGACAGAAGAGCTATGCTGACAAGAGAAGGAGAGACCTGACTTTCAATGTCAGACATTTCGTATATCTCAAGGTTTCACCATTGAAGGGAACTCAACGCTTTAGTTTGAAGGGAAAGTTAGCTCCCAGATATATCGGACCTTTCAAGATTCTAAACCACCGAGGAGAAGTATCGTATCAACTGGAATTGCCTGAAGAGATGTCAGCCATCCACAATGTGTTCCATATCTCGTTACTTCGCAAATGCTTGGAAGTGCCTGAGAAGACTAAAGTTTTCAAGAACATCGACCACAGAGCTGTGGAAATCAACAATCACTTGACCTATTGGGGAGTACCCATCCGTATCTTAGAGGAAGCCTACAGAACCACTAGGACCAGGAGTATCAAGTTTCTCAAGATTCAGTGGAGCAACCATACCAAGGAGGAAGCTACTTGGTAACGCGAAGATTACATTAGGACAGAGTTCCCGGATCTCTTTAGTTCCTAGTTTTCTTTCTAAATCTCGGGACGAGATTTTGTTTAAGGGGGGATGGTTTGTAACATCCCAAAACTTTAATCCAAGCTTATCATGATCAAACCATCCAAAAATGGGGTTAACAAAAACTTTTCCAAATTTAAAATGAAAGCATTCATATGTGTGTGCATTTAAAATAGGAGTTGATTTGAAGTGCCTTGTTTAAGTGATCCAATGCTTGTAAAATGTTTCTTAGGTGATTTAAACATCATCTACATCATTCCCAAACTTTTCCTAAAGAAAATCAAACCAAAAAGAATTAAAAAGGAGGAATGGTCATTTTGGCCATTTTAATCCACTACACTACTTTGAGTGTTCCTAGCACTTATTTCTTAACAGAAACAATTCCTGATCTTTGCACCCCTTGCTAGTACACATATTTAGGTACCAAGGCCCACCTTTGGATCTGCTAAAAACATTCTGTTAACTATTTTAATTGGCATTTGAAAATTGAATCTAATGCATATGCATAGATCACCCCTATTTCAAAACCCATCTATTTGAGCTCCACTTTTAAAACCCTTGCAACCAGAGACTACCTAGCACTAGTGGAGATCACTCAAAAAATTTGAAACCAAAATTCAAAACTTTTTCTCTTGCGGCCATTTCATCAAACACTTGGCAGACAGATTTCAAACAAAACACATTTCACTATTTCAAATAGTATTCTGGCCAAACTTGTCTCCCATTTGGCCCCTTTTTACTCTCTTTGTCTCTAAATGATCTAGCAAACCATTTAAACCCACTCCCCTATCCCCTAGTGGCATTGCCATGCCATGCCGAGCCACCTCTCGCCGGCCGACCATGCACCCGCTGCAGCAGACCACTCCCCTCTCCCTCGCCATGTCTAGGAGGTAGCCAGCACCTCACTGCCACCCTTTGTCCCCTGCCCGAGCTGAGCTTCGCCGTGGACCACCGAGGATACCACGCGCCCAGTGCCACCGCACCATGCCGAGCAAGCGCCAGAGCGCCGCACCTGGCATGCGTGCACAGACCGCCGCTCGACCACAACCCGCGCCCACCGCTCCGCCACGACCCAGGGAACACCCCAGACACCCCCGTTCACCGCCCAAAGCACCATAGCCACCGCTCGCCGTGGACACCGCTGCCTCTGCTGCTCAGAGCGCCACCTCGCCCAGACCGTATGCCACCGCCCCTATGGCTGCATTCACTTCCTAGAGCACCGCTAGGAGACCGCCTATCGATTGCCACCCTCCGCCATGCCCCTAGCCGGCCGTAGCAATGTCGCCACCGTCGCCTCCCCATCCCGCTCGGACTCACCGTCGGGCCTATAAAAGGAGGCCTCCCCAGCCTCTTCTCTCCACACCACTCCACTCCCCTCACCTCACTAAACCTCACCCACCTCTAGCTGGAGCAAGGGGAGCAGTAGCTCGTCGGAATTGGAGCCGGAGCCGCCACCTCTGGAGGAGAAGGGCGCCGCTGATTGCGACCACCCCAAGCTCTGCCGCAACCGCACCTCGCCTCGCCGTCATCTTCCAGTTCGTTTGCCTGCCTCGCTGACCCCGCTGGAGCCCTGGTACGTCCCCAGCAGACCCCCACCGAGCCGCTAGGGTTCGAGCTCGCCGGCGACCTGTTCGTCGTCGACGACGACCCTCAGTCGTAGATTCCCCTTCTAATCCTATGGCACACAGTGCGCGTACCGTTTCGCGTATTAAGACCCACTGACAAGCGGGACCCCCCTGTCAGCTGAGCCCCGCGCCGCGGAGCACCACTGGGCCGGCCCAAGTTCTTTCCCGCGCTAGCCCACCCGTTCAAATCTAGATTTTTTTCTTTTTAGTTAAATCTAGTTTCTGTCCACTAGTTTAAAATTCATTTCAGAGAGTTTTATAAATCCAAATTGCATGAAACCAATTTCGTCTGAAAGGTATTGAGATGATCTATCCAAGCCCGTTGGATAATTAAATTAGAGCTATAGATCTCTCCTAATAAAAATAACAAAACAGAAGCATTTGCACCTTGCAATATTTTTATAAAATCAACCAAGTTAGCTTTTGAGTTGATTCCAACTCTCAAAAATCACATTTCACCATATCAATCTAAATATGTAATAATATTAAGGTTTACATGCAGTGACTTTGGACTAGTACCAAAATAATGCTATATGGGCATTTCTAGTCACTTTAAATCATTAAATAATGAACGTAAACCAAAGTAATATTGATCCAACCCTTAAATCTCATTCCCACATGTTAGAATATGTGGTGATGACATGTGTCCACATGATCCCATATTTTAAGTGGTGAATATTAAATCTTAGTTAAATTTTCAATGAGTAGAAATTACTTTTCTAAAATAAAAAGAAAGAAACTATTGAATTAAACTTGTGATGCTTGTGATGATAATAGATCATCAATTGTGTGTCTTAGAATGCTATCTAGCCTAGTTAAGTATTGTTTGGTGATTGTGTACTCCGTATGTATTTTTATAGACGATAGTACCGACCAAGTCTACGAAGAGGAGGAGTGCTATCAAGACGAAGAAGAAGAAAACTTCAACCACTATACCAACCAAGCCAAGCTAGCACTATCCAAGATTAACCCTTGCAAGTTATACTTGCAATCCACCATTAACAATGCAAGCTAACCCTTGCAAGTTTAGTGCTTAGCAAACTAGAATCAAACTAGATGGTGTAGCAAAGATGCCTTAAGCATGCCTTGATCACACCCCTTTAACTATTAGTTACCCCAAGTCTTTGTTTACAAGATTTACCTCCCTTAGTTTACACAAAGTTCTTTACTTGTTTTGAAGGTAGCATAAAAAGTATAAAACTTGACCTACTTAGAAACCTTTAGATGTCATTCTATGGCATGAGATTGAACCCATCACTTACACCTTAGTCAACACTCTTAACTAGTAGTTTAGAGTAGATCAAAAACTTGAGTCACTTTAGATGGGAACACTTGGTGAAAATGAATTATGAAAACCTTGGAATGATGAGTCATTCTATCGAGATGTTTTGACATGTGTTGAGAAACACAACTGGTTTATGATGATGAAAATGATGAGGCATGAGCCTTAGCCCTTTTATAAAACTTATGGTTGGATTCGGATGCGATACCATTCCAAATTTACCGTACAACCACATTACCTAAATTGGGTAAGGCTTAGCTGGAAATTTATATGCATTAGTATTAGTTCCCTCGTGGGAGAGGTTTGAGCTGAGGCTACCTCTCATGATGTCCACCTATGCAGTGCCCAAGATGACTAATGGTCATGGTTGAGAGGCCATGCTCATAGGAGAGGTGTTGGTACTAGGGTGTGTAAAGGGAAGGTTATGTTTGATTATCTGCATACCAAGTATGATGATTCAGTGTTATCCCTGAAAGATGTATCGAATCTTGTGGTGAAAGTGTACCACCTCTGCAGAGTGTCAAACTATTCGAATAGCCGCGTCCGTGGTTATGGATAGTTGGAATGGCCATACTGTTTCGTTGTCAGATGTTTTCCAAATAACTTGAAATGAATGATGAACTTTGACTTGACCACAACAGGGTTGTGTTTATTACAATAGCTTCCCAACTTAAGTGATTCTAGAACTTTACTTTATCTTTCTTTGCTTCAGAACTCAGCTTAGGTTTCAAACTTAACTTTATGGTTAAACTTAGATTTAGCACTTTAACTTAGAACTATAGTACCTGTTAATAGTAGTTTGCGAGTACTTAAAGACTACTCATGGCTTTTGTCCCTGGCTATTCTCATGGCCAGACTATGAAGGAGACTATCAAGAGGATGGTCATCAGGACGGCTATGATAACTAGGACTATCTGCCTTCGTCAGCATTGCCTGTGCCCCTAAAGATGGACCCCACCGCTACGCTTATCTTTTATTTCCGCTGCTTGTTGTATTAAACACTGGATCATGAGATCCTTATTTGTGTAAGACCTTATGTATGGTTTGTAATGGATGATGTACTGTGATATCCAATCCGTTATGTCTCGCAAAAATGGTAATCCTGGGATTGCGAGGTATGGCATAACGGGCATTTGGGATTAAAAATCCGGGTGTTGACACTAACCAAGCCTAAAACAAGAGAGGGATACACCGGGCTAACCCTGTCAGAAGAAAGTCTAGGGGGGTAGATGATCCGAGGCCCGCAGATCAGGGTTCCGCAGGAAGAAGCGCTTCGGGGCATCGGAACACCTCCAAACCATGCATGTGACCCGAGAATGTGTAATGAAGTGTGGTGGCATGCTCAAAACTCCTAAACCTGGTTCCCAAGTGTGACCCCCTTCGCAGACATGCGCTGTCTCTCCTAAAAACAAAGTGTCTGCAATCTGAGTATTAGGGGGAAACTCCCCGTTTCGGTGAAACCGGGGTAGATCTTGTCACAACATGTTCCCAAACATGGTTTTACATCATCACATGACCTAACCAAGCCTAAAACAAGAGAGGGATACACCGGGCTACCCTTGTCAGAAGAAAGTCTAGGGGGGTAGACGATCCGAGGCCCGCGGATAAGGGTTCCGCAGGAAGAAGCGCTTCGGGGCATCAGAACACCTCCAAACCATGCATGTGACCCTAGCATATGTAATGAAGTGTGGTGGCATGCTCAAAACTCCAAAACCTTGTTCCCAGGTGTGACCCCCTTCGCAAACATGCACTGTCTCTCCTAAAAACAAAGTGTCTGCAATCTGAGTATTAGGGGGAAACTCCCCGTTTCGGTGAAACCGGGGTAGATCTTGTCACAACATGTTCCCAAACATGGTTTTACATCATCACATGACCTAACCAAGCCTAAAACAATAGAGGGATACACCGGGCTACCCTTGTCAGAAGAAAGTCTAGGGGGGTAGATGATTTGAGGCCCGCGGATTAGGGTTCCGCAGGAAGAAGCGCTTCGGAGCATCGGAACACCTCCAAACCATGCATGTGACCCTAGAATGTGTAATGAAGTGTGGTGGCATGCTCAAAACTCCTAAACTTGGTTCCCAAGTGTGACCCCCTTTGCAGACATGCGCTGTCTCTCCTAAAAACAAAGTGTCTGCAATCTGAGTATTAGGGGGAAACTCCCTGTTTCGGTGAAACCGGGGTAGATCTTGTCACAACATGTTCCCAAACATGGTATTACATCATCACATGACCTGTTGGGTCCGCAGCATAGAAAACAAAAAAATTCCTACGGTGTGAACTACACGCCAAGATCTATCTACTAGGTACAAAGCAATGGGTGGACATACATCCAACGAGAACTTACCCTCATAGACAACGAGCTTTGTTAACGAGTAGGAACTCGTGGTTGATGTAGTCGTACACTTGCCGATCTCAAGATCGTGATGAATTCCAGCAGGTCCGGCTCCAGCACGTCCATCAGATCCAGCTCCAGCACCACCAAGTCCAGCACCGCACAGCAGCGGTGCATCCGTGATCGCACACACCTTCGGTACCCCGACAACCTCCGTCCCTCGCTCCAGCAAAGCAGCGGAAGCAGCAACTCCTTTCCAGATAAAGCCACCGGGAACATGTATCTCGCTAATCCGAGACCATGGGGGAATAATACTAGAGGGGGAGAGAGATCCTTCACAAGGAGGTGTAAGTATGAAGGTGTGAGAGGGGGGCCTTTTATAGGAGGAGGGGAGGGTACCCCTCCCCATGGCCGGCGCCCCAAGTGGTGACCCCTCACCTTCTCATTCATGTGGTGGTAACTCCCTCCACATAAATTTGCCCCTTCACATTCTCTTTTAAAGTTCCCACTTTAAATGCATTAAATTTCTCCAAATTTAATGCTCTCTCATTTAATAAAACTCTTTTATTAATTTTATTCAGAATTTTGTTAATTACTTTAATTAACAAACATTCACATAAAACCCCCTGCAACATTTCAATATTACATGCAGAACCAATTTCAGCAATTTCACCCGAAACAGTTTCGGTGTCTATTGAAATAATTCCAGCGCTTTCTTAAATCTTTATCTGAAACATATTTGCTCCAAATGGTGTCGGTATCCCTTAAGTGTGTCACCCAACAGTTCGCGAATAATGCAGACATGATCGAGACCCCTCTCCGATCAATAATCAGCAGCGGGACCTGGAGATCCGTAGTGACTCCTACACATTCAACGATGACTTCTATGATCGTGAGAACATTTAACACTAGTAACTAAATCCCTTTGTCCCGCGAGATATTACATGTCCGAGATTCGATCATCGGTATCTCCATACCTAGTTTGATCTCGTTACTGACATGCACTCTTTTCTCGTTCCCGTGATATAACATTCTAGTGATCACATCACTTGCTTGCAAGCTATTTCAATGTGATATCACCGAGAGGGCCCAGAGTATATCTATCCGTCATCGAGATGGAAAAATCCCACTCTTGATCCATGAGCCTCAACATAACACCTTCGTAGCACTGAACCCACCTTTATAGTCACCCTGTTACGGTGTGACATTTGATGTTATCAAGATACTCTTCCGGTGTTAGCAATTAACATGATCTCATGGTCTAAGGACTAAGATTACTTTGTATGATGTTATAGCAATATAAACATAATGACTTGATCGTAATGCTATACTTCGGATGAATGTTCATCACATCATTCCACCAATGGTGTGACCTTGTTATTAACAACATCTAATGTCTATGATCAGGAAACCTTGATCATCTTGTTAATCAACAAGCTAGTCTATAAGAGAGGCATAACTAGGAACCCTTTTTGTTTATTAAACACACATGTATTGATGTTTCCGATCAATACAATTATAGCATGCAAAATAAACATTTATCATAAACATGGAATAAGATAATAACCACTTTATTATTGCCTCTCGGGCATATTCCCTTCAGTCTCCCACTTGCACTAGAGTCAATAATCTAGTTTGAAAAACTTTGCGTATTGAACACCTATGGCTTTCTGGTGTTGCATATACGCTATTTCTAGTGGTTAACATAATCTCTGGATCTGACAGTTTCAGGTCCGTGTGTATTTGCATGTCTCTATGTCTCTACGCATCACTCATTCTCAAATGAGATGGCATTGTATAGATTTGGTCCTTTGGTGAGACCTTTAGTTTGTTCGGCTCAAAATATGTTGATATTATTGTCACACAATATATCTTCATAGTATTAGCCCACTTTGAACCACACCTAGTTTGATAACAAACTACTTAACACAAATGCCCTCCTATGCTGCTACTATAGCAGTCATATACTTAGCCTTTTGTTGTAGTATCCGTCACAATGTCTCAACTTTGGAACTCATCCAAATCCATCATGGAACATCCTTTACATTACATTGTGACGCCCATAGTCTAAATTGAGATAAATTTAATTTGTATCTTGTGACAATACTAGTATCAATGTAACACTTTACAATGAACTACCTTTAACTATTTGTCACTTATACATTATATATTCTTAGTTCTTCCAAAGCTCATAAGAATATCTTTACTATTGTCCAATGATCATCTTATGAATCACTCTGGTATATGCTCATAACATTTAGAGCATAGGACATTCTGGATATATACATATCATGGTATAATCGATCAAAATCTTCATGTGATTTTACTCACGAAGTGTTGAAACACTTGAATTTTGATACAATCCTTTCCATGCAGCAAGAACCTTTCTTGTTGTTTCCATATTGAACCCTTTCAATATCTCATATATGTATGTCTGGCACAACCATATTAGCGCCTTAATCTATCCATATAGATATTGATGCCTAATATTCTGGGTTTTCCCAAGTCTTTCATCGAAATCTTATTTTAATGAAATACTTAACTTGTGTCAATTCAAGATACATCATTTCCAATCAACAATATGTCCTCTACATAATGTATTAGAAATATGTCTCAGCGCTCCCACTTAATTTCTTGCAAATGCAAGCATCTTCATCATCTCCGATGAATTTACACTCTTTTAACAGTTTCATCATGGTGAAGATTCCAACTCCGCTATGCTTACTTCAACTATTGAAGTTTACATGCCCTTTTAGCACCCTTTGAATTAATAAAACCCTTCGGACCATGTCATGTACATGTCCTAGGTTACCGTTCTATTAGAATAACCTTGTTTTGTTTATTCAACTACCATATACCAAATTATATGTAGTGGTTGCTACATTAATCCGTCAAGACTATATATCGCTATGAAAGATCAAATCTTGTCATAGTCAACTGCTTGAACATTCTCGTAAACTTCTTTCCGACATGTCGACTATTTCATAGATGCTAAACATCCATGTCTTATTTCTTTATAGATCCAAACACGACTGATAGGCTTCACGCCTTTCCGGAGGGTCTTCCAAGTTCAGAAACTTGATTTCTCGTGTATGGATACTATCACGGATTCTATGACTTCTAGTCATTTTATAGAGTCAAGGCCCATCATCGCTTCTTTGCATGTAGTCGGTTCATCATTGTCAAAACAATAATGACTTGCTTATCAAATCTTACTATTTGATTCTTACCGACCCACACGGTTCTATAGGAACTCTAATCTCCGAGATCACACCTTTTGTAATCACGAGAGCGATGAGCATTGTGGCTGCCACCGAAACACTTTCCGGCGCTGCGCTACTTAGCACATATAGCTAAGGTTCAACAACCTTATCAAAGTTCTATTGTCCTCCCACTTAACTTTTCATGAAAAATTCCTTCTCAAGAAACTTGACGTTCCAAGTAACAAACTCTTTTGTCCTCGGTGTTATGGAGAAATTCCCAACAAATTCTTTGGGATAACCTACAAAGACGTGCTTATCCGACTTTGGTTGTAAACATTTTACTTATGCATAGCATACCAAAATTTAAGAAAAGACAATTCGGGTTTTATCCCAAACCATAACTCATATGGTGTCATTTCAATGGATCACGATGGTGCTCTTTTCAGTGTAAAAGCGGTAGTCTCTAAAGCTTCAATCCTTAAAACATAATGGCAGTTTTATAAATGATACCCTTGATCTTACCATGTCAAACATGGTTTGATTTTATCTCTCGAATATGCCATACTCCTATGGTTTATCAGGAAACACAAATCATGGAACAATTCCTCAAGTCTTAGGTGTTTTTGCTAAACATGTAACTCAAATATCTTCCTTTATGATTGAATCATAAACTCTTTATTTTCTTGTTACAATGATTTTTCACTTCATCTTGAAAGTCTTTGACCAACTTTCAAATGTTTCATACTTCTTCCTTATTAAGTAAATATACAGATATATTCACTCAAATTCTTGAAGAAAGCATATGAAGCAAAAAGATACATCGCATATGGCTACACATAATGGACTATGCACATCAGCATGCACAATTTCCAATAAGCTAGTCATCCGTTCCTCTCTGGCCTATAGACGGAGTTTCAATTATCTCGAGGAAAGTCTCACATGCGTCAATTGATCAAAATCAAAGACTCCAAAAATCCATCAACATGGAGTTTCTTCATCTTTTCTTTCAAATATAATTTAAACAGCGATGTCACTTCATAAGTGATCTTCCAATCATTTGTCTTACAACATTTTAGCAATAATGTTTATGGATGTGATTTCTCCAACTAGATTTGTAAAAGTTCATCCATCCTTTATGGAATACGGTAATTATTTGAACAACCATTGTTCTCATGATACCGGAACAAAATAACAATTATTTAAACAAATCTTGAAGGCTTGGTTTGATGACAATGAAAAACACAATAACACTTTATTTGTTTTCGATGAACATCATCACTCATTCTCTTGGTAGTTAGTTAGGCCATTGTAGTTCATGAACTGCGTTGTCCTGTATGATACTTCATACCAACCAATTCGGTATCCAATACCAGTATCCAATACCTAAGAACCAAATTGTTTAACAAGCAAGGAATATAGCCATAACATGTATATCTTCTATATACCTAAGTTGGACATCTCCAACCTTTTATTTTCTGCCAAATATTTTATAGATTCTCTTTCAGCAATTCCTTTTCTTTTAAAAGAATCTATCAACATCAATAGTGGTGTCATCAACATGACACATGGTACAAAGCGTATATAGTCAAATACTAATACCTTTGGACTTGCACTTTGAAGTGGATCACCATCATCAAATGTTTGGTGTTCTTTCAAAAATCCATTCTTTAGTAATCTATTAGTGTAGTAAACATTTTACTTACATCTTCTATTCATCCTTATCATGACAACTTTCATGATCAAGCTACTATAGCCTATAAGGAAGAATCGCGAGTATAATATCAGTTCCCAAAACCTTTTTGGTAGATTCGGATGCCTAACATCTCCATCCTTCACAAATTCTCATACAATATGAGAACATGTATTTTGCTAAATTATACTCTATCATAATGCAACCAAAAAACATTGTTTCAGATATCACAATATCTTTCACACATGATGGTTTCTGACACAATTTTCTGAAACCGGGGTAGATCTTGTCACAACATGTTCCCAAACATGGTTTTACATCATCACATGACCTAACTAAGCCTAAAACAAGACAGGGATACACCGGGCTACCCCTGTCAGAAGAAAGTCTAGGAGGGTAGACGATCCGAGGCCCACGGATCAGGGTTCCGCAGGAAGAAGCGCTTCGGGGCATCGGAACACCTCCAAACCATGCATGTGACCCTATCATGTGTAATGAAGTCTGGTGGCATGCTCAAAACTCCTAAACCTGCTTCCCAAGTGTGACCCCCTTCGCAGACATGCGCTGTCTCTCCTAAAAACAAAGTGTCTGCAATCTGAGTATTAGGGGGAAACTCCCCGTTTCGGTGAAACCGGGGTAGATCTTGTCACAACATGTTCCCAAACATGGTTTTACATCATCACATGACCTAACCAAGCCTAAAATAAGAGAGGGATACACCGGGCTACCCCTGTCAGACGAAAGTCTAGGGGGGTAGACGATCCGAGGCCCGCGAATCAGGGTTCCGCAGGAAGAAGCGCTTCGGGGCATCAGAACACCTCCAAACCATGCATGTGACCCTAGCATGTGCAATTAAGTGTGGTGGCATGCTAAAAACTCCTAAACCTGATCCCAAGTGTGAACCCCTTCGCAGACATGCGTTGTCTCTCCTAAAAACAAAGTGTCTGCAATCTGAGTATTAGGGGGAAACTCCCCGTTTCGGTGAAACCGGGGTAGATCTTGTCACAACATGTTCCCAAACATGGTTTTACATCATCACATGAGTTAACCAAGCCTAAAACAAGAGAGGGATACACCGGGCTACCCCTGTCAGAAGAAAGTCTAGGGGGTAGACGATCTGAGGCCCGCGGATCAGGCTTCCGCAGGAAGAAGCGCTTCGGGGCATCGGAACACCTCCAAACCATGAATGTGACCCTAGAATGTGTAATGAAGTGTGGTGGCATTCTCAAAACTCCTAAACCTGGTTCCCAAGTGTGACCCCCTTCGCAGACATGCGTTTTCTCTCCGAAAAACAAAGTGTCTGCAATCTGAGTATTAGGGGGAAACTCCCCGTCTCGGTGAAACCGGGGTAGATCTTGTCACAACATGTTACCAAACATGGTTTTACATCATCACATGACCTAACTAAGCCTAAAACAAGACAGGGATACACCGGGCTACCCCTGTTAGAAGAAAGTCTATGGGGGTAGACGATCCGAGGCCCACGGATCAGGGTTCTGCAGGAAGAAGCGCTTCGGGGCATCGGAACACCTCCAAACCATGCATGTAACCCTATCATGTGTAATGAAGTGTGGTGGCATGCTCAAAACACCTAAACCTGGTTCCCAAGTGTGACCCCCTTCGCAAATATGCGCTGTCTCTACTAAAAACAAAGTGTCTGCAATCTGAGTATTAGGGGGAAACTCCCCGTTTCGGTGAAACCGGGGTAGATCTTGTCACAACATGTTCCCAAACATGGTTTTACATCATCACATGACCTAAACAAGCCTAAAACAAGAGAGGGATACACCGGATACCCCTGTCAGAAGAAAGTCTAGGGGGGTAGACGATCCGAGGCCCGCGGATCAGGGTTCCGCAGGAAGAAGCGCTTCGGGGCATCGGAACACCTCCAAACCATGCATGTGACCCTAGCATGTGTAATGAAGTGTGGTGGCATGCTCAAAAATCCTAAACCCGGTTCCCAAGTGTGACCCCTTCGCAGACATGCGTTGTCTCTCCTAAAAACAAAGTGTCTGCAATCTGAGTATTAGGGGGAAACTCCCCGTTTCGGTGAAACCAGGGTAGATCTTGTCACAAAATGTTACCAAACATGGTTTCACATCATCACATGACCTAACCAACCCTAAAACAAGAGAGGGATACACCGGGCTACCCCTGTCAGAAGAAAGTCTAGGGGGGTAGACGATCCGAGGCCCGCGAATCAGGGTTCCGCAGGAAGAAGCGTTTCGGGGCATCGGAACACCTCCAAACCACACATGTGACCCTAGCATGTGTAATGAAGTGTGGTGGCATGCTAAACACTCCTAAACCTGGTTCCCAAGTGTGACCCCCTTCGCAGACATGCGCTGTCTCTCCTAAAAACAAAGTGTCTGCAATCTGAGTATTAGGGAGAAACTCCCCGTTTCGGTTAAACCGGGGTAGATCTTGTCACAACATGTTCCCAAACATGGTTTTACATCATCACATGACCTAACCAAGCCTAAAACAAGAGAGGGATACACCGGGCTACCCCTGTCAGAAGAAAGTCTAGGGGGTCGACGATCTGAGGCCCGTGGATCAGGGTTCCGCAGGAAGAAGCGCTTCGGGGCATCGGAACACCTCCAAACAATGCATGTGACCCTAGAATGTATAATGAAGTGTGGTGGCATGCTCAAAACTCCTAAACCTGGTTCCCAAGTGTGACCCCTTTCGCAGACATGCGCTGTCTCTCCTAAAAACAAAGTGTCTGCAATCTAAGTATTAGGGGGAAACTCCCCGTTTCGGTGAAACCGGGGTAGATCTTGTCACAACATGTTCCCAAACATGGTTTTACATCATCACATGACCTAACCAAGCCTAAAACAAGAGAGGGATACACCGGATACCCCTGTCAAAAGAAAGTCTAGAGGGGTAGACGATCCGAGGCCCGCGGATCAGGGTTCCGCAGGAAGAAGCGCTTCAGGGCATCGGAACACCTCCAAACCATGCATGTGACCCTAGCATGTGTAATGAAGTGTGGTGGCATGCTCAAAACTCCTAAACCCGGTTCCCAAGTGTGACCCCTTCACAGACATGCGCTGTCTCTCCTAAAAACAAAGTGTCTGCAATCTGAGTATTAGGGGGAAACTCCCCGTTTCGGTGAAACCGGGGTAGATCTTGTCACAACATGTTACCAAACATGGTTTTACATCATAACATGACCTAACCAAGCCTAAAACAAGAGAGGGATACACCGGGCTACCCCTGTCAGAAGAAAGTCTAGGGGGGTAGACGATCCGAGGCCCGCGCATCAGGGTTCCGCAGGAAGAAGCATTTCGGGGCATCGGAACACCTCCAAACCACGCATGTGACCCTAGCATGTGTAATGAAGTGTGGTGGCATGCTAAACACTCCTAAATCTGGTTCCCAAGTGTGACCCCCTTCGCAGACATGCATTGTCTCTCCTAAAAACAAAGTGTCTGCAATCTGAGTATTAGGGAGAAACTCCCTGTTTCGGTTAAACCGGGGTAGATCTTGTCACAACATGTTCCCAAACATGGTTTTACATCATCACATGACCTAACCAAGCCTAAAACAAGAGAGGGATACATCGGGCTACCCCTGTCAGAAGAAAGTCTAGGGGGTAGACGATCTGAGGCCCGTGGATCAGGGTTCCGCAGGAAGAAGCGCTTCGGGGCATCGGAACACCTCCAAACAATACATGTGACCCTAGAATGTGTAATGAAGTGTGGTGGCATGCTCAAAACACCTAAACCTGGTTCCCAAGTGTGACCCCCTTCGCAAACATGCGCTGTCTCTCCTAAAAACAAAGTGATTGGAATATGAGTATTAGGAGGAAACTCCCCGTTTCGGTGAAACCGGGGTAGATCTTGTAACAACATGTTCCCAGACATGGTTTTACATCATCACATGACCTAACCAAGCCTAAAACAAGAGAGGGATACACCGGGCAACCCCTGTTAGAAGAAAGTCTAGGGGGTAGACGATCTGAGGCCCGCGGATCAGGGTTCCGCAGGAAGAAGCGCTTCGGGGCATCAGAACACCTCCAAACCATGCATGTGACCCTATAATGTGTAATGAAGTGTGGTGGCATGATAAAACCTCCTAAACCGGTTCCCAAGTGTGACCCCTTTCGCAGACATGTGCTGTCTCTCCTAAAAACAAAGTGTCTGCAATCTGAGTATTAGGGGGAAACTCCCCGTTTCAGTGAAACCGGGGTAGATCTTGTCACAACATGTTCCCAAACATGGTTTTACATCATCACATGACCTAACCAAGCCTAAAACAAGAGAGGGATACACCGGGCTACCCCTGTCAGAAGAAAGTCTAGGGGGGTAGACGATCCGAGGCCCGCGAATCAGGGTTCCACAGGAAGAAGCGCTTCGGGGCATCAGAACACCTCCAAACCATGCATGTGACCCTAGCATGTGCAATTAAGTGTGGTGGCATGCTAAAAACTCCTAAACCTGATCCCAAGTGTGACCCCCTTCGCAGACATGCGCTGTCTCGCCTAAAAACAAAGTGTCTGCAATCTGAGTATTAGGGGGAAACTCCCCGTTTCGGTGAAACCGGGGTAGATCTTGTCACAACATGTTCCCAAACATGGTTTTACATCATCACATGACTTAACCAAGCCTAAAACAAGAGAGGGATACACCGGGCTACCCCTGTCAGAAGAAAGTCAAGGGTGTAGACGATCTGAGGCCCGCGGATCAGGGTTCCGCAGGAAGAAGCGCTTCGGGGCATCGGAACACCTCCAAACCATGCATGTGACCTATGCATGTGTAATGAAGTGTGGTGGCATTCTCAAAACTCCTAAACTTGGTTCCCAAGTGTGACCCCCTTCGCAGACATGCGCTGTCTCTCCTAAAAACAAAGTGTCTGCAATCTGAGTATTAGGGGGAAACTCCCTGTTTCGGTGAAACCGGGGTAGATCTTGTCACAACATGTTACCAAACATGGTTTTACATTATCACATGACCTAACCAAGCCTAAAACAAGAGAGGGATACACCGGATACCCCTGTCAGAAGAAAGTCTAGGGGGGTAGACGATCCGAGGCCCGCGGATCAGGGTTCCGCAGGAAGAAGCGCTTCGGGGCATCGGAACACCTCCAAACCATGCATGTGACCCTAGCATGTGTAATTAAATGTGGTGGCAAGCTCAAAACTCCTAAACCCGGTTCCCAAGTATGACCCCTTCGCAGACATGCGCTGTCTCTCCTAAAAACAAAGTGTCTGCAATCTGAGTATTAGGGGGAAACTCCCCGTTTCGGTGAAACCGGGGTAGATCTTGTCACAACATGTTACCAAACATGGTTTTACATCATCACATGACCTAACCAACCCTAAAACAAGAGAGGGATACACCGGGCTACCGCTGTCAGAAGAAAGTCTAGGGGGTAGACGATCCGAGGCCCGCGAATCAGGGTTCCGCAGGAAGAAGCGTTTCGGGGCATTGGAACACCTCCAAACCACACATGTGACCCTAGCATGTGTAAGTAAGTGTGGTGGCATGCTAAACACTCCTAAACCTGGTTCCCAAGTCTGACCCCCATCGCAGACATGCGCTGTCTCTCCTAAAAACAAAGTGTCTGCAATCTGAGTATTAGGGAGAAACTCCCCGTTTCGGTTAAACCGGGGTAGATCTTGTCACAACATGTTCCCAAACATGGTTTTACATCATCACTTGACCTAACCAAGACTAAAACAAGAGAGGGATACACCGGGTTACCCCTGTCAGAAGAAAGTCTAGGGGGTAGACGATCTGAGGCCCGTGGATCAGGGTTCCGCAGGAAGAAGCGCTTCGGGGCATCGGAACAACTCCAAAAAATGCATGTGACCCTAGAATGTGTAATGAAGTGTGGTGGCATGCTCAAAACTCCTAAACCTGGTTCCCAAGTGTGACCCCTTTCGCAGACATGCGCTGTCTCTCCTAAAAACAAAGTGTCTGCAATCTGAGTATTAGGGGGAAACTCCCCGTTTCGGTGAAACCGGGGTAGATCTTGTCACAACATGTTCCCAAACATGGTTTTACATCATCACATGACCTAACCAAGCCTAAAACAAGAGAGGGATACAACAGATACCCCTGTCAAAAGAAAGTCTAGGGGGGTAGACGATCCGAGGCCCGCGGATCAGGGTTCCGTAGGAAGAAGACGCTTCGGGGCATCGGAACACCTCCAAACCATGCATGTGACCCTAGCATGTGTAATGAAGTGTGGTGGCATGCTCAAAACTCCTAAACCCGGTTCCCAAGTGTGACCCCTTCACAGACATGCGCTGTCTCTCCTAAAAAAAAGTGTCTGCAATCTGAGTATTAGGGGGAAACTCCCCGTTTCGGTGAAACCGGGGTAGATCTTGTCACAACATGTTCCCAAACATGGTTTTACATCATCACATGACCTAAACAAGCCTAAAACAAGAGAGGGATACACCGGATACCCCTGTCAGAAGAAAGTCTAGGGGGGTAGACGATCCGAGGCCCGCGGATCAGGGTTCCGCAGGAAGAAGCGCTTCGGGGCATCGGAACACCTCCAAACCATGCATGTGACCCTAGCATGTGTAATGAAGTGTGGTGTCATGCTCAAAACTCCTAAACCCGGTTCCCAAGTGTGACCCCTTCGCAGACATGCGCTGTCTCTCCTAAAAACAAAGTGTCTGCAATCTGAGTATTAGGAGGAAACTCCCCGTTTCGGTGAAACCAGGGTAGATCTTGTCACAACATGTTACCAAACATGGTTTCACATCATCACATGACCTAACCAACCCTAAAACAAGAGAGGGATACACCGGGCTACCCCTGTCAGAAGAAAGTCTAGGGGGGTAGACGATCCGAGGCCCGCGAATCAGGGTTCCGCAGGAAGAAGCGTTTCGGGGCATCGGAACACCTCCAAACCACACATGTGACCCTAGCATGTGTAATGAAGTGTGGTGGCATGCTAAACACTCCTAAACCTGGTTCCCAAGTGTGACCCCCTTCGCAGACATGCGCTGTCTCTCCTAAAAACAAAGTGTCTGCAATCTGAGTATTAGGGAGAAACTCCCCGTTTCGGTTAAACCGGGGTAGATCTTGTCACAACATGTTCCCAAACATGGTTTTACATCATCACATGACCTAACCAAGCCTAAAACAAGAGAGGGATACACCGGGCTACCCCTGTCAGAAGAAAGTCTAGGGGGTCGACGATCTGAGGCCCGTGGATCAGGGTTCCGCAGGAAGAAGCGCTTCGGGGCATCGGAACACCTCCAAACAATGCATGTGACCCTATAATGTGTAATGAAGTGTGGTGGCATGCTCAAAACTCCTAAACCTGGTTCCCAAGTGTGACCCCTTTCGCAGACATGCGCTGTCTCTCCTAAAAACAAAGTGTCTGCAATCTAAGTATTAGGGGGAAACTCCCCGTTTCGGTGAAACCGGGGTAGATCTTGTCACAACATGTTCCCAAACATGGTTTTACATCATCACATGACCTAACCAAGCCTAAAACAAGAGAGGAATACACCGGATACCCCTGTCAGAAGAAAGTCTAGAGGGGTAGACGATCCGAGGCCCGCGGATCAGGGTTCCGCAGGAAGAAGCGCTTCAGGGCATCGGAACACCTCCAAACCATGCATGTGACCCTAGCATGTGTAATGAAGTGTGGTGGCATGCTCAAAACTCCTAAACCCGGTTCCCAGGAATGACCCCTTCGCAGACATGCGCTGTCTGTCCTAAAAACAAAGTGTCTGCAATCTGAGTATTAGGGGGAAGCTCCCCGTTTCGGTGAAACCGGGGTAGATCTTGTCACAACATGTTACCAAACATGGTTTTACATCATCACATGACCTAACCAAGCCTAAATCAAGAGAGGGATACACCAGGCTACCCCTGTCAGAAGAAAGTCTAGTGGGTAGACGATCCGAGGGCCGCGCATCAGGGTTCCGCAGGAAGAAGCGTTTCGGGGCATCGGAACACCTCCAAACCACGCATGTGACCCTAGCATGTGTAATGAAGTGTGGTGGCATGCTAAAAACTCCTAAACCTGGTTCCCAAGTGTGACCCCCTTCGCAGGCATGCGCTGTCTCTCCTAAAAACAAAGTGTCTACAATCTGAGTATTAGGGGGAAACTCCCCGTTTCGGTGAAACCGGGGTAGATCTTGTCACAACATGTTCCCAAACATGGTTTTAAATCATCACATGACCTAACCAAGCCTAAAACAAGAGAGGGATACACCAGGCTACCCCTGTCAGAAGAAAGTCTAGGGGGTAGACGATCCGAGGCCCGCGAATCAGGGTTCCGCAGGAAGAAGCGCTTCGGGGCATCGGAACACCTCCAAACCATGCATGTGACCCTAGAATGTGTAATGAAGTGTGGTGGCATGCTCAAAACTCCTAAACCTGGTTCCCAAGTGTGACCCCCTTCGCAGACATGCGATGTCTCGCCTAAAAACAAAGTGTCTGCAATCTGAGTATTAGGGGGAAACTCCCCGTTTCCGTGAAACCGGGGTAGATCTTGTCACAACATATTACCAAACATGGTTTTACATCATCACATGACCTAACCAAGCTTAAAACAAGAGAGGGATACACCGGACTACCCCTGTCAGAAGAAAGTCTAGGGGGGTAGACGATCCGAGGCCCGCGGATCAGGGTTCCACAGGAAGAAGCGCTTCGGGGCATCGGAACACCTCCAAACCATGCATGTGACCCTAGAATGTGTAATTAATTCTGGTGGCATGCTCAAAACTCCTAAACTTGGTTCCCAAGTGTGACCCCCTTCGCAGACATGCGCTGTCTCTACTTAAAACAAAGTGTCTGCAATCTGAGTATTAGGGGTAAACTCCCCGTTTTGGTGAAACCGGGGTAGATCTTGTCACAACATGTTCCCAAACATGGTTTTACATCATCACATGACCTAACCAAGCCTAAAACAAGAGAGGGATACACCGGGCTACCCCTGTCAGAAGAAAGTCTAGGGGGGTAGACGATCCGAGGCCCGCGGATAAGGGTTCCATAGGAAGAAGCGCTTCGGGGCATGGGAACACCTCCAAACCATGCATGTGACCCTAGCATGTGTAATGAAGTGTGGTGGAATACTCAAAACTCCTAAACCTGGTTCCCAAGTGTGACCCCCTTCGCAGACATGCGCTGTCTCTCCTAAAAACAAAGTGTCTGCAATCTGAGTATTAGGGGGAAACTCCCCGTTTCAGTGAAACCGGGGTAGATCTTGTCACAACATGTTCCCAAACATAGTTTTACATCATCACATGACCTAACCAAGCCTAAAACAAGAAATAGATACACCGGGCTACCCCTGTCAGAAGAAAATCTAGGGGGGTAGATGATCTGAGGCCCGTGGATCAGGGTTCCGCAGGAAGAAGCGCTTCGGGGCATCGGAACACCTCCAAACCATGCATGTGACCCTAGCATGTGTAATGAAGTGTGGTGGCATGCTCAAAACTCCTAAACCTGGTTCCCAAGTGTGACCCCTTCACAGACATGCTGTCTCTCCTAAAAACAAAGTGTCTCCAATCTGAGTATTAGGGGGAAACTCCCCCTTTCGGTGAAACCGGGGTAGATCTTGTCACAACATGTTCCCAAACATGGTTTTACATCATCACATGACCTAACCAAGCCTAAAACAAGAGAGGGATACACCGGGTTACCTTGTTAGAAGAAAGTCTAGGGGGTAGACGATCTGAGGCCCGCGGATCAGGGTTCCGCAGGAAGAAGTGCTTCGGGGCATCGGAACACCTCCAAAGCATGCATGTGACCCTAGCATGTGTAATGAAGTGTGGTGGCATGCTCAAAACTCCTAAACCTGGTTCCCAAGTGTGACCCCCTTCGCAGACATCCGCTGTCTCTCCTAAAAACAAAGTGTCTGCAATGTGAGTATTAGGGGAAACTCCTCGTTTCGGTGAAACCGGGGTAGATCTTGTCACAACAAGTTCCCAAACATGGTTTTACATCATCACATGACCTAACCAAGCCTAAAACAAGAGAGGGATACACTGGGCTACCCCTGTCAGAAGAAAGTCTAGGGGGGTAGACGATCTGAGGCCCGAGGATCAGGGTTCCACAGGAAGAAGCTCTTCGGGGCATCGGAACACCTCCAAACCATGCATGTGACCCTAGAATGTGTAATGAATTGTGGTGGCATGCTCAACACTCCTAAACCTGGTTCCCAAGTGTGTCCCCCTTCGCAGACATGCGCTGTCTCTCCTAAAAACAAAGTGTCTGCAATCTGAGTATTAGGGGGAAACTCCCTGTTTCGGTGAAACCGGGGTAGATCTTGTCACAACATGTTCCCAAATGTGGCATCCCACTAAAACCACTAATAGAAAATCGCTGTGTTTTTGTGCATTGCATCATCATGTCGCATGCTCATGTCATCATGCCACATTGCATTTGAGCATCGTCATCATCATGCATGGTTTTGTCTAAAACTATTTTTGAAAAGTCTATTTTGATTTCCAAATACCCCGTTTTCAATTCAAATCAAAACCCCGGGTCTTTGGAATATTTTGTTTCGTCTAAAGACGGATTTCAAAAGCCCCGTTTTATATAAATAAATATTTAAGTTGTTTTTAGGAGGCAGCCCGCCAGGCCCGAAAGCCCGGTCGGCCACCTCCAAACCCTAGTCAAAATATTCCCAGCCACATCCTACCTACCCTAGACCTTACCCCTCCCTCTCTATATCTACCCCACCGACCGAACCCCTCCACCTTTTCACCCTCCATCACACACAGCACGCGCACCACACTCCCTCCTGCCACCTTCCCCTGGCCCGCCTGCCCCCGGGTCCCACCACACCCAGCCATCTCCAGCCGCCACTTGCTCCCCAGGCCCCACCCGCCAGACGCTCCGCCCACCAAATCTCCTCCTCCCGACAAACTCCTCCACCTGCCCCATCCTCTCGCCCCATCGCCACCTACCGTGCACTGGCCTCCCCGTCCCCAAAAATCCCCGCCGCCAATCGCGCCTCCCACCCTGCGCCTTCCCCTTCCACCAGCGCTCTCCAGCCCCGCCGCCAGGCTCCCCTTCTCCCCACCGACGCGCCCGCGTCTGCCTCCTCCCGTCTCCTTCTCCCGCATGCCCCCGGCCTCGTTTCCCACGGCTCGACCACCGCCGCCCTCCTCCATTCCGCCCCGCTCCCTCGCCTCCGGTTGTCACCGACCTCGACCGTCGCCGCCCGCCGATGCTCCCGACGGCCACGTTACCCTCCCTCACCTCGCCATCGTCGCCTCGAGCCCTGCCAAACGGTCCCTCCTCACCTGAAGGAGCTCTGTTGTGAGACGCCGTCGTCCGCCCCGTGTTCGTCGTCGTGCCTGCGACCCCTCCTGCCGACGCCACGCCGGCCTCGCCGCTCAGACCTCTCCTCCTCCCCGTCTCGCTTGGCCGCCGTCCCGGCACCTGTCTCGCCGGCCTCCTGCTCTTCCGTGCGTGAGCTCGCACGTTCCTCGGCATCGTCATTCCTGGGCCCACAGAGCTCCGCCGTCCTCGCCTCTCCCTGCGGCGCCACCTCCTCCTCTGAGCCGCCGCTGGCCCTGCTCACATGCGCTGCCTCACACCTAGAGCCACGCATCTGGATGCCCAGCAGGTTGTCTCTTTCCCCTCGGTGGCAGGCAGCAACAAGTTTGGCTCCATCTTGTGTTGTTTGACATATGGGCCTCGTCGTTGTTCTGTAGATGGTGCGTTGTCTCGGCCTTGGTGTTTGCTCTGGCCGGTAGAAGTGTGTGTAGTTGTTCCCCGTGAACACCGCAGGATTTTAGAGGCCGAAGACTACCTAATCAAGTTCTATGCCGACACCAAAGCCAGGACAGGATCTCCAAGACCGACACAAGGACAATGCACTGAGACGACCCGTAACCCTCACAAGTACCTCGTGCCACCGCCAAAGTCTCTCGATGAACCATCGGTGCCTATTCAAGTTCGACACGAAGTCGGGTCCCCAAGTACGCCAACATGGGACCATAGATGTCGGTACGCCAAGATCTTATTCACGGACGTCAAGACCTCGTTGCCGTAGGCGAAGACCGATCCCGTCGAGACCAAACCCGAACCTCCCGTCAAACCCTCGGCATCCAAGATCTCCAGAACCGACATGTGTGACCCCTATCTAACCAGACCCTATTTTATAAATTGCCATTTATATATATCTTGTTGCATTAAATCATTCATGATCGCCTACATATTCATTGGGTTGGGGGCATTATGCCGATTCACTCATAGTTAAATATGGAGGCCATATGCGGGCTTTTCTAGTCTTATATCGACTCCATTTAAATTTGTGTAGCGAACCGATGCCATGTTTTGCCTTGTTAAGACAACATTTAAATTGCAGGGTTTCTAAATAACTTGAACCATCTAATTAAATGTTGGGACCCTGGTTCCACTTAATACTGCCTAATTGCACCGCATCTGCATCATATCATAATCATGCCGGATCTTCTGCCGTAGTATTAAATAGTGCATCCGGTGTTTCTTTTAGTGCTTTGGATCTTCGCGGACTAGGCCGTTGAGTTGATGCGAGTATCGACAAGTCCTTCGGATATGTCTCCTCGGTAGTGTTTTCCAGGCGAGCAATCTCCCTCTTTCTACCTATTTTGCTTTTATAGTCTTTATTTCCTCATGTTGATCTATTGCTATCCGTGTTGCGATGCTTTAGTTTCCTTGCACCATTTATACTCCTTGCAGCCTCTATATTACCATGGACACATCCTATTGCCTGTTGTTTGATAGATAGTCGGCCTTGCGAGTCGTAGTTGCTTGCTCAGGTGTTGCTTTGCGTCGTTGTCGTTCCACCATTGACGGCAAGTTGGCACATGATTAATGGTGGAGATGCTTAATGGTAGAGATGATCATGACTTTAAATACAACTATTAAATTGCTGGGATAACTAATGAAAGAGGCACCGGTGGGCAATATATGCTATTTGGTTTTTATGTCCACTTGTGTCCCGTAGGCCCCGAGTACCTGATACCTGTTCCTTGACTATTCGCACTATCCACATACGGGAGACTCTATGAATCCCCCTTAGCCAGAGCTTGATTCATTTCTTATTTCTTGGGGCCACAAACTAGTTTGGGGTTTTATTTACTATCCTGTACTTATGACATCTTACTGCTTTATTTAAGATTGTGCGTGGAGCACCTGTACTGTTTTGGATCCTGGAATGTTTTCGCGGTATCGACAAGCCCATTCACACTTTCGGGTTCCCAGTCGTTTACCGCCATTGACACAAACCCTGGGTCCATCTCGGAGCCAGCCAACTTGGTTGCGGGTAGCTTAGTGGGGTGGCCCCCTGAAATATTTTATGAATCCTGTGATTGCTTTGTCGTGAAAGCCTCGTTGGGTTTTGATTTGTTTTTTCCGAGGTTGATTGTGTGTGTGTTGCTATTTGTGCACCCCTGCAGGGTAAATCTTTCTGAAAGCCGTGTCCATGGTTATGGACGACTTGGAGCACAGTATCTCGATCATAGACAAGCATAACTAAAGTAGTGCTATAAATTTGACTTAATATGTGACTAGTAATCAGATTCAAATACAACGGAATGGATATTAAAAATGCCAACAACTGGTGGAGCTGGGGTTCCTTATGTCTTGTTATATCTGCCTAGTAAGTATTGCAACTCCAATGGAATGCGATAAAAGTGCCAACAACTGCTGGGTTTTGGAATTCCTCAGGACAATTATATATCTGACTAGTAAATGTTCCAACTACAACGGAATGTTAACTAAAACTGCCCACTACTTATGCTATCATGATGACTCATGCTATATATCTAACTAGTAAATGCTGCAACTATAATGGAATGAGTAAAACTGCCAACTGTGTGAGTTCCTTGGTCCGACTTCCTCGTTTGGTCTCGAGGGGGAAATACCAGGATAGGTATGTTTGGTGTTAGTATCAGGTAGGATCCGAATAGGTCTTTCTTACCCCTCTCTAATAGCCGCCAGTGATACCGAGTCTCTATAGGTTGTTTAGTGCCGCTACGCTGCCGCTTCAGTCCACCATACCTATGTAGGCGAGAGCCGCCGAATTCTAGCCTCGCCGTGTACTTGCCTCAGTACTAACGCTCTCCTCTTTTTCTTTGCCCTTTGTCGGCACCCCTTTTGTTTTAGCAGGTTTGAGATCAATGTTGTTAGCAGGGTTACCCTTCCGGCTTGGCCTGGGCAAGGTTATGGACGCCCTTGGATATTCTTCAGGGCTCTTAGCCCCATTTGCATCTTGTCCGTAGTCGGACGCTCTATGGTTTTCAAGGTGATTTGGATCTTTGTATATTATATATGGTCTGTGGGTTCCATCGTGGACTAATGTGTAATGGTATTACTTCGTTCTCCACCCGCACGCAAGTGCCAGGTTGGCGTCCTTGAATCATTTCTATGCGGGTTTGGCAGGAAGCGCTAAAACTTGCATAGGGCCGATTCGAGGGTGTTACACAGTGGTATCAGAGCTCAGAAGATGCGATACCCCACTGGTCCAGCCTGTAGGATAACCTAGCTAACGGCCGAAGTAGAGAGTTAAAACTATTTTGCAAAATCTGATTAGGTCTGTTTTACTCCTTACCCCTTGATGGATCAATGCACGGCGCCCAGAAAAATGCTTGATGGCGGTGTTGATGTAGAGCTCGTTGGGAACCCCAAGAGGAAGGTATGATGAGCACAGTAGCAAGTTTCCCTCAGTTATGACACCAAGGTTTAATTGAACCAGTAGGAGCAAGGAAACACCTCAAAGGTGTTACTAGCTGAGCTTTGGCAGGGCGCACTACCGGTGCTAGTAGCAACGTGGAGACCTGCACAACACAACCACAGAACTTTGTCCCCAACTTGCGATGAGGTTGTCAATCTCACCATGTTTTGCGGAAAACAAAGAATTAAACGTATCGAATGGAAAGAAGTAAAAGTTTGTAGAAAGTAAACACAAAGCAGTAAACAGTTGTAGATTGTATGTAAAGAAAAAGGACCGGGATCCATAGATCACTAGAGGTGGCTCTCCTTAGATAGATAAGATGCTGGGTGAACAAATTACAGTGGGGCAATTGACAAACACCGAGAAAGCAATACATGCATATACTAATCATCTTGACTCCGTTGAGACTTGATTGGGCATTACAACATAATACATAGACCGCCATCCAACTACATCTATGACTAATAATCCACCTTCAGGTTATCATCCGAACCCCCTCCAGTATTAAGTTGCAAGCAACAGATTATTGCTTTATGAACTGCGTGTAAAGTAAACAATACGATTGTTCTATGAACAAAGGATCGTTGTTTTCTCCCTAGTAGCAACAACGCATCTAGTACCTTAGAGATTTCTGTCACTTCCCCAGATTACCAAAGGCATGAACCCACTATCGAGCATAAATACTAACTCTTGGAGTTGCTAGCATCTACTTGGCCAAGATAGCTACTAACAACGGAAAGCATGCAAGATCTCAAATAACAAAGACATAATAGAACCAATAATCAATCTGAAATAGCATCTCAATATCCATCGGATCCCCGCAAACACAACATGTATGAATTACAAATAGATGATCTTGATCATGAACGGAGCTCAAAAGATCTAAACTGGAAAGCACAAAGGAGGAGAAACTAGCCATCTAGCTACAACATGGATCCGTAGTCCAAGGATGAACTACTCACGGTTCACACCGGAGGCTTGCCTGGTGATGAAGAAAGCCTCCAGGGTGAATTCCCCTCTCCGGCAGGGTGCCGGGAAGAGCTTCAGATCCCTCCCGATCTAGGGATGGAGATGATGGCGGCTACAGACTCTTTCGTGGATTTTTTGATCGGGTACCTAGGGTTTTCGTCCTGAGGGCAACTTATAGGCGGAAGGAGAGGCCGAGGGGGTGCTGGGGGCGGCCAGACCACCCCCTGGCACGGGCCAGGCCTGGCCGCGCGGCCAGGTGGTGTGGCCGGCCCCCAGCCCTTCTCCGTCTCGTATTCTGGCACTTGATCCCTTCCGGAAAAATAGGCACTTTGGCTTTTGTCCCGTCCAATTCCGAGAATATTCATTTTCTGACTTTTTTGGAACCAAAAACAACAGAAAACAGGCAGCTGGCACTGTGGCTCTTATTAATAGGTTAGTCCAAGAAATCATAAGAAAAGTACTCCAAAGTGGGAACAAAACACAAGAAAGTGGATAAAACCAAGCATGGAACATCAAAAATAATAGATACATTTGCAATGTATCAACATCCCCAAGCTTAACTTCCTGCTCGTCCTCGAGTAGGTAAGTGATAAAAAGAAATAATTTTGAGGTGACATGCACCATCAAAGATTTGATCAAAGTATTTGCAAAACTCAAAGCTAGGATCATAGTACTTCAATCATAACATGAAAGACAAAGTTCTAGCAATAAGCAAAGAAACTATGATACAACATGAAAAGGCACAAACAAAAGATTCATGAATAACAATGCTTTGCAAGACATTTATTTGTTTCACATAAAGAAACATAGCATAAAAGTATTCAGCTTGTCCCTCAATAGAGTAGCAAATATAAATGCATAGGACACATTCAAAGTTCATAAGAGTGACTAGATACAATAGTTTCAAACAAGCAATAACAAGTTATGCATCAATCAACTAGTCTTGGGACAATGGACATAAAACTAAGAATGACCACTATGCTCTCAAAGTAAGTGCATAAAGATAGAATGTGGAGACTCAATGTAATGGTGGAAGAAAAGCCTTTTGTAAAAGGAAGTAGGGATTCAAGTCTCATAAAGAGCTTCCAAAAATTATGGTACTTATAGCTTTCAGCTCTCATTGCCCCTATCATAAGCATCTTGAAGGTGATTAAGGTTAAAGTGACACAACTAAGAGGATATGCTTGACAAGTTATAAACCGAAATCTCATGCCCCTTACTTACAAAGGCCGATCCTCATGCTACTCAACTTCAGTCACGAGTAAGCACTTGTCATTGTAAGTATATGTGTATCATTAAGAACCGCCAACGGGGTACCCCTTGCACATGATACGGGAGCTTTCCCATAATCAAAATGACAAGGCAAGCAGACAATGAGCATCTCAGCGATCTTTTTATTTGCTATTTGCATAGGTTTTTATTGAGGATGCTTCATAGAGTGCTCACTATGGTGATGCTGCAAGTTTCCACCATGATTAGGCATGGCTTAGGCTAGCGGCCCAGGCGTTTCTCTAACACATATACAAACTCCATGATCTTACAAGTTCCACTTTTATTTCACACCGCCGGGATCCGTAAGCAAAAGAACATAATATCAACGGGGTATAAAGTACAAGTGCAATGTTGAAAGTGTTCCCCATGGTACATGGTTCTGCTAATTTCAACTTATAAAGCGCAAGCATATACGCAACAAAGAAGGACCCAATGGTTCAAGTTTATTAGAGGCAATAAAGTAAAGTGTGCCATCAAGTTCGTGAGAGCTTTAATTACTAGTTTTCTCATAACAAGTGGAAGGTAAACAAAAGCATGAATATACTTGGAATAGCATAAGCTAGTAGGTAGGTATGGTGGACTCTTTGGAAAAACTTGGTTTAGGGAGTTGGATGCATGAGTGGAACTCATACTTGGTTGTGGACGCTAGCAAAATACTAGGAGCGACAAACTAAGAGAGCAATAATGGCCATAATCATGCAGAGCGACAAAAGATCATTGATCAAAGCATAAAGTGATACTACAAGTTGAAAACTAAAGGATCATAAAGGCTATGGTGACTTGAGATAGTCATAACATGGTGTGAGCATGCGCCAAGTCAACCCAAATAAAGCATCAAAGGAGAATACCACTATACTATGCTTTAATATGCTAAAACAACGCATGATTCATCCAAGGCACATTAAGCAATCTCAATTGTTTATAACAAGTCATGCTACAGCAAAGAATACTAAGCATAAAGCCAAAACAATATCAAGCATGGCATGACGAAGCATAGCCACAGTAAAAAACGAGCTCTTTTTACCACATAAGCATGAACTTTCCTACTCTTTTCCAAACCAAACCAAACTATTTGCAAACCAAAGTGTGAAAGAGGGGACCCAACCAACTTATTCAGAAAACTAAGCAAACCAAGCAAACTAAAAACCAAAACAAAAAAGAAAAAGAAGACGCTCCAAGAAAAACGCAACTGTGCACGAAACAATAAAAATGAAGCGTTTGGAAGAAACCTGGAATTTTTATTGATGAAGAAGGGGATGCCTTGGGCATCCCCAAGCTTTGACGCTTGTACTTCTTGGATATTTCTTGGGGTGACACGCGTGGCATCCTCAATCTTGAGCTTTAGTCCATCCTTCATCTCATTACTCATTCCTTCCATACACCTGAAATATTTCCTTCATACAAAACTTCACACAATCTCATTAGCAACATTAGTGCACTTAAGATAAATAAGTCTGAAGGTTCAGTTCTAACACCAAATAAACTTCCATTAGAACACTAGCTACTGTAGCACTTCCCTCAAAAAGCTCAATTCCCCAAAAGAACTCAAGAAGGAACCAACAAGAAGCAAATGCAGAAAATGGCAGAAATCTATCAAAACAGACCAGCATGTAAAGATGAATTTTTTCGAAGACCTTCTGTTGCTCAAATCAAAAAGTGTTGAACTAACAAAAGTTAGATAACAACCTGGGGCAGGAGCACAAACAATTATAGCTCAATCTGACATACAGAGCTCTCTCAGGAATTTTTACGGTGAAGCACAAGAATCTGTTTTGGGACAACAACTTTCCCAATCATTACTTCACTCTCATTAGAGGTTACTCTTGGCACAAAAAGCAAATAAAAAGGATAAGGAGAGGTTATTACTGAAGTAATAACTTTCAAGACTCATCTAAAACTCTTGGGTTATCTCCCAACAAGTACTTTTCTTTAACGCCTTTAAGTTAGGCATAAGAAGCAAAGAAAGAATCAAGTGTTCTCAAATGAAGAAGAATTAAGATCAATACCAGAAAATTATTCTCTCATAACAAGATTGAGCAAAGCAGGTTTTATCTCAAAGAAAGTATTTTCAGCCATAGGTGTAGCAATCGGAGTGCTCATAAAATCATTGTTGTTGGTGCTAGTCAAGTCACACAACTTGGTGTTTTCAAGAGTAGTCATTTTTTTGGGTTTTCAAATAAGAAAGCAAACAAGTAAAAATAATTTTTTGTGTTTTTTGAAGAACAAAACAAGCAAACAAAGCAAAAAGAAGCTAAGCAAAACAAAAACAACAAAGTAAAGAGATTGGTTATGAGGGACTCCCCTTGTGAAGATGTCCTTGACTCCCCGGCAACGGCGCCAGAAAAATGCTTGATGGCTCAATGCACGGCGCCCAGAAAAATGCTTGATGGCGGTGTTGATGTACAGATCGTTGGGAACCCCAAGAGGAAGGTATGATGAGCACAGCAGCAAGTTTCCCTCAGTTAAGAAACCAAGGTTTAATCGAACCAGTAGGAGCAAGGAAACACCTCAAAGGTGTTACTAGCTGAGCTTTGGCAGGGCGCACTACCGGTGCTAGTAGCAACGTGGAGACCTGGACAACACAACCACAGAACTTTGTCCCCAACTTGCGATGAGGTTGTCAATCTCACCGTGTTTTGCGGAAAACAAAGGATTAAACGTATCGAATGGAAAGAAGTAAAAGTTTGCAGAAAGTAAACACAAAGCAGTAAACAGTTGTAGATTCTATGTAAAGAAAAAGGACCGGGATCCATAGTTCACTAGAGGTGGCTCTCCTTAGATAGATAACATGTTGGGTGAACAAATTACAGCGGGGCAATTGACAAACACCGAGAAAGCAATACATGCATATACTAATCATCTTGACTCCTTTGAGACTTGATTGGGCATTACAACATAATACATAGAACGCCATCCAACTGCATCTATGACTAATAATCCACCTTCAGGTTATCATCCGAACCCCCTCCAGTATTAAGTTGCAAGCAACATATTATTGCTTTACGAACTGCGTGTAAAGTAAACAATACAATTGTTCTATGAACAAAGGATCGTTGTTTTCTCCCTAGTAGCAATAGCACATCTAGTACCTTAGAGATTTCTGTCACTTCCCCAGATTACCAGAGGCATGAACCCACTATCGAGCATAAATACTAACTCTTGGAGTTGCTAGCATCTACTTAGCCAAGATAGCTACTAACAACGGAAAGCATGCAATATCTCAAATAACAAAGACATGATAGAATCAATAATCAATCTGAAATAGCATCTCAATATCCAGCGGATCCCCGCAAACACAACATGTATGAATTACAAATAGATGATCTTGATCATGAACGGAGCTCACAAGATCTGAACATGAAAGCACAAAGGAGGAGAAACCAGCCATCTAGCTACTACATGGATCCGTAGTCCAAGGATGAACTACTCACGCATCACACCGGAGGCTTGCATGGTGATGAAGAAGGCCTCCAGGGTGAATTCCCCTCTCCGGCAGGGTGCCGGGAAGAGCTTCAGATCCCCCCCCCCCCCCGATCTAGGGATGGAGATGACGGCGGCTACAAACTCTTTTGTGGATTTTTTGATCAGGTACCTAGGGTTTTCATCCCGAGGGCAACTTATAGGCGGAAGGAGAGCCAAGGGGGTGCTGGGGGCGGCCAGACCACCCCCTGGCGCGGGCCAGGCCTGGCCGCGCGGCCAGGTAGTGTGGCCGGCCCCCAGCCCTTCTCCGTCTCGTATTGTGGCACTTGATCCCTTCTGGAAAAATAGGCACTTTGGCTTTTGTCCCGTCCAATTCCGAGAATATTCATTTTCTGACTTTTCTGGAACCAAAAACAACAGAAAACAGGCAGCTAGCACTGTGGCTCTTGTTAATAGGTTAGTCCAAGAAATTATAATAAAAGTACTCCAAAGTTGGAACAAAACACAAGAAAGTGGATAAAACCAAGCATGGGACATCAAAAATTATATATACATTTGCAATGTATCGACATCCCCAAGCTTAACTTCCTGCTCGTCCTCGAGTAGGTAACTGATAAAAAGAAATAATTTTTGAGGTGACATGCACCATCAAAGATTAGATCAAAGTATTTGCAAAACTCAAAGCTAGGATCATAGTACTTCAATCATAACATGAAAGACAAAGTTCTAGCAATAAGCAAAGAAACTATGATACAACATGAAAAGGCACAAACAAAAGATTCATGAATAACAATGCTTTGCAAGACGTTTGTTTGTCCCCAGGTCCAAAATTCCCAGCCACACCCTACCTACCCTAGAACTTACCCCTCCCTCTCTCTATCTACCCCACCGATCGAACCCCTCCACCTTTTCTCCCTCTATCGCACACAACACGCGCACCACACTCCCTCCTGCCACCTTCCCCTGGCTCACCTGCCCCCGGGTCCCACCACACCCAGCCATCTCCAGCCGCCACCTGCTCCCCGGGCCCCACCCGCCAGTCGCTCCGCCCACCAAATCTCTCCTCCCGACAAACTCTTCCACCTGCCCCATCCTCTCGTCCCATCGCCACCTACCGTGCACTGGCCTCGCCCGTCCCCGACAATCCTCGCCGCCAATCGCACCTCCCACCCTGCACCTTCCCCTTCCACTGGCGCTCTCCAGCCCTGCCGCCAGGCTCCCCTTCTCCCCACCGACGCGCTCGCGTCCGCCTCCTCCCGTCTCCTTCTCCTGCACGCCCCCGGCCTCGTTTCGATCGGCTCGACCGCTGCCGCCCTCCTCCGTTCTGCCCCACTCCCCCGCCTCCGATCGTCGCCGACCTCGACCGCCACCGCCCGCAGATGCTCCCGACGGCCACATTACCCTCCCTCACCTCACCATCATCGCCTCGAGCCCTGCCGAAGCGGTCCCTCCTCGCCTGAAGGAGCTATGCTGTGAGCCACCGCCGTCCGCCCCGTGTTCGTCGTCGCGCCTGTGACCCCTCCTGCCGACGCTGCGCCGGCCTCGCCGCTCAGACCTCTCCTCCTCCCCGTCTCGCTTGGCTGTCGTCCCGGCCCCTGTCTCGCCGGCCTCCTGCTCTTCCGTGCACGAGCTCGCACGTTCCTCGGCGTCATCGTTCCTAGGCCCACAGAGCTCCGCCGTCCTCGCCTCTCCCCGTGGCGTCGCGTCCTCTTCTGAGCCGCCGCTGGCCCTGCTCGCGTGAGCTGCCTCACACCTAGAGCCACGCATCTGGATGCCCTGCAGGTTGTCTCTTTCCCCTCGGTGGCAGGCAGCAACAAATTTGGCTCCATCTTGTGTTGTTTGACATGTGGGCCTCGTCGTTGTTCTGTAGATGGTGCGCCGTCTCGACCTTGGTGTTTGCTCTGGCCGGTAGAAGTGTGTGTAGTTGTTCCCCGTGAACACCACAGGATTTTAGAGGCCGAAGACTACCTAATCAAGTTCTACGCCGACATCAAAGCCAGGACAGGATCTCCAAGACCGACACAAGGACGATACACTGAGACGGCCCGTAACCCTCACAAGTACCTCATGCCACCACCAAAGTCTCCCGATGAACCATCGGTGCCCATTCAAGTTCGACACGAAGTCGGTATGCCAATATCTTATTCACGGACGCCAAGACCTCGTTGCCGGAGGCGAAGACCGATCTCGTCGAGACCGAACCCGAACCTCCCGTCGAACCCTCGGCATCCAAGATCTCCAGAACCGACATGTGTGACCCCTATCTAACCTGACCCTATTTTATAAATTGCCATTTATATATATCTTGTTGCATTAAATCATTCATGATCGCCTACATATTCATTGGGTTGAGGGCATATGCGGGCTTTTCTAGTCTTATATCGACTCCATTTAAATTTGTGTAGCGAACCGATGTCATGTTTTGCCTTATTAAGACAACATTTAAATTGCGGGGTTTCTAAATAACTTGAACCGTCTAATTAAATGTCGGGACCCTGGTTCCGCTTAATACTTCCTAATTGCACCGCATCTGCATCATATCATAATCATGCCGGATCTTCTGCCGTAGTATTAAATAGTGCATCCGGTGTTTCTTTTAGTGCTTTGGATCTTCGCGGACTAGGCCGTTGAGTTGATGCGAGTATCGACAAGTCCTTCGGATATGTCTCCTCGGTAGTGTTTTCCAGGCGAGCAATCTCCCTCTTTCTACCTATTTTGCTTTTATAGTCTTTATTTCCTCATGTTGATCTATTGCTATCCGTGTTGCGATGCTTTAGTTTCCTTGCACCATTTATACTCCTTGCAGCCTCTATATTACCATGGACACATCCTATTGCCTGTTGTTTGATAGATAGTCGGCCTTGCGAGTCGTAGTTGCTTGCTCAGGTGTTGCTTTGCGTCGTTGTCGTTCCACCATTGACGGCAAGTTGGCACATGATTAATGGTGGAGATGCTTAATGGTAGAGATGATCATGACTTTAAATACAACTATTAAATTGCTGGGAGAACTAATGAAAGAGGCACCGGTGGGCAATATATGCTATTTGGTTTTTATGTCCACTTGTGTCCCGTAGGCCCCGAGTACCTGATACCTGTTCCTTGACTATTCGCACTATCCACATACAGGAGACTCTATGAATCCCCCTTAGCAAGAGCTTGATTCATTTCTTATTTCTTGGGGCCACAAACTAGGTTGGGGTTTTATTTACTATCCTGTACTTATGACATGTTACTGCTTTATTTCAGATTGTGCGTGGAGCACCTGTACTGTTTTGGCTCGTGGAATGTTTTCGCGGTATCGACAAGCCCAGTCACACTTTCAGGTTCCCAGTCGTTTACAGCCATTGACACAAACCCTGGGTCCATCTTGGAGCCAGCCAACTTCGTTGCGGGTAGCTTAGTGGGGTGGCCCCCTGAAATATTTTATGAATCCTGTGATTGCTTTGTCGTGAAAGCCTCGTTGGGTTTTGATTTGGTTTTTCCGAGGTTGATCGTGTGTGTGTTGCTATTTGTGCACCCCTGCAGGGTAAATCTTTCTGAAAGCCAAGTCCGCGGTTATGGACGACTTGGAGCACAGTATCTCGATCATAGACAAGCATAACTAAAGTAGTGCTATAAATTTGACTTAATATGTGACTAGTAATCAGATTCAAATACAACGGAATGGATATTAAAAATGCCAACAACTGGTGGAGCTGGGGTTCCTTGTGTCTTGTTATATCTACCTAGTAAGTATTGCAACTCCAATGGAATGCGATAAAAGTGCCAACAACTGCTAGGTTTTGGAATTCCTCAGGATAATTATATATCTGACTAGTAAATGTTCCAACTACAACGGAATGTTATCTAAAACTGCCCACTACTTATGCTATCATGATGACTCATGCTATATATCTGACTAGTAAATGCTGCAACTATAATGGAATGAGTAAAACTGCCAACTGTGTGAGTTCCTTGTTTGGTCTCGAGGGGGAAATACCTGGATGGGTATGTTTGGTGTTAGTATCAGGTAGGATCCGAATAGGTCTTTCTTACCCCTCTCTAATAGCCGCCAGTGATACCGAGTCTCTATAGGTTGTTTAGTGCTGCTGCGCTGCCGCTTCAGTCCACCATACCTATGTAGGCGAGAGCCGCTGAATTCTAGCCTCGCCGTGTACTGGCCTCAGTACTGACGCTCCTCTTTTTTCCTTTGCCCTTTGTCGGCACCCCTTTTGTTTTAGCAGGTTTGAGATCGACGTCGTTAGCAGGGTTACCCTTCCGGCTTGACCTGGGCAGGGTTATGGACGCCATTGGATATTCTTCAGGGCTCTTAGCCCCATTTGCATCTTGTCTGTAGTCGGACGCTCTATCGTTTTCAAGGTGATTTGGAACTTTGCATATTATATCTGTATTCATGACTCATGGAGTCTTTGTTGTATATATATATGTTCTTTGGGTTCCATCGTGGACTAATGTGTAATGGTATTACTTCGTTCTCCACCCGCACGCAAGTGCCTGGTGGGCGTCCTTGAATCGTTTCTACGCGGGTTTGGCGGGAAGCGCTAAAATTTGCATAGGGCCGATTCGAGGGGTAGATCTTGTCACAACATGTTCCCAAACATGGTTTTACATCATCACATGACCTAACTAAGCCTAAAACAAGAGAGGGATACACCGGGCTACCCCTGTCAGAAGAAAGTCTAGGGGGTAGACGATCCGAGGCCCGCAGATCAGGGTTCCGCGGGAAGAAGCGCTTCGGTGCATCGGAACACCTCCAAACCATGCGTGTGACCCTAGAATGTGTAATGAAGTGTGGTGGCATGCTCAAAACTCCTAAACCTGGTTCCCAAGTGTGACCCCCTCCGCAGACATGCGCTGTCTCTCCTAAAAATAAAGTGTCTACAATCTGAGTATTAGGGGGAAACTCCCCGTTTCGGTGAAACCGGGGTAGATCTTGTCACAACATGTTCCCAAACATGGTTTTACATCATCACATAACCTAACCAAGCCTAAATCAAGAGAGGGATACACCGGGCTACCCCTGTCAGAAGAAAGTGTAGGGGGGTAGACGATCTGAGGCCCGTGGATCAGGGTTCCGCAGGAAGAATCACTTCGGGGCATCGGAACACCTCCAAACCATGCATGTGACCCTAGAATGTGTAATGAAGTGTGGTGGCATGCTCAAAACTCCTAAACCTGGTTCCCAAGTGTGACCCCCTTCGCAGACATGCGCTGTCTCTCCTGAAAACAAAGTGTCTGCAATCTGAGTATTACGGGGAAACTCCCTGTTTCGGTGAAACCGGGGTAGATCTTGTCACAACATGTTCCCAAACATAGTTTTACATCATCACATGACCTAACCAAGCCTAAAACAAGAGAGGGATACACCGGGCTACCCCTGTCAGAAGAAAGTCTAGGGGGGTGGACGATCCGAGGCCCGCGGATCAGGGTTCCGCAGGAAGAAGCGCTTCGGGGCATCGGAACACCTCCAAACCATGCATGTGACCCTAGAATGTGTAATGAAGTGTGGTGGGATGCTCAAAACTCCTAAACCTGGTTCCCAAGTGTGACCCCCTTCGCAGACATGCGTTGTCTCTCCTAAAAACAAAGTGTCTACAATCTGAGTATTAGCGGGAAACTCCCTGTTTCGGTGAAACCGGGGTAGATCTTGTCACAACATGTTCCCAAACATGGTTTTACATCATCACATGACCTAACCAAGCCTAAAACAAGAGAGGGATACACCGGGCTACCCCTGTCAGAAGAAAGTCTAGGGGGGTAGACGATCCGAGGCCCGCGGATCAGGGTTCCGAAGGAAGAAGCGCTTCGGGGCATCGGAACACCTCCAAACCATGCATGTGACCCTAGCATGTGTAATGAAGTGTGGTGGCATGCTCAAAACTCCTAAACCTGGTTCCCAAGTGTGAACCCCTTCGCAGACATGCGCTGTCTCTCCTAAAACAAAGTGTCTGCAATCTGAGTATTAGGTGGAAACTCCCCGTTTCGGTGAAACCGGGGTAGATCTTGTAACAACATGTTCCCAAACATGCTTTTACATCATCACATGACCTAACCAAGCATAAAACAAGAGAGGGATACACCGGGCTGCCCCTGTCACAAGAAAATGTTTAGGGGCGTAGACGATCCGAGGCCCGCGGATTAGGGTTCCGCAGGAAGAAGTGCTTCGGGGCATCGGAACACCTCCAAACCATGCATGTGACCCTTGCATGTGTAATGAAATGTGGTGGCATGCTCAAAACTCCTAAACCTGGTTCCCAAGTGTGAACCCCTTTGCAGACATGCGCTGTCTCTCCTAAAAACAAAGTGTCTACAATCTGAGTATTAGGGGGAAACTCCCCGTTTTGGTGAAACCGGGGTAGATCTTGTCACAACATGTTCCCAAACATGGTTTTACATCATCACATGACCTAACCAATCCTAAAACAAGAGAGGTATACACCAGGCTACCCCTGTCAGAAGAAAGTCTAGGGGGGTAGACGATCCGAGGCCCGCGGATCAGGGTTCCGCAGGAAGAAGCGCTTCGGGGCATCGGAACACCTCCAAACCATGCATGTGACCCTAGCATGTGTAATGAAGTGTGGCGGCATGCTCAAAACTCCTAAACCTGGTTCCCAAGTGTGACCCCCTTCGCAGACATGCGCTGTCTCTCCTAAAAACAAAGTGTCTGCAATCTGAGTATTAGGGGGAAACTCCCCGTTTCGGTGAAACCGGGGTAGATCTTGTCACAACATGTTCCCAAACATGGTTTTACATAATCACATGACCTAACCAAGCCTAAAACAAGAGAGGGATACACCGGGCTACCCCTGTGAGAAGAAAGTCTAGGGGGTAGACGATCTGAGGCCCGCGGATCAGGGTTCCGCAGGAAGAAGCGCTTCGGGGCATCGGAACACCTCCAAACCATGCATGTGACCCTAGAATGTGTAATGAAGTGTGGTGGCATGCTCAAAACTCCTAAACCTGGTTCCCAAGTGTGACCCCCTTCGCAGACATGCGATGTCTCTCCTAAAAACAAAGTGTCTGCAATCTGAGTATTAGGGGGAACTCCCCGTTTCGGTGAAACCGGGGTAGATCTTGTCACAACATGTTCCCAAACATGGTTTTACATCATCACATGACCTAACCAATCCTAAAACAAGAGAGGGATACACCGGGCTACCCCTGTCAGAAGAAAGTCTAGGGGGGTAGACGATCCGAGGCCCGCGGATCAGGGTTCCGCAGGAAGAAGCGCTTCGGGGCATCGGAACACCTCCAAACCATGCATGTGACCCTAGCATGTGTAATGAAGTGTGGCGGCATGCTCAAAACTCCTAAACCTGGTTCCCAAGTGTGACCCCCTTCGCAGACATGCGCTGTCTCTCCTAAAAACAAAGTGTCTGCAATCTGAGTATTAGGGGGAAACTCCCCGTTTCGGTGAAACCGGGATAGATCTTGTCACAACATGTTCCCAAACATGGTTTTACATAATCACATGACCTAACCAAGCCTAAAACAAGAGAGGGATACACCGGGCTACCCCTGTGAGAAGAAAGTCTAGGGGGGTAGACGATCTGAGGCCCGCGGATCAGGGTTCCGCAGGAAGAAGCGCTTCGGGGCATCGGAACACCTCCAAACCATGCATGTGACCCTAGAATGTGTAATGAAGTGTGGTGGCATGCTCAAAACTCCTAAACCTGGTTCCCAAGTGTGACCCCCTTCGCAGACATGCGCTGTCTCTCCTAAAAACAAAGTGTCTGCAATCTGAGTATTAGGGGGAACTCCCCGTTTCGGTGAAACCGGGGTAGATCTTGTCACAACATGTTCCCAAACATGGTTTTACATCATCACATGACCTAACCAAGCCTAAAACAAGAGAGGGATACACCGGGCTACCGCTGTCAGAAGAAAGTCTAGGGGGGTAGACGATCCGAGGCCCGCAGATCAGGGTTACGCAGGAAGAAGCGCTTCGGGGCATCGGAACACCTCCAAACCATGCATGTGACCCTAGCATGTGTAATGAAGTGTGGTGGCATGCTCAGAACTCCTAAACCTGGTTCCCAAGTGTGAACCCCTTCACAGACATGCGCTGTCTCTCCAAAAAACAAAGTGTCTACAATATGAGTATTAGGGGGAAACTCCACGTTTCGGTGAAACCAGGGTAAATCTTGTCACAACATGTTCCCAAACATGGTTTTACATCATCACATGACCTAACCAAGCCTAAAAAAAGATAGGGATGCACCGGGATACCCCTGTCAGAAGAAAGTCTAGGGGGGTAGACGATCTGAGGCCCGTGGAGCAGGGTTCTGCAGGAAGAAGCGCTTCGGGGCATCGGAACACCTCCAAACCATGCATGTGACCCTAGCATGTGTAATGAAGTGTGGTGGCATGCTCAAAACTCCTAAACCTGGTTCCCAAGTGTGAACCCCTTCGCAGACATGCGCTGTCTCTCGTAAAACAAAGTGTCTACAATCTGAGTATTAGGGGGAAACTCCCCGTTTCGGTGAAACCGGGGTAAATCTTGTCACAACATGTTCCCAAACATGGTTTTACATCATAACATGACCTAACAAAGCATAAAACAAGAGAGGGATACAGCGGGCTACCCCTGTCACAAGAAAGTTTAGGGGGGTAGACGATCCGAGGCCCACGGATCAGGGTTCCGCAGGAAGAAGCGCTTCGGGGCATCGGAACACCTCCAAACAATGCATGTGACCCTTTCATGTGTAATGAAGTGTGGTGGCATGCTCAAAACTCCTAAACCTGGTTCCCAAGTGTGAACCCCTTCGCAGACATGCGCTGTCTCTCCTAAAAACAAAGTGTCTACAATCTGAGTATTAGGGGGAAACTCCCCGTTTTGGTGAAACCGGGGTAGATCTTGTCACAACATGTTCCCAAACATGGTTTTACATCATGACATGACCTAACCAAGCCTAAAACAAGAGAGGGATACACCGAGCTACCCCTGTCAGAAGAAAGTCTAGGGGGGTAGACGATCCGAGGCCCGCGTATCAGGGTTCCATAGGAAGAAGCGCTTCGGGGCATCGGAACACCTCCAAACCATGCATGTGACCCTAGCATGTGTAATGAAGTTTGGTGCCATGCTCAAAACTCCTAAACCTGGTTCCCAAGTGTGACCCCCTTTGCAGACATGCGTTGTCTCTCCTAAAAACGAAGTCTCTGCAATCTGAGTATTAGGGGGAAACTCCCCGTTTCGGTGAAACCGAGGTAGATCTTGTCACAACATGTTCCCAAACATGGTTTTACATAATCACATGACCTAACCAAGCCTAAAACAAGAGAGGGATACACCGGACTACCCCTGTCAGAAGAAAGTCTAGGAGGGTAGACGATCTGAGGCCCGCGGATCAGGGTTCCGCAGGAAGAAGCGCTTCGGGGCATCGGGACACCTCCAAACCATGCATGTGACCCTAGAATGTGTAATGAAGTGTGGTGGCATGCTCAAAACTCCTAAACCTGGTTCCCAAGTGTGACACCCTTCGCAGACATGCGATGTCTCTCCTAAAAACAAAGTGTCTGTAATCTGAGTATTAGGGGGAAACTCCCCGTTTCGGTGAAACCGGGGTAGATCTTGTCACAACATGTTCCCAAACATGGTTTTACATCATCACCTGACCTAACCAAGCCTAAAACAAGAGAGGGATACACCGGGCTACCCCTGTCAGAAGAAAGTCTAGGGGGGTAGACGATCCGAGGCCCGCGGATCAGGGTTCCGCAGGAAGAAGCGCTTCGGGGCATCGGAACACCTCCAAACCATGCATGTGACCCTAGCATGTGTAATGAAGTGTGGTGGCATGCTCAAAACTCCTAAACCTGGTTCCCAAGTGTGAACCCCTTCGCAGACATGCGCTGTCTCTCCTAAAAACAAAGTGTCTACAATCTGAGTATTAGGGGGAAACTCCCCGTTTCGGTGAAACCGGGGAAGATCTTGTCACAACATGTTCCCAAACATGGTTTTACATCATCACATGACCTAACCAATCCTAAAACAAGAGAGGTATACACCAGGCTACCCCTGTCAGAAGAAAGTCTAGGGTGGTAGACGATCCGAGGCCCGCGAATCAGGGTTCTGTAGGAAGAAGCGCTTCGGGGCATCGGAACACCTCCAAACCATGCATGTGACCCTAGCATGTGTAATGAAGTGTGGTGGCATGCTCAAAACTCCTAAACCTGGTTCAAAAGTGTGAACCCCTTCGCAGACATGCGCTGTCTCTCCTAAAACAAAGTGTCTACAATCTGAGTATTAGGGGGAAACTCCCCGTTTCGGTGAAACCGGGGTAGATCTTTGAACAACATGTTCCCAAACATGGTTTTACATCATCACATGACCTAACCAATCCTAAAACAAGAGAGGGATACACCAGGCTACCCCTGTCACAAGAAAGTTTAGGGGGGTAGACGATCTGAGGCCCGCGGATCAGGGTTCCGCAGGAAGAAGCGCTTCGGTGCATCGAAACACCTCCAAACCATGCATGTGACCCTAGCATGTGTAATGAAGTGTGGTGGCATGCTCAAAACTCCTAAACCTGGTTTCCAAGTGTGACCCCCTTCGCAGACATGCGCAGTCTCTCCTAAAAACAAAGTGTCTACAATCTGAGTATTAGGGGGAAACTCCCCGTTTCGGTGAAACCGGGGTAGATCTTGTCACAACATGTTCCCAAACATGGTTTTACATCGTCACATGACCTAACCAAGCCTAAAACAAGAGAGGGATACACCGGGCTACCCCTATCAGAAGAAAATCTAGGGGGTAGACGATTCGAGGCATGCGGATCAGGGTTCCGCAGGAAGAAGCGCTTCGGGGCATCGGAACACCTCCAAACCATGCATGTGACCCTATAATGTGTAATTAAGTGTGGTGGCATGCTCAAAACTCCTAAACCTGGTTCCCAAGTGTGACCCTCTTCGCAGACATGCGCTGTCTCTCCTAAAAACAAAGTGTCTGCAATCTGAGTATTAGGGGGAAACTCCCCGTTTCGGTGATGCCGGGGTAGATCTTGTCACAACATGTTCCCGAACATGGTTTTACATCATCACATGACCTAACCAAGCCTAAAACAAGAGAGGGATACACCAGGCTACCCCTGTCAGAAGAAAGTCTAGGGGGGTAGACGATCCGAGGCCCGCGGATCAGGGTTCCGCAGGAAGAAGCGCTTCGGGGCATCGGAACACCTCCAAACCATGCATGTGACCCTAGCATGTGTAATGAAGTGTGGTGGCATGCTCAAAACTCCTAAACCTGGTTCCCAAGTGTGAACCCCTTCGCAGACATGCGCTGTCTCTCCTAAAACAAAGTGTCTGCAATCTGAGTATTAGGTGGAAACTCCCCGTTTCGGTGAAACCGGGGTAGATCTTGTAACAACATGTTCCCAAACATGCTTTTACATCATCACATGACCTAACCAAGCATAAAACAAGAGAGGGATACACCGGGCTGCCCCTGTCACAAGAAAATGTTTAGGGGCGTAGACGATCCGAGGCCCGCGGATTAGGGTTCCGCAGGAAGAAGTGCTTCGGGGCATCGGAACACCTCCAAACCATGCATGTGACCCTTGCATGTGTAATGAAATGTGGTGGCATGCTCAAAACTCCTAAACCTGGTTCCCAAGTGTGAACCCCTTTGCAGACATGCGCTGTCTCTCCTAAAAACAAAGTGTCTACAATCTGAGTATTAGGGGGAAACTCCCCGTTTTGGTGAAACCGGGGTAGATCTTGTCACAACATGTTCCCAAACATGGTTTTACATCATCACATGACCTAACCAATCCTAAAACAAGAGAGGTATACACCAGGCTACCCCTGTCAGAAGAAAGTCTAGGGGGGTAGACGATCCGAGGCCCGCGGATCAGGGTTCCGCAGGAAGAAGCGCTTCGGGGCATCGGAACACCTCCAAACCATGCATGTGACCCTAGCATGTGTAATGAAGTGTGGCGGCATGCTCAAAACTCCTAAACCTGGTTCCCAAGTGTGACCCCCTTCGCAGACATGCGCTGTCTCTCCTAAAAACAAAGTGTCTGCAATCTGAGTATTAGGGGGAAACTCCCCGTTTCGGTGAAACCGGGGTAGATCTTGTCACAACATGTTCCCAAACATGGTTTTACATAATCACATGACCTAACCAAGCCTAAAACAAGAGAGGGATACACCGGGCTACCCCTGTGAGAAGAAAGTCTAGGGGGTAGACGATCTGAGGCCCGCGGATCAGGGTTCCGCAGGAAGAAGCGCTTCGGGGCATCGGAACACCTCCAAACCATGCATGTGACCCTAGAATGTGTAATGAAGTGTGGTGGCATGCTCAAAACTCCTAAACCTGGTTCCCAAGTGTGACCCCCTTCGCAGACATGCGATGTCTCTCCTAAAAACAAAGTGTCTGCAATCTGAGTATTAGGGGGAACTCCCCGTTTCGGTGAAACCGGGGTAGATCTTGTCACAACATGTTCCCAAACATGGTTTTACATCATCACATGACCTAACCAATCCTAAAACAAGAGAGGGATACACCGGGCTACCCCTGTCAGAAGAAAGTCTAGGGGGGTAGACGATCCGAGGCCCGCGGATCAGGGTTCCGCAGGAAGAAGCGCTTCGGGGCATCGGAACACCTCCAAACCATGCATGTGACCCTAGCATGTGTAATGAAGTGTGGCGGCATGCTCAAAACTCCTAAACCTGGTTCCCAAGTGTGACCCCCTTCGCAGACATGCGCTGTCTCTCCTAAAAACAAAGTGTCTGCAATCTGAGTATTAGGGGGAAACTCCCCGTTTCGGTGAAACCGGGATAGATCTTGTCACAACATGTTCCCAAACATGGTTTTACATAATCACATGACCTAACCAAGCCTAAAACAAGAGAGGGATACACCGGGCTACCCCTGTGAGAAGAAAGTCTAGGGGGGTAGACGATCTGAGGCCCGCGGATCAGGGTTCCGCAGGAAGAAGCGCTTCGGGGCATCGGAACACCTCCAAACCATGCATGTGACCCTAGAATGTGTAATGAAGTGTGGTGGCATGCTCAAAACTCCTAAACCTGGTTCCCAAGTGTGACCCCCTTCGCAGACATGCGCTGTCTCTCCTAAAAACAAAGTGTCTGCAATCTGAGTATTAGGGGGAACTCCCCGTTTCGGTGAAACCGGGGTAGATCTTGTCACAACATGTTCCCAAACATGGTTTTACATCATCACATGACCTAACCAAGCCTAAAACAAGAGAGGGATACACCGGGCTACCGCTGTCAGAAGAAAGTCTAGGGGGGTAGACGATCCGAGGCCCGCAGATCAGGGTTACGCAGGAAGAAGCGCTTCGGGGCATCGGAACACCTCCAAACCATGCATGTGACCCTAGCATGTGTAATGAAGTGTGGTGGCATGCTCAGAACTCCTAAACCTGGTTCCCAAGTGTGAACCCCTTCACAGACATGCGCTGTCTCTCCAAAAAACAAAGTGTCTACAATATGAGTATTAGGGGGAAACTCCACGTTTCGGTGAAACCAGGGTAAATCTTGTCACAACATGTTCCCAAACATGGTTTTACATCATCACATGACCTAACCAAGCCTAAAAAAAGATAGGGATGCACCGGGATACCCCTGTCAGAAGAAAGTCTAGGGGGGTAGACGATCTGAGGCCCGTGGAGCAGGGTTCTGCAGGAAGAAGCGCTTCGGGGCATCGGAACACCTCCAAACCATGCATGTGACCCTAGCATGTGTAATGAAGTGTGGTGGCATGCTCAAAACTCCTAAACCTGGTTCCCAAGTGTGAACCCCTTCGCAGACATGCGCTGTCTCTCGTAAAACAAAGTGTCTACAATCTGAGTATTAGGGGGAAACTCCCCGTTTCGGTGAAACCGGGGTAAATCTTGTCACAACATGTTCCCAAACATGGTTTTACATCATAACATGACCTAACAAAGCATAAAACAAGAGAGGGATACAGCGGGCTACCCCTGTCACAAGAAAGTTTAGGGGGGTAGACGATCCGAGGCCCACGGATCAGGGTTCCGCAGGAAGAAGCGCTTCGGGGCATCGGAACACCTCCAAACAATGCATGTGACCCTTTCATGTGTAATGAAGTGTGGTGGCATGCTCAAAACTCCTAAACCTGGTTCCCAAGTGTGAACCCCTTCGCAGACATGCGCTGTCTCTCCTAAAAACAAAGTGTCTACAATCTGAGTATTAGGGGGAAACTCCCCGTTTTGGTGAAACCGGGGTAGATCTTGTCACAACATGTTCCCAAACATGGTTTTACATCATGACATGACCTAACCAAGCCTAAAACAAGAGAGGGATACACCGAGCTACCCCTGTCAGAAGAAAGTCTAGGGGGGTAGACGATCCGAGGCCCGCGTATCAGGGTTCCATAGGAAGAAGCGCTTCGGGGCATCGGAACACCTCCAAACCATGCATGTGACCCTAGCATGTGTAATGAAGTTTGGTGCCATGCTCAAAACTCCTAAACCTGGTTCCCAAGTGTGACCCCCTTTGCAGACATGCGTTGTCTCTCCTAAAAACGAAGTCTCTGCAATCTGAGTATTAGGGGGAAACTCCCCGTTTCGGTGAAACCGAGGTAGATCTTGTCACAACATGTTCCCAAACATGGTTTTACATAATCACATGACCTAACCAAGCCTAAAACAAGAGAGGGATACACCGGACTACCCCTGTCAGAAGAAAGTCTAGGAGGGTAGACGATCTGAGGCCCGCGGATCAGGGTTCCGCAGGAAGAAGCGCTTCGGGGCATCGGGACACCTCCAAACCATGCATGTGACCCTAGAATGTGTAATGAAGTGTGGTGGCATGCTCAAAACTCCTAAACCTGGTTCCCAAGTGTGACCCTCTTCGCAGACATGCGCTGTCTCTCCTAAAAACAAAGTGTCTGCAATCTGAGTATTAGGGGGAAACTCCCCGTTTCGGTGATGCCGGGGTAGATCTTGTCACAACATGTTCCCGAACATGGTTTTACATCATCACATGACCTAACCAAGCCTAAAACAAGAGAGGGATACACCGGGCTACCCCTGTCAGAAGAAAGTCTAGGGGGGTAGACGATCCGAGGCCCGCGGATCAGGGTTCCGAAGGAAGAAGCGCTTCGGGGCATCGGAACACCTCCAAACCATGCATGTGACCCTAGCATGTGTAATGAAGTGTGGTGGCATGCTCAAAACTCCTAAACCTGGTTCCCAAGTGTGAACCCCTTCGCAGACATGCGCTGTCTCTCCTAAAACAAAGTGTCTGCAATCTGAGTATTAGGTGGAAACTCCCCGTTTCGGTGAAACCGGGGTAGATCTTGTAACAACATGTTCCCAAACATGCTTTTACATCATCACATGACCTAACCAAGCATAAAACAAGAGAGGGATACACCGGGCTGCCCCTGTCACAAGAAAATGTTTAGGGGCGTAGACGATCCGAGGCCCGCGGATTAGGGTTCCGCAGGAAGAAGTGCTTCGGGGCATCGGAACACCTCCAAACCATGCATGTGACCCTTGCATGTGTAATGAAATGTGGTGGCATGCTCAAAACTCCTAAACCTGGTTCCCAAGTGTGAACCCCTTTGCAGACATGCGCTGTCTCTCCTAAAAACAAAGTGTCTACAATCTGAGTATTAGGGGGAAACTCCCCGTTTTGGTGAAACCGGGGTAGATCTTGTCACAACATGTTCCCAAACATGGTTTTACATCATCACATGACCTAACCAATCCTAAAACAAGAGAGGTATACACCAGGCTACCCCTGTCAGAAGAAAGTCTAGGGGGGTAGACGATCCGAGGCCCGCGGATCAGGGTTCCGCAGGAAGAAGCGCTTCGGGGCATCGGAACACCTCCAAACCATGCATGTGACCCTAGCATGTGTAATGAAGTGTGGCGGCATGCTCAAAACTCCTAAACCTGGTTCCCAAGTGTGACCCCCTTCGCAGACATGCGCTGTCTCTCCTAAAAACAAAGTGTCTGCAATCTGAGTATTAGGGGGAAACTCCCCGTTTCGGTGAAACCGGGGTAGATCTTGTCACAACATGTTCCCAAACATGGTTTTACATAATCACATGACCTAACCAAGCCTAAAACAAGAGAGGGATACACCGGGCTACCCCTGTGAGAAGAAAGTCTAGGGGGTAGACGATCTGAGGCCCGCGGATCAGGGTTCCGCAGGAAGAAGCGCTTCGGGGCATCGGAACACCTCCAAACCATGCATGTGACCCTAGAATGTGTAATGAAGTGTGGTGGCATGCTCAAAACTCCTAAACCTGGTTCCCAAGTGTGACCCCCTTCGCAGACATGCGATGTCTCTCCTAAAAACAAAGTGTCTGCAATCTGAGTATTAGGGGGAACTCCCCGTTTCGGTGAAACCGGGGTAGATCTTGTCACAACATGTTCCCAAACATGGTTTTACATCATCACATGACCTAACCAATCCTAAAACAAGAGAGGGATACACCGGGCTACCCCTGTCAGAAGAAAGTCTAGGGGGGTAGACGATCCGAGGCCCGCGGATCAGGGTTCCGCAGGAAGAAGCGCTTCGGGGCATCGGAACACCTCCAAACCATGCATGTGACCCTAGCATGTGTAATGAAGTGTGGCGGCATGCTCAAAACTCCTAAACCTGGTTCCCAAGTGTGACCCCCTTCGCAGACATGCGCTGTCTCTCCTAAAAACAAAGTGTCTGCAATCTGAGTATTAGGGGGAAACTCCCCGTTTCGGTGAAACCGGGATAGATCTTGTCACAACATGTTCCCAAACATGGTTTTACATAATCACATGACCTAACCAAGCCTAAAACAAGAGAGGGATACACCGGGCTACCCCTGTGAGAAGAAAGTCTAGGGGGGTAGACGATCTGAGGCCCGCGGATCAGGGTTCCGCAGGAAGAAGCGCTTCGGGGCATCGGAACACCTCCAAACCATGCATGTGACCCTAGAATGTGTAATGAAGTGTGGTGGCATGCTCAAAACTCCTAAACCTGGTTCCCAAGTGTGACCCCCTTCGCAGACATGCGCTGTCTCTCCTAAAAACAAAGTGTCTGCAATCTGAGTATTAGGGGGAACTCCCCGTTTCGGTGAAACCGGGGTAGATCTTGTCACAACATGTTCCCAAACATGGTTTTACATCATCACATGACCTAACCAAGCCTAAAACAAGAGAGGGATACACCGGGCTACCGCTGTCAGAAGAAAGTCTAGGGGGGTAGACGATCCGAGGCCCGCAGATCAGGGTTACGCAGGAAGAAGCGCTTCGGGGCATCGGAACACCTCCAAACCATGCATGTGACCCTAGCATGTGTAATGAAGTGTGGTGGCATGCTCAGAACTCCTAAACCTGGTTCCCAAGTGTGAACCCCTTCACAGACATGCGCTGTCTCTCCAAAAAACAAAGTGTCTACAATATGAGTATTAGGGGGAAACTCCACGTTTCGGTGAAACCAGGGTAAATCTTGTCACAACATGTTCCCAAACATGGTTTTACATCATCACATGACCTAACCAAGCCTAAAAAAAGATAGGGATGCACCGGGATACCCCTGTCAGAAGAAAGTCTAGGGGGGTAGACGATCTGAGGCCCGTGGAGCAGGGTTCTGCAGGAAGAAGCGCTTCGGGGCATCGGAACACCTCCAAACCATGCATGTGACCCTAGCATGTGTAATGAAGTGTGGTGGCATGCTCAAAACTCCTAAACCTGGTTCCCAAGTGTGAACCCCTTCGCAGACATGCGCTGTCTCTCGTAAAACAAAGTGTCTACAATCTGAGTATTAGGGGGAAACTCCCCGTTTCGGTGAAACCGGGGTAAATCTTGTCACAACATGTTCCCAAACATGGTTTTACATCATAACATGACCTAACAAAGCATAAAACAAGAGAGGGATACAGCGGGCTACCCCTGTCACAAGAAAGTTTAGGGGGGTAGACGATCCGAGGCCCACGGATCAGGGTTCCGCAGGAAGAAGCGCTTCGGGGCATCGGAACACCTCCAAACAATGCATGTGACCCTTTCATGTGTAATGAAGTGTGGTGGCATGCTCAAAACTCCTAAACCTGGTTCCCAAGTGTGAACCCCTTCGCAGACATGCGCTGTCTCTCCTAAAAACAAAGTGTCTACAATCTGAGTATTAGGGGGAAACTCCCCGTTTTGGTGAAACCGGGGTAGATCTTGTCACAACATGTTCCCAAACATGGTTTTACATCATGACATGACCTAACCAAGCCTAAAACAAGAGAGGGATACACCGAGCTACCCCTGTCAGAAGAAAGTCTAGGGGGGTAGACGATCCGAGGCCCGCGTATCAGGGTTCCATAGGAAGAAGCGCTTCGGGGCATCGGAACACCTCCAAACCATGCATGTGACCCTAGCATGTGTAATGAAGTTTGGTGCCATGCTCAAAACTCCTAAACCTGGTTCCCAAGTGTGACCCCCTTTGCAGACATGCGTTGTCTCTCCTAAAAACGAAGTCTCTGCAATCTGAGTATTAGGGGGAAACTCCCCGTTTCGGTGAAACCGAGGTAGATCTTGTCACAACATGTTCCCAAACATGGTTTTACATAATCACATGACCTAACCAAGCCTAAAACAAGAGAGGGATACACCGGACTACCCCTGTCAGAAGAAAGTCTAGGAGGGTAGACGATCTGAGGCCCGCGGATCAGGGTTCCGCAGGAAGAAGCGCTTCGGGGCATCGGGACACCTCCAAACCATGCATGTGACCCTAGAATGTGTAATGAAGTGTGGTGGCATGCTCAAAACTCCTAAACCTGGTTCCCAAGTGTGACACCCTTCGCAGACATGCGATGTCTCTCCTAAAAACAAAGTGTCTGTAATCTGAGTATTAGGGGGAAACTCCCCGTTTCGGTGAAACCGGGGTAGATCTTGTCACAACATGTTCCCAAACATGGTTTTACATCATCACCTGACCTAACCAAGCCTAAAACAAGAGAGGGATACACCGGGCTACCCCTGTCAGAAGAAAGTCTAGGGGGGTAGACGATCCGAGGCCCGCGGATCAGGGTTCCGCAGGAAGAAGCGCTTCGGGGCATCGGAACACCTCCAAACCATGCATGTGACCCTAGCATGTGTAATGAAGTGTGGTGGCATGCTCAAAACTCCTAAACCTGGTTCCCAAGTGTGAACCCCTTCGCAGACATGCGCTGTCTCTCCTAAAAACAAAGTGTCTACAATCTGAGTATTAGGGGGAAACTCCCCGTTTCGGTGAAACCGGGGAAGATCTTGTCACAACATGTTCCCAAACATGGTTTTACATCATCACATGACCTAACCAATCCTAAAACAAGAGAGGTATACACCAGGCTACCCCTGTCAGAAGAAAGTCTAGGGTGGTAGACGATCCGAGGCCCGCGAATCAGGGTTCTGTAGGAAGAAGCGCTTCGGGGCATCGGAACACCTCCAAACCATGCATGTGACCCTAGCATGTGTAATGAAGTGTGGTGGCATGCTCAAAACTCCTAAACCTGGTTCAAAAGTGTGAACCCCTTCGCAGACATGCGCTGTCTCTCCTAAAACAAAGTGTCTACAATCTGAGTATTAGGGGGAAACTCCCCGTTTCGGTGAAACCGGGGTAGATCTTTGAACAACATGTTCCCAAACATGGTTTTACATCATCACATGACCTAACCAATCCTAAAACAAGAGAGGGATACACCAGGCTACCCCTGTCACAAGAAAGTTTAGGGGGGTAGACGATCTGAGGCCCGCGGATCAGGGTTCCGCAGGAAGAAGCGCTTCGGTGCATCGAAACACCTCCAAACCATGCATGTGACCCTAGCATGTGTAATGAAGTGTGGTGGCATGCTCAAAACTCCTAAACCTGGTTTCCAAGTGTGACCCCCTTCGCAGACATGCGCAGTCTCTCCTAAAAACAAAGTGTCTACAATCTGAGTATTAGGGGGAAACTCCCCGTTTCGGTGAAACCGGGGTAGATCTTGTCACAACATGTTCCCAAACATGGTTTTACATCGTCACATGACCTAACCAAGCCTAAAACAAGAGAGGGATACACCGGGCTACCCCTATCAGAAGAAAATCTAGGGGGTAGACGATTCGAGGCATGCGGATCAGGGTTCCGCAGGAAGAAGCGCTTCGGGGCATCGGAACACCTCCAAACCATGCATGTGACCCTATAATGTGTAATTAAGTGTGGTGGCATGCTCAAAACTCCTAAACCTGGTTCCCAAGTGTGACCCTCTTCGCAGACATGCGCTGTCTCTCCTAAAAACAAAGTGTCTGCAATCTGAGTATTAGGGGGAAACTCCCCGTTTCGGTGATGCCGGGGTAGATCTTGTCACAACATGTTCCCGAACATGGTTTTACATCATCACATGACCTAACCAAGCCTAAAACAAGAGAGGGATACACCAGGCTACCCCTGTCAGAAGAAAGTCTAGGGGGGTAGACGATCCGAGGCCCGCGGATCAGGGTTCCGCAGGAAGAAGCGCTTCGGGGCATCGGAACACCTCCAAACCATGCATGTGACCCTAGCATGTGTAATGAAGTGTGGTGGCATGCTCAAAACTCCTAAACCTGGTTCCCAAGTGTGAACCCCTTCGCAGACATGCGCTGTCTCTCCTAAAAACAAAGTGTCTACAATCTGAGTATTAGGGGGAAACTCCCCGTTTTGGTGAAACCGGGGTAGATCTTGTCACAACATGTTCCCAAACATGGTTTTACATCATCACATGACCTAACCAAGCCTAAAACAAGAGAGGGATACACCAGGCTACCCCTGTCACATGAAAGTTTAGGGGGGTAGACGATCTGAGGCCCGCGGATCAGGGTTCCGCAGGAAGAAGCGCTTCGGTGCATCGAAACACCTCCAAACCATGCATGTGACCCTAGCATGTGTAATGAAGTGTGGTGGCATGCGCAAAACTCCTAAACCTGGTTTCCAAGTGTGACCCCCTTCGCAGACATGCGCAGTCTCTCCTAAAAACAAAGTGTCTACAATCTGAGTATTAGGGGGAAACTCCCCGTTTCGGTGAAACCGGGGTAGATCTTGTCACAACATGTTCCCAAACATGGTTTTACATCATCACATGACCTAACCAAGCCTAAAACAAGAGAGGGATACAACAGATACCCCTGTCAAAAGAAAGTCTAGGGGGGTAGACGATCCGAGGCCCGCGGATCAGGGTTCCGCAGGAAGAAGACGCTTCGGGGCATCGGAACACCTCCAAACCATGCATGTGACCCTAGCATGTGTAATGAAGTGTGGTGGCATGCTCAAAACTCCTAAACCCGGTTCCCAAGTGTGACCCCTTCACAGACATGCGCTGTCTCTCCTAAAAAAAAGTGTCTGCAATCTGAGTATTAGGGGGAAACTCCCCGTTTCGGTGAAACCGGGGTAGATCTTGTCACAACATGTTCCCAAACATGGTTTTACATCATCACATGACCTAAACAAGCCTAAAACAAGAGAGGGATACACCGGATACCCCTGTCAGAAGAAAGTCTAGGGGGGTAGACGATCCGAGGCCCGCGGATCAGGGTTCCGCAGGAAGAAGCGCTTCGGGGCATCGGAACACTTCCAAACCATGCATGTGACCCTAGCATGTGTAATGAAGTGTGGTGTCATGCTCAAAACTCCTAAACCCGGTTCCCAAGTGTGACCCCTTCGCAGACATGCGCTGTCTCTCCTAAAAACAAAGTGTCTGCAATCTGAGTATTAGGAGGAAACTCCCCGTTTCGGTGAAACCAGGGTAGATCTTGTCACAACATGTTACCAAACATGGTTTCACATCATCACATGACCTAACCAACCCTAAAACAAGAGAGGGATACACCGGGCTACCCCTGTCAGAAGAAAGTCTAGGGGGGTAGACGATCCGAGGCCCGCGAATCAGGGTTCCGCAGGAAGAAGCGTTTCGGGGCATCGGAACACCTCCAAACCACACATGTGACCCTAGCATGTGTAATGAAGTGTGGTGGCATGCTAAACACTCCTAAACCTGGTTCCCAAGTGTGACCCCCTTCGCAGACATGCGATGTCTCTCCTAAAAACAAAGTGTCTGCAATCTGAGTATTAGGGAGAAACTCCCCGTTTCGGTTAAACCGGGGTAGATCTTGTCACAACATGTTCCCAAACATGGTTTTACATCATCACATGACCTAACCAAACCTAAAACAAGAGAGGGATACACCGGGCTACCCTTGTCAGAAGAAAGTCTAGGGGGGTAGACGATTCGAGGCCCGCGGATCAGGGTTCCGCAGGAAGAAGCGCTTCGGTGCATCGGAACACCTCCAAACCATGCATGTGACCCTATAATGTGTAATGAAGTGTGGTGGCATGCTCAAAACTCCTAAACCTGGTTCCCAAGTGTGACCCTCTTCCTAGACATGCGCTGTCTCTCCTAAAAACAAAGTGTCTACAATCTGAGTATTAGGGGGAAACTCCCCGTTTCGATGAAACCGGGGTAAATCTTGTCACAACATGTTCCCAAACATGGTTTTACATCATCAGGTGACCTAACCAAACCTAAAACAAGAGAGGGATACACCGGGCTACCCCTGTCAGAAGAAAGTCTAGGGGGGTAGACGATCCGAGGCCCGCGGATCAGGGTTCCACAGGAAGAAGCACTTCGGGGCATTGAAACACCTCCAAACCATGCATGTGATCCTAGCATATGTAATGAAATGTGGTGGCATGCTAAAAACTCCTAAACCTGGTTCCCAAGTGTGAACCCCTTCGCAGACATGCGCTGTCTCTCCTAAAAACAAAGTGTCTACAATCTGAGTATTAGGGGGAAACTCCCCGTTTCGGTGAAACCGGGGTAAATCTTGTCACAACATGTTTCCAAACATGGTTTTACATCATCACATGACCTAACCAAGCCTAAAACAAGAGAGGGATACACGGGACTACCCCTGTCAGAAGAAAGTCTAGGGGGCGTAGACGATCCGAGGCCCGTAGATCAGGGTTCCGCAGGAAGAAGCGCTTTGGGGTATCGGAACACCTCCAAACCATGCATGTGACCCTAGCATGTGTAATGAAGTGTGGTGGCATGCTCAAGACTTCTAAACCTGGTTTCCAAGTGTGACCCCCTTCGCAAGCATGCGCTGTCTCTCCTAAAAATAAAGTGTCTGCAATCTGAGTATTAGGGGGAAACTCCCCGTTTCGGTGAAACCGGGGTAGATCTTGTCACAACATGTTCCCAAACATGGTTTTACATCATCACATCACCATATTACATTGACTATGTCCCAACCGGGTATTCGTAAACCTTTTCCGTCCACCCCTCATGAAAAAGATAAATTTTTGTGCCGAATTGGTAGGAAATGGGTCAGATATGAACTGCAGGTACATGATCTAATGCTCATGTTTTTTTGTAAAAATCATTTTTAGGGTGACAATTTGATGTTTCTTCAGAGTTCGAATATGCAAGTATAGGCAGGCTCAGCGCCGAACTAAGAATCTTCGTACTTGTCATTTTGACCGTAGTTTGGGGGAGGTAAGAAATAAAAAAACATGCTTTGCCGTGTAGGTTGCATAAAGCACACGGCAAAGGCTTATCTTTGCCGTGTGTCTAACTGCAGTGACACACGGCAAAGAACCACCGTCAGCCTCCGTCTGTTTGGCTCGCCTAGGGGGCCGTGGGACCCACCTCTTTGTCGTGCGTTCGTCTTTGCCGTGTGCCTCGATTGGTCTTTGCCGTGCATCTCCGGCGACGCCTTGGGCGAACTCAACGGCGAGCGGTGCCCCGGGCATGCATGCTCCACCAGCGGGCGGCGTCCTGGCATGGTGAGCTCCGTCGGCGGGCAGCGTCCTGGCATGGCGAGCTCCATCGGCAGGCAGCGTACCAGCGAGCTCCATGACGGGCGTCGTCTTCACGGGCTCCGATGACGGGCGTCGTCTTGGCGTGGCGAGCTCCGACGACGGGCAGCGTCCTGGCGAGCTCCATGACGGGCAGAGTCCTTGCCAGCCGCAATGGCGGGCGTCGTCTCGCCACCGTGCTATCTGTGAGGGAGGAGAGGAAGAAGGGATCATATTCGGGCCTCACTATTAGGGAAGATGGTCTTGGTCTCCATGATCGAGAGCTCGATCTTCTCCTGATGCGTGTGCGTCCCCGCGGGCCGGTGCTAGGTCCCCGCCGGCCGGTGCTAGCTTTCTTTCTCTGTCCGTCCTCCCGGGTGCAGCCGCTGAGTACGTATGGCTGTGTTTGCCCCGATGGGATCTCCTCTGCCTCCGTCTTCCTTCTCCCGTGAGTCCTCGTCCCCTTTTCTGCCGAAGGTCGCTGGCCTTTTATAGTCAGCAGCCGAGCCGCCAAGATAAAGACGTGGCCGTGCCGTGATCTCCGGAACTGTTTGATCAAATTTCTTTCTTCTGCCGCACGGCTAATCTCCCGAGATGCCCGGGTGCCCGGTTTGAGTCTATCTTTTTGATCCAGAAGCTCTCGTACGGTTTGCAACATTTAACATCCGCATATTCGCCCCTCCTATGTATTGTTGCTTCAATTGGTTGCACCCTAGCATCTTCTTCAAATGTGCTGCTCGAAAGAACGTGACAGGTCAGCTGGAAAATAAAATTATCGTGGCATGCATGCGAAGTAGGCTAGAAAATGTTGATTTGAACGGTTAGGGGGCTTACTCGTTCTGTCCCCGTGGGAGCATGAGTAGAAGGTGTTGTAGCTAGTGTTATCAGCAGCGTTTCCACGGGCGAATCATCGTGGGTCCATGGAAGATGAGACGTTTTGGATGACATATACTCCCTCCGTCTTGAAATATAACACGTTTTAGTTTTATGAAACGAATATATGCAAACTATATTTTATGTATAGATTCGGAATAAATCTATACACTAAAATACATCTAGATATATTCGTTTTAGAAATCTAAAATATCATATAAGATGTTTTAGCTTTGACAAACGAATATATTCAGATATCTTTTAGTGCATAGTTCGGAGTGAACCTAAACACTAAAAATGTCTATTTACATTCGCTTTATAAAACTAAAACATCTTATATTTTAAAACGGGGGAGTAGTCTATAAGAGGCCTTCCGGTATCTTCTCGCGTAGTGTGTTAGCCATTCTCTCTCCTCACCCTCCCCTATCCTCCATGGAACCGTTGTTGCCTGCATATTTTGCTCCCGTCTTAGTCGGTGTCGTCCGCTCTGCTGGCTGCATTATGAGAGGGCAGGGTAGCCAGTCACAGGGCTGAGTGGCCGTGCGCTCTAGCTCGGTACACTGGAAGTGTCTAGTCGCCATCCCCCGTCCGGTGAAATTACCCAGACAGTGCGGCGGTGGCTGTGACATTGTCTTGGATAGAACCATCGCGTCGTTCTTTGCCCGCTATCGTGGTACACATGCGTTGGGAGCACAAGCGGAAGTTCCGTACGTGTACTGTGTTGGTCGACGGCATGTTTTCTTCTTATTATTACCTCTATTACTCATCGAGTCTGGGTCAAATGTCATTGTTTACTCGCTGATGTCTCTGTTTACATAGTCCTTCCCTTCAATTGCTCAGCGAACTCGAGGTAGTGGAGGGAGTGCTTATGTAGGTAGAGGTGGCAGCATTGACCGTGTCCTAACATTCACTGGCGAAGCTCTCGGTAGGGCGAGGTGGGGCGCCCGCCCTACCTTGGCTCGCGACAGCGAAGGTATATATACCTATTCAGCTAGCTACGATCTTGTCCTAATCGATTGGGTTACGAGAAAATAGGAAAAGGAGCTAGAAACAGGGGCGGAGCCAGCTATCTGGCGAGGTTTGGCGGCCGCCATACCTAAAAATTTGCGGGAATACTAGGTATATGTAATATGTATCGGTCGTCATGGATACTGGACATCGCTACAGGTCAAGGAGTTGAGAAACTATCGCTACAGCTCACCCGTGTTCAGAAACTATCGCTACAGGTCGATGACTGTCCGTGTTGGGCCTGGTGACTCTTGGGCCTGATCTCAACTCCAGTTTACAGGAAAGGAACAATCAACACACGATCTCCCTGGCGACAACTACCTTGTTCAGCTGTTTTTGGAAACCCTCGTGATCGTGTTCGTGCGGCAGTCGGGCGGAGGCGGCAGGGCGCAGCAGCAGCCAAAGCACAGAACCGTGCCAGCCGTCGCGGCGGCCGCCGTTGACAAGACAAGGCCGCGAGGGCGAGTAAGGATATGGCGCCGAAGAAGAGCAGCAAGTACGCAATGAAAGGTACAGAGCATTTGATCTGGGACTGAAATTGCACTTCGTTCTAAAACCAATCTTCTTGTTGTTAACTGAAATAGTGCTCTATTATTTTTATTGATTAATTGATTAGTTTTCTCTTGGATTTGTGAATTTGTTGTACAGACATAAAGAGCCTTTTTGCCAAAGCATGTGGCAGTAGCAGCTCGATCCAAACTCCAAATCTGGATGCTCCCCTCGTTGCTGGACAAGGAGAAGAAGAAGTACTCCAAGACAGAGAGGATGTGGATAATGAGGCACCAGTACGTGTGCAAGAGGCAGGAAATGAAGATGAAATTCATGTTCATGATCTGATAGCTGAGGATGTCATTGGAGAGTGGAACTCAGACCACATTGAGCCTGATCCAGGGTTCGTATTTCAATTGATAATTTTCACCCCAATATTAGAGATGAAATCAGATTGGCATATGTGGCAAAGGGTCCAACTCGACCAGTTGGGCATAAATATCCCCGAGATCATTTTGATAGGACCTTTTGTGAAGCATGGTATACCAAACATCCATGGCTGGAATATAGTGTGGGTAAGAATGCAGCGTATTGCTTTTATTGCTTTCTTTTTAGACAAGATCCGTCTGATGAAAAATTTGGTCACACTACCTTCACAAAAGATGGGTTTACTACTTGGAAGAATGCATATAAAGCATTTCCTCTTCATGTTGGTGGCCCAAATAGCATACACAATCAAGCAAGGACAGCATATGAAGATTTCAAAAACCATCGCTCAAGTGTGAAACATAAGGTTACAACCTATACCAAAGAATCACTAGTCAAGTATGAGACCCGTTTAGAAACATCTTTGGGAATTGTAAGTTATCTTGCATTGCAAGGAGAACCATTTCGTGGGCATGATGAATCTTCCCTTTCCTTGAATAAGGGTAATTTTCTAGAGATGCTTGATTGGTACAAAGAAAGAAAGGAGGAAGTGAGGATTGCATTCGATGAGCTGTGTCCTCAAACTTCCCAGATGACTTCTCCAACAATTCAGAAACAACTTGCCAAAACTTGTGCAGAGGGGGTCTCTAGAGTAATAAAGCAAGAGATGGGAGATGGCCTCTTTTCGGTTCTTATTGATGAATCTCGTGATATATCAATCAAAGAACAAATGGCTGTTGTTGTGAGGTATATCATTGTCTAGTTGGTCATTTGTTTTACCTTTTGGTTGAGAATTACCATCATTCTATTTAACTAATTGTACTATTTTTTCTTCTATAGGTATGCAAAAAATGGAGAAGTCATTGAAAGATTTCTGTGTATCAAGCATGTCACGGAAACAACATCAGAAGCATTGAAGAAAGCATTATGTGAGGTGTTCGGTAAGCATGGGCTACTTATTGCAAATTTACGAGGGCAGGGGTACGATGGGGCTTCTAATATGAGGGGAGAGTTCAATGGCGTTCAAAAACTAGTTCGTGATGAGAACCCATATGCTTTCTATATGCATTGTTTTGCTCACCGGTTGCAATTAGTAGTTGTTGCTGTCTCAAGATGTTGTTCATCTTTTGAGGATTTCTTCGAATATGTGTCATTGATTGTGAATAGCACTAGTGCATCTTGCAAGAGGAAAGATATATTGCTTGATAAGCAACGTACCATTCTCTTAGCAAAGTTGGAGAGTGGAGATATTTTCTCAGGAAGAGGAAAAAATCAGGAAACCTCATTGGCTAGACCAGGAGATACACGATGGGGCTCTCATTACACAACTTTAGTTCGTATTGAATCAATGTGGGAGGCGGTCATAGAAGTGCTTAGTATTGTGCACAAGGATGAGCGTAATCCATCCAGGGCAGGAGGTTTGGTGCATATAATGGAGTCTTTTAGTTTTGTGTTCATCATGAAGTTGATGTTGCAAATCCTTCGCATAACAAATGGATTGTCACTTATCTTGCAAAAGAAAGATCAGAATATTGTTCAAGCCATGTCTTTGGTCACCGATGTGAGATCATGCTTGATGAACATGAGGAACAATGGTTGGGAACCACTATTTGAAGAAGTCAAAACCTTTTGCAATGCAAATGATATTCCAGTGCCAAATATGAATGAAGCTGTACCAAGGTTTGGCCAATCAAGAAAAGGGGGGAGAAACAACATCACTCAAGATCATTTTTTTCGTGTTGATATATTCTATGCAGCTATAGATGCTATCACCACAGAGTTGGATCATCGCTTTAATGACACAACTTCAGAATTGCTGCGTGGCTTTGCTTGTCTTGACCCAAGAGACTCATTTTCCAAGTTTAATGTGGACAAAATTGCTAAGCTTACAGAAATATATGATGCTGATTTCTCCTATGATGATCGTAAGAGTATAAAAGTTCATCTCCAGTTATTCATTACCTATATGAGAAGACATGATCAATTTAGAGTTTGTTATGATCTTGCAAGCCTAGCCAAAAAGATGTTTGAACTTGAAAGGCATGTCATGTTTCCTTTGGTTTATCGCCTTATTGAGTTGGCGCTACTACTACCGGTGGCGACGGCATCTGTTGAAAGGGCATTCTCAGCCATGAAGATTATCAAGACCGAGTTGCGTAACAAGATGTCTAACGGTTAGCTTAATGACTTGATGGTGTGCTACATCGAGCGGGGGATATTCAAGGGACTCGATCTTGCAGAAATAAAGAAAGTTTTTCAGTCAAAAGGTAGAAGAATGCCATTACCACCACGCAAATAAAAGTCATCATGGTATGTATTTTATATTCACCGAATAACATGACTATGTCTCCCAATATTACATTACTAGTTACTAATTCATGCCTTTTTATTGTTTCTCTATTTTTGCAGATCATTCGATTTGTCCAACTAGCTAAGATTGTTGATCCGTTGTTCATGTGGTTTCATTTAGTGAGGTATTTTGATTGTGATAATATATTTAACATTATGAAATTAGATTGTAACTGTTGAACACACGTAATATTTATCTAGTGGAGTCTTGCATTTTCTCATTTATGGACTCGGCCACACCTCATTTTTATTCCTGCCTCCGCCACTGGCTAGAAACCGTGCGTATTGGCTGTTGGACAATGGGCCGTCCGGCCATATTGACTCGCTAAGCTGGGCCTACTGCGCGTCATCGAGCAAGGCTGGTTTCTGTCTATCCGCACGTCGTCAGTCGCCTATAGTCGTCCTCCCTTGTTCTGATCGAACTGAAACCGATCTAGCCATCGAATGAACGGCCGTAACTTCGGGGAGCGAGAAGAGAAACCGATCGGGGGGCTGGGAACTGCACCTGGCGGCGTCCATGGCGACGCGGCGTTATCTTCAAGTCGAAGGGAGCTGGGTAGGGCCGGGAAGGAACGTCGGTCGTACTCGAGTCGATCCACAACTCGCCAGCGATGGCTTAGCCTGGGCAACACCGTGATGGCGCAGCCGGGCAGTGGAAGAATTATAGATCGAAGATGGACAGGAAGGGCAAAAGGGCGGCAAGGGGAAAGGTATACTTTTCCCAGAATTTCGCATACGGGCACAACACTTGTGTCTAATTTGATGAATTTGTAAATCGTGAATTGCATACAGAACAATGTATTTTGGTCACTTGCTAGCACGAGTAGCAAAAGAGCACGTGAAAGTGAAAACGTTACGGTACATCACGTGGGAAGAGCAAGAGGAAGAAGTGAAAGAAGATATTAGAGATTCAGTTGAAGATCCTGTTGAGGTTTCAGAAACTGAAGGTATAACTCATTTTCATCTAGATGACATAAAACTTGATCCAGGACTTCGCATTCCAATTGATTGATTTCATCCCAATATTAGAGATGATGTTATATTTTCTTACCTAGAGAAGTGTCCAACTTAACCAACTCGTCATGATTTTTCCCAAAATAAAGATGCTAAAAGATTTTGGCTGCATAGGTATAAGAAGTTTAATTGGTTGGAATGTAGTGTGGACAAGGATAAGGAATTTAAATTTTTGATCTGTTACATTTTTTTGTGCTTTATATTTCGTCCGACCTCAATTTTTTTTCGTCCTCCGCCACTGCCAGCATTGCTCTCCGTGCTCTTTCTTTCGCTTTTATTGGCTTCTACTTGTTTTCTGGCCCGCTTTTCTGCTTATCTCGCTTTGCTTAAGGTGAGAAATTGATGACGAATGTAGGGTACAAAAGAACAAAGCGTAGTAATGTGCCACGTATAAGAGGAAACCTTGTCACGTGGTACAAGATGTTTTGTTGTATACTCGATGGGTGAATGTATATGTCTTGTCTACGTCGACAACGTCTAAGCTAGCTTCAATCTTTGCATGGTTCGGTGGCTTTCTGGTGGAATCGTCGACATGTGACGTTGCCTATTTTGGACTGTGAAAGACTTGTTATTGGAAGCCAATGTTGTGATGAGACCCGATGCAACGTGTGTTGTTTGTCGTGATCACCGTGCTCCTGTATTTAGATGATTTGCTTATCGGCCAAGTGGCCTATTCGGGTATTCCTGAATTGGCGAGTACTCTTGTGTGCATGTCGACATTTTTCGTGCCATCTGTCGATATGTAGACAATGAGATCGTGATGTGGTGTGCGTTTTAGGATGGTGTGGCCGTCGGTGGTTGTCGACTCGCCCATCGGGCACTCGACGAATGAGTCCATGTGTGAGACGATGCTAGCGTACCGGCTTTTTTATGTTATGAGTTGTCCACCGGCCTATGCTAGCTGAGAGGTCGGTGCGAACGAGCGAGGTCGATGTTGTCATGTATCCTATGTTGTGGGTTTCGACTGGTCGCCTCGTTGTATTGTTGGTACAACATTAGCACTGCTTTTTCCTTGTCCCATGCACATCTGCGTGTCAGGTAGATTTGAGCGTCGATACTCCGTCCGTGTCTGGTTCTGGCATTGATGTACGGGCTACGTGATGTGTGGATCCAGGTTGTGTGCTTGTGGTGCCGTGTGGATTGCTGTATGGTCAGTAGCCGACTACCGGCTTGTGCCACGTGGAAGAGCATGTTGTTGCGGGGTGCAAGTTCTTTTATGAGAGGGGCGACCCACAATGGATGGTTGACTGTATGTGGTGTGTCTACATCAATAGCGGCTACGCTTGCTTCACTATTCACATGGTTCGCTGGTTTTCCCCGTGGATCCATCGACGTATGGCATGGCCTATTCTCGTTGAGATCCTTTTGTTATTGGCAGCCACCGCTGCGCTGTGTTTGTGGTACGGTGCGTTTGTTTGTTGAGATCCTGGCGGTGCTTGTGACACACGATGCGGAGGGATCCGCCGGTGGTCCAAGGGAGATGCACGAGCAAAACCTGGAGCAAGGTGTTGAATGATAACGACCTCGAGAGACCTTCTCTCCTGTTCATTCCAATTAAAGAAAAACATAATGCTGTCATAAGAAGGATACCATCCTAACATGCATGCTTGTTTCCAGTTAGCACTTGCAGAACCCACATGCACAAGTACAACCATGAAACATGTAGCAACACCAGCCGCAGTGTGAGCTAGGAGCATGTGCAAGTCAGTAAGGAGCCTCACATGCTATCATGCAAATGCCAAGAAGCAAATAAGTAGGGCTACTTCCTTGGTTAATTAGTATTCGTTAGTGCTTCACATGTTGTCGTTTTATTCTTGGGAACTGGATATAATTTCTTGGACAACCAAGGAAACTAGACAAGAAGACCAATCTCTCGCGTGGTCTTCTTGTAAAACACCTTGCACATAAGACAATGGTCGCATTGTCATGCCATCATTGTAGGATTAAGAGGTGTTGGGAAGGCACAAGCAACTGGTCGCAAAGGTCTCAGATAGGAACTGCGCATCTTGCAGACATAGTTATGCTGCCGCTAGAGTTCATATCAATCGAGATGTCAGGGTGGGCTAGAGGCATTACGATGAAGTCAATCCGTGTGCATGTATGTCCTTCCGGTCAGGAGGGTCACATCAAACATCAGTTGTTCTGCTAATGGTCGTCCATCATGGAAACCATAGTGGGGGACTCTAAGAGTGAGATGCACATGCTCGGATAATGGGGAGAGGAGGACGCACATGTAATCGGGAGTTAGTAATGGAACAGAGAGGGTAAGGAGGCTTGCACTCAAATGTTCGTCGGTGCTCATGAACGCTCAATCTTGGAGTCCTTCTATTTATTTCTTTAATACAATAACTTGATAGATCTTCATTTGTTGGTTTGCATCATGTGATAGAAGATTATTATGGTCAAATAGTCATTGGTTGTATATGTGTAAAAACATAGTTCATGGGATACCCGATTAATAGTTAGATAATTAAATAATGTGGAGGGGAGGACCCACATGTAATCTGTACTTGGTAAGAGCAACTCTAACATGCGCGCTAAAACCGTGCTCGCGCGAGGGAAAAACTTTGCCGCGCGCCCGGCTCCGCTCTCTTGTTTTGACGCACCGCCCAACACGTGCTCGTTAAATGCAGCGCGGCGCTGCGTAGGCAACTGCCACTTCCCCTTCAGCGCGCGCAAAAAAATCCCCTTCCCCTCCCGCCTATCTGCCGACGCGTCCGCTTGACCGCGGCCGCCGCAACCACAGGCACCGCACTGCTGCCTTGCCGCCGCGCCGGGGAATTTCTAGGTACCGCGGCGTACGTGCGCGTCCGATCGGCACCTTCTACGCCGAGATACGGACCGGCGACGAGCGCATCGCCCTCGGCACCTTCGACACGGAACACGAGGCCGCCTGCGCATACGACGTCGTGGCGTGGCGGCTCGGCTGCCCGGGCGCATCGATGAACTTCCACGACATCTGGACGCGCGAGCAGGCGGAGGCACTGGGGTCGCCGCCTCGCCTCGTGACGGAGGAGGAGCGTCGTTGCCGGCGCGGAACTGAGCGTCGTCTTCTCATCATCGAGCGCGACGAGCGCCTGTGCCAGGAGTGGCGCCGCCACTTCCCCGAAGACGTCACGGTGCAGCGCAAGCACGACGCCGAACAGGCCGCGGCCAAGGCGACGGCGAGGGCGGCGAAGTACCAGGAACGCCACGACCGCCAGGTGGACAAGGCGCGGAGGCGTGCCTTCATCAAAACGCAGATGGCTGGACCGACGATCATCTCCGACGACGATCCCCACTGGGACGACTATTGGTTGTCTTCGTCGGTGTCTGACACGACACCGGTCTCATCCAGCGATGACTACATCTCGATCTCCTAGTCGGACTAGATTGTAGTACTAGTTTCTAGTAGTAGTAGTAATTTCTTGTATTTTTCTTGCACTATGTTCATGTTCTATGTAATTTTCTTTCAATTTCGAGATCTTTTTTCTATCATATTGTTGGAAAACCCATTTTGCGCACGCTCTAATTTAGTGCGTCTGTTGGAGGGTTTCGGGTTGTAAATTTAGCACGCACGTTTTTACGCCTCTGCCGGACGAGATTCGCGCGCGGCGCACGAAACTTGGATCGCGCGCGCTGCATACGCGGTTTACAGCGTCAAAATGCTCCTGATGGCTCAAACATGGAGTTGCTCTAACAGAACCCAGAGGGTAAGGAGGCTCGCACTCAGATGTTTGTCATGCTCGTGATGGCTCAAACATGGAGTGCTTCTATTTCTTTCATTTCCGACAATAACTTGATAGATCTAGGCGTCCACTGTAATGAAAAAAAAAAACCTAAGTACGTCAAGTAATAGGATCTTAACCAGTGTTGAACTATGAGATAGGTACGGATATGTCCGTAATCAATCTCGGCATTGCTATTCTAATATGTTTGGACATAAATTCTGTTTGGTCTCTGGGGTCGCATCTAGAGCGACTACAGAGGCCTCTAGTGATAGCCACAAAAAGCCTCAACTCCACCGCCCCTTCCACCTCACCGCCGCTGAAGGAAACCGTCCGATGGTGGATGGCAGCGGCATCTCCTGGATATCCTCTTTCTTCGTCCCTAACAGGTTTTCCTTCTTCCTCAATCTATCCACCCTTCTCGTAATTCGATCTTGCCTCACCTGATCTTGATGTCTCTGGCAACCGATCTGCATCGAGGGTAGATGCCTAACCAAGGCGACCACATTGTTGCGAGGCAGCACAATATAGTGGCCTCCATATGCGTCCATGTCTAGGATGGCCGATGTCAGTATGGTTTGCCATTATGCTCGGGTCTTACTTGATGCAATGCCAACGTCAGAGGTGTTTGAGTTTCACACGCGTAGCACTGCAACAACAGATGTGCTTGATGGTTGTGAAAATTTTCATCTTTATCTGCGTTTAAAGATATTATTTTATGTTATGCAATTGACTAAATAACTCTCAAACATTGGCACTAATGATTAATTATTGCAAACATGTGCAAAACTTGGTCTTTATTTGTATGATATAGTAAATCACACTTTTATAGAAAAATCTGGCGCAATTATAGAAGATTAAGACATTGCCAATACAACCAAGTCAACTTGAGTCAAAAATTTGCTGCCAACGGTCGCTAGTACGCTAGTACGGGAAAGCCCCACATGTACCGCGCGACCATACCACCTGACACCTCCTCCGCGAGGTCAAAGACAACAACTTCCATGAAAGCTCCATATATTTCAAAACTCCAGCCGCCGCAAAGAGAGCCATCATTTTCAGATTGCATTGGAAAGACACCGAGGAAGATCCACCGCTTCACCACCACCATAGTTCATCATCTCTATCTCTAATCCACTCCGTACCAATAGTCATAAGATTGTATTTGAGATCTCCGCATGATTATAGACTATTGTAATAATATTTGATTTAAGTCTATGTAATTCTATAATATTTTCTATCCTTGATCTTATTATTATGAGTGGGTATTCCTCGCGGGCTACGGGTTGAGGTCTAGCCCCGCAGCGATTATGTGCATCTAATTATATGTGAATATTGGGTGTTGTTTTCATATGAGATTTGTATATTGTGTCTTTGCCTCATACATCGATCTGAGGACTTGTCAAGTACCCAAGACCCCGCAGATTGATCAAAGCTTCAGGTGAGATGAGTGGTGAATGAATGGCGTCTACGCGCGAAACCCAGTGATAGTAAGGGGAGTACAATATTCGTTTAGTGATCTATTTGGGAACAACAAAAGGGTCATAGATCTTAATGCTTTGGTCTATATTTACTTAATAAGTGTCCATAACCCAGTGGTTCGTGGTATTAACGGTTGGACCAAGAGAAAAAATTTATGCCTATGGTTGGTAGGGGATTTAGTAATTATGGATGTCCTACCCACAAATCATATGTCACTGATAACCCACAAGTATAGGGGATCGTGTGTAGCCTTTTCGATAAGTAAGAGTGTCGAACCCAACGAGGAGCTAAAGGTAGGATAAATATTCTCTCAAGTTCTATCAACCACTGATACAACTCTACGCACACTAAACGTTTGCATTATCTAGAAAATAAAACTAGAGCAACAATACGAGTAATAGAGATAGCTTTGCATGATAATAAATAACAAGAAAGTAAAGCTAGTTGTTGCAGCAATAAAATACACTAAACTAACAGAACCATGAGTGTGGAATTGTGGTGGTAATTGTGGTGGCTTTGTCCAAGTTTAAATAGCGAATAGATCAGGTTCATTGTCTTCGATGCAGTTTTCTATGTGGGAGAAGCTAAATATACATGTGCTTCACTACTTGAAATTACATGTACTATATGATTTGATTGTTAGCAAATATCCATAAGTACTAATCAATACATTAAGGTTTCCTCAACCATAGATTAAGTTTAATGGTCCTCTTACTCCCATACGTGCAACGTTCCGGTTTGAGTCCTTAGGTTTCTGTCACTCTGGTAAAACTTCCCCCTTCCTTTTACACATACTACAAACCCTATGATGTTTAATCCATGCGCACAAATATAATGGACACCAAAGGACTGTACCATATCAACATACAACTCTAATGAACCAAAGACGTTCAACCATTCAATCTAAGAACAAAGAAACTACGCAAACATGACATAGATCATAGGATTATAACTTATAACATCAAACACCATGTTTACATAGGACGGTACAGAGGTGTGTGGGAGGATGAACCACTGCATACTAGGAGGATTAGAAGATGGTGAAGATGGTGAAGAGGGCGGCGGCGGCGCGGGGGACTCCTTCCCCGCCGCAGGTATCATGGGGGAGCACCGCCCCTTAGCCCCTTCCTTCATGGCTTCCTTCATGGCTTATTGGGAGCCCTCCCCCATGGAGATGGGATCCATGGGGGAGGCAAAAACGAGGCTTTGGTGGCTGCAAATTCGTGGGTGGAGATGCCCTGGGCGAATTAGGTTTCCTCCTTTTATATACCTTCTTGGATTCCCGTCACCCCATCTTGGGCTGCAGTAAATCGGCCTAGAACGTCCGTTCGAACTCGGAATCAGCTATGTTTTATGTCCAGAACGTTTGTCGCGAAATTTCCAACAACTTCGTAGTTGAAGAGTTTTCCGTTTGATACCGTATTCGACTCGAAACGTGACCATCTTTGAAAACACTTCTGAGACAGATTTCTGGAATAATCCCAATTTGACTCCAACAAGGTTTCCACTTATATTCTTGGTAATTCCTACACATCAAAGTGTAAAACAAGAACATTGTGCACTTATGCAACTATTAGTAGGTTAGTCTAAATAAATCATAAACTTTATACAAAAAGGAGTGTCAAAAGCATATTATTAGCATAAAACCATCAAAAATTATAGATACGTTATGGATGTATCAACATCTCCAAGCTTAGTTCCTGCTCGTCCTCGAGTAGGTAAACGATCAAGACAATATAATTTTTGAGGTGACATGCAGACAACACAATTTTGATCATCATTATTATAAAAAACATTGATAGCTAGGATTAAGATACTCTAAACATGAATCATGAAAGATAGAGTTATAACAATAAGACATAGCAACTATGTTGTAATATGAAAAGGCACAAACAAAAGATTCATAAATAACAATGTTTTGCAAGATGTTTGTTTGTTTCACATAAAGAAAGCATAATGAGAATGGTATTCACTTGTCCATCATAGAGTAGCAAAACATAAATGCATAGGACACCTTCAAAGTTCATAAGGGTGACTAGATACAAATAGTTTAAGAACAAGCAATATCAAAGTTATGCATCAATCAAGTCTTGGGACAATGCACATTAAACTAAGAATGTCTACTATGCTCTCTTAATAGGTGCATAAAGATAGAAGACGAAGACTCAACATAAAAGTAAAAGAAAGTCCTTCTTAGAAGGAAGCAGGGATTCAAGTCTCATAAAGAGCTTCCGAAAATTATGGTACTTATTAGCTTTCAGCTCTCATTGTCCCTATCATAAGCATCTTTAGGTGATTAAGGTTAAAGTGACACAACTAAGAGGATATGCTTGACAAGTTATAAGTTGAAATCTCATGCCCCTTACTTACGAGTACCGAACCTCATGCTACTCAACTTCTGTCACAAGTAAGCTCTTATCATTGTAAGTACATATGTACCATAGAGAACCGCCAACAGGGTACCCCTTGTACATGATACAGGAGCTATCCCATAATCAAAATGACAACGCAAGCAGACAATGAGCATCTCAACGATCTTTTTATTTGCTATTTGCATATGTTTTTATTGAGAATGCTTCATAGAGTGCTCATTATGGTTATGCTGCAAGTCTCCACCATGATTAGGCATGGCTTAGGCTAGAGGCCTAGGCATTTCTCTAACAGACATACAAACTCCATGATCTTACAAGTTCCCCTTTTATTTCACACCGTCGGGATCCATAAGCAAAATAATCATGATATCAACGGAATATAAGTGCAATGTTGAAAGCGTTCCCCATGATACATGGTTCTTCTAACTTCAACTTATAAAGCGCAAGCATATACGCAACAAAGATGGACACAATGGTTCAAGTTTATTAAGTGCAAGAAAATAAAGTGTGCCATCAAGTTCGTGAGAGCTTTAATCCCTAATTTTCACATAACAAGTTTAATTCGAAAGGTTGATAAAAGCATGAATATAATTGGAATAGAAAATGCTAATTGGTAGGTATGGTGGACTCTTTGGGATAACTTGGTTTTATTTGGAGTTGGATGCATGAGTGGAACTCATACTTGGTTATGGAGGCTAGCAAAAGACTGGGAGCGACCAACTAAAAGAGCAACAATGGCCATAATCATGCAAAGCGACAAAACATCATTAATTAAAGCATAAAGTGATATTACAAGTCGAAAACTAAAGGATTATAAAGGCTATGGTGACTTGGGATAGTCATAACATGGTGTGAGCATGCGTCAAGTTAACTCAAATAAAGCATCAAATGAGAATACCATAATACTATGATTTAATATGCTAAAACAACGCATGATTCTTTCAAGGCACATTAAGAAATCTCAATTTTTTATAACATGTCATGCTACAGAAAAAATCACTAAGAATAAAGCTAAAACAATATCAAGCATGACATGACAAAGCATAGGCCACCGTCAAAAACAAGCTCCTTTTACCACTTAAGCATGAACTTTTCCTACACTTTTCCAATCCAAACCACACTTATTTGAAAACTAATGTATGTAAGAGGGGGTCCAACCAATTTATTCAAGAAAAATAAGAAAACCAAGCAAACGAGAACGAAAACAAAATTCTCCAAGAACAACACAACTATGCATGAAACAATAAAAATGAAGTGTTTGGAAGAAACCTGAGATTTTTATTAATACAGAAGGGGATGCCTTGGGCATCCCCAAGCTTTGACGCTTGTACTTTTTGGATATTTCTTGGGGTGCACACGTGGCATCCCAAGTTTGAGCTTTAGTCCATTTTTCATCTCATTACATCACTCTTTCTATACACCTGAAATTTTTCCTTCATACAAAACTTCATACAATCTTTATTAGCCACATTAGTGCACTTAAGATAATAAGTCTTTGGTTTTAGTTCCAACACCAATAAAACTTCCATTAAAACACAAGCTACTGTATCACTTCCCTCAAAAATCTCAATTACCCAAAAAGAACTCAAAAAGGAATCAACAAGAAGCAAATGCAAATAATGGCAGAAATCTGTTAAAACAGACCAGCAGGTAAAGACCAATTTTTAGAAGACCTTCTGTAGCTCAAATCGAAAAGTGTTCAACTAACGAAACTTAGATAACAACCTAGGGCGGAAGCACAAAAAGTCACAGATCAAACCAACATACATAGATTTTACACAAATTTTTACAGCGAAGCACAAAAATCTGTTTCGGGACAGCAACTTTCTCAAGCATTACTGCTCTCTCATTAGAGGTTACTCTTGGCACACAAAGCAAATAAAAACGATAAGGAGCGGTTATTACAGAGATAATAACTTCTAATAATCTCTAAAACTTTTGGGTCATCTCCCAATAAGTACTTTTCTTTAACGCCTTTAAGTTAGGCATAGGAGCAAGATTCAAGTATTTTCGAATGAATAAGCATTAAGATCAATACCAAAAATATCTTTCTTTTTCAAGGCTTCATGCATTCCTAAAAATTTTTAACGAAAAAGCTTTCATGGAAAGATTTGTTTTGGTTTCATAGGCATAAACATAAGTGTTTAAGGTTGAACCCCACTTAACCATTACTCATCTTTCCAATCACTTTCCTTTTTGAAAACATTTTTAGGTAATAAGTACAACTAATTTTTTTTGTAATTTACATTCCCTATCCATACTAAGATAGAGAACAACTTAAAACTAAAAGTAAAACCTACTTAGAGATAATGCAAACAAGTGCACACAAGAATATTCACCCACACGATATTGCTCAATCTCAACGGCGCCATAAAAGGTCTTGATAACCACATGTATAGGGGATCGTGTATAGCCTTTTTGATAAGTAAGAGTGTCGAATCCAACGAGGAGTTAAAGGTAGGATACATATCTCTCAAGTTCTATCAACCACTGATACAACTCTACGCACACTAAACATTTGTATCATCTAGGAAATAAAACTAGAGCAACAATACGAGTAATAGAGATAGCTTTGCATGATAATAAATAACAAGAAAGTAAAGATAGTTGCTGCAGCAATAAAATACAATAAACTAACAGAACCATGAGTATGGAATAATGGTGATAATTGTGGTGGCTTTGTCCAATTTTAAATAGCGAATATATCAGGTTCATTGTCTTCGATGCGGTTTTCTATGTGGGAGAGGCTAAATATACATGCGTTTCACTACTTGGAATTATATGTACTATATGATTGGATTGTTAGCAAACGTCCGTAAGTAGTAATCAATGCATTAAGTTTTTCCCAACCATAGCCTTAAGATTAATGGTCCTCTTACTCCCATACGTGCAACGTTCCGGTTCGCGTCCTCAGGTTTCTGTCACTCCGACAGAACTCCCCCTTCCTTTTACACATACTACAAACCCTATGATGTTTAATCCATGCGCGCACAAATATAATGGACACCAAAGGACTGTACCATATCAACATACAACTCTAATGAACCAAAAACGTTCAACCATTCAATCTAAGAACAAAGAAACTACGCAAACATGACATAGATTTTAGGATTATAACTGATAGCATCAAACACCATGTTTACATAGGACGGTACAGAGGTGTGTGGGAGGATGAAGCACTGCATACTAGGAGGATTAGGTGATGGAGATGGCGGTGAAGATGGTGAAGAGGGCGGCGGCGGCACCGGCGGCGGCGCAGGGACTCCTTCCCCGCCGCCGGTATCATGGGGGAGCACCGCCCCTTAGCCCCCTTCCTTCATGGTTTCTTGGGAGACCTCCCCCATGGAGATGGGATCCATGGGGGAGGCAAAAACATGGTTTTTGTGGCTGCAAATTCGTGGGTGGAGATGCCCTAGGCGAATTAGGTTTCCTCCCTTTATATAGCTTCTCGGATTCCCGTCAGCCAATCTTGGGTTGCAGTAAATCAGGCCTAGAAGGCCCGTCCAGACTCGGAATCAGCTAAGTTTTATTTGCAGAACGTTTGTCGCGAAATTTCCAACAACTTTGTAGTTGAAGAGTTTTCCGTTTGACGTCGTCTTTAACCCTAAACGTGACCATCTTTAAAAAGAGTTCTGAGACAGATTTCTAGAAAAATCCCAATTTGACTCCAACAAGATTTCCACTTATATTCTTGGTAATTCCTACACATCAAAGTGTAAAACAAGAACATTGTGCACTTTTGCACCTATTAGTAGGTTAGTCCAAATAAATCATAAACTTTATACAAAAAGGAGTGTCCAAAGCATATTATTAGCATAAAACCATCAAAAATTATAGATACGTATGGACGTATCAGTCACTACTAGGAAAACATCTATAGATAGACAAGCTACTATGTGGCGCATATGCAAAAGTATGCGCCACAGATAAATATCAGTGGCGCATACAGAAAAAAAGCCACTGAAATTTGGCAGTTCAGTGGCGCACCAAACCAATATGCGCCACATAAATCCACATTTCGGTGGCGCCACAAAAAGTGATGATTCTGTGGCGCGTGTATGCGCCACAGAAAGTTGATGAGACCCAGCACCAAAAAAGAGGGAGACAATTATGTGGCGCATATGTCTATATGCGCCACAGAAAGTGATGTTTCGGTGACGCACGTAGATGTATGCGCCACAGAATATGGAAAAACAGAGTAAAAAGTTATGGCCGAAAGAAGATTTTTTTTCTGCAAAAAAATAAAAAAGGGGGAGAAACTTCTGTGGCGCATTTCTCCCATATGCGCCACAGAAGTCTTGGGCGGGATTCGAAATATGAATTCCGCCGGCGCCCTTCTCCCTCTCTTTTTCCTTTTTCTCCCCCCCCCCCACTTCTTCTCCCCTCCCCACTTCTCCTCCCCTCCACACTTCTCCCCTTCTCCTCCCTCCTCCTTCGCCTCCCTCCTCCTTCTCCACTCTCCGGCGACCTCCACCTCCACCCCGGTGACCTCCTCGTTCTCCTCCTCCACCACCTCCGGCAACCTCTTCCTCCACCACCTCCGGCAACCTACTCCTCCTTCTCCTCCTCCTCCTCCGGCGACCTCCTCCTCCTCCTCCACCACCAACTCCGACGACCTCCTCCTCCAACTCCAGCGACACCTTCCTCCACCTCTTGCAGACTCCTCCTCCTACTCCGACCACCTCTGGCGGTGGCCTCCTCCTCCTTCTCCTCTGGCCAGCACCTCCGACGACCCACTCCTCCTAGCCCTCCTCCAGCCACCAGCCACCACCACCACCACCTCCGGCCAGATCTAGATTTGGCTCGTTTTTTTTTGAAATTTGAAAAAAACTTTTGTGGCACATATTGGCCATATGCGCCACAGAAATTTGAGACCTGGCCCGCCTTTTTTTTTGAACTTTGGAAAAAAATATTGGCCATATGCGCCACAAAAATTTGAGATTTTTGTGGCGCATTTCAATATGTGTCACAAAAAATAATTATCAGTGGCGACATATCAGTGGCGCATCAGATACGCGCCACTGATAGTGAAAAAAGATGCACCACTGATAGTGAAAAAAGGTGCACCACTGATAAAGGGTTTCCTATTAGTGTGTATATTAGATCTTTTGCATATGAATGTTCTTAACGTTATATTTAGCCCATATGTATGCAAAGGTGCAGGTGAATCTTCAATCATGTCATATCTCTATCCATGCACACAACTCTAGATACAAATTAAACTAGAAAGGTCCGGTGACTGCAGGGTTAAAAAATCTAGCAAGTCTTGTAGACATTCCTTAACCATCAGCAAGTGTTCCCAAGGGTCGATAAACCTAGGTCTTATAGGGAAAAAGCTACTATACTACATCCATAATCCAGATTGAAGCTATAAGTGCCCCATAATCGTAGCGCTGGGGCCTTGCATATTCAAGTGGGTGCATACCATGGCCGGCGGTGCATGCATGAGGAGGCCGATTTCTCTAGCTGGAGCAGGACCGAAACTTCCTGTCACAGAGAGTTTTGGCTGAAGATTTGCACTTCTCTTACCACATCATGGGAAAATATGCTTGCGTGGCTTCAAGGAGGCACGATCTCGAGGATCTACTTTTATCAGTATCACAGGGTACGTCGACGATGGAATATAGTGTTGTGATTACCGTGTTACTAACAATGATGGAGAATTCAAGATGGTTGAGCTCATAATACCAATGGATCACGATGGCTCATGTCGAGTTTTGAGATTTGAAGATGGGACAAGATTTTGGATGTGGTGAGGACTCTGAGTCGGATGTTTTGTAGCAGGCTTGTTGAGCGGGGCCGGCGACATAGGGAGATTTGATTTTGTTGGTGTTCTTTGGGCACAAAGTCTCAATTTCTAGGGTAAGAACCCTACGTACGACCTACACTGGTTGTATCTGGCAATGGCGCTTGTTGAATGCATTGACGGGAGTTGGTTCAGACTTTCTTTGGGGTGAAACCGATCTGATGATCAGACGATGATCGTGTTTGTGAAATATTTCCTTCCTAGAGGCGGCGTTCTTGTAGAACCATTATCGCAGTCTAGGTGTGGACATTGGTGGTGGTAGTTCCTGCTTCTTCGCTGATTAGTTCGGTGATGATTTTTTATTTTTATTTTCTTTTGGTTGTGTGCACCATTCATGTATTATTTTATTATTTTATTGCATAGGCCAGGTGTAATTGATATCCCTTAGTATTTATATATTTCCTTTATTTAAAAAATTGCCTTTGGTACTTATCTCATAGTTCCCAACATACGAGAATTTAGATAGGACACTAGCTAGTGTAGAATAGGAACATAAATTCCCTCTGTTTTTAGTAAAAGCTTTACCTCGCTCAGGGTCAGATCACACTCCCCTCCTTTTCGGAACAATTCTCCTCGGAAAACCATCCTTCAAGGGGTGGTGATTCTACATGAAACCATTCATCAACTTCATAGGAAGAAAATAGATGGAGTGCTTTTGAAGATAGATTTCAAAAAATCCTACAAGAAGGTTAAATGGTCTTTCCTGCAGCAAGTGCTTCGCATGAAAGTTTTTGACCCATTACAGTTTGAATGGACTAAGAAATCTCTTGAGGAAGGGACTGTGGGGAATAGAGTTAATGATGACATAGGTCATTATTTTATACTAAAAATAAGCTTGTGCCAAGGGGACCCTTTTTGCCTATCCTTTTTAATTTAATCGTGGATATGTTAGCAGTAATGATCACGTGTACGAAAGAGGATGGTCAAGTGCAGGGCCTCATCCCTCATCTAGTTGAGGGTGGAGTGTCAATTCTGCACTACGCAGACGATACCATTATTTTATTGAGCGTTATTTGGACATGGCTGTGAATATGAAATTAATTCTTTGTAGTTTTGAGAAACTATTCTGTTATGGAAAAGTAATGGAGGTCGAAGAAGAATATAAAACATTTTTTGGTTGTTGAATCACTATCTCTCTCATTTATATATTTGGGAATTCCTATTCACTTTCAAAAACTAAAAAATGGATAATGAAAACCTGTAGAGGATCGTTCTGAGAAGAAGCTGGTTAGTTGGATTGGAAAGATTTTGTCATATGATGGTAGAATAGTTTTAATTAACTCTATCCTAATAAGCCTACCAATGTTTATGTTTTCCTTCCTACAAATACCTAAAGGGGTAAGGAAGAAACTAGATTTATTTTCATCCAAATTCATTTGTCAAAAGGATGTTCACAAAAATAAATATAGATTAACAAAGTGGAAAATAATCTATAGACCAAAGTATCAAGGGGGTTTGGAAATCAAAGTGTTAGAGATAAAAATAAAGGTTTACTTAGCAAGCGGTTATATAACTTCTTAATAAGGAGGGTTATTGCAAGAGCTATTATAAAATAAATACTTACATTCTAAATCTCTATCACAAGTTTTACTACAACTAACTAATTCCCCATTTTGGAAAGGCTTAATGAATCTTAAATATGAATTCCTAGAGCATAGATCCTTTGACATTGACAATGGGTCGACAACGAGGTTCTAGGAGGATGTTTGGTGAGGGATACGCCTTTAGCGGAAAAATATCCATCTTTATACAACATCACACACCGAAAAAGGAGTTTTGGTGGTGAATTTAATTTCAAACACTCCTTTAAACATAGGTTTTAGGAGATCTTTGACCAAAAACAACCCGAACCGTTGCACTCGTCTAGTGGAAATATTGATGCATATAGATCTAACAGTAACATGATATGTTTAGTTGGAAACTATTAGCTTCTGGTATTTGTAGGTCAGATCAATGTATCATGATTTGATAAATGGTCACACTATGGTCCTTAGAAAATTATATGTGGAAAATTAAGGTCCCACTTAAAATTAGAGTGTTTATGGGGTTCCTGCATCATTCTTACAAAAGATAATTTAGCCAAATGTATTTGGCATGAATGTAAAATATGTTGTTTTTGTGATCAAGATGAAAAATACAAAATTTGTTTCTGAATTCTCCTTTGCAAAAAAATTTATGGCAAATTTTTCACGTTTCTTTTGCTACAACGCCACCAACCAACATAACAAAACATTTTGGGAACTGGTTAAACGTGGTAGAGAAGAAAGATAAGGCTTGCATCCATCGTGGGTGGTGCGCTTTAATATGGGCCATTTGGCATGTTCAGAATGATCTTATCTTTAACAAAACAACATATCCTGTTTTTTTTTAGTTATCCCGCTTGCTTCCTATTGGATTTGTGTGTGGTCATTTCTCTAGCCGGTGGAGCAGCGCCAGATCACGGATTCTGGGTGCATGCTTTTGGAGACAGTTCCCTGGGCTATGTACATCCAATATTGGAGGTGCTTTGAGAGATGGCTATCATGTTGATGCAAATGCTCTTCAAGTTACTTTCCTTTTTTCATTGGCCGAGTCACATGTCAACATTGTGTGATCCATGATTTTTAATACTTTTTAATAACTATTTTATAAAGTAATAAATTCCGTATGCAAGGATTGATGTAGAAGCTGGGCGATCGTTTTCAAAAACAAAGTTGGCAACCAAGCTTTACCACTACTCTACGTCGATGATATGCATCGAAGAATACTTCTGGAGCAAGGCTATATGATAACAAGTCAATGGCTGAGATGGTTTGTCACTCGTATCATACTTCTAGTGCATCTTAAAAAATAGATCATTATTGATTGCAATGCATATATATGTAATAGACAAAATAATTAGGGCAGGAAAGGGGTAGATTTAGTAACACCCCACTTTCAGCAATCTTGATGATAGGTCCAGAGTGCAAAAATTAGGAGGAACAAAAACTTTTTCTTGCTTAGTGGTGAAGTACTTATTTGCTTGTTTGTGCTTATGCTCATGATTGTGTAGTAGTTAAGATACTTATCCACCTTCCCATCAGTTGAAAAAGCAATTTACCAAAAGGATATGTCTTGGCTTATTTAACATACTCTCAAAAGTTCTGTCTTTTCAAAACCTGAGCCAAGATGACTTTGTAAAAACAAAATGTTTCTCTTCTTCTATTTACAAAAATAATGATATCTATATGATACCATCTCATTTTGTTTTAAAGATAGAACATTCCAAATATCCTTACCTCTAGTCTTTCCAAAATATTTTATAAAGCTATTTGTTTCCCACTCTTGGTAGAAGTTCCAAGTGACTCTCACCTTTTTCGAAACACAAACCTTTCAAAGCTTATTTTCTTTAGAACTTGAATAACGTTTGTGTGTGTTGGCAGTCTTCTTGATATAGTTGTATGAATTGCCTTGATCTGCTGTCTTTCGATCAGATTTTGTAAACTTGCTGGATTAGGAATTAGTATGAGCTAATCTAGGAGCTCAACCTCTAGTAACACAACCAAACCAAGAACCAACCCTATCAATCTCAAGATGATGAATTGAAATCTTTCCTTTCTCAACCCACTAAGCTTGTATGGTATGCTAGCCCCCTCCTTCAACAAATCACCTTTACCAAACCCTTGTCAAGAAAGAAAAGGATAGTTGATAATAATAATACCCCACATTAACTCTCTTGATAGGAATCATCAAAGCCCTAGTAGAAGGACTATCTTCCTCCCTGTTATCAATTTCACTTTTTGGAACTTTATCTAAGACCCTTACTCTGGATCCTAGGGCAATGTACCTATCCCATCCTCTTCTTTGTGATGTACTCTCTCATCACATATATCTACTATTGATCAAGGAACCCACCTACCTTGTTTCCCAAGCTAACCCTAACCCCTAGTCTTTAAGATGATCAATTGTTTCCTTATCAGGATCATTTCTCAGCCACTTCCTTTTTATAGTTTCCAAATTATTAGAGACCAACCCAAATCATGTAACCTTTCTAATCAACCTACTGTTCAACCCCATCCACTTGATGATGAGTTTGGAACCTTGCATCCCGCCAAAACCACTAGATCTTATACCTTAGTCAAAAACCCTAAAGCAGTCAAAATTTGACTAAGTCTAAAATTGTTATCAAGATCTCATATTTATGCCTCTAACTAGACGCACCCATAGGAATTTTTGTAAATGCACTTGAACCATCTTGTGCACCATTATGTGTACTTGCAAATCACACTCTTGCCCTTGACCAGGTCCTTCCTAGACCCACTTGTCCTTGATGGTTTTGTAGTCAAGAAAGTAATCTGTATAGAAATCATACCCGCAATGTCTTGTGAGGTTACCATATGATGCTAACAAATGCATCGATTCATATTGATGTATGATAATTGTAGTATTCGATAAATAGCACAGGTGTTCATCATCATATCTGGTCCTTCTGTAAGTTCCTTGGGTAATATCTCAGTACAGTAAATGTGAACATTGAATATCTAAAGTATAGTATCTTGCTTTTTTTCATAGATCAAATTTATTGTCGCACCATCAGTTCCTTTTTATCAGGTGTATCATTTTTTTTTCTAAAAAGTCAAACTTTACTCGCTGAATTTCAAGAAACAATCGTCAAAGTCTACATCTGAAACACGACGATTGGATTCATGTCGGATATATTTTCATGTTTTTTAATTAGCTATGAAGTTGGTATTTTCCTTTAAACTTGGTAAAAGATATACGCTTCCAATTTTTTCAAATATAACATTAAAAGGAATTGCGAGATTATGCTTTATTAGTTGTATTTATTCTCATATATACATTTCGTTTATTTATTACTCTGGAAGTATTTAAATATTTTTTCATAACAAAGGAAATAATCATAATTAGAGTCTCCCTGCTAGGAATCTCTGACTTTTCCGCACCCCTCCTATTCTTGCAACACTGCAGTTTAGTCTAGCAATATTCACATTTAGGACAAATACTGCCAATTTGTTTTTACGAGACCATATTGGAGGTATTTGACACAACTTTCACTTATTTGTGATCTGGAATGTTATGCATGTCTACACAGTCTGTGGTTTTATGTGGTCATAGGTTGGTGATATTAGTGGATGGTTTTTTATGCCTAGAGCCGTAGACCTAGATAAACATTTTTGAGACTACGAGACTCCAATATAAATAAGCATGCGAGTGTTCCGGTTCTTTGTAATCACCGGTTTTCACCTGGCGCAACTTGACATGTTTATTGTGTTCTTGAGTTTATGGTTATATGAACTTGGTTAGGACATCCTTAACAAATTAATAAAGAATAGATTCGCATGGGTTGATTCGTCACAGTATCGTAAAATGATTTTGGTTGTAACATTTTTTAACTATTTTCTTTACTTCTTTATTCGTCTTCATGGAACTAAAACGTTCAACCAAGTTTGGTATCCACATTAAGAATTACCTCTCTATATAAAGAAATATCCTGGGTACATTAAAACGTTCAACCAAGTTTGCCTCTCCATCATGTGCCATCATCAAATTATGCAAACACTAAACTTTGGAGGCTCCACATTGGGTTGTTTTGGTTTTCATATTACTTAATGTGCAATAGTCAAGTAATATGTGCCATCTTTGGTGAAGGAAAGATCCGGTAAATAATAGTCATTTTTCATGAAGATATCAAAGATGTGTAAACAAATTATCATCCATGTGTTAATGATGTCTCCGTTTACGTATCTAAAGTTTGTCCCCATTGTCCTTCATTTTGGTTCGTAAATGCTTTTCATTAAATAATCTTTTGTAAGTTATTTCAAACAATACAAGTCATTATAGTAAAACTATATGAAAACATGCATAAATGTGTATCCATATATGAAGCCATCGTGTATTTTGCAATGAAGGTGGGTAAAATAGGAAGAAAAAAGGTCAACATTAAAACAAGATGAACAATTAACAACTTCGACACTTTAACTCAGATGATGGCCTCGCGATGCGAGGGACACCTTTCTAGTTAACAGGAAACTAAAACAAACATGGCAGGTTCAGACACATCGAGATTAACTCAACATGTATAAAGCTATCATCACACCTTTGGTTGGGAATTATGTGTTTTGTTTTTACTCAATCTGGCAGTGGATGATTTGTTCGTCTTGTGGTTTGATGTAAGAAGGTTGCGGTAAACACGAAGCCGAGCACCGCCTCACTGCCCTATAGAGGACCATTGAGAAGATTCCAGGTAGACCATGTGATATTCTTGGAAAAGTATATTGTTGCTACTCTCTTTGTACCACTTTAATGACTTTTTATTTGATTGATCTTCAGTATACAGTTCAATAGGAGCTCATACGTCAAAAAGAGTTTAACTTTAAATATTAAAGGGTATACTCTGTATACACTAGATGAACCATAGCTAGGAGATATGCCATACTCTCTCTGTTCCGAAAAGGATGTCGATGATTTATCTAGATATGCGTGTATATAAACTAATTTTATTGTATAGGTATATGCAAATATACACTAATCTGGGACATCTTTTTGGTACCGAGTACACGAAAATCTCCGACTCCTAGATTAGCTTGGGAGCTGCGTAGGCATTTCTAAGATCATATAACGTGTAGCTCGAACATGACACTATGGTAGTGTCATTCACGTTTTGATATGTTGCCTTGAGTGAAGTGCTGAAATTTGAGTTGCCCAATTTGACAGGTATTCTCAATGAATAAGCATTTGTGATGTCTATTGTCACTCCGAGAAGATATCACTGTATATCTATGATTGATTACCCGGGCTACTAGGCTTATGGGTATATTGAGTATTGACTATGATTAGCTCTATTCGCTTCGAGCAGTTAATTATGTACTATGTCCAAACGATGCTTGTTCGTTTTAAAAGAGTTCCTTTTGTCATTTTTTTGCTCGTTTTAATAGAGCTCAGCGCGGAAACGAAAAGATGGGTGGCAGTTGATTGGAGAATTTACTATGATGCAGTTTGGCAATAAGGATCAGAACAAGAGTCTCGCCCGTTCCAAAATATAAGACATTTTAGCATTTTCTTAAAACACATGTATCTAGACATTTTTTAATGTATAGATTCACTTTTTTTTCCAGATCTACACACTAAAAGATGTCTAGATACATGTGTTTCAGAAAATAGGTAAAGTGTTTTATATTTTAAAACATAATGAGTAGAAGTGATTAATAAGTTCCCAGCTTTGAGACATATTGACATAGTTTTCATAGAAGGAGACGACCAACTAATATATGGCAATACAGCTTTGAATAGATTATGTTTCTTGTGAATGTTGTTTTTTTGTCCGAAGAACTTTTGATAATACATTAGATATTTTTCTTTTGGTTTCCACTGAAAATTTGCACTACCCTTGATGGTAAATTTAAGAACTATTTTACTCAAGTTTTCATTGTTGGTGCTTAACATGATATAGTTATTGTGCACAACAGTTCCGCATAGCACTTTCCAGTGATTGTGGCTCTACTCCGAATATACAACAATTCAGTTTTGAACATCAAATACAAAATTTGGCCAATAAATTCAGAAGGAAGCTAGAGATGTACTGCATTCAGTAAGAGGTCTTGTTTAAGCTCAATAAGGTACGCTGGAGATGATTTGTTCTGCGTTTTACTGTTGTTGTTCAAGTGAGTCCATGTCTCAATATCTGAACAACCGTTGTACTGTATGGAAACAGTAGAAGTCTAGAAGATTGGAAGTATTTCTCTAGCCAAACATATTGTTTAGGGGTATTTTTATCATTCATATATTTTCAATCGCTTTGTTTGTTAATATAGACAGGCATGGCAACACGTGCCTTCGTGTTCCGGTAAATCATATAACGAAGCGATACTATAGAGATCCTGTCGTCACAGCCTCAAAGGCAAACAACGTGAGCGGTTGCTCCTTCACTGGCATGCTTACTGGTCCAGCGGGCCACGTCCAGTAATATGGCTAGTACATTAATTTGCCTACATACATTCTTGTGCATCTATAACTTCTTCTTTATATATCTTATGAGTGATTCGGAATGGGAGGCTTCGGAAACACAGAGGGAGTTCAGATAAGCAAAAACCGTTCATACTCAGGGACATTATGTGTGCCTTCTTGGGTACATTTTGGAACAATTGCGAACCACCTAAGTTGGAAATAATCCTTAACTTCGAGATCTCTGTATTATGTCTCGGATAACTTGGTTTAATGTACATAATGTTTTCCTTTCCGAAAATCAAGTTTGTAGTTACCTTAAATAAATTAAACATACTATTATATGCCTGGTAGGTTGACTATCTATCTTTCTCTTGCTCAAAACAAGACGCTCCGTAGCTAGCTTGGATTGATTTCTACCGTTGCGTAGAAACTGTAACTTCGTCAAAAATAACAGAACATAATTAACCAATTGTGGAAACACTATGTAATTCCTGTCTCTGTCCAATATTTCAACACTATGTAATTCAATAGCCTAGAAATAAAGGAAGACCAGGTCGTTACAGAAATAACTCAAATTTCACATATCTCAAGATTACTTAAAATGAGGAAGATAGTATGTACGTCTGTCACTGTATATGTACGGTATCCAAGAATATATGCTTATGTGTTACGTTTCATTTAGCAACCAGCTGAAAGTCCAAATCTAAAATATGTAGAAGATAACCTCGTTGCTACAATACGTATAGGAGTAGGATTAGGTGCAAGTTTGAGTCCTATTAGAATTAGGAGTTCTAGTCCTAGTCTAATCTTCTAGTCCCTGCATGGATGTGTATAAAAACCCCTCATAGGGCTGCACCTTGTATCAACGAAATCACCAAGAGAAATCAAGAAGAACAAGCAGACATGCCCAATACGTGTCTGTGGCAATCAAATCCACTTTCCGATCTGCATATTTTTTCTGGTGCAAGGTTTCTAAAACCAACATTTGGTATCAGAGCCTAGGTTCTTGTCGTGACGATGGGCGGAAGCGACGCAGAGAGCTCCGTCAATGTCTTGAAGTCCGGCAAGAATAACGGTTCCAAGGCGAACAAGGACGACGACAAGTTGAAGAAGAAGGCGACGACGGCAACAAGCAGGGCGACTGGTGCCAACGTCATGGTGCAGCGCAACATCTCCGTGCAGTACCTGCTGCTCACCGACACCAAGTACGGTGTTTGGGCGGTGAAGGTGAATATTATTCTCCGAACGCTCCAAGTGTGGCAGGCAATCACCGACGACGAGGTCGACAACGAGTGCGACCAAGGTGCCATGGCCGACATAGCCTAGTCTGTACCGGATTCCGTGGTGATGACATTGGCGGAGTTCGAGATGGCAAGATAAGCATGAGACGCACTCAAGGAGATGAGGATTGGAGAATTTCGTGTCACCAAGGCTCGGGCACAAGTGCTGAAGTGTCAACTTCACAAGTTGCAGATGGAGGGAACATAATCGGTGAACGACTACGCCATGCGTCTCACCACCTTGGTGGGAGAGATCCGCGCGCTCGGTGCAAAGCTCGAGGAAGTCGATGTCGTGCAAAAGTTTTTCAGCTCGGTGACTGATAAATTCATGTATATAATCGGCACGCTTGAGAAACTTACCGACATCGAGAACATGACCATAACGGAGGCGACAGGACGCTTGTGGACATGGGAAGAGAATTCTCGTGGCCGTCGGAAAGGAAAAGGAGGAGGCGACGATCAACTGCTCTAGTCACGCGCTTACTGGGAGGCCCCAAGTAGCAAAGGAAAGCGTGACGGCGAAGGATCAAGCAACTCGAAGCGCGGCGAGAACAATGAAAAGGGCAAAGGAAAAGCAAAGCCACAAGGGCGCAACAAAGGTGATCAATATGATGAGCAGAAGCCATGGAACTCGGATATGTCCAAGGTCAAGTTCTACAACTACAATACTATGGATCACTATGTAAAGAAATGTCTAGAGCCTAACAAGCCTGACATGAAGCAAATTTCGCAAAGTAGGAAGACGACGAGCTAGCTCTTCTAATGGCAAAAGTTTGCGATCTCGCGGAAACGGTTGTTGTGAAACCAGACCGGAAGGTGCTACTTCACGAGAAGAAGGTATAACCAAAGATACCCAGGAACAAGTCCGATGATGGTGACCGAGGTGATCAAGATCACCACGATGAGGACACCTATGACGACAATGAGGAAACGGGTGAAGATCTTGGCAATGGTGTTGTACAGGATGCAGCACAAGGCGAGGAAGATCACCAAGAGGCCCAAAGTGATAACGACAATCAAGATGATCGTCACGATCACGTCGACTACTCCGATGACACGGATGCCGACAACCCGACATCAAGCTTGCCAAGAAAGTATCCATATTCCTCAAGTGCATGGACTACGGCACAATATGTGTCTCCTCCTTCGCAAGCCACAGTGGACCCCTCCATTCCATGTTGCAATAAGACCCTCAAGAAAGTTTCCAAGAACGCCAAGTCATTTACGCCCGAGTACTCTGGACTATGTTTGCTCGGAGTTGAGGTGCCGGCAAATTTCGTAGAGGCGAGCAAAGGTCCAAGTTGGAAGCACGCCATAAATGAGGAGTTGAAAGCGATTGAGAACAACAACACGTTGACTTTGGTAACCCGACCTACGAACCATAAGCGTATTGGTTTGAAGTGGGTATACAAGAAGGACATGAAGGGTGATGTTATGAAGTAAAAGCCAAGACTTGCTGCAAAGGGATATGTACAACGTCAAGGAGTTGACTATGATGTGGTGTTTGTCCTGGTTGCTCGACTCGAGACTGTGAGACTGCTCCTAGCTTTGGCAACACAAGAAGAGTGAAAGGTTCATCATATAGATGTTAAATCGGCTATCCTCAATGGTGATCTCACGGAAGAGGTTTACGTGGAATAGCCCCTCGGCTATGAGAATAAAGGCGAAGAAGATAAGGTTTACAAGCTCAAGAAGGCACTATACGGGCTGAAGCAAGTGCCACGAGCTTGGAACTCAAAGTTGAACCAATGTATGGTCTCCCTCGGATTCAAGAAATGTTTCCTCGAGCACGTAGTATATACAAGAAACTCCAAAGGCTCGAACCTACTAGTTGAAGTTTATGTCGATGATCTGATTATAACCAGAGATAGCGCACAATAAATTGAAAGTTTCAAGGCGCAGATGAAGAAGAAGTTTAGTATGAGTGATCTGGGATTACTAAGCTATTACTTAGGCATTGAAGTCAAGCAAAACTCCGGAGAAATTTCCCTATGTCAATCGGCTTATGCGGTCAAGTTGTTGGACAAGTGTGGCATGGTAGATTGCAACGCCATACAAGTTCCAATGGACCAACGACACAAGTTCAGCAAGATCACTCTCAAATCCGCTGGTGGACACCACAACGTATCGAAGCATTGTAGGCAGCCTAAGATATTTGGTGCATACCCGACCGGACTTGGCACATTCAGTCGGGATCGTGAGTTTTTTCATGGAGAACCCCATGACCGAGCACATGAGCGCCGTCAAGAAAATCTTGCGCTATGTGAAAGGCACTATCAATCTTGGCTGCATGTACAAAAAGAGAAAAGAAGGATTGATCCTTCATGGATATTCAGGCAGCAACATGACAAGCGATGTTGATGATTGGAAGAGCACATCGGGCATGATATTCTACCTAGGTCCGAATCTTATCAGCTAGAATTATCAAAAACAAAAGCTGGTGGCACTGTCTTCATCTGAGGCAGAGTACATCCCGGCGAGCACGACGGCTTGTCAATGTGTGTGGTTGAGAAAGCTCCTAGCTGATCTTGCAAAGAAAGAGATGCAGAAGGTGTCACTAAGGATCGACAACCAAGCTGCAATCTCATTGCGCAAAAACCCGGTTCATCACGAGAGGAGCAAGCACATAGACACCCGTTTTCACTATATCCGGGAGTGCGTTGAGGAGGGGATGATCGAGGTGCAACATGTAACCACCAACGATCAGCTTGCATACATTCTTACCAAGTCTTTCGGGAGATAGAAGTTCATCGAGATGAGGGAGAAAGTCAGAGTGCAAGAAATGAAGCAAGAAAACAAGGTTACAGATGTGAATATAGAAGGTAACCTCGTTGCTACAGTACGTATAGGAGTAGGATTAGGTGCAAGTTTGAGTCATAGTAGAACTAGGAGTTCTAGTCCTACTCTAATCTTCTAGTCCCTGCATGGACGTGTATAAAAGCCCTCGTAGGGCTGCACCTTGTATCAACGAAAATCACCAAGAGAAATATAGAAAAGCAAGATAGACCCGATACGTGCATGTGGCAATCAAATCTAGTTTTCGATCTGCGTATTTTTTCCGTCGCAAGGTTTCTAAAACCAACAAAATATGCTTCGTATTTGCTCTGCGCCGAATAGAGTCCACGGATCGTTCCCATATTAATACTTGATGTATGTTTATTCTTTAAATTAATATAAATACTGAATATATGTTTTTGGTGGCTCGCTTATATTAATACTTGATGTATACAGTGGCCTTCTTATTCTGATGATGGTAACTCATGTCTCATGTGCTGCTTATCGAAAATTGCATCCATACGACACATTTCTTCTTGCCTGCATTATTCATGTTCTGGTTGGCAGCTATATGTAAAGCGAAATCCAGTGCAATACCTGAAAAAAATGATTGACATAAAAAAGTAGTCGGATCATTTGTATACGGATATATTTAATTTTTTGATTTAAAATATTGTCATATGCGGAAATTGCATGTTCCAGCTAGATATCTTTTCTTGGAATAAGAGTTCAAGGAAAGTAAACTGAACTAGTCACTGGTTTTAGACAAATTAATTTTTTTAAAAAGCTTATGCAATTATGATCTGTTTCCTAAGAAATTTGTTGTGACTTGCGAATTAGGAGTGGCTAAAAATTCACCTAAATTTATGAAATAAAATCCGTTACTGTTATTTGCAGTTCTGCTAAAACAGTTGTGATGGCGATTAACGGAGACTAATGTAAGAAGCTGCCAACGTTGGACATCTGGTAGTAGGTGGTTGAGTTGTTTACTAAAGTTTAAAAAAAATTGTTTGAGTTCTGTTCGAGATGGTAGCAATGGCATGTGTATATTTACGGATTTTGAAAAGAAGTAATTCCAAGTGTCCGTGAACTAGATATTATTAATTATTTTTGAGAAGTAGATAGAGTTTTTCGAGTGAGTGTTCTATTCGGTAACATTTTTATTCAGAATTGTAAAACCAACTTCAATAATGAATCACAAGGCCGGTCTATATGATTGTGGGCCAATGATTTGCAAGGAAGGTGGGTGAACCCTTATCGAGAGTACGACTCAAGCTAGGCTAAATGACAAGCAGTGAGAGACCTTGTCTTCTGTTCACTCTCATATTTGTCAGTACGTCTTAAAATCTGTACATAATGGACTGCAGTGCGTATACATGAAAGAAAAACGAATCAATGTTTTAACATGCTTTATGATGCTGTCTCCTAATTAGCACTTCCAGAACTACTGTCTTTCATACTTTCAACCCACACGTATTGATATACACACATGTGAAATTGTAGCAATGAGCGTGTGCAGATCAGTAATGAGCCTTGCATGTTGTGGTGTAAATGCCCAGCAGCAAATACGTAGGCAATATATATTGCCTTGGTTATACTTGTTAGGCCTTCAAAAGTTCAAACATTGTAGTTTTATTCAGAGGAACTGAATATAATTTCTTGGACAACAAAGGAAGCTATAAAACAAGCCCATGTATCTTGTGGTCCTTTTTTAAAACTCTTTCCACATTAGACAATGGTTGCATCCGTCATGCTAGGATTAATAGGCGTTGGGAATGCACAAGCAGCTGTAGAAATTTATGGCGGAGAGGAACGGCCCATCTGACAACCATCGTTGCACCACTACCGGAGTGGGTATGTGTACCCAGCTATGGGTGAACCATGAGGAGGCAACGCAAACTTGCAAACTTGTTCTGCATGCCATCTTAGCGGCAGCAGCTTAGGAAGCTGTTGTTCGACGTCAGGCGGTTCACCCAATAATGTGGAAAACTTAGGCCTTTCACAATGGGATGTATCTTAGCACGTCATCTTAGGAAAAATAAATGGTTAAAATATAACTTCTCCAATGCATTGTTTCTTAAATGGTGTCTCTACATTTAATGATTTAGATGACATGTATGCATTTGATTAGCCTAACCATGATTTTTTGCCTATGCTTTCGTGCAAGAGGTGTTTCTTAGCTAAGATACAACATCACTCTCTTTCCTCATTAACTATAGTGCCACATAGGCAAAGTGTCTAGGATACACCACTAAGAGACGCCCATTGTGAAAGGCCTTAGTGCGATGATCCTGATATAATTTGTTTCGCTTGGAGTTCTAGACGATGCTACAGAGTTTGTCACTTACATCTATACTGCTAAAGAGATGTTACAGCGGCATTTTGTCCAGATTAATGCCTAATTTTCTATCCCATGCATAGAACTAGCAAACGACCTGTATGCTCATCTCAAACTTTTGAATCCAATTTTTCTATCTGACATAGCACTATACAGCCATTAGATTTCACATTTGTATCATCTCCATTGATAATTTGAAAGCATGTAACGAAGCCACACTATACAGTGCGCTTCTCTCAACACAATTTAATTTGACACAGTGAGTAGTAGTTCGGTCTATGTGCATTTACAGTGGAGTAGTTCCTAGAGGCATGTCTAGGGGCTGTTTCTTTTTCGCTTAGCACAACTCCGTATTATTATCTAACGGTTTAAGCGTGGTGACTGACTCGCCTGGTGAGGGCTCTCCCGGTGGCACGAGCTTTGTTGCGGTCGCTGGATTCAGGATAGGAGCTATCTTGGTCATCAATTTGGGGCAGTTGATAAACTTTTTTCTTACTGCGAGTCGAGACTCTCTGTACGATTTGCGGAAGGTCCCACGCAACCCTGTCCCACGACACAGCGGATGCGTGCTTTGCAGAGAGTGCAAACAAAAACAACCGCCGGTAGAAAAAATCCTTTATTTTTTGTTTGCCGTAAGGGCATGTGCATTAGTTCCGATGGCTAGTGTGTGTAAATTTTCCTCCAGATCAGCTGTAGATGACGTAAAAAATAGTTTGTAGAATGGGTTGTCTAGTAGGCTATCTATGTACCACCGCATAATATGGAGATTTTGTTAAGCAACTACAAGAAAATCTCCTTGTAATCCGCTCCGGTTGTAACTTGAAAAGGCCCACGATAGAGGACGTGCTCCCTACAACGGGGGTGACAGATATTCTTGTTATCTGCTTATCTAAAAGGTTTCAGGTTTATCCGTGTCAGGTGTTAAAACTAGCTATTGCTCGGAGTCAGCTCAAAATTAAGTTAGCAAAATCGAATCTACAAACCGACTGTAATATTCAGTATTTTACCACTGTGTGTTCACCTTAAACTCTGTGCTTACTTACGAATCCTCTTTTGATATTCGACACATAACACTGCACAACTTTCAGATTTGATGTCTGTATCCTCTCCGTTGCATATAACGAAGCGATACTGTACGGTCCAGGTCCATCAATCTGCCTAACATGCATTAATTTTCCTCCATAAATTTCTTGTGCATCTATCACTTCTTCCTTTATATATCTCACTATTTGTGCCTAAGACATAACACAGAAAATGAAGGTATAGTTGAAGCAATGGCTAGCTCTAGGCTACAACGCTAGTCCATAGTATTATTTTCATCTCAGATCTGATCGGACATTCATATGTACACACGCTACGTACTTTCGTGTAAACAAGAAACACCAAGAGGTGATTCGGAATGGGAGGCTTTGGAAACACGGAGGGAGGTCAGATAAGCCAAAACAGTTCATACTCACGGAGGTTATGTGCGGCTTCTTGGTTACATTTTGCAACAATTGGCAACCACCTAAGTTGACAATCATCCATTACTTCGAGATCTCTTTATTATGTCTCCAACCAGTGGGTTGACTGTACTTGGTGTTTTCTTTCAGGAAAATCAAAACTGTAGTTACCTTAAATTAATTAAACATATTATATGCCTGGTAGGTTGGCTATCTATCTCTCTCACTTTTTCAAACAAGACTCTTCGTGGCTAGCTTGGTTTTCTTTCTACCGCTGTGTAGGAAACTGTAACTTGGTCAAAAAAAAAAAATTACCCTGTCATGGAAACATGGGTTCATGGGTTAGCGAGCGGAATCTAATTCCCGACTCTGTCCAATATTTCAACACTATGTAATTCAGTAGCCTAGTAATAAAGGAAGACAAGGTCGTTACAGAAATAACTAAAATTTCACATATGTCAAGATTAGTTACAGTAAGCAAGATAGTATCTGTACGTCTGCCACTATGTATGTTTGGTAACAAAAAAATGTATGTTTATGTGTTCGTTTCATCTAACAACTAACTGAAAGTACAAATCTCAAATATACTTTGTATTTTTCCAGTGCCGAATAGAGAGTACTTAACTGGTTTCCATATTAATCATTGATGTATGTTTATGATTAATATAAATCTCGAATATATGTTTATGGTGGCTCGCTTCCATATTAATTATTGATGTATACATGTTGCCTTCTTATTCTTATGATGGTCCACATACTCATGTCTGTTGTGCTGCTTATCTAAAATTGCACCCATAGGACATAATTCTTCTAGCATGGATTCATGTTGAGGTTGGGAGCTATCTGCAAAGCACAAGCCAGTGCAATAGATGAAAACATTATTGACATAAAAACGTATTCGGATCATTTGTATACGGATATAGGTTTAATTTTCTGATTTAAAATATTGTCATATTCCGGAATTAATGGTTCCCAGCTAAATCTTTTTTTTCCAATAATAGTGCAAGGAAAGTAAAACTGAACTTGTTACAATAGAATGTTTGTCGTATTATTAGTGTTTTTGTTGTGTCATTAGACACTGATTTTAGACAAAACAATATTTTTTAAATCTTATGAAATATGATTTGTTTCCTAAGAATTTTTTTGTGACTTGCGAATTAGGGGCGGCTAAAACGTCACCTATATTCATAAAAATAAAATATGTCGCTGTTATTTGCAATTCTGCTACAACATGTGTGGTGATGATTAACAAATACTAATGTAATAAGCTGCCAACGCTGGCCATCTAATATGTGTTGGTAGTAGTTCGTTGACAATTAAACAAGAGTTGTTTATTGAAGTTCAATATAAATTTGTTTGAGTTCTGTTTGAGATGGTAGCCATCGCATGTATATATTTACGGATTTTGAAAAGAAGTAATACTAAGTGTCGGTGAACTGGATATTATTAAATATTTTTTAGAAATTGTTAGAGTTCTTCGAGTGAGTGTTAAGTTCGATATCATTTTTATTCAGAATTATAAAAACCAACTTCAATAATGAATCACACGGCCGGTCTATATGATTGTGGGCCAATGATTTGCAGGGAAGGTGGGTGAACCCTTGTTAAGAGTACCACTCAAGCAGGGCTAAATGACAATTATGGAGAGACCTTGTCTCCTATTCACTCTCATATTTGTCAGTACGTCTTAAAATCTGTACATAATGGACTGCAGCGCATATACATCCTAATTTAGCACTTGGAGAACAACTGTCTTTCATACTTTCAACCCACACGTATTGATATATACACATGTGAAATTGTAGTAGAGCATGTGCAGATCAATAATTAGCCTTGCATGTTGTGGTGTAACTGTCCAGCAGCAAATAAGTAGGCAATATATATATTGCCTTGGTTATACTTGTTAGGCCTTCAAAAGTTCAAACATTGTAGTTTTATTCAGAGGAACTGAATATAATTTCTTGGACAACAAAGGAAGCTAGAAAAGAAGCCCATGTATCTCGTGGTCCTTTTTTAAAACTCTTTCCACATTGGTTGCATCCCTCATGCTAGGATAAAGAGGCGTTGGGAAAGCTGTAGAAATCGATGGCGCATAGGAACGGTCCATGTGGCAACCATCATTGCGCCACTACTAGGGTGGCTATGTGTACCCGGGTAGGGCTGAACCATGAGGAGGCAACAACAACTTGCAAACTTGTTCTGCATGCCATCTTAGCTGCAGCGGCTTAGGAAGCTGTTTCTTGGAGTCTGGCAGTTCGCCCAATAATGCGGAAAACTTTGTGTGATGTTTCCATGCCAAGATTACATGAGGACACATAGTCGGGTATCGCGAGAGCAGGGATACGTCTCCCGCATGATCCTGGTATCAAAGTTTTAGCTTGGCGTTCTAGACGATGCTACAAAGTTTCTCGCTACATCTATACTGCTAAAGAGATCTTACAGTGGCATTTTGTAAAGATTAATGCCTAATTTCTTATTCCTTGCATATAAATAGCAAATGACCTGTATGCTCATCTTAAACTTTTGAATCCAATTTTGCTAGCTGACATAACACGCTTTACAGCCATTAGATTTAACATTTGTATCATCTTAATTGCAAATTTTAAAGCATGTAACGAAGCCACACTGTACCGCGCGCTTCTCTCACCACAGTTTAATTTGACAGAGGGAGTAGTACGGCATATGTGCATGTATAGTGGATTGGTACCTAGAGGCATGTCTGGGGATCGTTTCTTTTTCGGTTAGCACAGCTCCGTATAGTATATCACTTCTTTGGAGCTTCCTTTGTTGTAAGTTATCCTTCTTCTTAATAAAGATCGTGGCAATCAAATCGTTTTTGACCCTTTTATAAGTAGCCACAATGCCTGAATGGCCTCCTGTTGACCTTTTTTTCAAAAGGGGGTAGATCCCGGCATCTCCATCAGTCAATGCATACAGCCTTCTATTAATAGTTTACCGCCCTAAATTTTTACAATCTCATCGGTCACTCCAAGTTGATACATGAATCAACCATCGAAAAATAAGAAGCATAATAAGCCTAACAATCCCATATTCATCTAGTATGCTACAAACCAGCCCGGCTGAGATCCTGAGCGACCATTAACTAAAGGTTGCATCGAGAAGCCATTATATCCCACAGGTCCTGCGGGAGTACGAACGCCCATAGTTACACATAATGCACCACCATATGAATAACATGTAAAAGGTTCAATCTTTTATTTCTCTTAAAAACAATATCACTCTTGGGAGGACAACTAGCCAGAGGGCGCACTCCAGGACTCTTGCAAGAGCATGCGTGAAATCCCGAGGTCCCCTGGCTGGACGCCATGTGGCTGCATGGTAGCAAAGCTGGGCGCGTGTGATTCCCTATCGATTCGAGTTGCACTACTTCTACCTTGCCACTGTAAGCTAGCTTTACTCTATTGTCGCGGGAGTAGCTAGGTCCACAGCCGTTGCCTTGTTGTAGGGTAGCTAGCTGTACTGCACTGCTATTTATCTGCTCCCGCTGTTGCCGTTTAGTTCTGCTCTTGGGTCGATGGCAGTGCGATGAAAAATATAGGGGAAAAAGAGCATGCAACTTAGAACAAAAAGGGCGGTACATTGCCAAGACACTAGGCAGTGCACTGTGACCCAAGACAGTGAAACACAGTATAATGAGGCAATGCACGGGAAGTGCACTGCAAGGACACGAGGTCGTGCACTATGGCTGAAGGCAGTGCAACGCATCACAACAATCCAATGCACAGGTGGTGCACTACCAGGACACCAGGACATGCACTGTGACAGAAGACAGTGCAACGCAACACAACGAGACAGTGCACGACACCAAAGATAGTGCAATGCAACACAATATGAAGTGCACACACTGTGCACTACCAGGACACATGGTCGTGCAAGGCAACCAAAGGCGGTGCAAAACAGCACAATGAGGCCGTGCACGAGTGATGCACTGCTAGGACACCGTGCTCATGCACTGCGACCGAAGGTAGTGTGACATAGTAAAACAAGGTGGTGCATTGCAAGTACAAAAAGCAGTGCACCCACAGTCCCGTGCATTGCGACCGAAGGACACTACAACCTTAGGTGCGAAAGGCAGTGCAAAAGAAAGTTTGTCAAAATATATCAATATGAGATCTAGTTTTGAAGATTTCGACGAGACTAAGATAATCATGATTTGGACTCTCGGTTGGAAAGATATCATATTTTTCGTACTCGAGTCTACCAAGAAAAGAGAAAAATCTAACCCGTTGTCACCACGTGTCGAGCAGAGGGAGGGAGTTGGGATCCGCGGGGACACCAGAACACGCCACGTGCAGCCTATAACAGCGACGCTGGTCGTGCTCCTAGGAAGCACGTGCTTAAACTAGTTAAATCGCATTCTTGCATCTCCAATTTGACCAACATGAGGATGAAATACCAATACAAATTATAACCATATAGTATTTGTCGACCCCATTTAGTTAATTCCCAAATATATTGGTCATGTTGACTTGAGGCAGTAAAACATAGTTAAAGTTTACTATATTCCACAAAAGACTACCAAAAGGGCATAAGATAAAAAAAGTTGCTCAACTGTCTCTTGTGCCCCACAAGAACAACATTTCGTGATCCCCATCTATTTCTTTTTGGGTAAGTTATCATTTATTAGTTAAACTTTACTTTTAGTAAACCACATAATAAAATATTTTGAGGGGAATTTTCAACTTCCATAGATATTTTCAAAAGATCTTCATGCATAGCCTTGATAGAAAAAAATCCTGAAGCTGTTAAGTTCCACATAAATTTATTTGGCTCATCAGATGATTGTATCATCATTATCCCTTCTCATAAGTGTAGCCAATTTGACCACTTGTTACTTGTTTGCGTCCTTTTCAAGCTAATATTCAGGTACATGCTTGGATTAACAAATCCACAACTAAAGCATTATGTTGTTGCACAAGGTTATACAAGGACCAATACTGAGGAGATAAAGGTGTATCACCCATCCAAACTTCCTCCCAGAACCTTGTAGAGGAACCATCTCCGACTACAAAATGACCCAAGATATTGAAATCATTTTTAACTCGCATAAGTCCCTTCCAAAAGGGAGAGTTAATAGGTTTCTCCTGGACTTCAGATAGAGTATTTTGAGTGAGATACTTGATGTGTATCAATTCATGCCATACCCCTTCCTTATTAAGAAGCTTATTGAGCAATTTGCTCAACACACATTTACTTTCAAGTTCAAGGAGCTTAATACCCAAACCACTTTGATTTTTTGGCCTACAAACTATATTCCATTTTGATTAATACTTTATTTTATATTCGTCACTTTGCAACAAAAAAAAGGAGACCTGTAAAAATCAAGTCTGACCCCCTTTGGGATCTCTAGATAAGACAATATAAACAAAGGTAAACTCAACTAAACAGAAATGATAAGGATTAAATGATCACCATATGATAGTAACTTGCCCTTCCAGCGTCTCAATTTTCCTTCCAATCGGGTCTCCACTCGATACCAATCTGATTTTTTTTTAATTTTCTATATTGGATAGGTACCCCAAGGTATCTAAGAGGCAAGGAACTAGACTCACTTCCAAAGATTTATCAATACTGATGTTCCTCTTCTTTCCGCTTTCCAAAACATAATTTTTCTCTTTTATTGAAATTGACTTTAAGACCCCAAAGCTATTAGAAGACACACAATATAAGATTTATTTTCACAGCCTTCCACAAATCATGCTGCAAGAACAAAATAGTATCATCATTATATTGCCGAATAGAAACTCCTCCCTCAACAAGATGACGGAATTAGGCTTAAGGACGACCAACTTATCTACAACGATGTTAAATAGCAAAGGAGATAAAGGATCCCCTGCCTTAGACCTTTTATTGTTTGAAAGTAGTGTCTGATGTCATCATTGACTTTTATCCCAACACTACCTTCCTTTACAAATTGTTCAATTAACCTACACCACCCATGTGCAAATCCTTTCATGTGTAATGCCTGCTGCAAAAAAAAGGCCACTTAACTTCAAAGCATTTCATGTGCAAGGCCCACTGCAAAAAAGGGCCACTTAAATTTATCACACATATTTTTGAAGTCATTTTTTAAAAACACATCATCCATTTTCTTTCTATGAAGCTCATGGATAGTATCATGAAGAACGACTATGCCTTCTATTATGTGTGTAACAGGCATAAATGTCGACTAAATGGGTCTAATTACCTTAGGGGCAATCCCCATAATGCGATTAATAGCCACCTTAGTAAAGATTTTGAAGTTAATATTTAGTATAAAAATCGGTTTATATTGTTGTATTTGTACCACATTCTCCTTTTTGGATAAAAGACTAATTACACCAAACGTCAGATTAAAGAGAGGCAAGTCCCTCTTATGTAACTAAACAAATAATGCCATTAGGTCTCCTTAAATAACTTCCCAAAAAGTTTGGTAAAACTCTGTCGGAAAACATACGAACCTGGCGCTTTGTTGTGTTCCATTGTCTAAAATATGGCTTCATGCACCTCTTTTTCAGCAAAGGGAGCAATAAGGATCTCATTTTCCTCATAGAAAAGTCGTGGGATATCCTAGGTGACATAGATAAGGTTCCGGCACCCCAAACAATTTTGGTAATATTCTGTAATGTGAACCTTTAGAATTTCTTCTCCCAGAATTGTTCCTTTCTCTTATTTTAGCTGAATGTTTTATTTTTTCTATGTTTTCCATTAGCAATTAAGTGAAAGTATTTCGTATTGTTTCTCTCCACTTGCACATGTTTAACTTTGGATCTCTTAGCCCATTTAGTTTCCTCATATCTCCTAAGGTTGGTCATATGTTCATTTGCATTCCTTAATGCATCCCGTTCGGCCAAGCATAAGGACTAATCTCCACTATCAAATATAAATCATCAATAATTGCTAGCAACCTTTCCTTCTCTTTTTTGTATTCACCACTAAGGGTTTTGGCCCATCCCTTTATAAATCTTAAGAAATGGCGCATCTTATTTTGCCAAAGCTCCATAGGAGTGCATCCATCATTAGTTGCATTCCATTCAACGGAAACCATATCATAAAATACTTAGTTGTGTAATCAATATAGCTCAAAGGATAAAAAGTCTTATTACCCAAATGAGCGTTAACTACAGAATAAATTAGTAGAGGTGTATGGTCTGACCTTGCATGAGTGAGAGCCCGCACCTTCACTAGGGAAATTTTTGTTCCCACTCTCACCATGGGCACATAGGTGTGACAATTGCGCTAGGCGTGCTCACGAGACAACAGGAAAAGAGGAGACATGGAGGTGTCAAGTACTCAGGCGTTAGGGATATGGTGCATCTGTAGAGGAGAAGATGCTCACTGAGGGCGTGTGTCGAGGTGGAGAGAAAGAGCTGGTGGCGGTGGCCAAGGAAAAGGTGGTCCGACGACACTTGTTGTGGGGGCACCGAGATAGACAAGGAGTGCGCCAGCATGGTGAGGGAGGTGGACTACAATTGGACTATGAGTTAGATTTGGTAGGAGAAGATTTGGGGATTGTTTCGGGTTATAGATCTGGGGCATCGATGGAGTGGTTGGAGTCTCTGGACACGGGCACTAAGTCAGCATATATTTTCTCTAGGAGCGCCAAGTAAGAATGTTTTCGCCCAAGACGCGGTTAAGTCTCGACCCGCGCTAAAGTTTTTCCCACCATCGGACCTGCATGTGAAGCAGTTTTATCTACCGGGATAGTCTTGTGTCGGCAGTTTACCCACTGATGTAAATTTTGATTAATTGTCGGTCGTTGTTCTCCGAGAAATCTTTATTTTTGCTGGCACTTAATCAGCCATCCCTGATCTTTCCCAGCAATTGGTTTTTCCTGGCAGTTAAATTGCCTTCTTAAGTGGATATTTTCCCGGCAATTCTTTGCCCTCAAATTTGGTCCATGGTGTAGTGTATATAAATTAAGGTTATTAAGTGAAAATAATATCATTATATATATGAGAAACATTTTTTTCTAATGTATTCACATTAAAATGTCTGTCAAGGTTGAATTTGGAGAATATTGCTACAACTGCATCACATAGGATGACTGGAAACATCATTAGTAAGATGCATCCCGTTTTTTCACTTAATATTGAATGTACATGCTTTCATTTTTATCTGTGATATTTTTTCTGCATGTTCAAATGCTCTATAATTCATTAGGCATATTAGTGCTTAAATTCTATCTGCGTCAGTTATTCCATAGCAAGCTGCAACATCTGCTTCTTTCGCACAAACTTTTAATGTGGATGAGGTAATTCTCTACTATGCAGGGAAATAATATAGTTTGTATGAATATTTTTTTCAACTCTTTTACAAGGTTGGGTCATGTTACATGTCTTCCCATTTTTCCATCCTTTCGGAGGAACATGAGGCAAGACCTTGATACTCCACATTCAAAAAAATTGTTTATTAAGAATAATCATATTATTCTTGTGATCTTTACTATATCATTTATTGTGAACCAATACGTGTTACATGAATATAGATATATGTAAAAATAAAATCATGCACTAAGGCAATGGTGCCAAGGAACTAATAGAAGCATTGTGATTCCATTTTCTATAATAGGTAATAAGGGAATATTTGATGTTTAAAAGCATAATAAGAAAGATGACGTGATAATGATATGTGTTTAACAGGTATAATTAAGTAGTTCTAGATTTCATATTTTCATTATTGTTAGCTGATGTAACTTTTTTTTAGATAAATAAAGAAATGTGAACACTTAAAAAAAGTTTAAGCCCGTGCGGCCCTATGGGTTGATGGGTTGATGACTACTTTGACTTGTTGAGAACACAAGTCATATGTCTTATGTGCTGTAACTACAATCTCAATCACGTTGAAAAATCAAAACCAATCATGCCTAGTGGCCGGAAAGATGGCAATGACACCTCATGTCCTGTCTTAGCCAGGAGACGTGCAACTACCTTTGCTTGTCCCACTGCGGGTAGGATGGATGACTTCTTCCACGTGAACTAGCCCGGCGAATGAAAGCCCGGGTACATTCTCAAGCTTGCAGAAAATCTAGGTAACCATGATTATGGACATACTGATCTGTTGCAGTGAGGTCATACATCTCCCTGGCTCTTTTGAAGCAACAACTCGTAGAAAACCTCAAAAAGTCAATTTGTCCGTGTTGTCCATGTTGCGGGATTTTCTGTCCCTAGTACTGTGTGCACCGAATGTAATTACTGACCAGTTGACACTTGCAATTCAAGGCCAAACTGTCGCACAAAGAGATTGCCAAGCACAACATATTTATCTGATGCCGCTCATTCCTAGAAATTGAGCGAGTTCGGTCATGATGTTGTTCCATTACATGGGTAGGTGGTTTCATGTCCAAGTAGCAAAACATGATTCGTTCGAAATGTCAAGTTTTAAACAATGACATGATGGCTGATACCAAAAGGTATCAACTGAGAGTGTGGTGCTTGGGAAGTGTAGGTGATCAACCTTGGGTTGCATGCAACTGACAATAGGAACAATACAGAAGTGACAAGGGGGAATCACATTATATGGACGAACTAAGAGCCATAGGTATTTATGGGAGGAGAGAATAAGGGAATTAGTTGGCAATCTGAACATATTTAGGCATATTTATTAGGGCATGTACAATGGTTATTTCCTAGTTATATCTTTGCAATGCCACCTAGGATGATTATTGGTGATGTGGAGGAGAGAGAAACAACAGAAAAAGATTGTCTTCTCTTAGCTAAGAGGTGATCTTTTAGCAACAATCTCCCTCACCACATATTTAGAATGTCAAATTATTAGAGAAAATACTAAAAAATAACCGACTGTATACCATGTTTATTGTTATATCTAAATTACGTGATAGAATTAATATAAGACGGTCTTATCAACCACGGTACATTCCCTTGCTTGGAAGGGCCAAAAAGAGTAAAGTAGAATTAATTACTTTTCACATGTATAGTACATCTGTTTCTATGAAGACATTTCACAATGAGGGATTTTAGCGTTGTATCCAGGTATTTGCTGATGTGGAAATTTAAGATACAACTCTTGCGTGCAGTCATAGGCAAAAATGTTTCTAGCCCAATCATATACATACATGACGTCAAAACCATTAGATGCAAGCTTGATTAGATACAACCCTTTTAAAGGAAATAACCTTGGATTCTTGACGATTTCTTTATGGGCACGGCTACGCGTCCCCCGGGGGATAAAAATTTCGGATCCCCCGGATGGACAGGCTGGCACGTGTCCCATAAAATGACCCCAATCCCGCTTTTGCTATAAACATAACCGTTTTTACTACAAAAAGTCCCGCTTTTGCTACATGTAGCAGAAAACGGTTCAATCCCAAAAAGAAAAGACAGATTGAACCTCGCCGAAGAATTCGCCGGAGACCTCGCCGGCAACTTTGTAGCAAAAAAATATCCTAATGTAGCAAAACCGACATCGCCGGAGATATCGCCGGAGACTCTCGCCGGAAAAAACGTCACTGAAGACCTCGTAGCAAAAAAGATTACAGTATTATAGCAAAACCACAAAACGGTTGTAGCAAAATGTTTTTTCTTATGTAGCAAAACCAACTTCGCCGGAGATCTTGTACCAAAACCGAATAAATCGGTTGTAGCAAAACAATTGTGTGAAAGTAGCAAAAAAATATATAAATACTTAGCAAAAATAATATGCTAATGTAGCAAAACGCTAGTAGCAACGATGGATACAAAAGTAGCAACACTGGCCAACTAAAGTAGCAAACACTCTACACTGTGGTAGCAAAAAAAGTTTTCATCGCGGAGAAGATGTCGTTCCAATGGTGGCAACACCTTCGATGACACTTGTAGCGGCGGCATCTACCTCTTGTAGCAACCTCCACTGCCGCATGTAGCAACCACACCGTCCCGCCGCGTGTAGTAGTGGCCTCCGCCGCCCGCCACCGTTCCACTCGTAGCACTCACTAGTGGAAAACGGGCCTCCAGTCCCGGCCCGTAAGGGGTTTTAGTCCCGGTCCTGGTAACCGGGACTGGAGGGGCGGGACTAAAGGTCCACCCATTAGTCCCGGCCCGCTTACCAGCCGGGACCAATGGGCATCCACGTGGCTGTCTCTGCGGGCGCTGGGTGCCGCCCCCCATTAGTCCCGGTTCGTAATATACGAACCGGGACAAATGTTTCTCTGCCGCGGCAGAGAATTTAATTTGTATTCTTTTTTTCATTTCAAAATAGTTTTATGCGCTACCACATACCGTACATGTTCGTGTATATATAAGATAACTTCTCTTATCGAGCATACAAATATATACATGATAGTTACACATGGAGATCACAATTATCGGGACTAGAGCCCGTCTATTCAATTACACGGTCGGGGATCATCGGCGCCTATTCACACTAAATTCTTCGGCGTCATCTATCATCTCGTTCATCAAGAATCCTGTCAGTTCTTTAGCAATTGCTACTACGCGTTGCTGTGGTAGGAGCTGATCCCGCATTTTCTCGAACTATATAAGAAAAGGAGATCAATATGAATATCAATCATGATAACAAAAAGTAACGGTAATAAAAATAATATTATGAATGTATTGCTTACATCGACTCTATAACCATTCAGCTCACTGGTAAACGTGCGAATGAACTCGCAAACGTAGAATCCACATAGATTCGTCCCCTGTGGCTGCCTCGCGCACTTAAGGGTGAATGGCGTCTACGCGCGAAACCCAGTGATAGTAAGGGGAGTACAATATTCGTTTAGTGATCTATTTGGGAACAACAAAAGGGTCATAGATCTTAATGCTTTGGTCTATATTTACTTAATAAGTGTCCATAACCCAGTGGTTCGTGGTATTAACGGTTGGACCAAGAGAAAAAATTTATGCCTATGGTTGGTAGGGGATTTAGTAATTATGGATGTCCTACCCACAAATCATATGTCACTGATAACCCACAAGTATAGGGGATCGTGTGTAGCCTTTTCGATAAGTAAGAGTGTCGAACCCAACGAGGAGCTAAAGGTAGGATAAATATTCTCTCAAGTTCTATCAACCACTGATACAACTCTACGCACACTAAACGTTTGCATTATCTAGAAAATAAAACTAGAGCAACAATACGAGTAATAGAGATAGCTTTGCATGATAATAAATAACAAGAAAGTAAAGCTAGTTGTTGCAGCAATAAAATACACTAAACTAACAGAACCATGAGTGTGGAATTGTGGTGGTAATTGTGGTGGCTTTGTCCAAGTTTAAATAGCGAATAGATCAGGTTCATTGTCTTCGATGCAGTTTTCTATGTGGGAGAAGCTAAATATACATGTGCTTCACTACTTGAAATTACATGTACTATATGATTTGATTGTTAGCAAATATCCATAAGTACTAATCAATACATTAAGGTTTCCTCAACCATAGATTAAGTTTAATGGTCCTCTTACTCCCATACGTGCAACGTTCCGGTTTGAGTCCTTAGGTTTCTGTCACTCTGGTAAAACTTCCCCCTTCCTTTTACACATACTACAAACCCTATGATGTTTAATCCATGCGCACAAATATAATGGACACCAAAGGACTGTACCATATCAACATACAACTCTAATGAACCAAAGACGTTCAACCATTCAATCTAAGAACAAAGAAACTACGCAAACATGACATAGATCATAGGATTATAACTTATAACATCAAACACCATGTTTACATAGGACGGTACAGAGGTGTGTGGGAGGATGAACCACTGCATACTAGGAGGATTAGAAGATGGTGAAGATGGTGAAGAGGGCGGCGGCGGCGCGGGGGACTCCTTCCCCGCCGCAGGTATCATGGGGGAGCACCGCCCCTTAGCCCCTTCCTTCATGGCTTCCTTCATGGCTTATTGGGAGCCCTCCCCCATGGAGATGGGATCCATGGGGGAGGCAAAAACGAGGCTTTGGTGGCTGCAAATTCGTGGGTGGAGATGCCCTGGGCGAATTAGGTTTCCTCCTTTTATATACCTTCTTGGATTCCCGTCACCCCATCTTGGGCTGCAGTAAATCGGCCTAGAACGTCCGTTCGAACTCGGAATCAGCTATGTTTTATGTCCAGAACGTTTGTCGCGAAATTTCCAACAACTTCGTAGTTGAAGAGTTTTCCGTTTGATACCGTATTCGACTCGAAACGTGACCATCTTTGAAAACACTTCTGAGACAGATTTCTGGAATAATCCCAATTTGACTCCAACAAGGTTTCCACTTATATTCTTGGTAATTCCTACACATCAAAGTGTAAAACAAGAACATTGTGCACTTATGCAACTATTAGTAGGTTAGTCTAAATAAATCATAAACTTTATACAAAAAGGAGTGTCAAAAGCATATTATTAGCATAAAACCATCAAAAATTATAGATACGTTATGGATGTATCAACATCTCCAAGCTTAGTTCCTGCTCGTCCTCGAGTAGGTAAACGATCAAGACAATATAATTTTTGAGGTGACATGCAGACAACACAATTTTGATCATCATTATTATAAAAAACATTGATAGCTAGGATTAAGATACTCTAAACATGAATCATGAAAGATAGAGTTATAACAATAAGACATAGCAACTATGTTGTAATATGAAAAGGCACAAACAAAAGATTCATAAATAACAATGTTTTGCAAGATGTTTGTTTGTTTCACATAAAGAAAGCATAATGAGAATGGTATTCACTTGTCCATCATAGAGTAGCAAAACATAAATGCATAGGACACCTTCAAAGTTCATAAGGGTGACTAGATACAAATAGTTTAAGAACAAGCAATATCAAAGTTATGCATCAATCAAGTCTTGGGACAATGCACATTAAACTAAGAATGTCTACTATGCTCTCTTAATAGGTGCATAAAGATAGAAGACGAAGACTCAACATAAAAGTAAAAGAAAGTCCTTCTTAGAAGGAAGCAGGGATTCAAGTCTCATAAAGAGCTTCCGAAAATTATGGTACTTATTAGCTTTCAGCTCTCATTGTCCCTATCATAAGCATCTTTAGGTGATTAAGGTTAAAGTGACACAACTAAGAGGATATGCTTGACAAGTTATAAGTTGAAATCTCATGCCCCTTACTTACGAGTACCGAACCTCATGCTACTCAACTTCTGTCACAAGTAAGCTCTTATCATTGTAAGTACATATGTACCATAGAGAACCGCCAACAGGGTACCCCTTGTACATGATACAGGAGCTATCCCATAATCAAAATGACAACGCAAGCAGACAATGAGCATCTCAACGATCTTTTTATTTGCTATTTGCATATGTTTTTATTGAGAATGCTTCATAGAGTGCTCATTATGGTTATGCTGCAAGTCTCCACCATGATTAGGCATGGCTTAGGCTAGAGGCCTAGGCATTTCTCTAACAGACATACAAACTCCATGATCTTACAAGTTCCCCTTTTATTTCACACCGTCGGGATCCATAAGCAAAATAATCATGATATCAACGGAATATAAGTGCAATGTTGAAAGCGTTCCCCATGATACATGGTTCTTCTAACTTCAACTTATAAAGCGCAAGCATATACGCAACAAAGATGGACACAATGGTTCAAGTTTATTAAGTGCAAGAAAATAAAGTGTGCCATCAAGTTCGTGAGAGCTTTAATCCCTAATTTTCACATAACAAGTTTAATTCGAAAGGTTGATAAAAGCATGAATATAATTGGAATAGAAAATGCTAATTGGTAGGTATGGTGGACTCTTTGGGATAACTTGGTTTTATTTGGAGTTGGATGCATGAGTGGAACTCATACTTGGTTATGGAGGCTAGCAAAAGACTGGGAGCGACCAACTAAAAGAGCAACAATGGCCATAATCATGCAAAGCGACAAAACATCATTAATTAAAGCATAAAGTGATATTACAAGTCGAAAACTAAAGGATTATAAAGGCTATGGTGACTTGGGATAGTCATAACATGGTGTGAGCATGCGTCAAGTTAACTCAAATAAAGCATCAAATGAGAATACCATAATACTATGATTTAATATGCTAAAACAACGCATGATTCTTTCAAGGCACATTAAGAAATCTCAATTTTTTATAACATGTCATGCTACAGAAAAAATCACTAAGAATAAAGCTAAAACAATATCAAGCATGACATGACAAAGCATAGGCCACCGTCAAAAACAAGCTCCTTTTACCACTTAAGCATGAACTTTTCCTACACTTTTCCAATCCAAACCACACTTATTTGAAAACTAATGTATGTAAGAGGGGGTCCAACCAATTTATTCAAGAAAAATAAGAAAACCAAGCAAACGAGAACGAAAACAAAATGCTCCAAGAACAACACAACTATGCATGAAACAATAAAAATGAAGTGTTTGGAAGAAACCTGAGATTTTTATTAATACAGAAGGGGATGCCTTGGGCATCCCCAAGCTTTGACGCTTGTACTTTTTGGATATTTCTTGGGGTGCACACGTGGCATCCCAAGTTTGAGCTTTAGTCCATTTTTCATCTCATTACATCACTCTTTCTATACACCTGAAATTTTTCCTTCATACAAAACTTCATACAATCTTTATTAGCCACATTAGTGCACTTAAGATAATAAGTCTTTGGTTTTAGTTCCAACACCAATAAAACTTCCATTAAAACACAAGCTACTGTATCACTTCCCTCAAAAATCTCAATTACCCAAAAAGAACTCAAAAAGGAATCAACAAGAAGCAAATGCAAATAATGGCAGAAATCTGTTAAAACAGACCAGCAGGTAAAGACCAATTTTTAGAAGACCTTCTGTAGCTCAAATCGAAAAGTGTTCAACTAACGAAACTTAGATAACAACCTAGGGCGGAAGCACAAAAAGTCACAGATCAAACCAACATACATAGATTTTACACAAATTTTTACAGCGAAGCACAAAAATCTGTTTCGGGACAGCAACTTTCTCAAGCATTACTGCTCTCTCATTAGAGGTTACTCTTGGCACACAAAGCAAATAAAAACGATAAGGAGCGGTTATTACAGAGATAATAACTTCTAATAATCTCTAAAACTTTTGGGTCATCTCCCAATAAGTACTTTTCTTTAACGCCTTTAAGTTAGGCATAGGAGCAAGATTCAAGTATTTTCGAATGAATAAGCATTAAGATCAATACCAAAAATATCTTTCTTTTTCAAGGCTTCATGCATTCCTAAAAATTTTTAACGAAAAAGCTTTCATGGAAAGATTTGTTTTGGTTTCATAGGCATAAACATAAGTGTTTAAGGTTGAACCCCACTTAACCATTACTCATCTTTCCAATCACTTTCCTTTTTGAAAACATTTTTAGGTAATAAGTACAACTAATTTTTTTTGTAATTTACATTCCCTATCCATACTAAGATAGAGAACAACTTAAAACTAAAAGTAAAACCTACTTAGAGATAATGCAAACAAGTGCACACAAGAATATTCACCCACACGATATTGCTCAATCTCAACGGCGCCATAAAAGGTCTTGATAACCACATGTATAGGGGATCGTGTATAGCCTTTTTGATAAGTAAGAGTGTCGAATCCAACGAGGAGTTAAAGGTAGGATACATATCTCTCAAGTTCTATCAACCACTGATACAACTCTACGCACACTAAACATTTGTATCATCTAGGAAATAAAACTAGAGCAACAATACGAGTAATAGAGATAGCTTTGCATGATAATAAATAACAAGAAAGTAAAGATAGTTGCTGCAGCAATAAAATACACTAAACTAACAGAACCATGAGTATGGAATAATGGTGATAATTGTGGTGGCTTTGTCCAATTTTAAATAGCGAATATATCAGGTTCATTGTCTTCGATGCGGTTTTCTATGTGGGAGAGGCTAAATATACATGCGTTTCACTACTTGGAATTATATGTACTATATGATTGGATTGTTAGCAAACGTCCGTAAGTAGTAATCAATGCATTAAGTTTTTCCCAACCATAGCCTTAAGATTAATGGTCCTCTTACTCCCATACGTGCAACGTTCCGGTTCGCGTCCTCAGGTTTCTGTCACTCCGACAGAACTCCCCCTTCCTTTTACACATACTACAAACCCTATGATGTTTAATCCATGCGCGCACAAATATAATGGACACCAAAGGACTGTACCATATCAACATCCAACTCTAATGAACCAAAAACGTTCAACCATTCAATCTAAGAACAAAGAAACTACGCAAACATGACATAGATTTTAGGATTATAACTGATAGCATCAAACACCATGTTTACATAGGACGGTACAGAGGTGTGTGGGAGGATGAAGCACTGCATACTAGGAGGATTAGGTGATGGAGATGGCGGTGAAGATGGTGAAGAGGGCGGCGGCGGCACCGGCGGCGGCGCAGGGACTCCTTCCCCGCCGCCGGTATCATGGGGGAGCACCGCCCCTTAGCCCCCTTCCTTCATGGTTTCTTGGGAGACCTCCCCCATGGAGATGGGATCCATGGGGGAGGCAAAAACATGGTTTTTGTGGCTGCAAATTCGTGGGTGGAGATGCCCTAGGCGAATTAGGTTTCCTCCCTTTATATAGCTTCTCGGATTCCCGTCAGCCAATCTTGGGTTGCAGTAAATCAGGCCTAGAAGGCCCGTCCAGACTCGGAATCAGCTAAGTTTTATTTGCAGAACGTTTGTCGCGAAATTTCCAACAACTTTGTAGTTGAAGAGTTTTCCGTTTGACGTCGTCTTTAACCCTAAACGTGACCATCTTTAAAAAGAGTTCTGAGACAGATTTCTAGAAAAATCCCAATTTGACTCCAACAAGATTTCCACTTATATTCTTGGTAATTCCTACACATCAAAGTGTAAAACAAGAACATTGTGCACTTTTGCACCTATTAGTAGGTTAGTCCAAATAAATCATAAACTTTATACAAAAAGGAGTGTCCAAAGCATATTATTAGCATAAAACCATCAAAAATTATAGATACGTATGGACGTATCAGTCACTACTAGGAAAACATCTATAGATAGACAAGCTACTATGTGGCGCATATGCAAAAGTATGCGCCACAGATAAATATCAGTGGCGCATACAGAAAAAAAGCCACTGAAATTTGGCAGTTCAGTGGCGCACCAAACCAATATGCGCCACATAAATCCACATTTCGGTGGCGCCACAAAAAGTGATGATTCTGTGGCGCGTGTATGCGCCACAGAAAGTTGATGAGACCCAGCACCAAAAAAGAGGGAGACAATTATGTGGCGCATATGTCTATATGCGCCACAGAAAGTGATGTTTCGGTGACGCACGTAGATGTATGCGCCACAGAATATGGAAAAACAGAGTAAAAAGTTATGGCCGAAAGAAGATTTTTTTTCTGCAAAAAAATAAAAAAGGGGGAGAAACTTCTGTGGCGCATTTCTCCCATATGCGCCACAGAAGTCTTGGGCGGGATTCGAAATATGAATTCCGCCGGCGCCCTTCTCCCTCTCTTTTTCCTTTTTCTCCCCCCCCCACTTCTTCTCCCCTCCCCACTTCTCCTCCCCTCCACACTTCTCCCCTTCTCCTCCCTCCTCCTTCGCCTCCCTCCTCCTTCTCCACTCTCCGGCGACCTCCACCTCCACCCCGGTGACCTCCTCGTTCTCCTCCTCCACCACCTCCGGCAACCTCTTCCTCCACCACCTCCGGCAACCTACTCCTCCTTCTCCTCCTCCTCCTCCGGCGACCTCCTCCTCCTCCTCCACCACCAACTCCGACGACCTCCTCCTCCAACTCCAGCGACACCTTCCTCCACCTCTTGCAGACTCCTCCTCCTACTCCGACCACCTCTGGCGGTGGCCTCCTCCTCCTTCTCCTCTGGCCAGCACCTCCGACGACCCACTCCTCCTAGCCCTCCTCCAGCCACCAGCCACCACCACCACCACCTCCGGCCAGATCTACATTTGGCTCGTTTTTTTTTGAAATTTGAAAAAAACTTTTGTGGCACATATTGGCCATATGCGCCACAGAAATTTGAGACCTGGCCCGCCTTTTTTTTTGAACTTTGGAAAAAAATATTGGCCATATGCGCCACAAAAATTTGAGATTTTTGTGGCGCATTTCAATATGTGTCACAAAAAATAATTATCAGTGGCGACATATCAGTGGCGCATCAGATACGCGCCACTGATAGTGAAAAAAGATGCACCACTGATAGTGAAAAAAGGTGCACCACTGATAAAGGGTTTCCTATTAGTGTGTATATTAGATCTTTTGCATATGAATGTTCTTAACGTTATATTTAGCCCATATGTATGCAAAGGTGCAGGTGAATCTTCAATCATGTCATATCTCTATCCATGCACACAACTCTAGATACAAATTAAACTAGAAAGGTCCGGTGACTGCAGGGTTAAAAAATCTAGCAAGTCTTGTAGACATTCCTTAACCATCAGCAAGTGTTCCCAAGGGTCGATAAACCTAGGTCTTATAGGGAAAAAGCTACTATACTACATCCATAATCCAGATTGAAGCTATAAGTGCCCCATAATCGTAGCGCTGGGGCCTTGCATATTCAAGTGGGTGCATACCATGGCCGGCGGTGCATGCATGAGGAGGCCGATTTCTCTAGCTGGAGCAGGACCGAAACTTCCTGTCACAGAGAGTTTTGGCTGAAGATTTGCACTTCTCTTACCACATCATGGGAAAATATGCTTGCGTGGCTTCAAGGAGGCACGATCTCGAGGATCTACTTTTATCAGTATCACAGGGTACGTCGACGATGGAATATAGTGTTGTGATTACCGTGTTACTAACAATGATGGAGAATTCAAGATGGTTGAGCTCATAATACCAATGGATCACGATGGCTCATGTCGAGTTTTGAGATTTGAAGATGGGACAAGATTTTGGATGTGGTGAGGACTCTGAGTCGGATGTTTTGTAGCAGGCTTGTTGAGCGGGGCCGGCGACATAGGGAGATTTGATTTTGTTGGTGTTCTTTGGGCACAAAGTCTCAATTTCTAGGGTAAGAACCCTACGTACGACCTACACTGGTTGTATCTGGCAATGGCGCTTGTTGAATGCATTGACGGGAGTTGGTTCAGACTTTCTTTGGGGTGAAACCGATCTGATGATCAGACGATGATCGTGTTTGTGAAATATTTCCTTCCTAGAGGCGGCGTTCTTGTAGAACCATTATCGCAGTCTAGGTGTGGACATTGGTGGTGGTAGTTCCTGCTTCTTCGCTGATTAGTTCGGTGATGATTTTTTATTTTTATTTTCTTTTGGTTGTGTGCACCATTCATGTATTATTTTATTATTTTATTGCATAGGCCAGGTGTAATTGATATCCCTTAGTATTTATATATTTCCTTTATTTAAAAAATTGCCTTTGGTACTTATCTCATAGTTCCCAACATACGAGAATTTAGATAGGACACTAGCTAGTGTAGAATAGGAACATAAATTCCCTCTGTTTTTAGTAAAAGCTTTACCTCGCTCAGGGTCAGATCACACTCCCCTCCTTTTCGGAACAATTCTCCTCGGAAAACCATCCTTCAAGGGGTGGTGATTCTACATGAAACCATTCATCAACTTCATAGGAAGAAAATAGATGGAGTGCTTTTGAAGATAGATTTCAAAAAATCCTACAAGAAGGTTAAATGGTCTTTCCTGCAGCAAGTGCTTCGCATGAAAGTTTTTGACCCATTACAGTTTGAATGGACTAAGAAATCTCTTGAGGAAGGGACTGTGGGGAATAGAGTTAATGATGACATAGGTCATTATTTTATACTAAAAATAAGCTTGTGCCAAGGGGACCCTTTTTGCCTATCCTTTTTAATTTAATCGTGGATATGTTAGCAGTAATGATCACGTGTACGAAAGAGGATGGTCAAGTGCAGGGCCTCATCCCTCATCTAGTTGAGGGTGGAGTGTCAATTCTGCACTACGCAGACGATACCATTATTTTATTGAGCGTTATTTGGACATGGCTGTGAATATGAAATTAATTCTTTGTAGTTTTGAGAAACTATTCTGTTATGGAAAAGTAATGGAGGTCGAAGAAGAATATAAAACATTTTTTGGTTGTTGAATCACTATCTCTCTCATTTATATATTTGGGAATTCCTATTCACTTTCAAAAACTAAAAAATGGATAATGAAAACCTGTAGAGGATCGTTCTGAGAAGAAGCTGGTTAGTTGGATTGGAAAGATTTTGTCATATGATGGTAGAATAGTTTTAATTAACTCTATCCTAATAAGCCTACCAATGTTTATGTTTTCCTTCCTACAAATACCTAAAGGGGTAAGGAAGAAACTAGATTTATTTTCATCCAAATTCATTTGTCAAAAGGATGTTCACAAAAATAAATATAGATTAACAAAGTGGAAAATAATCTATAGACCAAAGTATCAAGGGGGTTTGGAAATCAAAGTGTTAGAGATAAAAATAAAGGTTTACTTAGCAAGCGGTTATATAACTTCTTAATAAGGAGGGTTATTGCAAGAGCTATTATAAAATAAATACTTACATTCTAAATCTCTATCACAAGTTTTACTACAACTAACTAATTCCCCATTTTGGAAAGGCTTAATGAATCTTAAATATGAATTCCTAGAGCATAGATCCTTTGACATTGACAATGGGTCGACAACGAGGTTCTAGGAGGATGTTTGGTGAGGGATACGCCTTTAGCGGAAAAATATCCATCTTTATACAACATCACACACCGAAAAAGGAGTTTTGGTGGTGAATTTAATTTCAAACACTCCTTTAAACATAGGTTTTAGGAGATCTTTGACCAAAAACAACCCGAACCGTTGCACTCGTCTAGTGGAAATATTGATGCATATAGATCTAACAGTAACATGATATGTTTAGTTGGAAACTATTAGCTTCTGGTATTTGTAGGTCAGATCAATGTATCATGATTTGATAAATGGTCACACTATGGTCCTTAGAAAATTATATGTGGAAAATTAAGGTCCCACTTAAAATTAGAGTGTTTATGGGGTTCCTGCATCATTCTTACAAAAGATAATTTAGCCAAATGTATTTGGCATGAATGTAAAATATGTTGTTTTTGTGATCAAGATGAAAAATACAAAATTTGTTTCTGAATTCTCCTTTGCAAAAAAATTTATGGCAAATTTTTCACGTTTCTTTTGCTACAACGCCACCAACCAACATAACAAAACATTTTGGGAACTGGTTAAACGTGGTAGAGAAGAAAGATAAGGCTTGCATCCATCGTGGGTGGTGCGCTTTAATATGGGCCATTTGGCATGTTCAGAATGATCTTATCTTTAACAAAACAACATATCCTGTTTTTTTTTAGTTATCCCGCTTGCTTCCTATTGGATTTGTGTGTGGTCATTTCTCTAGCCGGTGGAGCAGCGCCAGATCACGGATTCTGGGTGCATGCTTTTGGAGACAGTTCCCTGGGCTATGTACATCCAATATTGGAGGTGCTTTGAGAGATGGCTATCATGTTGATGCAAATGCTCTTCAAGTTACTTTCCTTTTTTCATTGGCCGAGTCACATGTCAACATTGTGTGATCCATGATTTTTAATACTTTTTAATAACTATTTTATAAAGTAATAAATTCCGTATGCAAGGATTGATGTAGAAGCTGGGCGATCGTTTTCAAAAACAAAGTTGGCAACCAAGCTTTACCACTACTCTACGTCGATGATATGCATCGAAGAATACTTCTGGAGCAAGGCTATATGATAACAAGTCAATGGCTGAGATGGTTTGTCACTCGTATCATACTTCTAGTGCATCTTAAAAAATAGATCATTATTGATTGCAATGCATATATATGTAATAGACAAAATAATTAGGGCAGGAAAGGGGTAGATTTAGTAACACCCCACTTTCAGCAATCTTGATGATAGGTCCAGAGTGCAAAAATTAGGAGGAACAAAAACTTTTTCTTGCTTAGTGGTGAAGTACTTATTTGCTTGTTTGTGCTTATGCTCATGATTGTGTAGTAGTTAAGATACTTATCCACCTTCCCATCAGTTGAAAAAGCAATTTACCAAAAGGATATGTCTTGGCTTATTTAACATACTCTCAAAAGTTCTGTCTTTTCAAAACCTGAGCCAAGATGACTTTGTAAAAACAAAATGTTTCTCTTCTTCTATTTACAAAAATAATGATATCTATATGATACCATCTCATTTTGTTTTAAAGATAGAACATTCCAAATATCCTTACCTCTAGTCTTTCCAAAATATTTTATAAAGCTATTTGTTTCCCACTCTTGGTAGAAGTTCCAAGTGACTCTCACCTTTTTCGAAACACAAACCTTTCAAAGCTTATTTTCTTTAGAACTTGAATAACGTTTGTGTGTGTTGGCAGTCTTCTTGATATAGTTGTATGAATTGCCTTGATCTGCTGTCTTTCGATCAGATTTTGTAAACTTGCTGGATTAGGAATTAGTATGAGCTAATCTAGGAGCTCAACCTCTAGTAACACAACCAAACCAAGAACCAACCCTATCAATCTCAAGATGATGAATTGAAATCTTTCCTTTCTCAACCCACTAAGCTTGTATGGTATGCTAGCCCCCTCCTTCAACAAATCACCTTTACCAAACCCTTGTCAAGAAAGAAAAGGATAGTTGATAATAATAATACCCCACATTAACTCTCTTGATAGGAATCATCAAAGCCCTAGTAGAAGGACTATCTTCCTCCCTGTTATCAATTTCACTTTTTGGAACTTTATCTAAGACCCTTACTCTGGATCCTAGGGCAATGTACCTATCCCATCCTCTTCTTTGTGATGTACTCTCTCATCACATATATCTACTATTGATCAAGGAACCCACCTACCTTGTTTCCCAAGCTAACCCTAACCCCTAGTCTTTAAGATGATCAATTGTTTCCTTATCAGGATCATTTCTCAGCCACTTCCTTTTTATAGTTTCCAAATTATTAGAGACCAACCCAAATCATGTAACCTTTCTAATCAACCTACTGTTCAACCCCATCCACTTGATGATGAGTTTGGAACCTTGCATCCCGCCAAAACCACTAGATCTTATACCTTAGTCAAAAACCCTAAAGCAGTCAAAATTTGACTAAGTCTAAAATTGTTATCAAGATCTCATATTTATGCCTCTAACTAGACGCACCCATAGGAATTTTTGTAAATGCACTTGAACCATCTTGTGCACCATTATGTGTACTTGCAAATCACACTCTTGCCCTTGACCAGGTCCTTCCTAGACCCACTTGTCCTTGATGGTTTTGTAGTCAAGAAAGTAATCTGTATAGAAATCATACCCGCAATGTCTTGTGAGGTTACCATATGATGCTAACAAATGCATCGATTCATATTGATGTATGATAATTGTAGTATTCGATAAATAGCACAGGTGTTCATCATCATATCTGGTCCTTCTGTAAGTTCCTTGGGTAATATCTCAGTACAGTAAATGTGAACATTGAATATCTAAAGTATAGTATCTTGCTTTTTTTCATAGATCAAATTTATTGTCGCACCATCAGTTCCTTTTTATCAGGTGTATCATTTTTTTTCTAAAAAGTCAAACTTTACTCGCTGAATTTCAAGAAACAATCGTCAAAGTCTACATCTGAAACACGACGATTGGATTCATGTCGGATATATTTTCATGTTTTTTAATTAGCTATGAAGTTGGTATTTTCCTTTAAACTTGGTAAAAGATATACGCTTCCAATTTTTTCAAATATAACATTAAAAGGAATTGCGAGATTATGCTTTATTAGTTGTATTTATTCTCATATATACATTTCGTTTATTTATTACTCTGGAAGTATTTAAATATTTTTTCATAACAAAGGAAATAATCATAATTAGAGTCTCCCTGCTAGGAATCTCTGACTTTTCCGCACCCCTCCTATTCTTGCAACACTGCAGTTTAGTCTAGCAATATTCACATTTAGGACAAATACTGCCAATTTGTTTTTACGAGACCATATTGGAGGTATTTGACACAACTTTCACTTATTTGTGATCTGGAATGTTATGCATGTCTACACAGTCTGTGGTTTTATGTGGTCATAGGTTGGTGATATTAGTGGATGGTTTTTTATGCCTAGAGCCGTAGACCTAGATAAACATTTTTGAGACTACGAGACTCCAATATAAATAAGCATGCGAGTGTTCCGGTTCTTTGTAATCACCGGTTTTCACCTGGCGCAACTTGACATGTTTATTGTGTTCTTGAGTTTATGGTTATATGAACTTGGTTAGGACATCCTTAACAAATTAATAAAGAATAGATTCGCATGGGTTGATTCGTCACAGTATCGTAAAATGATTTTGGTTGTAACATTTTTTAACTATTTTCTTTACTTCTTTATTCGTCTTCATGGAACTAAAACGTTCAACCAAGTTTGGTATCCACATTAAGAATTACCTCTCTATATAAAGAAATATCCTGGGTACATTAAAACGTTCAACCAAGTTTGCCTCTCCATCATGTGCCATCATCAAATTATGCAAACACTAAACTTTGGAGGCTCCACATTGGGTTGTTTTGGTTTTCATATTACTTAATGTGCAATAGTCAAGTAATATGTGCCATCTTTGGTGAAGGAAAGATCCGGTAAATAATAGTCATTTTTCATGAAGATATCAAAGATGTGTAAACAAATTATCATCCATGTGTTAATGATGTCTCCGTTTACGTATCTAAAGTTTGTCCCCATTGTCCTTCATTTTGGTTCGTAAATGCTTTTCATTAAATAATCTTTTGTAAGTTATTTCAAACAATACAAGTCATTATAGTAAAACTATATGAAAACATGCATAAATGTGTATCCATATATGAAGCCATCGTGTATTTTGCAATGAAGGTGGGTAAAATAGGAAGAAAAAAGGTCAACATTAAAACAAGATGAACAATTAACAACTTCGACACTTTAACTCAGATGATGGCCTCGCGATGCGAGGGACACCTTTCTAGTTAACAGGAAACTAAAACAAACATGGCAGGTTCAGACACATCGAGATTAACTCAACATGTATAAAGCTATCATCACACCTTTGGTTGGGAATTATGTGTTTTGTTTTTACTCAATCTGGCAGTGGATGATTTGTTCGTCTTGTGGTTTGATGTAAGAAGGTTGCGGTAAACACGAAGCCGAGCACCGCCTCACTGCCCTATAGAGGACCATTGAGAAGATTCCAGGTAGACCATGTGATATTCTTGGAAAAGTATATTGTTGCTACTCTCTTTGTACCACTTTAATGACTTTTTATTTGATTGATCTTCAGTATACAGTTCAATAGGAGCTCATACGTCAAAAAGAGTTTAACTTTAAATATTAAAGGGTATACTCTGTATACACTAGATGAACCATAGCTAGGAGATATGCCATACTCTCTCTGTTCCGAAAAGGATGTCGATGATTTATCTAGATATGCGTGTATATAAACTAATTTTATTGTATAGGTATATGCAAATATACACTAATCTGGGACATCTTTTTGGTACCGAGTACACGAAAATCTCCGACTCCTAGATTAGCTTGGGAGCTGCGTAGGCATTTCTAAGATCATATAACGTGTAGCTCGAACATGACACTATGGTAGTGTCATTCACGTTTTGATATGTTGCCTTGAGTGAAGTGCTGAAATTTGAGTTGCCCAATTTGACAGGTATTCTCAATGAATAAGCATTTGTGATGTCTATTGTCACTCCGAGAAGATATCACTGTATATCTATGATTGATTACCCGGGCTACTAGGCTTATGGGTATATTGAGTATTGACTATGATTAGCTCTATTCGCTTCGAGCAGTTAATTATGTACTATGTCCAAACGATGCTTGTTCGTTTTAAAAGAGTTCCTTTTGTCATTTTTTTGCTCGTTTTAATAGAGCTCAGCGCGGAAACGAAAAGATGGGTGGCAGTTGATTGGAGAATTTACTATGATGCAGTTTGGCAATAAGGATCAGAACAAGAGTCTCGCCCGTTCCAAAATATAAGACATTTTAGCATTTTCTTAAAACACATGTATCTAGACATTTTTTAATGTATAGATTCACTTTTTTTTCCAGATCTACACACTAAAAGATGTCTAGATACATGTGTTTCAGAAAATAGGTAAAGTGTTTTATATTTTAAAACATAATGAGTAGAAGTGATTAATAAGTTCCCAGCTTTGAGACATATTGACATAGTTTTCATAGAAGGAGACGACCAACTAATATATGGCAATACAGCTTTGAATAGATTATGTTTCTTGTGAATGTTGTTTTTTTGTCCGAAGAACTTTTGATAATACATTAGATATTTTTCTTTTGGTTTCCACTGAAAATTTGCACTACCCTTGATGGTAAATTTAAGAACTATTTTACTCAAGTTTTCATTGTTGGTGCTTAACATGATATAGTTATTGTGCACAACAGTTCCGCATAGCACTTTCCAGTGATTGTGGCTCTACTCCGAATATACAACAATTCAGTTTTGAACATCAAATACAAAATTTGGCCAATAAATTCAGAAGGAAGCTAGAGATGTACTGCATTCAGTAAGAGGTCTTGTTTAAGCTCAATAAGGTACGCTGGAGATGATTTGTTCTGCGTTTTACTGTTGTTGTTCAAGTGAGTCCATGTCTCAATATCTGAACAACCGTTGTACTGTATGGAAACAGTAGAAGTCTAGAAGATTGGAAGTATTTCTCTAGCCAAACATATTGTTTAGGGGTATTTTTATCATTCATATATTTTCAATCGCTTTGTTTGTTAATATAGACAGGCATGGCAACACGTGCCTTCGTGTTCCGGTAAATCATATAACGAAGCGATACTATAGAGATCCTGTCGTCACAGCCTCAAAGGCAAACAACGTGAGCGGTTGCTCCTTCACTGGCATGCTTACTGGTCCAGCGGGCCACGTCCAGTAATATGGCTAGTACATTAATTTGCCTACATACATTCTTGTGCATCTATAACTTCTTCTTTATATATCTTATGAGTGATTCGGAATGGGAGGCTTCGGAAACACAGAGGGAGTTCAGATAAGCAAAAACCGTTCATACTCAGGGACATTATGTGTGCCTTCTTGGGTACATTTTGGAACAATTGCGAACCACCTAAGTTGGAAATAATCCTTAACTTCGAGATCTCTGTATTATGTCTCGGATAACTTGGTTTAATGTACATAATGTTTTCCTTTCCGAAAATCAAGTTTGTAGTTACCTTAAATAAATTAAACATACTATTATATGCCTGGTAGGTTGACTATCTATCTTTCTCTTGCTCAAAACAAGACGCTCCGTAGCTAGCTTGGATTGATTTCTACCGTTGCGTAGAAACTGTAACTTCGTCAAAAATAACAGAACATAATTAACCAATTGTGGAAACACTATGTAATTCCTGTCTCTGTCCAATATTTCAACACTATGTAATTCAATAGCCTAGAAATAAAGGAAGACCAGGTCGTTACAGAAATAACTCAAATTTCACATATCTCAAGATTACTTAAAATGAGGAAGATAGTATGTACGTCTGTCACTGTATATGTACGGTATCCAAGAATATATGCTTATGTGTTACGTTTCATTTAGCAACCAGCTGAAAGTCCAAATCTAAAATATGTAGAAGATAACCTCGTTGCTACAATACGTATAGGAGTAGGATTAGGTGCAAGTTTGAGTCCTATTAGAATTAGGAGTTCTAGTCCTAGTCTAATCTTCTAGTCCCTGCATGGATGTGTATAAAAACCCCTCATAGGGCTGCACCTTGTATCAACGAAATCACCAAGAGAAATCAAGAAGAACAAGCAGACATGCCCAATACGTGTCTGTGGCAATCAAATCCACTTTCCGATCTGCATATTTTTTCTGGTGCAAGGTTTCTAAAACCAACATTTGGTATCAGAGCCTAGGTTCTTGTCGTGACGATGGGCGGAAGCGACGCAGAGAGCTCCGTCAATGTCTTGAAGTCCGGCAAGAATAACGGTTCCAAGGCGAACAAGGACGACGACAAGTTGAAGAAGAAGGCGACGACGGCAACAAGCAGGGCGACTGGTGCCAACGTCATGGTGCAGCGCAACATCTCCGTGCAGTACCTGCTGCTCACCGACACCAAGTACGGTGTTTGGGCGGTGAAGGTGAATATTATTCTCCGAACGCTCCAAGTGTGGCAGGCAATCACCGACGACGAGGTCGACAACGAGTGCGACCAAGGTGCCATGGCCGACATAGCCTAGTCTGTACCGGATTCCGTGGTGATGACATTGGCGGAGTTCGAGATGGCAAGATAAGCATGAGACGCACTCAAGGAGATGAGGATTGGAGAATTTCGTGTCACCAAGGCTCGGGCACAAGTGCTGAAGTGTCAACTTCACAAGTTGCAGATGGAGGGAACATAATCGGTGAACGACTACGCCATGCGTCTCACCACCTTGGTGGGAGAGATCCGCGCGCTCGGTGCAAAGCTCGAGGAAGTCGATGTCGTGCAAAAGTTTTTCAGCTCGGTGACTGATAAATTCATGTATATAATCGGCACGCTTGAGAAACTTACCGACATCGAGAACATGACCATAACGGAGGCGACAGGACGCTTGTGGACATGGGAAGAGAATTCTCGTGGCCGTCGGAAAGGAAAAGGAGGAGGCGACGATCAACTGCTCTAGTCACGCGCTTACTGGGAGGCCCCAAGTAGCAAAGGAAAGCGTGACGGCGAAGGATCAAGCAACTCGAAGCGCGGCGAGAACAATGAAAAGGGCAAAGGAAAAGCAAAGCCACAAGGGCGCAACAAAGGTGATCAATATGATGAGCAGAAGCCATGGAACTCGGATATGTCCAAGGTCAAGTTCTACAACTACAATACTATGGATCACTATGTAAAGAAATGTCTAGAGCCTAACAAGCCTGACATGAAGCAAATTTCGCAAAGTAGGAAGACGACGAGCTAGCTCTTCTAATGGCAAAAGTTTGCGATCTCGCGGAAACGGTTGTTGTGAAACCAGACCGGAAGGTGCTACTTCACGAGAAGAAGGTATAACCAAAGATACCCAGGAACAAGTCCGATGATGGTGACCGAGGTGATCAAGATCACCACGATGAGGACACCTATGACGACAATGAGGAAACGGGTGAAGATCTTGGCAATGGTGTTGTACAGGATGCAGCACAAGGCGAGGAAGATCACCAAGAGGCCCAAAGTGATAACGACAATCAAGATGATCGTCACGATCACGTCGACTACTCCGATGACACGGATGCCGACAACCCGACATCAAGCTTGCCAAGAAAGTATCCATATTCCTCAAGTGCATGGACTACGGCACAATATGTGTCTCCTCCTTCGCAAGCCACAGTGGACCCCTCCATTCCATGTTGCAATAAGACCCTCAAGAAAGTTTCCAAGAACGCCAAGTCATTTACGCCCGAGTACTCTGGACTATGTTTGCTCGGAGTTGAGGTGCCGGCAAATTTCGTAGAGGCGAGCAAAGGTCCAAGTTGGAAGCACGCCATAAATGAGGAGTTGAAAGCGATTGAGAACAACAACACGTTGACTTTGGTAACCCGACCTACGAACCATAAGCGTATTGGTTTGAAGTGGGTATACAAGAAGGACATGAAGGGTGATGTTATGAAGTAAAAGCCAAGACTTGCTGCAAAGGGATATGTACAACGTCAAGGAGTTGACTATGATGTGGTGTTTGTCCTGGTTGCTCGACTCGAGACTGTGAGACTGCTCCTAGCTTTGGCAACACAAGAAGAGTGAAAGGTTCATCATATAGATGTTAAATCGGCTATCCTCAATGGTGATCTCACGGAAGAGGTTTACGTGGAATAGCCCCTCGGCTATGAGAATAAAGGCGAAGAAGATAAGGTTTACAAGCTCAAGAAGGCACTATACGGGCTGAAGCAAGTGCCACGAGCTTGGAACTCAAAGTTGAACCAATGTATGGTCTCCCTCGGATTCAAGAAATGTTTCCTCGAGCACGTAGTATATACAAGAAACTCCAAAGGCTCGAACCTACTAGTTGAAGTTTATGTCGATGATCTGATTATAACCAGAGATAGCGCACAATAAATTGAAAGTTTCAAGGCGCAGATGAAGAAGAAGTTTAGTATGAGTGATCTGGGATTACTAAGCTATTACTTAGGCATTGAAGTCAAGCAAAACTCCGGAGAAATTTCCCTATGTCAATCGGCTTATGCGGTCAAGTTGTTGGACAAGTGTGGCATGGTAGATTGCAACGCCATACAAGTTCCAATGGACCAACGACACAAGTTCAGCAAGATCACTCTCAAATCCGCTGGTGGACACCACAACGTATCGAAGCATTGTAGGCAGCCTAAGATATTTGGTGCATACCCGACCGGACTTGGCACATTCAGTCGGGATCGTGAGTTTTTTCATGGAGAACCCCATGACCGAGCACATGAGCGCCGTCAAGAAAATCTTGCGCTATGTGAAAGGCACTATCAATCTTGGCTGCATGTACAAAAAGAGAAAAGAAGGATTGATCCTTCATGGATATTCAGGCAGCAACATGACAAGCGATGTTGATGATTGGAAGAGCACATCGGGCATGATATTCTACCTAGGTCCGAATCTTATCAGCTAGAATTATCAAAAACAAAAGCTGGTGGCACTGTCTTCATCTGAGGCAGAGTACATCCCGGCGAGCACGACGGCTTGTCAATGTGTGTGGTTGAGAAAGCTCCTAGCTGATCTTGCAAAGAAAGAGATGCAGAAGGTGTCACTAAGGATCGACAACCAAGCTGCAATCTCATTGCGCAAAAACCCGGTTCATCACGAGAGGAGCAAGCACATAGACACCCGTTTTCACTATATCCGGGAGTGCGTTGAGGAGGGGATGATCGAGGTGCAACATGTAACCACCAACGATCAGCTTGCATACATTCTTACCAAGTCTTTCGGGAGATAGAAGTTCATCGAGATGAGGGAGAAAGTCAGAGTGCAAGAAATGAAGCAAGAAAACAAGGTTACAGATGTGAATATAGAAGGTAACCTCGTTGCTACAGTACGTATAGGAGTAGGATTAGGTGCAAGTTTGAGTCATAGTAGAACTAGGAGTTCTAGTCCTACTCTAATCTTCTAGTCCCTGCATGGACGTGTATAAAAGCCCTCGTAGGGCTGCACCTTGTATCAACGAAAATCACCAAGAGAAATATAGAAAAGCAAGATAGACCCGATACGTGCATGTGGCAATCAAATCTAGTTTTCGATCTGCGTATTTTTTCCGTCGCAAGGTTTCTAAAACCAACAAAATATGCTTCGTATTTGCTCTGCGCCGAATAGAGTCCACGGATCGTTCCCATATTAATACTTGATGTATGTTTATTCTTTAAATTAATATAAATACTGAATATATGTTTTTGGTGGCTCGCTTATATTAATACTTGATGTATACAGTGGCCTTCTTATTCTGATGATGGTAACTCATGTCTCATGTGCTGCTTATCGAAAATTGCATCCATACGACACATTTCTTCTTGCCTGCATTATTCATGTTCTGGTTGGCAGCTATATGTAAAGCGAAATCCAGTGCAATACCTGAAAAAAATGATTGACATAAAAAAGTAGTCGGATCATTTGTATACGGATATATTTAATTTTTTGATTTAAAATATTGTCATATGCGGAAATTGCATGTTCCAGCTAGATATCTTTTCTTGGAATAAGAGTTCAAGGAAAGTAAACTGAACTAGTCACTGGTTTTAGACAAATTAATTTTTTTAAAAAGCTTATGCAATTATGATCTGTTTCCTAAGAAATTTGTTGTGACTTGCGAATTAGGAGTGGCTAAAAATTCACCTAAATTTATGAAATAAAATCCGTTACTGTTATTTGCAGTTCTGCTAAAACAGTTGTGATGGCGATTAACGGAGACTAATGTAAGAAGCTGCCAACGTTGGACATCTGGTAGTAGGTGGTTGAGTTGTTTACTAAAGTTTAAAAAAAATTGTTTGAGTTCTGTTCGAGATGGTAGCAATGGCATGTGTATATTTACGGATTTTGAAAAGAAGTAATTCCAAGTGTCCGTGAACTAGATATTATTAATTATTTTTGAGAAGTAGATAGAGTTTTTCGAGTGAGTGTTCTATTCGGTAACATTTTTATTCAGAATTGTAAAACCAACTTCAATAATGAATCACAAGGCCGGTCTATATGATTGTGGGCCAATGATTTGCAAGGAAGGTGGGTGAACCCTTATCGAGAGTACGACTCAAGCTAGGCTAAATGACAAGCAGTGAGAGACCTTGTCTTCTGTTCACTCTCATATTTGTCAGTACGTCTTAAAATCTGTACATAATGGACTGCAGTGCGTATACATGAAAGAAAAACGAATCAATGTTTTAACATGCTTTATGATGCTGTCTCCTAATTAGCACTTCCAGAACTACTGTCTTTCATACTTTCAACCCACACGTATTGATATACACACATGTGAAATTGTAGCAATGAGCGTGTGCAGATCAGTAATGAGCCTTGCATGTTGTGGTGTAAATGCCCAGCAGCAAATACGTAGGCAATATATATTGCCTTGGTTATACTTGTTAGGCCTTCAAAAGTTCAAACATTGTAGTTTTATTCAGAGGAACTGAATATAATTTCTTGGACAACAAAGGAAGCTATAAAACAAGCCCATGTATCTTGTGGTCCTTTTTTAAAACTCTTTCCACATTAGACAATGGTTGCATCCGTCATGCTAGGATTAATAGGCGTTGGGAATGCACAAGCAGCTGTAGAAATTTATGGCGGAGAGGAACGGCCCATCTGACAACCATCGTTGCACCACTACCGGAGTGGGTATGTGTACCCAGCTATGGGTGAACCATGAGGAGGCAACGCAAACTTGCAAACTTGTTCTGCATGCCATCTTAGCGGCAGCAGCTTAGGAAGCTGTTGTTCGACGTCAGGCGGTTCACCCAATAATGTGGAAAACTTAGGCCTTTCACAATGGGATGTATCTTAGCACGTCATCTTAGGAAAAATAAATGGTTAAAATATAACTTCTCCAATGCATTGTTTCTTAAATGGTGTCTCTACATTTAATGATTTAGATGACATGTATGCATTTGATTAGCCTAACCATGATTTTTTGCCTATGCTTTCGTGCAAGAGGTGTTTCTTAGCTAAGATACAACATCACTCTCTTTCCTCATTAACTATAGTGCCACATAGGCAAAGTGTCTAGGATACACCACTAAGAGACGCCCATTGTGAAAGGCCTTAGTGCGATGATCCTGATATAATTTGTTTCGCTTGGAGTTCTAGACGATGCTACAGAGTTTGTCACTTACATCTATACTGCTAAAGAGATGTTACAGCGGCATTTTGTCCAGATTAATGCCTAATTTTCTATCCCATGCATAGAACTAGCAAACGACCTGTATGCTCATCTCAAACTTTTGAATCCAATTTTTCTATCTGACATAGCACTATACAGCCATTAGATTTCACATTTGTATCATCTCCATTGATAATTTGAAAGCATGTAACGAAGCCACACTATACAGTGCGCTTCTCTCAACACAATTTAATTTGACACAGTGAGTAGTAGTTCGGTCTATGTGCATTTACAGTGGAGTAGTTCCTAGAGGCATGTCTAGGGGCTGTTTCTTTTTCGCTTAGCACAACTCCGTATTATTATCTAACGGTTTAAGCGTGGTGACTGACTCGCCTGGTGAGGGCTCTCCCGGTGGCACGAGCTTTGTTGCGGTCGCTGGATTCAGGATAGGAGCTATCTTGGTCATCAATTTGGGGCAGTTGATAAACTTTTTTCTTACTGCGAGTCGAGACTCTCTGTACGATTTGCGGAAGGTCCCACGCAACCCTGTCCCACGACACAGCGGATGCGTGCTTTGCAGAGAGTGCAAACAAAAACAACCGCCGGTAGAAAAAATCCTTTATTTTTTGTTTGCCGTAAGGGCATGTGCATTAGTTCCGATGGCTAGTGTGTGTAAATTTTCCTCCAGATCAGCTGTAGATGACGTAAAAAATAGTTTGTAGAATGGGTTGTCTAGTAGGCTATCTATGTACCACCGCATAATATGGAGATTTTGTTAAGCAACTACAAGAAAATCTCCTTGTAATCCGCTCCGGTTGTAACTTGAAAAGGCCCACGATAGAGGACGTGCTCCCTACAACGGGGGTGACAGATATTCTTGTTATCTGCTTATCTAAAAGGTTTCAGGTTTATCCGTGTCAGGTGTTAAAACTAGCTATTGCTCGGAGTCAGCTCAAAATTAAGTTAGCAAAATCGAATCTACAAACCGACTGTAATATTCAGTATTTTACCACTGTGTGTTCACCTTAAACTCTGTGCTTACTTACGAATCCTCTTTTGATATTCGACACATAACACTGCACAACTTTCAGATTTGATGTCTGTATCCTCTCCGTTGCATATAACGAAGCGATACTGTACGGTCCAGGTCCATCAATCTGCCTAACATGCATTAATTTTCCTCCATAAATTTCTTGTGCATCTATCACTTCTTCCTTTATATATCTCACTATTTGTGCCTAAGACATAACACAGAAAATGAAGGTATAGTTGAAGCAATGGCTAGCTCTAGGCTACAACGCTAGTCCATAGTATTATTTTCATCTCAGATCTGATCGGACATTCATATGTACACACGCTACGTACTTTCGTGTAAACAAGAAACACCAAGAGGTGATTCGGAATGGGAGGCTTTGGAAACACGGAGGGAGGTCAGATAAGCCAAAACAGTTCATACTCACGGAGGTTATGTGCGGCTTCTTGGTTACATTTTGCAACAATTGGCAACCACCTAAGTTGACAATCATCCATTACTTCGAGATCTCTTTATTATGTCTCCAACCAGTGGGTTGACTGTACTTGGTGTTTTCTTTCAGGAAAATCAAAACTGTAGTTACCTTAAATTAATTAAACATATTATATGCCTGGTAGGTTGGCTATCTATCTCTCTCACTTTTTCAAACAAGACTCTTCGTGGCTAGCTTGGTTTTCTTTCTACCGCTGTGTAGGAAACTGTAACTTGGTCAAAAAAAAAAAATTACCCTGTCATGGAAACATGGGTTCATGGGTTAGCGAGCGGAATCTAATTCCCGACTCTGTCCAATATTTCAACACTATGTAATTCAGTAGCCTAGTAATAAAGGAAGACAAGGTCGTTACAGAAATAACTAAAATTTCACATATGTCAAGATTAGTTACAGTAAGCAAGATAGTATCTGTACGTCTGCCACTATGTATGTTTGGTAACAAAAAAATGTATGTTTATGTGTTCGTTTCATCTAACAACTAACTGAAAGTACAAATCTCAAATATACTTTGTATTTTTCCAGTGCCGAATAGAGAGTACTTAACTGGTTTCCATATTAATCATTGATGTATGTTTATGATTAATATAAATCTCGAATATATGTTTATGGTGGCTCGCTTCCATATTAATTATTGATGTATACATGTTGCCTTCTTATTCTTATGATGGTCCACATACTCATGTCTGTTGTGCTGCTTATCTAAAATTGCACCCATAGGACATAATTCTTCTAGCATGGATTCATGTTGAGGTTGGGAGCTATCTGCAAAGCACAAGCCAGTGCAATAGATGAAAACATTATTGACATAAAAACGTATTCGGATCATTTGTATACGGATATAGGTTTAATTTTCTGATTTAAAATATTGTCATATTCCGGAATTAATGGTTCCCAGCTAAATCTTTTTTTTCCAATAATAGTGCAAGGAAAGTAAAACTGAACTTGTTACAATAGAATGTTTGTCGTATTATTAGTGTTTTTGTTGTGTCATTAGACACTGATTTTAGACAAAACAATATTTTTTAAATCTTATGAAATATGATTTGTTTCCTAAGAATTTTTTTGTGACTTGCGAATTAGGGGCGGCTAAAACGTCACCTATATTCATAAAAATAAAATATGTCGCTGTTATTTGCAATTCTGCTACAACATGTGTGGTGATGATTAACAAATACTAATGTAATAAGCTGCCAACGCTGGCCATCTAATATGTGTTGGTAGTAGTTCGTTGACAATTAAACAAGAGTTGTTTATTGAAGTTCAATATAAATTTGTTTGAGTTCTGTTTGAGATGGTAGCCATCGCATGTATATATTTACGGATTTTGAAAAGAAGTAATACTAAGTGTCGGTGAACTGGATATTATTAAATATTTTTTAGAAATTGTTAGAGTTCTTCGAGTGAGTGTTAAGTTCGATATCATTTTTATTCAGAATTATAAAAACCAACTTCAATAATGAATCACACGGCCGGTCTATATGATTGTGGGCCAATGATTTGCAGGGAAGGTGGGTGAACCCTTGTTAAGAGTACCACTCAAGCAGGGCTAAATGACAATTATGGAGAGACCTTGTCTCCTATTCACTCTCATATTTGTCAGTACGTCTTAAAATCTGTACATAATGGACTGCAGCGCATATACATCCTAATTTAGCACTTGGAGAACAACTGTCTTTCATACTTTCAACCCACACGTATTGATATATACACATGTGAAATTGTAGTAGAGCATGTGCAGATCAATAATTAGCCTTGCATGTTGTGGTGTAACTGTCCAGCAGCAAATAAGTAGGCAATATATATATTGCCTTGGTTATACTTGTTAGGCCTTCAAAAGTTCAAACATTGTAGTTTTATTCAGAGGAACTGAATATAATTTCTTGGACAACAAAGGAAGCTAGAAAAGAAGCCCATGTATCTCGTGGTCCTTTTTTAAAACTCTTTCCACATTGGTTGCATCCCTCATGCTAGGATAAAGAGGCGTTGGGAAAGCTGTAGAAATCGATGGCGCATAGGAACGGTCCATGTGGCAACCATCATTGCGCCACTACTAGGGTGGCTATGTGTACCCGGGTAGGGCTGAACCATGAGGAGGCAACAACAACTTGCAAACTTGTTCTGCATGCCATCTTAGCTGCAGCGGCTTAGGAAGCTGTTTCTTGGAGTCTGGCAGTTCGCCCAATAATGCGGAAAACTTTGTGTGATGTTTCCATGCCAAGATTACATGAGGACACATAGTCGGGTATCGCGAGAGCAGGGATACGTCTCCCGCATGATCCTGGTATCAAAGTTTTAGCTTGGCGTTCTAGACGATGCTACAAAGTTTCTCGCTACATCTATACTGCTAAAGAGATCTTACAGTGGCATTTTGTAAAGATTAATGCCTAATTTCTTATTCCTTGCATATAAATAGCAAATGACCTGTATGCTCATCTTAAACTTTTGAATCCAATTTTGCTAGCTGACATAACACGCTTTACAGCCATTAGATTTAACATTTGTATCATCTTAATTGCAAATTTTAAAGCATGTAACGAAGCCACACTGTACCGCGCGCTTCTCTCACCACAGTTTAATTTGACAGAGGGAGTAGTACGGCATATGTGCATGTATAGTGGATTGGTACCTAGAGGCATGTCTGGGGATCGTTTCTTTTTCGGTTAGCACAGCTCCGTATAGTATATCACTTCTTTGGAGCTTCCTTTGTTGTAAGTTATCCTTCTTCTTAATAAAGATCGTGGCAATCAAATCGTTTTTGACCCTTTTATAAGTAGCCACAATGCTTGAATGGCCTCCTGTTGACCTTTTTTTCAAAAGGGGGTAGATCCCGGCATCTCCATCAGTCAATGCATACAGCCTTCTATTAATAGTTTACCGCCCTAAATTTTTACAATCTCATCGGTCACTCCAAGTTGATACATGAATCAACCATCGAAAAATAAGAAGCATAATAAGCCTAACAATCCCATATTCATCTAGTATGCTACAAACCAGCCCGGCTGAGATCCTGAGCGACCATTAACTAAAGGTTGTATCGAGAAGCCATTATATCCCACAGGTCCTGCGGGAGTACGAACGCCCATAGTTACACATAATGCACCACCATATGAATAACATGTAAAAGGTTCAATCTTTTATTTCTCTTAAAAACAATATCACTCTTGGGAGGACAACTAGCCAGAGGGCGCACTCCAGGACTCTTGCAAGAGCATGCGTGAAATCCCGAGGTCCCCTGGCTGGACGCCATGTGGCTGCATGGTAGCAAAGCTGGGCGCGTGTGATTCCCTATCGATTCGAGTTGCACTACTTCTACCTTGCCACTGTAAGCTAGCTTTACTCTATTGTCGCGGGAGTAGCTAGGTCCACAGCCGTTGCCTTGTTGTAGGGTAGCTAGCTGTACTGCACTGCTATTTATCTGCTCCCGCTGTTGCCGTTTAGTTCTGCTCTTGGGTCGATGGCAGTGCGATGAAAAATATAGGGGAAAAAGAGCATGCAACTTAGAACAAAAAGGGCGGTACATTGCCAAGACACTAGGCAGTGCACTGTGACCCAAGACAGTGAAACACAGTATAATGAGGCAATGCACGGGAAGTGCACTGCAAGGACACGAGGTCGTGCACTATGGCTGAAGGCAGTGCAACGCATCACAACAATCCAATGCACAGGTGGTGCACTACCAGGACACCAGGACATGCACTGTGACAGAAGACAGTGCAACGCAACACAACGAGACAGTGCACGACACCAAAGATAGTGCAATGCAACACAATATGAAGTGCACACACTGTGCACTACCAGGACACATGGTCGTGCAAGGCAACCAAAGGCGGTGCAAAACAGCACAATGAGGCCGTGCACGAGTGATGCACTGCTAGGACACCGTGCTCATGCACTGCGACCGAAGGTAGTGTGACATAGTAAAACAAGGTGGTGCATTGCAAGTACAAAAAGCAGTGCACCCACAGTCCCGTGCATTGCGACCGAAGGACACTACAACCTTAGGTGCGAAAGGCAGTGCAAAAGAAAGTTTGTCAAAATATATCAATATGAGATCTAGTTTTGAAGATTTCGACGAGACTAAGATAATCATGATTTGGACTCTCGGTTGGAAAGATATCATATTTTTCGTACTCGAGTCTACCAAGAAAAGAGAAAAATCTAACCCGTTGTCACCACGTGTCGAGCAGAGGGAGGGAGTTGGGATCCGCGGGGACACCAAAACACGCCACGTGCAGCCTATAACAGCGACGCTGGTCGTGCTCCTAGGAAGCACGTGCTTAAACTAGTTAAATCGCATTCTTGCATCTCCAATTTGACCAACATGAGGATGAAATACCAATACAAATTATAACCATATAGTATTTGTCGACCCCATTTAGTTAATTCCCAAATATATTGGTCATGTTGACTTGAGGCAGTAAAACATAGTTAAAGTTTACTATATTCCACAAAAGACTACCAAAAGGGCATAAGATAAAAAAAGTTGCTCAACTGTCTCTTGTGCCCCACAAGAACAACATTTCGTGATCCCCATCTATTTCTTTTTGGGTAAGTTATCATTTATTAGTTAAACTTTACTTTTAGTAAACCACATAATAAAATATTTTGAGGGGAATTTTCAACTTCCATAGATATTTTCAAAAGATCTTCATGCATAGCCTTGATAGAAAAAAATCCTGAAGCTGTTAAGTTCCACATAAATTTATTTGGCTCATCAGATGATTGTATCATCATTATCCCTTCTCATAAGTGTAGCCAATTTGACCACTTGTTACTTGTTTGCGTCCTTTTCAAGCTAATATTCAGGTACATGCTTGGATTAACAAATCCACAACTAAAGCATTATGTTGTTGCACAAGGTTATACAAGGACCAATACTGAGGAGATAAAGGTGTATCACCCATCCAAACTTCCTCCCAGAACCTTGTAGAGGAACCATCTCCGACTACAAAATGACCCAAGATATTGAAATCATTTTTAACTCGCATAAGTCCCTTCCAAAAGGGAGAGTTAATAGGTTTCTCCTGGACTTCAGATAGAGTATTTTGAGTGAGATACTTGATGTGTATCAATTCATGCCATACCCCTTCCTTATTAAGAAGCTTATTGAGCAATTTGCTCAACACACATTTACTTTCAAGTTCAAGGAGCTTAATACCCAAACCACTTTGATTTTTTGGCCTACAAACTATATTCCATTTTGATTAATACTTTATTTTATATTCGTCACTTTGCAACAAAAAAAAGGAGACCTGTAAAAATCAAGTCTGACCCCCTTTGGGATCTCTAGATAAGACAATATAAACAAAGGTAAACTCAACTAAACAGAAATGATAAGGATTAAATGATCACCATATGATAGTAACTTGCCCTTCCAGCGTCTCAATTTTCCTTCCAATCGGGTCTCCACTCGATACCAATCTGATTTTTTTTTAATTTTCTATATTGGATAGGTACCCCAAGGTATCTAAGAGGCAAGGAACTAGACTCACTTCCAAAGATTTATCAATACTGATGTTCCTCTTCTTTCCGCTTTCCAAAACATAATTTTTCTCTTTTATTGAAATTGACTTTAAGACCCCAAAGCTATTAGAAGACACACAATATAAGATTTATTTTCACAGCCTTCCACAAATCATGCTGCAAGAACAAAATAGTATCATCATTATATTGCCGAATAGAAACTCCTCCCTCAACAAGATGACGGAATTAGGCTTAAGGACGACCAACTTATCTACAACGATGTTAAATAGCAAAGGAGATAAAGGATCCCCTGCCTTAGACCTTTTATTGTTTGAAAGTAGTGTCTGATGTCATCATTGACTTTTATCCCAACACTACCTTCCTTTACAAATTGTTCAATTAACCTACACCACCCATGTGCAAATCCTTTCATGTGTAATGCCTGCTGCAAAAAAAAGGCCACTTAACTTCAAAGCATTTCATGTGCAAGGCCCACTGCAAAAAAGGGCCACTTAAATTTATCACACATATTTTTGAAGTCATTTTTTAAAAACACATCATCCATTTTCTTTCTATGAAGCTCATGGATAGTATCATGAAGAACGACTATGCCTTCTATTATGTGTGTAACAGGCATAAATGTCGACTAAATGGGTCTAATTACCTTAGGGGCAATCCCCATAATGCGATTAATAGCCACCTTAGTAAAGATTTTGAAGTTAATATTTAGTATAAAAATCGGTTTATATTGTTGTATTTGTACCACATTCTCCTTTTTGGATAAAAGACTAATTACACCAAACGTCAGATTAAAGAGAGGCAAGTCCCTCTTATGTAACTAAACAAATAATGCCATTAGGTCTCCTTAAATAACTTCCCAAAAAGTTTGGTAAAACTCTGTCGGAAAACATACGAACCTGGCGCTTTGTTGTGTTCCATTGTCTAAAATATGGCTTCATGCACCTCTTTTTCAGCAAAGGGAGCAATAAGGATCTCATTTTCCTCATAGAAAAGTCGTGGGATATCCTAGGTGACATAGATAAGGTTCCGGCACCCCAAACAATTTTGGTAATATTCTGTAATGTGAACCTTTAGAATTTCTTCTCCCAGAATTGTTCCTTTCTCTTATTTTAGCTGAATGTTTTATTTTTTCTATGTTTTCCATTAGCAATTAAGTGAAAGTATTTCGTATTGTTTCTCTCCACTTGCACATGTTTAACTTTGGATCTCTTAGCCCATTTAGTTTCCTCATATCTCCTAAGGTTGGTCATATGTTCATTTGCATTCCTTAATGCATCCCGTTCGGCCAAGCATAAGGACTAATCTCCACTATCAAATATAAATCATCAATAATTGCTAGCAACCTTTCCTTCTCTTTTTTGTATTCACCACTAAGGGTTTTGGCCCATCCCTTTATAAATCTTAAGAAATGGCGCATCTTATTTTGCCAAAGCTCCATAGGAGTGCATCCATCATTAGTTGCATTCCATTCAACGGAAACCATATCATAAAATACTTAGTTGTGTAATCAATATAGCTCAAAGGATAAAAAGTCTTATTACCCAAATGAGCGTTAACTACAGAATAAATTAGTAGAGGTGTATGGTCTGACCTTGCATGAGTGAGAGCCCGCACCTTCACTAGGGAAATTTTTGTTCCCACTCTCACCATGGGCACATAGGTGTGACAATTGCGCTAGGCGTGCTCACGAGACAACAGGAAAAGAGGAGACATGGAGGTGTCAAGTACTCAGGCGTTAGGGATATGGTGCATCTGTAGAGGAGAAGATGCTCACTGAGGGCGTGTGTCGAGGTGGAGAGAAAGAGCTGGTGGCGGTGGCCAAGGAAAAGGTGGTCCGACGACACTTGTTGTGGGGGCACCGAGATAGACAAGGAGTGCGCCAGCATGGTGAGGGAGGTGGACTACAATTGGACTATGAGTTAGATTTGGTAGGAGAAGATTTGGGGATTGTTTCGGGTTATAGATCTGGGGCATCGATGGAGTGGTTGGAGTCTCTGGACACGGGCACTAAGTCAGCATATATTTTCTCTAGGAGCGCCAAGTAAGAATGTTTTCGCCCAAGACGCGGTTAAGTCTCGACCCGCGCTAAAGTTTTTCCCACCATCGGACCTGCATGTGAAGCAGTTTTATCTACCGGGATAGTCTTGTGTCGGCAGTTTACCCACTGATGTAAATTTTGATTAATTGTCGGTCGTTGTTCTCCGAGAAATCTTTATTTTTGCTGGCACTTAATCAGCCATCCCTGATCTTTCCCAGCAATTGGTTTTTCCTGGCAGTTAAATTGCCTTCTTAAGTGGATATTTTCCCGGCAATTCTTTGCCCTCAAATTTGGTCCATGGTGTAGTGTATATAAATTAAGGTTATTAAGTGAAAATAATATCATTATATATATGAGAAACATTTTTTTCTAATGTATTCACATTAAAATGTCTGTCAAGGTTGAATTTGGAGAATATTGCTACAACTGCATCACATAGGATGACTGGAAACATCATTAGTAAGATGCATCCCGTTTTTTCACTTAATATTGAATGTACATGCTTTCATTTTTATCTGTGATATTTTTTCTGCATGTTCAAATGCTCTATAATTCATTAGGCATATTAGTGCTTAAATTCTATCTGCGTCAGTTATTCCATAGCAAGCTGCAACATCTGCTTCTTTCGCACAAACTTTTAATGTGGATGAGGTAATTCTCTACTATGCAGGGAAATAATATAGTTTGTATGAATATTTTTTTCAACTCTTTTACAAGGTTGGGTCATGTTACATGTCTTCCCATTTTTCCATCCTTTCGGAGGAACATGAGGCAAGACCTTGATACTCCACATTCAAAAAAATTGTTTATTAAGAATAATCATATTATTCTTGTGATCTTTACTATATCATTTATTGTGAACCAATACGTGTTACATGAATATAGATATATGTAAAAATAAAATCATGCACTAAGGCAATGGTGCCAAGGAACTAATAGAAGCATTGTGATTCCATTTTCTATAATAGGTAATAAGGGAATATTTGATGTTTAAAAGCATAATAAGAAAGATGACGTGATAATGATATGTGTTTAACAGGTATAATTAAGTAGTTCTAGATTTCATATTTTCATTATTGTTAGCTGATGTAACTTTTTTTTAGATAAATAAAGAAATGTGAACACTTAAAAAAAGTTTAAGCCCGTGCGGCCCTATGGGTTGATGGGTTGATGACTACTTTGACTTGTTGAGAACACAAGTCATATGTCTTATGTGCTGTAACTACAATCTCAATCACGTTGAAAAATCAAAACCAATCATGCCTAGTGGCCGGAAAGATGGCAATGACACCTCATGTCCTGTCTTAGCCAGGAGACGTGCAACTACCTTTGCTTGTCCCACTGCGGGTAGGATGGATGACTTCTTCCACGTGAACTAGCCCGGCGAATGAAAGCCCGGGTACATTCTCAAGCTTGCAGAAAATCTAGGTAACCATGATTATGGACATACTGATCTGTTGCAGTGAGGTCATACATCTCCCTGGCTCTTTTGAAGCAACAACTCGTAGAAAACCTCAAAAAGTCAATTTGTCCGTGTTGTCCATGTTGCGGGATTTTCTGTCCCTAGTACTGTGTGCACCGAATGTAATTACTGACCAGTTGACACTTGCAATTCAAGGCCAAACTGTCGCACAAAGAGATTGCCAAGCACAACATATTTATCTGATGCCGCTCATTCCTAGAAATTGAGCGAGTTCGGTCATGATGTTGTTCCATTACATGGGTAGGTGGTTTCATGTCCAAGTAGCAAAACATGATTCGTTCGAAATGTCAAGTTTTAAACAATGACATGATGGCTGATACCAAAAGGTATCAACTGAGAGTGTGGTGCTTGGGAAGTGTAGGTGATCAACCTTGGGTTGCATGCAACTGACAATAGGAACAATACAGAAGTGACAAGGGGGAATCACATTATATGGACGAACTAAGAGCCATAGGTATTTATGGGAGGAGAGAATAAGGGAATTAGTTGGCAATCTGAACATATTTAGGCATATTTATTAGGGCATGTACAATGGTTATTTCCTAGTTATATCTTTGCAATGCCACCTAGGATGATTATTGGTGATGTGGAGGAGAGAGAAACAACAGAAAAAGATTGTCTTCTCTTAGCTAAGAGGTGATCTTTTAGCAACAATCTCCCTCACCACATATTTAGAATGTCAAATTATTAGAGAAAATACTAAAAAATAACCGACTGTATACCATGTTTATTGTTATATCTAAATTACGTGATAGAATTAATATAAGACGGTCTTATCAACCACGGTACATTCCCTTGCTTGGAAGGGCCAAAAAGAGTAAAGTAGAATTAATTACTTTTCACATGTATAGTACATCTGTTTCTATGAAGACATTTCACAATGAGGGATTTTAGCGTTGTATCCAGGTATTTGCTGATGTGGAAATTTAAGATACAACTCTTGCGTGCAGTCATAGGCAAAAATGTTTCTAGCCCAATCATATACATACATGACGTCAAAACCATTAGATGCAAGCTTGATTAGATACAACCCTTTTAAAGGAAATAACCTTGGATTCTTGACGATTTCTTTATGGGCACGGCTACGCGTCCCCCGGGGGATAAAAATTTCGGATCCCCCGGATGGACAGGCTGGCACGTGTCCCATAAAATGACCCCAATCCCGCTTTTGCTATAAACATAACCGTTTTTACTACAAAAAGTCCCGCTTTTGCTACATGTAGCAGAAAACGGTTCAATCCCAAAAAGAAAAGACAGATTGAACCTCGCCGAAGAATTCGCCGGAGACCTCGCCGGCAACTTTGTAGCAAAAAAATATCCTAATGTAGCAAAACCGACATCGCCGGAGATATCGCCGGAGACTCTCGCCGGAAAAAACGTCACTGAAGACCTCGTAGCAAAAAAGATTACAGTATTATAGCAAAACCACAAAACGGTTGTAGCAAAATGTTTTTTCTTATGTAGCAAAACCAACTTCGCCGGAGATCTTGTACCAAAACCGAATAAATCGGTTGTAGCAAAACAATTGTGTGAAAGTAGCAAAAAAATATATAAATACTTAGCAAAAATAATATGCTAATGTAGCAAAACGCTAGTAGCAACGATGGATACAAAAGTAGCAACACTGGCCAACTAAAGTAGCAAACACTCTACACTGTGGTAGCAAAAAAAGTTTTCATCGCGGAGAAGATGTCGTTCCAATGGTGGCAACACCTTCGATGACACTTGTAGCGGCGGCATCTACCTCTTGTAGCAACCTCCACTGCCGCATGTAGCAACCACACCGTCCCGCCGCGTGTAGTAGTGGCCTCCGCCGCCCGCCACCGTTCCACTCGTAGCACTCACTAGTGGAAAACGGGCCTCCAGTCCCGGCCCGTAAGGGGTTTTAGTCCCGGTCCTGGTAACCGGGACTGGAGGGGCGGGACTAAAGGTCCACCCATTAGTCCCGGCCCGCTTACCAGCCGGGACCAATGGGCATCCACGTGGCTGTCTCTGCGGGCGCTGGGTGCCGCCCCCCATTAGTCCCGGTTCGTAATATACGAACCGGGACAAATGTTTCTCTGCCGCGGCAGAGAATTTAATTTGTATTCTTTTTTTCATTTCAAAATAGTTTTATGCGCTACCACATACCGTACATGTTCGTGTATATATAAGATAACTTCTCTTATCGAGCATACAAATATATACATGATAGTTACACATGGAGATCACAATTATCGGGACTAGAGCCCGTCTATTCAATTACACGGTCGGGGATCATCGGCGCCTATTCACACTAAATTCTTCGGCGTCATCTATCATCTCGTTCATCAAGAATCCTGTCAGTTCTTTAGCAATTGCTACTACGCGTTGCTGTGGTAGGAGCTGATCCCGCATTTTCTCGAACTATATAAGAAAAGGAGATCAATATGAATATCAATCATGATAACAAAAAGTAACGGTAATAAAAATAATATTATGAATGTATTGCTTACATCGACTCTATAACCATTCAGCTCACTGGTAAACGTGCGAATGAACTCGCAAACGTAGAATCCACATAGATTCGTCCCCTGTGGCTGCCTCGCGCACTTTACGAGAATATAATTCAATCAAAATAATAATCATGCATCATAATTGTATTGAAACTAGAAGTAAAGAGATGCGCCTACTACTTACCGAGACCGGCTTAAACGTCAGCTTCTTAGTAAAGTCACCCGTAACCACACTCTTGAACTGGTTCCAAACCCTACCCGGTAAAGAAAATGAATGAGTTATTTATTACGTGATATCTCAGGAAATCAACGAAAGAGACCGCTGTAGCGCAAAAATTACCTCTGGAGCATGTCCTGCATGTCACTAAACTGTTCCAGGGGTCTCTTTAATGGATCCATGACTTCAACTCTTCCCTTATCAAGTTGAATGTCCATGAGAATCCAGTGAAAACTGTACACGTTTATATATACATCAGTAACTCATCAATTACACTTAAAATCGAGTTAGCAAAAGAGAAGGTGTACAATAGAGTAAGAAACTCACGTGAAATTATAAGGAAACAGTATGTGGTCAGAGAAATTTTGCTCCGTTAGAAACCTTAGAAGGTTTTCATGTGTTTCCTCGGGTTTATCCTTTAGCGTCTGACAATGTATTTTATCTGGGTCAATGAACCCAACACTGAAGATTGACCTTCTTTTACATTCCATGATCTTCATTCTGCATAATAATAGAGTATAAAAGGATATAATTAGGATAATTACATGCAATGAACTGAACAACTGAAAAAAATGAACAGCTTATATATAGACAATGAATTCAACAACTTACAGACAATAGCAACTCATGAGACTTTTGTCGATGGCGTCTAAAGTGTATAACTGGAAGAGTTCTGGAAACTCAACATGGACCTCATCTTCTCGGAAGTAGTAGTCATGTGGGACTTTCGCCACGATCATTATTCTCTCCTCCTTTACGGCTTTCAAGTACCATTTATGTGAACTCCGCATTTGTGTTGGCAGTTGTTGGAACTGCTCAACGCTGACCAGAGGCTTCCCTGGGACATATGTAGGGACTACCTGAGCCTTGGGTAACTTGTCGTCCTGGGAACCTACCAATTCCTCAACAGTCACATTCATAGCGGCCGCAAGCTTCTTAGCTTGTTCCATATCCTGCTGGGGAGTGTCATAGGATATCACCTTGAGGGGTGGGGTCGATTTTTTGGCCTGTTCCCCAAGCTGGGGGACGTCCTTTCTTTTCCCGGTTGCACTTTGACTTGATGATTTGCTCCCGTTTGCACTTCTACTTGATTTTCTCTTCTTCACTTCCTTCTGAAGTGTGCGTCGATAGTCATCTGGCTTATGGTGCAAGTCATATTGCGATTTTGTGTTCAGAAAAGAAAGTGCATACGCTTTTTGCTTCTCGGTGTATACCGGGGCGGGCTCGGGTTTCTTCTTTTGAAGCTGCGCAACACATTCGGCCTTTACGATCATGTCGGTTTCCTCGTCAGTATGATCGTAAGGTCTGATAGAAAGATTCTTATAAGGTACTCTTGGGAGGGGCGACATTTGTCGTTTTGGGCTCCTGCGTCGTTTAGTACTAATCGGAGGCTGCGGCGGAGATCGAGATGGACTCGGTCTATGGTGGTCGTAGTCATGGGGTGGGATTCTTGGAGGTGATGGAGGTGAAGGTGACATGCGACCACTCGGAGGCGGTGTTGGCTTTGGCGTCCAGCCTGGAAGCTTGATGTTGTTCTTGTCCCATAGAATGATACCACCCAGTACTTCTCTGAGTGTCCTCTCACCTTCAGGTCTAGGGATGTCAAGCTCCATTGAGTCCCACCCCATGGCGATTTCATCCACACCAACTTTAGCATAGCCAGCTGGAATCTCACGGCCATGCCAGCGTGCGCCAAGTGGACAAGGTAAAGCACATCCGACCGCCACCTTGATGGATAGGTTCTTCACCTTCTGATGGAGCTCACAAGATGCCTGCTCCTTGATTCCATCCACGGGGTAGCCGGGACCGCCATCTACCATACGTGTATCGTCAGAAGGGACCTCCGATTCAGCCACGCTGCTTTTCCGTTGAGATGGGACGGCGGTAATATTGAGTACAGGATCTTGCAGGCGCGCTGCTCCTCGAAGTTCGTCAATCTGTTGCTAATGCATTCGAAGTGTTCCTATCAACTCGGTGAACTTGTCTCCCTCCTCCTCCTGCCGTCGCCTCTTTGCTCTCTCTCGGCTCCTATAAGTATCTCTGTCTTTGGGAAACCCCATCTCCCACGTATAACTAGGGCCAAGGCCTCGTACACGTCCTTCGCGTTCGTCATTCCCGACGACCTTTGTCAGCAAGTCTTTCTCTCTATCGGGACGGAACTTTGTTGTCCCCTCTTTAATATCCTTCACCACTTTCTGCCATGTATCCCGGGGTATCCTAATCCCGTCACTGCAAATAAGGTCCCCTGTACTTTCGTCATACTCACTCCCATGCCCAAGGAACCAATTCCTTGCCCTCAGATCCCCTTCTTCGCGTATTGGTTCTGGAGTGATCCCTCTAGCAAGTAGCTAATTCTCTTTAGCATCCTACTTTGGCATGACAGCCGCGTAGCCCCCTGGCCCCAGGTGATGGTGATATTTCTTCATCGCGGCATTTTTCTTGTTTTTTTCCGACATTTCCATAGCAGGTTGTGACTCCTTGTACTTCACAAATGCATCCCAGTTAGCCTGCTGCTTCGTTAGATAGCATTCAAATTTAGGAGCCTTCTTCGTCTTCTGATACTTTTTCCATAATGCTTTCTTCCAGTTCTTGAATAGTTCGGCCATCTTCGTAAGAGTCCACTGCTTGACTTTCTTCCTCAATGCAGCTGTGTCGGTATCATCCTCACATTCTGGCCGGGTGAAATGTGTCATGAGGTCATTCCAAAGACCCTCTTTGCACCTGTCGGAGACATACTCACCCTCTTTCGCCCCTTTGGTCTTATTCCACTCTCGAACGATGATCGGGATGCGATCCCTAACCATAACTCCGCATTGTTGTTTAAATACAGTTTTAGCCTTTTCGGGTTCCACCGGTTCACCCCGTGGTGATACCCGCGTAATTGTATAACGCGTAGATGCGTCCAACTTTTTGGCCGGGCCTTGTTTGGAATATTTTTTGCTCGATGTGGAGGCCTAAGAGAAGAAACATTCGTCAATATATATATATACAACTCAGTTAATGCATCTACTGATCACCAGACTTCATATATATACCTCGCTGTCGGCTTCTCCACCACCGGAGCCGTCGGCTTCTCCTTGATCATTTCGGTCGACCTCCTCTCCCTCACCGGAGGGGTTCAGATAAAACGACGGAGATTCGGGTGGATCAACATGGGGGGTGTCATTGATCATATCCTCGAGAATTTCTTCCTGTGCTAGGTCTCTCTGGATTTGATCCATAGTTTTCTACAAAATGCACAGAATAACATTTTTCATTCAATATTGCTGCATAAAATAACACTAAACAATAATATGAACACACAATTTGCTATCACCCTAAGTCCGGGGGCCCGCGAGCACCACCACCCTAACCCTAAGTCCGGCTGCCCACGAGCACTACCACCCTAACCCTAAGTGCGGGGCCCCGCGAGCACTACCACCCTAACCCTAAGTGTGGGGCCCCGCGAGCACTACCACCCTAACCCTAAGTGCGGGGCCCGCGAGCACTACTACCCTAACCCTAAGTGCGGGGCCCGCGAGCACTACCACCCTAACCCTAAGTGCGGGGCCCGCGAGCACTACCACCCTAACCCTAAGTGCGGGGCCCGCGAGCAATACCACCCTAACCCTAAGTGTGGGGGGCCGCGAGCACCACCACCCTAACCCTAAGTCCGGCTGCCCGCGAGCACTACCACCCTAACCCTAAGTGCGGGTCCCCGCGAGCACTACCACCCTAACCCTAAGTGCGGGGGCCTGTGAGCACCACAACCCGAACCCTAAGTCCGGCTGCCCGCGAGCACTACCACCCTAACCCTAAGTGCGGGGCCCCGCGAGCACTACCACCCTAACCCTAAGTGTGGGGCCCCGCGAGCACTACCACCCTAACCCTAAGTGCGGGGCCCGCGAGCACTACCACCCTAACCCTAAGTGCGGGGGCCCGCGAGCACCACCACCCTAACCCTAAGTTCGGCTGCCCGCGAGCACTACCACCCTAACCCTAAGTGCGGGGCCCCGCGAGCACTACCACCCTAACCCTAAGTGCGGGGCCCGCGAACACTTTATATTACACTACTATATACTACTAAAAAATAAAAAAATATACTACACTAATTATTAACATACTACACTAATATATACTACTAAAAAAATAAAAAATACACTTTATATTACACTACTATATATTACTAAAAATAAAAAATATACTACACTAATTATTAACATACTACACTAATATATACTACTAAAAAAATAAAAAATACACTTTATATTACACTACTATATATTACTAAAAAATAAAAAAACATACTACACTAATTAACATACTACACTAATATATACTATATATATATTCTATTACTATACACAAACATATATATACACTAAATTAAAAAAATTGGCCGGGGCCGGTGGGGACAGAGCCGCTGGAGAGGCAGCGCGCGGTCGGGGGCGCCGCCCGGGCTCGTCGGGGCCGGGGATGGAGGAGGCGCGGCGCGCGGCGGGAGGAGGGAGGAGGCGCGGCGCGCAGTGGGGCGGACGTCCATGGCGTCTAGAGAGGCGGCGAGAGGCAGTCCAAATTTTGGCAGCCGGTAATGGGGTCTTTCGGAACAGGTTGTCCTTCAGGACCCTTTCCAAAGATTACATCCAAATCCTTGACCATACCAAATACATCAGCACCACTACGGGGGACAGGCTTCGTCCGGGTTTCTGCCTTGCCATTGAAATGCTTGCCTTTCTTCTTTAAGGGATGACTGGGCGGAAGAAAACAACGATTGTACGGGTACACATTCTTTCTACATTTATCCAGATATATACTTTCAGTCTCATCTAAACAGTGTGTGCATGCATTGTATCCTTTGTTCGTCTGTCCTGAAATGTTACTAAGAGCAGACCAATCATTGATGATTACGAACAGCAATGCTTGTAGGTCAAATTTCTGCTGTTTGTGCTCATCCCACACACGTACACCTGGTTTGGCCCACAACTGTAGAAGTTCATCAACTAATGGCCTTAGGTACACATCAATGTCGTTGCCGGGTTGCTTCGGGCCTTCGATGAGCACTGGCATCATAATGAACTTCCGCTTCATGCACAACCAAGGAGGAAGGTTGTAGATACATAGAGTCACGGGCCAGGTGCTGTGACTGCAGTTCTGCTCCCCAAAAGGATTCATGCCATCGGTACTTAGACCAAACCATAAGTTCCTTACGTCACCAGCAAAGTTCAGGAAGTCTCTCTTGATTTTTCTCCACTGCCGACCATCAGCAGGGTGCCTCAACATCCCGTCTTTCTTACGGTCTTCCATGTGCCATCGCAACAACTTGGCATGCTCTTTATTTCTGAACAAACGTTTCAACCGTGGTATTATAGGAGCATACCACATCACCTTGGCAGGAACCCTCTTCCTGGGTTGCTCGCCCTCAACATCACCAGGGTCATCTTTTCTGATCTTATACCGCAATGCAGTGCATACCGGACATTTATCCATATTCTCGTACTTCTCACCGCGGTAGAGGATGCAGTCATTAGGGCATGCATGTATCTTCTGCACGTCTAATCCTAGAGGGCAGACAAGTTTCTTTGCTTCGTACGTACTAGAGGGCAATTGGTTATTTCTTGGAAGCAGCTTCTTCATTATTACCAGCAACTTTTCAAATCCCGAGTCAGTCATACCGGTCTCTGCCTTCCACTTCAACAATTCCAGTGTGCTACCCAGCTTCTTCTGGCCATCTTCACAAGTTGGATACAGCAATGTGTTGTGGTCCTGTAACATCTGCTCGAACTGCAACCTCTCCTTTTCTGTGTCGCAGTCTCGCCTTGCATCATTAATGACCCGACCAAAATCATCAACGGGCTCATCTGGTTCCCGTTCTTCACCCCCTTCTTTGGAATATAGATCGGTAGTTGTCATCATCGTTCTCTTCTTCATCGCCGTCTTCCATCATAACCCCTCTTTCTCCGTGCTTGGTCCAAACATTATAGCCGGACATGAAACCAGACCGAAGCAGGTGGCTCTGAATGACTCTTGAGGAAGTGTGAGACTGCTCATTCCGACATTCAACATATGGAAAACACATAAAACCATCCCGCCGCTTGTTCGCCTCGGCCACAAGGCGAAAAGAACGCACGCCTTCTCTGTAAGCGTCAGAGCGTCGGTTACCGTACATCCATGGGTGGCTCATCTGCATCATACAACCATGCATATATATCAAACGCAATCACGATGCTTAATTAGTACCGCGCAGTGAAAACGAGAAAATAGTTGCTAACCTTTTAGGACACTTCAAAACAAAGAGGAGAAACCTTAAGTGTCGCTCTGGCAGCTCATATCATATTTTGTCTTGTGTGAACTCAAGTGGCATCGCTCTAATAGGCATTTCACCGAACACCTCTAGTGCATATGAAGAAAAAAAGTTAGCACAAAGTTATACCCACCTCTCACATAGGAAAAAACAGGAGAGAGTGGAGGGCTGGGTGCATATATATAGGGCCAGGCCATTAGTCCCGGACCGGGACTAAAGGTTCTGCGCGCCGACCCAGACCTATTTGTCCCGGTTTGTATCTCAAACCGGAACTAATGGCTCCTTACGGACCGTGACATAGTGCCTCGGCCTCCTCGGGCCGTCTGGTTCGGACCATTAGTCCCGGCCCCAGCCATGGCCGGGACTAATGGCCCGAACCAAAGGCCCATTTTCTACTAGTGACTACAACTCACCACACTAGTACTCGCCTTCTCGCCGTGCCGGAGGAGCCCAGCGTCCTCTGATTGTAGGATGGCGGCGGAGAGGGACCTCCTCACGGGGTGTCGCAGGCGTGCTTGCAGGTGTGGAGGTCGGTGACGGGCGAGCCGGCAAGACCTCCTCACAGGGCCCACGGACGTGCTTGCAGATGTGGATGCCGTCGACGGGCGAGCCGGCGAGACCTCTTCAATGATGTGATCCATGGCGAGGCGGAGGGAGTGGATGGAAGCATCGCGAGATGGAGGGCGGCAGCAATACGAGCACGAGGCCAGTGGGTGGTGGCCGGCGGGCACGAGAACAACTATGGAGGCAGGCATGGATGCTTGCTATGGGGGATCCCCTCCTTGCAGATAAGAAACGGGTGAAGGAAGAAGATAAAATAGGTGGGGTCCACCCCGTGGGGCGTGGCCTGCGCGAGCGAGCACGACCGGGGGCAGTTGTGATCGAGCCTGACCCGGGGAATCGTTTTGTTCGATCACCTAGGGGGATGGTATCCTTCTACTTTCTTTATTTATTGATGTGCCACCATAATCCTTTCGACTCATATATTTTTGCCAACTTAGCTTTTTCGAGCCATATGCTTTTCCTCATGCTTGTGAAGTAATTTTTATTTATCCTTGTTTTACCTGTAGGTTTAAAATCACGGAAGCCTTCAAGGTAGAGTTGAGCATTAGCTCGTATGACCATTCTCCTATGCTAACTTGTGCTCGAGGTTATTGCCTTGTTTGTTTGGTTATGCGCTTCTAAATTTGATCGATGACTATGCTCGATGACTATGATCAATGACTGGGCTGGGATGATGGCGAAGAAGAAACATTTATTCCGCTTTGGTACTTTCTCTATTAAGGATGACTCAGAGGTTCATTTCTGGGAGGATAAATGGCTTGGCCGTGCTATACTCCGGGAACAATATCCAGCTCTATATAGCATTGTTCATCACACATGGGATACCATTTCCATAGTGCTGGAATCTTCCCATCCGAATGTGATGTTCCGGAGAGCCTATTGGGACCAAGACTTGCATCGTTGAACGCTTTGTTACAATGTTTAGCCAAAGTACAACTGTCAAATGGTTCTAATGAGTTTCGGTGAAACTTGCATGAGAGTGGTAAATTCTCTGTAGATTCTCTATATACAGCACCGGTACATCCTGTTGTGTCGGCCGACAAAATAAAAAAAGTATAAGATGAAGATACCACTCAAAAAAAAAAATACCCGCTCGCATGATACCTACGTCGAGGAGTGATCCTCACAAAATATAATGTTGTTCAAAGGAATTGGCATGAAAATAAGGAATGTGTATTTTATCATCATGATAAGACAATTAAACATCTATTTTTCCAATGCAAAATTTGCTCGTTCTATATAGCCAGTCATCCAAGTAGCTTTTGGACTGTATCCCTCTTGTAGTGTTTCTAACATTTTTGGCAATTGGTTACGTGGAATTGATTACAACTTTAAAATTCTTATTATGGTGGGAACGCTAGCCGTAATTTGGTTGCTATGGCTATAAAGAAATGACAAGGTTTTTAATGATAAATTGTCTTTTTTATGTAGGTTATCCACCGACTTATACGCTTTGTTTAAGGTATTCTCTACATCATGTGAACCTTCACGACTATACAGACGTCTATATATGCTAGGATCATCTTAGTATTAGGCCTCCATCTCCTTAGGAGATATGTGTTCATTGATCTCTTCATGTATTTTGTCTTTTTTACCTTTTCTGGCTTGTGATCAGACGGTTCGTGGTTGCGTGCATCCTTGTTATTCAAAGTCCGAATGCAATACTTAAATCTATTAAGTAATAAATCTCCCAATTAAAAAAAGCGCAATGCCATGTAATTTTCGGTAAAACATGAAACACCTAGTGGTGATTTGCATTGTTGGGTTACGAAAATAGAAAAGGAGATCGGACAAGCCAGACTGTTTTGTCTCATTGGAAGGATACCATCCATCAGGGTTGAACGGAGCCGCATGGTCTTCGAACCATGTTTCGACCGGCGAAACAGTAACAACGGAAAGTAGAGGTAGCGCGAGTAGTCCCATGAATTTCTTGATTGCTTGACTACGGTGATTTCATACGTCTATATGACGAAAGTTCGCATTTATCCATCTCAAAATAAAAAGGCTCTCTATACAAAGCCGATCGGTTGATGATGAAGGGGTGATGTCTTGTCCTCCAATGATCCTTGTAGCAGCGAGGATGATGTCTTTCTGCAAGTTCCTCCTCTAGATCCCTTCCATAAATGAAGTTTTGGTGTTTCTGGTGTCTGTAAATGTCGGATGTCAGATCCGTCTGTGCTAGGTAAAAGTATTTGATGAGACGAGACCGAAGGAGATCTGTATGGGCGCGCGATACAGGCGGGCTTCACCCATACCGATGCTCGTTACGACATCGGGTGCTTCTCCTCGCGTCCTCCTTTAACCTAGTTGCGTGAAAAATTATTTAGATAACTTTTATTGTGTCAAAACATCATATTAAACATAATATGGTAGTTCTTATAGATATGTTCATGATTGACTTAGTATTTTGGGATCATACGGAAACACATATAAAAGGTGCACGTGAGCACGGTAAAATACCAAAATCCTACTACTGCACATACAGAAACGTTAAGTAAAAATGCCTCAAATATGCACTCATCACGCGGAAACTCATCGCTCGCTCCAACAGTGTCTCGGCTACGTCCGAGTTTGGTCGATCAGCATATCATAGATGGCGAGGCCAGGAGCTCCCACGTCGCCACCCCTTATGCGCTACCATTGTAGATTATGGACGATCACCTCTCTGCGTGCTGTCGCCGGTGGCCACGGTGCTTGTGCGGCAATGCCTTGCCCGATCTGAGGGTGTCCTGGCCCCGCCCATGTCTGGCTGAGCAATGGCTCACGGTGGCGAGGCTGGGAGCTCCCATGTCTCCGCCCCCGTACGTGTTGAATTTGCTGGCTACAATCGATCACGTTTCCGCGCACCATCATTGGTGGCCGCATCGCTCGCACGATAGCGTCTCTCCCAATCGGTGGTTTCATCACCCACGGAACCGCTCACTCCCGCAGAGCACGATCGTACCCTCGAGGATGTGGCAGTAATGCCTATTCTTTGTTTTAGTTCGATATCCGCAGTAGATGTTTCAGCTAGTTTCTGGTCCTACTGGTAGGCCTAATTATCAAATAAATTAATAATAAAAAACTTAATTTGAAATAATCAGGTAATAACTTTATGTGACAACTCACTAGCCTCATTTGCAGGGACAATAAATTGTCCCATGAACTTATTACTTGAAGGACACGGGCAACATCGAAATTGCTATTGACAGATCTCGAACTTCAGTGGACAGGAAGGAACCATCCCCTCCCCTCCATTAGGAGATGACTGAGTATGCGATGAAGTTGAAGCTAAAAATGTTATAAACTACACTTTCCACCAATGCCATCGTCGTGTAATGTTTTGAATTTTGATAACAAAAGACGCTAAATCGATTTTCTTCGAGTTGACCGTGTTTTCTACCCACCTCTCGCATTATCAGAGTAGATTATTCTTTCAAACCGCCTTTGAAAGGGTAAAGTTAGAGATGGGTAAATTATTGGATGCGGTTTTTACAGAAGAACTGTGAAGTGGCTTATGTGGCATTTGTTTGTTTTGCGCAAAAACACACTCCAGGCTCAGCCCAGTTTTGTACTAGTATGATCGGTTTATCATGTTTAGATGTAATTTGTTCACCTACTTTGTTTGCTCGCATGGTTAGATTAATTACTATTCGTATGATAAAACTTCATTACTTATTTATTCTGATAAAATCATATGGTAGTTTGCTTCTATTTTCAACAGCACATCGACAGGCTCCTGTAACACCTGCCGAGTCTCGGCCAGGCCACATGCCGCCGCCACCAGCGAGGACACATGAGGGAGAAGGCCACACCTCCGATGTCCCTAGCAGGTCTGCGCCCAGCGGGACCTCAAGCAACATGAGGGAGGGGCGTGGAAGAGAGGGCTTGTAGGCCAGCAGAGAGCCCCGTGTCACCTATGGTTGGCGACGCATTGGTGGGCCTTCCAAGGCCCCTCGCAGTACTGAAACACAAAAAGCAGTACTCTCAGCATCTATATTCAAACGGCCAAGCAATCCCGCACTTACCAAAATCCATCCACGGCCCAAATGTATCTCGTGGTCGCGCCTTCGTCATCGAGAGGCTCCATGTCCTTGCATTTGGAGAGGCTCCATGTCCTTGTTCCCCAGACGATTAGACTGACTCGGACAACATATGTATATAATGCAGGTACATAATACTCCACCTGTTCTACAATATAAACATTTTTACCAAGTTGTTTTAACTTGCTAAAAAAGCTTATATTATGATATAAATGAGTAATGCCATAAACCTAACGCCTAGCACAACAGTTAGTGGTTCCTTTCTTTCTGGGATATAAAAGAGAAAGACAACATATTATCAGCTAAGGTCAGGAAATATACTAACTCTCGGCGTGCAAACATCACACTACAGGTTATCGACGTGGATACACACTCAAAGCACTTTGCCAATTGATAATGCAGTGGCACGCTTCACTGGTCCAGGTACAGTAATATACCTACCCTATTTATTTGCCTGCATACATTCCATGTGCCTGTATGGATCACTCTTCCCTTTATATTTTACACTGATGTGTGCCTGCCGCATAACACATCAGTATAGTTTACGCATTGGCTAGCTCTAGGCTACAGAGCTAACCTACGCATTCGACCTGAGCATACATCCGTATGTGCCCACGGCCCATACTTTTCTGCAAACACGACACCAAGGGGTTGATTAGGAATGTTAGGCTTCAGAAACAGAAAGGGAGGTCGGGTCTGCCCAAACTGTTTGGTCTAATTAGAAAGATGCGATCCATCTCGGTTGAACAGAACAATAATGTGCTGAGGTGCAAATTTCGATGGAAGGCAGTAACAGCGGGATTGATCAATAACTTCCGAACAGAAATGATGCTTGTATGTAGAGGTACCTTAGCGCGAGCAGTCTCGTAATCTTTTCATTTCCTTCGCTGTGGTGATTCCATATGTCTGTGTGTGCCAAAGTTTCTCTGTCCAAAGCCGATCTCCTTCGGGTTCTCGATAAATAATAGTAGCTAAGAAGTTGTTGATGCAAGGGTTCGCCAATCAGAGAGTGCATAATAATTTCCGACACAATCCAACACTATGTCTGTGCATTTAATTCAGTAGCGTAATAATGAAGGAACAGTGGCCTGTTACAAAATTATAAGTCGATTTTTCACAATTAAAAAGTTATTTACAATAAACAAGATACTCCCGTATCTCTGCAATTATGTAGCTCTAACAAAAAAATTATGTTTCTTTCTCTGACAACCAACTTAAAGTCCAAATCTTAGATAAATATCCTATCTGTATGAAGTTTCTTGGCACCATGTAGACGGTCATCGATTGTTACATAATAGATAACTCAATTCCAAAATTTTATCTCAAGTAGAACCAAACCCTACAAATTCTAAATTTTGGATAGGACACATGAATGTTAAAGAAAAATGCATCAACAGAGAATCCTTTTCCGTGGTGACCAAGTGGATACTCGTTTTAGGGATGACAAATGGCTTGGTTTCATGCATCTTTACAATCAACATTCATCTTTATATAACATTGCAAAACGAAAAGATGTTTCTCTAGAAGATGTTATGTGTCTGAGAGGTTGCACTAAATTTCTCTTTCAGGCGAGATTTAACAGCAGGCAAGTGTAGGGGCACTTGGTTATACTTATTCCAACATTTTAGACAGATAGGCATTTTTCTACGGAACTCGAGTGCTTCTCTTGAAATTTGATCAGACTATGATTGGTTAAATTCATGAACTTTGACCTTATGATGGTCACCGCTAGGTTCCTTCCCGAATATATTTGAAAACTAAAAGATCCATTGAAAATAAAGGTTTATATCCTAGTTAGAAAATTTTAATTAAGAAAAGATAACCTTGCAAACTTGAATTTCGAATGGATGCAAAAAATGATTTTCTGTGACGAAGAGGGAAAAATAATAATCTTTTTATTCTTGTCCATTTGCTCGTCTTGTGTGGCGAATAATACACTTGACTTTTAATCTAACCTCCCAACTAATGATACGAATATGTTGAGTAATTAGTTAAATGGAATTCATAAAAAGCAAAGGCTCAAATATCTAGTGGGGATTTGAACACGCTATTTGGAATTATCGAGATGATATTTTTTAACATGACTGGAGCTAATAGTTTTGCAGGTTATCTACAGAACTGTTCTTTGGATCTATTTTTTGGTCCAATAAACTACCGGTGGAGAATGTATGCAATCGGCTGGACATGGCCATTAAGGTATCTTTGACTGTGTGTCTGGCGGCATCATGAGAGAATGATAATGTATGTGTTCATTATTTTTTATATTCTGCTATGTCATTTTTGTATGCATCCTATGTGACTCATCATTTGTAAGCTTTAATATTGGAAACTGAAAGTACTTTGCCACATGCTACTGCAGTGGCACGCTTCACTGGTTCAGGTCCATTAATCTGCTCCATTATTCTTCTGCATACATTTCATGTGCACATATATGCATGGATCAATTCTTCCTTTATATTTCACAATACTGATGTGTGCCTGCCGCATAACACATCAAATGAAAGTATGGTTGAATCGGTGACTATCTCTGGGCTACAACGCTAATCGATAGTCACATTTTCATTTGATCCGACCTGAGCGTTCATTCAAATGTTCCCATGCCACCTACTTTTCTGTAAACGCAAAATACCTAGGGATGATTTGGAATGTGAGGCTACAGAAACACGGAAGGAAGTCAGATCAGGCAAAACTGTTCGTACTCATGAAGCTAGAGTGTGACTGTGTCGTTACATTTTGGGACAATTGCAGACCACCTAAGTTCCTAATAATCCTTAATTTCAAGATTTCTGTGGCATGGCTGGAATTAGTGGGTTGAATGTACAGCCTGGATCTGGATCACTTTCCCCAGAACCTAGTTTGCAGTTATCTTAAATCAAACATACTATATGCCTTATAGGTTGGTTATCTACCTCTGGGTTGAATGTAGCTAGTTTTTTTTTTGCTTTCTACCGGAGCGTAGGAACTGTAACTGCTTGGTCAAAAATAAGAAAACCGAATTAAGCCATTCTGGAAACAATGGTTCATGGGTTAGCGAACATCATTGTAATTCACGACTCTAGATATTAATTCAACGAAAACGTGCAGTAGCCTAGCAATAGAGGAATATCAGATCGTTACAAAGTTAACTCAAATTTCACATATCTCAAGCTTAGTTACAATAAGAAAGACAGTCTTTACCTCTGCGGATATGTCCGGTAACCAAGAATATATGTTTATGTGTTTTTTTCATCTAACAACCATCTGAAAGTCCAAATCTCAAATATGCTTCGTATTTTCGTAGCGCCCAAGCTGCCACAATCAGGTGAAATCGTCCGCCGATGACCAGGCCAATACTGTTTGGGCTGCCTCCTATGGTGGCTCGTTTATTAATACTTGATGTATACACATTGCCTTCTTGTTTTTATGACTTAATCCTAATGCTCTAATATAGTGAAACCATGGCCCACATACTCCTTATCTAAAATTGCACCGGTACAACAAATTTCTACTTGCGTGCATTAATGTTGAGGTTGGGAGCGACACCACTTAAAACTAATGAACCTCATCTTTAGAGCGGAAACTCCTCCCGGGCAGGGGCGGATCGAGGATTTGAATATATGTAGTTTTGTTATCTGAACACAATTTTTATAATTAAGGCTTCATTTTATTTGCTTTATGATTACAAACCCGTCAAACAACAAGTCTATGATCTCATCAACGGTAAAACTTATAGAAATTTTTCTTACAAATACGAATAACTATATAAGGTTATAGAAGAATACTAAATAAATAAAGGGACACTAGGGCTGGAATTATAACTCGAAACTCGCGAGCTAAATGAGTAACTCGTGACTCGACTTGAACTCAGTGTCTAACAGTCGAGCCAAGTTTTAGATTTGAACTCGTTTGTTCACCCAAGCTAAATGAGCTACTCGCGAGCTACTCATTTAGCTCATTAAACTCGTTCAAATATAGAATTTGAAATTTTGCACTGATGAGTGCTATACTATTAATGTTTCTTGTACCTGTAATGGTGTAGAGATACTGTATTTTCCATTCTATCTTCTCTTCATGTTATTATGAAAGTACTATCCTTGTTCTAGTTCTTAATTAGTAGGATAATTACTAGTTTTTATTATATGTTCTCTTGTTCGTAACTCATAACGTGCTAAACGAGCTACTCGCGAGTTACTGGTGAGTTTACCGAGTCGAGCCGAGTTTCAAATATGAACTCGTTTTGTAAACGAGCCGAGCCAAGCTAGCTCGTTAGTTGAACGAGCTTTAGCGAGTCGAGCCGAGCTGACTCGGCTCGGCTCGAATTCCAGCCGTAAGGGACACATCAGTATATGAGCATGTGGGGCAAACAATAAATTCAGCACAAAAGAGATAAACACTGAAACTATACCAAGTTTTATTTTGTGTACTATGGATATCGAACTATAACATTATATGTTTTGCAATAAAAAAAAAATTATATTGTACTAGTTTGAGTGTAGGTCTATGTCCAGACCTATCGAATAACTCAATAACACAATAACTCAATAATTAGTTAATCACTAAATATTGAGGTTGAATACCGAGCTTCAATTTCTGGACCAGCAGAACACACTACATCGTGGTATCCGGGCATGGAGCCTACCTTGGCCCAATATGAACGGATAGCTTTAACTGTGTATCTGGAGGCATACTAAGAGAATGCATAATGTATGTGTTCGTTATTGTTTATATTCTGCTACGATCATTTTTTGTATGCATCCTTCGTCAGAGATTTAATATTGGAAACTGAAAGTTCTTTGCCACATGCTACTGCAGTGGCACGCTTCACTGGTCCACGTCCATTAATCTGCCTACATACATTCCATGTGTGCCTGTATGGATCGGTTCTTCCTATATATTCACATCAAATGAAAGTATGGTTGAATCGGGTGACAAGCTCTAGGCTACAACGCTAATCTATAGTCACATTTTCATCTGATCTGACCTGAGCGTTCATTCATATGTGCCCACGCCACATACTTTTCTGTAAACACGAAATACCAATGGGTGATTTGGAATGTGAGGCTTCAGAAACAGGGAAGGAGGTCAGATGAGACGAAACTGTTCATACTCATGTAGCTAGAGTGTGACTTCTTCGTTACATTTTAGGACAGTTGTAGATCACCTAAGTTCGTAATAATCCTTAACTTCATGATTTCTGTGGCATGGCTGTAATCAGTGGGTTTAATGTACATCCTGAATCCCTTTTCCCAAAACCTAGTTTGCAGTTATCTTAAATCAAACATACTATATGCCTTATATGTTGGCTATCCATGAATTCAGCAGTTGTGGGGACAATGTTTCATGCATGCCTTAGCGAACATCATTATAATTCACTGACTCTGGCCTTTAATTCAACCCAATATTCAGTATCCTAGCAGTAAAGGACTACCAGTTCTCGTTACAGAGTTAACTCAAATTTTACATATCTCAAGCCTAGTTTTTTTGAAAAAGAGTATATATTAATATCATGAGATACCAATTACACCCAGCCTCTGCAACAACGCATGCCCTAGTGGCCTTACGGATACACACACCCCAGAAAAAGAAGAAGAATTACAAAAAGGAAAAGTCCCGCTACAGAGAATGATTCCTCGAAGAAACGACACTAACACCATCAAAACAACACCAGTAGTCCAACCACTCCAATAGCGACGCCTTCAAGAATGAAACAGTGCACAAGTGTCGTCTTCGCCCGAAAGATCATAGGTTTTCATCCTAGAAAAAGTCCTAACTCATAAAACAATGTCTTCAACAAGGTCATTGTCAGGCACAACCAATTAAGGCCAGACCTTAGATTTTCACACTGCAAGGTAAGACTAGGAACTCCTCCTGTGTTATCGCCCCCACAAACAGTCGCTGCTGCGAGTCACAGATCACGCAGCCAGTTCCTCGTCGTCACAAAGACTCAGATCACCATCGCTTCCCTGATATTCCAGCTTTCCTGACATTCTCCGCATATGACTTCACCATGGATCATCGAAGACATGACACATGATGGTAACATATATCAGAGCTTCACAACTCTCCCGCTGAAACCAAATGGCCAGAAAAAACATGGGTATGCCCGACCGAATTCAATCCGATCCAGCAATCTCCAGGCATAGTCGCTCATGGGAGTTCGTCGGCGGAGCCTTCCAGAACTCGCCTCTCCAACCCAGATCATCGAGGATATGCAGCCAGCAGATCTTCATCTTCGCGTGGAAGGAAACCTAGGACCGCCACCATTATTTAGGCCGATCCAGCAGTCCTCACACCGCTGGCCGGCTTCCGGCGAACAGAACGAGTGGGTCAACCTTCAGCCCTTGTGAAGTCATGGCTGAACCCACAGATCGGTTTGAGGGAGACCGAGATGCAGTGTCGACGCCTAAGGAAACCACAACGCCGCTTCCAAGTCTGCACAATCGCCCCCATCTTCTCCTCCGCTCCTCCCTTCCAAGCCACAAGAAAACGCCGCTCCGGCGAGTCGCCCGCCGCTTGGAACCACCGGCACTGCCCCATGGTGTCCACCCCTAGTGCGAAAAGGATTGACGGAGCCGCACAGATCGCCCGCTGCCTTCGGCAGCCTAGGCGTGGCCGCCACTACCAGCGCGGGTGAAGGCAGTGGCCTGCGGTGACCCAGCATACCACTGCATGATGTAGTACACTATAGTCGTTGACATAACACCAATAAAACATCGTTCACTAGTATTACATCCCTCAGAGTGGTACAACAGAAACACAGCAGGTCCAAAACATGACTATAGATTACAACTCGACTCTTTACAAAAGATCCAGAGGACACCCTAGGTTAAAGAGGGAGAAAGAACTTCTTATAAAGAAGAACCAGAAGTAATAACTCAGAACTATCTGGCTAATAAGACTAGCATCTAAACTAATTGACTTGCAATTCCTACTAATGCAATGCCCTACAGAAGTAGGTTTTATGGCTAGAGTATCTACTCCTATCTAAACAGAGACTTTGTCTTCACTTCGGATAATGTATATGTTGATTTCATTAACTTTATTGAAGAACTTGAGCTGTCGATGATGGTTTTTGAGCAGAAATTGATGTTAACGTCATCTTCAATGGCTTAGAACCTAGCAAGGGTTAAGAAGGTACGGTTGAGTACGACCGTACTGAGCAAGTTCACTAAAAAGGAGTGTATGATACACTATCTCTACAGCCACAGACCAAAGGTTGTAGGCAATGCAGGTTTTCGTAAACATTTCTTCAAAGGTTGCTTTTATTCTTAAAACTATGTCCGACAGCCTTCATAGGTTGACCCGAACCTTCATGGGGTTCCTTTCCTGCCGCGTTCGTAGCTCCTTCCCAGAACAGGGAGTAACATGTCACAGTTCTTACACTCTGCAGAGGTGCGTTGCTTTACCCATGAGAGATCAACTCCTTGTTGCACAACCAGGCGATCTTTCCCGTCCACAATTTCTTGATGTGGGGCCTAGTAGGTGATCCAAGCCAATCACTGCCCCTCTCTGCAACCCCATATGTCTGCACGATCCTTCGAGCTGAGCTACATCTCCGTTAAGCCCGCTTTCGGGCAAGCTACAACCCTGATGAGTTCCTGAAGACTCTATGAGCCGGCTATGCCCCTGACAAGCTCCATAAAGGTCTGACTATACCTTCGGCAGCCGCTCACAAATAGTCTAGATACCAAAATCGTGGGGCCTAAGGATGCCCACCCATATGCTGGATCCGCACAAAGAATCACAGCGTCACGTTAAGGTCATCTTGCCTACATATGAAAGGAAGAAGATCCAACTGACTTCTCCGTCCCATTCCAAATCTCATGGTTAACGCGTAATATACGGCGCTAGAATCACTAGCGACATTGGTTGATTAAGTCCTAGATATTATGTTCCTTTGCCACTGGAACCGTATCAATAGATTATTACCATTTGTTAAATAATCCATAATCAAATTATTATGAAAATAGTGTTTTCTGACCTTTTTGAAATGTAGGTGATGACAATATTTGAGTTACAAGCGTTTGATAGAAAATAACCAAAGGACATGAGTAAGTTGTGAACTTGCCTTTTGTGATTACAAGATTATGCACTCACGGTCTTTAGGACATTAGAAGATCCAAATTCTGTAAATAACATCATTTGGTCCAGTAAGGACTAATGTTTAAAAAAGCAAGATGCAATTATGCATAAGTAATGTAATGCAATTTGATAAATGCGAATTCCCGGAATAATCGTATCGAATCTAGGGTTTGGAAGCTTGTGGTGATATCTTTAGAATGTGTTTCACTTTTATACCAGCTTCACACTTGTGCTTCTTATTAAGGCTTGTGCGAGTGTGTGAAACAATTAAATAAACACAACAAGTAGCATACAATACTAAAGCACTCAACTAGGGCATGGTATCTGAAAGATTTCTTAAGCAAGATTATCAATCAATTAGAGTCTTTATAGAAATGCTTTAAGGATTACTTTTAATGTTTCTTACAAGAATAAATTTTGAGGAAAAGATTACTTTTACAAAGGAAAAGCAGTTAAGCTTATTAATCATGATTATTAAAAGATAAACAATCACAACAAAGTAATGGAGATTTACATGTTTTGGATGAGGCATCACATTGTAGAAGGTTTACTAACATTCCATGAAGGTAGAACATAAATAACATTGCTTGAATGAGGTGGTGTTTTATTAAAATTATAAGTGAACAGAATTACTTTCTTATTAATGCTTATATTTTATAAGTTAATAGTCTCCTTTTGATAAACAATATACTATTCTTGTTGAGTTTATAATTGATAAAAATATTTTTAGGAAAATTAAGATACATTTAATTTGAGATGATAGTTTTAGTAGATACATTTTAAAATGGTTAGACCTATGTTAACTTCACTTAAACATCAATTGAACTTGTTATTACATTTTTAGACTTTATACAAATAATGGTAAAGGCAATAGTAAAGGTTTATATATTTTTAATGAATTAAAACAAAAGAAAAGGGTTTTAATAAGATTTACTATACATTTACCTTTTAGTTTACTTAAATTATGAAATATGATATTTTTAAGGTGTAGATTTTATTTTTGTGATTATTTTGATATATTATATGGATTTTTGTGATTTTTAAATAATAGGATATGATTTTTAGAAATTTTACCACTTTATAAACACTTAATAAATAATAAATATTAGTTAAGTGATAGAAAAATGTATAAAACAAATTTATAAGTCTTTATTTTGTTTTTTTAAGATTTTTGATATATTATACCTATTTTTGAAATTTTTAAATAATAGAATATATTTATTTAAGATTTATCCTTAATAAGGTATTTACTAATTAATACTAATTATTTTAATTAAGTTGGAAAATAAAGAATGATATTAGGTTTATATTATAGAGTTTATTTTTATGAATATTTTGATATATAATATATATTTTTCTCAATTATAAAACAAAAGATATTGCATTTCTAAGATTTAATCATTTTATTAAATTCCTAAAAATATATTTATATTTGAACTTATTTTGTTTTATCTATTTACTAAACAGAGAAACCCTTTTATACTCGGACTAACCTAGACCCGGCCGCTGACCAGTGGGGTCAGGGCCATGTCACTTGCCACCTAGGCAAGGACCAAGTCAAACAGGCTCGCGGGACCGGGATGACATGGGCGTGGCGTCGTCCTGTTGCAAGCACGGCCAACACCGCCAGTTTGTGGTCGCCGGCGGCGAACTACGGTGCCCCAGCACACGTGGTAGAGTGCGTTGGAAAGAGGGTTCGATGGGGAACCTAATAGTGGCGGCGGCCCTAGCAAATAGTCATCAGGAGATGACCAGCGATGAGCTCACACGATGGCGCGACTCGGACTTACGCGGGTAGGTCACTACGGCGAGCTAGCGGCGAATTGGACAGTACAGGAAGATAGAGGAGCTCACCATGATCACGATGTGGTGCTTGGGAAGGCGAGGCATGGCTAGGTGACGACGGAATCAATGGTCACGGCGGTGGCCGGACCTCGGGAGGGTGGTCTCAGTCCTGATGACAGGGTTTTTACGGCTTCTAAGAGATGGGGCAATTGAACGAGAAGAACACGACGAAAATCATAGTGGTCTCAGATGGCCGAGATGAGCTCAGAATCAACAGGGAGGAAGAGGACCTGAAGCTAGGGTTTCGGCCCCCTTCTATCTAGAGGAAGAGAGAGCTACAGAGAGGGAGAAATGAGGATGAGGACGAGCAAGGGTGTCGTGGTGGCGGTCTTATCCCCCTAGCGACCGCGGCAGTATCTCGGCACCGGCGACGGCGGCGGCGGCGCTAACGAGCTGCTTCGGCTGCTGCGCGAGGTGGACGACAGTGATAAGCGGGACAAAACGGTAAGTGGGCCAGGCTAGTATTAGGCCGCGACGAAACGAGCGAAGTGTGGCGGCTAGCACACGCGAGCGACAAATAGCGTCGTGATGATCTGGTCCGTGGGCCGATACTGTAGCGTTGTGTCTTCTTTTTTTCTTTATTCAGTTTGTATTTTTTGTTTTATTTTCTATTTATAAATTCACTTTAAATTTGATTTCTACAAGGGTTTAAATCCGCAGAGTTCTGGTGTAATTATTCCAAATGGTTTAGAGATTCATTATACTAAATCTTTTCTTTATTTTCCTTTATCTTTTAGAAATTCATGTGTGTATGAAAGGTTCTCTATTTAGTAAGGTAAATATAAATTAGGGTTTTAGAGATTTGTTTATTATAGTGATCTTATATACTTGTTCTTATTTTCACCATATGGTAATGATGGAAAATGATTTATATAAAATTCTAATCACACTTATTTTCATATAAGAATTAATATAGATACATTATAATGCCTTCAACGTTTAATGGTTTATAGTACGGTGATCTAAATTCCATTATTTTCAACACTTAGTGATTTCACCTATTGAAATTCTACTTGGTGTTTAGTATTTATAATTACCATAGCACACTTTTGGTTAAGTCATTATGCATGGGTAATAATCATTAATGGAAAATGAAGAGGTTCATCTACAAATACTTACCATTAGTTTTGAGAAGACTTAATAAACTCACACTCTATTATGGAGGTGAATGGATACTAAGGCTAAAACACATTACCATCATGTTTTGTGACCATGAATAATGACTCAACTTAGAGTGAGCTATTGAGATTGCTTTACTAAAGTGATCTTGATGGTATATGAGACTAAGTCTTTATCAGGGTTTAAGACAATAAGGTGAACAAGGCTTCCATCAATACACTCTCAACTAGATTCTACTTATGTCTTAGACATTTTATTTGACTAAGAGATACTATCCATTGGTTGCCTAAAACTAAGAATTGGTTTAACTACTAATGTATATCTGGGGTTTTGGACAAGGAGGTAGACATGGTCCTTGTCAAGGCTTGATATACTGTTGGTTAAAGGTTTCTCAAGCACTCCTATCTTAATACCTCACTAAGCTTATCTTTACACAAGGAATTTATATTCTAAATATACTCTATAAACGTCTCTCATCTTATTCACAAATATCTCACCTTCCTAAAGAAGATACTCATTCTAGTCCGCCATATCCATCATCCTATGATGACATGGTCATGCCACTTCAATAATACTCCTTTTCCATTCTTCTCCTAGTATCTATATAACTTCCATTGCTGAACTACCTTGATGAATCCACCAATGTAGCTACTTCTAACTCCATCCATTAACTCCTTTAAATTCACCTTGTATCTGTATCCAAGGCTTGCAAGATTACAATTCTCTCTATACATCACATGTGATAACAATCCTCTAGAAGAGACATGGTACTACTCCCATGATACAAGTTTATTCTTGTATTAGCTTGGTTAAACTACTATGCCTTCAACTACTCCCTATAACTCATATTATGTACTTCATCATACTCTAGCTTGACTTCTCAAGATCAAGCTACATGATTTAGCTTATTAGGGTTTTGCCTAATTTCGTATACTCACAACTCTTCTTCATTAGCTGGTCATCTATTCTCAAGTGACTTAAGAATACTAACCACCAACCTTTGATCAAGCAAAGCTTAGGCTTATAATTGTCTAATCAAGATCTATCATCTATCCACTAAATAGTAGACTTGTACTAGTCTCTCTATAAGACTTATCTTGTTAAGGAAACTTACTTAGGTTTAGGTACTTCTAGTTAACTCATGAATGAGTTATCTCCTCCAACATCAGATGGTTTGATCTCCATCAAGGATCACATTCCATTGATGATGGCATACTCTACGTTACTAGTTCCTTCCTCTTATTAATCTACTTAAGGTCTTTGGAAAGTCAATTTAACAGGTCAAAGCTAAGAGTCAATAAGTTCTAGGTCAGGAATTGATCACTCAATACTGATGGTCAATTGACACTAGGCCTTAACTATTTAGGAATCCCATATGTTAATATGACAACAAGGGCATGTGATGAATGGTCTTGGCTTGACTTCTATTTCCATTCTATTTGATAAGAGTTAATGTTTAAGAACTACCATGATACTCATGGTAGGAATAACTATGGCAAACAAGTGTTTCAAGGTTTAATTATGAATTTCTTTTACCTAAGTTATATACTTGTGTCGTCGGATTGATGACAAGTACGCCATGAGGGGGTCCTCGAGGCGTGCGGAAGAGAGGGGTGTGAGACGTATGGTGTTCCGGGACGGTGAGCACACAAGTTTACCCAGGTTCGAATCCGCCGGCTTTGGACGGATCCTACTCCTGCTAGCAATCCCGTAATACGGCAGAGCTGGAATATGGGTTACAAGGGTTTCGCCTGTGCGAGTTGACGGTCTAAAGTATTGGATGTGCCCTAAAGGCTCTCTCTAGGACGGCTTATATAGATGTGCGGCCTAGGGTTTACATGAGATATCTATCCGGCTATGTCTAAGAGTCGATTACAGAGTACACCTTGAACTACAAGTAACATTATGGGCCTAAGTCGGTAAGTCTTCTGGGCCTTCCTGTAGCCGGATTGGACTCCGTCTTTCTCCCTGACTGGGCCGCCCGTGAAGCAAAGCTCTAACCCGAAGTGGGCCACCCAGGTCAGTGAGGAACTGTGAGGATACCCGGAAAGTATATCCCCAACAGCAGCCCCCGGAGGCCTCCAAGATCCAAAGTCGGATTTATCATCGTCTAGCTTGATCTTCGGCTTGCAGAATCTTGAAGGGTTACTGAAACTTCACAACAAAAAATACGATCCGGGTCTTAAAAATAACTCGGACCTTTCAATTGGTTACTCGGATTTTCCAGCTCGTTTTTAAACTAAGCCGGAACTTGGTCTCTAACGCCACCTGACACAAGCATGGTCAAGTCACGTCATCTGACAGGCGTTCCGTCAGCACGAACGTTGGTGGGTCCACGGTCCGCGGAACCGAGGCGCCGTTTGAATGCGTGCGTGGAGATCGAGGCGACGCAATCATCGTGCAGGTCCTTCCCAGTTCTTTCCACGCCACGTGGCGGTTGCACTGTAGCGTTTGCACAAATCTTGGCGCAGATAGGTGGATATAAGGGGTTCGGATTTCTTCTTCTCCTTTCCACCAGTCCTTTGCCGTTTCCTTTCCTCCCAATCTTCCTGCGCGCACAGAGCCTCCTCGTCTGCCCCCCCGACAGAGCTCCCAGCGCCGCCCCTTCAAGGTCACCCTCTCACCAGAAAAAATGGCTTCATCATCTTCTTCCTCCGGTTTGGCGGCAGCAGCGGCGGCGGCGAAGGCGGAAGCAGCAGCAGAAAAGGAGAGCTACCGGGGAATCTGGATCCCCTGCGCCCTTGATGAAGCAGGCCTCAAGAATGTGGAGAAGGAGGGGCTTCTCGCCGCCGGCGACTGGCGGAGCGGCTCCGGTGAAACCGTCCCCAACCCGCGCGACGATGAGCGGGTCCACTTCGGCACCCATCTTGATCGAGGTCTATCTTTTCCTCCCTCAGAGTTCTTCTCCGAGGTGATAGATCATTACGGAGTTCAACTCCACAATCTTCCTCCCAACTCACTTCTAGAAATGAGTGCGTATGCTGCGCTTTGCGAGGGCTTTCTCGGCATTAGGCCGAGTTTGCTTCTCTTCTGGTTTTATTTCCATGTCCGGAGGAATTCCATCACTGCCGGTGTTCCTTACATCACCGACACTATTAGCTTTTCTCTTAGACGTGACCGGGGATATCCCAAAATTTCTGGCAGTGACTCGGTCAAACAATGGCCAGCCACTTTTTTCTACCATAGGGATATTCCGGCTCCCGGCAAAGCTACTGCTTTGCCGGCTTTTGTCGACGGAGCCGCCACGGCCTAGCCTTCCTAGGACGAGGCTGCTCCGGCTCTCACTGATGATCTGATCCTCGCTAAGAGGCGGATCGAATATCTGATTAAGCACAATGGTCTGAAGGGATCCGACTTGGTCCAGTGCTGGGTCTCACGTCGGATCCAGCCACTTCAGTACCACGGAACCCGACTGATGCAATCATCGCGTGGGTCCTTCCCAGTTCTTTCCACGACGCATGGCGGTTGCACTGTAGCATTTGCACGAATCTTGGCGCAAGTAGGTGGATATAAGGGGTTTGGATTTCTCCTTCTCCTTTCCACCAGTCTCTTGCTGTTTCCTTCCTTCCCAATCCTCCTGCGCGCACAGAGCCTCCTCGTCCTTCCCCCACAGAAACTCCCAGCGCCGCCCCTTTCAGGTCATCTTCTCACCGGAGAAATGGCTTCATCATCTTCTTCCTCTGGTTTGGCGGCAGCGGCGACGACGGTGGAAGCAGCAGCAGAGAAGGAGAGATTTCGGGGGATCTGGATCCCCTACGCCCTCAACGAGGAGGGCCTTAGGAACATGGAGAAGGAGGGGCTTCTCGTCGCCGGCGACTGGCGGAGCGGCTTCGGGGAAACCGTCCCCAACCCGCGCGATGGCGAGCGGGTCCACTTCGGCACCCATCTTGACCGAGGTATGTCTTTTCCTCCCTCAGAGTTCTTCTCCGAGGTGATAGATCATTTCGGAGTTCAACTCCACAATCTTCCTTCCAACTCTCTCTTAGAGATGAGTGCGTATGCTTCGCTTTGCGAGGGCTTTCTCGGCATTAGGCCGAGTTTGACTCTCTTCTGGTACTATTTCCATGTCCAGAGGAATTCCATTACTGCCGGTGTTCCTTACATCACCGACACCATCAGCTTTTCACTTAGACGCGACCGGGCTTATCCCAAGATTCTAGCTAGTGATTCGGTCAAACAATGGCCGGCCACTTTTTTCTATCATAGGGATATTCCGGCTCCCGACAAATCTACTGCTTTGCCGGTTTTTGTTGACGGAGCTGCCATGGCCCAGCCTTCCTGGGACGAGGTTGCTCCGGCTCTTTCCGACGATCTGATCCTCGCTAAGAGGCGGATCGAATATTTGATTAAGCACAATGGTCTGAAGGGATCCGACTTGGTCCAGTGCTGGGTCTCACGTCGGATCCAGCCACTTCAGTACCACGGAACCCGACTGATGCACTCCATCACACCGTCTCTAACCGACTCCCTCCGCATCAGCTCCAAAGCCTACACCACTCAAGGCTACATAAGCCAAATCAAGTGGCTGATCAAGGAGCGGATCGAGAGGAGAATTCCGGAGGTTTCTCTAGACATGCACACGGCAGAAAACCCCGTGGTGCCGGTAAGCTCCCATCATCACATCTTTTACGTGTTTCAATTTTCGAGTTATACTGCAATACTGATATGTTTTCTTCTTTTTAGCTTGCTGATATCCCCGAGTCGGAACTTGCTCCGCTCGAAGGATACCCTCCTAAGTTTTCTCAGGAGACAGAAGTAGTCCCACTGCCGGACCTTGCGCTCAAGAAACGCAAAGCTCAGACAGTGGCGGTTGGCACAAAGGAGGTGCCTGTCGTGAAGAGGTAACTTCCAGTCACAACTTTTCCGCCTTTGTACTTTACTCAAATTTCTTTCCGATATGTAACGTTTCCGACTTTGCTACCTTCTCAGAGCAAAATCAATCATCAAGGGCAAGGGGAAAGGGATTTCTTCGAAGCCCTTACGCCAGACGAAGCTTACCATAGCTTCCCCTGCCGTGGCTCCTCCGACTACGGCCCCTCAACCTTCTGCAACTCCGGTTATCTCGTCAGATGCTGCAGAAGATCCGGCTCCTCAAACGGAGCCTCAATCCTTGGGTCGCAAACTGACGTCACCGTGGGTGCGTCAGCTCAAGATAAGGGTGAACCCTCTTCGGGTAATGATCCCTCGGCTAAAGTCTTCACCGAAAACCTCCTCAGCAATCCGGGTCTTGCCAAGTTTGGCCTGACCCGGAAATCTACAGAGGAGATCCAGCGGCTAGCTAGGCAAGTCCTGGATAAAAGCCATTTATCCCCCGAGGAGGAAGCGCAAGAAGCAGAGGACGTCAAGTTCTCGGACCTTCTCACTCAAGTCCGCCTTCGCGACGAGAGGATTAGGACTGGCGAGCTTCCAACAGCCCCAGTGATCCCTCTTACTCATGCCGAGACGGTGGCCGCTGAAGTGAACGCGGGTTTAGATAAACTCACCCGCGAGCAATATGTAAGTCAGAATTCCAACTCTTGTTTTTTCCATTATGTTATATCATATCCTCTAGACCCCAAGCATGAAGTAGGATATAGAATCCGAGTTTATGCTTCATTAGGATGCCAAAGAACGAACTAGTATAGCCCCCAAGGCTCGTGCTAATATTTAGCAAAAATATTAGCCCGAGTCTTAAGTAGATTTCTGACTTTGGGTATTCTGACTTACAGAAAGTATGTTCCTATAACTAGGAATTAACGACCAATGTCTATGATAAGCGGAGAGAGATCAAAGCTCTCCGGCTTAAAAATGCTGAGCTCAAAGTAGCCAAGGATGAAGCCGAAGGTAAACATTCCGAGATTCAAACCTTGTCTTTGCTTTTTTTAATGTCGAATCTTTCTGAACTGTTGTTCTTTTTTGACTTACAGCGCTGGTGAAACAATCCATTGCTATGATTGAAGAGGCGGAGAACCTCAAGACCCTGGTGGTGGAGAACGAGGGACTTCACCAAGAGCTGGATAAGCTCAAGGTAGATCATGAAAAGAGCATAGCTCAAGTCCTTGAATCCTCCTCCATGGCCACTGATGAGCATGATCGCAAGATTGCTGCTCAGGATAAAATAATCTCGGACCTCAAGAATGAGCTTGGCAGAGAGAAGGACATATCCCAGGCGCTCCGGGCTGAACTCCAGAGTCTCCGGGAGGAGAAGACCAAGATTGACGACGTCATTTTTGGTACGTTCCACCTCTCTGACTTATCTTTTTCTTTGACTTCTATCAATGTCGGTTTTTTCTTAACTTGTTTTGTGTATAGGTCCTCTGAAGTTGACGGACTCTTCCTCATCCGAGCCCCGCACTCACCGTCTTACCCAAGTCGGTGATATTCTTCATGACTACCGGCAGTCCCTTGAGGACATTGGCGAGTCTCTCAGGATTCCGGACATGCCAAGCATGTCGGATTTTGAGGTGTGGGACAGGGCCAAGGAGATGCCGCAGCTTGTTCGGGACTGGAACATGTCCTACACGCGGACTGCTGCGCAGAACGCTCTCACTATGGTCATGAGCCACCATGGAAACATGGAGATATGGCAAGTGTTCAGAGGGTACTGCAAAGTAAACGAAGACGGCCAGGAGCAAGACCTTCAAGCCATCATGCACTCCTGCGCCGGATACGGGTGCCACGTAGCTGATCTGACCAGCTACGAGATCCCCTTCTTCACCCGCGTGGATACTCTGCCTCCTCCTACAGAAGAAAACGAAGAAGTTTCCGACGATGAACGCACCAACTCGGATTGTAAATATTAAGTACTATTTATCTTGCAAGTGCTAAGCTTTTGATCTATTAAGCACTTTTGACTTTTGAAATTTTTGCATGCTTGAAATGTTTACACAAGCACTTATATTTTTTTGTCTCTACTTTATCGTTTATCTGGCTTTCCGCCGCGTTCCTTTCGTGAGCCGGCTAAACCTACCGCCAGAAACTCGGAAACAAAGCTGGCTTCCAGTACCAACAATTCACTACTCGGAAAATGCCCGCATCCGGCAATCAGATAAATAACCAAAGTAAAGACTAGAAACTTTAGAGTTATACCCGAAGGTAGCATTTTTAGAATCGGAAATCTAGACCAGAACGAACATGAGCATAAAGTACTTTCAAGCATTCTGGGATTTTCGACTATGACATGATCATTCGGAAATAAGATGGTTTAAGAACTTCTCAAAAAAAACTTGAGGCAACCAAAACTTTTATTTCTCACAGAACATGTACATATGTATGATTACAAAGAAGGATAAACTAAGAATAAAAGGGACGTAGCTGAGCAATATTCCACGGTCTGTCTAACTTATCTGGATTTGTACTGCTTCCAGCTCTCTTTCTCTTCTTAGTAGCAGGTCTTTCTTTGACTGGCCTCATGTCAGTTAAGTAGTACGATCCATTGTGTAATACTCGACTAACTAAAAAGGGCCCTTCCCATACTGGGGAAAGTTTGTGCTTTCTTTGTTGCACAAGCCGGAGAACCAAATCACCTTTATTGAAAGATCTATTTCGGACTCTCTGGCTATGATACTTGCGTAACTTCTCTTGATAGGCTGTAGATCTCATTTCAGCAACGACGCGAACTTCTTCGACTAAGTCGAGATCATTTTATCGAGAAATCTCGGCATCCTCTTCGATATACGCGGCCACTCTAGGAGAAGTATGAATTAAATCGCTAGGAAGAACTACTTCTGTGCCATAGACCAAGAAGAAAGGTGTGTATCCTGTTGACCTGTTCGGAGTTGTTCGTAAACTCCAAATTACAAAGGGTAGTTCCTCTGCCCAAGCCCCCGCAACACGTCGTAGTGGTGCTTCGAGTCTTGGTTTCAGGCCTTGTAGAATTAAACCATTTGCTCTTTCGACTTGTCCGTTAGCCTGTGGATGTGCGACTGACGCAATGTCAAGCCGGATATTTTGCTCATCGCAGAATTCGGCCAGTTTTCCCATAGAAATGTTACTCCCGTTGTCCGTGATAATGCTATGCGGATAACCATACCAGATTATAACATCCTCGACAAATCTTTTGGCAGTTGCTCCATCACAACTAGTGACAGGTTTAGCCTCGATCCACTTGGTGAATTTATCCACCATCACTAAGAGGTGAGTAAATGCACTTGGAGCTCGTTTAAAAGGTCCTACCATATCAAGCCCCTAGACCGCAAAAGGCCATGTTATAGGTATTGTTCGCAGCTGATCAGCCGGAACATGAGCTTGCTTGGCATACTTTTGGCAGCCTTTGCATGTCTTGACTAATCGTTCGGCATCTGGCTGAGCTGTAAGCCAGAAAAATCCATGTCGAAAAGCTTTTGCCACTAAAGATTTTGCTGCAGCGTGGTGACCACACTCGCCTTCGTGGATTTCCCTTAAGATTTCCACTCCTTCTTCCGGAGATACACAGCGCTGAAAAACCCCAGAAACACTCCGTTTATGGAGCTCACCCTTAACAATAGTATAGGCTTTTGCTTGTCGGATAATCTGCCGGCTCAGCACCTCGTCTTCGGGTAGTTTGCCATTTACCAAATAATCGAGGTAGGGTTGAGTCCAGCTAGGAATTACAGCCAGAACTGCTATCAAAGGTGAGTCGGATTTGGTCGGATATTCCTCATCTACTCCCTTTATCGAGGGAAAATGCGCCATCCGGGACCTCTTTCCGTGCAGAGCCTATTCGAGACAGTGCATCTGCTTCCTCATTTTCTGCCCGAGGGATGTGTTGAACTTCAAACCCTTCGAACGATTTAGATAGATCATCCACGACAGCTTTATATGTTGCCATGTGCTTATTTGCATTACAAATATCTGAGACTTGCTGAGCAACAAGATCCGAATCTCCATAACATATCAAACGTCGGATGCCAATATCCTTGGCAATCCGGATTCCATGCAGCAGTGCTTCATACTCGGCAATATTGTTTGTCGCTGTGAAATGGATCTGCAACACGTATAAAAGTTTATCTCCTTGGGGTGATTTGAGCACCACGCCAGCCCCGAGCCCCCTCGAGCCTTAGACCCGTCAAAAAAGAGGGTCCAATATTCCGACTCAGGGAGGATCATATTCTCCTTCGTCTCTGTCCAATCAGCGACAAAGTCAGCAAGGATCTGGGATTTGATTGCTGTCCGAGGTTTGTACTCAATATTGAAAGCTGAAAGCTTTATGCCCCATTTGGCGACGCGTCCTGTGGCGTCGCTGTTGTTGATTATGTCTCTCATGGGAGCTTTTCTCACCATGGTAATTGGATGCTCCTGAAAATAGTGTCGTAACTTACGAGATGCTAGGAAAACACCGTAAGCCAACTTTTGATAGTGCGGATATCGCTGTTTTGATTCTGTCAAGACCTCGCTGACAAAGTAAGTCGGACGCTGCACCAGGTGTTCCTGATTTTCCTCTGGTCTCTCCACCACCATGACGATACTAACGACCTTATTTGTCGCAGCAATATAAAGCAACATCGGTTCCTGAGGTTCCGGCGCTGCGAGGATAGGAGCAGATGAGAGTAATTTCTTCAGGTCTTGTAGTGCAGCTTCAACTTCATCAGTGCAGACAAAATCTTTGGTCTTCTTCAGGAGTTTGTATAATGGTGCGGCTCTTTCACCAAGCCGGCTTACAAATCGACTGACCGCAGCAATGCAACCAGTTAATCTTTGTACGTCCTTCAGGCGAGTTGGCCTGGAAATATTGGGTATAGCCTTGATTTTGTCGCGGTTCACCTCTATGCCTCTTTGAGACACGATTAAACCTAACAATTTTCCGGTTGGTAATGCAAAGAAGCATTTCTTCGGGTTAAGCATGATGTTGTATTTTCGTAGATTGGCGAACATTTCCTCCAAGTCGGAAATAAGTGTTTCCTTCTTTTTGGACATCACCACGATATCATCCACGTATGCATGTACATTGTGTCCGAGTTGGTCGTGGAGGCAACGCTGCATCGTGCGCTGGTACGTAGCTCCTGCGTTCTTCAGCCCAAAGGGCATCGTAACAAAACAGAAGGTTCCGAAGGGGGTTATGAATGAAGTTTTGACTTTGTCGGATTCCTTCATCCGGATTTGGTGATAACCGGAATATGCGTCGAGAAAACAGAGGAGTTCCGAGCCTGCCGTAGAATCGATAACTTGATCAATTCTAGGCAGAGCGAACAGATCTTTTGGACAAGCCTTGTTCAAGGCAGTATAATCAACACACATCCTTAAATCAGTGGTGTCCTTTTTAGGGACCATTACAGGATTGGCCGACCACTCAGTGTGGATGACCTCTTCTATGAATCCGGCTTACTCGAGGCGTGCTAGTTCCTTAGCTATTGCCTTACGCTTTTCATCGCCAAACCATCGTAAGGACTATTTGACGGGTTTAGCACTCGGGTTTACATTTAGAGAGTGCTCGGCAAGTTCCCTAGGTACTCCGGTCATCTCAGATGGCTGCCATGTGAAGATATCTTGATTTTCTTGGAGGAACTTAATGAGCGCGCTTTCCTATGCGCTATCTAGGCCTACGCCTATCTGGGTCAACTTGGAGGGGTCATCATCCTTCAACGGTGCTTTCTTCGTCTCTTCTGATGCCTTGAACTCCGGATTTGGCTTGGTAACCTCCTTCTTCGTTGCGGGCATCTCGGACGGATCTATGCTCTTCTTGATCTCCTGGTACTCCTGGGCGTGCAGCACGGCTTCAGCAAAGGTGGCATTTCCATCCTCGCTCTCTCGCGCTTTCTTCGGGTCTCCCTTGATGGTGATCACGCCGTTGGGACCTGGAATTTTCATCATATTGTAAATGTAACACGGAAGAGCCATAAAAGCCCAGTAAGCCAGACGTCCGAATATAGCGTGGTATGCGCTCTTGAATGGGACCACTTCGAAGGAAAGTGCCTCCGTCCGATAATTCTTTTGAGTTCCAAAGGTAACATCCAAAGTGATCTCTCCCAGGAAATTAGCTTGTCTTCCTAGGACAACTCCGTGAAAAATCACAGAGCTATGGTGCAGCTGGGTCTCCGAGATCTTCATCCGGCGTAGCGTTTCGACATAGAGAATATTGATGCTGCTACCACCGTCCATGAGGGTCTTGGAGAAACCATAACCGTCAATAAGTGGGTTGACGATTAAGGCATATTTCCCCCTCGTGTGTAACTTAGGCGGATGATCATCGCGGTCAAACGTGATTGCCACTTCCGACCAGTCCAGATACTGGGGAACAGCCGGAACTGTTGCATTGAGTTCGTGTAGAACTGCTTTCTTGACCTTTGCTGGTTGAGATCCGAGGAAGGTGACATAAGTGTCCTTCTTGGTGGGAAAGTCTTCTTCCCTTCCGACTTGGGATTTGAAGCATCAGCTTCCTCCATGTCGGAATCTTCCTTGGTCTCTTTGTCTTTTTCGGGATTTTTCTTTCCCTTCTTCCGCTTAGGTTTGTAGCCCGTGGTGTCATCTCTTTTGATGTCGTCATTAAAATGACATTTAGCCTTGGTGTGGGAAAAGCCCCCATTGGCGTCTAGGTGATGCACGCATGGGTTATTGGCAATGTCGGCCCAAGAGTAGGTTTTGCCTGGTTGTTGTTCTCCTCTACCTTGGACCCTTGATGTCCCACGGCCACGCCCGCGGCCTCCGCCACGTCCTCCTCGTCCTCCAGACCCGGAAACAGTAGTAACTACCGTCGTTTCCGCGTTGGGTTTTTCTTCCGAAGTATTTTTGCGCTTCTGAGCTTGTTGCTTTGGTTGTTTTGCCGACTGAGGCACAGCTAGGGCATTGAGTAGTCCTTCTGCATCGTCATCAGCATCTGCATACTTGCTCGCTATTTCTATCATCTCTCCCAAATCGGTGACCTTGTCACACTTCAAGCGATGGCACAGTAAACCAATAGGGAGACCTGCAATGAAAGCTTCAATCGCAGTTTGATCATTTACTCCTTCGCAGGAGTTCTTGGTGTCGATCCATCGTCCGAGGTAATCCCGGCAAGTTTCTCCGGCTTTCTGGGTGCAACGCTGTAGGTCTCCAACCGTACAGGGCCTCCGATATGTGCCTTCAAAATTCCGAAAGAACGCGCTTTGCAAATCATACCAGTTATGGATGGTGTTTGCCGGAAGTTCATTGAGCCATGATCGTGCCGTATTCCGCAACATAAGTAGGAGATATCGGGTTGTGACCAGGTTGTTTCTGCCTTTGGCAATGCAGCAAGCTTGGAAGAAATCCTGTAACCAGGTGTCTGGCCGAGCAATGCCGTCGTAGGCTTGGATATGTCTTGAGATAGCAAATCCTTCCGGGAATTTTATAGCTCTGATGCGTGGTCCGAAGCACTTTGGGCCCACGTACACGTCATCGTTTTCATAGCCCCGAGCCTCTATGTTGGAGTTGATCATGTGCCTTGCGTCGTTCGGGGATAGAGATCGTCCCGAATGCCGGCTGTGGCTGCGGTGCCGTGGAGCCGGACTTCGGCTTCTACCACCACCTCCTCCTCCATGTCGTCCTCCTTGCCCTCCATGGGGGTCGTTGTGATGACTGTGAGGTGGAGAGGGTGGGGCAGCTGGATAGTTTCCGGCTGATCGCTGGCCTCCGTCTGGAACGTCATTATTCTGGTTCCGGGGAGGATCTTGACTGCGACGAGCCCCCTGCCGGCTTGTACCAGCATGGTTTCCGTCGTTTCTTCATCCGTCGTTCCCACCATGGTGAGGCTCAGCCGGACGGTTTTCATGTCTAGGAGGTGGCATTCTCTGGCGATCCTCCTCCCGACGTTTCTCCTTATCTTCTCCCCTTCGATCCTTAGATTCTCGTCGGGGAGGGTTCGTCGGATTCAGGGTAGCGATGGCGTCTTTTTCGGCCGCTGGGGCGATGTTGCTCCAGTTACGCGAAGTTTTGTGATGCTATCCTGAAGATTCGGTTCTTGAATAATTGTCTTCCCTGCGTTCAGGGTGATGGTACTGCGCCCGAACATAATGGGATCTTACGCCAGCCCATGCCAGATCTGTGCGACACTGGTCAGAATCCGAGACCAGTTTTTGACTTCCGGACAGGGCTACCTTTTGCTGCTCCAGTCCCTTGTTGAGTAGCTTGATACCCAAACGGATCTCCTCTGGTCCTGGATTAGCCGATAGAATTTCTCGGGCTGCCACGGTATTTTGTACTGGTGTTGGGTATACCCAATCTCCGTTGCTATCTTTCCGTGGCTTCCCCATCTCATCTCCAAAAAGTACGGCACGGACACGTGGGAATTGGTTGTCATCTATGTGACGCTTCCGTGTCTTCTGATGTAGACGAGACATGTATTCCTTGTTTGACATGCGTTTCTTCTCCACCTCGTTGTATTTGGCTTCATCGAGGAGTTGTTGACGACGCGCTTCTAGGGCTTGCGCCCTTTCGTCCAGCTCATCGGCAGTAAGTTCTGCAGCTGTAGGGATAGGTGTGGTTAATGCGGCATCGATGAGTTTACGCGCACCTTCAGTGATCACGTGTCCATCCACCGATGCTTCTTTTTTCAGCTCGTCTGGGATAAGTGCTCCATCCGAGTCTTCCTCGTATTCCTCGGCAATCACCTCCTCTGTCAGAGGGTCTTTTGCCGGGGTCTTGTTTTTCTTGTTCTTCTTCTTTGCCTTCTTGGCAGCGCCGGTAGCAAAGACGGCTTTGGGTCCGTTTCCCAGAGTCAAGCTCTGGTTGGTACTTTCAGACATCTGGACCTCGGGATTATCTCCGACGTCCATGTCATCCTGCGTTTTGGGAGAGTGTTCGCCGGATCCTTCATCCGTGGATTCTCCTTCTTCTGCAGCTTTGGAGTTGTACTCCTCTTCATATTCCGCGGAGAACTTTCGGAAATCTGCTGATGTGATCGATTCATCCGAGGATGCGGGTACGTCAACGTTTGTTCCAATTGCCTCCAGCACCGAAAGTCGGTGTTTTCTCCAGCCTCGGCAGAGCTGGATCCGGATCCCACGTATCCAACAAAGTGCGATGCGTGCCTCCTGAGGTACCTCCGACTTTCGCGATCAGCCATATCGAAACTTTTGATGGTCTCGAGGATTGCATCTGCGCTTTCGCCTTGTAGTATCATACGTTTTAGTGTGTACCTTAGGAACGGCCTGTCTGTCCCGGCATCATCAGAGCCGGAATCAGTGTCGTTGATATGCTCCTCCTGGATTTCGACCTCCTCGGGTGGGTCGATCTGGGATCCGGCTCCTCCTGGGAGATCCACTCCAGATTCGACTTGGTCCGCTAGGTCTTCTTCAGGCTCGGGTTTCTCCACTATCTCCACAAGTAGTGCGGGCTGGGTGGGATTAGGGTTTTCTGAGATCCGGAACTCTGCCGCCTCCGCGGACAAAGGGGACCCAGAAAATTCTTCTGCCTCTATCATCACCGCTGGGGTGGGTTGGGCAGGTTCAGCGAAACCGATGTAAACATCGATCTCACCAAAAGACATGATTGTGTAGGCAGTCACGGCCTTCCTTGCCGGAATCCAAGTCTCATCAAGAACGATGAGAGGGACGTCGCTGGCGTAGAGGATGCGACCGACGGCGATAGTCTCGCCGATTCCGATTCTTGCAGATTCCGCTCGGAACGTAGATCCGAAGCTCACTTGCCCCACGGTGGGCGCCAACTATCGTCAGTTTGATGACAAGTATGCCATGAGGGGGTCCTCGAGGCGTGCGGAAGAGAGGGGTGTGGTACGTACGGTGTTCCGGGACGGTGAGCACACAAGTTTACCCAGGTTTGAATCCGCCGGCTTTGGACGGATCCTACTCCTGCTTGCAATCCAGTAATACGGCAGAACCGGAATATGGGTTACAAGGGTTTCGCCTGTGCGAGTTGAGGGTCTAAAGTATTGGATGTGCCCTAAAGGCTCTCCCTAGGACGACTTATATAGATATCCGGCCTAGGGTTTACAGGAGAGATCTATCCGGCGACGTCTAAGAGTCGGTTACAAAGTACACCTTGAACTACAAGTAACATCATGGGCCTAAGTCGGTAAGTCTCCTGGGCCTTCCCATAGCCGGATTGGACTCCGTCTTTCTCCCTGACTGGGCCGCCCATGAAGCAAAGCTCTAACCTGAAGTGGGCCACCCTGGTCAGTGAGGAACTGTGAGGATACCCGGAAAGTATATCCCCAACAACTTGACTTGATATTCAGGGTTTGTGGTAGATAATATCTTGATATCATCTTTAGAATATTAAGTATTCATCCTTGAGTTGTGGTATGGAATACCAAGCCATGATCTATAGGAGATCTAGTACTCCTTATTAAGTAGTGTGTTGTGACTTAGTTTTATTACATTGATCTACCCTTAGATCATTATCCAAAGGGGAGGTTTTAACGAAGGTCATATTGAAACTTATCGCAGTCAACTTGATGATCTACTTCAGTTCCACCAAGTTAAGAGAAGTTTCAATCTCTTTGACAAGTTTTATTCAAAAGCGCGAAAATTATCCGGATTTTCTATGCATGAATGCAATGTACACAACTTATCTCAGCTTATTTCTAAGCTGTAATGCTGAGATGTTACACGGCCGGCGGGGAGCGACAGTGGCGACGGCTAGGGTTCAGAAGGGCGCCCCGGGATCGCCTCGCGCGAGCGACCCGGGAGCGGCGGCTAGGGCTAGTGGAAGGAGACGTACGTATATCTCCAGCCTAGTTACAATAAGAAAAATAGTCTTTACCTCTGCGGCTATGTATGGTAACCAAGAATATATGTTTATGTGTTTTTTTCATCTAATAACAACCTTCTTTACCTCTGCGGCTATGCTTCATAGTTGCTGAGCGCCCTGCCACAATTCAGGTGAAATCGTCTGCCGATGACCGGGCCAATACTGTTTGGGCTGCCTCCCATGGTGGCTCGTTCATTAATACTTGATGTATACACGTTGCCTTCTTGTTTTGATGATCTTATCCTAATGCTCTAATACAGTGAAGAAACCAGAGCCCGCGTGCACATACTCCTTATCTAAAATTGCACCAATACAACTAATTTCTACTTTCCTGCATTAATTTTGATGTTGGGAGCTATCTGCAAAGCACAAGCCAGTGCAATACCTAAAAAAAATTATTGACATAAAAAAGTAGACGGATCATTTATATAAGGATATAGGTTTAATGAACATTTGTGGGTTTAAAATATTGTCATATGTGACGATTACAGATTCCAAGCTAGATCTTTTTTTCTATGGGAGTTCAAGGAAAGTAAACCTGAACTTATTGCTACAGAATGTCTGACATATTACTACTTTTTTAGAAAGTTTATGCTGTGTCGTTAGTTACTGATTATAGACAATATAATATTTTAAGAAACTTAACCATTATGAGTTTTTTGCCAAAAAAAAGTTGTTCTGACTTGCGTATTACAGGAGGCAAAAAAGTCATCTATATTTATATAAATAACCACTTCTGCTAAAACAGCTGTGGTAATGATTAACAGAGACAAACATAATAAGTTGCCGCCGTTGGCCAGGTAATATGTTTTGGTATTAATTGGTTGACCATGTTACAAGAGTAGTTTTACTGAATTTTATTAGAAACTCTAGTGAGTTACGTTTGAGATGGTAGCCCACCGCATGTGTAAATATACAAATTGTGAAAGGCAAGTGCTAGGCGTCCCCCGGACGATGGGTCCCCAAAATCGCTCCAAATCCCGCTTTTGCTGTAAAACACCCGTTTTTGTTACAAATGTTTCCGCTTTTTCTTCTGAAGTAAAAAAAAAGGTTCGTTTCAAAAATAGAATATCTCGCCGGAGACTTCGCCGGAGACCTCGCCGGAGACCTCGCCGGAGACCATGCAGCAAAAAAATGTACTAATGTAGCAAAACCGACTTCGTCGAAAAAAACTCGCCGATGACTCTCGCCGGAGACCTTGTAGCAAAAAGCTGACACTTTTGTAGTAAAAACCACAAGGCAATTGTAGCAACAAAGTTCTTCTAATGTAGCAAAAAACCTACTTCGTCAGAGACTTTTCTGGGCACCTCGTCGAAGACGTCATTGGGGATGTCTTAGCAAGAAAAATAGAAGAACGATTGTAGCGAAATATTTGTACTACTGTAGCAAATCTATTGGCCATCGGTAGCAATGACACTGACCGTCGGTAGCAGAAATCCATTGCCGTACAGGTAGCAACAACATCAGCCGTTTCTGGCAGCACCACGTACCCCTTGCAGCAGCGCCTTCGGCCGTCGGCAGCAACAACGCGAAGCTGCGGTCGTAGCCGAAGCTCTTGTCGAGCTCCCGCTCCACTTTTCCTTCGCCGCCTCCGTGCTCCGGATCAGGGGCCTAGGCCTCGAGCGGCGGCTTCGCCCTGGCAGCAGCCGGGGAGCGGCGGCTGAGGCGGCGCGAGCGACGCCTTGATGTGCTTGGCCGGAGACGACGGAGGGAACGGGCACACGTGTAGGAATCGCCGGTAGTGTGGCCCTCGACGACGCGGAGACCCGGCACTGTACGGGTGACAGCGGCGGTCCGGCATCAGGCACAGGCGACGGCGGCAACTGCAGCTTGCGGTGGTTCTCTCGTGGGTTCGAAGAGACGATGGCACGCGCTAAAAGATAAGGTTCTAGGCCCACGAGACGGTCTTGTCCAACTAGGACACGCAACACGCGTTAGAGAGCAACCCCAACCCGGACGATCATCGTCCGAGGGCTGGGGATTATTTTCCAGTGTGAAAACCATTAACACTTAGCTGCTGGGTGCTGGTGAAATGTATATTCTTAAGGACGTTGCTACCCGGCGGAAGTCCTGAAATAGCGCGATTCTGGCGGGCGTTTCCGACCCGCGCGTTCCCACGTTCTGACAGCGTTCCAACCGCGATCCGCCCCTTCCCACCCAGGACATGTGACCAGGTCCAAAAAGGGAAAGCTAGCTTTTCCCCCAAAATTTGGGACCATCTTTCTCTCCAAGCAACCCGAAACCGAAATCCCCACAGATCTAGCGCGATCCCCCTCCCCTGATTCCGCACCTGTCCATGTCTCCTTGATCCTCTAGACAAGATCACCATTGCAGCTCCACCTGAACACCTTGATGTACAGCGCCCTGCTCTTGCTCCTGAAAAGTAAAAGAAGGAACACACATCAAAAATAACAGGTACTTCTCAAATCAAGGAAAAACCTTCAATTCAGCATGATCTTGGCAGCAAAATCTCTTTATGGTTCTCAAGATGACAATATACTGCTGCACAACATAAATCTAAACAAAAACAGGGCATCTACAACTAATTTACTCCTCAATTTTGCATTTGAGCCCAATCTTGTTCAAATTATAAGAAATCAATCATCTTGAGCTTCGGTGACAGTATATGTTGATCCCTACATTATAAACAACTAATTTAGGACAACTAACAACTAAATAGACATGACATCATATTATTGCTTCATCCTAGATTCTGACATGATGAATATTTTGGTTGAACAGCTGTGAAACCATGGATATTGACCTTAATGCGGAACCAGATCAAGAAATAAACGAAGAGGAGCATGCTGATGTTTCACACACAAATGCTATTGTGCAAATTGTGAATGAAGGTATGATGATTATACGCAATCAACTTATCCAGCAGTATTTAAACAGAAGTCATCCATGCATATGAGTAGAAGTTATACTGTCACTGAAGCATTTATGTGTGAAACATGTCAGTTAGCCACTAACTAAAACTACAGTTATCCAGGCATATCAGTACAAGTTATCCACTGACTAAACCTACAGTTATCCATGCATATCAGTACAAGTTATCCACTAACTAAACCTACAGTTATCCATGCATATCAGTATAATGTTATCCACTAGCTAAACCTACAGTTATCCATGCATATCAGTACAAAGTTATCCACTAGCTAAAACTAAAGTTATCCATGCATATGAGTAGTATCCACTAGTTAAAACTATAGTTAGTGCTTATATGCAGAAGTTATCCAGGCAGATGAGTACAATTTATCCACTAATTAAAACTACAGTTATCCATGCTTACATGTAGAAATTATCAAGGCATATGAGTAAAACTTATCCACAAGTTTTTAAATTAGTTATCCATGTGATATTACTCAAGTTATCAACCATTTAAATCAGCAATTATCTAGGCACGTAGCTGCAAGTTATCTACATAGATAGCACTATAGTTATGCATACTATATGTAGAATTTAACAACAATATAAATACTACAAATCATACATAAGTGTTATGTGTGACTAAACATTGGAAATACAGTCTATATGTGCGAATACTTGCTAGTTTAAAAAGTTACCCACCTATTAGAACTGATGTTATCCATGGCTTTTTATTATACTTACCCATTCCTGCAAAAAAAGAAAAAGATAGAAGAACTAATACACCATTTTATACATCAGTTATCCATGAATATAAATACAAGTTATCACCCATTTTATTAAGCAGTTATCTAGACAGATAGATTCAAGTTATCCACATAGCTAGCACTGTAGTTACCCAAGATTTTATGTAGACTTTAACACAAATATAAACACTACATTTTATACAAAAGTGTTGTGTGTGACTTTCCATTCAAAGACAATCAACATATCTATGAAATAAATACATGCTATCCTAAAAGGTTACCCACTAAATAAGAATAAGTTACCAATGAATTTTATGTTTTCTTATCCATGACTTTTCATTGTGGTTACCCATTCCTGCAAAAAATAGAAATGATAACTTGTGTTTATTTGCATAACCGGTGATGTCCAAACTGAAGAACATAGTGACAATGACTGCATGTATACTATAGTTGAACAAGCTGCACAAGAAACAAATACGGGTGGAACAATCTAAGAGACAATAGTACACACAACAGATTCAAATGAGGATGGGGAGAATAATGCACACAATGATGCCAAATATGAAGTACATTCCACATCGCAACCTCCAACAAATGGAATGCGCTTTGATAGTTTTGAATCAGCTAGAGAACACTTCAGGGCATATTCACAGAGGAAGGGTTTCGTACTAAGGATAGATTGGTCAAGAAAAGACGTAAGAAATGAGCTAAATAAGGCGTATCTTGTGTGCACAAAAGCTAGTAAACCTCACGAAGAAACGGAAGACACACAAAACCCAAAATTATGTGTCAAGAAAGGGAAAAAAATACACATCCGAGGACTGGGTGCACAACACACTTATATGTCAAGAGGAAGGGTGCATCGTGGTATGTTCAACATTCATCGGATGACCATAACCATCCCATCATAATAAAACCTTCATTAACAAGGTTCTTGTGTTCACATCGGAACATGCTAGCAGAAGAAAAAGGTGTTCTTGCGGATGCTCCATGCATGCAACATCGAAACATGCCGGCAGATGCAGCTGATGGCAAGTTTCTATGGCTGTATGAATGATGTGCCATACATAGAAAAGGACGTGGTGAACCTAAGGGCTTCTTTTTATAGTGAAAACACTCATCACGACATGCAAGACACCTTGGCATACTTCGAAAAGATGAAGACAGAAGATCCAGATTTCTTCTACAAATTTACACTTGATGAAGAGGACAGAGTTGAGAACCTATTTTGGGTTGACAGTCCATCACGAAGGTCATACAAGTCTAGATACAATGATTGCATGTCATTCGACACTACCTACCTAATGAACCGGTATAAACTACCATGCGCTCCATTTATTGGGATAAATAACCATGGACTATCGATTCAGTTTGGATGCGGGTTCGTGCGTCGAGAGCTAAAGGACAACTTTGTGTGGCTGTTTCAAATGTTCACACTGGGAATGGAAGGCTTAGCACCAAAAAATATAATAGCAGATCAGGACGCTGCCATGGGTGGTGCTATAAGTGTTGTTTTCCCAGATGCAGCTCATAGAAATTGCAGATGGCACGTCATACAGAATGCAACTGAGAAAATAGGGACATTCATGGCCAACCATCCAGAGCTGCTCGACGCTTTTAATGCATGTGTGAACAATAGCTTGTCACCGAAGGAATTTGAGGAGACTTGGATGCATATGATAAATACTCATAATGTCCGTGACAATATGGATCTGTTTTCACTATGGAAACAAAGAAAGGTTTGGGTACCAGCATACTTTATGCATGCCTTTTTCCCATTCATTCAAACCTCAGCAAGAAGCGAAGGGTTCAACACGAGAATATCATTTTGCGGCCCGAAAGTTGAGACGTCAGTGCATCGTGGTACCCAAGTTGATTTTAATCACCGCTATTCGAAAAGTTGGAGCGCTAATTGCTGAGATGGGTGTTTCGAGTGAATGATGGCCAAACCCAATATTTTCAAATAGTGTCCATCAAGTCAAGATATTCCGTTACACTAGTTCTTGTTGTCCCCCTTCTTCGCTGGTCTCTCTTCTTAGCTACCCTGCACGTGTCGTTGGGGAAAATCCATTACTATACTTTCCTAACTCTCGACACTGAATCTGGCTGCGGTGACGATCCTTTTTCTTTCCCTCCCCGACCCTGAATCTGCCGGTGGCGGAGGACCTTTTTTCTCCCGCCCTCGACACTGGCGACTGATGAGGGGTAACCTCGGCAATGCCCGTGGTGATGGACTGGGGGTTTCGTGGAAAAGAGAACGCTGGAGATTACGTCAGATGTCAGGAAAACAATGAAGACAAAGTCGCCTGAATATTGGGGAAACACTCTATTACAAGTTGTCTACTAGATTTCGGTACCCTCGCTTGGGCTTCTCCCGACCTATATATAATAGGCTGGGTCTCAAAGTTATATACGGATAGGTTTCATACACGCGTGATTATAATAACAACATAATGTCGGTTCATGATTTCTTTCCTAATACAATAAGAAGTTTCTGTCGGTTGCTTCCTTGGGCTTTTATCTGCAATCTCTATGAGCCTTAGGCCTTTTACCCAATGTAGGATAGCAAATAGTGAGCATCCGAGTAATCATACTCATGTTAGTAACCCCTGAGACTCTACCTGAATCCGCAATTTTCAGGTTGAGTCTCAAAGTTTTTATTTCTCCTTTCTCTTGTTATGTTTGATTTTATATTTTGTAGGGATTTTGGTACAACGAGTCTGATGCTTCCGACGGATCGGGAATAAGTTAATTACTCCTAGGAAAAAATAAGGTTGACCTACATCAAACTCAAGTCCCCAGGCTTGAATTCGGAATTTGTAACTAGTGTAATTCAGTTCGAGCCGCTGAGGTCTTACCGAATACTGAATTCTAGTTTTTTATTTTTTATCGGGTACCCAACGCGTCCGTCAGGATTTTTCATTGTATCGTTGATACGGATTTTTACTAGCAGAGCGTATTCTTGTGCGATTTCCAGGCCACATAGGACGAATCCTAGGGTCTTACCTTCATGTTTCTGAACACGGCATTCGGATTTTTCCTGAGTCTGAGCGTGATCCGAGAGTTTTGTTTTTCTTTTCATATCCTACTCCTGATAGGAGTATTTATCATCGGATGCTTCCGTTATTTTTCTTTATCAGGTGCGCGCCAGTGCTCCTGATAGGAGTAGCCCTGCTGCTCTGTTTGGATTATATGTATCTAGACATAGGCTAGAAAAAATGTGTCATTATTTTCTTAAATTTTTGTCGGGTGCACGACCAGTGCTCCCGATAGGAGTAGCCTGTGAGGCTACAGTCGTAATATTGTATATTTCCAGTGTAATCTCAAATCTTCGCCTGAAGGAATTTACTTCGACTCCAATTAAATTTCTTCGGATCATATCCTGAGAAAGCCGCAATTTTTGCTGTAGTGCTTTTCTGTGGCATCAGTGATAACGTATCTGAGGTTGTTAGTTTTCAGAAAAACACGCCATGACGGGACGTGTCAAACATGGGCCCATGCGCAGTAATGATGACGCGCGATTGCGTTTTTAGCGGAGATTCTTGACTGCACGTCCTCTCGCTGTGCGAGAATCGAGGCATTACGCTTTGTTTCTCTATTTTTACCGCAGTCATAATTTCTTTTATATTTTCCCTTATCGAGACCTTTGTAACCACGTGTCGTCATCACGCAACCCTCTGTCGTTTTGATTTTGCATCAAACGGTTAGGTCTTTGCGCTATTACTCTTTATAAGAGAAGGGATGTGCATTTTACTGTTTCACCTAGCCTTCCTCTGCTCTTCTTCCTCCTTGTGCTTTTTGCCCCTTACGAACTTTGATTTTCGTGCCCCTCGTTCCTTGCTCCGCCACCATGGGCAAAAGCAAAGCCGCTGGGACTTCCACTGCCGCCGCCAAGGCCACCAGGAAAAGGGCCGTCAGGTGGGCTCCTACTAAGTGCACGACACGGGAGCTCCGCGAAACGCGGAACTCCGGCCTTTTGACGGAGGGCTCCTTCAAGCTCCCTGGTGATGAAGCTGCTCCCATTCCCGAGCCTGGCTGGACGGTAATGTTCCTTTCGTTTCTCTTACGCGGTCTTTCTCTCCCCATCCATGAATTTCTCTGAGGCCTTCTCTTCGTTTATGGCGTGCAGCTTTATCAGCTCACGCCCAATTCCATCCTCCATGTCGCTTGTTTTGTCACTCTTTGCGAGTGTTTTCTTGGGATTCATCCCCACTGGGGCCTTTGGAAATACTTCTTATATGTTTGCCGCAATGCCACTGACACCATCGTTCACGATGTTGGTGGTGCCATTTTTTCTGTCTGTTCTAACGTCGATTACTTAGACTTCATACTCACGGATTCTGTCCAAGGTTGGAAGTCTAAGTGGTTTTATGTCAAGGACCAGCCACTTGAAGGCCAATCTTTCTGGTTAGCCCCCTTTGAACCTAGAACATTCTGTTGTAAATTCGACTCCTGGGATCAGCATCCATCTGCCGAGGAAATGGCCTAAATCAAGCCCTTTGTTGATCGTATTTCCGAGCTGCGGCATGAGGTTGGCAAAGAATTGTAAACTCGACACAGTCTCTTCCTTTGGCTGGCTCCAGGGATTTTCGCATGGAACACGCCGGTGAAAAGAGGAAGCACCCTTGTGCTGTGGAAAGGGTCGAGAATTCGGATGACTCAACTGCTTCCAAGCCCTTCGATACTTCTCCTGTCGCAGCTGCTTCTGCCCGGATGAACTTGTTTCGCTTTGCGCAGGATGTGTCTTCGTAAGTATTTGCTTTCTTTCTTTTTCTGTTTTCACCGGGTGTTTTTACTGCGGGTGCTTACCCTTGGTCATGTTATTTGTAGCAATAACAAAGATCTTCCAGCTTCTCCTCTGGGTTGCTCCACGAGGAAAACCCCTCCACTATCAGTGGAGCCGAAGGAGAAGGTGATGTCTCCTGCGTGGAAAGAGGTCCAGAAGGATGTCGCTGCTTCATCCAAGCCGCCATCGCAGAAAAGAAGAAAAATGGCGGGTAAAGGGGTGGTGATATCCGAAGCACCCGTTGATGTGGACATGAAGGATGTAAGTTACTTTTGACGCCGGACTTTTTCCTTCCCTATATATTTACTTTGCTGTGACATCCTTTTTCCTGTGTTTTTTCTTGGTCAGCCTTTGATGCGTGAGATGGTCTATATGGCCACCCCCTTTATAAGGATCCGTGATGACGCCAAAGAGCTGAAAGGTATGTGCTGATCACTTGTGTATTTTCCTTGTAAACATGTTCATCCTCATTTTTTGCTTTTCTCTTTCAGTCGCTGCCAAGTAATCCGCAATTATCCGGGATGAGGCGATAAAGCGTGCCGAAAAGCTACAGGCTCCGCGCTGCCGAAGAGGCCAATCAGAGGGTGAAGCTGATGCTGATGAGGTGGCCAGGCAAGTTGCTGCTCGAGATGCAAATTTGTGGCAGCGCCTGGAGGCTCTAAATAACTCGCTGACCCGTAAGTTTTGATTTATGCGTGTACTCGTTATTTTTTTCTTTCTTTTGATTGTCAACCTCTTCTCCTCCTTTTGTTTGTCAGAGCTGACTGGACAGAACCTAACGTTGGACGATGATAAGAAGGTTGATCCTTTATCGGATGTTGTTAGCATTTTGGAGGCTAACAACATTCGTGGGTGCAATCTGCTTGTCCGTTCGCGCCGCGCCTTCAAGAAGATCCATGCCGAAGTATTTCCAACCATGGATGTGCCGGAGGACCTAAATGATCTTGTTGCCATTTTTGGCGCTAATCCTGGCCCCTTGTTGGTTATAGACAGATGCAATCCAGGAGCGGTGCCGAAATTTCGATGGCTCTGGCAATCGTGCATGGCGAGAAGGTCGACTGGGAGAAGGTTAGCTCCTCTATCCCGGTCACCTCCAGTGGCAAAGCAGTTGACCTGAAGCCACATATTAAAAGGGCTAGAAAATATTCTCGGCTGCTCCTAGCTCTAGTCTCGAGTTCAGGGAAATTGGTTGCCCCTTCCTCGACTCCTCTTACTGCGTCCGACGCTCCCTCTTCAGCTACTCCCGTGGCTACTGATGCTAGTGCTCCTTCTACTAGTGCCACCTTATCTTTGAAGGATGCAGCCCCATAGGCCCTTATTTTGTAATCGTTTGTCGTGCCCTCTCTTATTGTAATGGATTTTGAACTTGTCTGGCCTCCTTTTGCAGCTTGTAAATACATGCGTGTGACCTTGCCTTTGTATGCTGAGTGTTTCGTATACTTTCTTGTCTTTGTCAGATCTTGAGTGATGCTGCGGCTCCTTCTGGTTCCGCGCAATCGTCGGATGTTGTTATGCCCTCCGCTGTAGCGGGTGCGATCAGTCCTGTCGTCGTACGTACGGTAGACCCGCCGCTATATGCTGAAAAGATAGAACAAGTGAAGAAACTTGAGGGAAAACTGCGGGTAGTTCAATCACTAGTGGATGTTTCCCAATCTAAAACACGCCAGGATCTCAACCGCGAAGCTTTTTTCTTGGAAGAGATCTCCGGGGCAAGCGAAAAGCTATTGTGTAAGCTGCCTTCTTTCTTTGGTTGCCTTTTTGTCTTGATAGAAATTAATTTTTCTCCAATATGCAGGTATTCGATTGTGCGAGAGGGAGGAAAGCCAACGCCTACGCGACCAGATGCACGTTCTTATGTCTGCCTCTCGAAGTTCTGAGACGGATTTTTGGACTGACCATCGAAATGCCAATATTGTTGTGTTGTTGCATGATTGTATATCGAAGCTGGAGCAATTTGTCGAGTGCTCTCGCAGATCTCTGGCTATTGTTTACAACGCCATGTTTCCTTGGGATCCTCAGTCTCAAACCTTGGCAGATTTGATTACGAAGTTTCAGCAAGGCTAAAGGGTCCACCATTATGTGAACCTTCAACTTGTGGCGGGTGCCAAGCTTGCGCTCTCCTGGGTGCATGCTCATCACCCGACATTGGATCTGGACTTCATATCTTCGGGTCCACCTCCTCCTCCCGATGGCGGCCTTGTTTATATGGCGCCTCACTATGCCGCTGCTCGAAAACCCGCCATTAGGATTGTGCGTAGGTGCTTAGAAGCAGACGAGGAATTCTTTGTAAATTTCGAGATCTGACTGCTTGCTTGTGCACCTTTGTAATGTGGCTAAAAAATGTTGTATGTATACTCTATCAAAAAGGTCGCATATTTTCATACGAGATTTTGATTGTATGCTATATTTCCTCGTTGGAGGATCTCACAAACTGATGTTCATATACCATAGAAGTTTCATGTCACGAAATACTTTACTTTATTTATTGATAATAATGGATAGGAGTATATTGCGATGGCATAATTGCCTAGCCGTTGGCCTTTTTATTAAGTAAGCGATGCGTCTCAATACAACTTTTCTGGAAGAACTTCGGCTTCTGTCCTTGAGGGTCTTCTTATGCGGGACCGTTGTTGGAGGCCACATACGTTGCTTTTGCGATGCTGTTATGTTCTTGATTTTCCAATGTTTTCTTCTTATGGGTGTGCCCTTCGTGTGTTGCCTCCTCGTCTGTCAATTTTAGCTGCCCAAGCTCCGCCGCCATCTCGAAAGATTCCGAGATTTTGTTGACCTCTCAATCGCAGCTCACTACAAGGAATGTGCTAACTGGTGACCCCAAATATTGGTCATAGAAAGGTCATAGTAATTCATCTATGACCTTTCTATGACCAAAAACAGTAGGTCACATAACGAGGGTCACTATAGACCCCTAATGACCTTTTTTTGAATTGGTCATGGACAGTTATGGCCAAAATAGATGGTCATAGAACTTATGACCAAAAAAATTGGTCATGGGCTATCTACCCTGTCCACGTAAGATCCTACGTGGCTGATCCTACGTGGCAAATCTATGACCAAATCAGATGGTCATTGATCAAATTCAGCCTGGCCCATTTCGGTGCTTTACATGGGCTAGCCCAACAATACCAGCATTTTGTTTTCTAAGCCTTGGATTTTACTATCCATTTATTATGTGGGACAAGCCCATATATTTGGCCGTGAAAGTTTTGTTGGCCCAACATTTTCATTTTTTTAATTTAATTTACGATTGGTCTCACATGTCAGATGGGTCCTACTTGTCAGTGGCGATTAACTACTAGGCCCTACTAGTCAGGCATATGTTCCACACAGCTCCGCTAGTCAGCATTCAAATTCCGACAGTACCCACTCATCAGATTCCAATTTCTCATAGATTACAATTTTGCACTGTTTGATAGTGAACAACAAATATTTCAAATACACAATATAGCAGATCGAACACTTTTAAGTAACAACAAAAAATATCTATTACAATCATCCCATAGTCCTTATCTAACATAGTAATACTGCGATCTAAAATCTGGCTCTGACTTCAGACTTCAAAACTCAGACTACGAGCTTCTTCAAACTTAAGGAGGCAACTCTTGTAAAGGAGAGGAACACCACTTAATATCTGGTAACAACAAAAGAACATGTTAAGCTATGCAAAAGCACGAGGGTGCAATATTTTCAAAGCTCCAAAACAATGCAGAAACATGGCATATTTAGTAGTTGATACTTAATAAAACTAAGTTGTACTTGACCATACCTAAACAGGAAAAAAGAGATCTGCCTTCTCGGTTTGGTTGGTATCCTCACCCTCGCTGGATGCTGACTGGCACTGCCTGTGCCTCGGCAGTTCCTACCGCGTCTTGTGCTTCCCGAAGATGCCTAGAATGGCAAGACAAGTATGTGGTTAGTAACTAGTCAATAGGATCCAAATTCACCGACGCAGCAATCTAGATGTATGTATGCTTAGCTACATGAGTCATTACTATCGATGAGCAACCAAGCAATTTCCAATAAGATTGTTCTGGACCAATAAGACAACAATACAACACATACACATGAGTGCTTTTAAGCTCTTGAAAGAGTACCGAAGTAAGATGGGTCGTGATCTGGCTGGCTGGCCAACATGGAAAACATACAATCTCAATTAAACTTAGTTCAGAAGCATGTGTTGTGTGCATCATCTCTCAGATCTACTAGTATTACTTCTTAGGTGTTTTGGATAACTAATAATCTTAGGACGTTAAAGAAGTGCAAGCTAAGACAGCAAAGAGTGTTGTTGATCTTACTGTCTTAAATCACTGTGATTAAAAAAACATGTCGCATAAAAAAAGGTGTGACAATGCTACAGGAGTTTCCTCTAGTCACTACGCAAACAAAAAAGCTAGCACAGGACACAGCAACGACTTCCAACTTAATGTTACAACTTGGTATTAGCTTCATATACACAACAACAAATTCCAACTTGAATAAGTAATGGCAACATGTCAGGGTTACAGGGCAGCAAGATATCGTATACACTGACAACAACACCAAAGAGGTGAAAGATCACTTTTAGAACAACAATTCTTTCATGCTTAAACTCAGAAACAATATATATACAAGATAAACTCCAAGGGGTTCCAATTAGCTAAATTAACTCGTGAGAAATCACATATGAAGTTTCAGTAGCATTATGAGAAACAATGAAGGGTAAAGATGAAAAGATTGTAGTACCTGAGAAGGAGAACTATGACACCCCCTGCAGGGCGCGATGCCACGATAGTATCGATAGGGACACCGGCCATCCACAAACACTTCCGCTGCAGCATGTTAGAGTTCTGGTGGTAACAAAGGAACAAGTAGCAGATGGTTTATCATAGTTAACTGTTTGTCAATCTTATTACCTGGACTTACATCAAATCCTGAAGTATCATTCTATAGCTGGGCACAGATACATATAGAAAGACCAACGGTTCACCATCTTAGTACTACCTCGTCTAGGACTAATGTAAATGACGTAGAAGACTTCAAGGAACACATGCATTTTCCTTGTCTTGAGTCAGTAAATAAATCGAAGCCATATGACAAAAGGCCCCTAGTCAGAAACCACGGGGACATGCAAAAAACTGTGCTAACCAAGCCTTTAGAAGTAATAGTGGGAAATAAGCAATCAAAATCGATGCCACCAAACTAATAAAAACTCAACGGAAGGCTACCAGTAGTATGTTTTACAGCAGTTGTGCGTCCTACTGTATTGATATCTCCCAGCTTGTTTTAGAGTATAACAGTTTCTTCTATGTTGATGGCTTACTAACTAAGCACAGAATCATAAAATAATATTTTTAGAAAAAGGGAACGGAATTAAAGACCACTCAATTAATGAAATAAGAGTATATACATTTCAGTCAAGAAAATATATGATCACTGTTTTGAAGGGAACAAGGCCAGGAACCTGAACAAAAGTAAACCAACATGTATTAAAAGATGAATTACGATGTCCCTCTTCCGGTGGTGAGAATGCCACCCATCGGACTGATGCACACCAACACACATTTAGATGAACAAAGAGCTACTGATTCACAATTCAGAACAAGAATAAGCCTACAATAGAAAAGTTTGTCGCTGGCTAGAAGTGAAACAACACATAATAGGATAGAACCAGTGCATCAATCGGTTCGAGGAGCGTGAGCAACGAGAATAATTCAACCTTGAGGTGCTCATGTTGACAAGCTCCTGGACAACATAGTCGAGGCCGCCGCAGTGAGACTTGGAAGCGAGCAGCTTGAACTCTTGCACGGCGCGGATGCTCCCCGGCAGGCCTTCAATTTGGGCGAATATAGGTGCCAGCTATCTGCAATAAACTTGGGACAAGAGAAAATAGAGTGAGAAAACGATAATATAGATCATGAATCGATAATAATAGTATTCATTGGAGAAACCATAGGACAGACAAGGAATCATCTGAAGCCAAGCAAGGATCAATGACAACAGGTCCAAACTGTAGTATCAACAACTATATATGAACCCACGGGGCAGCTATAGTCCTAAAAGCATAAAAGTTGGAGCTGCTAGTATACAACAAACCATATAACATGGGTACATTGATCTGAACATACATGCTATTGTAATTCTACTAGCTTCATCACGTAGACCAAATATCATATGCAAAAAGTAATATTATTTCGGATGAATTCATCTGAACATACATGTAGGCTTCTGTAATTCTACTAGCATATACCTTGCCACTTCCATATTTTCCATGTCCATGATTTCTGATCAAGTTCCTCAACCTACTTTAGTGTGAAGCAATCGTCTTCAACCATGCCGTCTTTGTAATCTAGAATACTTGTTGCTAACGACCTACAACTGTGTCCACCCTTGGCCTCCACCTCTGATCTGTAGATCAGACCACAATTGTTTTTACCAAGCTAAGGTGCAAGATAAACAACAGAAAACGAAATTTGACTTGGTCTGTCGACATCACGGAGATAGTTATTTTAGAGCTACCAATTAAACAAGAAAGATCAAGGGCTTTAGTAGTTCTAGATGACACAAGACACATGCCCAACATTATAGACTAGAACGACGGTTGTATCAAACCACTTCAGGCTTAAGCTACATTTGTTCTATGTGGAAGGTAAAGCTAGTGTTCCTCAAATAGGAAAATATGCTACATTTCACAATGTTTGAAGATCGTCTTCCCTTTCACTACACAGTTATGGGAGCAGATGGACAACCAGCATTTGAGATAAATTGTACCTTCCTAGAACAGATCATGTCACCAAACTGGCAAACTAAGGGGGTGCATCCGCATCAGACCCATATACCTTGACAGAGAACCTGCAGAGCTATACACGTCCATGGCCGCCCTCCCGTGAAGTCGCCAGAGGTAAAGTCGCCCATCCCCAATCAGCGCGGTGGGGTGAGCACAACCTGTCCTCCCCGCGCGACGACCTCTCATGGTGTGGCGTCACCTGTGGCCACGACCCCACCCGCAGCAGAGTCAGCGGCGTCCGCAACCGGCCCGACAAACCCGCTGGCTCTGGCTGCTCGCATCCCGTGTAGTCCGCTGGCGCCAGAGGCCTCGTGGCTCGATGTGCTGCCTCCACGACGCCGCCACCAGACGACGATGAGCGACCGCAAAATACTGGCATCCCCCGGCGTCCTCCCCGTTCCCTTCGTGTTGCACCTCCTGCATGCCCTGGTGATCTAGGTTTTGCGGCGTGTAGGTGTTCAGGAGGTGGAGGCGGCAGATGGAGTAGGAGAAGAAGAGGGGCGCGGATGGGGGAGCCAAGCGGTGGGATTGGGGAGAGAAGAAAAGTAGTGGGTGGTGGTGGTGCTGGGGGTTTGGGACTAGGAGGCCATGCGATGTGGATCTGCGGGCGGCGGCGGCAGGACGAGAGAAGAAGGCGACTGCTAGGGTTGGATCTGCGGGCGGCGGCGGTAGGAAGAGAGAAGAAGGCGGCTTGGAGATATTTTGGTCTGCCCGTGAACATTTTTCTGAATTTGGTTTCACGGCTAATGTATATAGACAGGTACAGGGTGTGACACTGTTTGGGTGGGAGTGAAAATTGGGTCGTTCGATGCTGGTCATGTAGACGGTTGAGATGCTATTCATCAACAGTGCCACGTGGGAGTTAGGTGTCACGTGTCATTGGATAACCGTGTAATGCCACTTGGCAGTTGGTCCCATATGTTAGTGGTAGATTTAAATCTAGTGTTATCTAGACACACAACCAAAAGTGGATATATGGACATGACACGTAGGTGGAAATGCTGAGGTGGCTGACAAGTCACTTTAAGACATCGTGTATGAGTTGCCATGACCATTTAAATTGCTTGTAGTCGCTTAAAATAAAGGTCGTAGACAAGTGTTATTTATGTTATGACCAACTGGTGTAAGCAAGTTATGACTTTTCTGACAATAAAGGTCGTAGTTTTTTATGTGTTGGACCCTCCAAAATGCCCTACGACCATTCGATTCGGAATGGTCATAGATCTATGACCAAAAAAAACATAGTCATTAAGAAAAGGTCACTAGTAACCACATTTCTTGTAGTGGCTGTCTGCGGGGCTGACGAGGGGTAACCTTGGCAATGCCCATGGTGATGGACTTGGGGTTTTGCAGAAAAGAGATCACTGGGGATTTCGTCGGATGTTAGGAGAGCAATGAAGATAAAGTCGCCTGAATATTGGGGAAACACTCTATTACAAGTTGTCTCCTAGATTTCGATACCCTCGCTTGGGCTTCTCCCGCCCTATATATAATAGGCCGGGTCTCAAAGCTATATGCGGATAGGTTTCATATACGTGTGATTACAATACCAACATAATGTCGGTTCATGGTTTGTTTCCTAATACAATAAGAAGTTTCTGTCGGTTGCTTCCTTGGGTTTGTATCTCGAATCTCTATGAGCCATAGGCCTTTTACCCAATTTAGGGTAGTGAATAGTGAGCATCCGAGTAATCATACCCATGTCAGTAGCCCCCGAGACTCTACCTGAATACACAGTTTTCAGGTTGAGTTTCAGAGTTTTCTTTCTTTTTCTCAATCCATTTGATTTTGTTTTCTGTAGGGATTTTGGTTCAACGAGTCTGATGCTTCCAACGGATCGGGAATCGGTTAATTGCTCCTAGGCAAAAGCAAGGTTAACCTACATCAAACTAAAGTCCCCAGGATTGAATCCAGAATTTGTTACTGGCGTAATTCAGTTCAAGCCGCTGAGGTCTTACCGAATACTGAATTCCAGTTTTCTATTTTTTATCGGGTACCCAACGCGTCTGTTGGGATTTTTCATCGTATTGTTGAGACAGATTTTTACTGGCAGAGCGCATTCTTGTGCGATTACCAGACCACACATGACGAATCCTGGGGTCTTACCTTCATGTTTCTGAACACGACATTAGGATTATTCCCGCGTCTGAGCATGATACGAGAGTTTTGTTTTTTATTTCCACATCCTAATCCTGATAGGAGTATTTATCGTCGGATGCTTCCGTTATTTTTCTTTATCAGGTGCGCGCCAGCGCTCCTGATAGGAGTAGCCCTCGAGGCTATGTTTGGATATATGTATCTAGACATAGGCTCGAAAAATGTGTCATTGTTTCCATAATTTTTTGTCGAGTGCACGACCAGTGCTCCCGATAGGAGTAGCCCTCGAGGCTACAGTCATAATGTTCATATATTTCGAGTGTAGTCTCGAATCTTCGCTTCGAGGAATCTACTTCGACTTTAATAAAATTTCTTCGGGTCATATCTTGAGAAAACCGCAATTTTTGTTGTAGTGCTTTTCTGTGACATCAGTGATAGACAGTGATGACATATCTGATGTTGTTAGTTTTTCGAAAAACACACCATGACAGGACATGTCGAACATGGGCCCATGCGCAGTAATGATGAGGCGCGATGGCGTTATTAGTGGAGATTCTTGACCACATGTCCCCTCCCTACGCGAGAATCGAGGCATTACGTGTTATTTCTCCGATTTTACCGCAATCATAACTTCTTTTATATTTTCCTTTATCGAGACCTTTGGAACCACGTGTCGTCATCATGCAACCCTCTGTCATTTCGATTTTGCATCGAACGGTTAGGTCTTTGCGCTATTACTCTTTATAAGGGAAGGGATGTGCTTTTTACTATTTCACCTAGTCTTCCTCTGCTCCTTCTTCCTCCTTGCGCTCTTTGGCCCTTGCGAACTTTGATTTTTGTGCCCCTCATTCCTTGCTCCGTCGCCATGGGAAAAAACAAAGCCACTAGGACTTCCGCTGCTGCCACCAAGGCCACCAGGAAAAGGGCCGTCGGGTGGGCGCCCACCAAGTGCACGACGCGGGAGGTCCGTGAGGCGCAGAACTCCGGCCTGTTGACAGAGGGCTCCTTGAAGCTCCCCGGCGACGAAGCTGCCCCCATCCCCGAGCCTGGCTGGAGGGTAATGTTCCTTCCCTTCCTCTTTTGCGGTCTTTCTCTCCCCGTCCATGAATTTCTCCGAGGCCTTCTCTTGGTTTATGGTGTGCAGCTTTATTAGCTCATGCCCAATTTCATCATCCACGTCGCTTGTTTTGTGACTCTTTGTGAGTGTTTCCTTGGGATTCATCCCCATTGGGGCCTTTGGAAATACTTCTTCTATGTTTGCCGCAGCGCCACTGACACAATCGTTCATGATGTTGGTGGTGCCATTTTTTCTGTCTGTTCTGACGTCGATTACTTAGACTTCAAACTCACGGATTCTGTCCATGGTTGGAAGTGTAAGTGGTTTTATGTCAAGGACCAGCCACTTGAAGGCCAATCTTTCGGGTTAGCCCCCTTTGAACCTAAAAAAGTTTGTCGTAAACTCGACTCCTGGGATCAGCGTCCCTCTGCCGAAGAAATGGCCGAAATCCAGCTCTTTGTTGATCGTATTTCCGAGCTGCGACATAAGGTTGGCAAAGAATTGTTGGGTCTCCAGGTCCTGGCATATTTTTTGCGGATCTGTGTCCAGCCACTCCAAGCCAGTTTGTCAGGTATGTGGGCGTATATTGGGAAGAAGGACCCGATGAGGATTTCCTCGGAGGACCTCTCCCTAAAGTTGTATGAGAAGAGAGTTCGAAGTTTTACAACTTTATAGGCAAAAAATGTTGTTCCGTCGACTTGCCTTGTAGAACCTTTCGGCAAGAAAAAATGTCTTCCTGAGGTATATTTCTTTCGCCTTTGTCTTTTCCTTGTCTTGTGTTTATAGATATAGTTTTTCAATTCTTCCGCTTTCTATAGGATTTTGATCACCTGAGCTCTCTTCCTCCCCTTCCTGAAAGTGGTGAGCCCCCTGTCCACCCCCTTGTATCCGACGATCTCCCTATGACTGGGAATGCAGCGGATGAGGATGGGGATATTTCTGCGTCTGACTCTTCGTCAAAGATGCAATCTCTTCCTTTGGCTGGCTCCGGGGATTTCCGCGTGGAGTGTGCCGGTGAAAAGAGGAAGCACCCTTGTGCTGTGGAAAGGTCGAGGATTAGGATGACTCGACTGCTTCTAAGCCCTTTGGCACTTCTCCGATCGCACTTCTCCTTTGGCACTTCTCCGATCGCTGCTTCTCCGATCTTCATAAGTATTTGCTTTCTTCTTTTTCTATTTTCATCGATTTTCGTGGATGCTTACTCTTGGTCGTGTTGTGTGTAGTGATGATGAAGATCTTCCTGCTTCTCCTCTTCCCACATATGTGGGATGCTCCACAAGGAAAACCCCTCTGCCATCGGCGGAGCCGAAAGAGAAAATTCCGTCTCCTGTGGAGAAGGAGGTCCAGAAAGATGTTGCCGCTTCATCCAAGCCATCGCCGCAGAAAATAAGAAAAATGGCGGGTAAAGGGGTGGTGATATCTGAAGCACCCGTTGATGTGGACATGAAGGATGTAAATTACTTTTGACGCTATATATTTACTCTGCCTTGACATTCTTTTTCCTGTGTTTTTTCCTTGCTCAGCCTTTGATGCGTGAGATGGTCGGTATGGCCACTTGCTTTATAAGGATCCGTGATGATGCAAAAGAGCTGGAAGGTATGTGCTGATCACTTGTGTATTTTCCTTGTAAACATGTTCATCCTCATTTTTTGCTTTTCTGCTTCAGCCGCTGCCAAGCAATCTGCAATTATTCGGGATGAGGCGATAAAGCGTGCCGATGAGCTGGAAAAAACGATTCGCGCTTCTAAAGAGGCCAATCAGAGGGTGAAAGATGATGCTGATGAGGTGGCCAGGCAAGTCGCTGCTCGAGATGCAAATCTGCGGCAGCGCCTGGAGGCCCTAAATAACTCACTGACCTGGAAGTTTTGATTTGTGCGTGTACTTGTTGTTTTCGTTTTTTTATTTGATTGTCAACCTCTTCTTCTCCTTTTGTTTGTCAGAGCTGACTGGCTAGAACCTGACGCTGGATGATGATAAGAAGGTTGATCCTTTATCGGATGTTGTTAGCACGTTGGAGGCTAACAATGTTCATGGGCGCAATCTGCTTGTCCGTTCGTGCCGCGCCTTCAAGAAGCTCCATGCCGAAGTATTTCTAACCGAGGATGTGCCAGAGGACCTGAATGATATTGTCGCCATTTTTCGCGCTGATCCCGGCCCCCTTGTTGGTTATAGTCTGACGCAATCCAGGAGCGGTGCCGAAACTTGTATGGCTCTGGCGATGGTGCATGGCGAGAAGGTCGACTGGGAGAAGGTTAGCTCCTCTATCCCGGTCACCTCCAGTGGAAAAGCAGTTGACCTGAAGCCGCATATTAAAAGGGCTAGAAAATATTCTCGGCTGCTCCTGGCTCTAGTCTCGGATTTAGGGAAATTGGCTTCCCTTTCCTCGACTCCTCTTACTGCGTCTGGCGCTCCCTCTTCAGCTACTCCTGCGGCTGCTATAGCTAGTGCTCCTTCTGCTAGTGCCACCTTATCTTTCAAGGACACAACCCCATAGGCCCTTACTTTGTAATCGTTTGTCATGTCTTGCCTTATTGTAATGGATTTTGAACTTGTCTGGCCTTCTTTTGCAGCTTGTAAATATATGCGTGTGGCCTTGCCTTTGTATGCTGAGTGTTTCGTATACTTCCTTGTCCTTTGTCAGATTTTGAGTGATTCTGCGACTCCTTCTGGTTCCGCACAACCGTCGGATGTTGTTGCGCCCTCCGCTGTAGCGGGTGTGATCAGTCCTATGCTCGTACGTATGGTGGACACACCGCTATATGCTGAAAAGATAGAACAAGTGAAAAAACTTGAGGGAAAACTGCGGGTAGTTCAATCCCTGTTGGATGTTTCCCAATCTAAAACACGCCAGGCTCTCAACCGTGAAGCTTTTTCTTGGAAGAGATCTCCAGGGCGAGCAAAAAGCTATTGTGTAAGCTGCCTTATTTCTTTGGTTGCCTTTTTATCTTGATAGAAATTAATTTTTCTCCAATGTGCAGGTATTCGATTGTGCGAGAGGAAGGAAAGCCAGAGCCTGCGCGACCGGATGCACGCTCTTATATCTGCCTCTTGAAGTTATGAGATGGATTTTTGGACTGACCATCGATGTGCCTATACTGTTGCGCTGTTGCAGGATCGTATATCGGAGCTGGAGCAATTTGTCGAGTCCTGCCGCAGATCTCTGGCTATTGTTTACAACGCCATGTTTCCTTGGGATCCTCAGCTCAAACCTTGGAAGATTTGATTACGAAGTTTTGGCATGGCGAAAGGGACCACCATTATGTGAAACTTCAACTTGTGGCGGGTGCCAAGCTTGCGCTCTCCTGGGTGCATGCTCATCACCCATCATTGGATCTGGACTTCGTATCTTTGGGTCTGCCTCCTCCTCCTGATGGTGGCCTTGTTTATATGGCGCCTCACTATGTCGCTGCTCGAAGACCCGCCATTAGGATTGGGCGTAGGTGCTTAGAAGCAGACGAGGAATTCTTTGTAAATTTCGAGATCTAACTGCTTGATTGTGCAGCTTTGTAATGTGGCTAAAAAATGTTGTATGTATACTTTATCAAAAAAGGTCGCATGTTTTCATACGAGATTTTGATTATATGCTATATTTCCTCGTTGGGGGATCTAATGAACTAATGTTCGTATACCATAGAGGTTTCATGTCATGAAATACTTTTCTTTATTTATTGATAATAATGGATAGGGGTACATTGCGATGGCGTGATTGCCTGGCCGTTGGCCTTTTTATGAAGTAAGAAATGTGTCTCAATACAGCTTTTATGGAAGAACTTTGGCTTCTGTCCTTGAGGATCTTCTTATGCGGGACCGTTGTTGGAGGCCACGTACTTTGCTTTTGCGAGGCTATTATGTTCTTGTTTTTTCGATGTTTTCTTCTTGCAAGTGTGCCCTTCGTGTGTCGCCTCCTCGTCTGTCAATTTTAGCTGCCCAAGCTCCGCCTCTATCCCGAAAGATTCTGAGATTTTGTTGAACTCTCGATCGCAGCTGTCCACGCGGCTGAAGCTACCTTTGACTGTGATGACCCCGTTGGGGGCTGACATTTTCAGCACTAGGTATGTGTAGTGAGGTACTGCCATGATCCTGGTGAAAGCTGGTCGCCCCAGGATCACATGGTAATGAGACGGCTAGTCCATAACTTCAAATTCCAGCTTTTCTCGCCTGAAGTTGTTTCTTGACCCGAAAACGACGTCAAGATGGACTTTCGGCAATGGAATTTTAGCTTTTCCAGGAACTATCCCGTGGAAAGTTGTGTCGGTTGGGGTTAGGTTCATCATGGACCAGTTCATGGCCCGCAGAGTTTCAGCGTAAATCAGGTTAATGCTGCTTCCTGTATCCAAGAAAACTTTGCTCATGTCGAACCAGCCGATTTGCGCTTCTAGTATCAATGCTGACTGGCCTGGCTGAGGGACCCGCAATGGGTGGTCAGCTCTGCTAAAAGTGATTTCTTGCTCTGACCAATGTAGATACTCTGGTGTAGGGGGTGGCTTTATTACCGCCAAATTTACTTGCCTAGTGATCAGCTTTTGTGTTCTATTGGAGGGTGGCCCCTTCTGGATCATTGACATTGCTCCCTTTTACCTGGGATATTCGTTGTCTTGGTATACTGTGCTTTGCGGATGTCCCACCGGTGGAGGTCCCTGTGGTGGTGGTGGAGCTCCAATGGCCAAAGTGTCGGGTGCAGGGGCGTATTTTCTGTTTGTTGCTTCAGCTGCCTTTCCGTTGCATAGTTCTTGCATCTTTAGAAATGTCTGACAGTCCATTAGGAGGTGGTTTGATTGCCTTTTCCCTGTTGAGTCGACGTAGTAGTGCATATTGCAGGGTCCTTCCAACATTTGTCCTGCTAACATTGGTGGGTCTCGGTTCGTTGGCTGGTATCATTGTCGCGGCTGGCTTTCATTGATGTTATCCCTACTGCCACGATATCCACTGTTGTAGTCGTAGTTTCATCGGTTGTCCGTTCCAGAGAAACTCACTACAACGTAAGTGGGTTTGTGGTATCCATCATTTGTTCGACGTCTTCGGTTGCTGTTACGCCAGTCTCTTTCATCGGGTGAACGAGCTCTTTTGTTGTGTACTACATCCTCTCCATCAGCCCAACGGTTGGCTATCTCCATCAGCTGTGAAATTGTTTGTGTCTTTATTCGTCCTTATTCTTCAATGAATTCCTATCATCGGAGACCCTCATTGAAGGCGTCGATCACTCTTTCGTCGGATATTGCTTCAGCCGAATTTTTGGTGATGTTCCATCATTGGATGAAGGCTCGTATTGATTCTCGTGGCTTTTGCTTGCAGGCGCGTAATTGCTCTAAAGATGCAGGTCACTTGAATGTGATTTGAAAGGTTCTGAAGAATTTGTCTTCAAGATCATTCCAACTGCTGATAGAATTTTCCGGTAGCTGCTTTAGCCAAGAGCGTGATGCACCGGTTAGGTGGAGCTGCAGGCTTTGCATTGTCGTGGCTTTGGATCCTCCCTGTAATCTGACAGTCGCCAGATAATCTGTTAGGCAAGCTTCGGGTTCTTGGAGGCCATCGTATTTTTGTCGATCTTGTGGTAGCTTAAAGTCCTTTGGTATCGGAGTTTTGCGAACCCGTCGGGTAAAGCAACAGGCTTCGTATAATTCTTATATGTCCTTACTTTCACCGTCACGGTATCTTCGGGTGCTGCGCTCTTCTCTCCCATGATCAATCCTTCGCTGGGTGATGTCGTTTCTTGCATCGTTGCACGGTTCTTGTTCGGAAAAGTGGACCGGATGTGGCGACCATGGTCGTCGGGTGTGACATCCTTGCTGAGGGTTGTTGCGACGGTGTGGGGATCAGTCATGTTGCCTCGTGGTTTCTTTATCTGCTTGTGCAAGAGTTTCTCCCACCAAACTGAGATTCATCAGGGCAGATCGGTGGAGGGCTGCACGGGGATCGTTAGGTGGAGGTTGTGTCGTGATTAGATATGTTTGCGTTGCCACAATAGCTACCTGGGCTGTCTTTGCTTTGATGTTCCCATCTTGATCTATCAACATAAATGAGAGATCAAGGTCTCGAATTCATCCGCTTCTCTCTTCTTCGGGTATACTTCTTAATCTAGACATTCCTCTTCTTGGCGATGCTCCTCCTGTGATGCTTCTTGATCCTCGGGTGGGGCTTAGCTATGCCCTTCGTAAGCTAGATTCGTCGGCTACCATCTTCCTTTCGTTAAGATGCCTTTGCATCCTGAGGATCCTTCCCTTTTTGTAGTGCAACAGATACTGGTATGCCTATAGATCTTCGTGCGTAGCATCTGTTTCCAATGGGGTTGCACTCGAAATTCCTACTCTCACTTTCTCCCATGCACTGATTGGCAGGTGATATGTTGCAAACGTATCCATAATTTTTCGATGTTCCATGCTTGGTTTTATCTACTTTCTTATGTTTTTTCCACACTTTGGAGTACTTTTTATACACTTTCTTGGACAAACCTATTAACAAGATGCCATAGTGCCAGTTGCCTGTTTTCTGCTGTTTTGGGTTCCAGGAAAGTCAGAAAATGAATATTCTTGAAATTGGACGGGACAAAAGCCAAAGTCAGTTTTTCACCAAGGGGGACACGGAGCCAGAATACGGGACGGAGAGGGGCCGGCCACACCACCTGGCCGCACGGGCTAGGCCTGGCTGCGCCAGGGGGTGGTCTGGCCGCCCCAGGCACACCCTTAGCCTCCCCTTTCGCCTATAAGATCCTCCCGATGCAAAAACCCTAAATCATCCAGACTCCAGCCACGAAAAGTTCCGCAGTGCCGCCACCACTGAAGGGGAGATTCGGGGGACATAAAGTCTCTGTTCCGGCACCCTGCCGGGACACGGAATTGCCCCTGAGCCATCTCCATCGATCTCCACCACCATCTCCATCACCATTGTTGATTCCCATGATGAGGAGGAAGTAGTTCTTCCTCGAGGCTAAGGGTTCTACCGGTAGCTATATGTTCATCTCTCTCTATGCGTGATCTTGTTGTGGTCATGAGCTTTGTAATCAAGTAGATCTACCTTGCTACTCAAGTGCTTTAATAGATCTCTGCTCTCCCCATGTGTGTGAAAGTGACAGCGTGCACATCATGGTGGCACTTAGCCTAGAGATTACAAATACTTGTTATGAGTTATATTTGTAGTTGGATGTCTTTATGAAATTGGGGTGTTTGTTGGAACCATCTAGTACTCAAGGTGATAGTGTGGGGTTATCTAGATGGGAAAGATGAAATTTGAGGAGTGTTGTTATAGCCCTACCATGGATTAGAGTGTCCAACCGGAGAGTAGTTCAGAGTAGTATCATAATTAGAATATATTTATATGAGAGTGTTCACTAGTGAAAGTATGATCCCTAGTCCTTGTTTCTAAACATTGAAACACCGTTTGCAACTAGATCTGTTACATGTTTGCTTGCTGCTATCTTTATTTCAGTTTTCCTTTAGTCTTTTCCCACGTCAACAACACACGACATCAAGCTATTTTCTAGCACCGTTACCACTTATAATTATCCATACCACTTGTATTTCACTATCTCTTCGTCGAACTAGTGCACCTATACACCTGACAAGTGTATTGGGTGTGTTGGGGACACAAGAAGACTTTTTGTATCTTGATTGCAGGGTTGCTTGAGAGGGGATACCTTTGACCACTTCCTCCCTGAGTTTGATAAACCTTGGGTGGTCCAATTAAGGGAAAACTTGTTGCTATTCTACAAACCTCTGCACTTGGAGGCCCAACAACTGTCTACAAGAATAGAAGTGCGTAGACATCAAGCTATTTTCTGGCACCATTGCCGGAGATAAAGAACAAGAAGAAGCTCCCACGTCAACCACGCGCCAGCAAGTATTTTCTGACGCTGTTGCCGAGTAGTAAGGTAAAAGGTAGTCACATCCTCTAGTGTGAGTGCTCAAAGTTATTTACTTTAGATTCTGCAATTTTGTCTTTTTGTTTCTTGCTTTCACTAGTTAGGCTTAATGGAAAACAACAACAAAATTAGAGAGCTTTTTAGTATTTTTCCTAATGTGGAACATGAATTGTCTGAAAAGAAAATTAAAAAACCCATGGAACTTTCTTTGCATGCTAATAGCAATTTTATTAGTATGAATCTTTTGAACACCTTTGTTACTAATGCTATGGAAACGTCTAAGCTTGGGGAAGTTAGTTTTTATGAAAATGATCTTTTTAGTTCCCCACCTTTAAAGAAGAAAATTTTCTCTGGTGATACTTTATCTCCCATATGTGGTAATTCTAATGATACTTGTGATATTTTAAATCCACATACTGAAAGCATCCCTTTTAAAATACCTATAAAAATTGTTGAACGTGTTATGAACAACTGTTATTTGGGAGATGGAACTGTCCATCCTGGTGATCATTTACTCTTTATACACGAATTATGCGAGTTTTTCAAGTGTGCAGGTATTTGAATTAACCAAGTTAAGAGTAATCTATTCCCTTTTTCACTTAAGGGCAAAGCAAGGGAGTGGTATGAGCTACTAGATGATCCACATCATTTGGAGTGGAAGGAACTTGAATCTCTCTTTTACTCTAAATTTTATCCTCCTCATGAAATTCATAAAGATAGGAGTTACATTTATAATTTTCATCCACATGATGGAAAAAGTATTGCCCAAGCATGGGGGAGATTGAAGTCACTGATGCTCAAATGTCCCATTCATGAGCTCCCCAGTAATATTATTATTAATAATTTCTATGCAAGGCTTTCAGGACATTACAAGGACTATCTAGATACTTGTTTAGAGGGATCCTTCACAAGTAAGAATGTCAAAGCTAAGTGGTATCTTCTTGAAACAATTCAAAGCAATACCGAAGATTGGGATAACAACAAAGGTAAAGAACCATGTATAAATTATGAGTATGATTGCATTAAGTCTTTCGCTGAAACTGCTGATTTTCAAGAGCTTAGTGCTAAATATGGGCTTGATCCTCAAATTCTTGCTGATTGTTGTAGAGCCTTTGCTTCTCATATTAATGCTCCTAAAGAAAAATGGGACATGTATCATGAGCCTTTTAAAGACACTTGCATGGAAAATGAAATTATTATTAATGATAGCAATAAACATGCTCAAACCTCTGGAAGTACTATTTCTTATAAGCATGTTAATTTTTGTGGAATACATAGACCTTGTGAGAATAATCAAATTGAAGAAGAATATTGTATCACCCACATGAACGAAAAAACTAGAACATGGTATAGGGCTCTAAATGAGCTTGGTTAAAAAGATTGTGCCCTCTATCCTTTTATTTTTGAACTTTGCTTTGAAGTGGGTCATTTCAATTTTCAATGCTCAGGCCATAATAATAGCCCTTCTAATCCAATGAGTACTGCAAGTTTGTATTGTGATGACATGATCACTCCTAATCAGCATGATGAACTTACATTATTTTTGGGATGTGAAGAGTTATCAAGAAAAACCTCTTTGGTAGATATGGGTTCTTTTGATATGAATAGTGTCCTGCATGGTTGTTATCTTTATTGTGTTGATAATTGCCACACAAATACTTACATATAAAATATTATAAATGATGAGATTTTACCAAAATATGACAGGACTAATATGTGTTTTGGCCTTATTAATGAAAAGGAGGAATCCTCCAAAGTTTCTTCTATTGTCTCTAACAATTAACAAGGGTATATGGAGAAGCTTACTTTCAAGCCTCTCCCTTCTAAAGAGAAGAAGAAAAAGAAGAAGAGGAGGAGTAAAAGGAGAGAGGAAATGGTATTTTCCCCTAAGCATGTTGCTCCTATTATAGTTTTTGATGAGTCTGAACTCGATGATGTTCCTATGCCTATTACCTATAGTAGTGATCATGATTGGGAAAAGCATACTACTTTTGATATTGAAAATCTTTTCGGTACCAATTATGAAAATGATGATATTATTAATTGTTGTACTATTAGTGCTATCCATGTTCCTTCCAATGATGATATGTGTACAAATGAACACACTTCGGAAGAGAACTATTCTATTGCTTATGATGATACTATACCTCCAATATATGATGATTGCAATGATGAATATAATATTTTCAGCCCAGCTACTATTGAGGAGAAAATTAATTATGATTACAATATGCCTCATATATTTGATGATTATGGTGATGAGAATAATAATGATAGCTATTTTGTTGAATTTTCTCCCACTACAATTAATAAGAATGACTATGTTTATGTGGGGAGTATTAATTCTTTTATGCATGTGGCTCATGATAAGAATGTTTCATGTGATAGTTATATTGTTAATTTTATTCATGATGCTACTGAAAGTTATTATGAGAGAGGGGAACATGGTTTTATGTATCTCAACAATATTAAGTTTCCCCTCTTTATGTTGAAAGTCTTGAAGTTGCACTTGTTTTGCTTTACTATAATTGTTCCTTTGTGCCTTCATGACTTGTTTCTTTACAAGATTCCTATGCATAGGAAGTGGGTTAGACTTAAATGTGTGTTGAATTTGCTTCTTGATGCTCTCTTTTACTTCAATTCATATTTCTTATGTGAGCATCTTCTCGAACTATCATGCCCAACTTAAAGGCGTTAAAAAAAGTACTTATTGGGAGATAACCCAAAAGTTTTAGTTGATTCTTGGAAATTATTGCTTCAGTAATAACCTCTCCTTATCCTTTTTATTTGCTTTTTGTGCCGAGAGTAACCTCTAATTTGAGAGAAGTAATGATTGGGAAAGTTGCTGTCCCGAAACAGATTTTTGTTCCTCACTGTAAACATTCGTGTAAAATATATGTACGTCCTTTTGAGGCGTGAGTTTTTGTGCTTTGGCACCAGGTTGTTATCTAACTTTCGTTAGTTCAACACTTTTCAATTTGAGAAATAGAAGGTCTTCGAAAAAATTGGTTTTTACCTCCTGGTCTGTTTTGACAGATTTCTGCCATTATTTGCATTTGCTTCTTGTTGGTTCCTTTTTGAGTTCTTTTAGGGAATTGAGCTTCTTGAGGGAAGTGCTACAGTTGCTTGTGTTTTAATGGAAGTTTTATTGGTGTTGAAACTGAACCTAAAGACTTATTATCTTGAGTGCACTAATGTTGCTAATAAAGATTGTGTGAAGTTTTGTATGAAGGAAAAGTTTTAGGTGTATGGATAAAATGATGTAATGAGATGAAGAATGGACTAAAGCTCAAGCTTGGGGATGCCACGCGTGTCACCCCAAGAACTATCAAAGAAGTACAAGCGTCAAAGCTTGGGGATGCCCATGGCATCCCCTTTTTCATCAATAAAAATCCTAGGTTTCTTCCAAACACTTCATTTTTATTATTTCATGCATAGTTGTGTTGTTCTTGGACCGTCTTTGTTTTTGTTTTTGGTTTTCGTTTGCTTGGTTTGCTTAGTTTGCTGAATAAATTGGTTGGACCCCCTCTTTCATGCATTGGTTTTCAAATAGTTTGGTTTGTATTGGAAAACAGTAGGAAAAGTTCATGCTTAAATGGTAAAAGGAGCTTGTTTTTGATCGTGGCCTATGCTTTGTCATGTCATGCTTGATATTGTTTTGGCTTAATGCTTAGTTATTTTTGCTGTAGCATGACATGTTTTAAACAATTGAGATTGCTTACTGTGCCTTGAAAGAATCATGCGTTGTTTTAGCATATTAAAGCATAGTATTGTGGTATTCTCCTTTGATGCTTTATTTGGGTTTACTTGGCGCATGCTTACACCATGTTATGACTATCCCAAGTCACCATAAGCCTTTATAATCCTGTAGTTTTCGACTTGTAATATCACTTTATGCTTTGATTACTGATGTTTTGTCACTTTGCATGATTATGGCCATTATTGCTCTGTTAGTTGGTCGCTCCCAGTCTTATGCTAGCCTCCATAACCAAGTATGAGTTCCACTCATGCATCCAACTCCTAAAACCAAGTTATTCCAAAGAGTACACCATACTTACCTATTAGCATTTGCTATTCCAAGTATGTTCATGTTTTTATCTACCTTCCGAATTAAACTTGTTATGTGAAAATTAGTGATTAAAGCTCTCATGAACTTGATGGCACACTTTACTTTCTTGCACTTAATAAACTTGAACCATTGCGTCCATCTTTGTTGCGTATATGCTTGTGCTTTATAAGTTGAAGTTAGCAGAACCATGTATCATGGGGAACGCTTTCAACATTGCACTTGTACATTGTACCCCGTTGATATCATGTTCTTTTGCTTATGGATCCCGGCGGTGTGAAATAAAAGGGGACCTTGTAAGATCATGGAGTTTGTATTTGTGTTAGAGAAACACCTAGGCCGCTAGCCTAAGCCATGCCTAATCATGGTGGAAACTTGCAGCATAACCATAATGAGCATTCTATGAAGCATTCTTCTTATAAAAAAGAGATAGAGATTGAGAAAAAGAGAAAAAGAAAAAAAATATGAGAAAAGAGGAAAGAGATAAAAAAGCACCATTTTCCCATGGTAAATAAGAAGATTGCTGAGATGCTTATTGTCTGCTTACCTTGTAATTTCAATTATGGGGTAGCTCCTGTATCATGTGCAAGGGGTACCCCATTGGCTGTTCTCTATGATACATATGTACATACAATGACAAGAGCTTACTTGTAACTGAAGTTGAGTAGCATGAGGTTCGGTACTCATAAGTAAGGGGCATGAGAATTCAACTTATAACTTGTTAAGCATATCCTCTTAGTTGTGTCACTTTAACCTTAATCACTTCAAGATGCTTATGATAGGGGCAATGAGAGCTGAAAGCTAATAAGTACCATAATTTTTGGAAGCTCTTTATGAAACTTGAATCCCTACTTCCTTCTATGAAGGCCTTTCTTTTAATTTTATGTTGAGTCTCCACCTTCTATCTTTATGCACCTACTTTGAGAGCATAGTGGCCATTCTTAGTTCTATGTGCATTGTCCCAAGACTTGTTGATTGATGCATAACTTTGATATTGCTTGTTCTTAAACTATTTGTATCTAGTCACTCTTATGAACTTTGAAGGTGTCTTATGCATTTATATTTTCTACTCTATGAGGAACAAGCTGAATGCCACTATGCTATGTTTTCTTTATGTGAAACAAACAAACGTCTTGCAAAGCATTATTATTCATGAATCTTTTCTTTGTGCCTTTTCATGTTGCAACATAGTTGTTATGCCTTATTGTTAGAACTTTATCTTTCATGTTATGTTGAAGTACTCTGATCCCAGCTATAAATGTTTTACAAATACTTTGCTCAAGTTTATGATGCTGCATGTCACCTCAAAATTATTATTTCTTTTTATCACTTACCTACTCGAGGATGAGCAGGAGTTAAGGTTGGGGATGTTGATACGTTGAAAACGTATCCATAATTTTTGATGTTCCATGCTTGGTTTTATCTACTTTCTTATGTTTTGTCCACACTTTGGAGTACCTTTTATACACTTTCTTGGACTAACCTATTAACAAGATGCCACCGTGCCAGTTGCATGTTTTCTGCTGTTTTTGTTTCCAAGAAAGTTACAAAATGAATATTCTCGGAATTGGACGGGACAAAAGCCAAAGTCAGTTTTTCACCGAGGGGGACACGGATCCAGAATACGAGACGGAGAGGGGTCGGGGGGCGGCCACACCACCTGGCCACGCGGGCTGGGCCTGGCCGCGCCATGGGTGGTCTGGCCGCCCCAGGCACCCCCTCGGCCTCCCCTTTCGCCTATAAGATCCTCCCGATGCAAAAACCCTAAATCATCTAGCCTTCAGCCACGAAAAGTTCCGCAGCGCCGCCGCCACCGAAGGGAAGAGTCGGGGGACAGAAAGTCTCTGTTCCGGCACCCTGCCAGGACAAGGAAGTTCCCCCGGAGCCATCTCCATCGATCTCCACCTCCATCTCCATCACCGTTGCCGATTCCCATGATGAGGAGGGAGTAGTTCTTCCTCGAGGCTAAGGGTTCTACTGGTAGCTATGTGTTCATCTCTCTCTCTATGCGTGATCTTGTTGTGGTCATGAGCTTTGTAATCAAGTAGATCTACCTTCCTACTCAAGTGCTTTAATAGATCTGTGCTCTCCCCATGTGTGTGAAAGTGACAGCGTGCACACCATGGTGGCACTTAGGCTAGAGACTACAAATACTTGTTATGAGTTATATTTGGAGTTGATTGTCTTTATGAAATTGTGGTGTTTGTTGGAACCATCTAGTACTCAAGGTGACAGTGTGGGGTTATCTAGATGGGAAAGATGAACTTTGAGGAGTGTTGTTATAGCCCTACCATGGATTAGAGTGTCCAACTAGAGAGTAGTTCAGAGTAGTATCATAAAGAGAAGATATTTATATGAGAGTGTTCACTAGTGAATGTATGATCCCTAGGCCGTGTTTCTAAACATTGAAACACAGTTCGCAACTAGATCTGTCACACGTTTACTTGCTGCTATCTTTATTTCAGTTTTCCTTTAGTCTTTTCCCACGTCAACCACACGCCATAAAGCTATTTTCTAGCACCGTTACCACTTATAATTATTCATACCACTTGTATTTCACTATCTCTTCGCCGAACTAGTGCACCTATACACCTGACAAGTGCATTGGGTGTGTTGGGGACACAAGAAGACTTCTTGTATCTTGATTGCAGGGTTGCTTGAGAGGGGATACCTTTGACCACTTCCTCCCTGAGTTCGATAAACCTTGGGTGATCCACTTAAGGGAAAACTTGCTGCTATTCTACAAACCTCTACACTTGGAGGCCCAACAACTGTCTACAAGAATAGAAGTGCGTAGACATCCGTATGCTGAGGGTTCATCTCTCATCTTCGTGTTGCTGCTCTTCTTCTCTATTTTCTCGGTTGACTGTTGGATCTGCTTCGTTTCCTCGACTTCCTTCGTTGTCATTGCTTCCTGCACTATGGCTTGAGAGGATATCATCGGGGTTACGAATTGGGTTACCGTTGGAGTCTTGCTGGGTCGTGGCATCTCCGATGATCACGCATACTTGGTGCTGAGTGGCGTACGGACTGGTGACGTTGTTGTTTTCACTGATGGAGACACTATCGGATGAGCAGCGAAGTCCATCAGCTTTTGCTCTGGATAAATTTCCGCCATCCGAACCCCAAAGTCAATGCTTTCGCTACTTTCTTCGGGTTATGAATTAGCTGGGCTTGCTTCACATGGTGGCGTGAACGGTGGGTCTGATCCAAAGGAGATGTTGTCATAGAGACCATCAAGATCCCATAGATTCGTGTCGACTTGCCCGCCTTTGTTCCCTTCTTTAATCTGCACCTCAACTTCCATTAGAGATGTAGTGGGAAGTTCCTGTACTTCTGTTGATTTGCAGGTAACTTGAAGGGTGGGCGGGCGTGGATTTGCTTTCGTCAAGTTGATGCTTGGTGGAGAGCGTTTCACCGAATCCGTGTTTCCAGCGTTCAAGATTCCCACAGACGGCGCCAATTGACGAGGGGTAACCTCGGTAATGCCCATGGTGATGGACTTAGGGTTTTGTGGAAAAGAGAATGCTGGGGATTTCGTCGGATGTTAGAAAAACAATGAAGAGAAAGTCGCCTGAATATTGGGGAAACACTCTATTACAAGTTGTCTACTAGATTTTGGTACTCTCGCTTGGGCTTCTCCCGCCCTATATATATAGGCCGACTCTCAAAGCTATATATAGATAGGTTTCATACACGCGTGATTACAATACCAACATAATGTCGGTTCATGATTTATTTCCTAATACAATAAGAAGTTTATGTCGGTTGCTTCCTTGGGCTTTTATCTGGAATCTCTATGGGCCATAGGCCTTTTACCCAATGTAGGGTAGCAAATAGTGAGCATCCGAGTAATCATACCCATGTCAGCGGCGGCCCAGCATGTCTTGCAAGGCGAAGGTTGTAGCTACGTCACCGACTGATTCGGGTCCGTCGGTGCCAGAGTCTAGGGCTCAACGCGAAGAAGTGGCGAGGTCTTCAGCCCCGATTAGCAAGGAAGTCAGCAAGGATTCTGCTCCTAAGGTACCTACGAGCAGCGGGTTGAAGAGAAAAGCAAGGCTGACGGCGGATTGTTCGGTTCCGGTGGGCAGATGCGGCACCTAGATCTCGAAGAAAAAAACCGGGAGAAGAGCGGGAGGTGAATTTTTCTTATCTGTGTCTTATCTTACAAGTACATTAGTTATGGCATAATAGAATCGAATGAACTGAAAAGTTCCCCTTTTTAATCAAATTAGGCACAACGTTGATACAAGGGACCTATATGAGTTCACAGTTCAGGTTCGCCAATACACTGCAAAACTAGATTTTGGTTGCGAGTGGGTTGTGTTTAGGCAAGATGTGCATCTCCTTGTGAATTGCAAAGAGGTTGTGTCTATTTCGCAGCTGGTAAATATGCTTGCCGCTAGGATTCCCTGGGGTTCTAGACAGAGGACAAAATTGGTGTGGCGCAACATGAATGATACCTATATGCAAATTGAGCACTCCCATGAGCTTCAGATGGTTTGGGAGTGTTGTGCAGCTGATCGCAAGGTGAAAGTTGAAGCGATGATTGATGATATGTATGCAGATGCTAGAGATCTTGCTGCCAGAGCTTCGGCTCCTAGAGACTTCGGACCAATAAATGCTGATCTAGATAAGTTCAGTATACACTTAGAGGTGGATTCATACATGGCAAAACTTGATGAGGGAGTTAATAAGCCAGTTTCGTCATGTACTTTGGAGATTACTGTCGATTCCGAAAACATAACTCTTGATGAAATGAGAGAGATGAATCAGTAAGGAAATCAGTATTGGCCCTAAATAGATGGCACAAATCCGGTGGTGGCATCATAAGAAGCAGCAATTCATAGAGGTTTTGGATACTGAAGATCTTATGTAGATTATGCGACGAAAGAAGCGAACCAGGAAGGTGTTCTTCCTTGGTACCATTTCTGATGTTGTTGAATAGGTTATAGTGGATGTAGAGGCCCCTGTAGTGGTTGAACATAATGAGGTGGTCGACATTGATGACATTTGATGAGAGCTGCTACCCTAGGCTTGTCATATGGACTGCGGGGTTCCCCTGCCTATATTTGTAACATTGACTGCTGTTGTATTTAGACCGTGTTTCTATGATTATGTTTGTTGAGAAATTGCGATATAGTGTTGTGCGAGCTGTTGAGATTTTGGACATGTCACTCTCCTCACTGAAACCATCATTGTTGTAATAAGACATAAGTAGTTGACATGATTATATTTCTTAAGATGATGCACTGTACTTGTTTCTGTTATTATGTTGGGAGATTGTAATGTAATGTTTTGTGAAACCATGACTGGACAAGTGATGCATAAGTACATTGTAGTTGACATGATTATGTTTCTTGAGATGATGTACTGTACTTGTTTCTGTCATTTTGTTTGTTGAGAAATTATAATGTAATGTTTTGTGAAACCATGACTGGGCAAGTGACGCGTAACTACCTTGTAGTTGACATGATTTTGTTTCTTGAGTTGATATAATATACTTGTTTATGTGATTATGTTTATTGAGAGATTGTAATTTAATGTTTTGTGAAACCATGACTAAACAAGTGATGCATAAGTATCTTATAGTTGACACGATTTTGTTTCTTGAGATGATGTAGTGTATGTTTTCCTTAGGAAATAAAATTGGGATGGAGGAAGTACATGTTTAATATTTGAAATAAGAATGTATGAAGAGAAACCAGATAGTATGAAGAGAAACCATATACTCCTTCCGTGTTGTCTTCCCCACAAACAGTCGTTGTTGCAAGTCACAGATCACGCAGCCAGTTCGCCGTCGCCACAAAGACTCAAATCACCATTGTTGCCCTCATATTTCCCTTTCCTGATATTCTACGCATCTGACTTCACCATTGCTCATTGAATAGCACTTGGTGGGAACAAATAGCAGAGCTTCGCAACGCTCTCATTGAAACCAAACGGCCAGAAAAACAAGATGCGCATGACTAAATACCTTTTGATCCAGCAATCTCCAGGCATAATGCGCCCATGGGAGTTCGCCGGCGGAGCTTTCCGGAACCCGCCTCTCCAGGCTAAATCAACAAGAGCAAGCAACAAGCAGATCTTTGTCTTCACGCAGAAGGAACCCTAGGACCGCCCGCTATTATTGGACAGAACAACAGGCCCCCACGCCGCCGTCCGCCGCCCGTCCCCTCCGGCGGAAGAGGAGACAAGCCTGCAATTACCACGTGCCTCCGCCGGTCTGTGGCCCGAGCAAGAAGCAACCTGCCGCCTCCCCACGCACCATCAGGCAACCAAAAGGCCGCGCCGATGGCAGATCTAGGCGGAAGCCTAGACCTACGACCACAGCCCCCACACCTTGCGCCGATACCCGATGGGAAAGCCGCCGCCGCAACAGATCCGGGCATCAGCCCAGCCGCCGCAAAAAGAAGATCTCCATGATCGGATCACACGTCCGGGGCAGCCACCGCCGCCACACGACGTGTCGCTGCCCTGGCTGCCGCGCGCAGCCGAAGAACCAGCGCCGAGCCTAGCCGCCACCGGCAAAACAGCCACCGCGATCTACTCTCCCCAGCCCCTTCGGCGCCGGGCCCGCCGCAACCGTGGTCGGCGCCAGCGGCAGCGGCGGAGAGGTGGAAGATCAAGGAGGGGGACGGGTAGACGATGGGAAGGAGCCCCCCGGCGGCGCCCTGGGGTGCGCCGCGGGAGGGGAGGCAGAAAGATCTCGTCAGGCCGACCTGAACCGTCGTGTCAGTGTAAGCGATGGCTCATGGTGTACCCGGCCGGGGGAGGGGGGTGATGATGTCTGGACTCCGGAGTTTATCGATAGCAGCAACAGAGGGAGTGATAAAAAACTCCCAAACGGAATTGATGCTTGTCTGTAGAGATCCATTATCGCGAGCAGTCTCATGTTTTTTTCCTCTCCTTGGCTGTGGTGATTTCATACGTCTGTCTGTGCCAAAATTTCTATGTCCAAAGCTAAGAAGTTAGGAAGTTGTTGAAGCATAATAATTTCCGACACAATCCAACAATCCAATACTATGTTCGTACATATAATTCAGTAGCCTGACAATGAAGGAACACTGGCCTGTTACAAAATTATAAGTTAAAATTCACAATCAGAAAGTTAATTATTTACAATAAGCAAGATACTCTGGTACCTCTACAATTATGTAGCTCTAATAAAAAATTATGTTTCTCTCTCTCGAACAATCAACTTAAAGTCCAAATCTTAGATAAATACCCTATCTGTATGAAGTTTCTTGGCACCATTTAGACGGTCGGTCGATTGTTACATAATACATAACTCGATTCCAAAAATTTATCTCAAGTAGAACCAAACCCTACAAATTCGAAATTTTAGATAGGACACGTGAGTGTTAATGAAAAGTTCATCAGCAGAGAATCCTTTTCAGTGGTGACCGGTATGGGTACTCGTTTTTTGGGATGACAAATGCCCTGGTGTCATGCATCTTTACAATCAATACAATAACATTGCACAAAGAAAAGATGTTTATCTAGAAGATGTTATGTGTGTCTGAGAAGTTCCACTAAATATCTCTCTCAGGAGAGATTTAATAGCAGACAATTGCACGTGCACTTGGTTAAACTTATTCCAACATTTTAGACGGATAGGCATTTTTCTACGGAACTCTGAAATTTGATCAGACTATGATTGGTTAATCCATGAACTTTGACCTTATGATGGTCACCCCTAGGTTCCTTCGGAATATATTTGGAAACTAAAAGATCCATTGAAAATAAAGGTTTATATCCTAGATAGAAAAGTTTACTTAAGAAAAGATAACCTTGCAAAGTTGAATTTAGAATGGATGCAAAAATGATTTTCTATGACGAAGAGGGAAAAATCATCATCTTTTTATCTTGTATATTTGCTCGTCTTGTGTGGCGAATAATAGACTTGACATTTAGTCTAACCTCCCAACTAATATTACGAATATGTTAAGTAATTAGTTAAACAGAAATCTAAAAAAGCAAAGGCTCAAATATCCAGTGGGGATTTGAACACACTATTTGGAATTATGCAAATGATATTTTTGAAATGACTGGAGCTAATAGTTTTTGTAGATTATCATTGTGTTTTAAGTTTATAAGTTTGGGGGAGAGGGGGGACTATCTACAAAACTGTTCGTGTGGGATCTATTTTTGGTCCAATAAACTACCAATGGAGAAGCATGAGTCTACGAATTATGTATGCAATCGGCTGGACATGGCCATTAAGACATCTTTAACAGTGGGTTTGGCGGCATAATGAGAGAATGCATAATGTAAGTGTTAATTGTTTTTTTATATTCTGCTACCTCATTTATGTATGCATCCTATGTGACTCGTGATTTGTAAGCTTTAATATTCGAAACTGAAAGTACTTTGCCACATGCTACTGCAGTGGCATGCTTCACTGGTCCAGGTCCATTAGTCTGCTCCATTATTCTTCTGCATACATTTCATGTGCACCTATATGCATGGATCAATTCTTCCTTTATATTTCACACTGATGTGTGCCTGCCACATAATACATCAAATGAAAGTATGGTTGAATCGGTGACTAGCTCTGGGCTACAAGTGCTAATCCACAGTCGCATTTTCATTTGATCCGACCTGAGCGTTCATTCAAATATTCTCACCCCACGTACTTTTCTGTAAACACAAAATACCTAGGGGTGATTTGGAATGTGAGGCCACAGAAACACGGAAGGAAGTCAGATCAGGCGAAAATATTCGTACTGATGAAGCTAGAGTGTGACATCTGTTAGAATACATATCCTACACGTGTTTGTATAGATGTAGGATACGTATACGTGTGTATTTCTTGTATATATGTCCGTGTTATATGTAACCGGGACTCCTTGTAATCCTCTTATATAATGAGCAATATAAGGTCACCTAACGTGTGGTTTTCTATCTTACATGGTATCAGACGCAAAACCCTAACCAGACTTGTGCCTCCTCCCGCTTCCGCCGCCGCCGCAGCCGATCTCGGCGCCCAGCCTCTGCAAACCACCCACCTCTCCCCTTCTAGCTTCGCCACCCCTCTGCAATGGGTGACGACACCGCACGGATCGCGCAAGCCGTGAAGGAAAAAGAAGACCGTGAGGCCCGAGAAGCTGCTGACGCTGAGTCGAAGCTCACCCTCGCCACCGCCCCCTCCTCCAGCGCGGGAGCCTTCTCGCTCACCTCGTTGCATGCCCAAGCCGTCGGCCTCCACTCCATCAAGGGCACGTCCCCGTCGAGATGGCCCTCGACACCGGTGTTCATCGCCAATGGCGCACCTTCTTCTGCGCCGCCCTCCGCAAGTATGCGCTGCTCGACCACGTCGACGCCCCTACTCCGTCTGTTCCGACTACGGAGTAGGCTCTCTTGGATGCCACGGTCATCTCCTGGCTCTATGGGTCTGTGTCCCTCGGCCTCCTCGATGCCGTCATGACACCGGGCGAAGACCCCCTTGCCGTCGAGCTGTGGACAAGTATCAACGGGCTCTTCAACGACCACAAGATCAACCTCCAGCTCCACCTCTCCACCGAGCTGGGCGAGATCAAGATGGGCGAGATGAACATGACCGAGTACTTGAAGAAGATGAAGGCCCTCGCCGATGGTCTCGCGGATCTCGGCTCCCCGGAAGACGACGCCAAGTTGGTCATCCACTGCCTCAACAGACTTTCCGAGCAATATGAGGGCGTCGCCGATCTCATCTCCCTCATGCCCGACATCTCGTTTGAGAAGTGTCATTCTCTTCTCGCGCTCCAAGACATGAAGCGCAACAATCGTCGCTCCCGCAATGGCAACGGCGACACGACCCTCTACTCCAACGGCGCCACCGCCCCAACTCTGGACAGGGCAACGGTGGCAAGGGCAACAAAAAGCAGAAGGCCGCAACGGACGCTGGCAAGGACACCGCCATCATCCAAGCCGGCCCCGTCGTCACACCTCCGGCCGCCGCTTCTCCAACCTAGCCCACGCCGCTCCTGCCCTGGAATAGCGTGATCCAGATGTGGCCATACGGCCCTGGTATGCAGGCTCGACCCCCCAGCTACATGCACCGCCCCCCGCCCCCACATCACGCCTTCTACGCGCAAGGGCCCTACACCATGCCGCACGCCTATGGCTACAGCTACAACGGCTATGCTCCTCAGGCTCCTGCATATGGGCTCGGTGGTGCACCGGCCCCCGTCATCACCAGCTTCATCGACTGCCTCATGGGACCAGTCCGCGCTGATGAATCAGTTTCAGACGATGGGCCTTCAAGTGCCCACCACCGATTGGGTCATGGACACTGGCGCCACCTCCCACTTCGAATCGAACCCCGGTATGCTCACCTCTGTGTCTCCTCCTTCTTCTTCCTCTCATGCTGTCATTATCAGTAACGGTTCCACCATTTCGATCACCGCTACCGGGCATGCATGTTTTCCTATTTTTACTCCCTCGTGTCCTCTGCATCTTCGCAATGTCTTAGTAGCTCCCGATATACTCAAAAACCTCTTGTCCGTTCGTCAATTCACCATTGATAATCGTGTTTCTGTCGAATTTGACCCTGTTGGTTTTTCTGTGAAGGACCTTCTAACCAGGACCGAGATTCTCATATGCAATAGTCTCGGAGCCCTCTATCCTGTCAGCACCTCCTCCACAGCCGCTCACACGCCTTCCTCGTGGTCATCCCTACTATGTGGCATCGGCACCTTGGACACCCTGGATGGCCGGTCATGGAGTCATTAGCTCGCTCCTGCATTATTCCTAGGGATAAAAATAAATCTAGTTTGTGTCATGCTTGTCAATTAGGTCACCATGTTTGTCTACCTTTTTCTTCTACCAATCGTGTAACACATTCTCCATTTCAACTTATACATTGTGATTTGTGGACATCTCCTGTTGAGAGTATTTCTGGCTTTAAGTATTATCTCGTTTGTCTCGATGATTTCACTCAATACGCTTGGGTTTATCCTTTATGTGCCAAGTCAAAAGCCTTCTCACACTTGGCGTCCCTCCATGCCTTAGCCCAAACTCAGTTTCATGCACCCTTGAAAGCCATCCAGTGTGACAATGGTCGTGAGTTCGATAATTCCTCCCTACAATCGTTTGCCCAATGCCATGGGATAGCACTCCACTTCTCATGTCCCTATACTTCACAACAAAACGGTAAAGCCGAGAGAATTGTTTGCACCCTTAATGACATCACTCGCACCCGTCTAATTCAAGCTAGCATGCCACCTCGCTTCTGGGCCGAGGCTCTCAATACAGCCGTGCTGTTGCACAATCGGCTCCCTTCCAAGGCAATCGCGAATCGCGTGCCTTTTCGAGCCCTTCATGGTGTCGACCCTGCATATGCCGGTCTTAGGGTCTTCGGATGCTTATGCTACCCCAACACCACCATCGTTGCCCCGCATAAACTTGTGCCTCGCTCTGTGCCGTGTGTGTTCCTTGGGTATCCATCTCAACATCATGGCTATCGCTGCCTTGATCGTTCCACCCAGAAGATCATCATCTCTCGCCATGTTGTGTTTGACGAGTCTGTCTTTCCCTTTGCCTCTAACGCAGCACCACCATCCTCTACTCCTACTTTGCAAAGTTATGACTTTATGCAGGTTGAGCAGCCGATGTTGCCGATGCCATTCACCGTGCCGACCGCGGGAACTTCTGTTGCGGGCTCTGCCGCGGACACTTCTCCTGCCGGGGCAGGATCTCCTGCCCCGCGCACGCCGCCTCGGGCCACCTCTCCTGGCCCATCCTCGTCCGGATCGTCGCCGTCAGGATCACCCTTGTCCGCTCCCTCGCCCGCCGCGTCTACGGATGATGGTGCCCCAGAGCCTTCTACGAGCTCGCCATCCACGGCTTCTACCCTGCCTCCCGCCACGGATGCTCCTCGGGCTCGTCGTCCTCGAGCACCACTGCCACCACCATCTCACACCATGCTCACTCGTGCCAAGCACGGCATTGTGTAGCCCAAGACAATTTTTGATCTTCATGTTGAAGGATTGTCTCCAATACCGAAGACTTATCGTGGTGCTCTCAAAGACCCCAACTGGCATGCTACAATGGTTGAAGAGTACAGTGCGCTCCTCTCGAACAACACTTGGGACTTGGTTGATCCTCCTCGCCATGCCAACATTGTCACTAGCAAGTGGATCTTTCGTCACAAGATGAAGTCTAATGGTTCGTTGGAACGATACAAAGCTCGTTGGGTCCTCCAGGGTTTTACTCAGCGTGAAGGTATTGATTTTGATGAGACTTTCAGCTCTGTGGTGTTATCACTTGCGCTCTCTAGTAACTGGCCGATTCATCAGCTTGATGTCAAGAACGCCTTCCTCAATGGCACACTCATCGAGACCGTGTATGCTCGACAGCCTTCCGGGTTTACTGATCCCAGATTTCCTGACAAGGTGTGTCGCCTCAACAAATGTCTCTACGGTTTGAAGCAGATGCCTCGAGCATGGTTTCAGTGGTTTGCTTCGTTCATTGCTACTGTTGGTTTTGTTGGCTCCAAGTTCGATAGCTCCCTGCTTATCTACCGGCGTGGCACTGACATGGCCTATCTCCTGCTCTATGTGGATGACATTATCTTGGCAGCGACTTCTCGGACTTTGTTGCACAGTTTAATTTCTTCTCTTTGTAAAAAGTTCAGCATGACAGATATGGGTGAGCTTCACTATTCTCTGGGCATCTCAGTCAGACGCACTAAGGACAGTTTGTTCCTCTCACAGGAGAAGTATACATTGGAGCTTCTTGAGAAAGCTGGTATGTTACAGTGTAAATCTATGTCCACTCCAGTTGATACAGCTTATAAGCTTGCAGCTCAGTCTAGTGATCTCGTGGCTGATCCTATAGAATATTGCAGTATTGCAGGAGGTCTCCAATACCTCACTTTCCCTCGGACAGATATCTCCTATGCAGTACAACAGATATGTCTTCATATGCATGATCCATGGGCTAATCACTTGCTCCTTGTGAAGCGTGTTCTACGCTACATCCACGGCACCACCGACTATGGTCTCACTTTGTATCGACGCATATCGAACAAATTGCTGGCCTACTCTGATGCTGACTAGGCAGGTTGTCCAGACACTCGATGGTCTAATTCAGGCTATTGTGTGTTCCTCGGCGCGAATTTGGTGTCTTCGTAGGCTAAGCGGCAACACACTGTTTCCCGATCGAGTGCAGAGGCTGGGTATTGGGTGGTAGCAAATGTGGTGGCTGAATCTTGTTGGCTTCGATAGCTACTTTTGGAGCTTCATCGACCGGTGAATGATGCTTCAGTGGTCTTCTGTGACAATGTGAGCTATGTTTACATGACACAGAATCCAGTGCATCACCAGTGTACCAAGCATGTGGAGATTGATCTACACTTCATCAGAGATCGCGTAACCACTGGCGAGGTTAAGGTGCTACATGTTCCTAGTTCATCATAGTTCGCGGACAACTTCACCAAAGGATTACCATCGCCTCTCTTCTTGGACTTTCAGGACAGTCTCAACATTCATCGGTTGCCCAGTTTTGACTGAGGGAGGGTGTTAGAATACATATCCTACACGTGTTTGTATAGATGTAGGATACGTATGCGTATGTATTCCTTGTATATATGTCTGTGTTGTATGCAATCAGGACTCCTTGTAATTCTCTTATATAATGAGCAATACAAGGCCACCTAACGTGTGGTTTCCCCTATCTTACAGCATCGTCTTTACATTTTGGGACAATTGCAGACCACCTAAGTTCCTAATAATCCTTAATTTCAAGATTTCTGTGGCATGACTGGAATTAGTGGGTTGAATGTACAGCCTGGATCTAGATCACTTTCCCCAAAACCTAGTTTGCATTTATCTTAAATCAAACATACTATATGCCTTATAGGTTGGTTATCTACCTCTCTAGGATGAATGTAGCTAGTTTTGTTTGCTTTATAAGCGAGAGTAGGAAACAGTAACTGGTTGGTCAAAAATAAGAAAACCTAAGCAGTTGTGGAGACAATGATTCATGGGTTAGCGAACATCATTGTAATTCACGACTCTGGCCATTAATTCAACACAACATTCAGTAGCCTAGCAATAAAGGAATACCAGATCCTTACAAAGTTAACTCAAATTGCACATATATCAAGCTTAGTTACAATAAGGAAGATAGTCTTTACCTCTGCGGCCATGTCTGGTACCCAAGAATATATGTTTATGTGTTTTTTTTATCTAACAACCATCTGAAAATGCAAATCTCAAATATGCTTCTTGCTTAGCGCCCGAGCTGCCGATCACTGGGCCAATACTGCTTGGGTTGCCTCCCATGGTGGCTGCTTGTTTATTAATACTTTTTGTATACACGTTGCCTTCTTGCTTCGATGACCTCATCTTAATGCTCTAATAAGTTGAAGAAACCATGGCCCGCATACTCCTTATCTAAAATCGCAGTCATACAACAAATTTCTACTCCGTCACGCGGCTTGCGTCAAGGGGATCTTTTGTCCCCATATCTTTTTCTCTTCTATGTGGAAGGATTCTCGGCATTGCTACATTAAGCACAACAAGAGAAACACATGGCTGGGGTCAGCATTGGGCCTACATGACCAAATATTACACCTCTTTTATTTGTAGATGATAGTGTGGTCTTCCTAGAGTCGAGTGTTGATAATCTTGCGGCTTTGAAGGAGATTTTGCGACGATATGAGAGTTGCAATGGAGAGCAAGTTAATTTGCATAAATCTTCAATTCTCTTTGACAAAGGTTGCCATGAGGAGGCGAAGGATGGACTGAAAAACAAAATTGGTATAACCTATGAGGCTCTAGCACATAAACTTTGTTGTGTCCTTAGTTGCTGATTTTAGACAATTTTATATTTTAAAAAACTTACGCATTATGATTTTTTTTTGGTAAGGAAAGTTGTGACTTGCGTATTAGGGGAGGCATCTATATTTATAGAAATAAAATACGTTGTTGTTATTTGCACTTCTGCTAAAATAGTGATGGTAACGATTAATTGAGAGCAATTTAATAAGCTGGTGCGGTTGGCCATGTAATATGTTTTGGTTAAGTAGTAAAGCCCCCTTTATCGAAAAATGTAATATGTTTTGGTAGTAATTGGTTGACCATGATACAAGAGTAGTTTTAATTTTATTAGAAACTCTGTTGAGTTTTGTTTGAGATAGTTGCCAGAAAGGGCCTAGTTTGCCCCTGCTGCTGCATCCGGTTGGCCACCTCCTTCCGGCCGTGGAGGTAGTTCTCTCCCGTGTGTTGTTGTACCATCAACCTCTACCGAAGTTTCTTCTTTTCAGTCTTACCAGCGTCGCAACGTTAGTCACGGTGAGATGATGGTGCTGACTGCAAGATCGTGATGGCGTGTGCTGGTGGGCTGCGAGCTTGGTGGAGCAATACAAAGTGTTCGGGGGTGTGGTTTTTTAGGGGTCAGGAGAAATCCTTGTCGTCTAGACACCAGCGGGGTGACGCCTATGGGTGCCGCCATGCTTCCTGAAGGGCGTCAAGTGTATCTCTTCCCCACCTCTTATACCATACCGGGGAAACCCTAGGACTAGTTCGGGCAGCGGCATCATTGTCGTCACTTCCCTTGTTGTATGTCATGCTTGGTACACGGCACTTCGCAGTGCTATACCCGTGGTGGTACATCTCCGGAGGACGTAGCGGTTTGCGAGTTATCTCTGTTATTCGCCGACCTGCCGATGTCGGCTTTGTTTTCTTTTCCCTTCTTCTTGTTTTCTTTTGGGCTTGACTTTTGATGTTTTGCCCCAGCATTGCTCGCAAGGTTGTACCGGATGGTTTCTATATTAATACAACTGGGCCTAGGTGAAAGCCTATTTCAAGAATCGAGAGACCTTGTGTCCTATTCTCTCCCATATTTGTCAGTACATCTTTAAATCCTTACAAAGTCGATTGCAGTGCATATATATGTTGATAAACTAGGTTGTACCCGACGGTGGGGGAGCTTTGCGGGCTTCGGTCGGGGCAGGTTCAGAGGCCGTGGGGGCAGGTTTGGGCAGAGAGATGATTCACCTTCGGGTACAACACAGGAGGTAGGCATAGCGGTTCAGATGCCCTCTGTTGCAGCTCAGGCTGAGACTATGGTGACAGCCGAGAAGGTGCAAACTGGAAGTATAGGGGAAGCAGTTCCTATTGCAACATCAGCTGATATGGAGATTGACAATCCGCAACAAGGTGTTTCTAAAAACGCCAAGAAGCCTGACAAGATAACCTGTTTTAGATGTGGTCTAATGGGTCATGTAGCGCTGGGTTGTACTGTGGAAATATACATGTTCTGTAAATCAGCTCTACATGTGTCTCAAGACTGTCACTGATATCTACGCACTTCTATTCTTGTATACAGTTGTTGGGCCTCCAAGTGCAGAGGTTTGTAGAACAGCAGCAAGTTTTCCCTTAAGTGGATCACCCAAGGTTTATCGAACTCAGGGAGGAAGTGGTCAAAGGTATCCCCTCTCAAGCAACCCTGCAATCAAGATACAAGAAGTCTCTTGTGTCCCCAACACACCCAATACAATTTTCAGGTGTATAGGTGCACTAGTTCGGCGAAAAAATAGTGAAATACAAGTGGTATGGATAATTATAAGTGGTAACGGTGTTAGAAAATAGCTTGATGGCGTGTAAAAGACTAAAGGAAAACTGAAATAAAGATGGAAGCAAGCAAACATGTAACAAATCTAATTGCAAACGGTGTTTCAATGCTTAGAAACAAGGCCTAGGGATCATACTTTCACTAGTGAACACTCTCATATAAATATATTCTTCTTTATGATACTACGCTGAACTACTCTCCGGTTGGACACTCCAATCCATGTTAGGGATATAATAGCACACCTCAAAGTTCATGTTTCCCATCTACATAACTCCACATTGTCACCTTGAGTTCTAGATGGTTTCAACAAACACCACAATTTCATAGAAACATCCAACTCCAAATATAACTCATAACAAGTAATTGTAATCTCTAGCCTAAGTGCCACCATGGTGTGTGATACATTGCAAATGTATCTATAATTTTTGATGTTCCATGCTTGGTTTTATCTACTTTCTTATGTTTTGTCCACACTTTGGAGTACTTTTCATATGATTTCTTGGACTAACCTATTAATAAGAGCCACAGTGCCAGCTGCCTGTTTTCTGCTGTTTTTGGTTCCCGGAAAGTCAGAAAATGAATATTCTCGGAATTGGACGGGACAAAAGCCAAAGTCATTATTTTACCGGGGGACACCTGGAGCCAGAATACGAGACAGAGAGGGTCTAGGGCCCGGCCACACCACCTGGCTGCGCGGCCAGGCCTGGCCCGTGCCAGGGGGTGGTCTGGCCGCCCCAGGCACCCCCTCGGCCTCTCCTTCCGCCTATATATTGCCTCTGATACGGAAACCCTAAGTACCCGATCAAAAATCCACGAAAGAGTCTATAACCGCCTTCATCTCCATCCCTAGATCGGGAGGGATCTGAAGCTCTTCCCGGCACCTTGCCGGAGAGGGGAACTCACCCTAGAGGCATTTTTCATCATCATGCAAGCCTCCGGTGTGATGCCTGAGTAGTTCATCTCTGGACTACGGGTCCATGTAGTAGCTAGATGGCTGGTTCTCCTCCTTTGTGCTATCATTTTTAGATCTTGTGAGCTCCGTTCATGATCAAGATCATCTATTTGTAATTCTGCATGTTGTGTTTGTGGGGTTCCGATGGATATTGAGATGCTATTTCAGATTGATTATTGATTCTATCATGTCTTTGTTATTTGTGATCTAGCATTCTTTCCGTTGTTAGTAGATATCTTGGCCAAGTAGATGCTAGCAACCCCAAGAGTTAGTATTTATGCTCGATAGTGGGTTCATGCCTCTGGTAATCTGGGGAAGTGACGGAAATCTCTGAGGTACTAGATTTGCTGTTGCTACTAGGGAGAAAACCAACAATCCTTTGTTCATAGAACAATCATATTGTTTACTTTATATGCAATTCATAATGCAATTATCCGTTGCTTGCAACTTAATACTGGAGGGTGTTCGGATTATAACGTGAAGGTGGATTATTAGTCATAGATGCAGTTGGATGGTGGTCTATGTATAATGTTGTAATGCCCAATCGAATCTCAAAGGAGTCAAGATGAGTAGTACATGCTTGTATGCTTTCTCGATGTTTGTCAATTGCCCCGTTGTAATTTGTTCACCCGGCATGTTATCTATCTTAAGGAGAGCCACCTCTAGTGAACCATGGACCCCGATCCTTTCTTTTACATTCAATCTACAATCAAACTGTTTATTGCTTTGTGTATACTTTCTGCAAACTATTACTTTCTTCCATTCGATACGTTTAATCCTTTGTTTTCAGCAAAACCGGTGAGATTGACAAACTCATCGCAAGTTGGGGACAGAGTTCTGTGGTTGTGTTGTGCATGTCTCCACGTTGTTGCTGGCACCGGTGGTGCGCCCTGCCAAAGTTCAACTAGCTACACCCTTGGGGTGTTTCCTTGCTCCTACTGGATTGATAATCTTGGTTTCATAACTGAGGGAAACTTACTGTTGTGCTCATCATACCTTCCTCTTGGGGTTCCCCAACGAGCTCGTTAGTACACGAGTCAGCAAGTATTTTTCTGGCGCCGTTGCAGGGGAGTCAAGGACATCTTCACAAGGGGAGTCCCTCATAACCAATCTCTTTAATTTGTTATTTTTGTTTTGCTTAGTTTACTTTTGTTTTGTTTGCTTGTTTCTTTATCAAAAACACAAAAAATTAGTTTTACTAGTTTGCTTTCTTTATTGAAAACACAAAAAAAATTAGTTCCTATCTTAAGTTTCCATTATGTCTAGCATTGCTCCAATCACTATGTCACCTGAGGAAATGATTTTCACTTTTAAACAAGGAATTGAAGAGAGTTTCAAAGAAGCTTGGTCTAGAATCTCTGATCTACATGAAAAAACTGAGCCTAAAATGACTCAAAGCTTGTTCCTTAGCAGTTTTTACCTTGGAATTTCTCTTTGCTATAGATATACTTTAGATGCTGTTGTGGGAGGAGATTTCCTCCAATGCAATGAAGATGATGATGTTAATGCCATAAAGAAGTTGGTCTTTACTTACAACTTGCCTAGCAAATCTGATTCTTGCTTTATGAACATATTTGCTAGATTGGACACTCTTGAGACCCGCACTACTAGTTTAAAGGATTGTTATAACACGCTTCCAGAGCATCATAATTATGTTCCAATAAATTCTGAACAATCAAAGTGGCTCCCCACAGTAAATATTGATATAAATAATGAAACTTCTCAAATCTCGTTGTGATATCATGTCTGAATTTTGTCTTATGCCCAAAGATATTTTTGAATCTTTGAATCTTTGGGGGCTTTTTGAAGGAGGAAAAGAAATATCTCTTGCTAATAATGCCACAATATTACCTATTGGAATATCTGAAGGAGCGTTTACAAAGATCCTTGGGAAAATGATTTCTACTGATTATCTTGTTATTGAATGCGCAGGAAAAGGACAAATTACACTTGGAAGGTCCCTATTAGGACTCCTTGGAGCAATAATAGATATGGGAAAGGGGACCATGCACCTTGCTTCTCCACCAAACAATCATATTTTCCCCAAGGTTAAGAATAAAAGTAAGCGAGGTAAGGGCAAGAAATTTGGTTTTAATGCTTCTTCATTTGAGAACACTTGATTTTTTTTCTTGCTTCTTATGCCTAACTTAAAGGCGTTAAATAAAAGTACTTATTGGGAGATAACCCAAAAGTTTTAATGAGTCTTGGAAGTTATTACTTCAGTAATAACCGCTCCTTATCCTTTTTATTTTCTTTTTCTGCCAAGACTAACCTCTAATGAGAGAGAAGTAATGATTGGGAAAGTTGTTGTCCCGAAACAGATTTCTGTGCTTCACCGTAAAAAATCGTGTAAAATCTATGTACGTCCTTTTGAGGCGTGAATTTTTGTGCTTCTGCCCCATGTTGTTATATAACTTTTGTTAGTTCAACACTTTTTGATTTTAGCAACAGAAGATCTTCGAAGAAATTTGTCTTTACCTGCTGGTCTGTTTTGACAGATTTCTGCCATTTTCTGCATTTGCTTCTTGTTGGTTCCTTTTTGAGTTCTTTTGGGGAATTGAGCTTTTTGAGGGAAGTGCTACAGTAGCTTGTGTTTTAATGGAAGTTTTATTGGTGTTAGAACTGAACCTAAAAGACCTATTATCTTGAGTGCACTAATATTGCTAATAAAGATTGTGTGAAGTTTTGTATGAAGGAAAAAATTTCAGGTGTATGAAAGGAATGAGTAATGAGATGAAGGATGGACTAAATCTCAAGCTTGGGGATGCCACGCGTGTCACCCCAAGAAATATCCAAGAATTTCAAGCGTCAAAGCTTGGGGATGCCCAAGGCATCCCCCTCCTCATCAATAAAAATCCCAGGTTTCGTCCAAACGCTTCATTTTTATTGTTTCATGCACAGTTGTGTTGTTCTTGGAGCGTCTTCTTTTTCGTTTTCATTTTGGTTTTTCGTTTGATTGGTTTGATTAGTTTGCTGAATAAATTGGTTAGACCCCCTCTTTCATACATTGGTTTTCAAATAGTTCGGTTTGGATTGGAAAAGAGTAGAAAAGTTCAAGCTTAAGTGGTAAAGAGAGCTTGTTTTTGACTGTGGCCTATGCTTTGTCATGCCATGCTTGATATTGTTTTGGCTTTATGCTTAGTATTATTTGCTGTATCATGACTTGTTATAGACAATTGAGATTGCTTAATGTGCTTTGGATGAATCATGCGTTGTTTTAGCATATTAAAAGCATAGTATTGTGGTATTCTCCTTTGATGCTTTGCTTGGGTTGACTTGGCGCATGCTCACACCATGTTATGACTATCCCAAGTCACCATAGCCTTTAAGATCCATTAGTTTTCAACTTGTAGTATCACTTTATGCTTTGATCAATGATGTTTTGTCGCTCTGCATGATTATGGCCATTATTGCTCTCTTAGTTTGTCGCTCCCAGTCTTTTGCTAGCCTCCATAACCAAGTATGAGTTCCACTCATGCATCCAACTCCTTAAACCAAGTTATTCCAAAAGAGTCCACCATACCTACCTACTAGCTTATGCTATTCCAAGTATATTCTTGTTTTTGTCTACCTTCCAAATTAAACTTGTTATGAGAAAACTAGTCATTAAAGCTCTCACGAACTTGATGGCACACTTTACTTTTTTGGATTTAATAAACTTGAACCATTGGTTCCTTCATTGTTGCGTATATTCTTGCGCTTTATAAGTTGAAATTAGCAGAACCATGTATCATGGGGAACGCTTTCAACATTGCACTTGTACTTTGTACCCCGTTGATATCATGTTCTTTTGCTTATGGATCCAGGCGGTGTGAAATAAAAGTGGAACTTGTAAGATCATGGAGTTTGTATGTGTGTTAGAGAAATGCCTGGGTCGCTATCCTGAGCCATGCCTAATCATGGTGGAAGCTTGCCGCATCACCATAATAATCACTCTATGAAGCATCCTCAATAAAAACCTATGCAAATACCAAATAAAAAGATCGCTGAGATGTTCATTGTCTGCTTGCCTTGTCATTTTGATTATGGGATAGCTCCTGTGTCATGTGAAAGGGGTACCCCATGGGCGGTTCTTTATGATACATATGTACTTACAATGACAAGAGCTTACTCGTGACTAAAGTTGAGTAGCATGAGGTTCGGTCTTCGTAAGTAAGGGGCACGAGATTTCGGTTTATAACTTGTCAAGCATATCCTCTTAGTTGTGTCATTTTAACCTTAATCACCTTCAAGATGCTTATGATAGGGACAATGAGAGATGAAAGCTATAAGTACCATAATTTTGGAAGCTCTTTATGAGACTTGAATCCTTACTTCCTTCTATGAAGGCCTATCTTCCACTTATATATATATTGAGTCTCCACCTTCTATCTTTATGCACCTACTTTGAGAGCATACTGGTCATTCTTATTCTATGTGCATTGTCCCGAGACTTGTTGATTGATGCATAGCTTTGATATTGCTTGTTTTAAACTATTTGTATCTAGTCACTCTTATAAACTTTGAAGGTGTCCTATGCATTTATATTTGCTACTCTATGAGGGACAAGCTGAATACTACTATGTTATGTTTTCTTTATGTGAAACAAACAAACGTCTTGCAAAGCATTGTTATTCATGAATCTTTTGTTTATGCCTTTTCATGTTGCAACATAGTTGCTTTGCCTTATTGCTAGAACTTTGTCTTTCATGTTATGATTGAAGTACTATGATCCCAGCTATCAATGTTTTATAAATACTTTGATCAAGTTTATGATGGTGCATGTCACCTCAAAAATTATTCTTTCTTTTTATCACTTACCTACTCCAGGACGAGCAGGAGTTAAGCTTGGGGATGTTGATACATTGCAAATGTATCTATAATTTTTGATGTTCCATGCTTGGTTTGGAGTACTTTTCTTATGATTTCTTTGACTAACCTATGATTTCTTGGACTTTAAAGTGTGCCATCAAGTTCATGATATCTTGCAAGCATATACAACATAGACGACACAATGTTTCAAGTTTATTAAAGGCAAGAAAATTAAAGTGTGCCATCAAGTTCATGACAGCTTTAATCACTAGTTTTCTCATAACAAGTTTAAATCGGAAGGTAGATAAAAAGATGAATATACTTGGAATAGCAAATGCTAATAGGTAGGTATGGTGGACTCTTTGTAATAACTTGGTTTTAGGAGTTGGATGCATGAGTGGACTCATACTTGGTTATGAAGGCTAGCAAAAGACTGGGGGCGACCAACTAAGAGAGCAATAATGGCCATAATCATGCAGAGCGACAAAACATCATTAATCAAAGCATAAAGTGATATTAGAAGTCAAAAACCAAAGGATCATAAAGGCTATGGTGACTTGGGATATTAGAACTTTGTCTTTCATGTTATGATTGAAGTACTATGATCCCAGTTATCAATGTTTTATAAATACTTTGATCAAGTTTATGATGGTGCATGTCACCTCAAAAATTATTCTTTTTTTATCACTTACCTACTCCAGGACGATCAGGAGTTAAGCTTGGGGATGTTGATACATTGCAAATGTATCTATAATTTTTGATGTTCCATGCTTGGTTTGGAGTACTTTTCTTATGATTTCTTGGACTAACCTATGATTTCTTGGACTTTAAAGTGTGCCATCAAGTTCATGATATCTTGCAAGCATATACAACATAGACGACACAATGTTTCAAGTTTATTAAAGGCAAGAAAATTAAAGTGTGCCATCAAGTTCATGAGAGCTTTAATCACTAGTTTTCTCATAACAAGTTTAAATCGGAAGGTAGATAAAAAGATGAATATACTTGGAATAGCAAATGCTAATAGTTAGGTATGGTGGACTCTTTGTAATAACTTGGTTTTAGGAGTTGGATGCATGAGTGGACTCATACTTGGTTATGAAGGCTAGCAAAAGACTGGGGGCGACCAACTAAGAGAGCAATAATGGCCATAATCATGCAGAGCAACAAAACATCATTAATCAAAGCATAAAGTGATATTAGAAGTCAAAAACCAAAGGATCATAAAGGCTATGGTGACTTGGGATAGTCATAACATGGTGTGAGCATGCGCCAAGTCAACCTAAATAAAGCATCAAAGGAGAATACCACAATACTATGCTTTAATATGCTAAAACAACGCATGATTCTTTCAAGGCACATTAAGCAATCTCAATTGTTTAAAACATGTCATACTACAGCAAAAATAACTAAGTATTAAGCCAAAACAATATCAAGCATGACATGACAAAGCATAGGCCACGATCAAAAGCAAGCTCCTTTTACCATTTAAGCATGAACTTTTCCTACTGTTTTCCAATCCAAACCAAACTATTTGAAAACCAATGCATGAAAGAGGGGGTCCAACCAATTTATTCAGAAAACCAAGCAAACGAAGACCAAAAACAAAAAACGAAGACGCTCCAAGAACAACACAACTGTGCATGAAACAATAAAAAAGAAGTGTTTGGAAGAAACCTGGGATTTTTATTGATGAAGAAGGGGATGCCTTGGGCATCCCCAAGCTTTGACGCTTGTACCTCTTGAATATTTCTTGGGGTGACACGGGGTGGCATCCCCAAGCTTGAGCTTTAGTCCATTCTTCATCTCATTACATTATTCTTCCATTACACCTGAAATTTTTCCTTCATACAAAACTTCACACAATCTTTATTAGAAACATTAGTGCACTCAAGATAATAAGTCTTTGGGTTCAGTTCCAATACCAATAAAACTTCCAATAAAACACAAGATACTATAGAATTTCCCTCAAAAAGCTCAATTCCCCAAAGAGAACTCAAAAAGGAATCAATAAGAAGCAAATGCAAATAATGGCAGAAATCTGTCAAAACAGACCAGCAGGTAAAAACCAATTTTTTCGAAGACCTTCTGTTGCTCAAATCGAAAAGTGTTGAACTAACAAAAGTTAGATAACAACCTGGGTCAGAAGCACAAAAATTCACGCCTCAAAACAACGTACAGAGATTTTACACGAAATTTTACACTGAAGCACAAAAATCTGTTTTAGGACAGCAACTTTCTCAAGCATTACTTCTCTCTAATTAGAGGTTACTCTTGGCACAAAAAGAAAATAAAAAGGATAAGGAGGGGTTATTACTGAAGCAATAACTTCAAGACTAATCTAAAACTTTTGGGCTATCTCCCAATAAGTACTTTTCTTTAATGCCTTTGAGTTAGGATTGATAGTTTGAGAAGATGCTCACATAAGAAATATGAATTGAAGTAAAAGAGAGCATCAAGAAGCAAATTCAAAGAACATTTAAGTCTAACCCACTTCCTATGCATAGGAATCTTGTAAAAAAACAAGGCATGAAAGCACAAAGCAACAAGCATATTAAAGCAAAACAAGTGCAACTTCAAGACTTTCAACATAAAGAGGGGAAACTTAATATTATTGAGATGCACAAAACCATGTTTCCCTCTCTCATAATAACTTTCAGTAGCATCATGAATAAAATTAATAATATAACTATCACATGAAACGTTCTTATCATGAGCCACATGAATAAAAGAATTAATACTCCCCTATAAGCATATTCATTCTTATTAATTATAGTGGGAGCAAATTCAATAAAATAGCTATCATTATTATTATCATCACCATAATCATCAAATATAGGAGGCATATTGTAGTCATTATTAGTTTCCTCCTCAATTGTAGGTGGACTGAAAATCTCATATTCATCATTGTAATCATCATATATTGGAGGCATAGTATCATCAAAGTAAATTTTCTCCTCCATGCTTGGGGGACTAAAAAGATCATTTTCATCAAAACTAGCTTCCCCAAGCATAGACTTTTCCATAACATTAGCAATAATGGTGTCCAAAGAATTCATACTAACAACATTTCTATTAGCATGCAAATAAATTTCCATTGGTTTTTTAATTTTCTCTTCAAACACTTCATGTCCTAACTCAAGATAAATACTATAAAGATCTCTAATTTTTTTGTTATTTTCCATTAAGCCTAAATAGTGAAAATAAAAAAAAGAAACAAAAAGACAAAATTGCAGAATCTAAAGGAAATAGCTTCGAGCACTCACACCGGAGGATGTGAGTACCTTTTACCTTACCTCCCCGGCAACGGCGCCAGAAAATACTTGCTAGCGCGTGGTTGACGTGGGAGCTTCTTCTTGTTCTTAAGTCCTCGGCAACGACGCCAAAAAATAGCTTGATGTCTACGCACTTTGATGTCTAGGCACTTCTATTCTTGTAGACAGTTGTTGGGCCTCCAAGTGCAGAGGTTTGTAGAACAGCAGCAAGTTTTCCCTTAAGTGGATCACCCAAGGTTTATCGAACTCAGGGAGGAAGTGGTCAAAGATATTCCCTCTCAAGCAACCCTGCAATCAACATACAAGAAGTCTCTTGTGTCCCCAACACACCCAATACACTTCTCAGGTGTATAGGTTCACTAATTCGGCGAAGAGATAGTGAAATACAAGTGGTATGGATATAAGACAACGGTGCTAGAAAATAGCTTGATGGCGTGGAAGAGACTAACGGCAAACTGAAATAAAGATGGCAGCAAGCAAACATGTAACAGATCTAGTTGCAAACGATGTTTCAATGTTTAGAAACAAGGCCTAGGGATCATACTTTCACTAGTGAACACTCTCATATAAATATATTCTTCTTTATGATACTACGTTGAACTACTCTCCGGTTGGACACTCTAATCGTTGGCAGGGCCATAACAGCACACCTCAAAGTTCATCTTTCCTATCTAGATAACCCCACACTGTCACCTTGAGCACTAGATGGTTCCAACAAACACCACAATTTCATAAAGACATTCAACTCCAAATATATCTCCTAACAAGTATTTGTAATCTCTAGCCTAAGTGCCACCATGGTGTGTACACTGTCAACTTCACACACATGGGGAGAGGAGAGATCTATTAAAGCACTTGAGTAGCAAGGTAGATCTACTTGATTACAAAGCTCATGATCACAATATGATCATGCATAGAGAGAGATGAACACATAGCTACCGGTAGAACCCTTAGCCTCGAGAGAGAACTACTCCCTCCTCATCATGGGAATCAGCAATGGCGATGGAGATGGTGGTGGAGATCGATGGAGATGGCTCTGGGGGCACTTCCCCGTCCCGGCAGGGTGCCAGAACAGAGACTTTCTGTCCCCTGAATCTTCTTTTTGGTAGCGGCGGTGCTGCGGAACTTTTCGTGACTGGAGGCAGGACGATCTAGGGTTTTTGAATCGGGAGGCATCTTATAGGCGAAGAGGCAAGGTCGATGGGCGGCCAGGGGGCCCACACCACCTGGTGGCGCGCCCAGGGCTACCCCGTGCCACCATATGGCCCCTCTCCGTCTCGTCTTCTGGCTCCATGAGTCTTCCAGTAAAATATCGACTTTGGCTTTTGTTTGGTCCAATTCCGAGAATATTCATTTTCTGACTTTCCTGGAACCAAAAACAGGAGAAAACAGGGAACTGGCACTGTGGCATCTTATTAATAGGTTAGTCCAAGAAAGTGTGTAAAAGTACTCCAAAGTGTGGACAAAATATAAGAAAGTAGATATAAAACAAGCATGGAACATCAAAAATTATAGATACGTTAGCAACGTATCAACATCCCCAAGCTTAACTCCTCCTCGTCCTCGAGTAGGTAAGTGATAAAAAAAGAATAATTTTTTAGGTGACATGCACCATCATAAACTTGATCAAAGTATTTGTAAAACATTGATAGCTGGGATCATAGTACTTCAACATAGCATGAAAGACAAAGTTCTAACAATAAGACAAAGCAACTATGTTGCAACATGAAAATGCACAAACAAAAGATTCATGAATAACAATGCTTTGCAAGACGTTTGTTTGTTTCACATAAAGAAAACATAGCAAAGTGGCATTCAGCTTGTCCCTCATAGAGTAGCAAACATAAATGCATAGGACACCTTCAAAGTTCATAAGAGTGACTAGATACAAATAGTTTAAAACAATCAATATCAAAGCTATGCATCAATCAACAAGTCTTGGGACAATGCACATAGAACTAAGAATGGCCACTATGCTCTCAAAGTAGGTGCATAAAGATAGAAAGTGGAGACTCAACATAAAAGTAAAAGAAAGGCCTTCATAGAAGGAAGTAGAGATTCAAGTTTCATAAAGAGCTTCCAAAAATTATGGTACTTATTAGCTTTCAGCTCTCATTGCCCCAATCATAAGCATCTTGAAGTGATTAATGTTAAAGTGAACAAACTATGAAGTATATGCTTGACAAAGTATAAGTTGGAAATCTCATGTCCCTTGAATACGAGGGTCGCTCCTCATGCTACTCAAGTTTAGTTACCGGTAAGTTCTTGTCATTGTAAGTACATGTGTATCATAGAGAACCGCCAACGGGGTACCCCTTGCCCGATGATACGGAAGAATCCCCATATCAAAATGAAAAGGCAAGCAGACAACAAGCATTTCCGCAATCTTCTTATTTACAATGGGAAAATGGTGATTTTTTTCTCTCTTTCCTCTTTTCTCATATCTCTTTTTTTCTCTTTTTTCTCAATAGTTGTCTCTTTGTTTTATAAGAAGAATGCTTCATAGACAGCTCATTATGGTTACGCTGAAGGTTTCCACCATGACAGCATGGATTAGACCGGCGGCCCAGGCGTTTCTCTAACACACATACATAACTCCATGGACATACAAGCTCCCCTTTCATTTCACACCGACGACATCCATAGACAAAAGAGCATGATATCAACTAGGTACAAAGTACAAGTGCAATGTTGAAAGCGTTCCCCATGACAACATGGTTATGCTAATCCCCAACAAATAAGTGCAAGAATATACAACATAGACGACACAATGGTTCAAGTTTATTAAGAGCAAGAAAAGTAAAGTGTGTCATCAAGTTCGTGAGAGCTTTAATCACTAGTTTTCTCATAACAAGTTTAATTCAGAAGGTAGATAAAAACATGAATATACTTGGAATATCATATGCTAGTAGGTAGGTATGGTAGACTCTTTGGAATAAATGGTTTTAGGATTTGGATGCATGAGTGGAACTCATACTTGGTTACGGAGGCTAGCAAAAGACTGGGAGCGACCAACTAAGAGAGCAATAATGGCCATAATCATGCAGAGCGACAAAAAATCATTGATCAAAGCATAAAGTGATACTACAAGTTGAAAACTAAAGGATCATAAAGGCTATGGTGACTTGGGATAGTCATAACATGGTGTGAGCATTCGCCAAGTCAACCCAAATAAAGCATCAAAGGAGAATACCACAATACTATGCTTTAATATGCTTAAACAACGCATGATTCTTTCAAGGCACATTAAGCAATCTCAATTGTTTATAACAAGTCATGCTACAGCAAATAATACTAAGCATAAAGTCAAAACAATATCAAGCATGGCATGACAAAGCATACGCCACAGTCAACAACAAGCTCCCTTTTACCACATAAGCATGAACTTTTCCTACTATTTTCCAATCCAAACCAAACCATTTGAAAACCAATGCATGAAAGAGGGGGTCCAACCAATTTATTCAATAAAACTAAGCAAACCAAGAAAATGAAAATCAAAAACAAAAGACGCTCCAAGAACAACACAACTGTGCATGAAACAATAAAAATGAAGTGTTTGGATGAAACCTGAGATTTTTATTGATGAAGAAGGGGATGCCTTGGGCATCCCCAAGCTTTGACGCTTGTACTTCTTGGATATTTCTTGGGGTGACACGGGGTGACATCCCCAGTCTTGAGGTTTATTCCATTCTTCATCTTATTAAATTATTCTCTCCATACACCTGAAATTTTCCTTCATACAAAACTTCACACAATCTTTATTAGCAACATTAGTGCACTCAAGATAATTAGTTTTTAGGTTCAGTTCCAACACCAATAAAATTTCCATTAAAACACAAGATACTGTAGCACTTCCCTCAAAAATCTCAATTCCCCAAAAGAACTCAAAAAGGAACCAACAAGAAGCAAATCCAGAAAATGGCAGAAATCTGTCAAAACAGACCAGCAGGTAAAGACGAATTTTTTCGAAGACCTTCTCTTGCTCAAATCAAAAAGTGTTGAACGAAAGAAAGTTAGATAAAAACCTGGGGCAGAAGCACAAAAATGCACGCCTCAAAACGACCTACAGAGATTTTACACGAATTTTTATAGTGAAGCACAAAAATCTGTTTCGGGACAGCAACTCTCCCAAGCATTATTTATCTCTCATTAGAGGTTACTCTTGGCACAAAAAGCAAATAAAAAGGATAAGGAGTGGTTATTATTGAAGTAATAACTTCCAAGACTCATCTAAAACTTTTGAGTTATCTCCCAATAAGTACTTTTCTTTAACGCCTTTAAGTTAGGCTTGATAGTTTGAGAAGATGCTCACATAAGAAATATGAATTGAGGTGAAAGAGAGCATCAAGAAGCAAATTCAAAACACATTTAAGTCTAACCCACTTCCTATGCATAGGAATCATGTAAAGAAACAAGTCATGAAAGCACAAAGCAACAAGCATAGGAAAGCAAAACAAGTGCAACTTCAAGACTTTCAACATAAAGAGGGGAAACTTAATATTATTGAGATGCATAAAACCATGTTTCCCTCTCTCATAATAACTTTCAGTAGCATCATGAATGAAATTAACAATATCATTATCACATGAAACATTATTATCATGAGCCACATGCATAAAATAATTAATACTCCCCACATAAACATAGTCATTCTTATTAATTGTAGTGGGAGAAAATTCAACAAAATAGCTATCATTATTATTCTCATCACCATAATCATCAAATATAGGAGGCATATTTTAATCATAATTAATTTCCTCCTCAATAGTAGGTGGACTGAAAATATCATATTCATCATTGTAATCATCATATATTGGAGGTATAATATCATCATAAGAAATAGAATAGTTATCTTCCAAAGTGTGTTCATTTGTAAACATATCATCATTGGAAGGAGCATGGATAGTACTAATAGTGCAGCAATTATTAATATCATCATTTTAAGAATTGTTACCGAAGAGATTTTCAATATCAAAAGTCGTGTGCTTTTCCTAATCATGATCACTACTATAGGTAATAGGCATAGGAACATCATCGAGTTCAGACTCATCAAAAACTATAATAGGAGCAACATGCTTAGGGGAAAATATTGTTTCCTCTCTCCTTTTACTCCTCCTCTTCTTCTTTTTCTTCTTCTCTTTAGGAGGGAGAGGCTTGAAAGGAAGCTTCTCCATATACCCTGGTTCATTGTTAGTGACGATAGATGAAACTTTGGAGGATTCCTCCTTTTCATTAATAAGAACAAAACACATATTACTCCTGTCATATTTTGGTAAAATCTCATCATTTATAATATTTTGTATGTAAGTATTTGTGTGACAATTATCAACACAATAAAGATGACAAGAATGCATGACGTTATTCATACCAAAAGCACTCATATCTACCAAAGAAGTTTTTCTTGATAACTCTTCACACCCCAAAAATAATGTAAGTTCATCATGATGATTAGGAGTGATCATGTCATCACAATACAAACTTGCAGTACTCATTGTATTAGAAGGGCTATTATTATGCCCAGAGCATTGAAAATTGAAATGACCCACTTCAAAGCAAAGTTCACAAATAAAAGGATAGAGGGCACAAACTTTTTTACCAAGATCATTTAGAGCCCTATACCATGTTCTAGTTTTTTCATTCCTGTGGGTGATACAATATTCTTCTTCAATTTGATTATTCTCACAAGGTCTATGTATTTCACAAAAATTAACATGCTTATAAGAAATAGTAGTTTCAGAGGTTTGAGCATGTTTATTGCTATCATTCATAACAGTTTCATTTTCCATGCAAGTGTCTTTAAAAGGCTCATGATACATGTCCCATTGTTCTTTAGGAGCATTAATATGAGAAGCAAAGGTTCTATAACAATCAACAAGAATTTTAGGATCAAGGCCATATTTAGCACTAAGCTCTTGAAAATCAGCAGTTTCAGCGAAAGATTTATTGCAATCATACTCATAGTTTATACCTGGTTCTTTACCTTTTTGTTATCCCTGAAGGGATTCGCAGCATAGTAAATCAAAATTTTCTACGGAAGCGAACAGAGGGAAAGCCAAGATCTAATCTAGGAGATGCAAACAACGAGAGAGATTGGATTAGATCTTCATACCCTTGAAGATTCGCACAGCGGAACGTTCGTCGGAACGTGGGTGATGTAGTCGTACTCGCTTCTCCTCCTCGCGATCCGATCCGATTTAGCACCACAAGTGGCGGTGCCTCCGTGAGATGCACACGTGCAGCACCTCGACGTCTCCTCCTTCCTTGGACCAGCAAGTATGGTGGAGAGATGGATTGGATCTACAACACGACGGTGTGGTGTATTTGGTGGAGAATTTCTGCAGCAGGGCTTCGCCTACAAACAGTCAGGAGGGAGAGTGGAAGGGCAGCAGGGAAACTAGGGTTGGAGGAAGGTGTGTGTGTAGGGAGGGGGCGCACCAGCCCTCTATTTATAGAGGGGGGCGGCCAGCCCTAGCCTCTCCTCCAAGCCTATCTCTAGTTTAAACAATTTAAACTCTCCCTTATCTAGAAATCCTATCTTATCTTATCTCTAGTTTAAACGATTTAAACTCTCTAGGATCGGCTGGGCCCTATGGGGCCTTGTGCCCCTGGCCCAATGCGGCCAGGACACTCCCTCATAGGCCCATGCCCCCTCCCGGAAGGTGGGACCACGTTGGCCCCCTTCCGGAAGGTTCTAGAAGCTTCCGGTACAATACCGATTAATCCGGAACAATTCCGAACTCCAAAAACTGCACTGCCTTATATGAATCTTATTCTCCGGACCACTCCGGAACCTCTCGTGATATCCCGGATCCCATCCGAGACTCCGAACAAAAACTCATAAACCAAATATCCAATCTATCCTAGCGTCGAGACACGTTAAGTGTGTGACCCTGCAGGTTCGAGAATGTGCAGACATGATCTTCTATCAATAATCAACAGCGGGGTCTGGGCACCCATATTAACTCCCACACATTCATCGATGATCATATCGGATGAACCACGATGCCAGGATTCAATCAATCCCATATATATATTCCCTTCGTCTCTCGATATTTTACTTGCCCGAGATTCGATCGTCGGTATCGTCATACCTAGTTCAATCTCGTTCACAACAAGTACTTTACTCGTTCCGTAATCCGATATCACCTTGTGATTAACTCCTTAACCACATGCTTGCAAGCGGTGTTGATATCGATTACCGAGTGGGCCCGAAGTATATCTCTCCGACTTGGGAGGGACAAATTCCATCTCGATACATACAACCCAACAAATACTTTCCGATCACCTGAGAGACACCTTTATGATCACCCTCTCATAGGATGACGTTTGATGACCTCAAAGCTTTCTTCTGATACCAGGGAGTTGCATTATCTCATGGTCTAAGGAATACAATATTTGACATAAGAAAAGCTTCGCAAAGACGAACACGATGACACGATCTAATTGCTTCGCTTAGTTTGGGTCTGTCCACCATATCATTCTCCCAATGATATGATCTCATTATCAATTGACAACTCATGTCTATGGTCAGGAAACCTTAACCATCATTGATCAATGAGCTAGTCCATAGAGGCGTACTAGGGACACGGTGTTGTTCACAAACCACACAAGTATTAATGTTTCCGCTTAATACAATTCTAGCATGGAATATAAACTTTATCATGAACAAGAATTATAATAATAACATCTTTATTATTGCCTCTAGGGCATAATTCCAACAGTCTCCCACTTGCACTAGAGTCAATAATCTAGTTTACATTTGGCAACAATCTCACACCCATGGCACTGAGGTGTTGATCATGTTTTACACGTGGAAGAGGTTTAGTCAATGGATCTGCGACATTCAGATCTGTATGTACTTTGCTGATCTTCAGATCTCCATCTGCTATATAATCTCGGATTATATGAAACTTGCGGTTGATATGCTTGGTCTTTGGATGATATCTTGGTTCCTTAGCGAGTGCTATGGCGCCAGTGTTGTCACACAATATCTCCAGTGGGTCCAATGCACTTGGAACCACGCCAAGCTCAGTGATGAAGTTTCTGATCCAAACTCCTTCACTTGACGCTTCTGCAGCAGCCATGTATTCCGCTTCTACTGTAGATCCCGCGATCACGCTTTGCTTGCAGCTTCTCCAGCTCACAGCTCCTCCATTCAAAATATACACGTATCCTGTCTGAGATTTAGAATCATCCTTGTCGGTGTCGAAACTAGCATCGACGTAACCTTTTACGACGAGCTGTTCATCACCCCCATAGACTAAGAACATTTCTTTAGTCCTATTTAGGTACCTTAGGATGTTCTTCACGGCTGTCCAGTGTTCCACTCCTGGATCACTTTGATATCTGCTCGTCAAACTAAGAGCATTGGACATATCCGGTCTAGTACACAGCATGGCATACATGATGGAACCTATGGCCGAGGCATAAGGCACTTTGCTCATAGCTTCCCTATCATTTACCGTAGCTGGACACTGAGCCTTGCTCAATATCTTACCTGACAACATAGGCACTGAACCTTTCAATGCCTTATCCATTCTGAACCTTTTCAGAACTTTGTCTAGGTATGTACTCTGGCTTAAAGCTATCAGGCGTCTTTGTCTATCTTTATAGATTTTGATGCCCAATATATAAGCAGCTTCACCTAGGTCTTTCATTGAAAAACACTTGTTCAAATAACTCTTCACATCGTTAAGCATGGTGATGTCATTTCCAATAATCAATATGTCATCCACATATAGTACCAGAAACGTCACCGAGCTCCCACTCACTTTCTTGTAGATGCAAGCTTCGTAGCAATTTGGAACAAATCCAAAGCTCTTGATCACTTGATCAAAACGAAGGTTCCAACTCCGAGATGCTTGCTTCAGTCCATAAATGGAACGCTGAAGTTTGCATACTTTATCAGCATCCTTAGGATCGACAAAACCTTCGGGTTGCATCATATACAACTCTTCATCAATGTTGCCATTGAGGAACGCAGTCTTGACATCCATCTGCCATATTTCATAATCATGAAACGCAGCAATTGCTAATAAAATCCGAATGGACTTAAACATCGCTACGGGAGAGAAAGTCTCATCGTAGTCAACACCTTGAACTTGTCGAAAACCTTTCGCAACAAGCCGTGCTCTATAGACGGTAACATTACCATCCGCATCCGTTTTCTTCTTGAAGATCCATTTGCACTCAACGGCCTTTCGGTCGCTAGGAGGGTCCACCAAAGTCCATACTTGGTTTTCGCTCATGGATCCCAATTTGGATTTCATGGCTTCTAGCCATTTCTCAGAGTCTGGGCTCATCATCGCTTCCTCATAGTTCGTAGGTTCACTGTCTTCTACTAACAAGACAGTCAAGACAGGGTTGCCGTACCACTCAGGAGGGGCACGCGACCTTGTCGACCTGCGATGTTCAGTAGCAGCATCGTCCGAAGCTTCATGATCCTTGTCATTAGCTTCCTCTATTGTTGGTGCAGGTGGCACTGGAACAATTTCAGGTGCTGCGCTACTCTCCAATTCAAGAGAAGGTTCAATAACCTCGTCTAGCTCTACTTTCCTCCCACTCACTTCTTTCGAGAGAAACTCCTTCTCAAGAAAGGAACCGTTCTTTGCGACAAACACTTTGCCTTCGGTTCTGTGATAGAAGGTATACCCAATAGTTTCCTTAGGGTATCCTATGAAGACGCATTTCTCCGCTTTGGGTTCGAGCTTGTCCGGCATCAACTTCTTGACGTAAGCTTCGCATCCCCAAACTTTAAGAAACGACAACTTAGGTTTAGCACCAAACCACAGTTCATACGGTGTCGTCTCAACGGATTTAGATGGAGCCCTATTTAAAGTGAATGCAGCGGTTTCTAATGCATAACCCCAAAATGATAACGGCAAATCAGTAAGAGACATCATCGATCGGACCATATCTAATAGGGTTCGATTCCGGCGTTCAGACACACCATTGCGCTGTGGTGTTCCGGGTGGCGTGAGTTGTGAAACGATTCCACTTGCTTTGAGATGCGTGAGAAAATCATAACTCAAATATTCGCCCCCACGATCGGATCATAGAAACTTAATATTTCTGTTGCGATGGTTCTCCACTTCATTCTGAAATTCCTTGAACTTTTCAAACATTTCAGATTTATGTTTCATTAAATAGATATACCCATATCTACTTAAGTCATCGGTAAAAGTGAGAAAATAGCGATATCCACCGCGCGTCGATACACTCATCGGTCCGCATACATCGGTATGTATGATTTCCAACAAGTCCGTTGCTCGCTCCATCATACCGGAGAACGGGGTTTTGATCATCTTGCCCATGAGGCATGGTTCGCATGTGTCAAATGATTCAAAATCAAGAGACTCCAAAAGTCCATCAGAATGGAGTTTCTTCATGCGCTTTACACCAATATGACCTAGACGACAGTGCCACAAATAAGTAGTATTATCACTATCTACTTTGCATCTCTTAGCCTCAATGTTATGGATGTGTGTTTCATCCCTTTCGAGATTTAGAAGAAATAAACCATTCACAAGAGGTGCATGACCATAAAAGATGTTACTCATATAAATAGAACAACCATTATTCTCCGATTTAAATGAATAACCGTCTTGCAATAAACACGATCCAGAAATAATGTTCATGCTCAACGCAGGCACATAATAACATTTATTAAGGTTTAAAACTAATCCCGAAGGTAAAACTAAGGAGAGCGTGCCGACGGCCATCACATCAACTCTTGATCCGTTGCCAACGCGCATCGTCACCTCATCCCTCGCAAGCCGCCATCTATTCCGTAGCTCCTGTTTCGAGTTACAAATATTAGCAACTGAACCGGTATCAAATACCCAGGCACTACAACGAGGGCTAGTAAGGAAAACATCAATAACATGTATATCAAATATACCTTTGATGGTGCCAGCCTTCTTGTCCGCTAAGTACTTCGGACAGTTGCGCTTCCAGTGACCCTTGTCCTTGCAATAGAAGCACTCAGTGTCTGGCTTAGGACCAGACTTGAGCTTCTTCTCAGCAGGGGCAACGCGCTTGCCGCTGCCTTTCTTGAAGGGCTTCTTTTCACCTTTACCTTTCTTAAAGGAGGGCTTGTTTACCATCAACACATGATTATCCTTCTTGATGTCCACCTCCGCAGCCTTCAGCTTTGCGAAGAGCTCGGTGATTGTATCAGTGGAACCAATCTGATTATGAGTCACTACAAAACTTTTGTAGCTGGGAGGGAGTGATTGCAGAACCCTGTCAATCTTGAGCTCCTCTGGAATCTTGCAGTCCAGTTGCTCAAGGCGTTGAGTGTAGCCCGACATCTTAATGGCGTGCTCACTAACGGAACTCCCTTCCTCCATGTTGCAGTTAAAGAACTTCTCAGAGATCTCATATCTCTCAGAACGGGCCTGAGTCTGAAACATGGTTTTCAGCTCCTCGAGAATCTCAAAGGGCCCGGGATAGTTTTCAAAACGATTTTGAAGTTCCGGTTCCATAGCAAACAACATGGTGCTCTTAATCACACTGTAATCATCTTTGCGCGACTGATAGACAGCTTTCTCATCAGCCGGCGCAGTTGCAGCAGGGGGGTTACCTAACGCTTTCTCAAGGACATAGTCCTTTTGTCCGCCAGACAGAATGATTCTTAGATTGCGGAACTAGTTGGTGAAGTTAGACCCATTGTTTCTAAGCTTTTCTTTCTCAGCAAAAACGTTGAAGTTGAAGTTGGACTTGGCCATGTGATCTACAGTATTTGCAAGTACAATTTAGACTATGTTCATGATAAATAGTTCAACTTAATCAAATTACTAGATGAACTCCCACTAAATTCAACATCCCTCAAGTTGTTTAGTGAACACGATCCAAATTCACCACACCTAATCCGATCATCACGAGAAGAGATGTGGTTTCAATGGTGGACAACGAGGTGTCGATCATATCATTCATATGACTCATGCTTAACCTTTCGGTTCTTGTGTTCCGAGGCCATGTCTGTACATGCTAGGCTCGTCAAGCTAGACCCAAGTATTTCCGCGTGTGCAAAACTGGCTTGCACCCGTTGTATGTGAGCGTAGAGTCTATAGCACCCGATCATCACGTGATGCTTGGACACGACGAACTTTCGCAACGGTGCATACTTGGGGAGAACACAGTTTTTATCTTGATCTTTAAGTGAGGAATCATCTTATAATGCTACCGTCACGATCTAAGCATAATAAGATACATAAAAGGATAAACATCACATGCATATAACTTTATGTGACATGGTATAGCCAATCTTCGCGCAATGATCTCCATCTTGTGCGTTCCGGCATGATCTCCATCACTCCACCATGATTGCTTCCACCATGAATAGCAACTACAACTATTGCTAACTACTTAGCGATAAAGTAAAGCTATTACATGGCGTATAAGAAGTTGACTCGCAGGTCATACACAATTATAAAGACAACCATATGGCTCCTGCCGGTTGTGTACTCATCGACATGCAAGTCGTGAAACATTACAAAACATGATCATCGCATACATTATACACATCACATCTTGGGCCATACCATATCACAGAAAACACTCCCTGCAAAAACAAGTTAGACGCCTCTACTTTGTTGTTGCATGTTTTACGTGGCTTATGGGAGTAGATGCTAAGAACGATTCTTACCTACGGAAAGCCACAACGGTGATATTATGGTTGCCAAACTCCGGTGTTAATCCCATGACAACTATAGTGAGAGAAACTGACATCCACCAGCTGCATGTGTGGTACAAGCCACACGTCAAGTGCGGAGCCGGTCTCGCGAACGACGTCGCGTAAGGTTGGCCTGGACCGCTTCAATCTCACTATCCCGCGTCATAAGAAGAACACAAACAAGAGGCTTGCAACAGAAAACATCAACGCCCGCAACAACCATGTTGCGTTCTACTCGTGAAACACATCTACGCATAGATCTAGCTCTGATACCACTGAAGGGATTCGCAGCATAGTAAATCAAAATTTTCTATGAAAGCGAACAGAGGGAAAGCCAAGATCTAATCTAGGAGATGCAAACAACGAGAGAGATTGGATTAGATCTTCATACCCTTGAAGATTCGCACAGCGGAACGTTCGTCGGAACGTGGGTGATGTAGTCGTACTCGCTTCTCCTCCTCGTGATCCGATCCGATTTAGCACCACAAGTGGTGGTGCCTCCGTGAGATGCACACGTGCAGCACCTCGACGTCTCCTCCTTCCTTGGACCAGAAAGTATGGTGGAGAGATGGATTGGATCTACAACACGACGGCGTGGTGTATTTGGTGGAGAATTTCTGCAGCAGGGCTTCGCCTACAAACAGTCGGGAGGGAGAGTGGAAGGGCAGCAGGGCAACTAGGGTTGGAGGAAGGTGTGTGTGTGTAGGGAGGGGGGCGCACCAGCCCTCTATTTATAGAGGGGGGCGGCCAGCCCTAGCCTCTCCTCCAAGCCTATCTCTAGTTTAAACAATTTAAACTCTCCCTTATCTAGAAATCCTATCTTATCTTATCTCTAGTTTAAACGATTTAAACTCTCTAGGATCGGCTGGGCCCTATGGGGCCTTGTGCCCCTGGCCCAATGCGGCCAGGACACTCCCTCATAGGCCCATGCCCCCTCCCGGAAGGTGGGACCACGTTGGCCCCCTTCCGGAAGGTTCTAGAAGCTTCCGGTACAATACCGATTAATCCGGAACAATTCCGAACTCCAAAAACTGCACTGCCTTATATGAATCTTATTCTCCGGACCACTCCGGAACCTCTCGTGATATCCCGGATCCCATCCGAGACTCCGAACAAAAACTCATAAACCAAATATCCAATCTATCCTAGCGTCAAGACACGTTAAGTGTGTGACCCTGCGGGTTCGAGAATGTGCAGACATGATCTTCTATCAATAATCAACAGCGGGGTCTGGGCACCCATATTGACTCCCACACATTCATCGATGATCATATCGGATGAACCACGATGCCAGGATTCAATCAATCCCATATATATATTCCCTTCGTCTCTCGATATTTTACTTGCCCGAGATTCGATCGTCGGTATCGTCATACCTAGTTCAATCTCGTTCACAGCAAGTACTTTACTCGTTCCGTAATCCGATATCACCTTGTGATTAACTCCTTAACCACATGCTTGCAAGCGGTGTTGATATCGATTACCGAGTGGGCCCGAAGTATATCTCTCCGACTTGGGAGGGACAAATTCCATCTCGATACATACAACCCAACAGATACTTTCCGATCACCTGAGAGACACCTTTATGATCACCCTCTCATAGGATGACGTTTGATGACCTCAAAGCTTTCTTCCGATACCAGGGAGTTGCATTATCTCATGGTCTAAGGAATACAATATTTGACATAAGAAAAGCTTCGCAAAGACGAACACGATGACACGATCTAATTGCTTCGCTTAGTTTGGGTCTGTCCACCATATCATTCTCCCAATGATATGATCTCATTATCAATTGACAACTCATGTCTATGGTCAGGAAACCTTAACCATCATTGATCAATGAGCTAGTCCATAGAGGCGTACTCGGGACACGGTGTTGTTCACAAACCACACAAGTATTAATGTTTCCGCTTAATACAATTCTAGCATGGAATATAAACTTTATCATGAACAAGAATTATAATAATAACATCTTTATTATTGCCTCTAGGGCATAATTCCAACAATCCCAATCTTCGGTATTGCTTTGAATTGTTTCAAGAAGATCCCACTTAGCTTTGACCTACTTACTTGTGAAGGATCCCTCTAAACAAGTATCTAGATAGTCCTTATAATGTCCTGAAAGCCTTGCATAGAAATTATTAATAACAATATTCCTGGGGAGCTCATGAATGGGACATTTGAGCATTAGTGACTTCAATCTCCCCCATGCTTGGGCAATACTTTCTCCATCATGAGGATGAAAATTATAAATATAATTCCTATCTTTATAATTTCATGAGGAGGATAAAATTTAGAGTAAAAGAGAGATTCAAGTTCCTTCCACTCCAAATGATGAGGATCATCTAGTAGCTCATACCACTCCCTTGCTTTGCCCTTAAGTGATAAAGAGAATAGTTTCCTCTTAACTTGGTTCATTGAAATACCTGCACACCTGAACAACTCGCATAATTCGTGTATAAATAGTAAATGATCACCAGGATGGACAGTTCCATCTCCCAAATAATAGTTGTTCATAACACGTTCAACAATTTTATAGGTATTTCAAAAGATATGCTTTTAGTATGTGGATTTAAAATATCACAAGTATCATTAGAATTACCACATATGGGAGATAAAGTATCATCAGAGCAAATTTTCTTCTTTAAAGCTGGGGAACTAAAAAGATCATTTTCATAAAAACTAACTTCCCCAAGCTTAGACGTTTCCATAGCATTAGTAACAAAGGTGTTCAAAAGATTCATACTAATAACATTGCTATTAGCATGAAAAGAAAGTTCCATGGGTTTTTTAATTTTCTTTTCAGACAATTCATGTTCTAACTTAGGAAAAATACTAAAAAGCTCTCTAATGTTTTTGTTGTTTTCCATTAAGCCTAACTAGTGAAAACAACAAACAAAAAGACAAAATTCCAGAATCTAAAGGAAATAACTTTGAGCACTCACACCGGAGGATGTGAGTACCTTTTACCTTACCTCCCCGGCAACGGCGACAGAAAATAGCTTGATGTCTATGCATTTCTATTCTTGTAGACAGTTGTTGGGCCTCCAAGTGTAGAGGTTTGTAGAACATCAGCAAGTTTTCCCTTAAGTGGATCACCTAAGGTTTATCGAACTCAGGGAGGAAGTGGTCAAAGGTATTCCCTCTCAAGCAACCCTGCAATCAAGATACAAGAAGTCTCTTGTGTCCCCAACACACCCAATACACTTGTCAGGTGTATAGGTGCACTAGTTCGGCGAAAAGATAGTGAAATACAAGTGGTATGGATATAAGACAACGGTGCTAGAAAATAGCTTGATGGCGTGGAAGAGACTAAAGGCAAACTGAAATAAAGATGGCAGCAAGCAAACATGTAACAGATCTAGTTGCAAACGGTGTTTCATTGTTTAGAAAAAAGGCCTATATAATCGTTGGTAGGGCTATAACAGCACACCTCAAAGTTCATCTTTCCCGTCTAGATAACCCCACACTGTCACCTTGAGAACTAGATGGTTCCAACAAACACCACAATTTCATAAAGACATCCAACTCCAAATATAACTCCTAACAAGTATTTGTAATCTCTAGCCTAAGTGCCACCATGGTGTGCACACTATGAACATCACACACATGGGGAGAGCAGAGATCTATTAAAGCACTTGAGTAAAAAGGTAGATCTACTTGATTACAAAGCTCATGATCACAATATGATCATGCATAGAGAGAGAGAGATGAGCACATAGCTACCGGTAGAACCCTTAGCCTCGAGAGAGAACTACTCCCTCCTTGTCATGGGAATCGGCAATGGCGATGGAGATGGTGGTGGAGATCGATGGAGATGGCTCCGGGGGCACTTCCCCGTCCCGGCAGGGTGCCGGAACAGAGACTTTCTGTCCCCCGAATCTCCTTTTTTGGTGGCGGTGGCACTGTGGAACTTTTCGTGGCTGGAAGCAAGACGATCTAGGGTTTTTGCATCAGGAGGCATCTTATAGGCCAAGAGGCAAGGTCGATGGGCGGCCAGGGGTCCCACACCACCTAGTGGTGTGGCCAGGGCTAGCCCGCGCCACTACATAGTGTGGCCGCCCTGTGGCCCCTCTCCGTCTCGTCTTCTGGCTCCGTGAGTATTTCGGTAAAATATCGACTTTGGCTTTTGTCTGGTCCAATTCCGATAATATTCATTTTCTGACTTTCCTTGAACCAAAAACAGCAGAAAACAGGCAACTAGCACTATGGCATCTTATTAATAGATTAGTCCAAGAAAGTGTGTAAAAGTACTCCAAAGTGTGGACAAAACATAAGAAAGTAGATATAAAACAAGCATGGAACATCAAAAATTATAGATACGTTAGCAAAGTATCACACTTCTATTCTTGTAGACAGTTGTTGGGCCTCCAAGTGCAGAGGTTTGTAGAACAGTAGCAAGTTTTCCCTTAATTGGATCACCCAAGGTTTATCGAACTCAGGGAGGAAGTGGTCAAAGGTATCCTCTCTCAAGCAACCCTGCAATCAAGATACAAGTAGTCTTCTTGTGTTCCCAACACACCCAATACAACTGTCAGATATATAGGTGCACTAGTTCGGCAAAGAGATAGTGAAATACAAGTGGTATGGATAATTATAAGTGGTAATGGTGCTAGAAAATAGCTTGATGGTATGGAAAAGACTAAAGGCAAGCTAAAATAAAGATGGAAGCAAGCAAACATGTAACAGATCTAATTGCAAACAGTGTTTCAATGCTTAGAAACAAGGCCTAGGGATCATACTTTCACTAGTGAACACTCTCATATAAATATATTCTTCTTTATGATACTACGCTGAACTACTCTCCGGTAGGACACTCTAATCCATGGTAGGGCTATAACAGCACATTGATAACCCACAATTATAGGGAATCGTGTGTAGCCTTTTCGATAAGTAAGAGTGTCGAACCCAACGAGGAGCTAAAGGTAGGATAAATATTCTCTCAAGTTCTATCAACCACTGATACAACTCTACGTACACTAAACGTTTGCATTATCTAGGAAATAAAACTAGAGCATTAATACGAGTAATAGGGATAGCTTTGCATGATAATAAATAACAACAAAGTAAAGCTAGTTACTGCAGCAATAAAATACAGTAAACTAACAGAACCATGAGTGTGAAATAGTGGTGGTAATTGTGGTGGCTTTGTCCAAGTTTAAATAGCGAATAGATCGGGTTCATTGTCTTCGATGTAGTTTTCTATGTGGGAGAGGCTAAATATGCATGTGCTTCGCTACTTGGAATTACATTTACTATATGATTGGATTGTTAGCAAACATCCGTCAGTAGTAATAAATGCATTAAGGTTTCCCCAACTATAGCCTTAAGTTTAATGGTCCTCTTACTCCCATACGGGCAACGTTCTGGTTCGCGTCCTCAGGTTTCTGTCACTCCGGCAGAACTCCCCCAATCCTCTTACACATACTACAAACCCTATGATATTTAATTCATGCGCGCACAAATATAATGGACACCAAAGGACTATACCATATCAACATACAACTCTAATGAACCAAAGACGTTCAACCATTCAATCTAAAAACAAAAAACTATGCAAATATGACATAGATCATAGGATTATAACTTATAGCAGCAAACACCATGTTTACATAGGACGGTACAGAGGTATGTGGGAGGATGAACCACTGCATACTAGAAGGATTAGGTGATGTAGATGGCGGTGAAGATGGTGAATATGGTGAAAAGGGCAGTGGCAGCGCCGGCGGCGCGGGGGACTCCTTCCCCGTTGTCGGTATCATGGGGGAGCACCGCCCCTTAGCCCCCTTCCTTCATGGCTTTTTGGGAGCCCTCCCCCATGGAGATGGGATCCATAGGGGAGGCAAAAATGTGGCTTTGGTGGCTGCAAATTCGTGGGTGGAGATGCCGTGGGCGAATTAGGTTTCCTCCCTTTATATAGCTTCTTCGATTCCCGTCATCCCATCTTGGGCTGCAGTAAATCGGGCCTCAAAGGTCCGTCCGAACACGGAATCAGCTAAATTTTATGTCCAGAACATTTGCCACGAAATTTCCAACAACTTTGTAGTTGAAGAGTTTTCCGTTTGATGCCGTATTCAACCCGAAACGTGACCATCTTCAAAAAGAGATCTAGAACAGATTTCTGGAAAAATCGCAATTTGACTCCAACAAAGTTTCCACTTGTATTCCTGGTAATTCCTACACATCAAAGTGTAAAACAAGAACATTGTACTTTTGCAACTATTAGTAGGTTAGTCCAAATAAATCATAAACTTTCTTAAAAAAGGAGTGTCAAAAGCATATTATTAGCATAAAATTATCAAAAATTATAGATACGTTATGGACGTATCAACATCCCCAAGCTTAGTTCCTGCTCGTACTCGAGTAGGTAAATAATTAAAATAATATAATTTTTGAGGTGACATGCAGACAACACAATCTTGATCAACATTATTGTAAAAGTATTAATAGTTGTGATTAAGGTACTCTAAACATGAATCATGAAAGATAAAGTTCTAACAACATAGCAACTATGTTGTAACATGAAAAGGCACAAACAAAAGATTCATGATTAACAATGCTTTGCAAGACGTTTGTTTGTTTCAAGTAAAGAAAGCATAATGAGAATGGTATTCATCTTGTCCCTCATAGAGTAGCAAACATAAATACATAGGACACCTTCAAAGATCATAAGGGTGACTAGATACAAATAGTTTAAGAACAAGCAATATCAAAGTTATGAATCAATCAACAGGTCTTGGGACAATGCACATTAAACTAAGAATTACAACTATGCTCTCTTAATTGGTGCATAAAGATAAAAGGTAGAGACTCAATATAAAAGTGGAAGAAAGACCTTCATAAAAGGAAGCAGAGTTTCAAGTCTCATAAAGAGCTTCCAAAAATTATGGTACTTATTAACTTTTAGCTCTCATTGCCCCTATCATAAGCATCTTGAAGTGATTAAGGTTAAAGTGAACAAACTATGGAGTATATGCTTAACAAAGTACAAGTTAGAAATTTCATGTCCCTTGAATACGAGGGCCGCTCCTCATGCTACTCAAGTTTAGTTACCGGTAAGTTCCTGTCCTAGTAAGTACATATGTATCATAGAGAACCGCCAACGGGGTACCCCTTGCCCGATGATATGGAAGAATCCCCATATCAAAATGACAAGGCAAGCAGACAACGAGCATCTCAGCAATCTTCTTATTTACCATGGGAAAATGGTGCTTTTTTCTCTCTTTTCTCTTTTCTCATCTCTCTTTTTTTTCTTTTTTCTCAATCTCTATCTCTTTTTTTATAAGAAGAATGCCTCATAGATTGCTAATTATAGTTACGCTGCAGGTTTCCACCATGATTAGGCATGGATTAGACCGGCGACCCTGGCGTTTCTCTAACACACATATATAACTCCATGGACTTAGAAGCTCCCCTTTCATTTCACACCGACGACATCCATAGACAAAAGAGCATGATATCAACTAGGTATAATGTACAAGTGCAATGTTAAAAGTGTTCCCCATGACAACATGGTTCTGCTAATCCCCAACATATAAGTGCAAGCATATACAACATAGATGACACAATGGTTCAAGATTATTAGGGGCAAGAAAAGTAAAGTGTGCCATCAAGTTTGTGAGAGCTTTAATCACTAGTTTTCGCATAACAAGTTTAATTCGGAAGGTAGATAAAAGCATGAATATAATTGGAATAGCAAATGCTAATAGGTAGGTATGGTGGACTCTTTGGGATAACTTGGTTTTATTTGGAGCTGGATGCATGAGTGGAACTCATACTTGGTTATGGAGGCTAGCAAAAGACTGGGAGCGACCAACTAAAAGGGCAATAATGGCCATAATCATGCAAAGCGACAAAACATCATTAATTAAAGCATAAAGTGATATTACAAGTCGAAAACTAAAGGATCATAAAGGCTATGGTGACTTGGGATAGTCATAACATGGTATGAGCATGCGCCAAGTCAACCCAAATAAAGCATCAAAAGAGAATACCACAATACTATGCTTTAATATGCTAAAACAACACATGATTCTTTCAAGGCACATTAAGCAATCTCAATTGTTTATAACATGTCATGCTACAAAAAAATCACTAAGCATAAATCCAAAACGATATCAAGCATGACATGACAAAGCATAGGCCACCGTAAAAAAACGAGCTCCTTTTACCACTTAAGCATGAACTTTTCCTACTCTTTTCCAATCCAAACCACACTTATTTGAAAACTAATGTATGAAAGAGGGGGTCCAACCAATTTATTCAAGCAAACTATGAAAATCAAGCAAACGAAAACCAAAAAAATAAAACGAAGATGCTCCAAGAACAATACAATTGTGAATGAAACAATAAAAATGAAATGTTTGGAAGAACCTGAGATTTTTATTGATGAAGAAGGGGATGCCTTGGGCATCCCCAAGCTTTGACGCTTGTACTTCTTGGATATTTCTTGGGGTGACACGGGGTGGCATCCCCGAGCTTGCGCTTTAGTCCATTCTTCATCTCATTACATCATTCTTTTCTTAACACCTGAAATCTTTCCTTCATACAAAACTTCACATAATCTTCATTACCAACATTAGTGTACTCAAGATAATAAGTCTTTGGGTTAAGTTTCAACACCAATAAAACTTCCATTAAAACACAAGATACTGTAACACTTCCCTTAAAAAGTTCAATTCCCCAAAGAGAACCAAAAAGGAATCAACAAGAAGCAAATGCAAATAATGGCAGAAATCTGTCAAAACAGACCAGCAGATAGAAACCAATTTTTTCGAAGACCTTCTATTGCTCAAATCGAAAAGTGTTGAACTAACGAAAGTTGGATAACAACCTGGGGCAGAAGCACAAAACATTACAGCTCAAACCTACGTACGGAGATTTTACACGAATTTTTACAGCGAAGCACAAAAATCTATTTTGGGACAACAACTTTCTCAAGCATTACTTCTCTCATATTAAAGGTTACTCTTGGCACAAAAAGCAAATAAAAAGGATAAAGAGAGTTTATTACTAAAGCAATAAGTTCCAATACCCAACTAAAACTTTTGGGTTATCTCCCAATAAGTACTTTTCTTTAATGCCTTTAAGTTAGGCATAGGATCAAGATTCAAGTATTTTCGAATGAATAAGCATTAAGATCAATACCAGAAATATCTTTCTTTTTCAAGGCTTCATGCATTCCTACAAGTTTTTAACTGAAAAGCTTCCGTGGAAAGATTTGTTTTGGTTTCACAGGCATGAACACAAGTGTTCAAGGTCGACCCCCACTTAACCATTACTCATCTTTCCAATCACTTTCCTTTTTAAAAACGTTTTTAGGTAACAAGTACAACTAATTTTTTTTTGTAATTCGCATTCCCTATCTATACTAAGATAGAGAACAACTTAAAACTGAAAGTAAAACCTACTTAGAGATAAAGCAAACAAGTGCATACAAGAATATTCATCCACACGTTATTGCTCCCCGGCAACGGCGCCAGAAAAGGTCTTGATAACCCACAAGTATAGGGGATCGTGTGTAGCCTTTTCGATAAGTAAGAGTGTCGAACCCAACGAGGAGCTAAAGGTAGGATAAATATTCTCTCAAGTTCTATCAACCACTGATACAACTCTACGTACACTAAACGTTTGCATTATCTAGGAAATAAAACTAGAGCAACAATACGAGTAATAGGGATAACTTTGCATGATAATAAACAACAAGAAAGTAAAGCTAGTTGTTGCAGCAATAAAATACACTAAACTAACTGACATGGGTATACCCTACAGGTACTCGAGCTTGGTATATACGGTCCAAATACGTACATGCCCACGGTGTCGCCAAGGCCCAGATAAAAGGACTCGAGTAACCTGTGGACTCTCGATTGCTTGAAGGACAAGAAGAAGCTAAAGATAGAAAGTTTGAACGGGAAAACCCTAACTTGTAACCGACTCGACCTGCTACCCGAGACCTAGCCTATCTATATAAGGTCTAGGAGGGGGCAGCGAGAAGAACACACGCAATCCTAGCTTCCACAAACCCTCGCTAGATTGCATCTACGCACCGTTGTAACTTTCGACTCCCTCAATAATTCCACGAGCAGACAAGCAGGAATAGGGACCTCTACGAGGCCTGAACCTGGCTAAATCCTTTGTCCCCTGTGTGCTTGTTTGCTAGCTGATAGATGTCTCCAGCTCTCTCTCCTTCTCCAAAACCCAAGTCCATAACAATGGGCATTGATGAGTTAAACCCTCGTCAATTGGCGCCGTCTGTGGGAATTGGGAGTGCTGATGTCGCGGCTTCTTTGGTGCCGTCTGTGGGAATTGGGAGTGCTGATGTCGCGGCTTCTTCGGCCCCATCAAACGCGATCTACAACTCTGCAACAGCGGAGATTCGCCAGCTTTTCGGCGCCTTCGACTTCACCGTCCACACGCCGGCTACTCGCCCGGCCTTCGAGTCCGTGGGCGACGAAATCAGCCTGGCGATTGGGAGCTTCCGCTTCCAAGTTGGTCAGATGGGCACGCTTCGCCTGCCTGATCAGCCGACGGCACCGGCGATTTCCCCAGCATCATGGTTCCCTCCATCGATCGGCACCCTCAGTGATCTCAATGCTCCGGCGGTAGTTGGGAACATGGTCAGCGACAGCAGTTGCGACTCCGATCTAAGCGATCTGGCCACTGAAGATGGAACCTACGGTTCCGAATCTAAAAGTTGTGGAAGCAACAGCTTCCCAAATCACTTCATGTGCGCCGTCATCAACGCGGGCGACACCTCCGCCAACCGCGGTAACGGTGGCAACACCAGCAACGGCACCGATCCACCCAATCGTGGCAACGGTGGTAACACCGGCAACAGCACCGACCCGCCCAACACCGGCAACAGCGGTAACAGTGGCAACGGAAGAGCAGTCGAACCTCCTAGCATAATCAACGAGCAAACCGGCGAACGTGTCATGATAAGGCTCAACGAGCAAGAGTGGGAACGCTGCCACGAAGCCCTACGAGGTGCACCTCTACCCTTCGGGTCCCCGCAGGAGCTACTGATGGGCTACCACTGGCTCCTAAAAGAGGAATTCAAGCGCCAAAAACAAGCAATCGCGCAACTTGAGGCGCGTAAAAAGGCGGCGGACGAGTCAAGCATTCGTCGCGCTGGGCTCTCCTCCTACGGAGGATCCTCCTCAAGAGGCAACAAGCACCTCGCCAGGAAAAGGCAATCGCGGATGGCTCACCTCACCTAACAAGAACGCATAGACGCCGCGAAAGTCCTTGACTTCGGCTCTATGACAGTCGACACGAGAGGCAACGTGGTTCCCAGGACACCACAGGCCGCGGTGACAGCGGCCACCATGTACCTTCTCACTAACCAGCCACCAGTTGGAGATCCCCGAACGGCCATGCACCGATCTACGATCGCAGGCCTGGGGCTAATCGAGGCCGCCCTCGACAAGGAACCGGTACCAGACCCAAAAAAGGGCAAAGTGTTAGCAAAGCGCTACTCCTCGCCCTCGTCCAGCGATGACAGTCACGACCTGTCTCGGCGCCGCCGCTCACAGCGACAAGATCGCGACTATGATGCACGCGATGAACTCACGCAGCGCAAGATCAACAAGTCAAGGGCACGACATGCTCGGTCGACTGACTTGGAAGAAGAACATGGGGAGCTCTGCGGCGCCAGATGCTTCAGCAGATCCATCAGGCAAAAGCGAATGCCTAAAGGGTTCAAACTCCCATCGGAGAACCCGAAATTTGACGGTCTGCAGGACCCCAAGATCAGGCTGGAGGATCACATCTCCTCCGTCAGGCTACATGGAGGCAGTCGAAGTACTGCTATGCAATGCTTGCAGCTACAGCTGCAGGGCGTCGCCCGGGCATGGCTCAATAACCTCCCACGTGGATCCATTCGCAGCTGGGATGAGCTGGTCTACAGCTTCGTGCGCAACTTTAAGGGCACGTACAAACGCCCCGCCTCAATCGAAGAACTGAGATGCTGCCAGCAAAGATCTGGCGAATCGCTGCGCTCTTACATCCAAAGGTGGTCCATCATCAAGAACTCCGCGGAGAACATCTCGGAAGACCGCGCGATTGATGCATTCAACGGTGGTGTCCGCCGCATGGAACTCAGGGAGGAGCTAGGCCGCTCAAAACCCCAGACCATTGACCACCTGATGGAGATCGCGAATTGGTGGGCTGATGGAGAAGATTCGGTGAAGAATCGCGTTCACTCTAACGAGGAGGCAGAACTCGAATGAAGACGCGACCGCCAGAGTAAGCGTCGCATGCGCGTCTACGACGATCGCGATGACGTCAACATGGTCGCAGCCGGCTATGCCGATAGAGCGACGATAACCGCAACAGCGGATACCGCAGCGGCGGATACCGCGACTCCGAGAAAACCATGCAAGTATGGCAACGCCGCACTCGCGATGAAGCACCCGCAACCTCCATCGAGGACAAACTGTCCAGGCCATGCACAGTACAGTTCTACATCGACAAGCATGATGGCAAGAGAAAGTCCAGCCACCTCCTCAAGGACTGCCGCGAGTTCCTCAAGCTACATGAGGGATTGGTTCGGATGAACCGCAATGCAGTCGAAAGAGGCTACGGAGCCGCTCCAGGCGCCGTGGCACATGGCGCACCACCACCACCACCTGGGCCACCCCCGAACGGAGCTGCACCGGACCAACACCACGGAGGCGAACAGTACCCACGGGCCATGGGTACCATGATGATCCAAAAGGGGCGCCCCTCCAATAGGGTGCAGAAGGCCATCACTCGCCAAGCCAACTTGGCCACGCACTCGCCACCATCCACCACTGAGTACCTCAGTGGCAGTGAGTCGTGCATTACTTTCGACAAACGCGACCACCCGCCTCAAGTACCTCTCCCAGGTCATTGCCCCCTCATACTCGAGGCGCAAATTGGAGGCTTCGACATGAGTCGCGTCTTCATGGATGGCGGAAGCGGTATCAACCTCATATTCGCGAGAACCTTGCGAGCAATGAGGATCCCTCTAACCTGCCTGGAGGCATCGGACACAACGTTCCACGACATTGTCCCAGGGAAAGGCGTATACCCCCTGGGCAAAATCAACCTCGACGTCATATTCGGCACGCTGAAGAACTTCCGACGCGAGCGCATCGACTTTGAAGTTGTCGACTGGCCCTCATAATACCACTGCATCCTCGGACACGTCGTGTTCGCTAGGTTCATGGCGGTACCCCACTACGCCTACCTGCAGATGAAGATGCCAGGTCCCAACAATGTCATCACGATCAACGGGAGCTTTGAGCGATCTAACAGTGGCGACAGGGAATTCAACAGAATCTCCCAGTCCTTCGGCATGCAGGAGGAGCTCACGCGATTGAAGGAAACGACAGACAATAGTCTGCCGCCCCTGAGTAGGCCAAGCTCACCTGACCTCTCCTTCGACTCATCTGTGCACACAAAGAAGGTGAAGGTCCATCCATCAGATCCCGCCAAAACGGCCCTCATCGCCAACAACTTGAGTCCCGCATAGGAACTCGCACTCGTCGAATTCCTCCATGGGCACTGGGAAATTTTTGCCTGGTGTCCTGCGGAGATGCCAGGAGTTCCCAGGGAATTCGCCGAGCACGCACTCAACATCAACCCCGACGCAAGGCTAGTCAAGCAAACAATCAGGCGACTGTCTGAGCCACGAGCGCAGGCAGTCGGAATGGAGATCAACAGACTCCTCGAGGCCAAATTCATACGCGAGATCAAGGAAAGCACTTGGCTCGCCAATATGGTGTTGGCGCCAAAAAAGGACACGGATATCCTACGGATGTGCGTGGACTTCACTTCTTTAAACAAGCACTGCCCAAAAGATCACTTCCCGCTACCACGGATCGACCAAATCATCGACTCCACCGCTGGATGCGAGCGCCTCTACTTCCTCGATGCCTACTCAGGCTACAACCAAATTCGAATGAAGGTGGAAGACCGGGAGAAGACCGCGTTTACAACGCCCTTCGGTGTGTTCTGCTACAACACAATGCCCTTCGGGCTAAAAAACGCGGGAGCTACCTACCAACGGTGCATGTAGGCTTGCCTCAAGGAGCAGCTGGGTCGCAACATCCAAGTCTACGTCGACGACATAGTAATCAAAACCAAAAAGGAAGCCTCTCTAATCGATGACTTGCGTGAAACATTCGCCAATCTCGACCGTTACCGGATCAAGCTCAATCCGGACAAATGCGCCTTCGGCGTACCATTTGGGCAGCTGCTCGGGTATCTCATCTCCGCGAGAGGGATTGAGGCAAACCCGAAAAAGATAAAGGCCATACTAGCCATGGAGAAGACAAAGAACATAAGAGGCGTCTAGCAACTAGCCGGACGAATCGCGGCCCTCAGTCGATTCATCAGTCGAATGGGAGAAAAGGCACTGCCCTTCTATCAACTCCTCCGCAAAGCTGATAAATTCGAGTGGACCAATGAAGCGCAAGAAGCATTCGAAGATCTCAAGCGCCTGTTATCCACATCGCCAGTACTGGTGACTCCACGGGAAAGGGAACCACTACTGCTGTACATCTCCGCTACCAACCAAGTGGTTAGTACAGTGCTCGTCGTCGAACGGGCAGAGGAAAACAAGGTCCATGGCGTACAACGCCCGGTATACTACCTCAGCGAGGTCCTCACGCCAACAAAACAGCGGTACCCGCACTACCAGAAGCTGGCGTACGGCGTCTTCATGACCGCCCGGTGACTGCGCCATTACTTCCAGGAACACCCAATCGTGGTAGTCAACGACGCCCCATTGGGACATATCCTCAATAACCCCGACGCCACGGGACGAGTCGCGCTTTGGGGAATCGAACTATCTCCACGAGACATCACATACGAAAAGCGCAACGCAATCAAGTCACAAATTCTCCCTGACTTCCTCGTGCATTGGATGGAAAATCAACTCCCAGACAAGCCAGATATGTCCTACCTCTGGACCATGCACTTCGATGGATCCAAGCGGAAAGATCGAGCAGGAGCAGGTGTCATACTGACATCACCTCAAGGAGACAAGCTAAAATACATCATGCGAATGCAGTTCACAGCCTCAAACAACGAAGCTGAATACGAGGCCCTATTGCACGGGATGAGGATGGCAAAAGCCTGGGGCGCAAAAAGGCTCATCATATACGGCAACTCCAAGCTGGTCGTCAACCAAACAATGCACGAGTGCGACGCACTGAACGACAACATGATCGCGTACCGCGACCTCTACGATACACTCGAAGGGGACTTCGATGGTTGCGAGCTGCGACACGTAGGTCGCGAAAGCAACGAGGAGGCGGATGCACTCGCAAACATAGGCTCTACTTGCGCCCCCATACCACCTGGTGTATTTCTCGAGCGCATCTGCGAACGCTCCATCAAGCCAAAGGCCGCAGAGAATAAAACAAGCACAGCAATGGACTCGGGGGCTACGCCACCAATGAGCCAATGGCACTCGATGACTTGGAGTTAGACACAGGACTCGAAGGGCCAATGAGCGTCATGATGATTGAACAATCTTGGACGCAGCCGTGCATTACGTACCTCCTCAGTAAGCGCCTACCGGATGACCCGACAGACGCACGGCACATTGCGCGGCGCTCCAAGGCATTCGCCGTTATCAACGACGAACTATACAAACGCAGCATCACAGGAGTGCTACAGCGATGTGTCTCCATGGCCGATGGAAGAGAAATTCTCCTCGACATCCATGAAGGGACCTGTGGGCACCATGCAGGCAGTCGCGCCCTCGTCGCCAAAGCTCTACGAGCTGGATTTTACTGGCCCACGGCCATGCGCGATGCCAAGGACATTGTCCAAAAATGCAATGCTTGCCAACGATTCACGGACAAGCCATACGCACCAGGCGCAGAACTACGGCCTATTCCATTGGCTTGGCCCTTCGCCTAGTGGGGAATCGACATGGTTGGCAAGCTTCCAAGGTCCTCGCAAGGAGGCTACGTCTACCTCTTGGTCGCAGTCGACAAATTCACCAAGTGGATTGAGGCCATGCCAGTGACCAAGCAATCAGGGCACAGCGCAGTCAAGTTCTTCGAGTCCATCGTCTACCGCTTCGGCGTGCCGCACAGCATCATCACCGACAACGGAACGAACTTCACATCCAAGGAGTTCCAAGAATTCTGCGAGAACCTGGGGATCAACATCAGCTATGCCTCAGTAGCACACCCACAGACCAACGGTCAGGTGGAAAAGGAAAACGGGCTCGTCTGCAGCGGCATCAAGAAGCGACTCCTCCGACCACTCGAACAAGCCGCGGGCTGCTGGCCAGACGAACTGCAATCCGTACTCTGGAGCCTGCGTACAACTCCAAACAGCGCCACCGGCTACACGCTATTTTTTATGGTACACGGAGCGAGGCAGTACTACCCTCCGAGGTACGGTACAAAGCGCCACGCGTAGTCGCCTACAGCAAGCAGGAGTCATCCCTCGCACTCGAAGACTCCGTGGATCTCCTCAACGAGGCAAGAGAAATCGCCGCAGCAAGATCCACGATCTACCAGCAGAACCTGCGCAACTACCACAGTAGAAGGCTTCGCCCCAGATCCTTCGTCGAAGGTGACCTGGTCCTGCGACTGAAGCAGCAGGGGCATCTCAAGCTCAAACCCCCCTGGTAAGGACCGTACGTGCGGCGTTGCTTGTTGCTTTATTATCACATTAGAGAAGCGGAACCTCCAAGCTCAGACATCTCGAACTCAGAAACTACCCTTCTATCCCACCCTGCTCCTCCGGCATCGGAAGCAGAACTACCTGACCGAAGGAGATAGACAGGAAGGGAAGACGGTCATACAAAAAAGGCCGAATAAAGCTCTCTTGAAGCTGCATCTGAATAGACCTAGAGGGTTCATCCTCTAAGATAGAAAACACCACAACTTTCCGGCTCATGCTCAGCCCTTTCGAGGCTTGCTTTACTCCTGGGGATTTCTTCCCACCGGATTCTTTGCTCCTCTTCTAGCAATCTTTGGGACTCTTCAAATTGGTTAGTAGGAAGTGCACACTAGCACGCTTCATATTTCTATTACAGAAGTAATCCCAGGTGGCACCTATCGCCTTCAAGATTTAGAGACAGGAGTCGCACACTCCAACCCTTGGAACGTCGCACAACTGCGACGCTTCTACCCTTAGTCGTTTTTCTTTACTTTTGCATCGCAAATAAGGCTATTCAGCCAAGGCTACTTAGCCGCACATTGTACCTCGTACTATTCTTCGAATAAATAAAAGCTAAGTGCCCCGAAACTCTGTGCCCTCCTTTACTTTGTCAATTTTCATACTCGGGGGCTACGCCACCCTATACACATATGTTCTTCGAACAATAATACGATATCCTAGGTAGCTGGCACATCAATTGAACCCCTTAACACAAACTCAACCCAGCTGCAACGCACCTAACAGGTTGACAAGGGAACTATACAAAGATGGCCAGGCTAACGAAAAGGACTCGCATAAGTGCAACGCACCCCACGCTTAAAGCTATTTGTACACATTCAACAGTAAATTATCTACAAATATATACGAGCTTTACAACACTAGTACACTTATGTGCAGGATACATATTTGGCTACCCTTGCAACAGAAGAACATTAGTCTGTTCCTCGAAGAAGTCGATGACCTCCTCGGCTGGACGGTCCACCGTCTGATAGTGCGGCACCATGTTCCAGGAAGATCCTACTGGTGGCACCGGTGGCCCAGAGGCAATGGCGGCGACATCCACGTCAGGCCTGTGCAAACGCACCATGGAAAGGGCAGCCTTGGCACCAGCCACCAACTGCTGCCTCACGCACTCGCGAACCGCGGACATATCTTGAAATTTGGTCAGGAGAGCCAGCAGGCTTGATGGAGTATCATCCAGCGGGAACATCGCCCGATAGATGTTCTTCAAACACGACTGCGACTTCTTCAGAAAGAGCAGCACTCGCGAGGCGCGATCCTGCAGGGTCGCCAACGCAGTCGCACGATCATGATCTACCTAGAAGTATCCACTCTCCTGAAGTTGCTCCTGGGTGAGATCATGAAGGCGGATGGCAATCCTATCCCTCTCCTCCTGCGGATGGCGTGCACTAACAACTACACGAAGCAGCATCAACAGCATGAGTACAACGTACCATTGCGATTAACTACAAAGGAAAAGACGAGGATGAGCAAACTAACACTTAAACTGGTCGCCCAGCTGCGTCACCTCGCCAAGCAGATATTGCTCGCGGGCGGCGGCTTTTTCAGCCTTTGACTTCCACACGTCCGCGCTACCGCGGATCATGGGCAACTCACGCTCCAGTTGCTTAACGTGGTCACGAAGTCGCGAAAGCAAGGACAGCTCCTCTACCCTGGAGCATGGTGGTGCCATTGTATCCTCAAGAGATGGCGAGTCTGGGGTTCCCCCCACAGGACAACTTGATGTACCCTACCAAAAATCAAGCCAGAGGCAAATAAGGCGACCAACTCAAAAGTCAAAAGTAACAGATGCATTCAGGATCAGCATAAAAGTATCTACAAACACATTCGCCAACAGGCATGTTCTCCAATCAAAAGAGAAATTCATCAACTATTACAAGAAACTAACCACGAAGCAGCTGGCTTCTTCGACTCCGATGACATTGGGGGCTTCATCAAATCCGTGGCAGTATCAGATGCCACTGACTTTTCGCCGGCCCCTGAGGCCGAAGTTTTCGCCGCCTTCTTCGCACGATTGAGCTCCTCCGAATACTTGGCAACAGTGTTTATCATGGAATGGCCATATTTGGCACAGGCAGTCGCAAAGGGAGCGAATACTACCTGCTGACCATCCGCGCCAACAGTCATCGTCTTCAACACCACAGAAGGATCTACTTCGACTCCGTGGGCTTGCACCATGGCAAGCGACATGGTCGCGCCAGCTGCGCGGAGGGAGTTCTTGTACGTGGTAGGCACACCCCCAGCGAGCGAATCCACCAGCTCTTCCACATTGTCGACCAGCTCCGCCTTCGGCATCAACTCCTCTCGGAGGCGACTCAGGGTGGCCTTGGCCTTGGACAACATATTTTGGACAGCGGCGCTACGATCCTCGACCGCAGATACCGCGCCCGCCAGAGCGTCATCGCGACAAAGGGCTTGTGGATCAAAACTCAAGCCGCCAGCATCTACACCAAAATACACACATGGATCAAACTTCTAGTGCCACCGGCACTACAGATGCAGAGAAGAACATCAATAAAATATCTACCAGTAAAGGTACCTGAGAGGGCCTTCACGACTGAGAACAGTTGCTCTTTGAACAACTTCTCCCTGGCCACAAAGGAGGCGCGCAGATCCTCTTCGCGCTTCTGGGCATCATCACGAGCCGCAATTGCCTCGTCGTGCCCCTTCATAGTTGTGGCTAGTGTCTTCTCCAACGTGGCGACATCGCGCAGTAAAGCGTTATGCTTGGCTACATGGCAGTCAATAATTGGCTGTCAGTCGATTATACCAAAACAGAGAGAAGACGAAAAGAATAAGTATAGAACACTCACTCTCGACCACGCGGTGGCGCGTCTCCAGCATCGCATGCTGGCGACCCATCGCCATCACCTGCTCCGCCACCTGCGTGGCTTCCTTTACAAGGAGTTGTCGCACAAAACAAGGAGTCCGCAGAGGGCGGCAGAAGGCGTTGACTACCACATTAAAAAGGAAGGAAAGCTATACTTACATGGTCCTCTAGCGACTTCGAAGAAGTTTGCTGAACCGTCATCCGAGCAACTACTCGATGCTCCCCTACGTGAGGAGAGCTCGAAGAATTGTGCCCGGAGTGGGCCGCCGCCGGAGAAGGAGCGCGCTCGACCTCTACCTTGGCCCTTGAAGTCGCGACTCCCGATTCCTTCAAAAATTCGATGTCGCCAGAAGATGAAGACGCCTCTTGACTGCAAGGCAAAATCCACATTAAGAAAAGGGCAAACTCTAGGGCAAAAACCAACGAGAAGAAAACAGAAAAGAATGAATAACCCGGCAAACTTACCAGTTAAAGTTGTCAAGATCAAACGTGGCAGCCGTCGATTCTGACGAAGACTCCTTGGGCAATCGCATCTTCTTGCAAGAAGACGGTGCCACAGCCCTCACAGGAACAACTGGAATTGGCGACTCCACGCCAACAACCGCGCCTCCTGGAGTTGAAGGAGTCAACGCGTCGGAATCCCCGCTACACGAACGCTTGCGAGTATCCGGGCTCTCGGACTCGGGAGCTTCCTCTTCCACATCAGAAGGGACAGTCAACTCAGACTCGTCCTCTTCCAAAGCTTCATGAGGAATAATCCCCTCAGGGAGGGGAGGCATACAAGGCGACACCGCCCACTCCTGCATACAAATAGTAAAGATCAACAAACATAACAGGTAAGCAACAGAAAATGCAATCGAGAAAATAAGCTACTACGTAGCACAACTATACCTCAGGAGGAGGATTCGAAGCATCGAAAGGAGTAACGACTGGCTCGTTCGGAAGCACATCCTTGAGGGTGTACTTCGTGACCAGTCGCACCCTCTTATCTACATCACTCGCGGACATGCCATCAGCAGACACGCGAGTGTCATCATCAGCGCCACCTCATTGAAACATGGGATGGACCCTGGCCTGGAGAGGCTGGACGCGATGATGCAGCCAAGTCCTGACAAGGGCGCAGCCTCCCTCTTCTGCGCCTATGCGACTCTCAAGGTCGCAGACACGCTGATATAGCACGTCTGTCTCAGCGAGTTCGGAAGGCATGATCACGTTCTTCCAAGAACGCATCTTCTTGCAAGGAGTCGCGGGATCAAAAGGCGCGAGTCCAAAGTGCTCATCCTTGGCCTTCTGGTCGCGAACATAGAACCATTTGTCCCTCCATCCCTGGATGGACTTGGTAAGCTTGATGTCGAAGTAGGTGGCGGATGGGTCGACGTGGATTCCGCAGCCACCTACGTCATAAACTAAAGAGCGCAGATGGGAAATTACCGCCGCAGCATCGCTACTTAACCCCTGAGAGATGCAATCCAACGGCTGACAAAAACCCTATTGGACGTGTGGCACGCATCGCGATGGACACGTGGAGAAGAGGAAGCGCGAACCGTCCCCCCACTTCTACCATTACGTGCGGAAATCGAGGAGGCGCAGTTAAAAATAAGATTACGCACGCCCAGTCAAATCAAAGTTAGAAAGTAGTACCCACCGCTCGTCACGTCCCGTCAAACTCGCTCACGCGGGCAACCAAGGTCATACAAAGCGTCAGCACTGACGTCACCAAGGCTACACAGTGGAAAACTTCGACTATTTTTAGTCCTTGCTAAAGTCTTCGACTCCACCAAGCACTCGGGGGCTACTCCCATAGGAAGCGCTGGTCGCGCATCCTACGATTCTTATTTTTCTTGTTGCAGGAACATGGACAATCACAAAAGCAAATCCAACCACTCGAAACACAGTCTGATTATGGACATGGGTTACTCCCATAGGGAGCGCCGGAAACAAATTCGACTGAAACAAGCAGGCAAAAGACGACAGCAGTCGCGAAAGTTCTTTGGTCCCTGCCTAAGTCATCGACTGAAACAAGTAAGCAAAAAGACGACAGCAGTCGGAAATTAGTCCCTGCCCGAGTCTTCGACTCAACCAGGCACTCGGGGGCGACTCTCATAGGGAGCGCTGGTCGCGCACCCTATGATTATTTGCACAAAAACTGTGTATTGATGACATCCGCACTCGCAACCTTTGGCGACACCGCCTCACAAATTTTCCCTACAAAGATACTATGTCTCCTAGGACGCCCGAATCGTCTCCGCGATGATAAAATTTGGATACCGTGCCTATGGCGTGAAGGTAAGACCTGAATAAGGCCTGGCAACGCATTTAACTGCACACTACCAGAAACATATCCGTGCCTACAGGCACGATGAACATGCCTTGACGGACGCGTCAAGTGCTCACACCCATATAACTAGAATTCGACTCCTGTAAGACCTCCGCGGCCTGAGTCGAATTACACCAGCACTTTTCCGGATTCGAGTCCGGGGACTCGAATTTGAGTAGATTGCGTTGTTTCACCCTAAGGTGGTTAACTGATACCGATACTTCGGTTATATCAGGCACGTATATCAACAATCCCTATGACACGAATAAAAGCAATCAAAATGTACTCATTTAGGCATTCGAAGGCTTCAAAAGTCCCTAGTCGAATCTGCGATTCCACTGGACACTCGGGGGCTACTGACATGGGTATACCCTACAGGTACTCGAGCTTGGTATATACGGTCCAAATACGTACAGGCCCACGGTGTCGCCAAGGCCCAGATAAAAGGACTCGAGTAACCTGTGGACTCTCGATTGCTTGAAGGACAAGAAGAAGCTAAAGATAGAAAGTTTGAAGGGGAAAACCCTAACTTATAACCGACTCGACCTGCTACCCGAGACCTAGCCTATCTATATAAGGGCTAGGAGGGGCCGGCGAGAAGAACACACGCAACCCTAGCTTCCACAAACCCTCGCCAGATTGCATCGGGACTTTTCGTGGTGGTGCTTTTTAACAGAGACTTTCTGTCTCCCGAATCTCCCCTTTGGTTGTGGTGGTGCTGTGGAACTTTTCGTGGCTGGAGGCTTGACGATTTAGGGTTTTTGCATCGGGAGACATCTTATAGGCGAAGAGGCAAGGTCGGTGGCGGCCTGAGGGGCCCACACCACCTGGTGGCGCGGCCAGGGCTAGCCCGCGCCACCACATGGTGTGGCCAGCCCCTGGCCCCTCTTCGTCTCGTCTTCTGGCTCCGTGAGTCTTCCGGTAAAATGTCGACTTTGGATTTTGTCCGGTCCAATTCCGAGAATATTCATTTTCTGGCTTTTCTGGAACCAAAAACAGAAGAAAACAAGCAACTGGCATTGTGGCATCTTGTTAATAGGTTAGTTCTAGAAAATATGTAAAAGTACTCCAAAGTATGGACAAAACATAAGAAAGTAGATATAAAACAAGCATGGAACATCAAAAATTAGCAACGTATCAACACCTACCCAAGATGCCTAAACCTGTCGCTACTATGTATGGCTTGGCAAGTGATAAATTACTTTTCTTTGACATACCGAAGACTCTTGGGTTAAAGGAGATAAGGGAAAGTGGGAAAGTAGGCTGCATTAGGGTGGAAGGAGGTTCTATGACACTGCAACCCAGGTTGTGTAGGAGCTGGACTAGCTTGTTCCAGGTAATGATCAGTGGGACATACAGGTTATGCATGATAGTATGTTTAAGGTGGTGTATCCTTCCAAGTTAGATCTAACTAGGTTATGCAAGATCAGGAATATACCAATTGAGGGAACTAATCTCATTATGCACTTTGAGGAGTGGGCAACAAAGGACCTTGAATCTTGGGACTTCACTGAAGTATGGTTAAGATTTAAGGGTTGCCCAGAAGGTTTGTGGAGATATTACCTTGCATTGCTTGCTCTTGGTTCGCTTTTTGGAAAAACTGTGGAAGTTGACATGAATTATACTAGAGAACATGGGGTGGTTTGGCAGAAAATCTTAGTGGTTGACCCTATTGCAATCCCGGTCAAAGCAGATTATAGTCATGAAGGCAAAGGCTTCACAATGGAAATTATGGTGGAAGGACTGGATGAGTTTTTGAAAGAGAACACTCTAATAGACGGAGAAAAAAGGAATGATGATGAGGGGAGAGATGAGGACTCTAAAGGTGCTGAAAATGACAAAGGTGTTGATTCCAATGTGTCGGGTTTGAAGCAACAGCCACCGAGCTCCGGGAAGATTCAGCCGAAAGATTCCAATAGTGAGGCCATGCAAGTTGAGGAGGTTGAAATTCAGTTTGGCTCAATTGACCTTTCTGTTTGCACTCCGAAACGCAAGAAGGAGTTTGATTTTGGCACGTCCTCCGTGCCTCGCCGGTCTTGGTATCAGATGGTGGAAGAGGATGAGGCGGCAGAAAGATTAGCATCTTCGGCTCCACCGCTTGACCGCGCCAAAGCAAAATCTGGTTCGGCAGCGATCTCAGCCGCGGCAGCGATTTCATCTGATGTGCATGCAAAAAAGATTGTTTCTCCTGCTGCAGCAGACTCGGCAGCACGAGAATCATCTGCCGACTCGTCATTTAATGTTGTTTGGGCTGCCGCGGCAGGTGCTGTGTCTGCCGGACTATGCTCTGATTCGGCAGCGATCTCTGCCGTGGCAGCGTTTTCTTCTGCCGCGATTGCAAAAAAGCTTGTTTCTCCTGCCGCGGCAGACTCGGCCGCACGTGAACCTTCTATCGACTCGTCATTTCATGTTATTTCGTCTGCCGTGGCAGGAGCTGTGTCTGCCGGTCTCTCTCGCTCCTCTTGCTCGGCTGTGGCAGACATGGCTGGAGAGGAGTACTCGAGCCCAGGACGACCAAGAACTCCTGCCTCAACTTCTAATGGTTCTCCAAGGATGCCGACAATCAAAACTTTGTCAGAGGGTTCTGGAACTGGGGTCTTCCTCGGGGGAGATACACGCATGCGGATGTGGTTGCTTTTGGTGGGATTCCTTTCGCTGCTGGTGCTGGAGTACGAAAGAGCGATCGTATCCGAGCTCAGCCAGATGCGGATGTGACTCAAATGGAGCATGCATAGCGTCGCGCACATGACAAGTTTTAATCCCCTGGCTTCAATTCAGGTACAAATTTTATTAAAAAGTTTTCCATTTCAGCAATACCTGCTGTTTCTATTCTATCTACGTCTGCTAAGTTGGGTGTTTCGCTGGGGAATTCGCCGATCCAAATTGATAAGTCAGTTAAGTTAATAAAAGATTTAGACTTACAAAGAACTTTGGTAATGTTGAAAAGAAATGAAGAAAATGAGAGAAATGATTTTGACAATCTAGCAAGTATGGTAACTAGTGAGGCAGTGAGATTAAGTGACGATCTATTAATTGAAAAACAAACTTCTTTGAAGGACCATCAGGACTTAGCCACAACGGTTACCCGAAACAAAAGAAAGTATAAAAAAAGAGAAGTGGCTAATACCGCAATAAGAACTAGTGAAAGAATTAAGAATAAAAAGAAATCACAAAAATGAAAGGAGTGTTCTGGAATAGTGACGGGTTTGCATATGTGGCTAAGCATTTTTTTGTTCGTGAATCATTTAGAGAACACATGTTAGATTTTTTTGCTATTTCCGAGACAGGAAGAGAGAATTTTTCGGCCACTTTTCTATCACATCTTGTAGGAGGATGTGATATTGAATGGTACTGCCTGCCACCTATTGGTAGGTCTGGTGGTATGTTGATAGGTATAAACTTGCAAACTTTGAATGTTAAAGGTGTAGTTGCCAAGGATAGATGTGTTAAACTTTATTTATCAAATAAGGCAGACAACTTTGATTGGTGTCTAGTTTCTGTCTACGGGGATGCTCAAGATACCCATAAGCATGTATTTCTCTCTGAACTTGTCAGAGTGTGTGAAGATGTTAAGGTCCCTCTTTTAGTTGGAGGCGATTTTAACCTCATAAGAAGACAGGAAGAACAGAATAATAAAAATTTCAATACGCGTTGGTCCTTCATGTTTAATGCAATTATTGAGAGCCTGAATCTCAGAGAGATTGCTCTATCCGGTAGACAATTCACATGGGCGAATCGCAGAGAAACACCCACTTATGAAAAACTAGATAGAGTTTTATCAAGTATATCTTGGGAACAGAAATTCCCACGGGTGTCTGTTCGAGCCCTTCCCAGAGCAGGATCTGATCATGCACCTCTCCTCTTAGACTCAGGAGATCAGGCACACCTGGGTAACAAAGCTCATTTCTCTTTTGAACTTGCCTGGATCAAGCAAGTAGGCTTTTTTGAATTGGTTAAGACTGAATGGAATGAACGTGTACATGGTAATAACCCTCTAGCCATTTGGCAAAATAAGATCAGACATTTGCGGCAGTTTCTACGGGGATGGGCAAAGTGTCAGGAAGGCATATATACAGATTAGAAAAAGATAATCTAATAAATACTATAGAGATGCTAGATTTAAAAGCTGAATGTACTCCCTTGTCGGATACAGAGAGGATTAAGTTGAAGGAGGCTACTGAAAAACTTACTACATTGCGCAGAGTTGAGGAATCTAAGTGGGCTCAACGGGCAAAAGTAAAACATATTCAGGAGGGTGGTAATAACACAAAATACTTTCATTTAGTTGCTAATGGAAAGCACAGAAGGAAACTTATCTTCCAACTTGAACAAGATGAGGGTACTCTTGTAGGGCATGACAACATTAAAACTTACATTTCGAACTACTACAAGACTTTGTTTGGGCCGCCTGAACCTAATTTCTTTTCACTATTGGAGACGGAAAGATATGATATACCACAAATATCTGTTCATGAAAATAGTATTTTGATCGCTGAATTCATAGAGAAGGAAGTGCATGAAGCTATTTTACAAATGGAAAAAAAACAAGGCTCTAGGTCGCGATGGTTTTCCTGCTGAATTTTATCAGGTATTCTAGGAGGTCATTAAATCTGACTTAATGGCAATGTTTGAAAGTTTTGAAAAAGGCGAGCTGCCTCTTTTTAATCTAAATTTTGGCACTATCATTTTACTACCTAAGAAGGAAAATGTGATCCAAATCCAACAATATCGACCTATTTGCTTATTAAATGTGAGCTTTAAATTTTTTACAAAGGTAGGTACTAATAGGTTAACAGATATTGCACATAAAGTGATTCATCCTACACAAACATCCTTTATGCCTAGTCGTCACATCTTGGAAGGTGTATTGGTATTACACGAGACTATACATGAGTTAAATTCCAAAAAACTTGACGGGGTAATTTTAAAATTGGATTTCGAAAAGGCATTCGATAAAGTGAAATGGTCTTTCCTGCAACAAGTGTTGTGTATGAAAGGTTTTGACCCCAAATGGTGTAATTGGATTGAGCAATTCTTCACAAAAGGAAGCGTTAACATAAAAGTTAATGATGACGTTGGTCATAATTTCCAAACAAAAAAAGGGTTTAAGGTAAGGGGACCCATTGTCACCCATCATTTTCAACATTATAGCGGATGTTCTAGCAATCTTGATTGGTAGAGCTAAAAGTGTTGGTCTTGTAGGTGGTCTCATTCCTCACCTAGTTGGAGGGAGTGTCTCTATTCTACAGTATGCGGATGATACTATTATTTTTATGGAGCACAATCATGAAATGGCAATGAATATGAAACCGATCCTTAGTATTTTTGAACAACTATCTGGACTAAAAATCAACTTTCACAAGAGTGAATTATTTTGTTTTGGGATGGCTAAGATAGACGAATAACATTATCGTAACCTTTTTGGATGTGAGATAGGCTCCTTCCCTTTTTGATATCTGGGAATTCCTATACATCATCAAAAATTGAAAAATGGTGAGTGGAAGCCCATAGAGGATAGATTTGAGAGAAAATTAGCCAGATAGATTGGAAAAATGCTTTCTTATGGTGATCGCCTAGTCCTCATTAACTCAGTGTTAACGAGCCTACCAATGTTTCTGTTATCTTTCTTTCAAATTCCCAAAGGAGTAAGAAAGAGGCTTGATTTCTGTAGATCAAGATTTTTTGGCAGAGTGATGATCATAAACGGAAATATAGACTTACTAAATAGAATATTATTTGTAGACCAAAAGAACAAGGGGGGCTTGGCATTGAGGTTCTAGAATAAAAAAATAAGTGTCTTCTGAGCAAATGGTTATTTAAGATCCTTCAAGGGGAGGGGGTGTGGCATGAGCTGGTTCAGAATAAATATCTACACACTAAGTGCTTATCTCAAGTTAAGACGCTCCCTTCAGACTCACCTTTCTGGAAAGGGCTGATGAAAACCAAAGATGACTTTTTTAATAGGGGTCGATTTGAGGTTGGTAATGGTCACCAAACTCGATTCTGGGAAGATTGCTGGCTTGGCGATTCATCTTTAGCAATGCAATACCCATCATTATATAATATTGTTCGGCAGAAAGAAGCCACAGTGGCTGAAATTCTGGTGACAACACCCCTTAATATTCAGTTTGGACGGGCTCTTACAGGTAATAAATGGAACCGTTAGCTGCATTTGGTAGAGAGACTAATGTACGTAAACTTGACTGATCATGAGGACGTGTTTGAATGGAAACTGACGAACACAAAAGTTTTCACAGTGAAATCCATGTATTTGGACCTGATGAATGGTCATACACCTTTCCTCAAAAGATATATTTGGAAGATCAAAGTTCCAATAAAAATAAGAATTTTTATGTGGTTCCTTTATCGTAAGGTAATTCTTAAAAAAAACAACTTAATAAAGAGAAATTGGCAGGGCTGTGAGAAATGTTGTTTCTGTAATGAAAATGAAACTATTGAGCATCTGTTCATCCATTGTCCATTAGCTAAAATTATGTGGCGCATTGTACATATATCTTTCAACATTGCATCCCCCACTAGAATCTCCAACATGTTCAGTACATGGCTACAGGGAGTTAGTACGAAAGATAAAGTACAAATTAGAGTGGGTGCTTGCGCTTTGGTTTGGGCAATTTGGACGATATGGAACGATTTTGTATTTAACAGATCTTCAAACACAACTTTTTTCCAGGTTATTCCTCGTGTCACATACTGGATCTGTATGTGGTCTTTCCTTCAGCCGGAGCAGCAGCGGCAAGCCGCAGATTCTGGGTGCAACCGTATAGAGACAGTAGCACGGGATTTATTCAACCTTGGCAGTTGGCAACCTGTTTCTAGAATTCTTGCATGATGGATCTTATGTTTGCTGTTAGACTTTTGTTTTTTTTTGAGTGGTCGATACTTGTATCAAACCTATATGATCCTTGAGCTGTACTGGAATTGATTCTCAATAAAGTAATAAAAGTGCTATATGCATCAATCGATGCAGAGGCCGGATACACACCATTTCGAGAAAAAAAAAGTGCATATATATGAGAGAAAAATAAATCAATGTTACATACGAAGGATGACTCAGCCGTCCTAACATCGCAATTAGCACTTCCACTTCCAGTAACGTAGAGGCATCACTGATATGTATGCACCCGTGGAAACGTAGCAGCATCACTCCTTGAGCAATGTTAGCCAAGAGCATGTGCAGATCAGTAATGAGCATTGCATGCTGTGTTGTAACTTCCGAGAAGCAAATAAGTGGCCAATATATGTATTGCATTGGTTATACTTGTTAGGCCTTCACACATTGTCGTTTAATTCGGAGGAGCTGAATTTAATTTCTTGGACAACCAAGGAAGCCAGAAAAGAAGCCCATGTATCTTTTGTAAAACTCTTTCCACATCAGATAGAGATACTGGATGCATCGCTCGTGCTAGGATTAAGAGGCGTTGGGAATGCACAAGCAGCTGTAGATAGGACTGCCGCATAGAAACGGCCCATCTGACAGCCATCGTTGCCTTACTACTGGAGTGGATATGTGTCCGCTAGTAGGGGTGAACACTGAGGAGGTAGAACCGTAGAAGGCTGTCGTTCGACGTGTGGAAGATCGCCAAATAATCTGGAAAAGGTAGTGGGTGATGTCAAGATTAGATATAGTCGGGTATCCGAAAAGCAGGACGCATCTCCCCCATGATCCTAGTAACAAAACTTTTGCTCGGCGTTCTAGACGAATGCTACAAACTTCCTCCTTACATATATACTGCTAAAGTGATGTTACATACCCCTCTTCTTCCAAACTTAGAAAATTGAGAACACAAGGAGGATCGGGATTGACCAAGAGTTATTACAAATCATGGGCCTACTTATTGATTCAGGAATCAACTAGCGAAAAATAAGTAGCTTATAGCAACTATGCATCCTATACTCGACTAATATGATGTTAACCAGCCTGACTGGAAATATCCTGAGCGATCATCGGCACCTAATTGCATCCAGGAGCCATTGTATCTATTAAAAACTAAATCATTGCGGCATCTCCAAATGGTCCAACATAAGGCAGATACATCTACACGTATTCTAGCCTTATATTTTTTATCCACTCCATTTACCAAGTTCCCGAATATTACTTTATATAACTGCCGCTAGGCTACACGCCTCCTCGGGCCGTCTGAGCGCGCACACCCGCCTGTGCTGTTCGATCGCCCTCGCACATTGCATTTTCACTCCCACCTCGTTCTACCGCCGTTGGATACGGTTTTTATTTTTGTCACTTCCTGTTAAGCTGAACCAGTCCATGACAATTGGGCCCATATACATGTGGGGCCGTTTTTTAAGCCAGCAAGCCAGATTAATAACCACGTCCGCCTCGCGCACGTCGCGCACGCCCTCGGTAAAACCTAGATCTCATTTTTTTTGGAAATATATGCGCTGCCTCTCTCCTCTTCCTCCCACTAGCTCATGTGTTCTCGACTCCGCCCTCCCTACGCAAGCGCCTCCTGCGCAGCGTGTTAGAACGGATACATATACGTATATAAGATAGACTAGGACTCTAAGATCATCTTGTACCCTAAGTCTACCTACCACTTGTAACTCTATATATACCTCTCACGAGGGTCAAATCAACATACCGAAATACTAGGGATTCATAAATTTCCATATGGTATCAGAGCGGTTAGCCTCACGGCGCCGATCCTAGGTTCTTCCACCACTTCCGCAACGCGCCGCCCTCGGGGAGATTACTCCTCGGGGCGCGGCACCCGGTCCGATCAAAGATCGGATCGGTTCTTTAGATAAATTTCAGTTCTTAGATTAGATCCAAATATCGCAATTCTAGTCTCTCATAGTTTTAGATCCAATTTTCGAAATTTTCCAGTTTTCAGATTAGGTCCAAGTTAGACACCAATAAATCCCTAAATTGACTACCCAAATCCTCCGGTGAAGGACGGCGCACAACTATCGATCTGGCGGAGAAGATCCGCTAGCTACGACGGCCCACACTCCCGTGCTGTTGTGCCGCGGAGCACGCGCCTGGCTTCAGATCCGTTCTGCATCAACAACGCCACACCGGTGTTCGCCAGCGTCGTAGGCATCGAGGTGTCCTCGCACGCGAAGCAACCAAGTATATCCCCGCGTGGAGCCAACCTGAAGGACGTCCACGTCAAGCGACAAGCTAGCAACAGGAGTTGTCCAGCAATTGAACGCATGCATGGATTTTCGTTTTAATCTTTCATGTGCTCCATAGGCTAAATCTATACTGCTCCGAGACATGACTAGAGGACACCAAGATCTACACTGCTTCGACACGCGACTACACCGACACCAAGACCTGCACTGCTCCGAGACGCGACTACATCAACGCCAAGATCTGCTCTGCACCAAAGCCAGACTACATCGACCCAAATCACGACTTCAAGTTGTACGACTATATCAAGATCTTCGTCGAGCACATCCATAGAGAAGCGAGATCAACATCGTCCACACGCCAGGCCGGTGTGGGACACAACTTCGACGGCTTCTCACGTGCAGGATGGCATCGACACCATCGTCGCTACAAGGGACGCCTTCAAGCGACGCTCTACGTCATGCCTACTGCGACATCGCCGACAACATCATCGCCAAGGTTTACATCAACGTGGTCTTCATCAACATCTTCGTCAACACACACACCGCCGCCACCGCTACATCGTCCACACGATGGACATATAACTACGACGCCCTCTGACAGTACACGTACTGCAAGGCACGAAGACGACATGGCCGCGTCCACGACCCCGACGACGGCATCGACCGTGTCCACGACACCGACGACTGCATCAACAAACCGGCGTCACAATTGTGATGCCCCTACGACCGCGCATACGGTTCTGGCAAAACCGTGTGTGCTTGGTGGGTTCCTCCGGTCCTGGCAAAACCGGTGGTCTCACTTATGACCGCGTCCAAGAGACGCCCTGACGGTACCTCTACAAGGTGCAAAATGTCTACAACCGCAGCTTCGTCAATAACAACAACAACAACAACAACAACAACAACAACGCGCAATTTTTTGCGCCTCAGGCAATGGCGGCCACACAACATACGACGACTACGACATCGACCACATCCACCTCGACCACGGCTACATCACGATCGGCTACCTCGATATCGAAATCAAGAACAACATCTACAGCAACTCAAGAACTGCAGTCAACAGCGTCCGCATCGTCACTTGCGTTCACGCCATTCCCGCTGTGACTGCAGGAGGGAAGAGAAGCACCAGAAGGGGACGCTGTCACCGTCCCTAGGTGCCAGCCATGATCATGTCCACGCAGGTGATGGTGATAAGGAGATGAAGACGACGGAAGCATAATGTAGAAAATAATGAATCCCTAAATTTTGTTGTATTGATTTGACCTTCGTGGGGATATATATAGAGTTACAAGGGGTAGGTAGACTTGGAGTATAAGATGATCTTAGAGTCCTAGTCTATCTCATATACATATATGTATCTGTATTCTAACATCCCCCATCAGTCGTAGCGGGAGTGAAGCAGACACTTGCGACTAGATTTGAAGTCTTGCGCTTCCGTCGTCTTCACCTCCTTATCATCATCACCTGCGTGGACATGATCATGGCTGGCACCTAGGGGCGGTGACTGCGTTCCCTTTTGGTGTCTCTCTTCCCTCTCGCAGTCACAACGGGAGTGGCGTGGACGCAAGTGACGACGTGGACGCTGTTGACTGGAGTTCTTGAGTTGCTGTAGACGTTGTTCTTGATGTCAATGTCGAGGTAGCCGATCGTGATGTAGCCATGGTCGAGGTGGATGTGGTCGATGTCGTAGTCGTCATATGTTGTGTGGCCGCCATTGCCGGAGGCGTAAAAAATTGTGTGTTTTGTTGTTGTTGTTGTTGTTGTTATTGTTGTTGTTGACGGAGCTGCGGTTGTGGACGTTTTGCACCTTATGGAGGTACCGTCGGGGCGTCTCTTGGACGCGGTCATCAGTGAGACCACCGGTTTTGCCAGGACCGGAGGAACCCACCAAGCACACACGGTTTTGCCAGAACTGTATGTGCAGTCGTAGGGGCATCACAATTCTGATGCCGGTTTGTTGATGCAGTCGTCAGGGTCGTGGACGCGGCCATGCCGTCGTCGTGCCTTGCAGTTGTACTGTCAGAGGGTGTCGTAGTTGTATGTCCACCGTGTGGACGATGTAGTGGCGGCGGCGATGTGTGTTGACGAAGATGTTGATGAAGACCACGTTGATGTAGACCTTGGCGATGATGTTGTCGGCGATGACGTAGCAGGCATGACGTGCGTCGCTTGAAGGCGTCCCTTGCGGCGATGTGCGTCGTTGCCATGCTGTTGTAGTTTGGCGGTGTCGTACAGACTGATGTAGTTGTTCGGCTCGATGTAGTTATAGATCTAGACGGACGATGGGCGTGTCCTGATCATAGGCGGACACGTAGCACCTGAAAAAGATTTATCGGACAACCATGGAAGATTATGAACGGAGGCTGACAGCCATGTCTTGCACATCAATCCCCATGTGCGTGTTGTAGCCCTGACTTGGCCCCCATGCACGCATCTGATGGAAGCATAGGGATTTTAAATCCCCTCGTGCGTGCATAGGGAAGCGATGCATGTTGATGGAGCCATTGTTGGAGACGTGCACATGCGTCGATTTATAGCTCCTGATGCGTGCATGGATAGGAGCCGGCGTGAGCGCCGTGCGCCTCTGCCCTTCGCTAGCACGCCTAGAGCACGCGCGCAGCGCTGTCCCAGAGCCGGGTCGCTAGCGCATCATCTGACGGATCGCCTGATGCTGTGCGCCGTCGACAGAACAGATCTTGAACTTTCACCGGAGGAAGGCCGTAGATTTGTAGGGATTTATTTTGTGGCTAAATCGAATCTATCTACAGAATTGGGAAACTTAAAATTGATCTAATCTAGAAAATTGGGAATTAATCTACGATCTAATCTAAAGAATCGGACAGATCTTTGATCGAGACCGGGTTCCACCCCCGAGGAGTAATCTCTCCGGGGGCGGCGTGTTGCGGAAGTGGTGGAAGAATCTAGGATCGGCGCCGTGAGGCTAACCGCTCTGATATCATGTAAAAAATAATGAATCCCTAATTTTTGTTGTATTGATTTGATCCTCGTGGGGTATATATAGAATTACAAGGAGTAGGTAGACTTGAAGTACAAGATGATCTTAGAGTCCTAGTCTATCTCATATACATATATGTATCTGTATTCTAACACGTAAGACTTTAAATCCAGTCGCAAGCGGCCGCTTCACTCCCGCTCCGACTGAGGGGGATGTTAGAATACGGATACATATACGTATATGAGATAGACTAGGACTCTAAGATCATCTTGTACTACAAGTCTACCTACCACTTATAACTCTATATATACCTCTCACGATGGTCAAATCAACACACCGAAATATTAGGGATTCATAAATTTCCATACAGCGATCTTCAGCGCGACGGCGAGTAGACAGAGCCGGACAAGACGGCCACGGTTGCGGGCGGGACAAGAGGCTGCAGGAGAAGGGCGGCAACGCAGAGGGTGGGATGGATCCGGCCCGGATGGACGCGGTGGCGGGCGGAAGGAGACGCTGCAGGAGGGCATTCCGAAGGAGCACGGCCACGCGGCAGGTGGTGGCGGAGGACCAGGTTCTTCTTTGTCGGCCTCATTTTATTTTTGCAAAACTCCGTCGGGGCGGGGCTGCCATGGAGGTCGGCCAAGGAAGCCGCATCTAGGCGCTTGAGGTTAAGAAGTGGGAGAGGGAGATGGTTCTGAATATTAGTTACATTAGCTGGAGGAGGAAGGTCATAAACAATATTAACGATGCGCCAGAGTAATCTCGCATGAAAATGAACAAATGCTCAGTGGACTCTTGTGAGCTGTAGAAGACGCATTCAGTACAACCTCCTCGTTCTGTTTTACTAAGTTATCCTTTGCAAGTAAAACCTTATCGTGAAGGAACTACATAAAAAATTATTTTAAGTGAGACTTTCACTTTCTATAGATGCTTGCGAAGGTAAGACGCATGATTATTCATAAGAATTTTTTACATCGATTTAATCGAGAAAATGCGTAAGGGTATTAATTTTCAAACAAACCTATCTGGCTCATGCGACAATTGTACTATCATTAGTAATTGTCATAAGTGAAGCAATGATGTCCACTTATTACCAGTTAGCAATCTCCTAAAACCAATATTTAGAGGAACTTGAGCTAGTACATAATCAACCAAAACATTTTTTGTTACACAATATTATATAACGATGGACATTGCTGCGCTAGGGAGATGTCCTCCAACCAAACTTATTTCCAAAACCTCGTGTTGACGCCATCTCGACACTCAAATTATATCTACTAAAGAAGTCATCCTTAACACACATTAGTCCCTTCTATAAGGGCGAATTAGTAGGTTTAGCTTGGACTCCAGATAATATCTTTTGACTGAGATACATGTTGTGTCTCCTTCCATACACCCTCTTCATTAAAGTAATTTAAAGAGCAATTTGCTCAATAAACACCTATTTTTTAGTTCAAATACCTCCATCCATAACCCCCATAATATTTCAGTATACAAATTATGTTCCACTTTGTTAATCAATATTTTTCTTTATCCTCAACACTTTACCAAAATAAACGAGACCTATAGAAATCTAGTATTTTCCTGACTCGCTTTCGAATTTATCAAAAAACACAATATAAACATAGGTACTACAAAATTCTGGTGGATACATGACTTGTTTCATGACACTCCATAAAAATGTCATGGATCTGTGATGTTCTGGTATGTTTCGTCATGCCGCACTCATACGTCCTCTAGCACGGATATCGATGGCGGTCCTTGTTTTTATCAAGAAACAAATTATCACAGATTTTGACCCGGGCCCTGAAGCCTAGTTTTCTATTTCGTCCAATATGAAATCACGGATTTCGTCATGTGTTCATGCTTGACTTTTTTCCCATGACCACGCCATCCATGCTTGTCCTCATGTGCCAACGGACTCCACGGAAATGTCTCACGGTAGTTTCTCACATTTGTGGTCAGGTCCAACTGTCGGTCCGTTTGATAAAAATTAAATTGCAACAAAATAAAGTATTGTTACCAGGACTCAAAAGGCGCAACCAGAACGTTTTCAAGTACAGCCCCAACCGCTGGACCAGTCCACTCTATTTCACGCATAGTATTACTTCATATATATTTCTTATATACGTGTTGTCAGTCAGTTGTCAGTCTATTTTTATACCGCAATAAAACGGAGTGTCGTGATTAGGATTCAAACACGCTACCATGATCTTTCTATGCATAGCCCAAGGACTAGACCACTCAATTTCCACGCATAATATTACCTCATATTTGGTGGGATTAATGCTTCAGAGGCAATAATAAGAATGATTATTATATAATCCATTGTTCAATATATAGGTTCATTGGTATAACTGTTGTGAACCTTGATTATGAGATTCAAAGGGAATATCACATGCCGGTGTAGTAAAGATTAACTAATTAAGATGTTCTTAGTCTAGCCTCTAGGACTAGCCCATTTGTTGTGTGATGATCAAGTTCCCACATCATGGTACAAGTTATTGCAACTCAGAATGCCACCAACAATGGTAGTACCTTGTCAAGTCGAAAAAAGGGTACGGAACCGATCCAATGGATGATTTACTATGGCATAGTATTATGAAGTTAATAGTAAAATTTTAAACTAATATTAAGTATATAGATAGGTCTGTATTATTGGATCCTTCCTCCTTCATTAACCTTAGGTAATAAAATAATCTCACCAAAATTCTGGAAAAATAGTTATAGTTGTCCATCATGTAGAAAGCTGAATAGTTCTAGAAGATCCGATTTGATGATGTCACAAAAGTTCTGGTAGAACTCAGCCGAGAAGTCATCTCGGCCAAGGGATTTGTTGTGTTCCATTTGTAAAACCTCCTTTTTCACCTCCTCCTCATTGTAAGGGAAACAAGTAGGATGTTTTCCTCATAAAAAACCTGGGGTATATCATCTGTTGGGGACTCATCGATGGACCTTCTTTAGGTGCCTTGAAAAAACCTTTTTAATAATTTGTAATGTACGAATTTAGCTATTCGTTGATCCAAACTGAAGTTATGGAAAAGGAATAAGTTGTTTTGTTCCATCCAACATCCGAAACACCTTTTTTTTTATTGAACACTCATAGTTATATCTCCAACAACGCCCAAGACTAAACAAATACTGAAATTTACAGTGCGGCTTGTAATCAAAATTATCTCAACATTTTATGAAAATGCATGTTCATTCCATAGGAGAGAATTTTTCGAAAATGTGAAGCCAAGATTTGTAAATAGGAGGACAAGTATATAAAAATAACATCATTAGAATTGTCAATAGAATTATTGTATTTGTTGGCAATTTAAATATGTGTAAAAAGAAACGGTCTGAGGGACATAGTAGAGATAGTTTCAAGATCCAAAACATCATCTATGTAGGAGCATTATCTAAAACATCATCTATTTGTTGTTACTAATTGAGTGTAGACGAGATAACCCATTGAATACAGAAGTTGCATCCACGGTGAATATAAGCACGAGGGTAAAATGTACCCGGCCATACTCTATGTAAAGCTGACATTGAGTAAATGGCAATGAAAGCCCAAAAATAACTAGTTGGTGAATCACCAAGGCTCTTTATATAAGCAGACTTGGCGAGTGTCGCTACTTTGATATTGACAAGATCTCTCCGAGTCTTACTCCACAATTTGTACACGACAACTACAATCCTATCTGGACACATACCATGATAAGCATTGCTCAACAAGTGATCATGTGTAGGATTGTGAGGAATCAAGAATTCATCATGAACTGGTCGCGAACGGATGTGAGCATGCAGCCACAGATATGCAAAGCAGAACATTATTCTTACCAGGATCGAAGGACGATGTCTTGTCCAGCCTTGCTCACCCTGTTTGCTAGGCATTTCCGAGATGGGATCTGCTTAATAACCATGTAGTCGCCCAACCAATCTTCGAACTGCACAATTTCCGTGTTGTTGCCCGACCAATCTATGAACTACACAATTTCCATGTTCCACGGTTCTTTCGCGAGTCCGCTTCTTGGTGCCATTGAGATCAACTCGATCTATGCAGCAGAGGAGCCTTGGGTCCGTCCGGTTGGCTCTGTTGGCAAGCATAAACACGATGTTTCAATCCACTCCATCCTACAATGACTCTAGAGGAAACCTTCAAAAGTCCTCTTGCTGTCCCGCAAAAAAATGGTCCTCTCATTTTTTTTTGGAAAAAAGTATATATTAATACCACGGGGATACCAATTTCACCCAGCCTCTGCAACAACGCATGCCCTAGCGGCATTACGATGCACACAGCCCAGAAAAAAGAAAAAAAATTATAAAAAAGAAAAGTCCCGCTACAGAGAACTATTCCTCAAAGCAACGACACTGACACCACCAGAACAACACCAGTAGTCCACCACTCCAATAACAATGCCTTCAAGAAGGAAACAGTGCACAAGCGTCGTCGTTGCCCGATCAAAGATCATAGGTTTTTACCTAGAGAAAGTCAACCAATGCCTTCAACAAGACATTGCCAGGCACAACCAGTTAAGGACAGATCTTGGATTTTCACCCTGCAAGGTAAGATTGGGAACTCCTCCTATATTGTCTCCTCCCACAAACAGTCGCTGCTGCGAGTCACAGATCACGCAGTCAGTTCGTAGTCGCCACAAAGACTCAAATCACCATCGCTGCCCTCATATTTCCGCTTTTCTGACATTCTCTGCATCTGACTTCACCATGGCTTGTTGAATGGCACTTGGTGGGAACAAATAGCAGAGCTTCACAACGCTCCTGCTGAAACCAAACGGCTAGAAAAACAAGGTACACACGACCGAATACCTTCTGATCCAGCAATCTCCAGGCATGATACGCCCATGGGAATTCACCGGCAGAGCCTTCCGGAACTCGCATCTCCAGTCTAGATCAACGAGGCCAGACATCAAGCAGATCTTCGTCTTCGCGCGAAAGAAACCCTAGGACCACCTCCTTTATTAATGCCGACACAGCAATCCCCACACCGCCAGCCGGTTCCCAGTGAACGGATCGAGCGTGCCGACCTTCGGCACCGACGAGCACGTAGGTTGAGAACCGCCGCTATGGGCGCGCCACCGCCTCCAGCCTACAGCACCGCGTCCACCACTTCCTCCAGAACCCCTCACAGCCACGCGCCGACGAGCACCATGCATAGCAGGTACCGCCGCCCCGCCGCTTCGACCACCACCTGCGAAGCCCTGGAGTCAACCCCCGCGCGAGGGGGATCAGACTGGGCACGCCCATCCCGCCAGCCACTTTCAGCGGCCAGCCATGGCCGCCACCACCAGGGGCAGCGGCAGTGGCCCGGCAAATAAGAACGGTGGTGGCGCCTCTAGGGTTTGGCTGGGACGCTCCGGAGCCGCCCTCGCGCGAGCAACACGCGATGGGAGGCCACCACTTCCCGCGACACGATTTGGAGTGGAGGCCCCTCCGCGCGCCGCAGCGCCGGCAGTCGTCTGTGGTCCTCAGCGGCCGCGCCGTCCATGGTCCTCAGGGCCCGCGCGCCGCAGCGCCGGCCGTCGTCGCGCGCTCCTCCCTCTCTGTTCTTCGTTTTTCTATTTTTTTCTATTTTTTACATATTGCCCAATGTGGATTTTGCTAGATCTATGTATGAATCTTGTATGATTTGAATGTTGAGTATGAATCTTGTGTGTGTCAAGATTTATTTCTACTTCTCTATATCTTGTTCATTAGTTCCAGATCTTGAAATATATGGAACTTGTATGAATCTTGTATGCTACAAATTCGGTATTGTACTGATTGAATCTGTGATGGTAATAAATTGAGGCACCTCTTTTCTTTTCCATTTTTTTCTAGATTTTGACTTTTCAAGGTCAGTTTAATTGTGGATTAATCTTGGTATGAAACGTTCTTGGTATTAATCTTACTCAATCCAGATTACAGAAAATTAATTTCTATATTGTTGAACAATCTTATATGTTGGGATTCTAGTATGTATCCTATATGCATAATTTTTAACTATGAATATTGAATGAATCTGTGTTGGATCTGGTATCTTGACTAATCGGAGTTTGTTTTGTAAATATTATTACATGAAAAAATCTGTGAAAAACATTCTGTGAAAAATAATAAGTGAAAAATAATTTGTGAAGGCCATGGGCGTGCTGCACTCAAAAAACATAGAAGATTCATTATTTGTATCCTTGCAGAAACATGTATGAACATAAAACTGGCTAATTAAATTTGATTGATTAATTAAAATAAATAATATTTTCTCTGTTTAACAGGTAGAGAGACAAAACAACGAAGAAATATGTATAAAACCTGAAAACACTGGGGACTAATAAGCAAAAGAGCAATGGACTAGAAAAGTGTGGTGGAAGGATTGTTTTGTAAAAATACTAGCACGAATCTCCAACAAATGGATGGCACAGATGGTGCCGGGGCCCCCTCCTATGGGGGGGTTGCATTTCCGAGGAATCGCACCCTATGCCGAGGGCAAATAGCCGTCAGCGTAGGCTACGCCGACGGCTGCCCTCGGCGTAGCTCCTCAGCGACGCACTCCCTGGGCGGAGATGTTTTGGCCCTCGGCGTAGGCTAGCCCAATGGCCTTGCCGCGGCCATCGGCGTACTGGATGACTAACGTGTTGTGTTGATGACTAACGTGTTGGCTCCGATATGGTTACATGTTTTTCTTTCATCAGCTGATGACGAACGTGTAGCCTTGTAATTATGGATGTTTTTTAGATCTTGTGGATGTGTGTTGGCTCCGATAGGGCAAACCATATTATTGTACCGAGGTGATATTGCTTTTTTAATTGGTGTTTATTTCAATGCTAGGATTTATGGTAGATAGGAAGCCACGGTGGTTATTTTGCCAAGATGAAGATACTTCTATGAATTCCTACTTCTTATAGAACAGTAACAAAGGACTACAGATCCCATCTTCTCCAATAGTAATAGTAAATCGCTAAATAGCTTTCTTCATGAATCTAAATGTTTTTTATTATAAAAAGAAATGATGTGTGAGAATACTTAGTCATCGAGAAAACAGAGATAATAGTTTGAGGAAAATCTCAAGAGTTACATCTCAAAAGTAGTTAATGTTTTCATTCATTTATTTAAACTATACATATGCAAGAATATCCAAGAACATAAGTACGGAATTGTTGCAATAGAGAGAGGGAGAGAGATGTTTATTGCGAAAGAGACTTTTGTTTATCGCAATGTCACGTTTGAGATGTTTTTTTTTGGCTATGTGCATCCGTATTGTCGCTAGGGTAATGCCTTGTTGCAGAGACTGAGTGTAATTAGTATATTCACGATATTAATATATACTCTTAATCGAAAAATATGTCTGCACAGGTTGTGAGAATTAAACAACCTTTTGATAGAATCATGTATCGTTTTGGTGTTTGTTGTCCGTGGCAAGGCACGGGCATTCAACTAGTTTTATTTAACACTCATAGATTTATCTCCAATAGTGCGCAAGACTAAACAAATACTAAATTTGTCCTGTGCGTCTTATAATCAAAATTAGCTCAACATTTTAAGATAATACTTGTTCATTCCAAAGGAGAGATTTTTTCGAAAGTGTGCAGCCAAATTTTGTAAATAGGAGGACAATGCTATAAAAATAACATCATTAGAATTGTGAATAGAAATATTCTTATAATTTTTAAATGTGGTAACGGTCTAAAATGAGATAGTTGAGACAATTTCAATACTCCCTCCGATCCTAATTAATGTTCTCAAATTTGTCAAGATTAGGATGTATCTAGCACTAAAACATCATCTATGTATGAGCATTATCGAAAACATCATCTATTTGTCATTGCTAATTGAGTGTAGAAAACATAACCCATTGAGTACAAAAAAAGTTGCATCCACGGTGAATATAAGCACAAGGGTATAATGTACACGGTCATACTTACTCTATTTAAAGTTGACATCGAGTAAATGGCAATGAAATCACAAAAGTGACTAGTTGGTAAATCAGGAAGGATCTTTATATAAGCAGACTTGGCAAGTATCGCTACTTTGATATTGACAAGATTTCTCCGAGTCTTACTCCACAACTTGTACACGACACAACTACAATCCTATCTGGCCACATACCATGATAAGCATTGCTAAACAAGTGATTATGTGTAGGATTGTGAGGAATCAAGAATTCATCATGAACTGGTCGCGAACGGATGTGAGCATGCAGTCACAGATATGCAAAGCAGAACATTATTCTTACTAGGATCAAACGACGATGTCTTGTCCAGCCTAGATCGCCCTGTTTGCTAGGCATTTCCGAGATGTGATTTGCTTAATAACCATGTTGTCGCCCGACCAATCTATGAACTGCACAATTTCCCTGTTCAAAGGAAACATTAACACTCTGTTCAATCTACTCCATCCTCCACTGATTCTTGAGACAACCTTTAAAAGTCATCTTGCTGTCCCGCAAAAAAATGCTCCTCTCACTAGAGCCCACCATATCTCTTATCCTCTGATGTCGAGGCAGTTGCCTTTTTTCTTTCAAACCAGGCCGACACAGCTGCCGGGGGCATGGAGGGCACACGATTTGGTGGGTTTCATATCCGAATATATTGCTAGAAATGTGTAGTAGGATCGAGAGGATTTGGAAGCGGAGTGTAAACTGTAGAGCTAGCCATGTCTAAAGGCAAGGTACCATCTCTGCGATTCATCGCCTGTCTGAAGCATGAAAATAAACTGGTTTTTTTGGATAAAGAGAATATATTAATATCGCAAAGATACAAATTACATCCATCATCTACAACAATAAGATGTCCAAAGACATTAAGGATGCACACAGCCAAGAAAAAATAAAAAACAGAGAAATAGAAAAAAAGACCCGTCGTGGTGATCTCTAACCATCACCAAAGATAAAACCCGGACTACAAAAAAAGTTCTTCAAAAGCAATGCCTCCAATAAGAAAACAGTGCACATGTATTATCGTCGCCAGATCGAAGATAGTGGGTTTTCACCCTAGAGAAAGTCCGAGTTTAAAAAATCAATGCCTTCAACATGGTCATTTTCAAATACAACCAATAAAGGCCAGACCTTGGGGTTTCACCCTAGGAATCGTGACTCAGTACTCGAGGAGCACCACCAAAAAATGTAGTCATCTAGTGTTATCGCCCCATTGTCGAGGCCACTATTGCAAGCCAGCAAACATTGGACACACAGTCTTCATCGCATCCAATACACCCTTCCGCCAAAGCTTCAAGGCCTATCTTTGTGTACCAAGTCATCGATCTGCTCCATGTCGACCTCCTCGATCTGGACGCCGACGAGTTCAGGTCTTCCTCTCGGATATCTCTGTTGTTTGGTGCCTGGTGGCACTAGATATCTAGATCGAAATTGATCTGATCGTGCGTTCCCTTATCTTCAGCCATTGTGGCTTCATGAGAGCATGGCATGAAGCTTCGCTTTCTTGATTGTGCCATGGGATATGTCTAAAAATAGATTTCCTTGATATTGACAGAGGTGAAGAAAGTCCTGGTGGGTGCAATCGGAGATTTGCAATGGCAGAAAGGTCTATTGGTTGCGATGAAGACTTGTTGCACAGGTTCTTCCCGTGTGTTGGGTGTTGGTGTCTTGCAGCAGCGGCCTTTGCAAGAGGGTGTGGCAGCACATGTGCACTACATTTTTTGTTGATCCTCTCTTTGAGTATCAAGTCGCGAGTTTTAGGGTGAAATCCCAAGGCCTAGCCTTAATTGTTGGTTGTGACTGGCAGTGACCTTGTGGAAGGCATTGTTTTTGTGAAATTCTAACTTTCTGCAGGGTGGAAACCTAAAAATTTCAATCAGACGATGACAACACTTGTGTATTATTTCCTTCTTAGAGGCATTGCTTTTGGGGAATATATTTTGTATTCCGGGTGTTGTCTTAGGTGGTGGTTAGACTGCTACTATTGTGTGTGTTCATCACCCGGGTAGGGTCTTTGCTTTTTATTTCTTTCCTTCTTATTCTTCCTGGTTGTGTGCATTCTTGATGTCTTTAGACAAGTTGTTGGTGCAGAGGCTGGGTGTAATTAAATATCCACGATAGTAATATATTCCCTTTAATGAAAAAACTTCAAGACCTCCAATCATAGCTACCATGACTTTCTCCACCTCTATCAGTACCATGAACATCCCAACTTAGACATTTCCCATTACAACAAAAAGAAAGTGGAGTTGTGCCCTCTAGAAGCCATGATGGCCGATGACATGGGCACGTGCGCCCAGAGACTTTCCAATCAAGATATATAGGGGTGACATACGCCAATCTATATAGATTTCCGACGGGGAAGACCAGAACTCGTAGGTAGCAAGATCGAAGAGGAAGAAATCTAGAAGAAAGACGACTTGGTGGAAGAAGATCGCTAGGGCAAAACCACCATTATTAAAAGGCCGAAGCTAGCAACCCCCACGTCTCCCGCTTTTCGATCAAGACCTGATAAATGGCCAGCAATGTCACGTCGTGCTACCCACACTGCTGATGCCCTGATCTTGGCGGGACGCCAACGATGGCAAAAGAAAAGGGCTAGCCACTCCCGGCCAGTCCGGCGACTCCCAGCTCTTCGCTACCGCTAGGTGGCACCGCATGCAGGCTCCAGGCCCAGCCACCACGCCGCCCAAGCGGCTGCACCGGCCACCATCTCCTCGAAGATCCGGGGCCTCCACCCCGGAGGCCTAACTCCTCCGCCACAAGGGACGGCCAGAGGTCCCTCGCCCCCTTCGGGACCGGAGGTGCCGCCGGTGCACCCAAATCCTGCGGCGGCGGGCTGGGGGGGGGGGGGGGTTGCGGCGGCTAGGTTAGACTTGTGTCACACGGAGAACTGATATATGCAAAGCATACTTTTCATGTGAAGCCTCGTAATTTGATTATATTCAATGTTCAGGGTCCTTGGACAAATGGTGAAGTGCCAAGCGACCTGCAACTATGCTACTTAGTAAAGAGAAATGTATTCACATGGCCAGCTTTGTCACGAGCTATGAGCCTTGTGGAAATCTTGGTGAAGTTTTTAGAAATTTGGCTATAGACAGCCTGCTAATTGAAGTGGATTTTTTGCGGTATGGTTTTTATTGTCCCACGCCCCATCTACCAAATTTTAGCTGCAGGGGGAGGCCTTGACAATAATTTTTTATTCAAAGAAACAGATATTTCTATTAAATAATGGGAATATATTAAGAGAGAGTGGATGTAGATAGCTTCAAGCCAAGCCCTAAGAAAGACCGTAAGCGCCTCCATTCTAAAGAGATCATATATTGGTACTTTTTGCACTGAAATTTTGAGGAGCCTACACTGGGATTAACATTGTAAAAAAAGGACTTGGCTGCCACGATGAGAACTTCCATGAAGAAGCACAGAAGGGCCATGTGAGAATAGATCCTCAAGCATCAGCGTAGCAGAGGTGCAGAATATTCATTGCCTCATTGTGACATGAATAATTGAAGACTACACGTCTACACCTCTGGTGTTGAGCCTATATCATTTGGGAGAAGCCAAGCAAAGGGCAACATAGAGGTCCAGATCGAGTCAAGAGCATTAGCATGCTGAAAAGCAAAAGAGTAATAGTAGTTCGTGTAGAAGTAGGAGGCGCCGGGAAAATCATAGTCTCAAATCTGTCACAGCATGCTGACCACTAAAGTCGGAGGTGCTGTACTAGGTTTACTTCCAGGAGTCACCGAAGGATATTCTGGAAACGGAGCCAAGGCATTTTTCGTTTGTTTGAGCCTTTGACCAGTCGGCCGGTGCATCACACCATACATGTGAAGAAAATGTTCAAACGTACCCATGTACCAACCACTTTTTTTGTTGATGGTGCGGTGAAGTTGAGTCAACTAGTACGGAAAAGAAACGCACCATATATATGATAGATAGAAATATAGAGCGAGTTTTCAATAAATTTGCCTTGTCTTCTTGACTACTGCAATTAGCAAGAGAAAATGAAGTCATACAAAATACTAGTACCAGAGACGAAACACGCACAACTCACCCCGATCGCTTATGTTTACTAACCCATGTCATTGACGACTATTGCTTCACTGTGTCGTCGCCGATGCGGTACTAACCCATGTCATTGACGACTATTGCTTCACTGTGTCGTCGCCGATGCGGTACTAACCCATGTCATTGACGACTATTGCTTCACTGTGTCGTCGCCGATGCGGGTTGACTGTACGTCAATTCGGCCGGAATCAATTAGGCTTTACTTGTTTGAGCATCTGTTTGTGCCATTCTACTACCTTTTGCTTCTCTTCAGAACTGCATTCACCATCGACCTTCTCTTTCTTTTCCTAAGGATGTAAAAAAAATATTTTCATCTGTGTGTCGCACATACATAAAGTAGGAAATAACCTCCACTTATTCCGAAAGAAACTTTCAGAAGAACAAGGAGAAAGCGGAGGGCTGATGGTTACTCTGATTATAAAACAAAGATCTCGCGAGGAGCGAATGTTGCACGTGGTGCTACGGACATTCAGATAGCGGGAAAAGTGAGACTCGGATGGCTTGCTAATGATATAAGGCCTTGTTCGGCTCTTCGGTCAGTTTCATATACTAGTAGAAACTATTGTATTCCACAGGGTCAGCTCTGTTCTAAGACATGTGCCTTGAGAGATCTTTGTGCAACCGTGGCGCTTAGTCTGAAATTGTGATCCCATATCCTGTAGATAATACATTTTCCATTGAAATAGACAAATATTTTTTAACCGAAAGAAACAAATGTTATTTACATGATATAATGGGAATGTACATGAAGGGTGAGGGGATATACAAAGCTTTAAGCCAAATCCTAAGAAGATCCAAAAGCTCCTCTTCTCCAAAAAGATAATATAATGGTACACTTGTGTTGGAATTTGCACTTTTTTTTGGAGGCTAGACTATAGTTTCTCTGACTTTCCTTGAAAATAAGAGTTTCTACGACTAAGATGGTTGCAGATGTTGTCATGTGAAAGGATATGTTCGACAATCAAAGTTGAAGAGGGTGTAGATGTTGTCATTGCTAACATGAAGACTAAACCTCTTGTTTTCAGCCTATATATCATTCAGGAGAAGCCAAGCAAAGGCTAAATTGGTGGTCCAGATCAAAATTCAGCTGCGGCTAGTTTTTTCACCTTGTAATGTTGTATTCTGTCATAGAAATGCCAATGTGGATATGCATTAGTTGGCCTTGTTGGCATTCTTGAGCCTGATCTATGGGAGAATGATGTGCGTGCTCTTTTTTTGGCTAAAGTTGTGGTGGGCAACATTGGCTGTTTAAAACGAACAAAGCTCTGCTTTTGTCTAAAAAAGGAAATCAAGAAATGGAGCCTTGACCAAGGTTGTGCTGGTAATACTGTGGAAAAGGACCCAAGACATCTTTATTCCTTTGAGCCTTTTACCAGACGATCGGTTAATCATTGCATACTTCGGAGAAAATGATCAACATTATTCTAGTCTTCTAGCAAGTACCAACCACTTCATGGTTCTATGGGCGAATGATGACCAACTTTGAGTCAACTATTATGGAGAGAAACATAGAATTTGTTTTGAATAAAGTATTCTTTACTTGATTAAAGTCCCTTGGAACTAATAGTCCAGACCCAAGACAATTTGCCTTTTACCTAATAATTCATTTTTATGGGACAAACTACACCTTGATGGTGGAGGAAATATCACATGTTTTAAAATTGCGAAGAAAATTGATATGTTCATAAGATGTGTGATTGCAATCCATATAATTTTCATAATCAAACTCATAATACACAAAGCGGAACAAAAATATTGACATGTGAATAGTGCCATTTGTACTTTTATCTCTTTGTGGCACTATCCATGTTGGATTTGTCTTTTTTCCTTCGGTTATGAAAATTCTATAGATTGTAAACACACATATTATGAAAAATCAGAATTAGTTTTTATTTTTTAAAATATTTATGTAAATTTGAATTTGAGGGGTGGTATCATGGTACCATTTGAAGGGTGGTATCATTTGGTACTTCCTCTTGAAATTCGTTTTACTAGATCAGGGACTTCTTTGGATATTCTTTCAGTTTTGTATACTACTACTCCCTCTGTTTTAAAATAAGATGTTTTAGCTTTGTGGAAGGAGTGTATCTAGACCACTTTTAGTGTGTAAATTCACTCTAAACCTACATGAACCTACACACTAAAAGGGGTCTAGATGCACTCCTTTCACAAATCTAAATCGTCTTATATTTTGAAACAAAGGGAGTAGAAACTTTTGTATGGGCCAATTTTGTTGTGAGCCATGAACCTGGTAGAAATCTGTGTACAACCGTGTCACTTGTTCAGAACTAATGACTTGTGGCAATTAAGGAAATCTGAATAGAAATTTTGGTACATGTTTAATTGTCTCATACCTTGATGTACATTTTTTACTAAAATAAATAAAGTTATTAAGAAGATATACATGAAACAGAAGGGGACCTACACATCTTTAAATGAAGTCCTAAGAAAGGTAAAAATCCCCTCCATTCTAAAGGAGATAAAATTCCTTTTTGTACATAAATTTCGTAGAGCATAGACTAGGATTAACATTGAGAAAAAATGTGTTTCTCTGAATTTGAGATGTTCCATGCAGACTGTAGCCGCAATGAAGTCTTTCATGAAGTAGGCAAGAAGGTCCATACGAGAGGAGATATTCAAGCAGACTGAAGACCGTGCAGATATAGTGATTGATCACATGGAGATTATTCCTCATGTTCAACCTATATCATTCAGGATATGCCAGAGGCTAACTTAGAGGTCCATATAGTGATCGAGGTAAGAGCATTAGTGTGATGAAAACCAAAGAGTACTACTTCCTTTAGGAGCAGGAGGTGACAGGAAAATAATGAACTCGACTTAGTCTTGACATCCTTGGAGGCACTGTCCCAAATTTACCTATTGTTCCAAGTGCATCTGTCTGGTCACCTAGATCTTGACATCTAAGTTATCCTAAACTTTCCTTCTTGTCAAATATATAGGCTCAACACGAGATGCAGCAATCTTCACATCACCAATGACTACATCTACACCCACTGTAACTATAGTGCTAGGAGATCTCCTTTGAGGTGCCCCTTCTTGGCTTATTCACAGAGGTCTTCATTGTGGACCCGTGGAACATATCCAGCACGAGAAAGTCCGATTATTTTGCAATGTTGATCCTTTTAGCCTCCTAGAAATTTCACTACAAAAATTGTGTGTATATTGTCTCCCTTTGAATGCAGAAGCTTTCTGCCTTTCGTAGGACTTGGCTACAAATTGTGTACTCCTTCGTTCCATATAATAATACGTTTTGGAAAAATAAATTAGTTCACTAACAAGTACTATAATATGAAATAGTGGTAATACATTTAACCCCCTTGACGTACATTCTCTGTATATCTTGTACATATGTTTTGTTTCTTTTAATGAAAATTATAACGTAAGGGCCTCCTCCCCTGCAGTTCTCTAGTCAATAAATACGTCAAACCGTTGGGCTAGATAGGGTATTGGATAATAAATCATACGGAAAATACTTAAATTGTCAGATTGCTTAATAAATATCGGCATAAAAATTTCAGGACATGTTTCGTCCTTCCAATTGTGTTTGAACTGAGATAGAAATGTAGTAATATTATAAATTGATTCAGATTGCAAAAGCTTGTTTTTACAACTTAATATTGGAAATTTTGGTAGTTGAGTTGTCATAGAAATGTAATACTATTCTAAATTAGTCGATGTTCCAATGCCGAGAGAGAAATGTACTACCATTCTCAATTGGTTCAAATACAGAGGAACACAAGCGTGATTTGTTATTTTGTCGGCCAAACTGAGATGGTTTCATCGATTATATCTCAGAGTCAGTGACCGAGTGTATATGCCCTATTTGTGAATGACTCCAATTTATATTAAATACTATAAGGGTTGCCATACTCTAGACCAATGGTTTGCATCGAAGTGGACGACCAAATTAAGCAAGACCCAGTAACTGTGATCGAGAGACAGAGACCTTCACTATATCTTCCCCATAATACATCTTTTTTAGCATAAGAACTTTCATATGGATAAGATAAAAGTGGACCAGCAACTACATAGGAAACATGGTAGAGAAGATTGAACATGCTTTACGGCTTCCTACTAGTTGCATGCCTCCAGACCTTAACAGAACAATTTTTTTGAAATTTCAACCTATATATGCATCTACTCCTGGAATGTATTGCAGTGTCATCTTTGAGCATTTACAAATGTGTGTTATGATCTATAATGCAATTTTCCAAAGGCGAAGACTGGGAAAAAGATGAGCAATGAAAACTATCGTACATGTGTTTTAGTAGGTTTGCAAGCGGGAGCCCGTGAAAGCAAAATTTAGTTGAAACTAGACAAATTTCTTGAAAAAATTTAAATTATACTAATAAAAATTTCCTATGAAGGGCGGATCGGGTGCCGCTTCGCAACCCTAGTTTTTAGGGACTCACTCGCGTGAGGGGCGGTTTGGCACCCATGAGCCTTTATTCAATATCTGCATCTTAAACCCATCTTCAAATGTAAAAAACTATGGGAATTTGTTACGCGTTCAGCTGCATGTGCTATGTGAACACGAAGTCGTTCCATGGAATTATGGAAACCCACTTTTGTTTTGACTAGCATAAAAAGGACAAAATTTGCTGCTAAGAAAAGCATGTCGTGGTATCTTTTGTCTTTTTAACAGGCTGAAAATATTGATTCTTTGCGAACTTTACATGTGAACATTGAATGTGGAGATGTTACGTGCAGATTTATTTTTCACAATTTTTGGACAACTCGAAATGTGTTTTTTGGGTAAAGGGGGCATATGTTTCCACTAGTGCAGATTTTCTCATAGATGGCGTGTCAAATAACCCTTAGTGGCATGTAGGTGATACGTCACTGTCACGTGATTTGTAACTTTTAGTGGTGGTGTGCTCTGGCCACGCCACTGGCGTGTATAGCACACCACTAAGTTCCAAGTCATTAGTGGCGTTTATATTTGCGCGACACGCCACTAGTTATTTTTCAAAATTAAAAAAATCTGCAAATATTATTCAACTTTCCAGCAATTTTATATCAAGAACTCAATATTCAAAATAGTAGCATTTTATAAAGTAACATCTTTCAGAAATTAATATTACTAAAGAGAACTAACTAAAGTGATAACATGCATGCTACTTGTACTTATTAGCTATCTACTCCTCGTCCTACTCATCCTCATACCTATCATCATCCTGTGACCAATTGGGGTCGATGCAATCGAAGTAAATGATGTGATGCACATGGTCGAGGATGAAGATGATCAGGTCTCTGATCACTCCACTGAAATAGGTGACGAAGGGCTCGTTGCTGACTTGAACCGTGTAGGTGGGCCCGAGTTGTTTGTGTGACACAATGTCAACTGCAAATGTTCTTGCTCTCTTCGGAAGACATGCTCCAAAAAACCATGTCTTGTCTTGCATGGGATGTTCTGAGTTAAAATTATTAGAAAATTATATAATTAGTTCCAACTGTCACAGCATATGGTTCAAACAAGATAGATTTAATATATATATATATATATAGAGAGAGAGAGAGAGAGAGTTCAAAGAACATGCAATTCTTGTTTCAAAATTATGAGGGAGCACTATGCAGAATGTCTTGTCCATACACGACGATTAACCACACATGACGCACGATAGATTCATGTTCACCATATATATCATCTTAATTATTTAGCATCACGATTGCGTAAACATCGAAGAGAGACATAACATAATCCCACCAATGAACATCTATACTAATAATTTCTACAAATTCATACTATTATTTTCTGTACAATATCTACACATTTATTCTAACAATTTTACAAACTAAAATTATCTAAAATCATCCTAATATTTCTATCTAAAATCATCCTAACATTTCTATCTAAAATCACCGTAACATTACTACGCTAATGCACTAAGTCGCCAACAAACTAAATTCATCTAAACTCACACTAAACTTTCTATCTAAAACCATCCTAACATTTCTGTCTAAAACCACACTAAAATTTCTATCTAAAATCATACTAACATTTCTAAAAAATGAAACAAACAGGGATCAAACTCTGGTCGCTGGGATACGTCAACTGCGACCCAACCACTAAGCTATTGTCCCGTTCTCCATACTAAAATTTCTAGATTACATGTATAAAAAAGGGAGGCGCGGCGCCTCTCACGTCAAGCGCAACAGAGCAAAGAGGCAGAGTGCATGGGGACGAGGCGGGCGGCACGGGCCTTTTGTCATGGAGCGGAGCGGACAGGGGAAGAGGAAGACGGTGGCGGGGATGGGGATAGGGTGTGTGGGTCGGGTGGGGTGTGGTGGAGTGTGGGGTAGTACGGTGGGGTGTGGGTCGAGCGCGTGGGACCCGCGTGTCGAACATTTGGTGGCGTGTCAAAACAAACCAAGCCACTAATTAGTGGTGTGCCATATAAAATGCAAACTGTGGGGTCCACAGCAATAAAAGTGCATGCCACTAATACACACGTATTGTTAGTGCAACTGTCTCTGGTTTTCTATACACGCCATTAGTAAAGTGACACCTATGAGCAAATCTCTACTAGTTACTAGTGTTCCAAGATCAAAAGTGAATTTCTCCTCACATATTCTCTTCTTTATCTTAGAAAGTTCCTCTAGTATTCTAGGACAATACATGAAGGACAGAAGGCCCACACGCCCAGGTGAATACATTTATTTTTATCGTGTTGGCTACAAACTTGATGCTGGGTTTGAGATGATTTGGAAAAGCATAAGCACGTCCAAGAAAGTGAGGGACGATTGGTATCACATTCCGTGCTTCGGATGAATTTGAAACTTCCACAGGAATGCGAGGGCGTAGAGTTACCAAATCTCAGTGATGTAATTTCCTAGTTATGTTAGATTTCATCATGTAAGACTCATTTCATTTTTGAAATGTAATTGTACACATTCTTGGACAATTTTTTTATTATACATGGGCTAGTGCAAAAAAAATTGCGGTGTGTCCACCCTCTAAATTGTTCATGTGTCTACCACCTGACTCTGAGTACTAGTTTGTAAAAGTAGCATCATTATAGTTGTCGTAAGATATATTTTTGTATTTCTATTTTTTTTACTTGTATTTTTGTATTTCTATTAGTTGGCAGGAGTGTGTAAGAAGTCACGACTAAGAGACATTATAGAGAGAATGTCAGTGTCCAAATCGTCAACTATTTGCGAACATCATCTAAAAAACATTTATTTGATCTTGCTAACTGAGTGCGGGCGAGATAACCCATTAAGTGACAAGTTGACATGATGCTGAATTTAAGCTAAAATGTGTACTGCACCCCGTTCCCTATTCGAAACAGAGCTGACATCGAGTAAATGGCAATGAAAGCATGAAAATGACTAGTTGCTGAATCTCCAGGCTAGGCTATTTATGTTTAAAGTGGCAGAATTTCAATGTATCTCTACTATGATATTGACAAGATCTCAGTCTTGTCACATACGTACCCATGCTCAACATTGTTCCGGAATTCCACATGTGTAGGATTGAGAGAGATCAGGAGTTCATCATGAACTGGCAGTGAAGGTTCGCGAGCCTGCTATATGCATAGGACATCTAGTATGGTCCATTATTTTTACTAAGATAAAAACAATATCACGTCCATCTTGGCTCACCCTGTCTGTAAGGGCATCTCCAAGACAGGGTCTCCTTCATAGTCTCATTTTCTTGGGCTCTGAGCTGGAGCGCACACATCAGAGATTTCACTTACCGCCTGACTAATATCTCTGTTAGAGAAGGACACGGCTTCTCTCAAGCAACTTGGAGTCTACTCCAAGTACTCCAGGTCTCCTAGCTAAACCCGTTTTGTAAACCTACGTAATTTATTGTTGATATATATATATATATATATATATATATATATATATATATATATATATATATATATATATATATATATATATAGAAACCCTATTCAGCATCCAGGGTGTAGAATAGTTATTTTGCATCTCATATATATTTATGTTCTCACATATATAAATTTATGTTTTGTATACTAATAATTATGTTCATATTCATCAGAAACGTAAAAAAATCGAGATAAAAATACGTTTTTTGAGTCATTATAGTGTAAAAAACATAGAAAATTTGCATTTTACGCCGTATTTTTTTACGTCATGTAAATAATTTTTTTACGGCATGTCTAAATTTTTTTATGTTCTTCTTGACTTCCGGGATAAGAGAAAATTCACGTGACGTAAAAATCATATACGGTTTGAAAGATAGGGGGTGGATGAAGAATAACTATTCTACACCCTGGGTGTCAAATAGCGCCACTCTCTCTCTCTCTATATATATATATATATATGAGGGGGGCCGTGACATGTGATCACGTTGCCAAAGTTTCTATTCGGCTTTCATGGTACCAGCCGATCCTACCACCTCTCTAAAACCCTAAAAATTCTGAAACCCTACCCCTACCCCCGTCGTCGCGATGAATCCCGACGAGATCGCCAAGCTCGAAGCGGAGCTCAAGCAGTGTGAATCCCTCCTCCAGACGCGCAAAGAAGACCTCGACCGCATGCCGCCGAGATGGGCAAGGCCGTCGACAGCAACCCTACTCCCCAAAACCCCTCCACCTATGTCTCCATCAAGAACGTCGTTGATACATTGCAAATGTATCTATAATTTTTGATGTTCCATGCTTGGTTTTATCTATTTTCTTATGTTTTGTCCACACTTTGAAGTACTTTTCATATGATTTCTTGGACTAACCTATTAACAAGAGCCACAGTGCCAGTTGCCTGTTTTCTGCTGTTTTTGGTTCCAGAAAAGTCAGAAAATGAATATTCTCGGAATTCGACGGAACAAAAGCCAAAGTTACTATTTTCCTGGAAGACTCACGGAGCCAGAAGGAGAGTCGGAGAGGGGCCACAGGGTGGCCACAGCCCCCCCCCCTTGGCGCGGGTCAGCCCAGGTCGCGCCAAGGCATGGTGTGGCCCCCCTGGCCGGCCACCAACCTTGCCTCTTTCGCCTAAATATTCCTCCCGAGGCAAAAACCCTAGATCGTCAATCAGAAATCCACGAAAAGTTCCGTTGCGCCACCGCCACCGAAGGAGAGATTCGGGGGACAAAAAGTCTCTGTTCCGGCACCCTGCTGGGACGGGAAAGTGCCCCCGGAGCCATCTCCATCGATCTCCACCACCATCTCCATCACCATTGCTGATTCCTATGATGAGGAGGGAGTAGATCTCTCTCGGGGCTAAGGGTTCTACCGGTAGCTATGTGTTCATCTCTCTCTATGCATGATCTTATTGAGATCATGAGCTTGTAATCTATAGATCTACCTTGCTACTCAAGTGCTTTAATAGATCTCTGCTCTCCCCATGTGTGTGAAGTTGACAGTGTGCACACCATGGTGGCACTTAGGCTAGAGATTAAAAATACTTGTTATAAGTTATATTTGGAGTTGGGTGTCTTTATGAAATTCTGGTGTTTGTTGGACCCATCTAGTGCTCAAGGTGACAGTGTGGGGTTTTCTAGATGGGAAAGGCTTACTTTGAGGTGTGCTGTTATAGCCCTACCAACGATTAGAGTGTCCAACCGGAGAGTAGTTCAGCGTAGTATCATAAAGAAGAATATATTTCATTCATGATGCTACTGAAAGTTATTATGAGAGAGGGAAACATGGTTTTATGCATCTCAATAATATTAAGTTTCCCCTCTTTATGTTGAAAGTCTTGAAGTTACACTTGTTTTGCTTTCCTATGCTTGTTGCTTTGTGCTTTCATGACTTATTTCTTTACAAGATTCCTATGCATAGGAAGTGGGTTATACTTAAATGTGCTTTGAATTTGCTTCTTGATGCTCTCTTTTACTTCAATTCATATTTGTTATGTGAGCATCTTCTCAAACTATCATGCCTAACTTAAAGGTGTTAAAAAAAGTACTTATTCGGAGATAACCCAAAAGTTTTAGATGAGTCTTAGAAGTTATTACTTCTGTAATAACCACTCCTTATCCTTTTTATTTGCTTTTTGTGCCAAGAGTAATCTCTAATGAGAGAGAAGTAATGATTGGGAAAGTTGTTGTCCCAAAACAGATTTCTGTGCTTCACCGTAAAAATTCGTGTAAAATCTCTGAACGTCTTTGTGAGGCGTGAATATTTGTGCTTCTGCCCCAGGTTGTTATCTAACTTTCGTTAGTTCAACACTTTTTGATTTGAGCAACAGAAGGTCTTCGAAAAAATTCGTCTTTACCTGCTGGTCTATTTTGACAGATTTCTGCCATTTTCTGCATTTGCTTCTTGTTGATTCCTTTTTGAGTTCTTTTGGGGAATTGAGCTTTTTGAGGGAAGTGCTACAGTAGCTAGTGTTCTAATGGAATTTTATTTGGTGTTAGAACTGAATCTTAAGACTTATTTATCTTGAGTGCACTAATGTTGCTAATAAAGATTGTGTGAAGTTTTGTATGAAGGAAAAAATTCAGGTGTATGAAAGGAATGAGTAATGAAATGAAGGATGGACTAAAGCTCAAGCTTGGGGATGCCACGCGTGTCACCCCAGGAAATATCCAAGAATTACAAGCGTCAAATCTTGGGGATGCCCAAGGCATCCCCTTCTTCATCAATAAAAATCCCAGGTTTCTTCCAAATGCTTCATTTTTATTATTTCATGCATAGTTGTGTTGTCCTTGGAGCGTCTTATTTTTCGTTTTCGTTTTGGTTTTTCGTTTGCCTTTGTTTGGTTAGTTTTCTGAATAAATTGGTTAGACACCCTCTTTCATACTTTGGTTTGCAAATAGTTTGGTTTGGTTTGGAAAAGAGTAGGAAAGTTCATACTTTTATGGTAAAAAGAGCTTGTTTTTTATTGTGGTCTATGCTTTGTCATGCCATGCTTGATATTGTTTTGGTTATATGCTTAGTATTCTTTGCTGTAGCACGAATTGTTATAAACAATTGAGATTGATTAATGTGCCTTGGATGAATCATGCGTTGTATTAGCATATTAAAGCATAGTATAGTGGTATTCTTCTTTGATGCTTTATTTGGGTTGACTTGGCACATGCTCACACCATGTTATGACTATCTCAAGTCACCATAGCCTTTATGATCCTTTAGTTTTTAACTTGTAGTATCACTTTATGCTTTTATCAATGATGTTTTGTCGCTCTGCATGATTATGGCCATTATTGCTCTCTTAGTTTGTCGCTCCCAGTCTTTTGCTAGCCTCCACAACCAAGTATGAGTTCCACTCATGCATCCAACTCCCTAAACCAAGTTATTCCAAAGAGTCCACAATACCTACCTACTATCTTATGCTATTCCAAGTATATTCATGCTTTTGTTTACCTTCCGAATTAAACTTGTTATGAGAAAACTAGTGATTAAAGCTCTCACGAACTTGATGGCACACCTTACTTTTTTTGCCCTTAATAAACTTGAACCATTGTGTCGTCTATGTTGTATATGCTTGCACTTATTTGTTGGGGATTAACAGAACCATGCTTTCATGGGGAACGCTTTCAACATTGCAGTTGGTACTTGTACCTAGTTGATATCATGCTCTTTTGTATATAGATGCCGTCGGTGTGAAATGAAAGGGGAGCTTGTAAGTCCATGGAGTTATGTATATGTGTTAGAGAAACGCCTGGGCCGCTGGTCTAATCCATGCTGACATGGTGGAAACCTGCAGCGTAACCATAATGAATTGTCTATGAAGCATTCTGCTTATAAAAAAAGAGTCCTATATTGAGAAAAAAAGAGATAAAGAAAAAAAGAGATTATGAAAAGAGGAAAGAGAGAAAAAAGCACCATATTCCCATGGTAAATAAGAAGATTTCTGAGATGCTCGTTGTCTGCTTGCCTCATTTTGATATGGGGATTCTTCCGTATCATCGAGCAAGGGGTACCCCGTTGGCGGTTCTCTATGATACACATGTACTTACAATGACAAGAACTTACCGGTGACTAAACTTGAGTAGCATGAGAAGCGGCCCTCGTATTCAAGGGACATGAGATTTCTAACTTATACTTCGTTAAGCATGTACACCATAGTTTGTTCACTTTAACCTTAATCACTTCAAGATGCTTATGATAGGGGCAAGGAGAGCTGAAAGCTATAAGTACCATAATTTTTGGAAGCTCTTTATGAAACTTGAATCTCTGCTTCCTTCTATGAAGGCCTTTCTTCCACCATTATATTGAGTCTCCACCTTCTACCTTTATGCACCTACTTTGAGAGCATAGTGGCCATTCTTAGTTCTATGTGCATTGTCCCAAGACTATTTGATTGATGCATAACTTGATATTGCTTGTTCTAAACTATTTGTATCTAGTCTCTCTTATGAACTTTGAAGGTGTCCTATGCATTTATATTTGCTACTATATGAGGGACAAGCTGAATGCCACTATGCTATGTTTTCTTTATGTGAAACAAACAAACGTCTTGCAAAGCATCGTTATTCATGAATTTTGTTTGTGCCTTTTCATGTTGCAACATAGTTTCTTTGTCCTATTGCTAGAACTTTGTCTTTCATGTTATAATTGAAGTACTATGATCCTAGCTTTAAATGTTTTATAAATACTTTGATCAAGTTTATGATGGTGCATGTCACCTCAAAAATTATTCTTTCTTTTTATCACTTACCTACTCGAGGACGAGCAAGAGTTAAGCTTGGGGATGTTGATACATTGCAAATGTATCTATAATTTTTGATGTTCCATGCTTGGTTTTATCTACTTTCTTATGTTTTGTCCACACTTTGGAGTAATTTTCATATGATTTCTTGGACTAACCTATTAACAAGAGCCACAGTGTTAGTTGCCTGTTTTCTGCTGTTTTTGGTTCCAGGAAAGTCAGAAAATGAATATTTTCGGAATTCGACGGGACAAAAGCCAAAGTTACTATTTTCCAGGAAGACTCACGGAGCCAGAAGGAGAGTCAAAGAGGGGCCACAGGATGGCCACACACCCCTTGGCACGGGCCAGCCCAGGCCGCGCCAGGGCATGATGTGGGCCCCCTGGCCGGCCACCGACCTTGCCTCTTTCGCCTATATATTCCTCCCGAGGCAAAAACCCTAGATCGTCAATCAGAAATCCACGAAAATTTCCGCTGCGCCACCGCCACCGAAGGGGAGATTCGGGGGACAGAAAGTCTCTGTTCCGGCACCCTGCCGGGACAGGAAAGTGCCCCCGGAGCCATCTCCATCGACCTCCACCACCATCTCCATCACCATTGTTGATTCCCATGATGAGGAGGGAGTAGATCTCTCTCGGGGCTAAGGGTTCTACCGGTAGCTATGTGTTCATCTCTCTCTCTATGCATGATCTTATTGAGATCATGAGATTGTAATCTATAGATCTACCTTGCTAGTCAAGTGCTTTAATAGATCTCTGCTCTCCCCATGTGTGTGAAGTTGACAGTGTGCACACCATGGTGGCACTTAGGCTAGAGATTACAAATACTTGTTATGAGTTATATTTGGAGTTGGATGTCTTTATGAAATTGTGGTGTTTGTTGGACCCATCTAGTGCTCAAGGTGGCAGTGTGGGGTTTTCTAGATGGGAAAGGCTTACTTTGAGGTGTGCTGTTATAGCCAAACAACGATTAGAGTGTCCAACCAGAGAGTAGTTCAGCGTAGTATCATAAAGAAGAATATATTTATATGAGAGTGTTCACTAGTGAAAGTATGATCCCTAGGCCTTGTTTCTAAGCACTGAAACACCGTTTGCTATTAGATCTATTACATGTTTGCTTGTTTCCTTCTTTATTTCAGTTTGCCTTTAGTCTTTTCCACGCCATAAAGCTATTTTCTATCATTGTTACCACTTATAATTATCTATACCACTTGTATTTCACTATCTCTTCGCCGAACTAGTGCACATATACACCTGACAAGTGTATTGGGTGTGTTGGGGACACAAGAGACTTCTTGTATCTTGATTGCAGGGTTGCTTGAGAGGGGATACCTTTGACCACTTCCTCCCTGAGTTCGATAAACCTTGGGTGATCTACTTAAGGGAAAACTTGCTTCTGTTCTACAAACCTCTCCACTTGGAGGCCCAACAACTGTCTACAAGAATACAAGTGCGTAGACATCAGTCGTCGCCATCACCCTTGATCTGTAGGACTCCAACTACATCAACTGGCGCGAGCTCTTCCTCATCGCCCTAGGCCGCTATGGCCTCACAAGCCATGTCACCGGCACAGCCGATGCCACTCCATCGGACACCTCGCCCACCTCCGACTGGGCGCGCGACGACTTCACCGTCCTCTCTTGGATCTACGGCTCGATCTCCCCCGAGCTCGTCGGCATCATCATGGCCCCGGGATCGACGGCGCTGCAGATTTCGGACGCCATCGCCAACCTCTTCCGTGATAACAATAAAAGTCATGCCCTCTCCCTCGACGCGGAATTCCGCAACACGCCACAAGGATACATGAGCATTCACGACTACCATGCCAAGCTCAAATCCCTTGCCGATTCTCTCGACGATGTTGATGAGAAGATCTCGGACGAAACCCTCGTCCTCACGGTTATACACGGCATCAACGAGCAATACACTCACCTCCGTTCCTTCCTTCCTTACCAGGTGCAAAACACACGGCGTCGGCCGCACTCTGGGACAGCGGCAATAGTGTTCTACACAATGGCGGCAACATCATACCGCACGCCGGGGGCGCCCCTCCTGCCGTCGGCCGTGGCGGCGGTCCTCCTGATCCACGCCCTCCTCAGCCCCTCCAGCATGTCTTCTACAACAACTCTGGCCGGGGTGGTGGTACTGGAGGCCGACGTGGTCGTAGCTGTGGTTGCGGACGTGGCCGTAACAGCAACATCCCATGGATGTTCAATCCGTGGACCGGACTCCCGACGCGTGCTCATCAGGTTCAGCAGCTGCAGCAGCTTGTGATGCCCTCTCTGTGGCCGCCCCGTTGGCGTGCCCCAACCCCCAGCGTCTTGGGGCCTCGCCCAGCTCTGCCACCGTACCAGTCCTACACCGCCACGGGCTACCAGCAGCCTCCCAGCAACATGATGTTTCAACCACAGCAGCAACAGCAGATTGATCTAGCTCTTCTTACAGCTCTCCAGAACATGTAGCTCCCTAGCGGCAAGGAGTGGGTCATGGACTCCGGCGCCTTGATACATTGCAAATGTATCTATAATTTTTGATGTTCCATGCTTGGTTTTATCCACTTTCTTGTGTTTTGTCCACACTTTGGAGTACTTTTCATATGATTTCTTGGACTAACCTATTAACAAGAGCCACAGTGACAGCTGCCTGTTTTCTGCTGTTTTTGGTTCCAGGAAAGTCAGAAAATGAATATTCTCGGAATTGGACGGGACAAAAGCCAAAGTGCCTATTTTTCCGGAAGGGGTCAAGTGCCAGAATACGAGAAGGAGAAGGGCCAGGGAGCCACCACACCACCTGGCCGTGCGGCCAGGCCTGGCCCGTGCCAGGGGGTGGTGTGGCCGCTCCCGGCACCCCCTCAGCCTCTCCTTCCGCCTATATATTGCCCTCGGGACGAAAACCCTAAGTGCCCGATCAAAAATCCACGAAAGAGTCTATAGTCGCCGTCATCTCCATCCCTAGATCGGGAGGGATCTGAAGCTCTTCCCGGCACCCTGCCGGAGAGGGGAATTCACCCTGGAGGCCTTCTTCATCACCATGCAAGCCTCCGGTGTGATGCGTGAGTAGTTCATCCTTGGACTACGGATCCATGTAGTAGCTAGATGGTTGGTTTCTCCTCCTTTGTGCTTTCATGTTTAGATCTTGTGAGCTCCGTTTATGATCAAGATCATCTATTTGTAATTCATACATGTTGTGTTTGCGGGGATCCGATGGATATTGAGATGCTATTTCAGATTGATTATTGATTCTATCATGTCTTTGTTATTTGAGATCTTGCATGCTTTCCGTTGTTAGTAGCTATCTTGGCCAAGTAGATGCTAGCAACTCCAAGAGTTAGTATTTATGCTCGATAGTGGGTTCATGCCTCTGGTAATCTGGGGAAGTGACAGAAATCTCTAAGGTACTAGATGTGATGTTGCTACTAGGGAGAAAACAACAATCCTTTGTTCATAGAACAATCGTATTGTTTACTTTACACGCAGTTCGTAAAGCAATAATCTGTTGCTTGCAACTTAATACTGGAGGGGGTTCGGATGATAACCTGAAGGTGGATTATTAGTCATAGATGCAGTTGGATGGCGGTCTATGTATTATGTTGTAATGCCCAATCAAGTCTCAGAGGAGTCAAGATGATTAGTATATGCATGTATTGCTTTCTCGGTGTTTGTCAATTGCCCTGCTGTAATTTGTTCACTCAGCATGTTATTTATCTTAAGGAGAGTCACCTCTAGTGAACTATGGATCCCGGTCCTTTTTCTTTACATACAATCTACAACTGTTTACTACTTTGTGTTTACTTTCTGCAAACTATTACTTCTTTCCATTCGATACGTTTAATCCTTCGTTTTCCGCAAAACATGGTGAGATTGACAACCTCATCGCAAGTTGGGGACAAAGTTATGCGGTTGTGTTGTGCAGGTCTCCACGTTGCTACTAGCACCGGTGGTGCGCCCTGCCAAAGCTCAGCTAGTAACACCTTTGGGGTGTTTCCTTGCTCCTACTGGTTCGATTAAACCTTGGTTTCATAACTGAGGGAAAACTTACTGTTGTGCTCATTATACCTTTCTCTTGGGGTTCCCAACGAGCTCTACGTCGAAAGTCGAGCGCATCACGCCTCGTCCCACATGGAATCCGATCATGGTATAATTTCCTCCTTCGTCGTCTCTTCTTCTCATAAAATCATAGTAGGCAATGGTGCATCTCTCCTTGTTACTCACATCGGTTCTCACACCTTTTCCTTCAACTCCAAAAATCTTTTCCTCTGCAATATTCTAGTCGTTCCTCACATCTTCAAAAACCTTATTTCTGTTCGACAATTCACCATCGATAATGTTTGCTCTATTGAATTTGACCCCTTCGGTTTCTCTGTGAAGGATCTTCTTACCAAGACCGTGATTCTTAGATGCAATAGTCATGGACCGCTATACTCCCTCTGCCGCCCACCAGAAGCCAAGACCCTCCTCGCCACCTCCTCGTCCGAGCTTGGGCATCGCTGACTTGGACACCCAAGCCATCCAAACCATACAGCGTCTACACCAACAACAACACATACCTAGCAATAAACCTCCGTCGTCTTTATGTCATGCTTCTCAACTAGGCCGTCACATTAGTCTCCCTTTTTATTCCTCAGATTCCTTTAGTGTAAAACCTTTTCAATTACTGCATTGTGATTTGTGGACATCTCCTATTTCGAGCACTTCTGGTTTTGCTTATTATCTCATTATTGTGGATGATTATACACATTACTTTTGGATCTTTCCCCTTCGCAGGAAATCTGATGTCTATGCAACTTTCATCGCCTTTCATGCTTATGCTCGAACCCAATTTAACCTTCCCATCCTTTCCATTCAATGTGACAATGGTCGTGAATTTGATAACAATCAAGTTAACACCTTCTTTACTCAACATGGCACCCTCTTTCGATTCTCATGTCCACACACATCGCAGCAAAACGGCAAGGCCGAATGTGCAATTCGCACGACTAACAATGTCATCCGCACTCTCCTATTCCAAGCCTCCATGCCTCCTTCCCTATGGGCCGAAGCCCTACACACCGCCACCTTTCTCATCAATATTCATCAAACAAAAGCTACTTCCCTCTCTATGCCTCGTGAGCGTATTCTAGGAACTACTCAACCATACCATACTCTACGTGTCTTCAGATGTCTATGCTATCCAAACACTTTTTCCACCTCACCCAACAAACTTTCACCTCGCTCTACAACATGTGTATTTCTCGGAAACCCTTCTCGTCACAAAGGCTATCGCTGCATCGATCTAGCTACACGTCGCATCATCATCTCCCGGCATGTCATGTTCGACGAAAACTCGTTTCCGTATGCTCCTGCCAACTCGCCAACACCTGAACCTACCTCCACGCCTAAAAATTTTGACCCCCTGATTCATCCTGTTCTCATGGCAGGATGCCCTGCCACGGAAGCCGATTCACCTGCCACGAGCCCGCAGCAGCCTGCCGTGGAGCCACGGTAGCCTTCCACGCCATCTTCTCCTACCGTGGCAGGCCACTCTCCACCCGCACCTAGCCCACCACCTGCTAGTCCACCGCGACCTCCTACACCTATCGTGCATTGCACACGCCCCACCATCGGTTGCCTTCCTGGCCTGCCTAACAAACTCAATCTTCAAGCCATCGTCTCTTCTCCTCTACCAACAAATTATCTAACCGCACTTCGAGGTCCCAATTGGCGCAATGCCATGCAAGAAGAGTTTGATGCTCTCACACTTAATCAGACCTGGACTCTTGTTCCTCCTCCCCCGGTGCTAACATAGTGAGCGGAAAGTGGATTTTCCATCACAAATATAATGCTGATGGCTCTCTCGCTCGTCACAAAGCTCGATGGGTTGTTCGTGGATTTTCTCAACAACCGGGTATTGATTATGATGAAACCTTCAGTCTTGTGGTTAAACTTGCCACTATTCGCATAGTCCTATCTCTTGATCTCTCCAAATCCTGGCCTATTCATCAACTCGATGTCAAAAATGCCTTTCTTCATGGCAATCTTGATGAGGTTGTATACAGCCAACAACCTTCTGATTTCATCAATCCCCAAACTCCTACTCATGTATGTTGGCTTCTCAAATCTCTCTATGTGTTGAAATAAATTGCCTAGCCTTTTTCATCAGTTTCGGACTTTTGATTGCGTTGGCTAGTGCATGCAATTCAATATGGTATCAGAGCAGGAGGTCTTAGGATCAAATCTGGCCACGCAAGAATTAAAAACAAATATTGTGGCTCCCCAAAACAAATGTCACAATAGGCCAAAGGGCGAAAGACGTAAGGTGAGTATTGAAATAAATTGCCTAGCCCTTTCCATCAGTTCAGACTTTTGGTTGCTTTGGCTAGTGCATGCAATTCAATACTATGGGCTCAAACAGGCTCCCCGGGCCTGGTTCCAATTTCTCATGGTCTCACACTCCATAAAACTTTCTCTCATTCTCCCATTGCCTACTCGGATGCTGACTGGGCAGGATGCCTGGATACTCGACGCTCCACGTCAGGGTTTTGCATGTATCTCGGGTATAATTTGATTAGTTGGTCTTCACGTTGTCAAATGACGGTCTCTCGTTCTAGTGCTGAAGTAGAATATCGAGTGGTTTCCACAATTGTCGCAGAGGCATGTTGGGTTCGTCAACTTATGCAGGAGCTTCAGTGTTCCCTCGACACCGCCACTATTGTCTATTGCGACAATGTGAGTGCCGTCTATCTCTCCGCAACCAAGTCCATCATAAGCGCACCAAGCACATTGAACTTGACATACATTTCATGCGGGAAAAGGTAACTCTTGGCATTGTTCGTGTGCTGCATGTGCCATCGTCTTCGTAGTATGTTGATATATTCACCAAAGGGCTGCCCACTATTCTATTCAGTGAGTTTCGCTCCAGTCTTCATATTGATGCTCTCCCTAGTTCAGACTGCGGGGGCGTGTTAGAGAAGGATACGGCTTCTCTCAAGCAACCTGGAGTAGACTCCAAGTCTCCTAGCTAAACACGTTTTGTAAACTGACTTGTAATTGTATTGTTGATATATATATATGAGAGGGGGGCCGTGACCTGTGATCACATTGCCAAAGTTTCTATTCGGCTTTCAATCTCTTCCTATGACCTGCACAATTCCTCGTTCCATTGTTCCCTCTGCATTCCACTTCCTAGTGAAACTAGGGTTAACGCGATCTGTGCGACGGAGGAGCCCGGTAATTACCAGTCCATCCATTCAGTTCTGACAGGAAGAAGAAAAACGCTAATCTACTAACATACGCTGACTCTCGAGACAGTCTCCTCTTCGTCTCCATATGCTCTCCCTGGGGCATAGTGCATCTCCTCCTCTCATGCTGAGGCAGCCGCATAGCTCCTTGCTAGGCCCATGGAGAATGCACCAGGGAGTGAGGACATCTATGGAGAGAAAGAGGCCATTATTGTCTGCCGATTCGCCTGAATTTGGTTGGTTTCAAGCTTTTTTATCATCTGAAGGCCAGCTCTTGTGATAGTTTGGATATACCTGCTATGCACATGAAGTTATTGGTCAAAATGTGTAGGATTGAAAGGATTCGGATGTGGATGTCAAGCCAGCCTGGTATTGAGGAAATGTATCATGTATGTGATTCGTCGATTTGTGCATCCTTGATGTCTAGATCTTATCAGAATATTATGTTGTTGCAGAGGCTGAGTGTAATTGGTATCATCTTGGTATTAATATATTTTCTTTACCGAGAAAAATAAGGTTCAGCGCTGGTTTAAAGCATGGAGAGCTGAGACATTGTTTCTGCATAATGCTTCTCCACTGATGATTTGCATCAAATTTGTGGAAAAGCCTTAGAACTGCACTACCTTATAAAGGCCCAACAAAGAAGACAAAGCGCCTCTTTTTCTTTGGCATAACGGACCACATATACACGAGAGAACAAAGCCGATGTTGGCATATAAAGCATGGTCGAGAAGTCTAAGCATGTGCATGCGTCATGTCCAAGTTAAAGGTGGTGGATTGAAAATCAGTTTTGGGGATGAAAGTCCCGAGATCGATCTATAGTTGGACTCTTCACCATCGGCACACATGCGATGTTTTCTTCTTGAAGGCTTAGCCTAGGCCTTGTACGTCATGAGGCTGCAGGACTATCACAGCCGGCGTTGGGCTTTGGATGCCGGAGCGCATGGACCAGGAGAACCGCACGCGTGCAACCTAGGGAGGGGTCGTACATTCGATCCTTGCATCGAGTGGATCATCACGTTCTTCATCAAAACCGTCATCAATGTCTTCTTCCGTATCAACGATGGTGAGTTCTACATCAACCCATTATATATCCATAGGCGGGTCTTGGTTGATGGTTGTAGGGCAACATTTTTGTTTTGGATACGCGAATCCCAACACTTAGAACCTTCCACATTGCGGAAATTCAATTCGGCTCATATGCGCAAATACACCCATTATTTAAAAAACATTTAAAATGTTAAAAAAATTAGAAAAAGTTATTCGCATGTACATCACGACATTCTAATTTTATGGGAATGGAGGATGATCATAGGTAAAATATGTGAAATTTTACTTTTATATTAGTAATAGTTAAAATATCATTTCTAGTTTTGAGTGCAGAAAAGAATTTAACCAGAAAGGGTGTAGTTAAAGTCTCAAATACTCCGCCGTTTAGGCAAAACCCAACTGAAGTTTTTTCAATAAATAGCTCTTTATTACATAAAGAGTTTTAAGTATTACACATGATATTTTCTTAAATAGGATGCACATAGCCGACACAAGTTCAGAAGTCATAAAACATGAAAAAGGCGATTTACATATCAAAATAAGAAATTATAAAATGCCTAAGACGGTGGAGACCTATCCGAAGATTATGTTTTCACCCATGTTGGGTAAAAAAATCGCTCGATGTGTTCTCCGGTCATGTAGACACCTCCATAAACAGATTGTGAAACTTTACACGGTGTAGAGGAGAGCATAAACAAAACGTATTGGCACATGGAAAGATAACCTACAGAGAGCGGTATTTTTATCATTAGAAATATTATCATTTCCACCTAGGCTCATCGACCAAATAATGGCAATCACTCTCACCCTAATGAGAATTCTTTACTTGTGATCCGTACCATTTAGCCAATTCCCAAAAATATTGGCAACATTACGTGATAGATACAAGTTTGAAACTACTTGGATGACTGACCATATAGACCGGAAAAATTACACTAGAAGAACTAGTGCTTGATTATCTCATAATTATGACAAAATACACATTTTGTACTGCTATGTAAATTCTGGCAAACGAGGTTTCTTCCGTAAGGATAACCCCGAACGGAGATACCGAGCAGGTTTTTTTATTTTTAGAGTTATTTTCGTCTTCCAAGTTTTTCTATTATTATCAACCGGTAAGTCTATCTGGACTAACGTTGTGTACAAGGAAATAACCAAGAATTTTCCATTCTCATGTAGATTTCAATGGAAATCATTGGACCCAGGTGCTAACCGGATTGATACTAAGCGCTAAAGAAAGACATTCCAACAAGCAAGACTAGGTCCAAGTAAATCCCTTCTTGTGTCACATTTGAAGGACCATAACCATGTCGATGGTATATTTCTTATGACGAACACGATTCGATCGACGAATTTGGCAAGCTGATCCGCTTTGATCTAGGGGAAAGCCTAGTCAGCCACCTTTTTGGTGCAGGTCACGTGACCTACAGCTCGGCATTGTACAAAGTAGGATAATGTTCCCTGAGTGTAGCATTGCCTAGCCACTTGTCCTTTCAGAAACATATCTTTGATTTTGATCCATCCTTAATTGAAAATGATCCAAAGCAAAAAAGTAGTAGAAGTTCGTGTAGAAGTAGGAGGCGCCAGGAAAATCTTAGTCTCAAGTCTGTCACGGCATGCTGACCACTAAAGTCGGAGGCGCTGTCCTAGGTTTACTCCTAGGAGTCATTGGAGAATATTCTAGAAACCGAGCCAAGGCATTTTTCGATTGTTTGAGCATTTGACCAGTCGGCCGGTGCATCACAGGTGACAGGGAAGCCATGCCCGTTACAAGAGAAAACAGATTGTTTGAGAAAGCATGGGTTCAAGCTCTAGTGGACGGGTTTGCTAGCTGAAGGCACGGATAATTCATCTATGTAGCTAGTTAGTTACAGTGGCGGAGAAGCCCCTCTTTGATTGGGCCATACCTATGAAGAAAATGTTCAAATGTACCCATGTACCAACCACTTTTTTTAAACGGGGCAAAAAGAGCTTTGCCTTTGTATTGATATAGGAGGAGCAAACATAGGATTTGCCGTAGCCAAAAAAATAAGAAAAGGGGAAAACCCCGAAGAAATAGAAAAAAAGGTCAGCCTATAAGCTCCGCCAGGTTCTTAGCACCGGCTAGAATCCAATCATTTCCTTCCTCCATAATCTTGTGCATGATGACCGAAGGCATAGAAGATCTATTGCTGAAGACTCTTTCATTCCTTTATTTACAAATCTCCCAAGCGATAAGCATTTAGGCGGTCTGTAAACCTTTGGGAGAAGAGGTGGGAGTCTTGGCTATGGCCTGCTAGTAGTCAAGCACCTTAGGTCTTCCCGATCGCAGGCAGAGGAGAAGGTCGGGACAAGACATCCAAGAGGCCGTGACAACCTAGATCCTCTTGGAAAAGCGGCATTTGAAAAGGATATGTCGCGTCGTTTCCTGTAGATAATACATTTTTCATTAAAATAAACAAAAAAATTAACCGAAAGAACATGAAGGGGGAGGGGATATAAAATCCTAAGAAGATCCAAAAGCTCCTCCACTCAAAAAACAGAATATAATGGTACACTTGTATTGGAATTTCCACTTTTTTAGGAGGCTAGACAGGAGTTTCTCTGACTTTCCTTGAAAAAAAAAGAGTTTCTCCCACTAAGATGGTCAATGCAGCCAGAATGAAGATGCCAAGAAGGCCATATGTGAAAGGATATCTTCCACAATCAAAGTTGCAGAGGGTGCAGATGTTGTCATTGCTGACATGAAGACTAAACCTCTTGTGTTCAGCCTATATATCATTCAGGAGAAGCCAAGCAAAGGCTAAATTGGTGGTCCAGATCAAAATTTAGCTGGGGCTGATTTTTTTCAACTTGTAACATTGTATTATGTCCTAGAAATGCCAACGTGGATGCGTATTTGTTGGCCTTCTTGGCATTCTTGAGCCTGATCTACGGGAGAATGATGTACATGCGTTTTTTTTGGGTGAAGTAGTGGTGGGCAACATGGCCTTTTAAAACTAATAAAGCTATGTTTTAGTCTAAAAAAGGAAATCAAGAAATGGAGCATTCGACTGGTAATACTGTGGAAAAGGACGTAAGGCATCTTTATTCCTTTGAGCTTTTTGACCAGCCGATCGCATATAATTGTGAAGAAAATTGGGAGTGTTTAGAAGATGTGTGTTTGCAATCCATATAATTTTCAGAATCAAATTCATAATACACAAAGTGGAACGAAAATATTGACCTGTGAATAGTGTCATTTGTGACACTATCCATGTTGGATTTGTCTTTTTTCTTTGATTATCAAAATTCTATAGATTGTAAACACACATCTTATGAAAAGTCAAAATTTGTCTTTAATTCATTAATTTTTTACATAAATTTGAATTTTGAGGGGTGGCATCGTGGTACCATTTGAAGGGTGGTATCATGTGATACTTCCGATGAAAGTCGTTTTACTAGCTCAAGGCTTCTTTGGATGTTCTTTCAGTTTTGCATACTACTAGAAACTATGTATGGGCCAATTTTATTGTAATACATGAACCTGGTAGAAATCTGTGTACAATTATTGTGACACTTGTTTAGAACTTAGGATATGTGGCAATTAAGCAAATCTGAATAGAATTTTTGGTAGATGTTTTATTGTGTCATACCTTGTCTAGGAAAAAGTTTTGATGTACATTTTTTATTAAAATAATCATAGTTATTAACAAGATATACATGAAGGGGAAGGGGATGTACACATCTTTAAATGAAGTCCTAAGAAAGGTAAAAATGTCCTCCATTCTAAAGGAGAAGAAGTTCCTTTTGTACATAAATTTCGCCGAGCATAGAATAGGATGAACATTGTGTTTCTCTGACTTTGAGATGTTCCATGCAGGGTGCAGCCGCAATGAAGTCTTCCATGAAGTAGCCAAGAAGGTCCATGTGAGAGGAGATATTCTAGCTGGTGGTTGAGAGTGCAGATGTAGTCATTGATGGCATGGATTTTATTCCTCATGTTCAACCTATATCATTCAGGATATGTCGGAGACTAAATCAGAGGTCTAGATCCATAGATCGAGGTAACATCATCAGTGTGATGAAAAGCCAAAGAGTACTACTTCCTTTAGGAGCAGGAGGTATCGGGAAAATCATGAACTCGACTTAGTCTTGACATCCTAGGAAGTACTGTCCCAAACTTACCTTCTTCCCCAAGTGCACCTGTTTGGACACACAGGCTATTGCTTCACAGTGCCGTCACCAGTGCGGGTTGACTGCATGTTTGTCCGGCTGTAATCAGGTAGCCTTCACTTGTTTAAGCATATGGCTTTGCCAACCGTTTACCTTTTGCTTCTCTTCGGAACTGTATTCACCATCGACCTTCTCTTTCTTCACCGAAGGATGTAAAAAACTTCTAGTATTTTCTTCTGTGTGTCGCACATACATAAAGTAGGAAATACCTCCACTTATTCTGAATGAATCTTTCAGAAGAACAACGAGAAAGAGGAGAGATGTTGGTTACTCTGATTATAAAACAAAGATCTCGTGAGGAAGGAACGTTGCATGCGGTGCTACAGACATTTGCGTCGTGGATGGTTTGCCTTCGCCTGTTGATTCAATTTACTGCGAAAAGTGAGACTTGGATGGCATGCTAATGATTTAAGCCATTCTTCGGCTCTTCTGTCAGTTTCATACACTAGTAGAAACCACTGTCTGTATTCATAGGGTCAGTTCTAGTCTAAGTCATGCGCATTGCGGAAATCTTTGTACAATCGTGCGCTTGTTCTGAAACTGTAATCCCATATCGTGTAGACAGTATATTTTTTTCATTAAAATAAACAAAATAGCCGAAAGAAACATATGTTATTTACATGATATAATGGAATGGACATGAAGGAGGAGGGGTGTACAAAGCTTCAAGCCAAATCTTAAGAAAATCTGAAATCTCCTCCTCCATTCCAAAGAGAGAATATAATGATACATTTGTATTGGAATTTCCAAGAGCCTAGACTAAAGTTTCTATGACTTTCCCAAAATAAAAAAGTTTCTCTGACTGAGATGTTCCATGCAGCCAGAATGAAGACGCAAAGAAGGGCCATGTGAAAGGATATCTTCGACAATCAATATTGCAGAGAGTGCATATGTAGTCATTTGTGATATGAATACTAAACCTCTCGTGTTGAGCCTATATTTTGAGGAGAAGCCAAGCAAAGGCTAAACTAGTGGTACAGATACCGGTGCTCAGAGATAAGAGCACGAGTGTGTGTTGAAAAGCCAAAGAGTAGTAGTTCTTCTTGTAGGAGTAGAAGGTGCCGGGAAAATCATGATCTCATATTTGTATGAAGATTCTGACCACTAGACTAGGAGGCACTGTACGATGCTGAGCAAATGTCCCAAGTGTATGGGCTGAAGTCCCCGAACAATAGTCAAGGTTGTGTTGATAGTATATTATACAAATCAAGTAATGGTCATGGAACTGGTGGAATAACCAGAACGCAGTCTGTGATAGCAACAAAGAGAAATTCACTATTGATATCGCACAAATAGCAACCCACGAAAGAATCGAGTACTGGAAATTGTTCAATCCTGAGAAGGAGAAGACACAGGTTCTTCAGGAGAAATGGAAGGTGTTGGCTGCTGAAACAATCAAGTTCAATGTGTGGGTTGTCGTGAGGGGAATGATAGGCTCGTTGGAAAGGTCGAGATTACGCCTAATTCATTTAATCTTTTTACATGTAAAGTTTTAGTGAAACCATCTGCAACTTGATCATTGCTAAAGATAAACTTGATGTCAAGTTGTTTGTTGGCAACCCTTTCACGAACAAAATGATAACCAGTCTCAATATGCTTGCTACAGACATGGAAGACGGGATTTTTTAAAACATAGGTAGCACCAAGATTGTCACACCAAAGATAGGGTTTGTCCTTGAGAACACACCAAGCTCTCCTTCAACCCAAATCAATTTGGCAGTAGCATTAGAAATGACCTTGTATTCAGCTTTGGTTCTAGAGCTGAGACACTATGCCCAATCTACATCTAAAAATGCGCTAAGCAATCTGGAAGATGAATTTTGGAATGTTAAGCCAACCTGAATTGTTCCTTGAACATAACGATAGAATACGCTTTGCAGCGTCCAATGAGTAGTAATTGGTGCATGAAGAGATGCATGTAAACATATCTACCAACACAAAAATTCTACGAATCAAGCGGTCTGCAAGTTGTAGCCCAAGAACAGTAGCAAGATTGCTGAACAAATTGGAAATACATAGCAATTCTATGAATCAAGCTAACATCTAAACATCAATGCTAGAAATCAACCTAAAAACTACACATCAGGGCCATGAACCTAGATCAACGAACCCTAGTAACATTGCAGATCTAAGAACCCTAGGTGGAGGTGTGGTTACTTGCCGCCATCGCTGGAGGTGGACGACGCAGCTAACAACCACTAGAAGAGAAGGAAGTAGTCTTCATGCGCCGCCGACAATGACCGGAGAAGAGGGAGGTGCTTACATGACATGGACCGACTGGGAAATGGAGCTCGATGTGGGGGAAATGGCGGGTTGGGTATCGATGGTGAGCGGGGACGGTAGAAATATGTGAGGGTTTGGTGGAAGCTAGGCGAATTCTCCCGTCCCATTTTTTCACTACAAGGGAAAAGCTCCCGTCGTAGCCATTGTCTGCCGCGCTCGTGCAGAGGAGCGCGCTTTTGTATCGGGTGGGCGCACGACGAGGCTAGCTCACTGAAAACGCCTGAATCGAGCATTGTCGTTGTGCCTGGTTGCGGTTGCTTTAAAGTTTGCGCCGACACAGCCCAAACTCACATAGGGGCATCCAAACGGCATGTTTCTATCTGTACAGGGGCATGCTAGGCCTTTTGCAGGCTACCAAATACGTCCATAGGTCTTGCTCCACCCACCTTCTGTAGCGAACCACGGTGTACAAATTTTCCATGGATAGCGCGATGAGGCCAGGTAAGGGTTGCACTTTTTCTAAATAACCAGTTTCACATTTTTGTTAAACAAAACTAATCTCATTTTATATGGGAAAAGATAGAAGTCAGCGGTCTGCTATTGCCGTTCAACTTCATGATTGCTTAGTTTGTTATTGTGCAAATATAAACCAATTATTAGCCGCATCTAGGTATAAATTTCTTCGGCCGTGGCAACACACGAGCAATTTTCTTAGTCTCGCTAAAATATCAGAGCAGTTCGAGGAGGAGGAAAACGGAGTGTTGTGTTTCTATTCGTTAGAAAATTTTGACTTGTGCCGAAAAGAGAAAAGGCCAATTGTTAAATAGACGGTCCAAAAAACTTGTGGAAAGGTTGTACCGGATTCAATGAACATTATTTGGTCTCTATACAAAACGACTAATTTGAGAGTCTGGTTCTCCTACCGTTTTATCCTTTTAATGACCTTCGTTGAAACGAATCAACAAGGACTCCGTGGCCCAATGGATAAGGCGCTGGTCTACGAAACCAGAGATTCTGGGTTCGATCCCCAGCGGAGTCGTTGTTCTTTTTTTCCAGTGGCCAAGCATCCGACGGCTGATGACAGGATAAGTTTTTCTTTTTGATCTTCAGACAAACAAAAGTTCAGTGAGGTGCATTGTGCCGTGCACTTGCCGCTCAAGATAAATGAGGAGGGAAAAGCATTGTGTGTTAGTCTGGTGTAGTCCGTACCAGCGTGTGTTGAGGCTCGGGTCCCTCGTTTTAAATCAAACTTATCGATGAAATGAGCTGCTGTTCCCGTTTCAGGAAAAAAAAACTGTTGTCAAATAGGGACCACCAGGAGTGATATTATTTGCTGTAAATTTTTTTTTTTTTGACCTGGGACTGTGAGGCAAAAGGCCCACAGTAATTTATTTATAAAAGAAAAGCAAATAGTACAAAGGAGTTGTCAGAGCATATATACAAAGGGATCAGAGAAGTATCCGAGTCTAAAAGGAAGCTAGCCACCTAAGGTAGTGCAGCTACCCAAGCTAGAAGAGAATGCCTATATTTCTTTTTGATCCTGTACTGCAACAAAGTAACATCATTCACAAACTTGAATTTCCATCGTGCAAATGTTGGCCTTTCGTGATTAAAGATCTTTCCATTTCGTATGATACAAATGTTTCAGCAAGCCAAGATCAATACTTCCATGAAAAAAGGATGTCCAAAAGCCTTCCTCGCCATCTCAATTATGACCTGAAGATCATCGTTTGGTTGCCAATAGATTTGTAAATAATTCCAAATCCTCACACTGAAATTACACTCAAAGAATAAGTGTATTCTGTCCTCATATGCGTGTAAAGGACAGAGCTCACAGTGAGTGTCATCAGTCACATGCCAATGTCTTCTTTGCAAAAGATCCCGAGTATTTAATCTATCTCTTAGCAATAACCAAGCAAACATTTTGACTTTCATCATACAGCAGGATTTCCAGATCCAGGAGTATACCTTGGACACTTTAATATGTTCATGTATCAAACTATAAAAATTGCCAGGCGTATAGGAATCCCCCCAAGTATATGTCCAGCAATCTTTTTGATCCGATAGGGGGTTTTCATTGATGATAGTTTGCAGGCTCATCAACTCCTGATATGCACTATTGGATAGTGGAAGATAAAAAAGATCAATTATATCTGCCATAGCATATACATGAGCTGCAGAAACCTTGTCGTCGAGGGCATAAGAGAACAATCTTGGAAATCTATTTTTAATAGGCTGTATGCTATCTTGAATAGACCAATTATCAGTCTAGAATAGGAATGTATCTCCTTTTCCATGAGTCACCGTTGCCACCGCACGGAAATTATCAACTTGCTTGAGGATATCACGCCACCAAAAAGATCCACATAGATTTTCAGCATGTGGGATCTTGTTCATATAATGAGCATTCCAGATTAATTGCACCCAAGGGACATCTTTGTGATTATAAAATTTATCCAAAAATTTGATCAACAAGGACGCATTCTTCTTTTGAAAGTCTATCACCCCCAATCCACCTTTATTTTTTGGCAAGCAAACCAACTCCCAAGCAGCCAGTGATTGCTTAGGTTCATCAAATTTGTCTCTCCAAAGGCATTGTCTAAGGATTCGGTCAAGCTGAATTGTCAGACCTTTGGGCAGCTGCAGAGTACAGAGAAAGTGTAGTGGCATGGAGGATAAAGCAGAGTTGATTAATTGAAGTCTAGCCCCCTGAGATAGGAAACTCAAACTGGACGTAAGCTTCCTCTCAAGCCGACAAACAATTGGCATCAATTCAGCAATGGTCGGTCTAGTAGTGCCTAAAGGCAGACCCAGGTATGTGAATGGCATCTGACCAATCTGGCACCCAAAATCTTCGGACAGCATCATCATAAAGTCATTTGGAACATTAATAGGCATTGTTTGTGACTTATGAAAGTTTATCTTCAGTCCAGTTGATATGGAGAATTGATGCAAGACTCCTTTAAGAGCTCTGAGCTGGTCCCTGTCCGCAGGCATAATTAAGAGTGTATCATCCGCATATTGGATGATAGGAAAGTCACTCTCATTAGTATTAATTGGGTGGTGCAGTTCTCCCAATCTCACCATCTCATTGACTGCCGACTGCAACAAATCTGAACCAAAAGTATACAATAAAGGCGACAAAGGATCACCTTGACGGACACCCCGTTTATAGTGGAATTGTTTTCCCGAGATCCCATTTAGGAGCACAGCAGAAGTACCTGTGGAAAGTATCTGTTTTATCCATCCAATCCAAGTCTCGTTAAATCCCTTGTGTTTCATAATTAGAAGGATAGATTCATGTTCCACGGTATCAAAAGCCTTAGCAAAATCCAGCTTGAGAATAATAATAGGTTTCTTGGAGATATGGCATAGGAACAAGTACTCAAAAGCCCAGGCAATGCAGTCTTGAATGGTCCTACTTCTTAAAAAACCATACTGATTCTTATGAATACAATCCAGAATTCTGTTCTGTAGACGGTTGGCAACTAATTTGGTGAGAAACTTCAGACAAACATTGGTGAGAGAAATAGGACGAAAATCATTAACATCAACAGGCGCTTGCTTTTTGGGAACAAGAGTGATATATGAACCATTAATATTCTCTAAACTAATAGAACCGTTATGAAAATTAGCAGCTAACTGGTAAAACTCCTTTTGTACTATTGTCCAGCATTTTTTAATGAACATGCCATTGAATCCATCGGGTCCAGGAGCACGATCTATCGGCATTGCCGCCACCACCTCATCAATCTCCTTTTTCTCAAAAGGTCTGGTTAACTCATCAAGTCCATCTACCTTTGCCAACAAATTGTCCAGATTAAATTGCATATCAATTCCTTCAGAATGGGACATTCCTTCAGAGTGTCCCATCTTTAGTTTATAGCTTGCTTGATCCATCGGGTCCAGATTATTTGCTGTAATTTTCCCAACCCTCTTAACACTAGTACTGATGGTAATCACAAGACAAGTTGATAGTTTCTATGTTTGTCACAGGGTACCACAAAAGTTCTGCTGGACCTTTGCTGCCATACTAAATGGTACCAGCTTGACACATCTAAACTGTTTAAAATTAGGGCTAAGATATAAAAAAACTCAGAAATGTGCATGACATGAGACGAGTCAGATTCTGCTGACTCTACATTAATATTAGGGCTAAGATATCAAACACTACCTAGCCCATGGAACCACGTGGTCCTGTTTTAATCAACATACTACATATGAATATAATATTTACTGAAAAGCAGGATAAGCAAGATAAGAAATGGGATGACGATGCCAACAATTGGATGACATAATGTGCCTAGATTATATATTTGATTCACATATCAGTTTGTTTTTATAACTTCTCTTCTCGGCGAGTTTCAAATAAGCGTAGACAACAAACGAAGCTCTAATAAAAAAAACGAAGATCAAATAATAAGCTTAGTTTCCTTGGAATGATCTTTACATTTTTTCTTCTTTAACCTTGACCTGTAAGAGCTACTACAAAAATGTATGAAAAATAAACCTGACATAATCATTCTACAGATAGTTTACAGCCCTCTTACACGGATTTACAAAGATATAAAAACTTGCAGATTAAGAACACACAAACATTTGTCCTTGAGTCAAGAGTGACAAAAAATGAAGCGCATCTGAAATGCTCCATTTGCCTGAGTGTGATGTAACATCACAGTACAGCAGATGAGCCATTTTGTATGCAGGCAACTTCTGCTGGAAGTAAGCAGGAGTCACACCAAGAGCTCCAGAGCAGATGTTGTCACAAAGATGCCGGATGGTTAATTCAGTTGTATTTTTGGATCCTGGACAAGACTCGATTTCTGCAGCTAGAGCAGTTCAAAAGGAAGTTCTGAATATGGAACTGGCAGCAATCAGAAGGCTTGATTGAAAGCTCAGTTGAATTTGCCAAGTTCCCTCTTCTTAGTGATTGCTCTCTGGCCATGGTAGACAAATGAATCTATGATTCCAGAAACAGTGAACACACCTGTATCAACAAGACACACGCCTTAGGTCATTGGTTGAACTGCTGAAAGGATGTTGAGGACATGGCTAAATTGACTAGGTCATAACTTTCTAACTCCAGAAAATTACTAACAAAGGGGTATTTTACTCATGTATCGGGAATGGCCTTAACTGAATGAAGACTAGAAATACAGGAATTAAGAGCCTGGTCAAAGCAAAGGAAGAAAACATAGCAGTATTTTTTAAATAACGATGTTGGACTGAAGCATATCAGTTCACTGAACATATTAACAGAAAAGGTATGATTTAACAGAAATAGCTAATTAGTGTGAAGAAAAAGGGCCACAAGTGAAATATTACCTCCAACAATAGCACAAACATTGGTTACGAAGTGTAAGAATGATCGATTGTGCTCTGTGAATGTGACCTGTGAAAGGCACGGATATCAAGTTAGAGTGATATTACTAATGCCTTGCAAAATATCAATGTAAAATGCATGACTACAAATCAAAAGAATTTTTTTTCAAATTTCCCTTTGTCGTCTAGTGATATATGCTGCAGAAAATAAGCAAACATCACACAGGGATGAATGAACTAATGCTGTGTTTGGATACAAATTGAGGCTCGGAATTGGGCATCTGGAAGGCCGAATTCCTCTGTTTGGATGTCCGTGGAATCTGGGCCTGGAATTCGGAGGAAATTCCGAGGCCTGCCTCCGCGCGTGTGCACTCGCCCACGAATGATTCCGAGCCTCCACGCTCGGAAACTGATGGAACTTCCCGAAGCGGTACGCTTCCTCCTCGCACGAACAAAACCTGAGCGAAGCAGGGGTCTTCCTCGCACCGGACAAGGAGCCAGCGGCGGCGGCGCTGGTAAGCTCGGTTCCCCCGCCCACTCCCTATCGACCCTCCAGCCCTCCTCCCTGGCCGTCCTCCTCCAACCTCCTACCTCAGTTTTCGTGACCACTCCCTCGGCCAGCCCTCACTAGGCCCCTAACCCTATATCGACGGACAGAGGAGAATGGCGGTAGGAGGGGGAGGCGGCTTCTACCTTTCCCTCCCTAAGCCTGCAACTACTCTTCTCATTCCAATCCTCCCTTCCCTGGAGAATTGGTAGCATAATCCCGTTCGATTTTTTCCTAATTTTTGATTTGTTTGAACTGCCATGGCACCCAAGCAGCAGCGCCGCCGCCGTCCCTCACCGTTGCCGGCCAGCGCCGTGAAGATCCTTCCACCCAGCGCCCTGCGGCTCCTCCGGCCCGGCTGCTTGGGGGTGCCGGCTAGCAGCTGCTCGCCGCCGGCAGCGGCAGAAACGGATTACTACCAGAAATGGACAATTCCGGGATGCAAATCATCCAGTGCATATGTTCGTAGTCACGGAAATATCAAATTAGGTGCAAATATGAGCATCTCTAGTTCATCATCTGGAATGTCCCCACGAGCATCTCTAGTTCATGATTCAAAAATACTAAGGTAGCTGCAGATATGTATGTTTGTCTTCATGATCTAGAATGTCTACATGAGATATGTCAGTGTTCTTCACATGTGTATAAATTGAATTTGTGCTCTGTTCTGCCAACAAAGAATAAGAAATAGCTCATTATTATTTACCTAGCACAAAAATATGCCCATGTTCTCCAAACATTCAATCCCATGGTTTATGCATCCAAACATGAAATGAAATTGGATACCACTCTTTGATTCCAATAGCAAACAACAGAATTTGAATTGGTAGCCGTTTCCTTTCCATCTTGGATTTGGAATTTTCACTCTAATTCAATTCCAAGGCTAAATTCCTACATTCAAACACAGCATAATGGAAAAGGAAAACCGAGTCGGCATTCCATAGCCATGCCAAATTTAAGTACTTCGAGATGGTACCTTAATTGGAGAAAGGTCATAAAAGAAAAACACGCCAGGAAGAGCTTGTATCCGACCACTGTCACCAGTTCTGGAATGTTCTGTCACGGAAAACTGCAGCAGAGAATAACATCTTGAGAAATGCTTGAATCTCACATACATAGAAATGCATCCACACACATTAGTGTTGCTTGACAACACAAGGGAGATGGACATAAATTACCTGATTGGAGAGAATGATTTGCTCATTTAGGTGAGAGTATACAGTGGGAACGACCTAGAAAACGGAAGGGAAAAAGAGATGGCATTATAATGATATAATCATATGTTCTAACTAATCATGTTGTAAGCATGAGGAATAACCAAATAAGGATCTAACAAAATCAGGAGCAAATGAGAAATGAAATTAGCAATGTGAGCTGGCTTCTAAGTATCAAGAGGACAAACCTTAATGTGGTATTGGTACATTCCATATGATGAGGGCTGGACCCAATGCGCCCTACACATGATATAAATTTGAAAGGGTAAATCTTCACTTCCTTTTCTTAGGGGATATTTTCACTCTAGTAAACACAGAAATGAAAGGATAAATAAAAAGGAATTTACCCGTCAAGGGGATTAACTACACCAGGAAAGGGTTCTCCAAAAGTTAATTTATTTATCTTATGGCTGAGCTGACATTGTAAAGGAGGATAAGTTAGGATGTTTAAACCAAGCATATTGGTAAGAACTATAAATATTCCCATCAGTATCTAAAGTTCTAAAATTAGCTGCATATTTCCTCAAGTATCATTACATTGAAGCTATCCTTTTGGAACGGAAGCAGATCATGAACATGGACATTTGCCTGCTGGAAGCTTTTCCCTGGAGCAAAGTGGAAATTCCCAGCAACCTTGTTAATTTCCAGGAAGCCATAAATATTGCATCCTTCACCTTCTTCATCTTTTATACTTTGAAGGAAGCCCTCACTTTTGCACTACAAAATAGTGCACACCATAGAAAATAAATTTCCTTGAAGGTGATGAAGAGTACCATATGTTATACACATAGGCCAAAATGCATGGTTGTACCTGATCGATCGAATCTGGGTTTGATACACCCCAACCCTTTTTTCGGTATGCTTCACGGACATCCTCACACGAGTTACAACATTGTTCATCAGACTACATTCAAAAAAGATATTCAGTTAAAATCCATATCAGAATTGCGAATGTGCTGAATGGAGGTAGCATTATATAACAATCTGTTCATCTAAATATAACACAACATAAAATATAAGATAAGCCTGAAAAATGCTTTGAGCAGAGAAGAAAGCAGTAGTCAGCCCTGTCATTACATTAGTGAGTTGAAACATTGAAATGACATTCTCTCAAGCAGCATCTATGTAATGGAGGAACACAACAAATTACAAATCCAGCAAAAAGAAGAACGGTGCTAATGAGATCACTTGAACAGTATGCTTAGAAAACTAAAAAGATCTGAGCTATAACCCCTGACTTAGCTGTCAGGTGTGCCTTTTGCTCCACAACAAATACGGCTGGTGCATAACCCCTGGTGTAGCTATCAGGTGTGCCTTTTGCGATATAACTGACTAACATTAAGGGTGGCATAATTCACAAAAAGCACTTCAAATAGAGCAGTTTAACATGATAAGAGTTGGAATCAGCCAAAAATTTATTATTTCAAATCTATTTTGTAGGAGTTTCTGAAACGTATCCTTGTCGAGCTCATGAGAACAAAAAACTGAACTATAGATTATTAAAATTCATGTATGCTGCAAGTCCGAGAGAAGTCCATACAACATGGACGGCAGTGAAGATTTTGCAAATTACAAGTAAGAAATGAAATACTATTGATAATGGGAAATAATCATACTTCTTGTGCACCATAACATGAGCCACAATAGGTCTCGTTGTGTTCAAGCCTGCCACCATGATGCTGTAAGGGCTTCTCCACCTGTAAAAAGTAAAAAACACGAGTCTTTAGGTCTAAATGTATCAGGATTTGAGCAACACACGCCCTAGATCAGAAAAAAATATACGTGTATGTTGTTAAGATGAATATTTAGGTCTAAATATATCCTTAATAGTTAAGATTTATGATTGTTTACAAGAATGTAACTTTGGAATAAAGAATACCATATCATAAAAGCTATACACGTAATTCTTAACAGAACAAACGAGCCACTGACCTTCATCCCACCAACTGCATCTTGCTTAGTTGAAATAACATTGCCATTGGCATCAATTCGCTGCTTGAAAACGTCATGCTTCTACTTACAGCATTATAGTGAAACAAGCTAGTTAGTACAACCAGGAAGCGATATAGATCAACCATACTTTGTACTAGTTAAGAATAATATGCGTGATACAGAGACAAAAATATCTGAAGCAGCAATAATAATACACAATAACATACCACATCAAGGTGCTCTTGTCCACTGATGTCCATCACATCAACGCTAATTATGGAACACTGAAGGGCCGGGAAGGTGATATCAAACTGCATTTTTTTAGCATCGGACAAAAGGTAGATGTTAACAAGTGTCTGAACAGAAAGTAGTATGGGCAGTGGTTAGCAACTACATGCAAGATACTAATTTTGAAAGACAATGCCCAATGTGGGCAAGTCAAACTAAATGCAATCAGGAACGGGTGCTTTCCAATATTTGGTGTACCGAGAAAATAAACTGGTCGGAAATAAAATTAGAGGCAACCAAAGAAATGTCAATTACATTTATGCGAAGTTTTTCTCCTCTTGAGGTATCAACCCTTAGTGTTGTCTCTGTAGCTACATGAAGATACAAACCTGCATGGACACATGGTGAAACATTAAATGTTGAATATAGGATAAATATAATGAATGGTAAAAGAAGCACATTGGTTAGATAAACATTAATTCTATCGCTAACCTTCTGGTCCCTGGACATTCATCTAGTAAAATACAAAACCAAACTTAGACATGAAATGTGAAACACTAGCTCCTCATATTCCAACTTTAATAATTATATAAATAAATTTAGGTTCTTAATATGAAGTTAGTCTGACTCTGATCCACAGGAATCCTAGAGTCCTACTTCCCGCATGGAAGTAAAAAACAGAGAAGAAGAAAAGCTGATTTCTAGTCTCGATTTGGATGTGGCTCTGAGCATTATGTATGCAAAATTGATCTTCCAGGTCGCCACAGTCTCTAGAATATGCAAACATATTTATTACCGCTAAGTGCTACACTAGTTTCCACACCTGATTAACCAAGTATGACCCAAAAACGACACTAGAATCTCCATACTGTGCAATTGTTCACAGTTCACTAGACGCGGCAGAATTAAACGAGCACCTGATTAACCAAGCATAACACAAAATCAACACTAAAGTCCCTGAAACTGTACAACTGTTCACTAGATGCATCAGAATTAACCGAGTAATATACCATTGAATAATGATGTACAAGCAAAAGAGAACAGGCCAAGCTAAGGTCCATTGCAAAACACAACACATCAACACATTTGGGACGAACTAATTGCTCAATTTCAGTCTCACTTACCAAAATGCAGGCGGTAAAGTCCGCCCATCTAGTACCACTCTACGAATCATCTAAAAGGACCACGAGATCTCAGCACAAGGAGGTCAAAACCTAACGACCGACGCCTCGCCGGCGCAACAAATCAGGAACCCAGAATCACAGGAAAAACCTATGGAGGCCGCACGAGTCTATTGAGAACCAGAATCTGAGATCCGGGCGAGAGAGAGGTGCGTACGGAGCTCGGAGACGAAGAGGAGGAGCATGACCAAGGAGGAAGCGAGCGTGATGAGGCCGCCGGAGAGGGTGCGGCTGTAGAAGTCCTCGTTCACCTTGGGGTACGCGTCCAGGCTACGGAGCTTGGACAGAAGCCCGTCCATGGCCGGAGAGGATCTCGGCGCTGCCGCCCAGGACGACGACGACGCGGAGACGACTTTCAGTTTCGAGCTTGCTTGAGGAACCGGAAGTTGGGACTTGCGAATGGGGAGGCTGTTTCTATTTTCTCATTATTATTTTTGAGTAAAATACAACAAAGTCACTCAACTCAACCTTTTTTTTTGGCCTTCATGTACACAGCTACGATTTACTATATGGGTCACCGAATACATATCGGAGACTCATCTACGGTCAGCCTCGTATTTGTCGACATGGCAAGTGGTGGACCCGAGTACCTCCAAAAAGTCGTGTTTCTTCCCCATTTAGGTCCCTCCTATATTCTCCCTTATAAAAAGGAAAAACAAAAATTCCTTTAAAACACGCTTGGTCACCGCCGGTTGTCCCGTGACTTCTGCATCCACGCTTTTTGTTCCACCGGTAAGGGGAAGGCTCGCTGGCAAGGGGTGCGGAGGCAGGGTCCTCTCTGCACCGGCAGTGACCTGTAGCATCAGGGAAGCGGAGGTGGGGAGGGTTATTGGCTTGCAACACCAATAAGGTTTTGATCAAACTTATCGAAAGAAAGATTCAAGATCATCCTAAGAGGTGCATGAGCATGAGGTGTTATCTGAGGCATTGTGAGCTCACCGAATATCAAGGCACAGAGCTACTAAAGTTACTCTTTTCAAATTAGTCTATCCATTTTTCCCGTAGAAGTAAATCTAGGCAGTTTTGAGATTGCTCAGCAAAGTGGTTTATCGGCTAGGGATTACTATGATTCAGTGATGGAAAACATTGACGATGTAACTGACAAACGCTTGATGGATTTGCGAGACGCTGAGAAAGATAAATTGTGGGTAGGAAGGACACAATAAGAAAGTCCGCCTGAACAACTTTCATGTTGGAGACCTGGTGTGTAAAACTATCATGCCGATCAGAACTCGAAGTCAGGAGTTTAGGAAATGGTATCCTAACCGGGAATGACCTATGTGGATTATCATAGTGGTACCTGGCAATTCTTATCTGATGGAACCTTTGGAGGGGACTATGATGACATGAGTTATCAATGGCAAGTACCTCAAAAAGTTTCATCCTAGCGTGTGGCAAACGACTTAGCTACAGGAACAGTCGACATATATATATCGGCCTCAGCTCAATACATGTCCATTGATCACATACATTTCCCTTAGACGAGCTCTACAGCGAGTATTTTCTGGTACGCAATGTTTACCAGAAAACAGGGGCAGATGTTGTTGCCATTTTGGGTCGACTTATGACCAACGCAATGAAGGCTTGTTACGAGTGGAGAACTACGGTGATAAAGCACACCACTACATGTTGTAGTGTGCAAGTCGTAAATATAATATTCACGAAGTACCATTTCACAAACATCACATACGTCAAAGTGGTACAACAGAAACATTGAAGGTCCGCAACTTTTACATGTTCATAATATTCAGACAAAATTGTATAAATGTTTCGAAATCCTCATATGTCTACTGAGGATTTCTTAGAATATTGAAATTCTAACTAACTAACTTGAGTAGCAATGGCATCACTAGATGAAATGCCGCTGGAGGTCATCAACTTATCTAAGTAAGTCTATGTTGCTCGGCTTATCTATATTATTCTAAAGACTACCCTTATGTTTCCATTCAAGGTCTACTCTATATTATATATTGTAGCCTACTCCTTCAAAACCTCTAAAAAGATTTGGTTCCTCGTAATAAACCTCTCTATTGTCATTGTGTACTGTTTTCCTTTGTCTCGATATTCTCACGGTCTAGCAAGGGTTTATGAAGATAATTTGAGTACGAGCATACTCAACAAGTTCTATAGTTGGTACGGGCTTTTAAAATCCACCACTTCTAAGTAGAGGATCTCCTTGTGGAAGTTTTTCTTCCTTCTAAAAGCCACGCTGATGCCTATTCTTCCCAAAGGCTTGGCTAATTTTCCGGGCACTATGCCGTGAAACGTCGTCTTTAAGGGTTGCAACCGCAACTCAGGGATGTTTAGACGCTTGAAGGTCTCTAGGTAGATGATGTTGATGCTACTGCCACCATCCATCAGTACTTTGGAGTGTCGACAATCGTTGACCTGCGGAGCGATGACTAACGGTAGCCAGCCCGGATCCTCCACTAGCGACGAGTGATCCTTTCTGGTCCACTCGATGTCTTGCTCTGACCATCCTAGTAAATTTGGTACTCTGAGTACTATGGCATTGACGGTGCGGTCGATGCGCCTTTCTTCCTTTTTGTCCACCATAGTGAATATGTGGAGGGCGGCAAGATCTTCTGCTATGTTGTCGACATCCAAGTTTGAAACTGAGGGTGATTTTGAATCACCAAATGTGGCCCAGAACCGATAATCTTTCAGCATGTGTCGGGCGAGGTGTTTCGATTATTGGAGATATGCCCAAGAGGCAATAATAAAAGTGGTTATTACTATATCTTTGTGTTTATGATGAATGTTTGCATCCCATGCTATAATTATATTATAAGGAAACACTAATACATGTATGTTTTATAAACATAAAAGAGTCCCTAGTAAGCCTCTTGTTGAACTAGCTTGTTGATTGATTGATGATCATGGTTTCCTGATCATGGATATTGGATGTCATTAATAACAAGGTTATATCATTAGGAGAATGATGTGATGGACACACACCCATAGTAAGCGTAGCATAAGATCAAGTCATTAAGTTCGTATTGCTACAAGCTTTCAAATGCATAGTAACCTAATCCTTCGACCATGAGGTTATGTTAATCACCATCACCGGATGGATACTTTGATGACATCAAACACCGCTTCGTAACTGGGTGGTTATAAACGTGTCATTGGGTATTCTAAAAGTATGTGTTGAAGCGCATGGACCAAGATTGGGATTTGTCCATCCATATGACGGATAGATATGCTTTGGGCCCTCTCGGTGGAATGTCATCTAGTTAGCTTGCAAGCATGTGACTAGGTCACAAGGGATGACATAACATGGAACGAGTAAAGATTACTTATCAGTAACGAGGTAGAACTAGGTATGGAGATACCGACGATCAAACCTCGGATAAGTAGAGTATCGCGTGACAAAGGGAATTGGTTTCGTATGTTAATGGTTCTATCAATCACGAAGTCATCGTTGAGTATGTGGGAGTCGTTATGGATCTCCAGATCCCGCTGATGGTTATTGATCGGAGAGGTGTCTCCATCATGTCTGCATATTCACGAACCGTAGGGTGACACACTTAAGGTTCGAAGTTGTTTTAAGTAGATATGGAATGTGCGTTGGAGACCGAATGTTGTTCAGAGTCTCGTATTGGATCCGGGACATCACGAGGAGATCCGGAATTGTCCGGAGAATAAGATTCATATAATGGAGATCATTTTCTAAGTTAGGAAATGTTCTAGAGTATTTATATGGGATTCTAGAAGGTTTAGGAATGTTCCGAAAGGTTCTAGAAGATTTTTTGGAGTTTACTTGAAAACCAAGAAAGGATAAAGGGAAACTTGAAGGGTAAGTAAGGGAAACTTGGGGGGGAAGGACTCTCCCCCCAAGAGAAGAAATAAAGTAGTCCTCGATCTTTTATTTTTACTAACACGTGACCTAAGAAGTATTTTTGATCTTTATGAAGTCTATTTGCTATTATTTTGTCCATTGATAAGATGTGTAAAGACGCACGCAGCTACTAATCAAATTATTTGAGTTTTTCAGCTCACTGGCCGTATAACGACCATGGTATAGCCGGAAGGGCCCATACCATGCGCCTGTTCCACCTCGAGGCATTGGAAAATAGAAACTTTGATTTTTTGCCACAGGACCCAGGGTCATGACCACTGGTATGGTCGAACGCGCCCGTACTGCGTTCCCGTACCGTACCCTCGAGCAAAACATCAGATTTTAAGCAAAAAGTATTGACCGCATAACAACCAGTAGTACGGGCGCGCGCGGCCGTACTACGCGCCCATACCGAGTGCATCTCCGGAAGGGATTCATCACCCCCAAGGTATGTTACTCGGTACGGGCGGGTTGCGGCCATACCGCCCGCCCGTACCACGTACGCGGCCGTCATAATAGCCAGGAGCAGGTAACCTAAAATCCCCAAACACAAACTTTTCTTTTTATTCTTCATCCAAACTCCAAACCACCTCTATTGGATCTTCAAATTTACTCAATCTTTCTTTGATTCCTCGCACCCAATCGATCTAAGGTATGATTCTCCTCCAATCTCTAATTTATTTGCAACAAAACTCTGCCCAATCTTTCACCATTATCAATCTAGACTTAGGTCTTGTTCTTGAACTAATCTTGATATTGAGCATGCTTAGTATTGATTTTTAGAGGAGTTTCTTTTGTAACAAGTGTAGAGGATCGTTTATGCTATTTTTTATTAGAATAAAAAAATAGCAATTTTTATTTATTTTGTTTTAGATGAACATGAGAAGCCGTAAACATGTGATGGCTGCGGGACCTGCCGCACCACCCGTTGATACGTTGACCCCGAGTCACTTGGTATCGAGTTCACCGAGGAGTTTCAGCTAAACCATTTCGACCATCTCAAGATCCGCGAAATCAAGTCCACCAAGTGGGCGTGTCCCTATATCCTGAACCAACTTACCATTCGTGCTGATTTTGATTTACTTTGCAACAATGTTGGTTTGTATAACTTTGTCTTTTAGGATGTCGCCGCGTATCGCCGCTTGATGCTTGAGTGCCTCAGCACCTTGACGCATACAGTATTCTCTCACTATTGTTTCGAGGAGAAAATGCGTGGAGTTGATCGCATCAACTTCCGTCTTATGAACTGTGAGTACGCCTTGATGCTCGACCAATGGGCTCAATGTTTTGGGTTTGCCAACAATACCACCAACATACGCTCCACCACCTTTGTTTTAAATCTTGCACCTTAGGAGTACTTTAATTTAATGAGAATTCATGAAAACACACCCAAGGGGAACCAAAATGATCGTCATGCTATTCCTATTTGTTTTATGTTATTACCAACACCTTGCAGGCACGTGGTGAGTTTACTAGAGTCAATGAGGAGAACATGATGGTCCTCACAAAAGCTGCTATTATTAATTGTATCTTGACACCAAATTTGGGTGCCCTTTTTATGTTTTACCTTAAGCATCAAGCTCTGCAATTTCGAGGACCCATATGCGGAGGAGGAGTTGTAACCATTCTTACACGCGCACTTCACATCAACCTAGGTAATATCTAACAGTTGATAGGAAGTCACCGTCTTGGTTTTTCTACTGTAAGAGCATGTGGTATTATTTCTAGAACCAATGGTAGACACTTCCTTGATATACTTGGATCAGATCACTTGATACTAGCTCCTTTGCCTAATGGTCTATTCTCTATCGAGGATGGACGTTTGCATTTTGACGCACAGGTTGAGGCAGGTCTACTCCATCAAAAATACCCATGGGAGTACGAGGAGAAGATGAATACGTAGAACAAGAAGGACCCGAACAAGATGTGCAGCCACCAAACTACTACACCACCTATGAAGATATCTATGCTCTCGAAGGAAATATCCAAAACATGAACAACCTCTCCATCAATCTTCGAGATGTTTCTGCCAACCTTGCTACCCAGTTCCATGATTGGAGTAGCCAATGGAACATGTGATATTATCCACCGCCACCATAATAAGCAACAAAACGGCTTGCAAAAGCCTGAGATTGGGGATGTGTTCCCCTGACAATTTTATTTGTGTAATAATGAGGTTGTACTCTAGCTCCTTAAGAGCTTTGAAACACTCGTGTTGGTTTGTTCCAACACTTTGATTTTTCCTTTGCTTTCGTTTTTAGTTTGCTTTTGTTTTTCATTTTTTTTCTTTTCTTAGTTCCTTGCTTGGTCGCAAGTTCTTTTGTATTCTTTAATCCCTATCCTCAAAAATCTAAAAAGATTTTTCTGTTTTTCCTTTTTCCGTGAGCGTGGATTCGCACTTTGCCTCTTTGCTTTAATATTATTATAGGAATAATCGTGCTTGAGTTTTTAAGGAACACATCCCGATAAGGAAGATAATTATGAAGTCACTCATGAGAGGTATGTCCTATGTCTCCCATTTTTGAAGTTTGAGTTGTTTATTTTAGTTGGTTAATTGCCTAAGATGCCATGCTAGTGGCAATAATTCAAAATAGTTAGAGTAAAGCTTTTTATTAGTATGGATGATTAGTTGTGGAAGCTTTTCCTCTAGTTCTTTTAGCTAACCGTGTCTTGCCTTGGAAATAATATTGCCAAACAAGTACAACAAACAAAAGTCTAAAATTTATGACTTGTTTGATGAATGATTGTCTTGAGAGTATACCCTTAAAGATACTTAACCCCTAGATGTTTTGATAGACTTGACGACACTCTTGAAAGGAGTTGTTTGATTGAAATGAAGTCTAGTGGTAATTGTGATGCATGCCAAAGCTAACCTTGTGGATCAAACCATGGTACTAGTAAAAAAAGAGAGAAAAGTTATATGTTTCTCATGCAGACCTTTGGGATGCCAACAACTCCGTTAGCTTTTGAATGATCTATGGTATAACCCCGGATTTCAGCTATGAGTTAACGACATGAGTGGCATACGTATCAATATATGGGCAGAAGTATTGGTACTCTCAAAGTTTGTGCAAGCACTTGTAAAATAAACACCCAATGATCCTTGAAAGAGAAATATATATATATATATATATATGTGAAGATCCACATAACAAGTCCTTGACATGGTCTCATTACTACTCTGTGAATTTTCTTGAAAGACAATGATTGGATTAGAAGTGTTTTCGATATCCTTGATTTACTGATGTGGGCGTCAATAAGACACTTCACTGTTATGCTACTTAGGACATGGACTTTCTTACTCAATTATACTATTAAAACATCCTAGTGTTCCTTGCCAAGCTGAGAGTTAACTGGAAGAACTGGATTTATTGTTACACTTCTAGTTATTTATGCTTATATTAAACTTTAATTTGATTGTCTTGACTTACCAAAGCTTGTATAGTATTTTTGTCATCTCTCTAACTTTGATAAGCCTTGCAAATGGATGAAGTGTTGGACACATATGACTGAAAACTGTAAGTGATTGACAAGCCATCTTCCACCACGTTTAAACATTGTTTTTAGTCAAGCAATTGACAAGAAACTCTCTATCCTTGCCACTAATGACTAATAAATTGCAAATATATACAAACCATTTCCTTGATTTGTGTTGTGCCATAGTCAAGCTTTTTAATGCGAAATCTGGAGTCATAATGATGGTTTGTGATGAAGTCCACATGACCAAGTAATTGTGGAGTAAATTCCAAGCGACAGCAGCCGTAACGACCACTGGTATGGGCAGGGCCTGCCCATACCGTCCGCCCGTACCATGTGGCGGCGGCTCCGTCTCGTCAAATCCTACAACTTCCGTGAAGACGCCTATATATTTTGAGGTCTCAGCCGCCGCGCAGAAGGCCGCCATTCTCAGATTGCATCACAACACCACCAAAGGAGATCCACACCATTGTTCATCCCTTCCATCTTCCATCCCCTCCATTAGCCATAAACATTACTTTGTACTTGAGATTCCTTGTGATTCAGCGACCATTGTAAGAATATTTGATTTCAATCTAAGTATTTTGCATAATGTTTTCTATCCTTGATCTTATTGTTATGAGTGAGTAGTCCTCACGGGCTACAGGTTGAGGAGAAACCTCGCAGCAATTATGTGCATCTAATCTATGGGAGCATTGTGTATTGTTTGAAAGAGAGATTTATATCGTTTGTTTCTTTGTCTCTTGTCTCGATCTTTTGACTTGTAGGTACCCAAGCGGCGATCTCATAGGAACCCCACTGAAAGAAAGGGTGGTACGGTCTTCGCTTAGCGACCCATTCGAGATCACAACAACATCACCATTTAATGCTTTGATCTGTGTTTTACACTTAATCGTTTCTAGCCTGTTGCTTCATGGTGCACTCGGTTGGATTAAAAGACTATTGATATACCCGCTGCATCACGGGGGCTCTAGTATATTAGGATGTGTTGCCCACAAGAAATTATCCCTATTGAAAATTTACACATGACTATGTTTATTATTATCTTTTATCCCATATGGTGTGCAACTACATGTGGATCTTCCATCCTGGCCTATCTCCATCCATTGAATAAACCCATTATAAAAGTAAACTAGATTGGTCCAGTAAATGAAGGTAAAACAAAGAAAAAAATCTTGTAGACGTGTCCGTTTTATTTCCTTTTAGCATTGCTTTCCAAGGTTTGATTAAACCTAGGTTGACTAGGAAAAAAGCTATTATACTACATCCATGAATCTGGATCAAAGGTATCACGGAGCACCATGTGCAACCTCTCCGGCTACGGCGCCACCCTCCCTGGGACTCTCTGTGAGTCCAGAACCGACTTGCATGTCAAACCCGCAGCTACCCTCATGGGTCTATGTGAAGACATCATAGGTGCCGACATGTTCTTTAAGCGTCTCGTTGTTTTGGCTGGTTTTCTTAACTGTCGGCCTAGACTTCCACATTGTGTAGTCCCTAAGAAAGTGTGTGAGACTTTTTAGTCAGCATGCTGTGTAACTTGCACGGCTGGTTCTCCACGATTTCCGCGGTATACTCGCTCTTCTAGCGTTGTTTTTGCTAGCCCTATTTTCCGTCATTTCGGGCGGCATTGGTAACTAACTCGAAGTTGCCATTGCCCCCTTTTATTTTGTTATTCTTGGGCGGGTTATCCTTTTTGGGATCTCCTTGGTGGACTTTCCCTCATCATTGGATTCTGCTTTTGTTCTGTCTGAAGTGGCGTATTTGGTGACTATGTCTACCAAGTCGCCGACTTTGTTCGGTTTGCTTCTAGCGAGTTTGTCAGCGAGGGGCTAGAACTGGCAAGTCCTTCCAAAAGCATGGCACACAGCTTCCTCACTGACATTAGCCACACTTTTGTATAATTCGGCCAACCTTGTTAGGCAGTTGCGAGTCGACTGATGAGTGCATATTTGCATCATGTTTTACATTATTATTTTGCATTGTAGATGTAGGATTTTGGTATTTTACGGCGTTCGCGCGCATATTTTATGTCTATTTTCACCAGGATTAGGACAGATGATGGATCCAATGGATACAATTATTGAAGCAGTTGTACTATGGAGAAAAGGAGTCAAAAACAACGTAAATCGCTTATTTGGAAAATATTAATAATACTAGAAGAAAACCAGAAGCGAACAAAGGAGGCGAGATCCGGCCGTATAGCTGGCGCCGCCTCCGCCTCGTCAAATGGTTTCACCCCGTGCAATTGGTTCGAGGAGACTGATGACCCACAAGTATAAGGGGTGTATCACAGTATTTTCGAGGGAAGTGAAACCCAATTTATTGATTCAACACAAGGGGAGCCAAAGAACATTTATAAGCCTTAACAACTGAGTTGTCAATTCAGCTACACCTGAAAACAATCTTGCTCACAGCAGTTTATCAGTAGCAACAGTTTTGTAGTAGCAATAGTAAAGTAACAACAGTAGTAAAAGTAAAGACAGTAGTAAGAATTACAGTTGACAGTAGGATTCGAGTGCGGTAGGCATAGGGATGGATGGACGGGCGTTGCATGGACAAGATAATTCATATAGCAATCAGAACATAGGGCAATTGCAGATAAATAAGATAAAGCATCCAAGTACTAGATAATCCTAGGCATATGTTCCATATATAGTCATACGTGCTCACAATGAGAACTTGCACAACATCTTTTGTCCTATCAGCCCGTTTGCAGCGGGGCCTCAAGGGAACTACTAGCAATTAAGGTGCTCCTTTTAATAAAGCACCGGAGCAAAGCATTAACACTCCGTGAACACATGTGATCCTCACATCAAAGCCATTCCCTCCGGTTATCCCGATTTCTGTCACCTCGGGGCCTTTGGTTCCGGACAACAATGTGTGTATACAACTTTCAGGTAAGACCATAAACAATACTATCATAATGAATCAATAACATGTTCAGATCTGAAATCATGGCACTCAGGCCCTAGTGACAAGCATTAAGCACAACAAGTCGCAACAAAGTCAAAAAGCACTAATAGTAGATACTAGGCACCATGCCCTAACAATCTGATGCCATTACATGAACGATCTCATCCAATCCCTACCATCCCCATAGCCTACAGCAGGGGATTACTCACTCATAGATGGGGGAAACATGGATGGTCGATGGAGAAGCGATGGTGATGATGATGGCGATGATCTCCTCCAATTCCCTGTCCCGGCAGGGTGCCAAAACGGAGTTTCTGGTTCTGAATCATGGAATCTGGTGGTGGCGGCGTAGCGGAACTCTTTCTGGAAAAATGTCGACCCCCCCTGAGTTTTTAGGTCAGAAGGCATCTTATAGGCGAAGAGGGAGACCGAGGGGGGTCTGGGGCGGCCAGACCACCCCCTGGCGCGGCCAGGCCTAGCCCGCGCGACCAGGTGGTGTGGCTGGGCCCCATCCCCACTCCGTCTCGTATTCTGGCTCCGGGAGTCTTCTGGTGAAATAGGATTTTTGGCATATTTTCCGGGATTTTTCCTGATAGTTGATTTTTTGCACAAAAACTAGACACCAAGGCAATTCTACTGAAAATCTGCGTTAGTCTGTGTTAGTTGCATCCAAATCACACAAGTTTAGAGGAGTAACAATAGCAAAAGTGTTCGGGAAAGTAGATACATTTTGGACGTATTAGAGACGACATACAGAACACTCAGAAATCACGGAAACCTCACCTTCGGAAGGCATCTGGAGGGGGAACTCATCCGCCGGGGATCCATCTTCACCCTACGCAGATCCGGGAGGCTAAGGCATTGATCTTCATCATCCACTGCTACATCACCACCATCTTCATCCATCCTATCTACATCTTGTCTAGATCTTGTTGTAATTCCTATACTCGTTGTGGATTTATACAAGTACTATTCATCTATGACTGTTTTCATTACCATTGCCATGATGTTGATTGCCTCCATGTCTGAGTAGATCATTAGTTCTTGGGGAGATGGAGAAACCCTAGTATGAGATTGAAATAAGATAAAGTCTATTATGATATTAATCACTGTGACCATGTGTTAGATTCTCTACATCTTGATGTTGAGAGAAGTCGACCTCTCAATATTTGCCTCTCGTGGGGACTTGATGGAGGGAACTACTTGTTGGTAGACGGAGCCATGCTAGCATTTAAAGTGACTATAAAGCTGTTAGCAATCCTTACGTATCAACTTGGGAAATCGAGGAAACTCACGGAACACTATCCATGCCATGAGATACGTCCTACGTGATTACGTCCCTTAATAGCGCAGTAATTCGATTGATGTCGATTGCTGACTGCTGTGGTTATGAGGATGATGTGAGCAGAGGTTGTTGCCTATTCGTCCATATTCGGAGTTCCTCCCACACATACACAGTTGAGAAAGTTCATGATGATAATCTTTATCTTAGATCTTTACAATACTAGTGGTGTATCCGCTACTCCCTGAGAACACTTTTTCCCTACTGCAGTTCTTTACATACGCGATACTTACTTTCTGTATTAAGTTACTTTGCTTTACTTTAGTATCACTCTTATACACCCAAAAACAACTTTTTACACATTACTCGCATCTTATCTTGTTACTTAGAACTTTATCTAGCATTTCTATCATAATATTTATCTCAAGAATTATTAGACTTTAGACTCCTGCTCCCTGTGGGATCGATATCTTTATTTCGAAACTAGCTACAAACGATCTGTGCACTTGCAATCATCATCGACTCACCCTTATTTTGGCGGCAAGACTTGATGTCTTCGATCGAGGCTAGGCGTTTGTACGTCCCCTCAAAGTTCTTGATGAAGACCCGCTTCATTTCCTTCCAGGAGTGGATACTACCTCATGGTAGGCCCTGGATCAAAGTGTGCGCTCTGTCCTTCATCATTAATGGAAGGTACTGGCACATGATCATATCGTTGTTGTTCTAGATGGACATGGCGGTAGTATAATCTTCTAGCCAGTTGACAGGATTAGATTGGCCGTCATATTTCGGCACAACCCGTGGATTCTTGCATTTTTCCGGGAATCGTTTACACACCACTGCAGCCGCAAAGCACTCTGGGCCAACTCTAGAGCCGCGATGGTCGTAGAGGACTTCCCTCAGATCGCGACTTCTGACCCCATGCTACGTGCCCCGCGATTGGTAGTGAGTGTGTTTCATAGATCATAAATGGCTCCAGACCATGCCGGGTGTTCCTTTTATTTTTCCTGGTTGCACTGAGAATTGCTTGACGCCACTTGGTCGGCATGTCGGTTATCCATAGGGACCGAGGGTGGCCGTGGTTGGCTTTGGGATTCTTTCCCCGGTCCAGATACCCGATCCCTAGTCGATAGGGAGAGTTCCTCTTGTTGAATGGCCGATGTGTCGAGCAATTTCAACGCTCGCTGAATCTTAGCTAATTCGACTTCTTCACCGGTTACCTACACTCCTTGGACCACAGCTTTAGTTTTCATCAGGTTCTAGGCATGTGTTGGATAATGTTCATCCAACAGAATTGTTCTAGCCAGCAGTAGCGGTGGAAGATTTGTTGCAGAGCCGGTTGTCGAGGCGGTGGCTACTCTGGGAGCCGGTTCCCCTGTCTTGCCGATGCATTGGCCCTCGCAGGTGTTCCCACAGCCAGAGCGTTGCCTCCAAGCATGTTGAACAGAGTACTGGCCCACAACGTTGCTGGCCTGGCCTGTTGGGTATTTTGAGTGTATTCAGAGACCATCCAAATTTCAGCCTACCTGCTTTTCAGCAGCTCTTGTTCGAGATCGAGATGTCGCCTACCGGCTTCGAGATTATCTCTCTGCTAAACAAGTGTAGATCGATACGTATAAATTTCTACCACCCCTAGCTGCTGCGTTATTTGATGACACTGGAGTAGTCAGTGGGTTGTTAGGCGGCGTGGGTCCGGCCATGAAAACACCGACCTCGTTGGTCTTGTAGGGGTTCACGTATGAAAACAATAAAGTTTTACCCTACGCCCCTGAACCCCTAATGCTGCCAGGACCTATCTATTTGTAATGCAGTAACGGGAGGGGCTTTTAGCGAACTTACCCTTGAAGACCGAAAAACATTGTCAATGCTCAGGAGAGCATGGTTGATGTAGACGAGCCGAAGCCGACCTCAAGGTCATGATGAAGTCCTTGCGCTCCTACGACTCCAACGACTCCTAGTGCCTCAAGTGTGACACCTCGCGGGGAGTTACACACAACCAGTGCCTGGCGATGACTCCTACTTCCCTGATCCAGCAGTAGTTGTGGAAGTAGAGCTCCTGGATCTGAATCCCGCAACACGACGGCGCTCCGCGGGGAAGATGTCTCTTGTTCGCGCAGTCTGAACTTGGGACCACGGTCACGGGAGAGAGATAGAGAAAAATATCAACTGGAGGTCGCCCCAAAAGTGAGGAAACCTTTATTGAATATTGTGTTGTGTATTTTCTGGTCAAAATACCCCACTATATATATTGGTAGGAGAGGTACTACCTCCCTCAAAGTCCTAGGGTGGGACTAAAGGAGGGGGAGAGGGAGGCAGCCGCTGGCCGGCCCTAGTGGGCCCTACGCAGGGGGATAGGCCCAACCGGCCATCCCTGCCTCCTCTCTCCTCTTCCCTTTCCCTCATGGGCCCTTCTCCCTCTGGAATTGGCCCATTAAGCCTTTTTGACCTTTAATTGATTTCTCTTTTATTAAATAATTATAAATAAATGATTAAATCAATATTTAACATTCATTCACATATTATTCAATCTCCATGGCTATGGAATTCCACCTCCACTCCGGACATCCTCTGGACTTACCGAAACCCTTCCGGTTTTCTCTCTTCTCTTCTTCGGTGATTCTACCGATCCTGTAAACACTCTCTAAGCATCATCAAGCCCTTAAGTGTGGTACCCCACTATTCGGGAACACTCCAGACATGGTCGGGACACTCCCGGACCAATGGTCGATAGAGGAACCTAGATGGCCATGTGACCCCTGTGCATTCCACGAAGATCTTTCTTCGTTTGAACCGGCATAGTCGTGTCTTAATTCCTTTTGTCTCTCGATACTTGCATTGCCTGAGATCTAATCAATGACATCACAATGTTGTGGTCAATCTCGTTACTGAACAATGCTACTTGACTCGTTCCGACAAGTGATATCCCTGTAATCAAATCACACGCTGCGTAGCTATTGGATATAACTTCTCCGAGTGGGCCCTCGGGTATCTTTCCGTAACGCGGATGGACAAATCCCGCTCTTGACATATATTGCCTCTATTGTTCCTCCAAATACCTGAACACACCTTTATAATCATTGTATTACCAAGTGACATTTGATGCTATCTAAGCATTCTCGGAAGACAGTGATTGATATAGTCTCACAGTCTAAGGAATAGTCTACGAGGTCTATTCTAATCATCGTAATTTGAACTTCATGACATGATCGGATCATGATGTTTAGGTTGGGTATTGTTTCATCATCTCATTCTCAGAATGAGTTGACTCCATTTCCAACTAGCATAAACGCCACATGATCAGGAAACCTTGATCATCTGTTAACCAATGAACCAGTGACTAGAGTTTCACCACGAACCCCTGGTTGTTTATATATCACATGTGTATTGACGTTTCCTTTCAATACAGTTATATCATGATATAAAACTTAATCATAAATTTTATGAAATATGATAATAATCCTTATTATTATTTGTCTCTAGGGCATATTTCCAACAGTCTCCCACTTGCACTAGAGTACAAATAAACTAGCTGCATTTGTTCTTAATCATTGGCACCATATATCCCGGTACCCTGAACATGCTTGCTCATGGAAGAGGTTGAGTCTTGGGCCTGTACTTTACAGTCCAAAATCCTTTGCAACTTACTAATGTCACCTTGATTGGCATTAATATTTTATCATCACATGATAACATCTTTGTGTATGCATCATCGTTATGGCAGCAGAACGAGGCCGGTTTCCAGGAGCCTACAGTGACTTTAGATCAACCTCGAGGGATTTCTCATGGGCACCGTGCCCTAGGACACATCATTCTACGTTAAAAGCGAACTAGCCCCGCCATAACATTATACATCACTTTAGATGGTATCCTTATTTATTATTATAAATGTATCCATCGAAATGCTAGTGCACCCTGCGCAACTTTCGATGTTTTGTTCACCTCGCTTCCTACTTGACTTTAGTCGGTATTACAGGAGTTTCCAACATATTCCCTTATAACATAACTCTTTATGCTTTAAGATATGTCAACCTTTATGGATCTGGAAAACATGTCTATAGTTCTCTATTCGACACTGCGGACAGACTTAACATTCCGTGATTCAAACTTAATCACTTTTCAAACGTTCCTTCTTGGATCATATATTATGTTAAGTTGTCATCATGGTTTTCCAAGATAGAACCTATGTCTCAACATAGTGGATGATGATCATCCTCTTCTTTCTTTCAACCATCGATGTTAGACTTAATTTTATTCCTAATTTGAGTTATCAAGGATTAGTTCCTTAACTAACTTCTATTCTGAAAACCTTTTTCATAATCCTTTAAGGAATACTATATAATATCGTAATATTCTTATTATCAACTTCTACTCCTTATAAATCATTATTTATCGGTACTTGCGCTTTTATTCTTAATGTGTCGTATACACATTTAAGAATCATTCCTCTAAGCTCCCACTCAAAATATGTTCCCAACATATTTGGGTATGAGTCACTACTCTTACTCAACATATGTTCCTACATATTTGAATTTGAGACTTATATTGCTCCCACTCAAAAATATGTCATTCACATATTGTTTTAGGAAGACTATCATAAATCCCACTCGATTGCATGCAAATTGCATATCCACTCACTATTTTGAACGACTTCAAAATCCTTTGATGAAATATCAAACTGAGAGATTTACTATGAGACACTAGTGCTTTACTACTTTTAAATCCACCAGACTTTCAGCACATTTGAATCAAAATCATTTGAATTTGTCCAATACATTATTCATGACAAATTGTGCTTTTGTCATTCACCTCCCTTTTCTACTATGGCTTTGTAGTCATTTTGGGGAAATCCAAGTAACCCTTTTACCTCTTAAGATTCAGCAACAAATTGCTTTCTAATCTCAAGTGAATTTTGCTTTGGGATTTCTCATATCTTTAGTTTACCATTATTTCCTTAGTAGTTCGTAGGTATGTCATATTCTGGTAATCATGAAAAATGATTCACAAATATCTCCATACAAGATGTGGATTATATTTTGAATCCTACTTTGTGTAGCGAAAACACTTAGTATGAAAACATAATGATCATTATCATTAATTCATTCCTTTGTGAAGAGTACCGTTCAGGAACACTTTTCGTTGCGCTTCTCAACACTCTGATGCAGGGTTTTGAATCCTCATCGTGTTTTTCACTATATTCCAAAAGATTCATAATCGATAAATATCACTAAATATGAAACTTTCTCGAGAATGCACCAAAATCCAAGTGCCGTGGTGGTGGCACGACAGAAGCCATGGATAGGCTAAAGATGGGGCCAATGAGTGCTAAGGGAATCCAGGGAGGGAGAACGTGGTGATTCCACGCACAGATGTTCGTGTATTCTCTCTACCAATGGTGTTTACAAGTCCTCTTCAAGCTCTTGGTAAGAAGGAGACTAAGTTTCTTACTCCCTACAAACTAGCTCTAGAGTTCTACCTTAGACAGAGAAAATGATCGATCCTCTCTATGAAGGCCCCGATGCTCCTTATATAGGGGAGCCCGGGTTACAATATTAGGGCACACATGGCAGCATATTCTCCGAATATTCTCCTCGCCTAAAGCTAGATGCTTCTTTATTCTCTTTACGGCTTGTCCGGGCTTTGGACGTAACCCCCAGCATAATCTTTGTCTTTAAGCGTCACCAGACACGGGCTACGTCAGCCGACATTGCCCGCGTCACCTTGGTCGCCCCTGACCTGCTGGTCCTCCTCTTTGCTTTACTTCGCTCACTCTACAGCTAATAAAGCCACCTTTTGACCATCGGGAGATTCCTTCCTTCTCCTGGAATCCATAGGATGGTCCGGCTAGCATCTGGCTAATCCGGCTACCAAGATATCTGCAAAACAGATAGACAAACATGGCCGACATATATTTTATGCCAGCCGGACTACGGTTAAGGAGATGCTCCACGGTCCGGGTCACTCCGTGGTTTGTCCTGCCTTGAGGTGACCCGGTCAGCACTTGCTTTGACCGCGCCGTACCCCGGCTAACTCGGCCTTTATAACCCGGCGTCACCCTACCCGGGGTATCCCCCCAACATTAGTCCCCGAAGCTGGTGCAGTCTTAGCAACTTTTAGTTGTTAAGGCCACAACAGGTTCCATATCCGGATCTCTGCCTCTTTGGCCGAGTTTATCCATTAACCCGCGGCTTCTCTTCTAGGGATCCCTTGGCTCATTCCGAGTTATTCCTCGCTGGCCGGGTTTTTGCCTGTTTATCCGGGTCAGCATTCCTTCTCTTGTACGCTTCTCCACATCCTACGTGGAGGGTAATCATCATTTTGCCTCATTTTAAGGGCTTCACGCATTTAATGCGCCAGTTACTGTCACAATGTCAGGAATAACTGTTGTGCAGTCCTTTCACTGCAGCGCCTCGTTAACTGTAACATTACATCACGTCGTGGGATCCCTTGCCCCTGTGGTCCTTGCTGTGGCCACGTTCTGATTGGCTGACTCGGTCGCGTACACGCCCGTTGCATGCAGCGTGGCAACCGCAAAGGATCCCACTACGCACCCGTTGAGCAGTTAAGTAGCGGGCCTGGGGCAATCTCTGGGGAAGTTCCCCATTTTCTCTACGCTTCCCAGCCTCCTTTCTCTCTCGCTGCGACCTTGCCGCTGCTGCTAGTTCCTCGTTGCACCAGCACCGTCACAACCGTGCACAGGCAGCTCCTTACGCCTGCGCCGCCGTTCCCGCTCAAGAGCTTCATCACGGGGCCTTGCGCTTCCCATTTCCCCTCCTCCGGTTATTTCTATTCCAATTTCCTTCTCGAAGACCTTGAGTCCACCATGACTGAGGAGGAGGCAGCCGTGGTGGCGCATCAGGAGGAAGAAGCAGAAGGCCACGAGCGCGGCTGCTGGGACGATGCGTTCGTCTGCGAGGATGACTTGGACTGGCTCCGTGCCACGCGCCGCATCCCCGCCGGCGTCGCTTGTCGCCTCGCCTCCGGCGAGATTTCTCCTTCCCCCAATCCTGGGTAATATGTTGTTTTTCTTTCGCATTTCTAGCGTGGCTTTGGCCTTCCTACCTCAGATTTATTTTTTGATTTCATTTCTACATATAAACTGCAACTGCATCATCTCCCCGCTAATGCTATCACTTCTTTGTCCTCCTTTGCCTCTGGCATTAAGGGATACATCGGCCTCTAGCCAACTAAGGAACTTTGGATCAAATTCTTCGGTCTCCGGAGGAATGTGGTTCTAGATCCGGAGCTTGCTCTAGAGGATAAGCACCTGACCCAATGCGGCGCTACCTCCATATCTCCCCGCAAGAATTCCGCGTTTCCTCGGGTCACCGGGCTCGAGTCCTGCAAAGGCTGGGCCCGGACTTTCTTCTACGTCCGGAACACCACCGAGGAGGACTTGATCCGGCTCCTCCCCTTCAAGCTTGGGCCTCCAGATACCTCTCTATGGGAGAGCATCCCCAAGCGACCCACGACCCTGGCGAATCAGGTGGAGAGCCAGATCAAGGAGCTGCTCAAGGAGAAGCTTCGGGGGGAGGACATCATGATAACTTTTGTCAGCAGCCGGGTCTCCCCCTTCAGAAGTGTGCCCACAAGATTTGTTACTTGAGCGGCCCCCTCGACACCACCGGACTTCATCTTTCGAGCTTGATAACTCAGCAGTTTACCGCCGGGTTAAGGCCATTTTCAATGTGGAGAAGGAATTCTCCGAAGATTGGGAATGGGGGCTCGAGCCCTTCTCCCTGGACAACCCTTCTCCAAAGGTAAAGTTAATTCTTATTGTTTTCCAGATCTTTTCTGTATGTCGATTTACTTTCGTAACTTGGCAATTGTTGTCTTGTTCTCAGTGATTCCACTAGTAGCCACTGGAGGATGGCGAGGTGCTGGCAAGCAAGTGGGTACCGGACGGCACCGAGGAGGATGAGGAGGAGCCTGATCCGGAGACCTTACTGCCTACTCCGAACGTCATCAAACACAACGCTGGTAAGGCCTCTTCTCTAAGGGATTGGCCAGATGATGATGACTCGGACGTTGAGGTCCTGGAGGTACTTGATCCCGTTCTCATCTCTTACGCGCATCTGGTTATGTCTGAATCTTCAGCTAACCCGGCCGGTCAGGTCCACGAGGTTCCTCCCCTCGCCACTGGTGGTCCAGTCCCTGCTTCTTCCCAGAAGCACGCGGCTGCCTCGACCGCAGCTTCGGAGGTGCCGCCGCCCAAGAAGAGGCAGAAGAAGTCCGGGGTGAAAACCTCGACTAAGCCGGCCGCCAAGAGCACGGTCCGGAGGACGTCCAAACCTCGGGCTCCCCCAACCTCAGACGAGTAAGTCTTTTGCGTTTGCCCTTCAAATTTTTTCCCTTTCTGTTTGCTCTTGTCTCTTATTGGTTCTTTTTCTCTTTTTGACTTGATTCTTTTCTGCTTCTCAGAGCTCCTAGGGTCATTCCCTAGAGCGGGTCCGGCATAGCATCTCCAATTCGGAGTAGCCCTTCTCCCCCCCTCGCGATGACGATACTCGCCCGCTCAACCCTATCCAAGAGGGCTCCACGGCTGTGCCTGACCAGAGCCCACCTCGTCATGAGGAGGGCAATGTCGGCGCGGGGGTAGCGGGGCGGCTTTGGATACGGCCATGCCGGATCTCCCCAGCTCCTCTTCGGCCCTAGCGCCAAGTGTTAAGGCGCCAGCTCCATCGGCGCCGCCCCAATCAAGTTTCTCTCCTGTTCTAGTCTCCTCAGAACCAGCAATACCAGCAGCAACATCACCAGCAGCAACAACATCACCACCAGCACCAGCATCAGTAGCAGCACCAGCACCAGCACCAGCAAGAACACCAATAGCAGCAGGAACACCAATAGCAGCACCAGCACTAGCAGGTTCCACCAAGCCTCCCAAGAGGAAGGTACCGTCAGCTCCCTCCGGATCAACTCCCTCAGTCGCGGATATCTTCCGCCAGCTCCTCAGGCTTCATCCGGCAAGCTCAAGAAAGCTGCCGGATCCACTAAAGGGATCTCGTTTGGGTCACACGCTACCAAATCAGAGGGTAGCAGGCAGCTGATTCTGCATACCAGCCCTGCTGCAGCTCAATCCGCCAAGCGAGAGGCCTACGTCAAAGGCCTTGTGGCGGACTACTCTCCCAGCAGCGAAAGTTATAGTCCACTGCTCCTGGAGTACATGAAGAACTGGAACAATGCTGAATTCATCGACCCACGAGATGATCTGCCGGAGAAGTTCGGCCCAGCCTAGTTCAGCGCACAGATGAACTCCGCTACCAAGGCCATCTCTTTGGCTGGCCGTTTGATGGAGGTAATTATTTTCCTCTGCTGTTAGTACTTTGTATAGCTGAGCATTTGTAGATATATCCCCTAGTCCCCGAGCCTCCGAGGGAGTAAGTTGTTACTCGGTCGGATGCTCCTTAGAGAATTTGGTTTCTGTTCGTAGCAACTTCAAAATTTAACAAAGTTAGAGCCGGGTTAAGTTCCCTTGGCCCGGATCTTGTAGACTTCGAATATCCACACACCTAGAACCGGGTTAAGTTCCACTTGGCTCGGATCGTGTAGACTTCGAATATCCACACACCTAGAACCGGGTTAAGTTCCACTTGGCCCAGATCTTCTAGACTTCGAATATCCACACACCTAGAGCCGGGTTAAGTTCCACTTGGCCCGGATCTTATAGACTTCGAATATCCACACATCTAGAGCCGAGTTAAGTTCCACTTGTCCCGGATCTTGTAGACTTCGAATATCCACACACCTAGAGCCGAGTTAAGTTCCACTTGGCCCGGATCTTGTAGACTTCGAATATCCACACACCTAGAGCCGGGTTAAGTTCCACTTGGCCCGGATCTTGTAGACTTTGAATATCCACACACCTACAGCCGGGTTAAGTTCCATTTGGCCCGAATCTTGTAGACTTCGAATATCCACACACCTAGAGCCGGGTTAAGTTCCACTTGGCCTGGATCTTGTAGACTTCGAATTGTTTTTACTTTGCCTTTAAACTTGACATTGCCTTGCTTATTTTGGATTACCACTAACCGCCGATCCGCTGAGTTCCAGCGCCTGCTGGACTCCTATAAAGACATTCGCGCGTGTTATGGCAAACTTCTGGAGGAGCACCAGTAGAAGGGTAATGTTTTTGACTTAGATTTTTCCTTCTTCCATTTTTGTTCATTCGAGTTGTCTGTGATCCGTATTAATTTGTTTTCTGAACCATGCAGCCAAGGTTGAAGCTGAGAATATTATCATGCGGAAGAACCTAGCTGAGATCCAAGGTATCCTATCTCGTTCACTCCAGTACTATGCGCTCTTTTCTTCATCCGTTGTATATTTATACTCCGGCCCTGCCGGATTAACCCACTGTTGCAGTTGCTCTTGAAGATAATGTGCCCATGCCTGACATGATGACCCATTTCCTTGAACAAACAGGGAAGCATCAGGCTGAACTAAAAAAGAAGGATGATGAGGTAGCTCGGCTGCAGCTCCATGACTCAGAAATTACTCGACTAAATGCCGAAATCCAGAGGCTTAAAGACCTCCACAAAACTGAGCTGGACAAGGTGGACTAGGAGTTTGCTGAGGAAAAAGAGCGTTTGACGACTCAAATTTCCAAGGACAAGGATCTATTGGAGGAAGCCGACGTAAAACTTACATCGGTAACCTCCGAATACGAGAAACTCCAGGCCCGCAATGCCAATGTTGATGCTGAGCTCCAGCGTCTCCTTTTCCAAATTTCCTGTGAGTTTCTTTGCCCTTGCTTAATTTTCCTTCCTCCGGGTTTGGTGCTTTTGCTCACTGTTGTAACTACCTCGGTGAATTACGCTCTTAGTTACAAGCCTGGATGAGCGGAAATGGTTAAAATAGTATGGTGGGGCCAAATGCCACTCACAGGTAGACCTTTCAGCCGTCCTAACCATTTCTAAAACATCCGGACAAGAACGAGCAGTGTAATCAGCAGGCGAAGGGATCAACTACATACACAAATGAGTATGTATGCAAGCCACATACAACAGTCCTCAGAGCCATTCCATCTAAAAGAAATAGAAATATTGCAATGCCATATGGCAAGATCCAAATATCCTAGATAGATATAATAGTTTAGGATATCTCCTCATACATCAAACATCAGAGTATCAGACGGAAGCGGAAAACAAGATCTGAGTACGGATAAGAAGCAAATCGGCATAAGATGCCCCATAAATAAACACATCCCGCCCACAGATCTCACAGATCCCCGTTCCCGGAATCTCTACACCGAGTAATCGTTGCCAACATCGTCCGTCTCCTCCACCCAGTATCCATCTTGCAAGTATACCTGTTCATCTGAATCAAACAATTTATCGTGTCAGACCCTAGGGGTACTCAGCAAGTCTTTATGCCTCTAAACGGGACACAACCTGGGGTGACGCAATTTCAGCAAAAGATAATACCTAACAATTCTATAGATACTCGCTAACCATCCGCCTAACCAATGATAGACGGATGTCCGTTAATTAATAACAACAGTTATAATAGTAATATTAACAGATCCATCCTCCTCCTCGCTTACCAACGAGGAAGCGGACGAACAGCCCCCACCATCTGTTGGCAGTTTTATTAACCATTCCATGAGTGTTGCACTATTTACTAGTCAGGTACTTAGTCAAATTAAAAGCGGTACTTTAGTTATACTTGTCTATGATCGAGAAACTGTGCTCCAAGTCGTCCATAACCGCGGACACGGCTTTCAGAAAGATTTACCCTGCAGGGGTGCACAAATAGAAACACACACTTGATCAACCTCAGAAAAACCAAATCAAAACCCAACGAGGCATTCACGACAAAGCGATCACAGGATTCAGAAATGTTTCAGGGGGCCACCCCATTAAGCTACCCACAACGAAGTTGGCCGGCTCCGAGACGGACCCAAGGTTTGCGTCAATGGCTGTAAACAACTGGGAACCCAAAAGTGTGAATGGGCTTGGCGATACCGCGAAAACACTCCGCATCCAAAACAGTACAGGTGCTCCTCGCACAATCTTAAATAAAGCAGTAAAGCATGGCATAAGTACATGATAGTAATAAAGCCCCAAACTACTTTGTGGCCCCAAGAAATAAGAATGAATCAAGCTCTGGCTCAGGAGGGTCCATAAGGCCTCCCGGATGTGGATAGTGCAAATAATTAAGGAACAGGAATCAAGTACTCGGGGTCCTACGGGACACAAGTGAGCATGAAGAACCAAATAGCAGATATTGCTCACCGGTGCCACTTTCATTAGTTATCCCATTACTACTCAGGTTAAGTTGTTTAGGTACCTCGTTATCCATCAGACACTCACATACCCTACACATGCTATTCTACGACCCGCATGGCTCAAACAACTCCTGTAGTAATGGTTCATGGGATGGAGGAACAAGCTTCGGTGGGGTTTAAAAGTAAAGGCTATGCAGTACTTGGGATTCAGTTTAATGCAATCGCGACTCAATGATGCAAGAATAAGATAGATGCAATATGTACTATATGTATGCAAGCATGTGGTAGTGCTAGCCTGGCAGCTCAGTTGAAGCGAGGGACGGATCTGGGTAGTGCTCCTGGGATTCTTGATATATCCCCTGCTCAACGTCTATTCGAAGAAGAACCAAAAAACAAGGGCCAACATAAAAAGAGTGCACAAGCATATGAATTAAAATACGACAAGCAAACAATCATGCCATGATGAATGATGCACAATTTACATGGCAATAATGTAGCATGGCATGGTGAGGTGTGGGGTACAAGATTAGAGCATTTTATTAAGTGTTTAGCCCGGTTTGCTCTCATAACACTTGCTGTATACTTATATTTATATGATGCATGCTGCAATTCAGAATATGGAATGCATAGATAGAACAGGCTTGTCGCGCTGATCGATTTAGACATATTATTTGTCAAATTTGGAGTTATAAAACTAAAGTTATTAATTTATTAAGAAAAGGGCATTTTATTGTAATTTTAATCATCTCGAAAATTTTAAGTGATCAAAATAATATTTTGAATAGCATATTTGAATTTCTCACATTTTTTTGGTTTCAAAACAGATATTACATGTTGGTTTTGGAATTATATTTTAAAAGATATTTAAAACAAATTCAAATTTGAATTGAAACAATTTCTAAAAATGTTTATTTAAAAACAGAAAAGCAGGAAAACATTTTACACCCAGGCAGACCCAGCCCCAGACACTGACGGGTGGGCCAGCTACTGACTGGGCCACACGCGCACAGGGAAAGGCTTTTCTCATCGCGGCGTAACTAGCCACTGAGGTTGACAGGTGGGTCCGGTGGCTACGGGCCCACGCGACAGCGGCCGAACGCGCAGAGACTGCCAGGTGGGGTTGTGATGGAGCACGGGTTGAGGGCCTAAGAGCTGGGGGGCTTAACTGCAAGTTTGCCAGGGCGGCTGACAGGTGGGGCTCGGTGTACCGCGGGTTGATCCAGCAAAAACGCAGGGGGGTATGTGCAAGGTGGTGACAGCTACTGTTTTTCTTCCCCTTTCTCTGACGGCGGAGCGTGCGGACAGAGGCAGCGCGCGGTGCAGAGATCGAACACGCGACCTCGTGCCTGCGCGCGGCGGCGACTACCACTGCGCCGACTTGGGGTTGCTGCGAGGAAAGCGCTAGGCGGCTAGATCTACTAAGCGACGCCACGATCTGGAGACGAACGCGGATGCCGACGCACAGAGAGCGTTCGAGGGAATGTCTGACGCGACCAAAACACGACGGCGACATCGATGATGTCAGGGAGGTACAGGGGCTCACCTCGGGCTCGACGGAGGCCTCAGATCGGAGCGGGAAGCAGCATATCGATGACGAGGCTGGCGGCCGGTGACCTAGGGTTTGGTCGGGACGTCGGCGTGCTGCGGCTGCTGGGGACCTTCTCCTCCTCGCTGGCGCGTACGAGGCGAAGCAGGGGATCCACCTTGGTCTCCTCGACCACCTCCACGTCAACCACACCCGCTGGAACGAGGTGCAGCGTCGGTACTGGCGGTGACCGGCGAGAGAGGGGTTGGCGTTGGTGAAGGAGACAGAGGGGAGAGGCAGGGGCTCTGGGGTGGATCTGGAGATGGCCAGAGGAGCCATGGGGCGGAGGGTAAAGCGAGGGAGAGGGAGGAGATGCCGTGTGGGACTCGCGGTAGATAAAGTGGCTTTGGCCCTTTTCTCCTTCTCCTCGATCACGTGCTCGGGCTGGAGCTCGAGTTGGGCAGGGCAGGGCATGGCAGGTGGGCCAGGAAGAGGGTAAGGCAGGGCAGGTTCGGGTTGGGCAAGCACGGCAGGTAGAGAGAAAGAGAGAGGAGAGGGGCTCGGGTGCAACTTAGGCTAGGTTAGAAGTGGGGTGGTGGCTCGGGTTAGGGTGGTGCTAGGGTTAGGGTAGGAGGGTAGATGGGGTGTGGGACCAGGGAGAGAGGGTGGCCAGGTGGGGCCATCATGGTAGAGAGAGAGATTAAGGGTTAGGGTTTAGCTAGGTATTAGGGTTTTGGAGAGAGGATTAGAGAGAGAGGGTGATGTGGTGGTAGGGTTTTTAGCAAGATCAAACAAGATGAAGCAAAAGGAGTGGTAGAGAGAGATGGTGGTGAGGGATGGAGATGATCCCATAAAGAGAAAAACCCACTTAAACCACGAGAAAAGCAAATGGCTAAAGGTGGTGATACTCCTGCATGGACCATGCAAAATAATAACTTCCATGTTTTATTTTGTGAAAACAATAATAATAATATGGCATTATTCTTATGCATTCCCAAGAAGTGGAATAAAAGACAAGCAAAAGAATTTATAGAATTAGATCCACCCCACCCACATGAGCTAGAATAAATGCCAAAAGAAAATAAAAGCCCATGGGTAATTTGGATGGTGGAATTATAAGGTGGTGACAAAGAAAGGTGGTGGATTGGAATAAAAGATATGCCCCCAACTCAACTTGGGCATTTAAACAATATATCAATAACCAAATACAATATCAAGAGGCAAATACAATTAATAATGCATATGAGATAAGAACCAAAAGAAGAAGGGTTTTATATGATGCTCAAATGCAAGGTGGCATGATGACATGAGCATGATATAATTATGATGCAACAATTATATGTAGGAAGTAGCATATATATAGACTAGGCTAGTAGCATTGCAATTGTTAGACAATGGGGATGCTACAACTCTCCCCCACTAAACAAGAATCTCGCCCCGAGATTCCTAGGAAAAAGCACACAACACAAGGAGAGGCGGGTGTTCGGAACAAAGGTTACCCTCACGTTCCCAAGTTGATGAACCATGGAATGGTGCGACCACTACACCTTGCAAAACTTGCTAGACTTGTTGTGAGTCTTGCGTTTTGCTTCAAGAACAACGGGTTAGAAGAATTGTAGGATTGTCGTGAGACAAGAAGGATAGGATGGACATAGCTTCGGTTTTTCGAGAAACAAGATAAAAGACTAGAACCACTTGTGAAAGAAAAGGAAAAGATGATGTATCATGGATAAAGAAAGACACACCGTTAAGATTAAAGATTTACTGATACGAGAGAGGATGAATCTTTGTTCCGCCGGAAGAAAAGAGCTAGGTTGGAGAGGTTTTGAACCACTATGACAATAGCATTGTATCTTCTCTCGGATTTGAGAAAAGAAGTTTGGAAACAATATTGCCTTCAAACAATAGAGTTCCTTGATATCAACAGAAAGATTTAGTTAGACATCGTCGGATTAGATTCTTCTTGCACCGGTAAGTACCAAAGGATCACGCAATTGAGGTGCGCGGATATAACTTCCAGAGACGGATGTGAAGCTAGATCATGGTAGACTCCCGAGAAGCAAAGAATATGGAGGATCTGAAGTTTATTGTAGAGATACTTATTGCTTTCTTTAGCCTTGAGGCTAACGCAATAGATTTGCGACTGATGGCATCAACCATAATTGGCTTTACCACAGAAAAAGAATTGATGAAACAAAGAGAGATAGTTTCCTTTCATCTTGTTTGGGGATGCCGAGCATCGGTAGAATGACGAGGACAAAAAAGGGTTTGCATTTTTTTCCACCAGACAATTGAAGATTTTGCTCCATCTAGAATAGACAGACCACCAACAAGAGATTATTGATTACTTTCTTCGAGAGAGCACTCCGGAAAACAAGGACGGAAGTAAAAGTATCGAGGGATAAAGGCCACTTCTAACTTCCATGGAATGAGTGAAATCACATTAATTCACCAATTCAATGTACAAGAGCGAATGATAAGAGTAGTGGTATGGTAGCTACTCCATCCCGCACTCAAAGCATTACTCCGCACCTGAATAAGAAAACCATGCAACCCAACTACCGAAACAGACTGAAGGTATTGACAATAAGAGCTCATGGAACTCCGTAAGAAAAACAAAGATTGATGCAACAATTCACCGGATCCAAGATAGATAAGGGTGATGATGTTATCGTCATATCAGAAGTAACAAGCCACCGGAAAGATATGAAAGAAGATCCCGGAGACAACTGCAAGATTCCACAGATAAAGAAAAAGATAACACCACTTGAACATAAGGATTACGAAAGATCTGAAAATCTTCATGGCCTCCGGTGGATTGAGCATAGACGATAGAACGAGAGGGTTTCAAAAGATTACTTGACAAGACTGAGGTGAAAGAACTCCATGTTCTTCTTGAAATGATTGAGAAAGATTTAGCAGTCTTGAGGAAAATCTTTAGCGGAACGACGATGATAACTTGCCAACAAGGAATACTCCAGATTGGTTGAAGATGGAGGATGGAATTAACAATGGACTTGCTGATTCCAGAATTGAAGTAATGTATTTAGCATAAGGACGTGGTCGAGATAGGTGACTTCAAGAAGCTAGTATTCACACTTTGAGAACTTTGCACACAAGCGGTGTTCTCGCAGCTTGAGAGAAAGAGACATAGATGATCTTCCATGTTCTTCCATTGATATAGAATAGGCAAGCATATTATCAACATATACCACCATGGATTAACAAGATATTCCCAGAATACCAAGTTTAAAAGGCGAGAGAAATGAACAAATGCTCGAACACTTCCTGAGGTCAACGCTCTTTGAAAATCAATATTAAGAGCACGGGTTCGTGTTGAAGAAGATGCACTGGCAGAATAGATTATCTGGTCCTTCGGAAGAAAAAGAGATGTCACCTGGTTCACATTGTCGATTGAATTGCCGGTTACAAAGATAAAGAGATCTTGGATAAAGAAACGATGATAGCTCATACCTCAAGCAAAGCTATCAGAGACGAAAAGATGCAATTCCGTCGTCTCAAAGAGAATTTTGCAGATATGGAGTTCAAAAAGATGTGCATCATGATGGACAGATGATAGACCGCCGTAGTGCCTTGAGAAACTCCGGATTGCCAAAGATGCTTGAATATGCATGGATATGATCACGGTGTAACTCAAAATCACAGGAGATAACCGCCACCATTTGGAGGATATTGTTGATAGCATTGACCATACTCCACTCATGATAAGTGTCATATAGCTTTGCCGAGAACCAAATTACGATCACAAGCATCGGATCGACACATGTTATGTAATTAGCCCAAGAGAATTTGAAGATGAAGTGAAACTCCATGATTAAGCGTCGGTGACAAAAGAATGAGTTAGCATGGACATGCTGATAAAAGGGAGATAGATAATCTTTCACACACGACTGAAGAGGATGGTGGAAACATAGATGTATCAAAGAAATTTTTTCCGCATTTTTCGGCGTTAAAAATACCAATCGATGCGCAAAGCCACTTATTAGATAGAGATTAGCAACTCCACATTCTGTGAAAGCATGCTGGAAGGAAGAACACCCTTAACAAGATGGCACCGGTTAACAAGGAGTTGGATAGGTCGCGTCGGTTTACAAAAGCCTGTCAGTATGGAATGTACCAACAGTTGATAACCAAAAGGCAGATAGTGATAACATGTTGGATGCAACAGATAGACAAGGAATTCACACACACACACACAACCTATGGTACTACGGAACCCAGAACACGTGAATCCTAGTTTGAATTTTAGAAGAGGATTGAAAACGTTATACTTCCTTACCAGAAAAGGGTGGGTGGGTGGGTAAGAAGAAAAATGGAAGCAGTCCTACTCTCACGTTTTGTTTTTCCCTAGTATACATAGCTACTAAAAATATTTGCTAGACTGACAATGACCATTTGGCTGAGACCCTGAAGGGCGGGATGGCTCTGATACCAATTGTAACAACCTCGGTGAATTACGCTCTTAGTTACAAGCCTGGATGAGCGGAAATGGTTAAAATAGTATGGTGGGGCCAAATGCCACTCACAGGTAGACCTTTCGGCCGTCCTAACCATTTCCAAAACATCAGGACAAGAACGAGCGGCATAATCGGCAAGCGAAGTGATCAACTACATACACAAATGAGTATGTATGCAAGCCACATACAACAGTCCTCAGAGCCATTCCATCTAAAAGAAATAGAAATATTGCAACGCCATACGGCAAGATCCAAATATCCTAGATAGATATAATAGTTTAGGATATCTCCTCATACATCAAACATCAGAGTATCAGGCGGAAGCGGAAAACAAAATCTGAGTACGGATAAGAAGCAAATCGGCATAAGATACCCCATAAATAAACACATCCCGTCCACAGATCTCACGGATCCCCGTTCCCAGAATCTCTACACCGAGTGATCTTTGCCAACATCGTCCGTCTCCTCCACCCAGTATCCATCTTGCGAGTATACCTGTTCATCTGAATCAAACAATTTATCGTGTAAGACCCTAGGGGTACTTAGCAAGTCTTTATGCCTCTAAAGGGGACACAACCTAGGGTGACGCAATTGCAGCAAAAGATAATACCTAACAATTCTATAGATACTCGCTAACCATCCGCCTAACCAATGATAGACGGATGTCCGTTAATTAATAACAACAGTTATAACAGTAATATTAACAGATCCATCCTCCTCCTCGCTTACCAATGAGGAAGCGGACGAACAGCCCCCACCATCCATTGGCAGTTTTATTAACCATTCCATGAGTGTTGCACTATTTACTAGTCAGGTACTTAGTCAAATTAAAAGCGGTACTTTAGTTATACTTGTCTATGATCGAGAAACTGTGCTCCAAGTCGTCCATAACCGCGGACACAGCTTTCATAAAGATTTACCCTACAGGGGTGCACAAATAGAAACACACACTTGATCAACCTCGGAAAAACCAAATCAAAACCCAACGAGGCATTCACGACAAAGCGATCACAGGATTCAGAAATGTTTCAGGGGGCCACCCCATTAAGCTACCCACAACGAAGTTGGCCGGCTCCGAGACGGACCCAAGGTTTGCGTCAATGGCTGTAAACGACTGGGAACCCGAAAGTGTGACTGGGCTTGTCGATACCGCGAAAACACTCCGCATCCAAAACAGTACAGGTGCTCCTCGCACAATCTTAAATAAAGCAGTAAAGCATGGCATAAGTACAGGATAGTAATAAAGCCCCAAACTACTTTGTGGCCCCAAGAAATAAGAATGAATCAAGCTCTAGCTCAGGGGGGTCCATAAGGCCTCCCGGATGTGGATAGTGCGAATAATCAAGGAACAGGAATCAAGTACTCGGGGTCCTACGGGACACAAGTGAGCATGAAGAACCAAATAGAAGATATTGCTCACCGGTGCCACTTTCATTAGTTATCCCATTACTACTCAGGTTAAGTTGTTTAGGTACCTCGTTATCCATCAGACACTCACATACCCTACACATGCTGTTCTACGACCCGCATGGCTCAAACAACTCCTGTAGTAATGTCTCATGGGATGGAGGAACAAGCTTCGGTGGGGTTTAAAAGTAAAGGCTATGCAGTACTTGGGATTCAGTTTAATGCAATCACGACTCAATGATGCAAGAATAAGATAGAGGCAATAGGTACTATATGTATGCAAGCATGTGGTAGTGCTTGCCTGGCAACTCAGTTGAAGCGAGGGACGGATCTGGGTAGTGTTCCTGGGATTCCTGATATATCCCCTGCTCAACGTCTATTCGAAGAAGAACCAAACAAACAAGGGCCAATATAAAAAGAGGGCACAAGCATATGAATTAAAATGCGACAAGCAAACAATCATGCCATGATGAATGATGCACAATTTACATGGCAATAATGTAGCATGGCATGGTGAGGTGTGGGGTACAAGATTATAGCATTTTATTAAGTTTTTAGCCCGGTTTGCTCTCATAACACTTGCTGTATACTTATATTTATATGATGCATGCTGCAATTCAGAATATGGAATGCATAGATAGAACAGGCTTGTCGCGCTGATCGATTTAGATATATTATTTGTCAAATTTGGAGTTATAAAACTAAAGTTATTAATTTATTAAGAAAAGGGCATTTTATTGTAATTTTAATCATCTCGAAAATTTTAAGTGCTCAAAATAATATTTTGAATAGCATATTTGAATTCCTCACATTTTTCTGGTTTCAAAACATATATTACATATTGGTTTTGGAATTATATTTTAAAAGATATTTAAAACAGATTCAAATTTGAATTGAAACAATTTCTGAAAAAGTTTATTTAAAAGTAGAAAAGCAGGAAAACATTTTACACCCAGGCAGACCCAGCCCCAGACACTGACGGGTGGGCCAGCTACGGACTGGGCCACACACGCACAGGGAAAGGCTTTTCTCACCGCGGCGTAACTAGCCACTGAGGTTGACAGGTGGGTCCGGTGGCTACGGGCCCACGCGACAGCGGCCGAACGCGCAGAGACTGCCAGGTGGGGTTGTGATGGAGCACGGGTTGAGGGCCTAAGAGCTGGGGGGCTTAACTGCAAGTTTGCCAGGGCGGCTGACAGGTGGGGCTCGGTGTACCGCGGTTTGATCCAGCAAAAACGCAGGGGGTATGTGCAAGGTGGTGACAGCTACTGTTTTTCTTCCCCTTTCTCTGACGGCGGAGCATGCGGACAGAGGCGGCACGCGGTGCAGGGATCAAACACGCGACCTCGTGCCTGCGCGCGGCGGCGACTACCACTGCGCCGGCTTGGGGTTGCTGCGAGGAAAGCGCTAGGCGGCTAGATCTACCTAAGCGACGCCACGATCTGGAAACGAATGCGGACGCCGGCGCACAGAGAGCGTTCGAGGGAACGTCTGACGCGACCAGGACACGACGGCGACGGCGATGATGTCAGGGAGGTACAGGGGCTCACCTCGGGCTCGACGGAGGCCTCGGATCGGAGCGGGAAGCAGCATATCGATGACGAGGCTGGCGGCCGGTGACCTAGGGTTTGGTCGGGACGTCGGCATGCTGCGGCTGCTGGGGACCTTCTCCTCCTCGCTGGCGCATACGAGGCGAAGCACGGGATCCACCTTGGTCTCCTCGACCACCTCCACGTCAACCATATCCGCTGGAACGAGGGGCGGCGGCGGTACTGGCGGTGACCGGCGAGAGAGGGGTTGGCGTTGGTGAAGGAGACAGAGGGGAGAGGCAGGGGCTCTGGGGTGGATCTGGCGATGGCCAGAGGAGCCGTGGGGTGGAGGTTAAAGCGAGGGAAAGGGAGGAGATGCCGTGTGGGACTCGCGGTAGATAAAGTGGCTTCGGCCCTTTTCTCCTTCTCCTCGATCACGTGCTCGGGCTGGAGCTCGAGTTGGGCAGGGCAGGGCATGGCAGGTGGGCCAGGAAGAGGGTAAGGCAGGGCAGGTTCGGGTGGGGCAAGCATGGCAGGTAGAGAGAAAGAGAGAGGAGAGGGGCTCGGGTGCAACTTAGGCTAGGTTAGAAGTGGGGTGGTGGCTCGGGTTAGGGTGGTGCTAGGGTTAGGGTAGGAGGGTAGATGGGGTGTGGGACCAGGGAGAGAGGGTGGCCAGGTGGGGCCATCATGGTAGAGAGAGAGATTAAGGGTTAGGGTTTAGCTAGGTATTAGGGTTTTGGAGAGAGGATTAGAGAGAGAGGGTGATGTGGTGGTAGGGTTTTTAGCAAGATCAAACAAGATGAAGCAAAAGGAGTGGTAGAGAGAGATGGTGGTGAGGGATGGAGATGATCCCATAAAGAGAAAAACCCACTTAAACCACGAGAAAAGCAAATGGCTAAAGGTGGTGATACTCCTGCATGGCCCATGCAAAATAATAACTTCCATGTTTTATTTTGTGAAAACAATAATAATAATATGGCATTATTCTTATGCATTCCCAAGAAGTGGAATAAAAGACAAACAAAAGAATTTATAGAATTAGATCCACCCCACCCACATGAGCTAGAATAAATGCCAAAAGAAAATAAAAGCCCATGGGTAATTTGGATGGTGGAATTATAAGGTGGTGACAAAGAAAGGTGGTGGATTGGAATAAAAGATATGCCCCAACTCAACCTGGGCATTTAAACAATATATCAATAACCAAATACAATATCAAGAGGCAAATACAATTAATAATGCATATGAGATAAGAACCAAAAGAAGAAGGGTTTTATATGATGCTCAAATGCAAGGTGGCATGATGACATGAGCATGATATAATTATGATGCAACAATTATATGTAGGAAGTAGCATATATATAGACTAGGCTAGTAGCATTGCAATTGTTAGACAATTGGGATGCTACAACTGTCTCCTCTGCTATGTTCTCAGGAAAATTTCTAGAAAGTGACACTCTTGCTAGCGCTGCCGTAACCCGGTCCTACGATCAACGTGGTGTTCCTACGGGTCCTGGATCTAGGTCAGTCCCTTACTCGATGGAGGATCTGCTTGTTAGCCTTGCTGCTTGCCTAGAACTGGTAAAGAACTATGGTGCGGACATCATGCCGGCTGCGACGCGAATGTTCGGCTCCCTCTGTCCCATTGAGACCATTCCAAAAAGAAGTACGGATTTCATAGCCAAATTAATGGAGTGCGATATGCAGCTGCATGTGTGGCGTGAATCTGCCGCACGGGCTGGGGCTGACCTTGCCTTGCAGTTCGTCCTTTTGTGGTATGAAGGAATTGATCTAGGGTTGCTTACCCGCATGCGCATCGGATCTAAGTGGTCCGAAGATCCGGATTGCGTTGCGCTCCGCAAAGCCTGTGCCAACAAGCTTATTTAATACTCCTTCTACCACGCTTGGAACGAAGGGCCAAGTTATCTCAACGTTTTTGATGATGAAGTTGTTTCTGGAGATGATGAAGAAGAAGAAGAGAGTGAAGGTGAGGCCGCCGAGCTTGGTGACAAGGCCGATGTTGGGTTCGCAGCATAGAAAACAAATTTTTTCCTATGATGAGAACTATACGCCAAGATCTATCTACTAGATACAGAGCAACGGGTGGATATACATCCATAGAGAAGTTACCCTTGAAGACAACAAAGCTTTGTTAACAAGATGGAACTCGTGGATGATGTAGTCGTACACTTGCCGATCTCAAGATCGTGATGAAGTCCAGCAGGTCCGGCTCCAACACGTCCATCAGATCCAGCTCCAGCAAGTCCAGCACCACCAAGTCCAGCACCGCAAAGCAGCGGTGCATTCGTGATCGCACACACATGCGGTACCCCGACAACCTCCGTCCCTTGCTCTAGCAAAGCAGCGGAAGCAGCAACTCCTTTCCAGATAAAGCCACCGAAAACATGTATCTCGCTAATCCGAGACCATGGGGGAATAATACTAGAGGGGGAGAGAGATCCTTCACGAGGAGGTGTGTGGAAGGAGTGAGAGGGGGGCCTTTTATAGGAGGAGGGGAGGGTGTCCCTTCACCTCCCCCATTCATGTGGTGGTAACCCCCTCCACATTAAAATGCCCCTTCACATTCTCTTTTAAAGTCTCCACTTTAAATGCATTAAATTTCTCCAAATTTAATGCTCTCTCATTTAATAAAACTCTTTTATTAATTTTATTCAGAATTTTGTTAATTACTTTAATTAACAAACATTCACATAAAACCCCCTACAACATTTCAATATTACATGCAGAACCAATTTCAGCAATTTCCCCCGAAACAGTTCTAGTGTCTATTGAAATAATTCCAGCGCTTTCTTAAATCTTTATCTGAAACATATTTGCTCCAAATGGTGTTGGTATCCCTTAAGTGTGTCACCCTACGGTTCGCGAATAATGCAGACATGATCGAGACCCCTCTCCTGTCAATAATCAGCAACGGGACCTGGAGATCCGTACTGACTCCCACATATTCAATGATGACTCTTGTGATCGTGTGAACCTTTAAGATTGTAACTAAATCCCTTTGTCTCGCGATATATTACATGTCCGAGATTCGATCATTGGCATCCAAATACCTAGTTTGATCTCGTTACCGACATGCACTCTTTTCTCGTTCCCGTGATATAACATTCTAGTGATCACATCACTTGCTTGCAAGCTATTTCAATGTGATATCACCGAGAGGGACCATAGTATATCTATCCGTCATCGGGATGGACAAATCCCACTCTTGATCCATGAGCCTCGACATAACACCTTCGTAGCACTGAACCCACCTTTATAGTCACCCTGTTACGGTGTGATGTTTGATGTTATCAAGATACTCTTCCGGTGTTAGCAATTAACATGATCTCATGGTCTAAGGACTAAGATTACTTCGTATGATGTTATAGCAATATAAACATAATGACTCTGATCGTAATGCTATACTTCGGATGAATGTTCATCACATCATTCCACCAATGTTGTGACCTCATTATTAACAACATCCAATGTGCATGATCAGGAAACCTTGATCATCTTGTTAATCAACAAGCTAGTTTATATGAGAGGCAGTACTAGGAACTTTGTATTTTGTTTATTAAACACACATGTATTAACGTTTCCAATTATAGCATGCAAAATAAACATTTATCATAAACATGTAATAAGATAATAACCACTTTATTATTGCCTCTCGGGCATATTCCCTTCAGTCTCCCACTTGCACTAGAGTCAATAATCTAGTTTGTAAACTTGTATATACAACACCTAGGTGTTGAATATACGCGTTTGCTAGTGGTTAACATAATCTCCGGATCTGGCACTTTCAGGTCCATGTGTATTTGCATGTCTTTGCGTCTCTATGCATCACTCATTCTCAAATGAGATGGCATTGTATAAATTTGGTCCTTGGTGAGACCTTTAGTTCATTCGGGTTAAAATATGTTGATATTATTATCATAAAATATATCTTCATAGTATTAGCCCACTTTGAACCACACCTAGTTTGATAACAAGCTACTTAACACAAATGCCCTCCTTTGCTGCTACTATAGCAGTCATATACTTAACCTTTCGTTGTAGTATCCGTCACAATGTCTCAACTTTTGGAACTCATCAAAATCCATCATGGACCATCCTTTCCATTACATTGTGCCACCCATAGTCTAAATTGAGATAAATTTAATTTGTATCTTGTGACAAAACTAGTATCAATGTAACACTTTACAATGAACTACCTTTAACTATTTGTCACTTATACATGATATATTCTTAGTTCTTCCAAAGCTCATAAGAATATCTTTACTATCGTCCAATGATCATCTTATGATTCATTATGGTATGTGCTCATAACATTTAGAGCATAGGACATTCTGGATATATACATATCACGGTATAATCGATCAAAATCTTCATGTGATTTTACTCACCAAGTGTTGAAACACTTGAATCTTGATACAATCCTTTCCATGTAGCAAGAACCTTTCTTGTTGTTTCCATATTGAACCCTTTCAATATCTCATATATGTATGTCTAGCACAACCATATTAGCGCCTCAATCTATCCATATAGATATTGATGCCAAATATTCCGGTTTTGCCCAAGTCTTTCATCGAAATCTTATTTTAATGAAATTCTTAACTTGTGTCAATACAAGATACAACTTTTCCAATCAACAATATGTTCTCTACATAATGTATTAGAAATATGTCTCAGCGCTCCCACTTAATTTCTTGCAAATGCAAGCATCTTCATCATCTCCGATGAATTTAAACTCTTTTAACAGTTTCATCATGGTGAAGGTTCCAACTCCGCTATGCTTACTTCAACTATTGAAGTTTGCATGCCCTTTTAGCACCTTTTGAATTAAGAAAACCCTTTGGACCGTGTCTTGTACACGTCCTAGGTAACCATTCTATTAGAAGAACATTGTTTTGTTTGTTCAACTACCATACATCAAATTATATGTAGTGGTTGATACATTAATCCGTCAAGACTAAATATCGCTATGAAAGATCAAATCTTGTCATAGTCAACTCCTTGAACATTGCCGTAAACTTCTTTCCGACATGTCGACTATTTCATAGATGTTAAACATCCATGTCTTATTTCTTTATAGATTCAAACACGACCGATAGGCTTCACGCCTTTCCGGAGGGTCTTCCAAGTTCAGAAATTTGATTTCTCGTGTATGGATACTATCACAGATTCTATGACTTCTAGTCATTTTATGGAGTCAGGGCCCATCATCGCTTCTTTGCATGCATTCGGTTCATTGTTGTCAAAACAATAACGACTTGTTTATCAAATATCACTATTTGATTCTTACCGACCCACACGGTTCAATATGAATTCTAATATCCGAGATTACAACCTTTGTAATCACGGGAGCCATGAGCATTGTGGCCGTCACCGGGACACTTTCCGGCACTGCGCTACTTAGCACATATAGCTAAGGTTCAACAACCTTATCAAAGTTCTATTGTCCTCCCACTTAACTTTTCGCAAAAAATTCCTTCTCAAGAAACTTGACGTTCCAAGTGACAAACTCTCTTGTCCTCGGTGTTATGGAGGAATTCCCAACAAATTCTTTGGGATAACCTACAAAGACGTGCTTATCCGACTTTGGTTGTAAACATTTTACTTATGCATAGCATACCAAAATTTAAGAAAAGACAATTTGGGTTTTATCCCAAACCATAACTTATATGGTGTCATTTCAACGGATCACGATGGTGCTCTTTTCAGTGAAAAAGCGGTAGTCTCTAAAGCTTCAATCCTTAAAACATAATGACAGTTTTATAAATGACACCTTTGATCTTACCATGTCAAACATGGTTTGATTTCATCTCTCGAATATGCCATACTCCTATGGTTTACCAGGAAACGGAAATCATGGAACAATTCCTCAAATCTTAAGTGTTTTGCTAAACAATAACTCAAATATCTTCCTTTATGATCAAATCATAAAATCTTTTATTTTCTTATTACAATGATTTTTCACTTCATCTTGAAAGTCTTTGAACAATTTTCAAATGTTTCATACTTCTTCCTTATTAAGTAAATATATAGATATATTCACTTAAATTTCTGGGGAAAGTATACGAAGCAAAAAGATCCATCGCATATGGCTACATATAATGGACTATATACATCAATATGTATAATATCCAATAAGTTAGTCATCCGTCCCTCTTTGGCCTATGGACGGAGTTTCAATTATCTCGAGAAAAGTTTCACAAGCGTTAATTGATCAAAATCAAAGACTCCAAAAATCCATCAACATGGAGTTTCTTCATGTTTTCTTTCCAATATAATTTAAACATCGATGCACTTCATAAGTGATCTTTCAATCATTTGTCTTGCGACATTTTAGCAATAGTGTTTATGGATGTGATTTCTCCCACTAGACTTGTAAAAGTTCATCCATCCTTTATGGAATACGGTAATTATTTGAACAACCATTGTTCTCATAATACCTGAACAAATAACAATTATTAAAACAAATCTTGAAGGCTAGGTTTGACGACAACGAAAAACACAATAACACTTTATTTGTTTTCGATGAACATCATCACTTATTCTCTTGCTAGTTACTTAGGCCATTGCAGTTCATGAATTGCGTTGTCCTGTATGACACTTCATACCAACCAATTCGGTATCCAACACCGGTATCCAATACCTAAGAACCACATTGTTTAACAAGCAAGGAATACAACCATAACATGTATATCTTCTATATACCTAAGCTGGACATTTCCAACTTTTTCTTTTCTGCCAAATGTTTTATAGATTCTCTTTCAGCAATTCCTTTTCCTTTTAAAAGAATCTATCAACATCAATTGTGGTGTCATTCACATGACACATAGTACAAAGTGTATATAGTCAAATACTAATACCTTTGGACTTGCACTTTGAAGTGAATCACCATCATCAAATGTTTGGTATTCTTTCAAAAATCCATCCTTTAGTAATCTATTAGTGTAGTAAACATTTTACTTACATCTTCTATTCATCCTTATCATGACAACTTTCATGATCAAGCTACTATAGCCTGTAAGGAAGAATCGCGAGTATAATGTTAGTTCCCAACACCTTTTGGGAGATCCGGATGCCTAGCATCTCCATCCTTCACAAATTCTCATACAATATGAGAACATGTATTTTGCTAAATTATACTCTATCATAATGCAACCAAAAACATTGTTCAGATATCACAATATCTTCCACACATGATGGTTTCTGAAACAATTTTTCAGCTCCTAGATAATCTTGATATTAAAACAACTTTTGAATATCAATAATCATGGAGGCAAACATGATACTTTAGATACTAACATTGGAATTCTTACTCTTGATTTAATACTACTTATTAAACTTCATGGAGTAAATAGAGTTTTGCTGAAAGTTTGTAATAGGACTTATAAACTTTAAATTGACATTTCAAACAATACGATACCAGTTCGTAAAGTAAATATCCAGAATTCTATAGTTCTATTATCTCAATTAAAACTAAGCATAAGGTAGTGAACAGATGCCAATGACTACAACAAATTATGCAAATTCACTTCGATTTAGTTTATGACAAATTGAGTTCGACTAATCCAAATTAGAAATGAACTCCCACTCAAAAACGACATCCCTCATGCCTTTTTGGTGATTACATGAACCAAATCCATTACACCAAGTCCGATCATCACGTGAGTCGGTGTAGCTTCAAAGGCGAGCATCAATATGGGCATCACATCAACTATATGACTCATGCTTAACCTTTCGGTCCGTGTTCCTAGGCCATGTCTACATGCTAGGCTCGCCAAGTAAGAACCTTAGTATTCGCGTGTGTAAAACTGTCTTACACCCGTTATATGAAAGCGTAGAGTCGAGTACACCCGATCACCACGTGTTGTCTCGAAACACGATCCATAGAACGGTGCATACTTAAGGAAGAACACATTTTATCTTGATATTTAAATAAGGAATCAACTTACAATGCTACTAAAAAGCCAAACTAGCAATATAAGATGTAAACATCTAATGTGTAAAGTGAGATGATATGGTCCATGCATTTGATCTCTATCATTTGCATCGTGGTATGATCTCTATCATTCCTTTGTGTGTAAGGCCAAGGTCTATGGAACTTACACGTTAGGTGTGTTGTAAGAGTATCAACTATACATCAACTTACAACATTACCATATCATGACACTAGCCCAGCAACAATCTAAACTAGACGCCTCTAATTTATCCATTGCAAGTTTTACATGGCTTAGGGCTTTCGGAGATAGAACCGTTCTTACCTACGAACATGAACCACAACGAGGATAACCAAGTTATTAGCAACTCGTTGTAAATCAGATATTGACTATAGTAGGAGAGACAGACACCCGCCAGCCACTTATGCAAAACAAGTTGCATGTCAGTCGTGGAATCGGTCTCATGTACGATGACATGTAAGGTTGGTCTAGGCCGCTTCATCCCACTATGCCACCAATATCCAAAATACATAGAAGATGCAATAACATGATCATCATCGCCCACATATAAACATATGTGTACTACCCGTGCAAAGCACCTACGCATAGATCAGGCTTTGATACCACTGTTGGGTTCGCAGCATAGAAAACAAAAAATTTCCTACGATGAGAACTATACGCCAAGATCTATCTACTAGAGAACTTACCCTCGAAGAAAACAAAGCTTTGTTAACGAGATGGAACTCGTGGATGATGTAGTCATACACTTGCCGATCTCAAGATCGTGATGAAGTCCAGCAGGTCCGGCTCCAACACGTCCATCAGATCTAGCTCCAGCAAGTCCAGCACCACCAAGTCCAGCACCGCAAAGCAGCGGTGCATCCGTGATCGCACACACGTTCGGTACCCCGACAACCTCCATCCCTCACTCCAGCAAAGCAGCGGAAGCAGCAACTCCTTTCTAGATAAAGCCACCGGGAACATGTATCTCGCTAATCCGAGACCATGGGGGAATAATACTAGAGGGGGAGAGAGATCCTTCACGAGAAGGTGTGTGGAAGAAGGAGTGAGAGGGGGGCCTTTTATAGGAGGAGGGGAGGGTGTCCCTTCACCTCCCCCATTCATGTGGTGGTAACCCCCTCCACATTAAAATGCCCCTTCACATTCTCTTTTAAAGTCTCCACTTTAAATGCATTAAATTTCTCCAAATTTAATGCTCTCTCATTTAATAAAACTCTTTTATTAATTTTATTCAGAATTTTGTTAATTACTTTAATTAACAAACATTCACATAAAACCCCCTACAACATTTCAATATTACATGCAGAACCAATTTCAGCAATTTCCCCCGAAACAGTTCTAGTGTCTATTGAAATAATTCCAGCGCTTTCTTAAATCTTTATCTGAAACATATTTGCTCCAAATGGTGTTGGTATCCCTTAAGTGTGTCACCCTACGGTTCGCGAATAATGCAGACATGATCGAGACCCCTCTCCTGTCAATAATCAGCAACGGGACCTGGAGATCCGTACTGACTCCCACATATTCAATGATGACTCTTGTGATCGTGTGAACCTTTAAGATTGTAACTAAATCCCTTTGTCTCGCGATATATTACATGTCCGAGATTCGATCATTGGCATCCAAATACCTAGTTTGATCTCGTTACCGACATGCACTCTTTTCTCGTTCCCGTGATATAACATTCTAGTGATCACATCACTTGCTTGCAAGCTATTTCAATGTGATATCACCGAGAGGGACCATAGTATATCTATCCGTCATCGGGATGGACAAATCCCACTCTTGATCCATGAGCCTCGACATAACACCTTCGTAGCACTGAACCCACCTTTATAGTCACCCTGTTACGGTGTGATGTTTGATGTTATCAAGATACTCTTCCGGTGTTAGCAATTAACATGATCTCATGGTCTAAGGACTAAGATTACTTCGTATGATGTTATAGCAATATAAACATAATGACTCTGATCGTAATGCTATACTTCGGATGAATGTTCATCACATTATTCCACCAATGTTGTGACCTCGTTATTAACAACATCCAATGTCCATGATCAGGAAACCTTGATCATCTTGTTAATCAACAAGCTAGTTTATATGAGAGGCAGTACTAGGAACTTTGTATTTTGTTTATTAAAAACACATGTATTAACGTTTCCAATTAATACAATTATAGCATGCAAAATAAACATTTATCATAAACATTGAATAAGATAATAACCACTTTATTATTGCCTCTTAGGCATATTCCCTTCAGCCGAAGACCCGGAGGATGGCGAGGCCAATCTTGAAGAGGAAGTCGAGGCCAGCGCCCCTCCTCCACATTCCGAAGTACCTCCTTCTTTGGCTAAAGATTCGGCTGCTGCTCCTGCTCCTTAAGAACACTTGATCATATTTGTCAGATCCCCGGAATGCCGGGCGGAAATGTATTTAAGTACTTTATTTTGGTTGTGCTACAACTTATCATTTTGAACTAAGTTTTTAATGCTGGATTATCGTGAGCGAAGTCCCCGAGTTTCATTTTCTTGTTCCCCCAATTTTTGATTCAGCTCGCGTCTACCTTGATTTGGCTTTTTGACTTATGAGTCCGAGGTTCAAAATATTGATTTAACAATACTCGAAGCTTTGAGAATAGATCAAAATGATCTGGCGTTAAATGAATACAATAAACCAAAGGTTAGTCAAGATAACCAATGTCGGCCCGCGTAAGTTCTTTTCCTTAGTCGTTTTTCATGTGCTTTGCCATTCCAAACTTGTTCTCTTACTTGCCATGAAGCATATTCTTGTTGGACAACAACAAAGTCGAAGAGTCGGGTTTTTGGTGCTCACACATTACTAACCCGACTAAGATATAAGCGACTTAAGACAACCGACATAGAAATATGAAAATGAGAGACGATTATTATGGCAGTCCCCGAGTCTCTGCTTGGGGTGCCAAAGTTCTATTAATGAGCTCATTGCCGACATACATACCGACATATGAGTAGCTCAGATACATTCACCTCTTTGTTAGGTGTAGAAAGGACGAAGTAGTGCTACATTCCACGGTCGCTTAGATTCCTCTCCGGACCTGTCCGCCTTGTTCTTTTCCTGGGGCTGTGCATGAATAAGATAGTAGGAATCATTGTGCAAGGCTTTGCTTACAATGAAAGGTCCTTCCCATGGAGGGGATAGCTTATGCATGCCAACAGTGCGCTGTATCAACCGGAGTACCAGGTCACCTTCCCGAAAGACCCCGAGGTTTACTTTCCGGCTATGATAGCGTCAGAGATTTTCCTGATATATGGCAGATCTGGACAAGGCCAATTCTCTCGCTTCTTCTAGCAGATCAACATCATTTTGCCGAGCTTCGCGCACTTCGGCTTCTGTGTATTGGGTGACCCTTGGCGAATCATGCTCTATGTCGGCTGGTAATACGGCTTCTGCCCCATATACCAGAAAGAATGGCGTATAGCCTGTTGATCGATTCGGAGTTGTTCTTAAACTCCACAGTACCGCTGGTAGTTCTTCTATCCAGCACCTCGCTGATCTTTGTAGCGGCACTATGAGCCAGGGTTTTATCCCGGACAATACCAGTCCGTTGGATCTTTCCACTTGCCCGTTCGATGCGGGGTGGGCGACTAAGGCGACATCCAGCCGGATCTTCTTTTCTTGGCAGAACCTCGCAAATGCTCCTTCAGCAAAATTTGTTCCATTATCAGTTATGATGCTATGGGGATAGCCATATCTCAGGATTATATCCTTGAGGAATCTTACTGTTGTTTCCCCATCACATTTCCGAATTGGTTTCACTTCAATCCACTTGGTGAATTTGTCAACCATAACTAGGATATGGGTCATCCCTCCTTTAGTCGGCTTAAATGGACCTACCATATCTAGGCACCATACAACAAATGGCCAAGTAATGGGGATAGTTTTCAGCTCCGTCATTGGTAAATGAGTTTTTGTGACGTATCTTTGACAACCATTGCATTTTCTCACTAGATCCTCTGCTTCCTCCAAAGCACTGGGCCAATAAAATCCATGCGAGAAAGCCTTTGCCACTAACGCCCTTGAGGAGGCATGATGGCCACATTCCCCTTGGTGAATATCTCGGAGTATGTCAAGTCCTTCCTCTGGGTCAACGCACCGCTGCAGCACTGTTGTCACACTTCTTTTGTATAGCTTGGCGTTGATAATAGTATAGGCCTTTGCTCTCCTCTGGATCTGTCTTGAGATTACCTCGTCATCCGGAAAGGTTCCCTCTTTCAGGAAATCAAAAATTGGCTTGGCCCAAGTTGGTATAGTCCGGACGGGAAATGGTTCCTCATCAATTTCCATCGCATCTACCAACATAACTCTAGCCAGGTCAGGCTATTTAGTCCTTGGGCTTGCCGAAGTAGTCCCCGGGTTTGCTGAGGTGCCTCCCCACTCTATCTCCATAGGTGTAGCTCCTGATCCGAAGAGTGTCGGGATATAAATTGAGTCTGATTCAGGTGATGGCATGATAGATGGTTTTCTCAGGTGCTCCAAAGCAACATTTGGCGGGATTGGCTGCTGGGATGAGCCTAACTTGGACAGCGTATCTGCTGCCTTGTTTTCAATCCGAGGTATGTGATGGAACTCACACCCTTCGAAAAACCCACTTATCTTTTGAACATGGAATCTGTATAGGGACATGATATGTTGCTAACGTATCCATAATTTTTGATGTTCCATGCTTGGTTTTATCTACTTTCTTGTGTTTTCTCCACACTTTGGAGTACTTTCTATACACTTTCTTGGACTAACCTATTAGAAAGAGCCACATTACTAGTTGCCTGTTTTCTGCTGTTTCTGGTTCCAGGAAAGTCAGAAAATGAATATTCTCGGAATTGGACGGGACAAAAGCTAAAGTCAGTTTTTCACCGAGGGACACCCGGAGCCAGAATACGAGATGGAGAGGGGCCAGGGGGACGCCACACCACCTGGCCGCATGGCCCAGCCTGGCCCCCGCCAGGGGGTGCTCTGGCCACCCTAGGCACCCACTCGGCCTCTCCTTTCGCCTATAAGATGCCTCCGATACAGAAAACCTAAGTACCTGATCAAAAATTTCACGAAAAAGTCTGTAGCCGCCATCATCTCCATCCCTAGATCGGGAGGGATCTAAAGCTCTTCCCGGCACCCTGCCGGAGAGGGGAATTCACCCTGGAGGCCTTCTTCATCACCATGCAAGCCTCATGTGTGATGCGTGAGTAGTTCATCTCTAGACTACGAGTCCATGTAGTAGCTAGATGGCTGGTTCTCCTCCTTTGTGCTATCATGTTTAGATCTTGTGAGCTCCATTCATGATCAAGATCATCTATTTGTAATTCCTACATGTTGTGTTTGTGGGGATCCGATGGATATTGAGATGCTATTTCAGATTGATTATTGATTCTATCATGTCTTTGTTATTTGTGATCTTGCATGCTTTCTGTTGATAGTAGCTATCTTGGGCAAGTAGATGCTATCAACTCCAAGAGTTAGTATTTATGCTCGATTGTGGGTTCATGCCTCTAGTAATCTGGGGAAGTGACAGAAATCTCTAAGGTACTAGATGTGCTGTTGCTACTAGGGAGAAAACAACAATCCTTTGTTCATAGAACAATCGTATTGTTTACTTTACACGTAATGCGTAATGCAATTATCTCTTGCTTGCAACTTAATACTGGAGGGGTTCGGATGATAACCTGAAGGTGGACTATTAGGCATAGATGCAGTTGGATTACGGTCTATGTATAATGTTGTAATGCCCAATCAAGTCTCAAAGGAGTCAAGATGAGTAGTATATGCATGATTGCTTTCTCGATGTTTGTCAATTGACTCGCTGTAATTTGTTCACCCAACATGTCATCTATCTTAAGGAGAGCCACCACTAGTGAACTATGGACCCCGGTCCTTTCTTTTACTATTAATCTACAATCAAATGTTTGTTGCTTTCTGTTTACTTTCTGAAAACTATTACTTTCTTCCACGCAATACGTTTAATCCTTTGTTTTCAGCAAAACCGGTGAGATTAACAACCTCATCGCAAGTTGGGGGAAAAGTTCTGTGGTTGTGTTGTGTAGGTCTCCACGTTGCTGCTGGCACCGGTAGTGCGCCCTGCCAAAGTTCAACTAGCAACACCTTGGAGGTGTTTCCTTGCTCCTACTGGATTGATAACCTTGGTTTCATAACTGAGGGAAAACTTGCTGTTGTGCTCATCATACCTTCCTCTTGGGGTTCCCCAAGGAGCTCAAGATATCTGCCATGTTAGCATCCAAGTTATCCCAATTTCCAGACATTTGTTGCACCACCAAATCCGAATCTCCAAAGCATTGTATCCGACGTATCCCCACTTCTTTCGCTACCTTGAGACCATGTACCAATGCTTCGTACTCCGCAACATTATTTGAGGCACTGAAGTGGATTTGAAGGACATATTTCAGTTGATCCTTCTTGGGCGAGGTAAGCACTACTCCAGCGCCCAACCCATCTTTCAGTTTCGATCCATCGAAGTGCATTCACCAATAATTGGAGTCCGGTAGAGGTGGCTCATATTGCATTTCAGCCCAGTCCACGAAGAAATCTACCACGGCTTGCGACTTTATAGCATCTCTTCTATCAAATTGTGGCACATATGGGGCTAACTCAATTGCCCACTTCGCTATCCGGCCACTTGCATCTTTGTTACTCATAATCTCTGATATGGGTGCCTCACATATCACTTTGATGGGATGTTCCTCAAAATAGTGTTTGAGTTTGTTGGCTGACATATATACACCATACACCATCTTTTGATAGTGAGGGTAATTCTGGTTTGAAGCAGACAATACCTCGCTCAGATAATACACCGGCCTTTGCACTGACTTTCCTTCTTCCTCGCGCTCCACTACGATTACTGCACTTACGACTCGGTTGGTCGCGGCTACATAGAGCAACATTGGCTCCTTGGGTAGTGGTGCTGCTAGGATCGGTGCAGTAGATAACATATTTTTCAACTCTCGAAATGCAAGGTCTGCCTATGGCGTCCATTTAAATTTGTCTGCCTTTTTCATTAACTGGTAGAGGGGCAAGGCCTTCTCTCACAACCGACATTCGAACCTGCTTAATGATGCCAGGCAACCAGTGAACTTCTGCACATTGTTAAGGCGTTTTGGCAGCTCCATTCTTTCTATGTCCCGGATCTTCGTCGGGTTTGCTTCGATACCTCGGCTAGACACTAAAAAACCGAGAAACTTTCCAGCAGGCACGCCAAAGGTGCACTTCTCTGGGTTCAACTTCATTCGGAACCTTCTTAAGTTCGTGAATGTTTGCCGGATATCATCAAGGAGCGTATTTCTTTCCTTGGTATTTATCACCACATAATCCACATAAACTTGCAGGTTCCGACCTATTTGGTCATGTAAGCATTTTTGCATGCATTGTTGGTACGTTGCTCCTGCATTACGTAGTCCAAACGGCATCGTGCGATAGCAATAAGCCCCGTACGGGGTAATAAACATAGTCTTTATTTGATCATCTAGATTCAGGGGTATCTGGTGGAAACCAGAATGCACGTCAATGAATGACAGTAGTTCACATCCGGCTGTTGAGTCTATGACTTGATCTATTCTAGGGAGTGGGAATGGATCTTTGGGACACGCCTTATTCAGGTTCGTGTAATCAATGCACATGCGCCACACCATAGCCACGTTCGGATCATCCTTCTTCTTTTCCACAAGCACCGGATTAGAGAGCCAATCCGGATAGAGTACTTCCATGATAAATCCGGCCGCTAGGAGCCTAGCTATTTCATCCCCAATGACTTTCCTTCTGTCCTCGGCTAAACGCCGGAGAGGCTGCTTTACCGGCTTAGCCCCGGGCCTTACATTTAATGAGTGCTCAGCCAACTCCCTCGGTACACCTTGTAGATTGTGGCATCCCGCAAAACCACTACTAGAAAATCGCGTTGTTTTTGTGCATTGCATCATCATGACATCATCATGCATCTCATTGACTAAAACTATTTTGTTCAAACCTACTTTTGCTTTCTACAAAGATCCCTCTCTATTTCAAAATAATCCCCGGACCCTTCCGGATATTTTGTTTGTCTAAAAATAAATTGCACAAGTCTTTTAAACAATACATAAAATTTTATATTATTTTTAGGGGCAGCCGTACCGGGCCGATCCGACCCAGTCGACCACCCCCAGTGCAAAACCAGCCTACCCAAAATCCCTATTCTACCCAACCTAACCTACCCAGCCCCCCCCCCTCCACCTCACCTCGCCCAATCGGTGCCCGCCACCTCACCATTCCCTTTCCCTTAGCCAATCCCAGTCTGCCACCTCGCCCCACCCCACCAGCAACCACCGCCGCCACCCTGGCACCCCTACACCTCACTCCCTCCCTCTCCACACCGGCCCACACACGCACACACACACGCCACCACGCCAACCCCACCCAACTGCCCCGACCACCTCGATCCGCGCCTGTACCCGGCCCCACCCCCGCATCGCTTTCTGCGCGCCCCAGCCCCCACGTCCCCTACCTACCCCGCCCCGCGTCCCGCATCCCCGCCGCCTGGATCCGCCTCCTCGCTGGCGAGCCGTCTCCCCGCCTCCGGCCGGGCCCCCTCGCAAGCTCTTCCCCTGCTCGCCTCTCCGCCGCCCTGGCCCGACGCCCCGCCTCGCCGGCCCCGCGGTCCACCTCGACGCTGCCGCGTCTTCCCCTCCGGCGTCGCATCTCCTCGGCCGTGGTCGTCCTCGTCGGCCTCCGCCCTCCCCCGCAGCAATCGCCGCCGGCCCCGACCTCGTCCTCGCCGGCCGCCCTCGGTTGCCCCGCCCGTCCTCTGGTCATGGACGCCGCGACCTCCCGGCCTTCCCTCCTGCGTGTCGTCGCCCGAGCCGACCCCGTCGCCCCTTCCCCGTCCCTCGTCGAGCCCCTGAGCCGCCGCCGCCGGATCCCTCGCCCTCTCCCGCCTTGCGCGTCGGCGGACTCTCTCCGTCCCGGAGCACCCCCCTTGCGACCGCCCCCGCCAGGAGCTCCGCGGGTCCCCGTCGTCCTGGCCGCCGTCTCCCCTGCAGGCCGCTCCGGGCGCCTGGCCGCCTCGGCGCACCTCTGCCCTGCGCCGCCCTCCGACGAGTCGCCATCGGCCCTGCATCCTCACAGCGCCGCTGCCCGCTCGCCAGGAACTGCCTGTTGGGGCCAAGTTTTTTTCCTGTCGATGAGTTTTGAACGAGTGTTGTACGTTGCTCTAGTAGGTGTGTTTGTAGATCCCAGGTGTGTTGTGCCGTGACCAGAGAGTTACAGGTTGCCTCTGCCGCTTTTCTTCGCGAACCCTCGGCACGCCAAGATCGTCCACTTGGAGTCGAAGACCCCGATCCCGGTGGCCAAAGACCTAACCCGATGCCTTTCTCCCTCTCGGACCCTCAAGTACTCCATCCAGGATCCGATGTCGAGGACTCCTACCAGGAGCCACAAGATCGCCACATGTACGCCTAGTTGGCCGAGGCCCTGAAGATATCTCCTTCATGGATGCCGAGACCTCGACTGGAAGATGCCCGGAACACCAAGATCTGCTCCCGAATGTGTTGACCGAGGCCGAACCAAGATCTCCACGGATGCGACAAGTTCTTCCTGGCTACGATGCCCGAGAACCCGGATGCCAAGGTCGCCGACACGGAACAACAAGACCTCCTTCCCGCACCGATGCCGACGACGTCGCACGCCAAGTACTTCCCCCCCAAATGCCAAGACCGACTCGATGGCGCGGACCCGACAAGATCTTCGCAACGACAAGATCGACACCGACCAGGACGAATCCGATGTGACCCCGACGCCGAACAAGTCCTTCTTCTCGGATGCGGCAAGATCGACTTCCATTGTCCGAGACCGATCCCATCGAACCTCGCCCCGTCGAACCCTGAGACCAACCCCGAACCCCTCGGAGCCCAAGATCGTCGAGACCCCTAATGTGTGACCCCTATCCGAGACCCCTCATATTTTTATAATATATGATATTGATATTGTTGCATATTAAATTGTCATACTCGCATGCATATTAGTGTGGTTTGGGGGCCTTATGCCGATTCACCTAAATTAAATATGGAGACCATATGCGGGCTAATCTAGTCTCATATTGTTCCCATTTAAATTTATGTAGCGAACCGGTAACTTATTTTGCCATGTTAAGACAACATTTAAATTGCAGGGTATCTAAATAACTTGAACCATATAATTAATTATCGGGGCTCCGGTTCCGCTTAATATGACCTAATTGCATCGCACCTTTGCCATGTCATACATCATACATGCATCATGCCCGATTTTCTACCGTAGTATTAAATAGTGCATCCGGTGTTTCTTCTAGTGTTTTGCTTCTTCGCGGATTAGGCCGATGAGTTGATGCGAGTGTCGACCCGATCTTCGGTTGAACCTTCGGCAATGTTTTCAGGCGAGCATTCTCCCCCCCTTTCTACCTATCTTACTTTTATAGTCTTTATTTCCCTCCTGTTGATCTATTGCTATCTGTGTTGCGATGCTCTAGTTTTTCGTGCCCGTGATATCCCTTGCAGCCTTATATTGCCCTGGACACATCCTATGACCTGTTGATTGGTAGATAGTTGGACTTGCGCGTCGGAGTCGCTTGCTCAAGTGCTGTTGCGTGTCGTCAAGTACCACAGTTGTTGGAGTATTGCCGCATGTTTAAGGTTGGAGATGATCATGGCTTTCATCATCGTTTACTTTAATTACTGTTTAACAACTAAAATTGAAGTAGGTAAGCAGTGGGCAATAGATGTTATTTGGTTGTTAACCGTCCACTTGTGTCCCGTAGGACCCCGAGTTCTTGACACCTGTTCCGAGATCGAGCGCGCTAACCACAGGTGGGGAGATATGGGCCCCCCATCGATTAGTACCTGATTTCAAAGTATTGTACTGGGGGCCACAAACTAGTTTGAGGTTTTATTTACTATCATGTACTTATGCCATGCTTTACTGCTTTATTTAAATTGTGCGATGGACAGCACCTGTACTGTTTAGGATCGGGACACGTTTTTGCGGTGTCGACAAGCCCAGTTTGGGTTCCCCGTCGTTCACAGCCGTCTACCCAAACCCTAAGTCCGTCTCGGAGACCGGCCGACTTTGTTGTGGGTTCGACTTAGTGGGGTGGCCCCCATGTACTTACTTTGGGTCTGGGAAACGTCATGACTTAGGCCCCGCCGACATACCGATGGGTGTATGTTAATTGATCTGGCAAAAAGGGTCGAAGTGCGTGTGGATATCTCATGCTAATCGCGTGTGGATACTTTGGTGCACCCCTGCAGGGTTAAATCTTTTCGAAAAGCCGTGTCCGCGGTTATGGATGACTTGGAGCACAGTTCTCGATCATAGACAACTATAACTAAAGTTTACTGTTATAATTTGACTTGTATCCGATGTGACTAGTAATTAGCTCAACTGCAATGGAATGGCTAAATAAAAGTACCAACAACTGCTGGGTTTGGGATATCTCATTCTAATTGTATTTGACTAGTAAGTGTCGCAACTACGACGGAATGGTTAAATAAAACTGCCCACTGCTTATTTTATCAGGATGACTATCTACATTTGACTAGTAATTGCCGCAACTATAACGGAATAACTAAAACTGCCAACTGTGTGAGTTCCTCGGTTGACTTCTCGGTTGGTATCGAGGGGAAATACCAGGATGGGTTTGTTTGGTGGTAGTGTCAGGTTGGTTCCGAATAGGTCCTTCTTATCCCTCTCTGATAGCCGACAGTTATCTCGAGTCTCTATAGGTTGTTTAGTGCATGCCGCGCTGCCGCTGCAGACCACCATACCTATGTAGGCGAGGACCGCCGAATTCTAGTCTCGCCGTGTACTGGCCTCAGTACTGACGCTCCTCTTTTTCCTTTGCCCTTTGTCGGCACCCCTTTTGTTTAGCAGGTTTGAGATCGCCGTCGTTAGCAGGGTTACCCTTCCGGCTTGGCCTGGGCAGGGTTATGGACGCCATTGGTTATTCTTCAGGGCTCTTAGCCCCATTTGCATCTTGTCCGTAGTCGGACGCTATATCATTTTCAAGGTGATTTGGATCTTTGTACTGTATATCTGTATTCTTGACTCCTTGAGTCGCTGTTGTATATATATCTGTTCTGTGGGTCCCATCGAGGACTGTTGTGTAATGTTATTACTTCGTTTCCACCCGCACGAAAGTGCCTGGTGGGCACCTTTGAATCGTTCCTATGCGGGTTTGGCGGGAAGCGCTGAAACTTGCATAGGGCCGATTCTGAGGGTGTTACAGAGTGGTATCAGAGCCCAGCAGTTGCGATACCCCACAAGTCCAGCCTGTAGGATAACCTAGCTAACGGCCGAAGTAGAGTGTCAAAACTATTTTTGCAAAATTCGGTTGGATAGTTCTGATTAGGTCTGATTTTACTCCTTACCCCTCTGCTATTCTCCTCTTACCTCAACGCGTTTTGAATCTGCTCTCTTCTCTCTCTTCGAGTCCAGGATTTCTCGTGGTTGGGTTCCATCGTATCTTCAGGGTTTCGCTTCCTCCTTTGGTAACTATGTTGCTACATCTGGTCTTCATGCTATCCGAGGAATCCTTCGCCTGGGGGACTTCTCTTGGTTCCTTCTCGTGCCTTCCGGTGTTTTCCGACGCGATGATATCATCTACGCCAGATCCGATGCAGAGTCTGCATCACTCCTTTGTTTCTGAACCTCGATTGTCGAGATCTTCAGTCTGATTCCGAGAATGGTTGCACGCTTTTCTACTGATTGTGCAGAGTAATAGTTTGGGTGCGTGATGGATTGGCCCCCATGCCGACTACTCTTTCTATTCGCTCTTGTACATTGAAGTGGGATAGGCCGCATCTTTTCTCTCCTTCTATCGAAGTTAGAGGTGGCTTTATTTGTGGATACCTCTACCTTCGCCCTTTGTTCCGGAGTGTTCTCTTGATGATCACGGACAACGACCTCTTGTTAGTGGTGTCGCGAGGAACTACACGAAGCGAGAAGACGCAGATCGCCGACCTTCCTTCCGGTACCATGAGGCGGATCTCGAGGGCGAGATCCATTGTTAGTGGTGTCGAATTGTGGCATCCCGCAAAACCACTACTAGAAAATCGCGTTGTTTTTGTGCATTGCATCATCATGATATCATCATGCATCTCATTGACTAAAACTATTTTGTTCAAACCTACTTTTGCTTTCTACAAAGATCCCTCTCTATTTGAAAATAATCCCCGGACCCTTCCGGATATTTTGTTTGTCTAAAAATAAATTGCACAAGTCTTTTAAACAATACATAAAATTTTATATTATTTTTAGGGGGCAGCTGTACCGGGCCGATCCGACCCAGTCGACCACCCCCAGTGCAAAACCAGCCTACCCAAAATCCCTATCCTACCCAACCTAACCTACCCAGTCCCCCCTCCACCTCACCTCGCCCAATCGGTGCCCGCCACCTCACCACTCCCTTTCCCTTAGCCAATCCCAGTCTGCCACCTCGCCCCACCCCACCAGCAACCACCGCCGCCACCCTGGCACCCCTACACCTCACTCCCTCCCTCTCCACACCGGCCCACACACGCACACACACACGCCACCACGCCAACCCCACCCAACTGCCCCGACCACCTCGATCCGCGCCTGTACCCGGCCCCACCCCCGCATCGCTTTCCGCGCGCCCCAGCCCCCACGTCCCCCACCTACCCCGCCCCACGTCCCGCATCCCCGCCGCCTGGATCCGCCTCCTCGCTGGCGAGCCGTCTCCCCGCCTCCGGCCGGGCCCCCTCGCAAGCTCTTCCCCTGCTCGCCTCTCCGCCGCCCTGGCCCGACGCCCCGCCTCGCCGGCCCCGCGGTCCACCTCGACGCTGCCGCGTCTTCCCCTCCGGCGTCGCATCTCCTCGGCCGTGGTCGTCCTTGTCGGCCTCCGCCCTCCCCCGCAGCAATCGCCGCCGGCCCCGACCTCGTCCTCGCCGGCCGACCTCGGTTGCCCCGCCCGTCCTCTGGTCATGGCCGCCGCGACCTCCCGGCCTTCCCTCTTGCGTGTCGTCGCCCGAGCCGACCCCGTCGCCCCTTCCCCGTCCCTCGTCGAGCCCCTGAGCCACCGCCGCCGGATCCCTTGCCCTCTCCCGCCTTGCGCGTCGACGGACTCTCTCCGTCCCGGAGCCCCCCCTTGCGACCGCCCCCGCTAGGAGCTCCGCGGGTCCCTGTCGTCCTGGCCGCCGTCTCCCCTGCAGGCCGCTCCGGGCGCCTGGCCGCCTCGGCGCACCTCTGCCCTGCGCCGCCCTCCGACGAGTCGCCATCGGCCCTGCATCCTCACAGTGCCGCTGCCCGCTCGCCAGGAACCGCCTGTTGGGGCCAAGTTTTTTTTCCTGTCGATGAGTTTTGAACGAGTGTTGTACGTTGCTCTAGTAGGTGTGTTTGTAGATCCTAGGTGTGTTGTGCCGTGACAAGAGAGTTACAGGTTGCCTCTGCCGCTTTTCTTCGCGAACCCTCGGCACGCCAAGATCGTCCACTCGGAGTCGAAGACCCCGATCCCGGTGGCCAAAGACCTAACCCGATGCCTTTCTCCCTCTCGGACCCTCAAGTACTCCATCCAGGATCCGATGTCGAGGAATCCTACCAGGAGCCACAAGATCGCCACATGTACGCCTAGTTGGCCGAGGCCCTGAAGATATCTCCTTCATGGATGCCGAGACCTCGACTGGAAGATGCCCGGAACACCAAGATCTGCTCCCGAACGTGTTGACCGAGGCCGAACCAAGATCTCCACGGATGCGACAAGTTCTTCCTGGCTACGATGCCCGAGAACCCGGATGCCAAGGTCGCCGACACGGAACGACAAGACCTCCTTCCCGCACCGATGCCGACGACGTCGCACGCCAAGTACTTTCCCCCGAATGCCAAGACCGACTCGATGGCGCGGACCCGACAAGATCTTCGCAACGACAAGATCGACACCGACCAGGACGAATCCGATGTGACCCCGACGCCGAACAAGTCCTTCTTCTCGGATGCGGCAAGATCGACTTCCATTGTCCGAGACCGATCCCATCGAACCTCGCCCCGTCGAACCCTGAGACCAACCCCGAACCCCTCGGAGCCCAAGATCGTCGAGACCCCTAATGTGTGACCCCTATCCGAGACCCCTCATATTTTTATAATATATGATATTGATATTGTTGCATATTAAATTGTCATACTCGCATGCATATTAGTGTGGTTTGGGGGCCTTATGCCGATTCACCTAAATTAAATATGGAGACCATATGCGGGCTAATCTAGTCTCATATTGTTCCCATTTAAATTTATGTAGTGAACCGGTAACTTATTTTGCCATGTTAAGACAACATTTAAATTGCGGGGTATCTAAATAACTTGAACCATATAATTAATTATCGGGGCTCCGGTTCCGCTTAATATGACCTAATTGCATCGCACCTTTGCCATGTCATACATCATACATGCATCATGCCCGATTTTCTACCGTAGTATTAAATAGTGCATCCGGTGTTTCTTCTAGTGTTTTGCTTCTTCGCGGATTAGGCCGATGAGTTGATGCGAGTGTCGACCCGATCTTCGGTTGAACCTTCGGCAATGTTTTCAGGCGAGCATTCTCCCCCCTTTCTACCTATCTTACTTTTATAGTTTTTATTTCCCTCCTGTTGATCTATTGCTATCTGTGTTGCGATGCTCTAGTTTTTCGTGCCCGTGATATCCCTTGCAGCCTTATATTGCCCTGGACACATCCTATGACCTGTTGATTGGTAGATAGTTGGACTTGCGCGTCGGAGTCGCTTGCTCAAGTGCTGTTGTGTGTCGTCAAGTACCACAGTTGTTGGAGTATTGCCGCATGTTTAAGGTTGGAGATGATCATGGCTTTCATCATCGTTTACTTTAATTACTGTTTAACAACTAAAATTGAAGTAGGTAAGCAGAGGCACAGGTGGGCAATAGATGTTATTTGGTTGTTAACCGTCCACTTGTGTCCCGTAGGACCCCGAGTTCTTGACACCTGTTCCGAGATCGAGCGCGCTAACCACAGGTGGGGAGATATGGGCCCCCCTTCGATTAGTACCTGATTTCAAAGTATTGTACTGGGGCCACAAACTAGTTTGAGGTTTTATTTACTATCATGTACTTATGCCATGCTTTACTGCTTTATTTAAATTGTGCGATGGACAGCACCTGTACTTTTTAGGATCGGGACACGTTTTCGCGGTGTCGACAAGCCCAGTTTGGGTTCCCCGTCGTTCACAGCCGTCTACCCAAACCCTAAGTCCGTCTCGGAGACCGGCCGACTTCGTTGCGGGTTCGACTTAGTGGGGTGGCCCCCATGTACTTACTTTGGGTCTGGGAAACGTCATGACTTAGGCCCCGCCGACATACCGATGGGTGTATGTTAATTGATCTGGCAAAAAGGGTCGAAGTGCGTGTGGATATCTCATGCTAATCGCGTGTGGATACTTTGGTGCACCCCTGCAGGGTTAAATCTTTTCGAAAAGCCGTGTCCGCGGTTATGGACGACTTGGAGCACAGTTCTCGATCATAGACAACTATAACTAAAGTTTACTGTTATAATTTGACTTGTATCCGATGTGACTAGTAATCAGCTCAACTGCAATGGAATGGCTAAATAAAAGTACCAACAACTGCTGGGTTTGGGATATCTCATTCTAATTGTATTTGACTAGTAAGTGTCACAACTACGACGGAATGGTTAAATAAAACTGCCCACTGCTTATTTTATCAGGATGACTATCTACATTTGACTAGTAATTGCCGCAACTATAACGGAATAACTAAAACTGCCAACTGTGTGAGTTCCTCGGTTGACTTCTCGGTTGGTATCGAGGGGAAATACCAGGATGGGTTTGTTTGGTGGTAGTGTCAGGTTGGTTCCGAATAGGTCCTTCTTATCCCTCTCTGATAGCCGACAGTTATCTCGAGTCTCTATAGGTTGTTTAGTGCATGCCGTGCTGCCGCTGCAGACCACCATACCTATGTAGGCGAGGACCGCCGAATTCTAGTCTCGCCGTGTACTGGCCTCAGTACTGATGCTCCTCTTTTTCCTTTGCCCTTTATCGGCACCCCTTTTGTTTAGCAGGTTTGAGATCGCCGTCGTTAGCAGGGTTACCCTTCCGGCTTGGCCTGGGCAGGGTTATGGACGCCATTGGTTATTCTTCAGGGCTCTTAGCCCCATTTGCATCTTGTCCGTAGTCGGACGCTATATCATTTTCAAGGTGATTTGGATCTTTGTACTGTATATCTGTATTCTTGACTCCTTGAGTCGCTGTTGTATATATATCTGTTCTGTGGGTCCCATCGAGGACTGTTGTGTAATGTTATTACTTCGTTTCCACCCGCACGAAAGTGCCTGGTGGGCACCTTTGAATCGTTCCTATGCGGGTTTGGTGGGAAGCGTTGAAACTTGCATAGGGCCGATTCTGAGGGTGTTACATAGATCCTGAGTGGACCAAGCGAAGATATCCCGATTCTCATGGAGGAAGTTGATGAGCTCGCTTTCCTATTTGCTGCTTAACCCGGCACCAATGGTTACGGTGCGCTCTGGGAACTGATCATCGATTGGCACTTTCTTTGTATCCTTGGTTGCCTAGAATGACACGCTTCCGTGCGGGTTGGTCAGAGCTGGCATATGCTGCTGCGCGGATTGGGCCAATGCCGCCACTTCTAGTATCTTCCTTTTTTCCTGAGCTATCACGAGCAACTCGGCTAAGTTAGATCCGGCTGAGGCGCACTCGATCGAATGCCGGAAATCCCCTGATACAGTTATCACGCCCCTTGGTCCGGGCAGTTTCATCTTAAGGTAGTTGATGTGAGTAGTTGCCATGAACTTGTTCAGTGCTGGCCTGCCGAGTAGCGTGTGATAAGCGCTCTCCAGATTGACCACTTCGAACTCCAAATTTTCAGTCCGGCAATTATCTCTCGTGTCGAATAACACATCAACCCGGACCTTGCCAATTGGCTCACAGGAAATATCTGGTACAATGCCATGAAAAGTGGTCCGCGTTGCTTGCAACATGTTCTCTGTTATTCCCAACTTGTGCATGGTATCATTGTACATAATGTTAATACTACTGCCATTGTCAATCAGTACCTTGGAAAACCTCACATTGAGATTCAACCCGATGAATGTTGGATCCAGGACCAATGCATAGGTCCTAGGGCTAGGTATGATCTTTGGGTGATCCTTGATACTCCACGTGATTTCTTGATCTGCCTAGGGCATGTATCTCACTACTGCCGGCATTACTGCGTTTACCTCCATATGCCGGTGCTGCAAGCTTTTCCGGTCATTTTCTTCCGTGGTAAACACACAGTAACTTTGATGATGCTCTCTATACTTGTTTCGTCCCTCATTCTCGTGGTAACCTTGACCTTGTTGCTGGTTATTACCTACTTGATGTATGGCATCCCTTCTTTCCTGATTCTCGTACCTCGGTAGAGGTGGTGGCAACATTAGTTGCTGTCCATTCCCCCTGTTAGTAACGTTGCCGTGGTGCCTCATTCCTAGGTGCCTTGTTCAGAGGTGCCTGAGCATTCCCCGAACTTCCCTGCTCTAACTTTCTCATCCACTCACATTGTCGGGTTGTATGGTTTGCCGGACTATTTGGACTTGGTGTATGGAACTTGCAAGGTTGATCCAACATAGACTCGAATGTATACCTCGGTTTATCTTTCCGTTCTTGCCATTGCTTTTTCTGATCCGGGGTCCAAGGCTTTTTCCCTTCGTTTTTCTGTTGCCAGTTTTGTCCTCCAGTTTTTTGGCGCTGGCTGGCACCGGCATTGGGCTGGTCCCGATCTACCGCTGCCACGTGCTGCGAGTTATATCTGTAATCCGGGCGCTCGTCCCTTCTTTTTCCTCGAAAATCGTTCCTCCTTGTTGGGGATATACTTTCCGGGTATCCTCACAGTTCCTCTCTGACCAGGGTGGCCTACTTCGGGTTAGAGCTTTGCTTCACGAGCGACCCAGTCAGGGAGAAGAAACAGAGTCCAATCCAGCTACGGGAAGGCCCAGAAGACTTACCGACATAGGCCCATAGTGTTACTTGTAGTTCAAGATGTACTCTGTAACCGACTCTTAGTCGTAGCCGGATAGGTCTCTCCTGTAAACCCTAGGCCGGATATCTATATAAGCCGTCCTAAGGAGAGCCTTTAGGTCACCCCTTACAATCACAATCTCAACTCGCACAGGCGAACCCTTGTAACCCATATTCCGGCTCTGCCATATTACTGGATTGCTAGCAGGAGTAGGATCTGTCCAAAGCCGGCGGATTCGAACTGGGTAAACTTGTGTGCTCACTGTCCCGGAACACCGTACGTCTCACACCCCTCTCTTCTGCACGCCTCGAGGACCCCCTCATGGCGTACTTGTCATCAATCCGACGACAGTTGGCGCCCTCCGTGGGGCAAGTGAGCTTCAGATCTACGTTCCGAGCGGAATCTGCAAGAATCGGAATCGGCAAGACTATCGCCGTCGGTCGCATCCTCTACGCCAGCGACGTCGCTCTCATCGTTCTCGACGAGACTTGGATTCTGGCTAGGGAGGTTGTGACTGCCTACACCATCATGTCTTTTGGTGAGATCAATGTTTACATCGGCTTTGCTGATAATGCCCCACCCACCCCAGCAGTGATGATAGAGGCAGAAGAAATTTCTGGATCCCCTTTGTCCGCGGAGGCGGCAGCGTTCTGGATCTCAGAAAATCCTAATCCCACCCAGCCCGCACCAGTTGTGGAGACAGTGGAGAAATCCGAGCTTGAAGCAGACCTGGCGGTTCAAGTTGAATCTGGAGTGGCTCTCCCTAGAGAGATTGAATCCCAGATCGACCCTCCCGCTAAAGTCGAAATCCAGGAGGAGCACAACAACAATGATGGTTCCAGCTCTGATGATGCCGGAATAGACGTGCCCTTCCTGAGATACACACTAAGGCGCATGATGATGCAAAACTCAGGCGTAGATGAAATCCTCGAGACCATCAAAGGTTTCGACAAAGCCTACTATGAAGACCGCAGTTATCTCAGGAGGGGCGCATCGCACTTTATCGGATATGTGGGATCCAGATCTGGCTCTGTCGATGCTGGAGACAACACCGACTCTGTGCTGGAGGCGATCGGAACAAACGCCAACGTACCCACATCCTCGGATGAGTCGATGACGTCAGCAGATTTTCGAAAGTTTTCCACGGATATGAAGAGGAGTATAACTCCAAAGCTGCAGAGGAAGAAGAAGCCATGGATGAAGGATCCAGGGAGAACTCTCCCAAAACGCATGATGGCATGGAAATCGGAGATAAACCCGAGGTCCAGATGTCCGAAAGTACCAATCAAAGCTTGACTCCAGGAAATGGACCCAAAGCCGTCCTTACTACAGGCGCTGCCAAGAAGGCAAAGAACAAGAACAAGAAGAACAAGACCCTGGCAAAAGACCCTCCGGCAGAGGAGGTGATTGCCGAGGAATACGAGGAAGACTCGGATGGAGCACTTATCCCAGACGAGCCCAAAGAAGAGCCGGTGGATGGACACGTGATCACTGAAGGTGCACGTAAACTCATCGATGCTGCATTAACCACACCTATTCCTACAGCTGCAGAACTTACTACTGAAGAGCTGGACGAGAGGGCACAAGCCCTAGAAGCGCCTCGCCAAGTACTCCTCGATGAAGCCAAAAACATTGAGGAGGAAAAGAAATGTTGGGGTTCCGCGTATGAAAACAATAAATTTTACTCTACGCCCCTGAATCCCTGAAGCTGCCAGGACCTATCTATTAGTAATACAGTAACAGGAGGGGATTTTCACGAACTTACCCTTGAAGACCGAAAAGTGTGGTCAACGCTTAGGAGAGCGTGGTTGATGTAGACGAGCCGAAGCCGACCTCAAGGTCATGATGAAGTCCTTGCGCTCCTTGGCTCCAACGACTTGAGTGCCTCTAGTGCGACACCTCGCGGGGAGTTACACATGTCCGGTGCCTGACGATGACTCCCGCTTCCCCGATCCAGCAGAAGTTGCGGAAGTAGAGCTCCCGGATCCGAATCCCGTAGCGCGACAGCGCTCCACGGTGAAGATGTCTGTCGCTCGCGCAGTCCAGACTTGGGACCACGGTTACGAGAGAGAGAGAGAGGGGAGAGAGAAAATATCAATTAGAGGTCGTCCCAAAAGTGGGGAGACCTTTATTGATTATTGGTGTATTTATCTGGCCAAATACCCGCACTATATATAGGGGGAGAGGGGGGTACACCCTCCCTCAAAGTCCTGGGGTGGGACTAAACATGGGAGACGGGTGGGGTGGCACGCCGACCAGCCCCCACCATGGTCCCCACGTGGGGAAGGCCCACTAGGGCCGCCGGCCACCCCCTAGGCCCTTCCTAGGGGTGGGATCCCCTCTTGGGCCTTTTCCCCTCCAGGATTTGGCCCATTAAGCCTTTTTGACCTTTAATTGGTTTTCTCTTTATTTAAATAATTATGAATAAATGACTAAATCAACATTTAACATTCATTCACACATTATTCAATCTCCATGGCTATGGAAATCCTTCCACCTCCACTCCGGACATCCTCCGGACCTACCAAAACCCTTCCGGTTTTCTCCCTACAACTCTTCGGTGATTCCACCGATCCTATAAAAACTCTTTAAGCATCATCAAGCCCTTAAGCGTGATACCCCACGGTTCGGGAACACTCCAGACATGGTCGGGACACTCCCGCACCAATGATCGATAGAGGGACCTGGATGGCCATGTGACCCCTATGCGTTCCACGAAGATCTTTCGTTGTTTGAACCGGGACAATCGTGTCTTATTCCCTTTGTCACTCGATACTTGCATTGCCCGAGATCTGATCAATGACATCACCATGTAGTGTTCAATCTCGTTACCGAACAACGCTACTTGACTCGTTCCGACAAGTGATATCCTCGTGATCAAATCACACGTTGCGCAACTATTGGATATAACCTCTCCGAGTGTGCCCTTGAGTATCTTCCCGTCACATGGACGGACAAATCCTGCTCTTGACATATATTGCCTCTACGGTTTCCTCCGAGTACCTGAACACACCTTTATAACCACCGTATTACCAGATGGCGTTTGATGCTATCTAAGAACTCTCAGGAGGCAATGATTGATATAGCCTCACGGTCTAAGGAATAGTCTATGAGGACCCATTTCTAATCATCGTCACTTGAACTTTGTGACATGATCGGGTCACGATGTTTATGAAGGGAATATGCCCGAGAGGCAATAATAAAGTGGTTATTATCTTATTCCATGTTTATGATAAATGTTTATTTTGCATGCTATAATTGTATTAATTGGAAACGTTAATACATGTGTGTTTAATAAAGAAAATACAAAGTTCCTAGTAATGCCTCTCATATAAAGTAGCTTGTTGATTAACAAGATGATCAAGGTTTCCTGATCATGGACAATGGATGTTGTTAATAACGAGGTCACAACATTGGTGGAATGATGTGATGAACATTCATCCGAAGTATATCATTCTGATGAAAGTCATTATGTTTATATTGCTATACCATCATACGAAGTAATCTTAGTCCTTAGACCATGAGATCAAGTTAATTGCTAACACCGGAAGAGTATCTTGATAACATCAAACGTCACACCGTAACAGGGTGACTATAAAGGTGGGTTCAGTGCTACAAAGGTGTTATGTTGAGGCTCATGGATCAAGAGTGGGATTTGTCCATCCCGATGACAGATAGATATACTCTGGGCCCTCTCGGTGATATCACATTGGTTAGCTTGCAAGCAAGTGATGTGATCACTAGAATGTTATATCACGGGAACGAGAAAAGAGTGCATGTCGGTAACAAGATCAAACTAGGTATGGAGATATCGATGATCGAATCTCGGACATGTAATATATCATGAGACAAAGGGATTTAGTTACTAGCGTTAAAGGTTCTCATGATCACAAAAGTCATCGTTGAATGTGTAGGAGTCAGTAAGGATCTCCAGGTCTCGCTTCTGATTATTGATCTGAGAGGGGTCTCGATCATGTCTGCATTATTCGCGAACTGTAGGGTGACACACTTAAGGGATACCGACACCATTTGGAGAAAATATGTTTCAGATAAAGATTTAAGAAAGCGCTGGAATTATTTCAATAGACACCGAAACTGTTTCGGGTGAAATTGGTTCTGCATGTAATATTGAAATGTTGTAGGGGGTTTTATGTGAATGTTTGTTAATTAAAGTAATTAACAAAATTCTGAATAAAATTAATAAAAGAGTTTTATTAAATGAGAGAGCATTAAATTTGGAGAAACTTAATGCATTTAAAGTGGAGACTTTAAAAGAGAATGTGAAGGGGCATTTTAATGTGGAGGGGTTACCACCACATGAATGGGGGAGGTGAGGAGTCACCCTCCCATTGGGCGCCGGCCATGGGGAGGGGTACCCCCTCCTCCTATAAAAGGCCCCCTCACTCCCCTTCTTCGTCACACCCCTCGTGAAGGATCTCTCTCCCCATCTAGAATTATTTCCCCATGGTCTCGGATTAGCGAGATACATGTTCCCGGTGGCATTTCGTCTGGAAGGAGTTGCTGCTTCCGCTGGATCGCTGGAGCGAGGAGGTGGAGGTTGTCCGATGGCTTGAATATGTGTGCGAGTATGGATGCGCTGCTGAATTGCGGCGCTTGGACTTCCTCACGATCTTGAGATCGGCAAGTGTACGACTACATCAACCACGAGTTCCTACTCGTTAATAAAACTCGTTTTTTCGAGGGTAAGTTCTCGATGGATGTATGTCCACCGGTTGCTCTGTACCTAGTAGATAGATCTTGGCGTGTAGTTCTCTTCGTAGGAATTTTTTTGTTTTCTATACTGCGGACCCAACAGTGGTATCAGAGCCTGATCTATGCGTAGGTGCTTTGCACTGGTAGTACACATATGTTTATACGTGGGCGATGATGATCATGTTATTGCTTCCTTCATGTATTTTGGATATTGGTGGCATAGTGGGATGAAGCGGCCCGGACCAACCTTACATGTCATCGTACATGAGACCGGTTCCACGACTGATATGCAATTAGTTTTGCATAAGTGGCTGGCGGGTGTCTGTCTCTCCTACTATAGTCAATATCTGATTTACAACGAGTTGCTAATAACTTGGTTATCCTCGTTGTGGTTCCATGTTCGTAGGTAAGAACGGTTCTATCTCCGAAAGCCCTAAGCCATGTAAAACTTGCAATTGATAAATTAGAGGCGTCTAGTTTAGATCGTTGCGGGGCTAGTGTCTTGATATGGTATTATTGTAAGTAGATGTATGATAGATACTCTTACAACACACTCAACGTGTAAGTTCCATAGATCTTGGCCTTACACACAAAGGAATGATAGAGATCATACCACGATGCAAATGATAGAGATCAAATGCATGGACCATATCATCTCACTTTACACATATGATGTTTGCATCTTATATTGCTAGTTTGGCGTTTTAGTAGCATTTTAAGATGATCCCTCATTTACATATCAAGATAAAAATGTTTTCTTCCTTAAGTATGCACCGTTTTATGGATCGTGTTTCGAGACATCACGTGATGATCGGGTGTACTCGACTCTACGCTTTCATACAACGGGTGTAAGACAGTTTTACACATGCGAGTACTAAGGTTCTTACTTGGCGAGCCTAGCATGTGCAGACATGGCCTCGGAACACGGACCGAAAGGTTAAGCATGAGTCATATAGTTGATATGATGCCCATATTGATGCTCGCCTTTGAAGCTACACCGACTCACGTGATGATCGGACTTGGTGTAGTGGATTTGGTTCATGTAATCACCAAAAAGGCACGAGGGATGTCGTTTTTGAGTGGGAGTTCATTTCTAATTTGGATTAGTCGAACTCAATTTGTCATAAACTAAATCAAAGTGAATTTGCATAATTTGTTGTAGTCATTGGTGTCTGTTCACTACCTTATGCTTAGTTTTAATTGAGATAATAGAACTATATAATTCTGGATATTTACTTTACGAACTGGTATCGTATTGTTTTGAATGTCAATTTAAAGTTTAAAAGTCCTATTGCAAACTTTCAGAAAACTCTATTTACTCCGTGAAGTTTAATAAGTAGTATTAAATCAAGAGTAAGAATTCCAATGTTAGTATCTAAAGTATCATGTTTGCCTCCATGATTATTGATATTCAAAAGTTGTTTTAATATCAAGATTATCTAGGAGATGAAAATTGTTTCAGCAACCATCATGTGTGGAAGATATTGTATCTCAAACAATGTTTTTGGTTGCATTATGATAGAGTATAATTTAGCAAAATACATGTTCTCATATTGTATGAGAATTTGTGAAGGATGGAGATGCTAAGCATCCGGATCTCCCAAAAAGGTTTTGGGAACTAACATTATACTCGTGATTCTTCCTTACAGGCCATAGTAGCTTGATCATGAAAGTTGTCATGATAAGGATGAATAGAAGATGTAAGTAAAATGTTTACTACACTAATAGATTACTAAAGAATGGTTTTTTGAAAGAATACCAAACATTTGATGATGGTGATCCACTTCAAAGTGCAAGTCCAAAGGTATTAGTATTTGACTATATACGCTTTGTACTATGTGTCATGTGAATGACACCACTATTGATGTTGATAGATTCTTTTAAAAGGAAAAGGAATTGCTGAAAGAGAATCTATAAAATATTTGGCAAAAAAGAAAAAGTTGGAAATGTCCAGATTAGGTATATAGAAGATATACATGTTATGGTTGTATTCCTTGCTTGTTAAACAATGTGGTTCTTAGGTATTGGATACCAAATTGGTTGGTATGAAGTGTCATACAGGACAACGCAATTCATGAACTGCAATGGCCTAAGTAACTAGCAAGAGAATAAGTGATGATGTTCATCGAAAACAAATAAAGTGTTATTGTGTTTTTTTCGTTGTCATCAAACCTAGCCTTCAAGATTTGTTTAAATAATTGTTATTTTGTTCCGGTATTATGAGAACAATGGTTATTCAAATAATTACCGTATTCCATAAAGGATGGATGAACTTTTACAAGTCTAGTGGGAGAAATCACATCCATAAACATTATTGCTAAAATGCCGCAAGACAAATGATTAAAAGATCACTTATGAAGTGACATCACTGTTTTAAATTATATTGGAAAGAAAACATGAAGAAACTCCATGTTGATGGATTTTTGGAGTCTTTGATTTTGATCAATTGACGCATGTGAGACTTTCCTCGAGATAATTGAAACTCCATCCATAGGCCAGAGAGGAACGCATGACTAGCTTATTGGAAATTGTGCATGCTGATGTGCATAGTCCATTATGTGTAGCCATATGCGATGGATCTTTTTGCTTCACATGCATTCTCCGAAAATTTGAGTGTATATATCTGTATATTTACTTCATAAGGAAGAAGTATGAAATATTTGAAAATTGTTCAAAGAGTTTCAAGATGAAGTGGAAAATCATTGTAACAAGAAAATAAAGAGTTTATGATTCAATCATAAAGGAAGATATTTGAGTTACATGTTTAGCAAAACACTTAAGATTTGAGGAATTGTTCCATGATTTGTGTTTCCCGATAAACCATAGGAGTATGGCATATTCGAGAGATGAAATCAAACCATGTTTGACATGGTAAGATCAAAGGTGTCATTTATAAAACTGCCATTATGTTTTAAGGATTAAAGCTTTAGAGACTACCGCTTTTACACTGAAAAGAGCACCATCGTGATCCGTTGAAATGACACCATATAAGTTATGGTTTGGGATAAAACCCGAATTGTCTTTTCTTAAATTTTGTTATGCTATGCATAAGTAAAATGTTTACAACCAAAGTCGGATAAGCACGTCTTTGTAGGTTATCCCAAAGAATTTGTTGGGAATTTCTCCATAACACCAAGGCCAAAAGAGTTTGTTACTTGGAACGTCAAGTTTCTTGAGAAGGAATTTTTCGCAAAAAGTTAAGTGGGAGGACAATAGAACTTGGATAAGGTTATTGAACCTTAGCTATATGTGCTAAGTAGCGCAGCGCCGGAAAGTGTCCCGGTGGCGGCCACAATGCTCATGGCTCCCGTGATTACAAAGGGTGTGATCTCGGAGATTAGAGTTCCTATTGAACCGTGTGGGTCGGTAAGAATCAAATAGTGTGATTTGATAAACAAGTCGTTATTGTTTTGACAATGATGAATTGACTACATTCAAAGAAGCGACGATGGGCCCTGACTCCATAAAATGACTAGAAGTCATAGAATCCGTGATAGTATCCATACACGAGAAATCAAGTTTTTGAACTTGGAAGACCCTCCGGAAAGGCGTGAAGCCTATCGGTCATGTTTGGATCTATAAAGAAATAGACATGGATGTTTAACATCTATGAAATAGTCGACATGTTGGAAAGAAGTTTACGACAATGTTCAAGGAGTTGACTATGACAAGATTTGATCTTTCAGAGCGATATTTAGTCTTGACGGATTAATGTAGAAACCACTACATATAATTTGATGTATGGTAGTTAAACAAACAAAACAATGTTCTTCTAATAGAATGGTTACCTAGGACATGTACAAGACACGGTCCGAAGGGTTTTTGTTAATTCAAAGGGTGCTAAAAGGACATGCAAACTTCAATAGTTGAAGTAAACATAGCGGAGTTGGAATCTTCACCATGATGAAACTGTTAAAAGAGTTTAAATTCATCGGAGATGATGAAGATGCTTGCATTTGCAAGAAATTAAGTGGGAGCGCTGAGACATATTTCTAATACATTATGTAGAGGACATATTGTTGATTGGAAATGATGTATCTTTTATTGACACAAGTTAAGAATTTCATTAAAATAGGATTTCGATGAAAGACTTGGGCAAAACCGGAATATTTGGCATCAATGTCTATATGGATAGATTAAGGCGCTAATATGGTTATGCCAGACGTACATATATGAGATATTAAAAGGGTTCAATATGGAAACAACAAGAAAGGTTCTTGCTGCATGGAAAGGATTGTATCAAGATTCAAGTGTTTCAACACTTGGTGAGTAAAATCACATGAAGATTTTGATCGATTATACCGTGATATGTATATATCCAGAATGTCCTATGTTCTGAAAGTTATGAGCACATACCAGAATGATTCATAAGATGATCATTGGACGATAGTAAAGATATTCTTATGAGCTTTGGAATAACTAAGAATATATCATGTATATGTGACAAATAGTTAAGGGTAGTTCATTGTAAAGTGTTACATTGATACTAGTTTTGTCATAAGATACAAATTAAAATTTATCTCAATTTAGACTATGGGTGGCACAATGTAATGGAAAGGATGTTCCATGATGGATTTTGATGAGTTCCAAAGTTGAGACATTGTGACGGATACTACAACGAAAGGCTAAGTATATGACTACTATAGTAGCAGCAAAGGAGGGCATTTGTGTTAAGTAGTTTGTTATCAAACTAGGTGTGGTCCAAAGTGGGCTAATACAATGAAGATATATTGTATGACAATAATATCAACATATTTTAACCTGAACAAACTAAAAGGTCTCACCAAAGGACCAAATTTATACAATGCCATCTCATTTGAGAATGAGTGATGCGTAGAGACGCAAAGACATGCAAATACACATGGACCTGAAATTGTCAGATCCGGAGATTATGTTAACCACTAGCAATCGCGTATATGCAACACCAGAAAGCCATAGGTGTTCAATACGCAAAGTTTTTCAAACTAGATTATTGACTCTAGTGCAAGTGGGAGACTGAACGGAATATGCCCGAGAAGCAATAATAAAGTGGTTATTATCTTATTCCATGTTTATGATAAATGTTTATTTTGCATGCTATAATTGTATTAATTTGAAACGTTAATACATGTGTGTTTAATAAACAAAATACAAAGTTCCTAGTAATGCTTCTCATATAAACTAGCTCATTGATTAACAAGATGATCAAGGTTTCCTGATCATGGACATTGGATGTTGTTAATAACGAGGTCACAATATTGGTGGAATGATGTGATGAACATTCATCTGACGTATAACATTACGATCAAAGTCATTATGTTTATATTGCTATAACATCATACGAAGTAATCTTAGTCCTTAGACCATGAGATCATGTTAATTGCTAACACCGGAAGAGTATCTTGATAACATCAAACGTCACACCGTAACAGGGTGACTATACAGGTGGGTTCAGTGCTACAAAGGTGTTATGTTGAGGCTCATGGATCAAGAGTGGGATTTCTCCATCCTGATGATGGATAGATATACTCTGGGCCCTCTCGGTGATATCACATTGGTTAGCCTGCAAGCAAGTGATGTGATCACTAGAATGTTATATCACGGGAACGAGAAAAGAGTGCATGTCAGTAACGAGATCAAACTAGGTATGGAGATATCGATGATCGAACCTCGGACATGTAATATATCGTGAGACAAAGGGATTTAGTTACCAGCGTTAAAGGTTCTCACGATCACAGAAGTCATCGTTGAATGTGTAGGAGTCAGTATGGATCTCCAGGTCCTGCTTCTGATTATTGATCTGAGAGGCATCTCGATCATGTTTGCATTATTCGCGAACTTTAGGGTGACATACTTAAGGGATACCGACACCATTTGGATCAAATATGTTTCAGATAAAGATTTAAGAAAGCGCTAGAATTATTTCAATAGACACCGAAACTGTTTCGGGTGAAATTGCTGAAATTGGTTCTGCATGTAATATTGAAATGTTGCAGGGGGTTTTATGTGAATGTTTTTTAATTAAAGTAATTAAAAAATTCTGAATAAAATTAATAAAAGAGTTTTATTAAATGAGAGAGCATTAAATTTGGAGAAACTTAATGCATTTAAAGTGGAGACTTTAAAAGAGAATGTGAAGGGGCATTTTAATGTGGAGGGGTTACCACCACATGAATGGGGGAGGTGAGGAGTCACCCTTCCATGGGGCACTGGCCATGGGGAGGGGTACCCCCCTCCTCCTATAAAAGGCCCCCCTCGCTCCCCTTCTTCCTCACACCTCCTCGTGAAGGATCTCTCTCCCCCTCTAGAATTATTTCCCCATGGTCTCGGATTAGCGAGATACATGTTCCCGGTGGCATTTCGTCTGGAAGGAGTTACTGCTTCCGCTGGATCGCTGGAGCGAGGAGGTGGAGGTTGTACGGTGGCTTGAACGTGTGTGCGAGTACGAATGCGCTGCTGAGTTGTGGCGATTGGACTTCCTCACGATCTTGAGATTGGCAAGTGTACGACTACATCAACCACGAGTCCCTACTCGTTAACAAAACGCGTTGTCTTCGAGGGTAAGTTCTCGATGGATGTATGTCCACCCGTTGCTCTGTACCTAGTAGATAGATCTTGGCGTGTAGTTCTCTTCGTAGGAATTTTTTTGTTTTCTATGCTGTGGACCGAACAATTTAGGTTGGGTATTGGTTCATCATATTTCCAACTGGCATAAATGCCACATGATCAGGAAACTTGATCATCTGTTGACCAATGAACTAGTGACTAGAGTTTCACTGGGAAGCCCTGGTTGTTTATGTATCACACGTGTATTGATGTTTCCACTCAATACAGTTATAGCATGATATAAAACTTAATCATAAACTATATGAAATATGATAATAGTCCTTACTACTATTTGTCTCTAGGGCATATTTCCAACAGTCTCCCACTTGCACTAGAGTACAAATACACTAGCTGCATTTGTTCTCAATCATTGGCACCATATACCCGGTACCCTGAACATGCTTGCTCATGGAAGAGGTTGAGTCTTGGGTCTGTACTTTACAGTCCCAAGTCCTTTGCAACTTACTAATGTCACCTGGATTGACATTAATACTATATCATCACATGATAACATCTGTGTGTATGCATCATCGCCATGGCAGCAGAACGAGGCCTGATTCCAGGAGCCTACAGTGACGTTAGATCAACCTCGAGGGCTTTCTCATGGGCACTATGCCCTGGAACACATCATTCTATGTTAAAAGCGAACTAGCCCCGCCATAACATTGTACAACACTTTAGATGGTACCCTTATCTATTATTATAAATGTATTCATCGAAACACTAGAGCACTCTGTGCAACTTTTGATGTTTTGTTCACCTCGCTTCCTACTTGACTTTAATTGGTATCTACAGGAGTTTCCAACATATTCCCTTATAACATAACCCTTTATGCTTTAAGATATGTCATCCTTTATGGATTTGGAAAACATGTCTACAGTTCTCTACTAGACACTGTGTCGTGGTGGTGTCACGGCAGATGCCATGGATAGGCTAAAGGTGGGGACTAATATGCGCTATGGGAATCCAGGGAGGGATAGTAGAGTGATTCTCTAGATGGAAGTTTTGTATTGATGTTCGATCTCCAAGATTACAAGTGCTCCTCGAGCTGTATTGACAAGAGGAGGAAGAAGTAACTCTCTTACTCTTGCCTACCAACTAGCCCCAGAACCCTAGATCTACTAGAATTCTCCTTGCTATGTATCTAAAAAGACCCAACCCCCTTACCAGAACCCCAACCCTCCCTTATATAGAGGTGGTTCGGTCCTGGTCTAGGGCATACATGGAGGCATATTCCTAAGAATATGCCCCCTCCCAAAGTAGTAACCCGACAGGGGTGCTTTTCCCCCGCGTCACGCTTGCTTTAGCGACGTAGCCTCTGCGGCGCCCACGTCAGCCGACGTGAGCGTCGTCACCCTTGTTGGCCATGATCCGGTGGTCCTGCCCTTGCTTTATTCGCTCATCCAGTACGCACCGGACCTTCTTTTTGACCAGAGAGATTCCTTCCTTCTCCTAGAAGCCTAGCGAGGATCCGGATCACAGTTGGTCCGGCCACGCCTGTTCCTGCATTTAAGCTAGACAAGTATCTCCGACTTACTCCTTGAGTCGGACGAGACAATGTTAGGCGACCCCCCTGGTCCGGGTTACTCCGTGATTTGGCCTGCCTTGAGGTAACTCGGCCAGCATCCGCTGTGACCTTGACGGACCTCGGCTAACTCGGTCCTTATACCCCGGAGTGACCCTACCCGGGGTTATCCCCCCAACACACTGCGGACAAACTCTGCTCAAACGTTCTATGATTCAAACTCAATCACCTTTAAACGTTCCTTATTTGGATTGCATATTATGCTAAGTTATCATCATGGTTTTCTAAGATAGAACCTATGTCTCAACATAGTGGATGCCGATCATCCTTTTCTTTCTTTCAACCATTGATGTTAAACTTAATACTATTCCTAATTTGAGTTATTAAGGACCAGTTCCTTAATTAACTTCTGTTCTGAAACCCCTTTCAGAATCCCTTAAGGAATACTACATAATATCATAATACACCTATTATCAACTTCTACATCTTATAAATCATTATTTATAAGTATTTGCGCTTTTTATTCTTAACACCCTTAAGAATTACTCCTATAAACTCCCACTCAAAATATGTTCCTACATATTTGAATTTGAGACTTATATTGCTCCCACTCAAAAATATGTCAATCACATATTGTTTCAGGAAGACTTTCATAGCTCCCACTTAATTTTATGCAAATTGCATATCCACTCACTATTGTGAACAACTTCAAAAACCTTTGATTAGATATCAAACTTGGAGATTTACTATGAGATACTAGTACTTTACTAGTTTTAAATCCACTAGACATTTAGCACACATGAATCAAATTCATTTGAATTTGTCCAATACCTGACAAATTGTGCTTTTGTCATTCACCCCTTTTTCCACTATGGCTTTGCAGTCATTTGGGAAAAATTCCAAGTAACCCCTTTTACTTGTGAGATTCAGCAATGAATTGCTTTCTAATCTCAAGTGAATTTTGCTTCTAGGATTTCTCATAATTCTAGTTTACCATTATTTCCTTAGTAGTTCGTAGGTATGCCATATTCCAGTAATCATGACAAATGATTCACAAATGTCTCCATACTAGATATGGATTACATTTTGAATCCTACTTCGTGTAGTGAAAACACTAGCGGGGAAAACACGATGATCAATATCATTGATTCTTTCCTTCTGTGAAGAGAATCGTTCAGGAACGTTTTCCATTGCGCTTCTCAACACTCTGATGCAGGGTTTTGAATCCTCATCATGTTTTACACTATGTTCCATATGCTCCATAATCGAGAAATATCACCAGAAGTGAGCTTTCTCAAGAATGCACCAAAATCCAAGCAATGTGAATCTTGCTTTCCTTTTGGTTTCAGCTATGGATTTTGTATTCAAAGTTTCCAATGAATACTCTACAAGGACTTATTCGCTATTGTTTTGGTTATATCGAATAACCCCAAAACTTTCACGAATTCAAATGGTTCACTATATTCTAATTGAGTGCTAACTATTTCTAAGCTAATGGTCTCTACATCTACACTACAATGATTTATTTAGTGCCTTCTATTCAACTCCTTTGATATCTAATATCATATTGTGATGCTTTGCATTCTGACGTTTCAAAACGCTTTGCATTCCACAATTTCTTTTATGCCATTCTTATAAATTTGAATTTCATCACTATTGATCAAATCATAGTAATTGGATTCTCTTTTATATTTATACCCATTGTTGATGAAACACTTTGATCAAATCAAATAGTTTCATATTCATGTTTCCTTTGGTAAACTTCTTGACACATTTAAACAATCATTTAATGATAATTACCATATTCGTTAAAACACAATACATCGAATATGTATTTACTTTTAACAATTCATTAAACACTTTGTATTCAAGTAATACACAGTGTTCAAGTTATTTTGCCGAACTTAGGCATGATTAATATGTGATAAGAAATCGAATGACTTTCACATATTATCACATAACTTTGAATTTAAACAATGGTTTTTCATTCATCAATGAATATATCATTAAGTTGACTATTTTAAACAAGGCACTTTAATGTTTTACAAATGTTCATGCATTATCAATTAGGTTCAAACAACAAGGATAATTCACACATAATCAAACAAGACATGAACACGAATAGAAATCATTCATAAAAGCAGAACAACTGTTTGTTAAAAACTCATATGAATAACCGTCTCACGAAGTGTGAGACACACTAAAGAAGTTCACAATCTCTTGATTACAATAATCATCCTAAAACATAAACTAAATGATAAATGTTGAGGGAGAGTGTCATCGGCCGTCATCATCATGCTCGCCATCAACACGCAACGTCACCTCCTCTCCAGCAAGCACCTCTCATGCAGAAGGACCTGTTTTCAGCAAAACAGAACAAGTATCAGATATACTTAACACTACAAATGTGTTTGCAAGATTATAACATTTATAAAACTGTATATGAAATATATACCTTTGTCATTGATGACCTGGGCGACATCTGGTTCAACCAACACATTCCTGAGATGTGTCACGAACCGGTGGAACTCCATTGATTCCGTGTCGCCCCTCATTACGCAAGTCCTGACTTGTGCTTGGTAGCTTGGTGGCAGCGACCGCAGCACAACACTATTTGCAAAAGAGCCCGTCATCCAGTTATCCAGGAAGTATGCAGGCCTCATGTACACATCATGCATGTGCTCCAAGTGGTCGTCCAGTGATGAGTTCTCCTCCATCTTAATGGATAGGAAGTCTCCCATCAGCTCATGCTCCCATATGCGTACTTGTTCCATGAAATGTGTCCTAAGCTGTAGCATCACCAAACGAGGGTCGACATCACCCATGAAAGGCCACATCTCATCTACCATTCCGAAACGCATGGTAACTGAAATGAAGTAGGCCATTTCACGATGGAGATAGCGGTCTTTCCGCTCCTCTAGGGTCTCTAGGTCAGTAGGCTGATCCAAATCCATCCCGTCGAGTATGTAGTCGACCACGTCGTTCTCGCTGAGAACGTGGAGATGTGCAACCCATATTGAGAAGTTTGATCCGTCTAATCTGAGCTTCTCTCCTTCTAACCAATCAACCGTCAACACGAAAGGAGCCATCTACATTTATAATTGCAAAAGGAATTTAGACTAAGTTTATAATTAAATGAGTTAATAATAACTCCACTCAGAAACACCTATCCCCAAAAGGGTTCCTAGTGATAACACGACCCCTATCAGCCACATCTCCCCCGATTGATCACGGGCATCGATGTGGGTTCAAAGGTGGACGCTAAACGTCAGTCACATCATTCATGCGACTCGTGCTTGATCTTTCGACCATCCGTGTTCCGAGGCCACGCTTTTGTGGCATGCTAGGCTCGCCAACTCAACCTTAGTGTATTTGCTGTGAAACATGGCATACACCCACTGTATGTGAACGTAGATATGTCTGACACCTAGGACTGTAACCCTGGATCGCCTCATACTGAAGAACTTTCTTGGTGGTGCACACTAAGGGGGAACACAATCGTTCATAATTTTAACAGGGATCATCTTATTAGGCTACCGTCGAGTATCTAATACTAGCACACAATAAGACATACAAACAATAACATTGAATGTAAATGCTATGTGATATGGTACTTCACGTCGTGATCTTCATCCGCCGTCACCGGGTTCCGGCACCAGGGTTCCGGCGCCGTAGACACCAGGGTACCGGTGTCTTCCGGCGTGGTAGTTCGTCACCTTCGTGACTATCTACTACTACGTAACAAAAGGTAATCACTTTACCTTTGCCACAACCATATCACAAAGCAACGCCCCCCTGCAAAACAAAGTTAGACGCCTCTACTTTATCTTTGCATGTTTTACGTGGCTGAATGGGCTTTCGCACAAGAACCGTTCTTACCTACGAACTTTCAGCACAACGTTGATCAAGTAGTTGTCTTTACTACACCCCTTTCGGGGCCCTCCATTTCAAATGGTATACCAACTAATGCGAGAGAGACAGACACCCCCCTAAGCCACTTTATACAGTACAAGCCGTATGTCAAGCGTGGACCAGTCTCGCGAATGAACGCGTAAAGTCGGTTGGGGGCCGCTTCATCAAGCATTACTGCGGTATACACAAGTACACAAGTACACGTGGGAGGGTAACAACTAAAAGATCAACGCCCACACGCTACATCTCGTGTGTTCTACCCGTACTAGCATTACTACGCATAAACCTGGCTCTGATACCACTATTGGGGTTCCGCGTATGAAAACAATAAATTTTACTCTACGCCCCTGAACCCCTGAAGCTGCCAGGACCTATCTATTAGTAATACAATAACGGGAGGGGCTTTTCGTGAACTTACCCTTGAAGACCGAAAAGCGTTGTCAATGCTCAGGAGAGCGTGGTTGATGTAGACGAGCCGAAGCCGACCTCAAGGTCGTGATGAAGTCCTTGCGCTCCTTGGCTCCAACGACTTGAGTGCCTCAAGTGCGACACCTCATGGGGAGTTACACACGTCCTTCCCCGATCCAGTAGCAGTTGCGGCAGTAGAGCTCCCGGATCTGAATCCCATAGCGCGACGGCGCTCCGCGGTGAAGATGTCTGTCACTCGCGCAGTCCAGACTTGGAACCACGATTACGAGAGAGAGAGGGGAGAGAGAAAATATCAATTAGAGGTCCTCCCAAAAGTGGGGAGACCTTTATTGATTATTGGTGTATTTATCTGGCCAAATACCCACACTATATATAGGGGAGAGGGGGGTACACCCTCCCTCAAAGTCCCGGGGTGGGACTAAACATGGGAGAGGGGTGGGGTGTGAAGGAAATATGCCCTGAGAGGCAATAATAAAGTTGTTATTATGTACTCCTTGTATATGATAGATATTTATTTTGCATGCTATAATTGTATTGATAGGAAACATTAATACATGTGTGTTTAATAAACAAAAAGGGTTCCTAGTTATGCCTCTCTTATAGACTAGCTTGTTTATTAACAAGATGATCAAGGTTTCCTGATCATGGACATTGGATGTTGTTAATAACAAGGTAACAGCATTTGTGAAATGATGTGATGAACATTCATCCGAAGTATAGCATTACGATCAAGTCATTATGTTTATATTGCTATAACATCATACGAAGTAATCTTTATCCTTAGACCATGAGATCATGTTAATTGCTAACACCGGAAGAGTATCTTGATAACATCAAACGTCACACCGTAACAGGGTGACTATAAAGATGGGTTCAGTACTACAAAGGTGTTATGTTGAGGCTCATGGATCAAGAGTGGAATTTGTCAATCCAGATGACGGATAGATATACTCTGGGCCCTCTCGGTGATATCACATTAGGATAGCTTGCAAGCAAGTGATGTGATCACTAGAAGGTTATATCACGGGAACAAGAAAAGAGTGCATGTCGGTAACGAGATCAAACTAGGTATGGAGATACCGATGATCGAATCTCGGACATGTAATATATCGAGAGACAAAGGGATTTAGTTACAAGCATTAAAGGTTCTCACGATCATAGGAGTCATCGTTGAATGTGTAGGAGTCAGTACGGATCTCCAGGTCCCGTTGCTGATTATTGATCGGAGAAGGGTCTCGATCATGTCTGCATTATTCGCGAACCGTAGGGTGGCACACTTAAGAGTTACCGGACACCATTTTCGAGCACATATGTTTCAATAGAAACCGGAAATTGTTTCGGGTGAAATTGCAGAAGGTGGTTCTGCATGTGATATTGAAATATTGCAAGGGGCTATATGTGAATGTTTGTTAATTAAAGTAATTAACAAAATTCTGAATAAATTTAATAAAAAGAGTTTTATTAAATGAGAGAGCATTAAATTTGGAGAAATTTAATGCATTTAAAGTGGAGACTTTAAAAGGGAATGTGAAGAGGAATTTTAATGTGGAGGGGTTACCACCACATGAATGGGGGAGGTGAGGGGTCACCCCCATGCGCCGGCCATGGAGAGAGGGGGCACCCCCCTCCTCCTATAAAAGGCCACCCATTCCCTCCTTCATCCTCACACCTCCTTGTGAAGGATCTCTCTCCCCCTCTAGAATTATTCCCCCATGGTCTCGGATTAGCGAGATACATGTTCCCGGTGGCATTTCGTCTGGAAGAAGTTGCTGCTTCCGCTGGATCGCTGGAGAAAGGAGGTGGAGGTTGTCCGATGGCTTGAACGTGTGTGTGAGGACGGATGCGCTGCTGATTTGCGGCGCTCGGACTTCCACACGATCTTGAGATCAACAAGCGTACGACTACATCAACCACGAGTTCCTACTCATTAACAAAACTCCTTGTCTTCGAGGGTAAGTTCTCCATGGATGTATGTCCACCCGTTGCTCTGTATCTAGTAGATAGATCTTGGCGTATAGTTCTCATCGTAGGAAATTTTTTGTTTTCTATGCTGCGGACCCAACAGTGGTATCAGAGCCTGATCTATGCGTAGGTGCTTTGCACTGGTAGTACACATATGTTTATATGTGGGCGATGATGATCATGTTATAGAATCTTCTATGTACTTTGGATATTGGTGGCATAGTAGGATGAAGCGGCCCGGACCAACCTTACATGTCATCGTACATGAGACCGGTTCCACGATTGACATGCAACTAGTTTTGCATAAGTGGCTAGCGGGTGTCTGTCTTTCCTACTATAGTAAATATCTGATTTACAACGAGTTGCTAATAACTTGGTTATCCTCGTTGTGGTTCATGTTCGTAGGTAAGACCGGTTCTATCTCCAAAAGCCCTAAGCCACGTAAAACTTGCAATTGATAAATTAGAGGCGTCTAGTTTAGATCGTTGTTGGTCTAGTGTCTTGATATGGTATTGTTGTAAGTAGATGTATGATAGATACTCTTACAACTCACTTAACGTGTAAGTTCCATAGACCTTGGCCTTACACACAAAGGAATGATAGAGATCATACCATGATGCAAATGATAGAGATCAAATGCATGGACCATATCACCTCACTTCACACATTAGCATCTTATATTGCTAGTTTGGCGCTTTTGGTAGCATTATAAGATGATCCCTCATTTAGATATCAAGATAAAATGTGTTCTTCCTTAAGTATGCACCGTTTTGTGGATCGTGTTTTGAGGCATCACGTGATGATCGGGTGTTCTCGACTCTACGCTTTCATACAACGGGTGTAAGACAGTTTTACACACGCAAATACTAAGGTTCTCACTTGACGAGCCTAGCATGTACAGACATGGCCTCGGAACACAGACCGAAAGGTTAAGCATGAGTCATATAGTTGATATGATGCCCATATAGATGCTCGCCTTTGAAGCTACACCGACTCACGTGATGATCGGACTTGGTGTAGTGGATTTGGTTCATGTAATCACCAAAAGGACACGAGGGATGTCGTTTTTGAGTGGGAGTTCATTAGTAATTTGGATTAGTTGAACTCAATCTATCATAAACTTAGTCTAAATATATTTTACAAATTCTGTTGTAGATGGAACCACCTACTTTTAATTTCGATGTGTTCATGGAGAAAGAGAAGCTTGCTGCGAATGGCAGCAACTTCACCAACTGGGCTATGAATTTGAGGATTCTCCTCACTGCTGCACAAAAGCAATATGTGCTAGAGGCGCCGCTAGGCCCCCCACCAGCTCCTGATGCCCCTGACGAGGAAAAGAACGTCTATATAACTCGTCAGGAGGACCACAATTAGTTCATTGCGGCATACTGTATGGGCTAGAGCCAGAACTTCGAAAACATTTTGAAAATGGCAATGCCTTTGATACCATGGGAGAATTGAAAATGATTTTCGATACCCATGCTGCCGTAGAGAGTTATAATGCTTCTGAAAAGTTCTTTAGCTGCATGATGGAAGAGAACAGCTTCGTTAGTGAGCACGTACTCAAAATGTCTGGGTACGCTGATAAGCTTGTGTCCTTGGGAATAATGATTCCCATTGACTTAGGCATACATCATGTTCTCCAATCTCTGCCACCAAGATACAAGAGCTTCGTGATGAACTATAATATGCAGGGCATGAAGAAGTCTCTTCCCGAGCTTCTGTCAATGCTTAAGACTGCAGAAGTGGAGATTAGGAAAGAACATCAAGTGTTGATGATCAATAAGACCACCGGTTTCAAGAAGGACAAGAAAGGCAAGCAGAAGGGAAAGAAGGGCGTCAAATCTGTTGCCGCGCCTGAAAAGAAACCCCGAGCTGGCCCTAAGTCTGACACCAAGTGCTACTATTGCAAGGGGACTGGCTATTGGAAGCGCAACTGCCCCAAGTATTTGGCAGACAAGAAGGCCGGCAAGGCAAACAAAGGTATATGTGATATACATGTTATTGATGTGTACTTGACTAGTACTCGCAGTAGCACCTAGGTATTTGATACGGGATCGGTTGCTAATATATGTAACTCGGTTCAGGGGCTACGGAACAAGCGACAACTAGCAAGGGATGAGGTCACGATGCGGGTCGGCAATGGATCAAGAGTTGATGTGATCGCCGTTGGAACGCTGCCTCTCCATATGCCGTCGGGATTAGTTATAAACCTGAATAATTGTTATTTGGTGCCTGCACTGAGCATGAACATTGTATCCGGATCGTGTTTGATGCAAAGTGGTTATTCGTTTAAGTCTGAAAACAATGGTTGTTCGATTTATATGAATAATATCTTTTATGGTCATGCACCTGTGTTGAATGGTTTATTTCTGTTGGATCTTGATAGTAGTATTACGCATATTCATAATGTTGATGCTAAAAGGATTAAACTTGATAATGATATATCTACATATATGTGGCACTGCCGTCTAGGTCATATTGGCGTTAAATGCATGAACAAACTCCATTCTGATGGACTTTTGGAATCACTTGATTTTGAATCATTTGATACATGTGAGCCATGCCTTATGGGCAAGATGACTAGAACGCCGTTTTCCGGTTCAATGGAACGGGCGACAGATTTATTGGAAATCATACATACTGATGTGTGTGGACCAATGAGTGTGTCGGCGCGAGGTGGATATCGTTATTTTGTTACTTTCACGGATGATTTGAGTAGATACGGGTATATCTATTTGATGAAACATAAGTCTGAAACCTTTGAAAGGTTCAAAGAATTTTAGAATGAAGTGGAAAATCATCGTAACAGAAAGATCAAATTTCTGCGGTCCGACCGTGGAGGAGAGTATCTTAGTTACGAGTTTAGCACACATATGAAAGACTGTGGAATAGTTTCACAACTCACGCCTGCCGGAACACCACAACATAATGGTGTGTCAGAACGTCGTAATCGTACTTTATTGGATATGGTTCGATCTATGATGTCTCTGACTGACTTACCTCTATCATTTTGGGGTTATGCACTGGAAACAGCTACATTCACTTTAAATCGGGCACCATCTAAATCCGTTGAAAAGACATCGCATGAATTATGGTTTGGAAACAAACCTAAGCTGTCATTTCTTAAAGTTTGGGGATGCGATGTTTATGTGAAGAAACTTCAACCGGATAAACTCGAACCCAAAGCGGAAAAATGCGTCTTCATAGGATACCCTAAGGAAACGATTGGGTATACCTTCTATCATAGATCCGAGGGCAAGTTCTTTGTTGCCAAGAATGGATCCTTTCTTGAGAAGGAGTTTCTCACGAAAGGTGTGAGTAGTCGGAAGGTAGAACTCGAAGAGGTTATTGAACCTTCTCTTCATGAAATGGCGAGTAGCGCAGCTCCAGAAGTTGTTTCGGAGTTGACTTCACCTAATGAAGAGAGAGCTAATGATATTGATCATGAAACTCCGAAAGAGGACACTACCAAACCTCGCAGGTCAAGCAGGACACGTGCAACTCCTGAACTGTACGGCAATCCTGTTATGAATTTCATGATTGATGAAATAGATGACCCTGGGACGTATGAAGAAGCGATGATGAGCCCGGATTCCAACAAATGGCTAGAAGCCATAAAATCCGAGATGGAATCCATGTACGAAAACTAGGTTTGGACCTTGGTGGACTTACCTCACGATCGAAAGGCCGTTGAGAATAAATGGATTTTCAAAATAAAAACTGATGTTGATGGTAATGTAACCATCTATAAGGCTCGACTTGTCGCAAAGGGGTTTCGATAAATTCAAGGAGTTGACTACGATGAGACATTCTCTCCCGTAGCGATGCTTAAGTCGGTTAGGATTATGTTAGCAATTGCTGCATATTTCCATTATGAAATATGGCAGATGAATGTCAAAACTGCGTTCCTCAATGGTAATATTGAAGAAGAGTTGTATATGATACAACCTAAGGGTTTTGTCGATCCTAAGGATGCTGATAAGGTGTGCAAACTTCAGCGATCCATCTATGGACTGAAGCAAGCATCCCGGAGTTGGAATCTCCGCTTTGATGAGGTGATCAAAGAGTTTGGATTTGTCCAAACTTATGGAGAGGCTTGTATTTACAAGAAAGTGAGTGGGAGCAATGTGGCATTTCTGATATTATATGTGGATGACATATTATTGATTGGAAATGATATAGATCTTTTAAACAGTGTTAAAAGTTATCTAAACAGCAAATTTTCGATGAAGGACCTTGGTGAAGCTTCATATATATTAGGCATTAAAATCTATAGAGATAGATCAAGACGCCTAATTGGGCTATCGCAGAGTACGTACCTTGATAAGATATTAAAGAAGTTTAATATGGACGAAAGTAAGAAGGGGTTCTTACCTATGTTGCATGGCAAGACAATTAGTAAGACTCAAAGTCCGGCTACGGCGGAAGAAAGAGAGATGATGGATAAGATCCCCTATGCCTCGGCCATAGGCTCTATTATGTATGCCATGCTATGTACAAGACCGGATGTGGCACATGCTGTCAGTTTGACTAGTAGGTACCAATCTGATCCAGGTTCAGAACACTGGATAGCGGTAAAGAACATCCTCAAGTACTTAAGAAGAACTAAGGATATGTTTCTTGTATACGGAGGTGAAGAAGAGCTAGTCGCTAAGTGTTATGTCGATGCTAGCTTTAACACTGATCCGGATGACTCTAAGTCTCAATCTGGATATGTCTTTCATTTGAACGGAGCAACAGTTAGTTGGAGGAGCTCCAAACAACCTGTGGTGGCTGGATCAACGACGGAGGCGGAATATGTTGCTGCTTCAGAAGCAGCGCAGGAAGCGGTTTGGATGAAGGAGTTCATAACGGAACTAGGTGTGGTTCCTAGTGCGTTGGACCCAATGGTGATCTATTGTGACAATAATGGAGCCATAGCCAACGCCAAGGAACCAAGGTCTCACAAGAATTCCAAGCATATTAAGCACCGGTTTCACTCCATCCGCGAGCATGTCAAGGATGGAGATATAAAGATTTGTAAAGTACACACAGACCTAAATGTAGCAGATCCGTTGACTAAAGTACTCCCTAGGGCAAAACATGATCAACACCAGAACTCCATGGGTGTTAGATTTATCACTATATAAACTAGATTATTGTCTCTAGTGCAAGTGGGAGACTGAAGGAAATATGCCCTGAGAGGCAATAATAAAGTTGTTATTATGTATTCCTTGTATATGATAGATGTTTATTTTGCATGCTATGATTGTATTGATAGGAAACATCAATACATGTGTGTTTAATAAACAAAAAGGGTTCCTAGTTATGCCTCTCTTATAGACTAGCTTGTTGATTAACAAGATGATCAAGGTTTCCTGATCATGGACATTGGATGTTGTTAATGACAAGGTCACATCATTTGTGAAATGATGTGATGAACATTCATCTGAAGTATAGCATTACGATCAAGTCATTATGTTTATATTGCTATAACATCATACGAAGTAATCTTTATCCTTAGACCATGAGATCATGTTAATTGCTAACACCGGAAGAGTATCTTGATAACATCAAACGTCACACCGTAACAGGGTGACTATAAAGATGGGTTCAGTACTACGAAGGTGTTATGTTGAGGCTCATGGATCAAGAGTGGAATTTGTCAATCCAGATGACGGATAGATATACTCTGGGCCCTCTCGGTGATATCACATTAGGATAGCTTGCAAGCAAGTGATGTGATCACTAGAATGTTATATCACGGGAACGAGAAAAGAGTGCATGTCGGTAACGAGATCAAACTAGGTATGGAGATACCGATGATCGAATCTCGGACATGTAATATATCGAGAGACAAAGGGATTTAGTTACAAGCGTTAAAGCTTCTCACGATCATAGGAGTCATTGTTGAATGTGTAGGAGTCAGTACGGATCTCCAGGTCCCGCTGCTGATTATTGATCGGAGAAGGGTCTCGATCATGTATGCATTATTCGCGAACCGTAGGGTGGCACACTTAAGAGTTACCGGACACCATTTTGGAGCACATATGTTTCAGACAAAAGAATTGCAAAGCGCAGGAATTGTTTCAATAGAAACCAGAAATTGTTTCGGGTGAAATTGCAGAAGGTGGTTCTGCATGTGATATTGAAATATTGCAAGGGGCTATATGTGAATGTTTGTTAATTAAAGTAATTAACAAAATTCTGAATAAATTTAATAAAAAGAGTTTTATTAAATGAGAGAGCATTAAATTTGGAGAAATTTAATGCATTTAAATTGGAGACTTTAAAAGGGAATGTGAAGAGGCATTTAATTGTGGAGGGGTTACCACCACATGAATGGGGGATGTGAGGGGTCACCCCCCCATGTGCCGGCCATGGAGAGAGGGGGCACCCCCCTCCTCCTATAAAAGGCCACCCATTCCCTCCTTCATCCTCACACCTCCTTGTGAAGGATCTCTCTCCCCCTCTAGAATTATTCCCCCATGGTCTAGGATTAGCGAGATACATGTTCCTGGTGGCATTTCGTCTGGAAGGAGTTGCTGCTTCTGCTGGATCGCTGGAGCGAGGAGGTGGAGGTTGTCCGGTGGCTTGAATGTGTGTGCGAGGACGGATGCGCTGCTGATTTGCGGCGCTCGGACTTCCACACGATCTTGAGATCAGCAAGCGTACGACTACATCAACCACGAGTTCCTACTCGTTAAAAAAACTCGTTGTCTTCGAGGGTAAGTTCTCTATGGATGTATGTCCACCCGTTGCTCTGTATCTAGTAGATAGATCTTGGCGTATAGTTCTCATCATAGGAAATTTTTTGTTTTCTATGCTACGGACCCAACAGGGTGGCACGCCGGCCAGCCCCCACCATGGGCCCCACGCGGGGAAGGCCCACTAGGGCCGCCGGCCACCCCCTAGGCCCTTCCTAGGGGTGGGATCCCCTCTTGGGCCTTTTCCCCTCCAGGATTTGGCCCATTAAGCCTTTTTGACCTTTAATTCATTTTCTCTTTATTTAAATAATTATGAATAAATGATTAAATCAACATTTAACATTCATTCACACATTATTCAATCTCCGTGGCTATGGAAATCCTTCCACCTCCACTCCGGACATCCTCCGGACTTACCGAAACCCATCCGGTTTTCTCCCTACAACTCTTCGGTGATTCCACCGATCCTATAAACACTCTCTAAGCATCATCAAGCCCTTAAGCGTGATACCCCACGGTTCGGGAACACTCCATACATGGTCGGGACACTCCCGCACCAATGATCTAAAGAGGGACCTGGATGGCCATGCGACCCCTGTGCGTTCCACGAAGATCTTTTGTCATTTGAACCGGGACAGTCGTGTCTTATTCCCTTTGTCACTCGATACTTGCATTGCACGAGATCTGATCAATGACATCACCATGTCGTGTTCAATATCTTTACCAACAACGCTACTTGACTCGTTCTGACAAGTGATATCCCCGTGATCAAATCACACGCTGCGCAGCTATTGGATATAACCTCTCCGAGTGGGCCCTTGAGTATCTTCCCGTCACATGGACAGACAAATCCCGCTCTTGACATATATTGCCTCTACGGTTTCCTCCGAGTACCTGAACACACCTTTATAACCACCATATTACCAGATGGCGTTTGATGCTATCTAAGCACTCTCGGGAGACAGTGATTGATATAGCCTCACGGTCTAAAGAATAGTCTACGAGGATCCATTTCTAATGATCATAACTTGAACTTCGTGACATGATTGGGTCACGATGTTTAGGTTGGGTATTGGTTCATCATCAAATTCTCAGAATGAGATGACCTCATTTCCAACTGGCATAAATGCCACATGATCAGGAAACTTGATCATCTGTTGACCAATGAACCAGTGACTAGAGTTTCACTAGGAACCCCTGGTTGTTTATATATCACACGTGTATTGATGTTTCCACTTAATACAGTTATAACATGATATAAAACTTAATCATAAACTATATGAAATATGATAATAGTCCTTACTACTATTTGTCTCTAGGGCATATTTCCAACAAGAAACGCATAGCATCTGTGGAGAAATACAACTCTAGGCAACATCAGAAGACCAGGAAACGTCATACACATGATGACCAATTCCCGCAGATTCACAGTCCTTTTTGGAGGAGAACTGGGGATGCCTCGACGCAATAGGAACGGGGATTGGGTGTATCCAACGCCAGTACAGAACACCGTTGCGGCTCGAGAAATCTTATCGGCTAATCCAGGCCCAGAGCAGATCCGGCTGGGAATCAAACTACTCAACAAAGGACTGGAGCAGCAAAAGGTTGCCCTATCCGGAAGTCAAAAACTGGTCTCCGATTCTGACCAATGTCGCACAGATCCGGCATGGGACGACGTAAGACCCCAACGTGTTCCGGAACAGCAACATCGTTCCGACCGTCGGGAAGACAACTACTCAAGAACCGGATCTTCAGGACATCACCACAAAGCTGCACCTGACTAGCGTAACGTTATCCCAGTAGCAGAGCAAGAGGCAATTGCTGCACTGAATCCGAGGAACCCTCCCTGGCGAGATTCGAAGGATCGCATGGAAGGAGATAAAGAGAAACGCCGGGAGGAGGACCGACAAAAAATGCCACCTCCTAGACATGCAAGCTGTCCGGATGACGGGCGAAGGAACGACGGACACCGCGCCGAGTCAAACCGGCAGGGGGCTCGTCACAATGAAGACCCTCCCCGGAACCGGAATAATGATGCTCCGGATGGAGGCTGGCGATCAGCCGGAAATAACCCAGCTGCTTGATACATTGCAAATGTATCTATAATTTTTGATGTTCCATGCTTGGTTTTATCTACTTTCTTGAGTTTTGTTCCAACTTTGGAGTACTTTTCATATGATTTCTTGGACTAACCTATTAACAAGATGCCACAGTGCCAGTTGCCTGTTTTCTGCTGTTTTTGGTTCTAGGAAGTCAGAAAATGAATATTCTCGGAATTGGACGGGACAAAAGCCAAAGTTACTATTTTCCCGGAAGACTCACGAAGCCAGAAGGAGAGTCGGAGAGGGGCCATAGGGTGGCCACACCACCCCTTGGCGCGGGTCAGCCCAGGCCACGCCAGGGCATGGTGTGGGCCCCCTGGACGGCCACCGACCTTGCCTCCTTCGCCTATAAGAGCCTCCTGATACCAAAACCCTAGATAATCAATCAAAAATCCACGAAAAGTTCCGTAGCGCCGCTACCAACGAAGGGGAGATTCAGGGGACAGAAAGTCTCTGTTCCGGCACCCTGCCGGGACGGGGAAGTGCCCCCAGAGCCATCTCCATCGATCTCCACCACCATCTCCATCACCATTGCTGATTCCCATGATGAGGAGGGAGTAGTTCTTCGTCGAGGCTAAGGGTTCTACCGGTAGCTATGTGTTCATCTCTCTCTATGCATGATCTTATTAAGATCATGAGCTTGTAATATATAGATCTACCTTGCTACTCAAGTGCTTTAATAGATCTCTGCTCTCCCCATGTGTGTGAAAGTGACAGCGTGCACACCATGGTGGCACTTAGGCTAGAGATTACAAATACTTGTTATGAGTTATATTTGGAGTTGGATGTTTCTATGAAATTGTGGTGTTTGTTGGACTCATCTAGTACTCAAGGTGATAGTGTGGGGTTTTCTAGATGGGAAAGGCTTACTTTGAGGTGTGCTGTTATAGCCCTACCATGGATTAGAGTGTCCAACCGGAGAGTAGTTCAGCGTAGTATCATAAAGAAGAAGATATTTATATGAGAGTGTTCACTAGTGAAAGTATGATCCCTAGGCCTTGTTTCTAAGCATTGAAACACCGTTTGCAACTAGATTTGTTACATGTTTGCTTGCTTCCATCTTTATTTCAGTTTTACTTTAGTATCTTCCACACCATCAAGCTATTTTATAGCACCGTTATCTTATATCCATACCACTTGTATTTTACTATCTCTTCGCCGAACTAGTGCACCTATACACCTGACAAGTGTATTGGGTGTGTTGGGGACACAAGCGACTTCTTGTATCTTGATTGCAGGATTGCTTGAGAGGGAATACCTTTGACCACTTCCTCCCTGAGTTCGATAAACCTTGGGTAATCCACTTAAGGGAAAACTTGCTACTTTTCTACAAACCTCTGCACTTGGAGGCCCAACAACTGTCTACAAGAATAGAAGTGTGTAGACATCAAGCTATTTTCTGGCGCCGTTGCTGGGGAGGTAAGGTAAAAGGTACTCACATTCTCCGGTGTGAGTGCTCGAAGTTATTTCCTTTATATTCTGCAATTTTGTCTTTTTGTTTCTTGTTTTCACTAGTTAGGCTTAATGGAAAACAACAACAAAATTAGAGAGCTTTATAGTATTTATCTTGAGTTAGGACATGAAGTGTTTGAAGAGAAAATTAAAAAACCTATGGAACTTTATTTGCATGCTAATAGCAATGCTATTAGTATGAATTCTTTGAACACCATTATTGCTAATGCTATGGAAAAGTCTAAGCTTGGGGAAGCTAGTTTTGATGAGCAAGATATTTTTAGTCCCCCAAGCACGGAGGAGAAAATTTACTTTGATGATACTATGCCTCCAATATATGATGATTACAATGATGAGTGTGATATTTTCAGTCCACCTACTATTGAGGAGAAAATTAATGATTACAATATGCCTCCTATATTTGATGATTATGGTGATGAGAATAATTGATAGCTATTTTGTTGAATTTGGTCCCACTACAATTAATAAGAATGACTATGCTTATGTGGAGAGTAATAATTATTATATGCATGTGGCTCATGATAAGAATGTTTCATGTGATAGTTATATTGTTAATTTTATTCATGATGCTACTGAAAGTTATTATGAGAGAGGGAAACATGGTTGTATGCATCTCAATAATATTAAGTTTCCCCTCTTTGTGTTGAAATTTTTGAAGTTGCACTTGTTTTGCTTTCCTATGCTTATTGCTTTGTGCTTTCATGAATTGTTTCTTTACAAGATTCCTATGCATAGGAAGTGGGTTAGACTTAAATGTGCTTTGAATTTGCTTCTTGATGCTCTCCTTTACTTCAATTCATATTTCTTATGTGAGCATCTTCTCAAACTATCATGCCTAACTTAAAGGCGTTAAAGAAAAGTACTTATTGGGAGATAACCCAAAAGTTTTAGATGAGTCTTGGAAGTTATTACTTCATTAATAACCGCTCCTTATCTGTTTTATTTGCTTTTTGTGCCAAGAGTAACCTCTAATGAGAGATAAGTAATGATTGGGGAAGTTGCTGTCCCGAAACAGATTTCTGCGCTTCACCGTAAAAATTCTTGTAAAATCTCTGTACGTCCTTTTGAGGCGTGAATTTTTGTGCTTCTGCCCCAGGTTGTTATCTAACTTTCGTTAGTACAACACTTTTTGATTTGAGAAACAGAAGGTCTTCGAAAAAATTCGTCTTTACCTGCTGGTCTGTTTTGACAGATTTCTGCCATTTTCTGCATTTGCTTCTTGTTGGTTCCTTTTTGAGTTCTTTTGGGGAATTGAGATTTTTGAGGGAAGTGCTACAGTAGCTAGTGTTTTAATGGAAGTTTTATTGGTGTTAGAACTGAATCTAAAGACTTATTATCTTGAGTGCACTAATGTTGCTAATAAAGATTGTGTGAAGTTTTGTATGAAGGAAAAATTTCAGGTGTATGGAAGGAATGAGTAATGAGATGAAGGATGGACTAAAGCTCAAGCTTGGGGATGCCACGCGTGTCACCCCAAGAAATATCCAAGAAGTACAGGCGTCAAAGCTTGGGGATGCCCAAGTGTCGTGGTGGTGTCACGGCAGATGCCATGGATAGGCTAAAGGTAGGGACTAATAGCACTAGGGGAATCCAGGGAGGCATAGTGAGGTGATTCCTCACACAGAAGGTTTGTATTTGATTCACTTCACAGATTACAAGTGCTCCTCGAGCTGTATTGAAGAGAGGAGGAAGAAGGTACTCTCTTACTCTCCCCGCTAGCTAGCCCTCAGGAACCAAGTCACAACCAATCTATAGAGATCAATACAGTAAGCTCTACCCAATCGAGACCAACCCCTTCTACAGAGGCCCTATCCCTCCTTATATAGGAGTGGCTAGGTCTCCACTTAGGGCATACGTGGAGGCATATTCCATGGAATATGCCTCCTCCCAAAATAGTAAGCCGACCGGGCCGCTTTTCCCCCGCGTCATCCATGCAGAGGCTATGTGAGCCTCTGCGGCGCCTGCGTTAGCCGACATCGGCGTCTTCACCTCTGTCGGCCACGCCTCGGTGGTCCTGCCCCTGTGCGCGTCGCTCATGCTGTGTGTACCGGGGTTACTTTTGACCGGCGTGATACCTTCTTTCTCCTAGAAGCTTGCTATGACCCGGATCGTAGTTGATCCGGTCACACCTGTTCCTACATACAAGTTAGATTCATCTATCCGGCTTACGACTTAAGTCGGATGATACTCAGTTAGGTGGACATCCCCTGGTCCGAGTTACCCCGAGATTCGGCCTGCCTTGAGGTAACTCGGCCAGCATTCGCTTTGACCTTGCCGTACCTCGGCTAACTCAGCCTTTATACCCCGGCGTGACCCTACCCGGGGGTATCCCCCCAACATTAGTCCCCGAAGCTGGTGCGGTATTAGTTGCCTTAGCCGCTAAGGCCACATCAGGTTCAATTTCACCGAGCTTTGTGCTCCTTCTCCGAGTTACCTCTTATCTCGGATCTCATGGGTTTACTTTCCCTTGGCACATTTCAAGTTTTCACTTGCTGGCCGGGTTACCATAATCTCATCCGGGTCATCTTTCCTTCTCTCGTACGCTTCCCCACGTGGAGGCTAATCATTAGGTTGCCTCATTTTAAGGGCCAGCCACAGTAACCGCTGCAGTAATTGTCAGTTATCACTGTAGCGCACGTCACGTCTGGCCTGCCTCCTCGTTAACTGCATCAATGCGTCATGCCATGGGATCTGCTACACCCTGTGGTCCTCCATGTGGCTCTTCGCTGATTGGTCCATCTGGTTTATACACGGCCACACCGTGTGGCATATCCGCATAACGCGATCCCACTTCCTCCTCGATGGAGTGGTTAAATAGGGGAGGGGTGCGCCCCTTGGGTCTTTTCCCACTTTCGCGCCCCTCTGCCTCTAGTTCTTCTTCTTCGTCTTCTCCCGCGACAGCGCCGCCGCCACCGCATCTAAGTAGCAGCGCCGCCGCCGCACTGCTTCCACACGCACCTGCATCGCTGCCGCCGCTGCGCACCTCCTTCGCCACGGGTCGCTGTCAGTCTAAGCCGCTGCCCCCACCGCCGCTAGCGCCAGTGAGGGCAGCAAACTCGAGATGACAGAAGAAGAGCTCGTCATCGCCGAGCAGGAGAGGTAGGAAGACGCTGCGACGGCGGACCGCGGTGCGTGGGCTGGATCCTGGGTCTGCCAGGATGACCTGGATTGGCTCTACCGCACCAGGCGCATCCCCGTAGGCGTCACTGCATGCCTCGCCTCTGCCGAACTCGCCCCCTCACCCAATCCGGGTGAGTTTGTGGTGTTTCTGTCACACTTCCAGTGGGGATTCAGTTTGCCAGTTAGCGATTTTTTCCATGATTGGTTGAACACCTACGAACTCCAGCCGCACCACCTTCCTACCAATGCCATCACATCTCTCTCTGCTTTCGCCTCCACGATTGAAGGCTATGCCAGATTATGGCCCACAAAGGAGCTATGGATCCGGTTCTTTGGCCTTTGTCGTAACGTAATTCCGAATGTCGATCTAGAGCCGGAGGACAAACAACTTACGCAGTTCGGTGCTGCGTCCATTTCTCCCTGGAGGTTATCCGTCTTTCCCTGGGTTACCGGGCTGGACTCCTGCAAAGGATGGGCCCGGACCTTCTTTTATGTTCGGAACGACGGCACTAAAGACATGATCCGGCTTCGCCCCTATGCTCCGGGTCCTCCTAACCTGGAGTTGTGGGACATTGTCCCCAAGAAGCCCACAGTCTTGGCCAACCAGGTCAACAAAAGGTTCGCGGAGCTGAAGGAGCTCGGGTTGCGCAACAAGGACGCCATGATCACATTCGTCCGCAACCGGATCTCCCCTCTCCAGAAATGCACTCACAAGGTCTGCCACATGAGCTGGGGCCGCGACCCCAACCGGACCTCGTCTTTTGAGCTGAGCAACACAGAAATCTATCGCCGGGTCAAGGCCCACTTCACCACCCACAAGGACTTCTCCTCTGAGTGGACGTGGGGAATTGAGCACTATTGCCAGGATAGGCTTCCTCCCGTGGTAAGCTTCGTGCCACAAACTTTCTCCGAATCAGATCTTATGTCGGTCGCTGCTGTATCTTTAACTCTGTCGTATTTTCTTTCCTTTAGCAATTCCTTCAGCAAACTATTGAGGATGGCACCGATCCCACCCTCAAATGTGCGCCTGACCGGGAGACCTCGGACGACGAAGAACCGGATCAGGAGATGTTCATCCCAATGGCCGACGCGACCAAGCGACCCACCGGTAAACTCTCTTCCATTAGAGATTGGCCCGACGATGAAGATGACTCGGATGTTGAGGTGATGGAAGCATTTGACGCTGTCCCCCTTTCTTATGCTTTTTCGGCATCATCTAACCCCGGTGGGCAGATCCATGAGGACCCTCCCCTTGCCGTGGGTGATCCTGTTCCGGTTGCACCGAAGAAGAAAAGGGAAGCCGCATCCATTTCATCCTCCGGACCTTCTCAGCCAGCCAAAAGGCGAAAGAAGTCCGGGGATAAGACTGCCTCCAAGCCTGCAACCAAGGCCCCAGCACAAAGGGCTCGGAAGCCCAAGGAGCCGCTGACCTCGGATGCGTAAGCCTCTTTTTCCCTCTGCCATTTACTTGTTTTTGCATTGTTATAGTTTCTCATCTGACACTATTTGATTCGGCAAGGCTGCGGTGGAGGTCCCCCAGAGTGGATCTAGCATCACTTCGCCGCTCCGACTCAGCCCTTCTCCCCCTCGTGGCGACGATTCACGCCCGCTGAGCCCTATTCCGGAGGGTTCAGCGGCTGCTCCGGGTTCCAGCCCACCTCATCAAGAGGGGGGCAACCTCGGAGCAGGGAGACTAGCCCAGCCGAGGCAGCGGCATCCACCACTTCGGCTCTGCCGCAACCAGCTACCACCGAGTCTACTTCAGTACCTCCTCCGAAGAAGAAAACAGCACCAGCACCAACTCCAGCGCCAGCAGCCAAAGCAACAACGCCAAGCCCCTCCGCCTCGTCCGAGTCTTCTTAGTCTCGGCGGGAAAGCACCCAGGCAGCTCCCAAGGGTAAATCTGCTGCAACAACTTCCTCCTCTTAGCAGCCCAAAGGCAAAAAGGCCCCTGACGCCACCAGGGCAACGTCTGTCGAGGCTGGACAGCGCACTCTCGCGTCTATGCTTTCCATGAAGTCTCCAGCACCGAAGGACGCCCCTGTCGAGCCAGCTAATGCACAGCAACTTGTTTTGCACACCAGCCCGGCCCTTGCTCAGGTTGAGAGGAGGGAAGCACATGCCAAGGGCTTGATGGTCCCCCACATGCTCAGCGGTGAATGATATCCTCCGACCTTGACCGAGTTCATGAACAATTGGAATAAGGCGGAGTTCGTCTACAACGACGATCTCCCGGAGAAGTTCGGTCCTGCCGAGTTTTCTGCTCAGATGAACACAGCTGCTAAGGCGATTAACCTTGCGGGTCGGATGATGGAGGTACGTTACTTCACCTTTTCCTTAGCATGCTGTATATATTAGTGATATAACCATTAGTCCTCGAGCCTCCGGGGGAGTAACTTGTTACTCGGCCGGATGCTCCTTAGAAAACTAACGTAGCTCCTTGACAATTTCAAATATGCACACACCTAAAGCCGGGTTAAGTTCCACTTGGCCCGGATCTTGTATACTTCGAATATGCACACACCTAGAGCCGGGTTAAGTTCCACTTGGCCCGGATCTTGTACACTTCGAATATGCACACACCTAGAGCTGGGTTAAGTTCCACTTGGCCCGGATCTTGTACACTTCGAATATGCACACACCTAGAGCCGGGTTAAGTTCCACTTGGCCCGGATCATGTACACTTAGAATATGCACACACCTAGAGCCAGGTTAAGTTCCACTTGGCCCGGATCGTGTACACTTCGAATATGCACACACCTAGAGCCGGGTTAAGTTCCACTTGGACCGGATTTTGTACACTTCGAATATGCACACACCTAGAGCCGGGTTAAGTTCCACTTGGCCCGGATCTTGTACACTTCGAATATGCACACATCTAGAGCCGGTTAAGTTCCACTTGGCCCGGATTTTGTACACTTCGAATATGCACACACCTAGAGCCGGGTTAAGTTCCACTTGGCCCGGATTTGTACACTTCGAATATGCACAAGGCCTAAGCTATATTTTTGTACTCTTTTCAGGTGACCACCAACCGCCGGAGCGCTGAGTTTTAGCTTCTCCTGGACACTCACAAAATGCTGCTCGCAAAGAATAATGCACATCTCGCTGAGCACGAGAAAAGGGGTAAATTCTCTTCTTCACATTTTTCTGTTTTCCTTCATCTTTTTCTGCTGAACTAACCCATCATTCGGTTTTCGCAGCTGGGGTGGAAGCTGAGAATACCATAATGAGGAAGAAGCTTGAGCAGATCAAGGGTAAGTTACTTTTGCGCGACCTTGCTTTGCTTTCTATCTCCTTTTCTCCTTGGCTCGGCAAACATTCATACCTCGGCTTTGCCGGGTTAACAAACTATTTCAGTATCGCTGGAAGATAGTGTGCCCGTGCCTGATATGATGCTGCATTTTCTCGAACAAGCAGGGAAGCATCAGGCCGAGCTCAAGAAGAAAGACGATGAGCTTGCCCTCCTCCGAACCAAGGATGATGAGATCGCCAAGCTCAAAGCAGAGATGAAGAAATTGAAAGCGCAACACCAATCCGAGCTTGAAAAGGCTGGCCAGGACTATATTGAAGAGCGCGAGCGCCTTAATCTCCAAATTGCCAAGGACAGAGAACTTCTCCAGGAGGCCGACGTCAAACTTGACTCGGCGAACGCTGAACTTGTGCAACTCCGCAAAAGACGCGATGACTGTACCAAGGAATTGACCTGGATCCACAGCCATATTTCACGTAAGTTCCTTTCCCTTATCCGGCATATTTCTCCGGGTTACTTCACATGTCTTTTCATTACCTGCTTCCCTTGTCTCGTTTTAGGGCAAATTTCTAGAGGGCACTGCCATTGCGAGCGCCGCTGTTGCTAATTTCTGCCGAGATAGGGGTACTCCCATTGCTCCTGATGGTGAAGACATTCCTTATGACATGGAGGACCTGTTGGTCAGCCTGTCATCCTGCTTGGAAATCATCAAGAACTATGGCAAGGATCTCCTTGACGTTCCAGTCCAAATCTTCAACACGTTTTGGCCTGCCGAAGACACTCCGGAGGGAACCGCAACTCTTGCTGAAAATTTGATGGAAATTGAGACACAGCTCGACCTATGGAGGGAGTCCGCTGGACGTGCCGCAGCTGAGACCGTTCTCCACTACGTACTTACGTGGTACGAGAAGATCGACCTCAACCTCTTACTGTGCATGCGCACCGGATCCAAATGGACCAATGACCCGGAGTGGGTAACTCGGCGCCAGGCTTGCGCCCACAGCCTCATCGAATATGCTCCCATTCATGAATGGACTGGGGACCGAGCTTCCTGGAAGCCGCTGGTGACGAAAATGCTGAGAATGTTGAAGACGGCTTGGATGAGGATGAAGAGGGCGATGCCTCTGACATCGAAGATGATGCCGAACTTCCTCCTCCTGCTGCTCCTTGAGTGAAAACACTTTAACATTTATCAGATCCCCGGTATGCAGGGTGGAATTATATCCAGTACACATGTGATATTTTGCTACTAAGTTTTTTATGCCGGATTAACTTGGGCGTAGTCCCCGAGCTTCATTTTCTCGTTCGTCCAATCTTTTGGCTCGGCTTGTGTCTACCTTGATTCGGTTTTACGACTTACCAATCCGAGGTTCAAAAATTGTCTTAACAATACTTGGAAACTTTAGGCTTAGCTCAAAATAATTTAGCATAATAATTTGAAAGTAAATACAAGGTTAGTCTGAAAAACAAACGTCGGCTCGATTAAGTTCTTTTCGTTAATCGTTTTTCATGTGCTAGGAAATTCCAAACCTGTTCTCTCGCTTGCCATGAAGCCAAATCTTGTTGGACAGCAGCAAGTCGAAGAGTTGGGTTTTTGGTGCTCACACACTACTAATCCGAGTTAAGTAGAACAACTTACTCTAGCTGACGCACAAATAATACAAGACAACAAATATTATTAAGGCAGTCCCCGAGTTACTGCTCGAGGTGCCAACATTTCATTGATAAGCTCATTGCCGGCATACATACCGACATATGAGAAGACTCGAATACATACACTTCTCTGCTAAGTGTAGAAAGGACAAAGTAGAGCTACATTCCATGGACGCTTAGATTCCTCACCGGACCTGTCTGCCTTGTTCTTTTTCTGTGGCTTTGCATCGATAAGATAATAAGAATCATTGTGCAGTGATTTGCTCACAATGAATGGCCCTTCCCATGGGGGGGATAACTTATGCATGCCAGCAGTACGTTGTACCAACCGGAGCACCAGATCGCCTTCCCGGAAAACTCCAGGGCTTACTTTCCGGCTATGATAGCGTCGAAGATTTTGCTGATATATGGTGGATCTAGACAATGCCAATTCTCTCGCTTCTTCCAGCATATCAACATCATTTTGCCGGGCTTCTTGCACTTAGGCTTCTGTGTATTGGGTGACCCTAGGCGAATCATGCTCTATGTCGGCTAGTAATACAGCTTCTGCCCCATATACCAGAAAAAATGGCATATAGCCTGTTGAACGATTCGGAGTTGTTCTTAAACTCCACAGTACCGCTGGTAGTTCTTCTATCCAGCACCCTGCTGATCTTTGCAGCGGCTCAATGAGCCGGGGTTTTATCCCGGATAATACTAATCCGTTGGATCTTTCCACTTGTCCGTTCGATGCGGGATGGGCTACCGAGGCAACATCCAGCTGGATCTTCTTATCCCGGCAGAATCGCGCAAATGCTCCTTCCGCAAAATTTGTGCCATTGTCCATTATGATACTGTGAGGATAACCGTATCTCAAGATGATGTCTTTGAGAAATGTCACGGCCGTAGCTCCATCACACTTTCTTATTGGCTTCACTTCGATCCATTTTGTAAACTTATCCACCATGACCAAAATGTGAGTCATATTCCCCCTTGCTGGTTTGAACGGGCCAACCATATCCAAACACCATACGGCAAATGGCCATGTGATTGGTATGGTCTTGAGTTCCGACATAGGCATATGTGTCTTGGTAGCATACCTCTGACAACCATTGCATTTTCTCACCAGATCTTCTGCTTGTTCGAAGGCACTTGGCCAGTAGAATCCATGCCGGAAAGCTTTTGCCACCAAGGCTCGGGACGAGGCATGAAGCCCGCACTCCCCTTGATGTATATCTCAGAGGATGTCAAGCCCTTCTTCCGGGTCAACGCATCGCTGGAGGACATTGGTCACACTCCTTTTGTATAGCTCGGAATTGATGATTGTGTATGCCTTTGCTCTCCTCTGAGTTTTCCTGGATAGCACCTCCTCAGTGGGTAACATTTCATCTTTCAGGAATTGAAATATAGGCAGTGCCCAAGCTGGTATTGCTTGCACAGGGAACACATCTTCATCAATTTCCATCTGATCCATCGGCATAACTTCAACCGGATCACACTGAGCAGTCCCCGAGTTCTGTGAGGCAGTCCCCGGGTTCGCTAAGGTAGTCCCCGGGTTTGCTGAGGTAGTCCCCGGGTTTTGCGCACCACCTCCCATGTCAACGTCCATGGGCACAACTCCGGATTCTGTATCCTCCGGGACGTAGATTGAGTCGGTTTCTGGGGACGGTCTGATAGATGGTTTTCTGAGGTGCTCTAATGCTACACCCGGTGGAATTGCTTGTCGGGTTGATCCGAGCTACGACAACATGTCGACAGCCTCATTTTCCACCCGGGGTACATGACGAAATTCACATCCCTCAAAATAACCAGATATTTTCTGCACATGGAATCTGTATAATGCCATGTTTGGATCAAGAGCGTCCCACAGCCCCGACACTTGCTTAACTACCAAATCCGAGTCGCCAAAGCATTGGATCCGACGTATCCCAATTTCTTTTGCCACTTTGAGCCCATGCACAAGTGCTTCATATTTAGCGACATTGTTCGACGCTGCGAAATGGATCTGCAGCACATATTTCAGCTGGTCCTTCTTTGGCGAGGTAAGTACAACTCCGGCACCTAGCCCGGTTTTTGTTTTTGACCCGTCAAAGTGCATCCTCCAGTAGTTCGGATCTGGTAGCGGTGGTTCGTATTGTACCTCGACCCAGTCCACAAAAAAGTCGGCCACAGCCTGAGACTTGATTGCTTCTCTTCTATCATATTGTGGTGCATAGGGAGCTAGTTCAATTGCCCATTTCGCAATCCTACCACTCGCATCCTTGTTACTCATTATCTCGGATATGGGAGCTTCACATATTACTTTGATGGGATGCTCCTCAAAGTAATGCTTCAAATTCTTAGCTGCCATATAGACACCGTAGGCCACCTTTTGATAGTGTGGGTAATTCTGCTTTGAGGCAGATAATACCTCGCTCAGATAATACACTGGCCTTTGCACCGACTTACCCTCTTCGTCTCGCTCTACCACAATCACTGCACTTACAACTCGGTTGGTTGTGGCTATGTAGAGCAACATTGGCTCCTTTGATAGTGGAGATGCTAACACTGGTGCGGTGTCTAACATCTTCTTTAAGTGGGAAAAAGCTTCATTGGCCTGCGGCGTCCAAACAAACTTATCTGACTTTTTCATGAGTTGGTAGGGAGGCAACGCCTTTTCTCCCAGCCGACATACAAACCGACTTAACGATGCCAGGCAACCAGTGAACTTCTGGACATCGTTAAGACACTTCGGCAGTTCCATTCGCTCAATGGCCCGGATCTTAGTTGGATTAACTTCGATACCTCGGCTGGATACGAGAAATCCGAGTAATTTTCCAGCCAGGGCACCGAAGGTACATTTTTCCGGGTTAAGCTTCATCCGGAACCTTCTTAAGTTCGTGAATGTCTGCCTGATATCGTCAAGGAGCGTTTTGCTTTCCTTGGTCTTGATAACCACATCATCCACATACACTTGTACATTTTGACCTATTTGGTCGTGCAAACATTTCCGCATACATCTTTGGTATGTTGCCCCTGCATTACGTAAACCAAACGGCATGGTGCGATAGCAATAAGTCCCATACAGGGTGATAAATGCAGTCTTTATTTGATCATCCATATTCAGAGGTATCTGGTGGAAACCAGAATATGCATCAATGAATGACAACAGTTCACATCCAGCAGTTGAGTCTATGACCTGATCTATCCTTGGCAGTGGAAATGGATCTTTTGGACACGCCTTGTTCAGGTTCATGTAATCGATGCACATACGCCAAACCACTGCCACGTTTGGATCATCTTTCTTCTTCTCCACCAGCACCGGATTAGATAGCCAATCCGGGTAAAGTACTTCCATGATAAATCCTGCTGCTAGTAACCGAGTTATTTCATCTCCAATGACTTTTCTCCTATCCTCGGCGAAGCGGCGGAGAGGTTGCTTCACCGGCCTTGCTCCGGGTCTCACGTTCAAAGAATGCTCGGCCAACTCCCTCGGAACACCTTGCAAGTCCTGTGTGGACCAAGCAAAAATATCCTGATTCTCATGGAGGAAGTTGACGAGCTTGCTTTCCTATTTATCATTTAACCCGACACCAATTGTTACGGTGCGCTCCGGGAACATATCATCAGCAGACACCTTCTTGGTATCTTTCGTGGCTTGGAATGAGACACTTCCATGCGGGTTACTCAGTGCCGGCATATACTGCTGCGCAGACTGAGCCAATGCCGCCACCTCCTGGATTTTTCATTTCTCTTGAGCAATCACGAGTGACTCGGCTAGGTTAGACCTAGCCGACGCACACTCGATGGAACGTCGGAAATCTCCAGCAATGGTAATCACTCCGTTTGGCCCGGGCAACTTCATCTTCAGATAACTGATGTGGCAGCTTGCCATGAACTTCTTCAGATAACTAAGTAACGTGTGATACGCACTTTCCAAGTTCACCACTTCAAACTCCAAATTCTTAGTTCGCTAGTTATCTCTCGTGCCGAACAAAACGTCAACCCGGACCTTGCCTATTGGCTCACAAGAGATGCCTGGCACAATGCCATGGAAAGTTGTCCTTGTAGCTTGGAGCATGTTCTCCAAGATCCAACTTGCGCATTGTATCCGCATACATCATGTTAATGCTACTGCCATTGTCAATCAGTACCTTGGAGAACCTTACATTGATGTTAGGCCCAATGAATGTCGGATCTAGCACTAACGCATACGAACTAGGACTTGGCATAAGCTTGGGATGATCTTTGATGTTCCAGGTAATTTCCTGGTCCGACCAAGGCATATACCTCGTCACTACTGGCATTACCACATTGACCTCCATATGTCGGTGCTGCAAGCTCTTTCTATCGGTTTCCTCAGTGGTAAACACATAGTAACTCTGATGATGCTCCCTCTACTCATTCCTCCCCTCATTTCCGAGGTACCTCTGATCCGCCTGATGCTGGTTTTCTACTTGATGCACTGCATCTCTTCTCTCATGGTTATCATACCTCGGCGGAGGGGGAGGCAACATTAGCTGTTACGTGTTTGCTCCGGAGAGCAATTGCTGCCGGGGTAACTCCTGCCGAGGTTGATCATTCTGGGGTGCCTGAGCATTCCCCGAGCCACCTTGTTCTATCTTACGCATCCACTCATATTGCCTTGTTGTATGACCCGCTGGGTTGCTCGGATTCGGCATGTGAAATTTACACGGCTGATCCAACATCGACTCATAAGTGTACCTCAGACGGTCCTTCTTTTCTTGCCACTGTTTCTTCTGCTCTGGCATCCAAGTTTTCTTGCCATCATTTCTTGGTGTCCATTGTTGCCCTCCAGTTTTCTGACGTTGATTGCTCCCTGCTCCGGCTGATCTTGATTCACAGCTGCAACTTGTTGCGAACTGTACCGGTGATCCGGTCTCTCATCTCTTCTTTTACCTCTGTAATCATTCCTCCGGGATGATCCGGCTCCATCTCTCTGGTAGTACTCCTCATTCGACTCGTTTGACACGAGCCTAGGTTGAGTCGGATCACCCAAAGCATACAAATCAGCAATCCGGATCATCTCTGCCAAAGTGGTTGGCATTTTCCTTTGCAACTTCTGCCACAGCTCGCTTGCATACCTGCACCCCTGCGCAAACCATGCTATGGCCTGCGACTCTATCACACCCTCACACGAGTTTCTCACGTTACACCACCGGGTTAAAAACTCCCGGTCTGTCTCGTTCGGTCTCTGCTTACACATAGCTAGGGTCTGTGGCCTATTTGGCCTCTAATACGTACTTGAGAAATTGCTGATAAACATTTCCTCAAAATCGATCCAGCAGTTAATACTTCTGAGCGGCAAATTGTTTAACCATACCCTTGCTGGCCCCTCCAACATCTGGGGTACGTATCTCACAGCCCATCGCAAGTTGCCTGTAGCAATTTTCACAGCTGTAGCATAGTTTATCAACCAATCCTCCGGCTTAGTACTACCGTCATACGTCTTTGTGCCTTTGGGTAACTGGAAGTTAGGCACCGATGGCTCCTTCATTATCCGGGGTCCAAAACACACAGGACCCGGAGGACCCTGACTTTCAATCTGCTCTGACCTTTACAGTCGATCTAGTTTCAACCTGGCATCATCAGGCATTAGATCCCTGCTTCCCAATCTCGACCCTATCACATGATAGTCCGGCCTTGGGTATCCTGCATTCACCATTTCCGAATCTCCATCATTATACCGGTCTTGCTCTCGCGGTGCACCTCTCTGTTGCATACCTCGGCCGACACTTTGCTCTTGCCTTGGTATATTCCGCTGCTGCGGTTGTCCTGCTGAGTTGCACTGTCCGGCATTGCCATTTACAGCATTTCCTTGACCGGCATTGCCTTGGTCGCGGTTACCTCGGCCAGCTTCACCTTGGCTCATGCTTCGTCGATCATCGTTTCTTTGTACTTCTTTTGCCTTTCCTGCCCTTGTCGGGTCATACGGAACGATCTGTTTGTTTCTCCTGGCCGAGGTTACAACCTCTTCTCTCCTAGGACCACCACGAGGAGATGATGTGGCTCCAGCGGATTTCTCCGGGTTACCTACCGCCGAATGAACAATCTTGGAGGCCCCAGCTCTCTTCGGGTTAGCCCTGAGCAATTACTCATTTTGCCTGTTGCCGATCCGAACCAACTCATTGACCCTATCTTGCTGTCTCTGACGGGCTTCACCCGTTAGACCCTCTAACTTGGACGCAGCCGCATCCGCTGCTCTGAGGTTTTTTGCCGGGGTACTATACTTCGGCAGTCCCACGGATAAACAGTTCTCTGACTCCTCAATCCTAGTATCACCCTCTTTGTTCATTTCACTCATGAGATTTCTCCCCTTCACTTTTACAGCATCTACTTTATTTGCCTTTGCGTACTCACGCAGCGTCATGTTCAACGACTGCTGAGCCGCAGCTATCTTTTTTGCTCCCTCTAGAATTTTTTGCCTAGTTTCCTCTAGCTCGGCCTATGCCTGAGCCAGATCTACCACTGCTGCTACCGGGTTTGCCAAGCTATCCATAGCTTCTCTCAGTACATTCTCAAGCCTCTCTAGTAGAGGACCTCTACCTTTCCTTGGTGCCTTAGGTGTTACCTCCAGATCTGGTGCTGGATCCTTGCTTACGCCCGCGCCTGGCGCAGTCATCATCACCTCAGCACGGTCCGGGGAGCGAGTGATACGCACCCCGTGAACCACACTAAGGGGTGGTTCCCCTGCCTCGACGATGTGCCGTGGATGAACACACGACACATCGACAGCAATGTAGACCTTGTGTGCACCGAGCTTGACGAAGAGGCTGTTGCACAGAAGTGGGCGCGTGCCGAAGCAGCCAGCGTTGTCGCTGACAAAGTCTAGCGCTCCAAAGCGCCGAACGAGCCCGGAGACGATGCGTTCGCCGGTGCCGATGAGGTTTCCCGTCCGAATCTTGACCCCTACTAGCACCGCTAGCCCCACGGTGGGCGCCAACTGTCGTGGTGGTGTCACTGCAGATGCCATGGATAGGCTAAAGGTGGGGACTAATAGCACTAGGGGAATCCAGGGAGGGATAGTGAGGTGATTCCTCACACAAAAGGTTTGTATTTGATTCACTTCACAGATTACAAGTGCTCCTCGAGCTGTATTGGAGAGAGAAGGAAGAAGGTACTCTCTTACTCTCCCCGCTAGCTAGCCCTCAGGAACCAAGTCACAACCAGTCTATAGAGATCAATACAGTAAGCTCTACCCAATTGAGACCAACCCTTCTACAGAGGGCCTATCCCTCCTTATATAGGAGTGGCTAGGTCTCCACTTAAGGCATACGTGGAGGCATATTCCAGGGAATATGCCTCCTCCAAAAATAGTAAGCCGACCAGGTCGCTTTTCCCCGCGTCATCCATGCAGAGGCTACGTGAGCCTCTGCGGCGCCTGCGTCAGCCGACATCGGCGTCGTCACCTCTGTCGGCCACGCCTCGGTGGTCCTGCCCCTGTGCGCTTCGCTCATGCTGTGCGTACCGCGGTTACTTTTGACCAGCGTGATACCTTCCTTCTCCTAGAAGCTTGCTATGACCCGGATCGTAGTTGATCCGGTCACACATGTTCCTGCATACAAGTTAGATTCATCTATTCGGCTTACGACTTAAGTCGGATGATACTCAGTTAGGTGGACATCCCCTGGTCCGGGTTACCTCGAGATTCGGCCTGCCTTGAGGTAACTCGGCCAGCATTCACTTTGACCTTGCCGTACCTTGGCTAACTCGGCCTTTATACCCCAGCGTGACCCTACCCGGGGGTATCCCCCCAACACCAAGGCATCCCCTTCTTCATCAATAAAAATCCCAGGTTTCTTCCAAACGCTTCATTTTTATTGTTTCATGCACAGTTGTGTTGTTCTTGGAGCGTCTTCTTTTTGGTTTTCATTTTGGTTTTTCGTTTGCTTGGTTTTCTTAGTTTTCTGAATAAATTGGTTGGACCCCCTCTTTCATACATTGGTTTGCAAATGGTTTGGTTTGGTTTGGAAAAGAGTAGGAAAGTTCATACTTATGCGGTAAAAAGAGCTCGTTTTTGACTGTGGCCTATGCTTCGTCATGCCATGCTTGATATTGTTTTGGCTTTATGCTTAGTATTCTTTGCTGTAGCATGACTCGTTATAAACAATTGAGATTGCTTAATGTGCCTTGGATGAATCATGTGTTGTTTTAGCATATTAAAGCATGGTATAGTGGTATTCTCCTTTGATGCTTTATTTGGGTTGGCTTGGCGCATGCTCACACCGTGTTATGACTGTCTCAAGTCACCATAGCCTTTATGATCCTTTAGTTTTCAACTTGTAGTATCACTTTATGCTTTGATCAATGATGTTTTGTCGCTCTGCATGATTATGGCCATTATTGCTCTCTTAGTTTGTCGCTCCCAGTCTTTTGCTAGCCTCCACAACCAAGTATGAGTTCCACTCATGCATCCAACTCCCTAAACCAAGTTATTCCAAAGAGTCCACCATACCTACCTACTATCTTATGCTATTCCAAGTATATTCATGCTTTTGTTTACCTTCCAAATTAAACTTGTTATGAGAAAACTAGTGATTAAAGCTCTCACGAACTTGATGGCACACTTTACTTTTCTTGCCCTTAATAAACTTGAACCATTGTGTCGTCTATGTTGTATATGCTTGCACTTATTTGTTGGGGATTAGCAAAACCATGCTTTCATGGGGAATGCTTTCAACATTGCACTTGGTACTTGTACCTAGTTGATATCATGCTCTTTTGTATATGGATGTCGTCGGTGTGAAATGAAAGGGGAGCTTGTAAGTCCATGGAGTTATGTATATGTGTTAGAGAAACGCCTAGGCCGCTGGTCTAATCCATGCTGACATGGTGGAAACCTGCAATGTAACCATAATGAGCTGTCTATGAAGCATTCTTCTTATAAAAAAAGAGTCCTATATCGATAAAAAGAGAAAAAGAAAAAAAAGAGATTATGAAAAGAGGAAAGAGAGAAAAAAGCACCATATTCCCATGGTAAATAAGAAGATTGCTGAGATGCTCGTTGTCTGCTTACCTTGTCATTTTGATATGGGGATTCTTCCGTATCATCGGGCAAGGGGTAACCCATTGGCGGTTCTCTATGATACACATGTACTTACGATGACAAGAACTTACCAGTGACTAAACTTGAGTAGAATGAGGAGCGGCCCTCGTATACAAGGGACATGAGATTTCTAACTTATACTTCGTCAAGCATGTACACCATAGTTTGTTCACTTTAACCTTAATCACTTCAAGATGCTTATGATAGGGGCAATGAGAGCTGAAAGCTATAAGTACAATAATTTTTGGAAGCTCTTTATGAAACTTGAATCCCTACTTCCTTTTATAAAAAGGCCTTTCTTCCACCATTATATTGAGTCTCCACCTTCTACCTTTATGCACCTACTTTGAGAGCCTAGTGGCCATTCTTAGTTCTATGTGCATTGTCCCAAGAATAGTTGATTGATGCATAACTTGATATTGCTTGTTTTAAACTATTTGTATCTAGTCACTCTTATGAACCTTGAAGGTGTCCTATGCATTTATATTTGCTACTCTATTGCAAAGCATTGTTATTCATGAATCTTTTGTTTGTACCTTTTCATGTTACATCATAGTTTCTTTGTCTTATTGCTAGAACTTTGTCTTTCATGTTATGATTGAAGTACTATGATCCCAATTTTGAATGTTTTACAAATACTTCGATCAAGTTTATGATGGTGCATGTCACCTCAAAAATTATTCTTTCTTTTTATCACTTACCTACTCGAGGACGAGCAGGAGTTAAGCTTGGGGATGTTGATACATTGCAAATGTATCTATAATTTTTGATGTTCCATGCTTGGTTTTATGTACTTTCTTGAGGTTTGTTCCAACTTTGGAGTACTTTTCATATGATTTCTTGGACTAACCTATTAACAAGATGCCACAGTGCCAGTTGCCTGTTTTCTGCTGTTTTTGGTTCCAGGAAGTCAGAAAATGAATATTCTCGAAATTGGACGGGACAAAAGCCAAAGTTACTATTTTCCCGGAAGACTCACGAAGCCAGAAGGAGAGTCGGAGAGGGGCCATAGGGTGGCCACACCACCCCTTGGCGCGAGCCAGCCCAGGCCACGCCAGTGCATGGTGTGGGCCCCCTAGCCGGCCACCGACCTTGCCTCCTTCGCCTATAAGAGCCTCCCGATACCAAAACCCTAGATAATCAATCAGAAATCCACGAGAAGTTCCACAGTGCCGCCGCCAACGAAGGGGAGACTCGAGGGACAGAAAGTCTCTGTTCCGACACCCTGCCGGGACGGGGAAGTGCCCCCGGAGCCATCTCCATCGATCTCCACCACCATCTCCATCACCATTGCTAATTCCCATGATGAGGAGGGAGTAGTTCTTCCTCGAGGCTAAGGGTTCTACTGGTAGCTATGTGTTCATCTCTCTCTATGCATGATCTTATTGAGATCATGAGCTTGTAATATATAGATCTACCTTGCTACTCAAGTGCTTTAATAGATCTCTGCTCTCCCCATGTGTGTGAAAGTGACAGCGTGCACACCATGGTGGCACTTAGGCTAGAGATTACAAATACTTGTTATGAGTTATATTTGGAGTTGGATGTTTCTATGAAATTGTGGTGTTTGTTGGACTCATCTAGTACTCAAGGTGACAGTGTGGGGTTTTCTAGATGGGAAAGGCTTACTTTGAGGTGTGCTATTATAGCCCTACCATGGATTAGAGTGTCCAACCGGAGAGTAGTTCAGCGTAGTATCATAAAGAAGAAGATATTTATATGAGAGTGTTCACTAGTGAAAGTATGATCCCTAGGCCTTGTTTCTAAGCATTGAAACACCATTTGCAACTAGATTTGTTACATGTTTGCTTGCTTCCATCTTTATTGCAGTTTTACTTTAGTATCTTCCACGCCATCAAGCTATTTTATAGCACCGTTATCTTATATCCATACCACTTGTATTTTACTATCTCTTCGCCGAACTAGTGCACCTATACACCTGACAAGTGTATTGGGTGTGTTGGGGACACAAGCGACTTCTTGTATCTTGATTCCAGGATTGCTTGAGAGGGAATACCTTTGACCACTTCCTCCCTGAGTTCGATAAACCTTGGGTAATCCACTTAAGGGAAAACTTGCTACTGTTCTACAAACCTCTGCACCTGGAGGCCCAACAACTGTCTTCAAGAATAGAAGTGCGTAGACATCACTGCTCCACCCTCTCCACCAAGTAGCCATCACAACGGCTCCCAAGGAGGCCAAGGAGGGCGTCGTGGTGGAGGAGGTGGTGGCAGAAGCCGAAGTCCGGCTCCAAGGCACCGCAGCCATAGCCGTCACTCAGGACGATCTCTATCCCCAAATGACGCAAGGCACATGATCAACTCCAACATAGAGGTGCGGTGCTATGAAAATGATGACATATACGTGGGCCCAAAGTGCTTTGGACCATGCATAAGAGCTACAAAATTCTCGGAAGGATTTTCTATCTTAAGACATATTCAAGCCTACGACAGCATAGCTCGGCCAGATACCTGCCTCTAGGATTTCTTCCAAGCTTGCTACATCGCCAAAGGCGGAAACATTCTAGTCGCAACTCGGTATCTCCCACTTATGTTGCGGAAGATGGCACGATCATGGCTCAATGAACTTCCGGAGAACACCATCCACAACTGGTATGACATGCAAAGTGCATTCTTTCGGAATTTCGAAGGCACATACCGGAGGCCCTGTACGGTAGGAGACCTACAGCGTTGCACCCAGAAAGCTGGAGAAAGCTGCTGAGATTATCTCGGATGATGGATCGACACCAAGAACTCCTGCGAAGGAGTAAATGACCAAACTGCGATTGAAGATTTCATTGCAGGACTCCCAATTGGTTTACTACGGCATCGCTTGAAGTGTGACAAAGTCACTGATTTGGGAGAGATGATAGAAACAACGAGCAAGTATGCAGATCCTGAGGACAATGCAGAGGGATTAATGAACGCCCTGGCTGTGCCTCAGTCAGCAAAACAACCAAAGCAACAAGCTCAAAAGCGCAAGAATACCTCGGAAGAAAAACCCAACGCGGAAACGGCAGTGGTTACTCCTACTTTTGGGTCTGGAGGACAAGGAGGATGTGGCGGTGGCCGCGGATGCGGTCGTGGGACGTCAAGAGTTCAAGGTAGAGGAGACCAGCAACCTGGCAAAACCTACTCTTGGTCCGACATTGCCAATAACCCATGTGTGCATCACCTAGACGCCAATGGGGGCTCGTCCCACACAAACACTGAGTGTCGTTTCAATGACGACATTAAGAGAGATGATACCGTTGGCTACAAAGCAAAGCGGAAGAAGGGAAAGAAGAATCCCAAAAAAGATAAAGAGACCAAGGAAGATTCCGACATGGAAGAAGCTGACACTTCAAATCCCAAGCCGAAAGGGAAGAAAAAATTTCCGACCAAGAAAGACACTTATGTCACCTTCCTCGGATCTCAACCAGCAAAGGTCAAAAAGGCAGTTCTGCATGAGCTCAATGCAATAGTTCCGGCTGTCCCCCAATTCTTGGACTGGCCGGAAGTGGCAATCACCTTTGACTGCGCTGATCATCCGCCTAAGTTACACAGGCGAGGAAAATACGCCTTAATCGTCAATCCACTTATTGACAGTTATGGTTTCTCCAAGACTCTCATGGACGGTGGCAGCAGCATTAACATTCTGTATGTCGAAACGCTACGCCGGATGAAGATCTCGGAGACCCAGCTGAACCACAGCTCTGTGATCTTTCACGGGGTTGTCCTAGGAAGACAAGCAAATTCCCTGGGAGAAATCACTTTGGATGTTACCTTCGGAACTCCAAAGAATAATCGGACAGAGGCACTTTCCTTTGAAGTGGCCCCGTTCAAGAGCGTGCACCATGCTATATTCGGATGTCCGGCTTACTAGGATTTTATGGCTCGTCCGTGTTACATTTACAATATGATGAAAATTCCAGGTCCCAACGGCGTGATCACCATCAGGGGAGACCCGAAGAAAGCGCGAGAGTGCGAGGATGGAAATGCCGCCTTTGCTGAAGCCGTGCTGCACGCCCAGGAGTACCAGGAGATCAAGAAGAGCATAGATCCGTCCGAGATGCCCACAACGAAGAAGGAGTGACAAAGCCAAATCCGGAGTTCAAGGCATCAGAAGAGACGAAGAAGACGCCGTTGAAGGATGATGACCCCTCCAACGTGACCCAGATAGGCGTATGCCTAGATAGCGCATAGGAAAGCGCGCTCATCAAGTTCCTCAAAGCAAATCAAGATATCTTCGCATGGCAGCCATCTGACATGACTGGAGTACCTAGGGAACTTGTCGAGCACTCTTTAAATGTAAACCCGAACGCTAAACCCGTCAAACATTCCTTATGACGTTTCGGCGATGAAAAGCGTAAGGCAATAGCTAAGGAACTAGCACGGCTCGAGTTAGCCGGATTCATCGAAGAGGTCATCCACACTGAGTGGTCAGCCAATCCTATAATGGTCCCTAAAAAGGACACCACTGATTTAAGGATGTGTGTTGATTATACTGCCTTGAACAAGGCTTGTCCCAAAGATCCGTTCGCTCTGCCTAGGATCAACAAAGTTATCAATTCTACGGCAGGCTCGGAACTCCTCTGTTTTCTCGATGCATATTCCGGTTATCACCAAATCCGGATGAAGGAACCCTTCGGAACCTTCTGTTTTGTTACGATGCCCTTTGGGCTGAAGAATGAAGGAGCTACATACCAGCGCACAATGCAGCGTTGCCTCCACGATCAAATCGGACGCAATGTACATGCATATGTGGATGATATTGCGGTGATGTCCAAAAAGAAGGAAACATTGATTTCTGATTTGGAGGAAACATTCGCCAATCTACGAAAATACAACATAATGCTTAATCCGAAGAAATGCTTCTTTGGAATTCCAGCCAGAAAATTGTTAGGTTTCATCGTGTCTCAAAGAGGCATAGAGGTGAACCGAGACAAAATCAAGGCTATACTTAATATTTCTAGGCCAACTCGCCTGAAGGACGTACAAAGACTAACTGGTTGCATTGCTGCAGTCAGTCGGTTTGTAAGCCAACTTGGTGAAAGAGCCGCACCATTATACAAACTCCTGAAAAAAACCAAGGATTTTGTGTGGACCAATGAAGCTAAAGCCGCACTACAAGACCTGAAGAAAGTACTCTCATCTGCTCCTATCCTTGCTGCACCGGAACCATAGGAACCGATGTTGCTCTATCTTGCTGCGACAAACAAAGTCGTCAGTATCGTTATGGTAGTGGAGATACCGGAGGAACATCAGGAACACTTGGTGCAGCGTCCAACTTACTTTGTCAGCGAGGTCCTGACAGAATCGAAACAGCGGTATCCGCACAATCAAAAGCTACCTTATGGTGTGTTCTTAGCATCTCGTAAGCTACGGCATTATTTTCAGGAGCATCCAATTACCGTGGTGAGCACATCTCCCATGAGAGATATAATCGACAAAAGTGACGCCACAGGACGCGTCGCCAAATGGGGCATAGAGCTCTTAGCTTTCGATATTGAGTACAAACCTTGGACAGCAATCAAATCCCAAATCCTTGCCGACTTTGTTGCTGATTGGACAGAGACGAAGGGGAATATGACCCTCTCTGAGTCGGAATATTGGACCCTATATTTTGATGGGTCTAAGGCTCGCGGGGGCTTGGGGGCTGGCGTGGTGCTCAAATCACCCCAAGGAGATAAACTTTTTTACGTGTTCCAGATCCACTTCACAGCGACAAATAATATTGCCAAGTATGAAGCACTGCTACATGGAATCCAGATTGCTAAGGATATCAGCATCCAACGTTTGATGTGTTACGGAGATTCGAACCTTGTTGCTCAACAAGTGTCGGATATTTGTAACGCAAATAAGCACATGGCAGCATATAAAGCTATCGTGGATGATTTATCTAAATCGTTCAAAGGGTTTGAGGTTCAACACATCCCTCGAGCAGAAAATGAGGAAGCAGATGCATTATCTCGGATAGGCTCTGCACGGAAAGAGGTTCCGGATGACGCTTTTTAGAGCACCTCAAAGTTCCCTCAATAAAGGGAGTGGATGAGGAATATCCGACCAAATCTGACTCACCTCTAGTAGCAGTTCTAGCTGTAATTCCCAGCTGGACTCAACCCTACCTTCACTATTTGGTAGATGGCAAATTACCCGAAGACGAAGTTCTGAGCCGGCAGATCATCCGACGAGCAAAAGCCTATACTATAGTTAGTGATGAGCTCTATAAGCGGAGTGTATCTGGGGTCTTTCAGCACTGCGTATCTCCGTAAGAAGGAGTGGAAAACTTAAGAGAAATCCACGAAGGCGAGTGTGGTCACCATGCTGCAGCCAAGTCTTTAGTGGCAAAAGCTTTCCAACACGGTTTTTTCTGGCTTACAGCCAAGGCAGATGCCGAACGGCTGGTCAAGACATGCAAGGGCTGCCAAAAATATGCCAAAAAAGCTCATGTTCTGGCTGATCAGCTGCGAACAATACCTATAACATGGCCTTTTGCAGTTTGGGGGCTTGACATGGTAGGACCGTTTAAACGGGCTCCAAGTGGATTTACTCACCTCTTAGTGATGGTGGATAAATTCACCAAATGGATTGAGGCTAAACCCGTCACTAGTTGTGATGGAGCAACAACCAAAAGATTTGTCGAGGATGTTAATCCGGTATGGTTATCTGCATAGTATTATCACGGACAACGGGAGTAATTTCTCTATGGGAGAACTTGCCGAATTCTGCAACGAACAAAATATCCGGCTTGACATTGCGTCAGTCGCACATCCGCAGGCTAATGGACAAGTCAAAAGAGCAAATGGTTTAATCCTACAAGGCCTAAAACCGAGACTCGAAGCACCACTACGACGTGCTGCAGGGGCTTGGGCAGAGGAATTACCTTCTGTAATATGGAGTTTACGAACAACTCCTAACAGGTCAACCGGATACACACCTTTCTTCTTGGTCTATGGTGCAGAAGCAGTTCTTCCTAGTGATTTGATTCACACTTCTCCTAGAGTGGCCATGTATATTGAAGAGGATGCATACCCGGGGCCATCTCAGTTGTAACATTCCTCGTTTGCCTCGCTCGACATTAGCCGAGGTTGCATTGGATCTCCCAAGGCATACGAATCCGCGATCCGGATCGTCTCAGCCAAAGTGGTTGGCATGTCTCGCTGCAGCCTCTGCAACAACATACTTCCATATCTGCATCCCTGGGTGAACCACACAATAGCCTGTGATTCAATTACTCCCTCGAACGAGTTACGCACGTTGCACCACCGAGTCAGGAAATCCCGGTCTGGCTCATTCGGTCTTTGCTAGCATAGCGCGAGATTCTGTGGCTTGTTGGGCCTCTTGTAGGTGCTCGAGAAGTTGCTAACAAACAACTCCTCAAAATCTAGCCAATAGTTGACACTTCCTGGTGGTAATTTGTTCAGCCAAACTCTCGCTGGTCCTTCCAACATCTGTGGCACATATCTTACTGCCCATCTCAAATTTCCTGTTGCGATCTTGACCGTCATCGCGTAATCAATCAGCCAATCCTCTGGCCTAGTACTACCATCATAGGTTCTAGTTCCTCTGGCCAGTTGAAAGTTCGGCACTAGTGGCTCCTTCATGATCTGGGGCCCAAAGCATGCCAGACCCGGTGGACCCTGTACCTTGATTAACTCCGACCTATAAATTCTATCCAGTTTCAGCATCGCATCATCTGGCTGCAAGTTCCTGCTTCCCAGCCTTGACCCAATTATGTGGTGGTCCGGTCTGGGGTATCCGTCGTTGATCATAGCCGAATAACCATCATTATATCTTTCCTGATCCGGACAAGCATTTTGTTGTTACGCTGCTTGTCCTGCACTTCCCTCCCACCGAGGTGCGCGCTGTTGCTGTTGCCGAGGTACATTTTGCCCCGTTCCCATGGGATCATGCTGTCTGACATTGTGGTTGGCAGCATTCCTCTGACCGACATTTCCTTGGTCATGGTTACCTCGGCTGGACACACCTCGGCTGGTACTGTGCCAATCTTCATCAACTTGCACTGCTTTGCCTTTCCCGGCCCTTGCTGGATCATAGGGAACCATCTGTTTGTCTCTTCTCCTGGAGTTTACTACTTCTTCTCTCCTGGATTGTGACCCGGAGATGACACGGCTCCTCCGGATCTTGCCGGGTTATTCCTAGCCGAATGTACCACATGTGACGCTCCTGGTGGCGTCGGGTTTGCCTTGTTCATTTCTTCATTTTGTTGGCAAGAGACTCTCGACAAGTGATTCACCCTCTCTTGTTGCCTTTGCTGGGCCTCTCCGGTTAAACCTTCTAATTCGGACGCGGCCACATTTGCTGCCCTAAGGTTCTTTGCCGGGGTACTGTACCTATCCAGCCCTCCTGTTACTATCGTGGCTATCTGACCCGTCCTAGGCTCGTATTCCTTGTCAATCTTAGTAATCAGGTTCCTACCTCGTTTTTTCACGCCATCTATGCGGTTTGCCTTAGCATATTCTCTCAAGGTAATGTTCAAAGACTAATGTAGCTCTGGTACCTTCTTTGCCCCAGCTAACATTTTCCGCCTAGTTTCCTCTAACTCAGCTTGGCCCTAAGCCGGATCTACCACAGGTGCTATTGGTGTTGCTAGGCTATCTATTGCTTGTTGGAGCATATTCTCTGGCCTTTATAGTGGAGGAAACCTAGATCTGGTCTGCTTTGGCGTGACCTCCAGCTCTGGTGCCAGGCCCTTGCTCGCTTCCGCGTCTAGCGCGGTCATTAGGACCTCCACGCTGCTGGTGGGGCGAGTGATACACACACCACGAGCTGCGCTGAGAGGTGGTTCGCCTCCCTCGACGATGTGCCGCGGATGAACGTAGGACTCGTCCATGCTGACGTAGATCTTGTGCGTGCCAAGCTGGATGAAGACGCCGTTGCACGAAGGGGGTGCCTGCCGAAGCTCCCTGCATTGTCGCTGACATAGTCTAGCGCTCCAAAGCGCTGAACCAGGCTGGAGACGACACGCTCGTCGGTGCTGGAGAAGCTTCCAGTCTGGATTTTCACCCCTGCTAGCACCGCTAGCCCCACGGTGGGCACCAACTATCGTGGTGGTGGCACGGCAGATGCCATGGATAGGCTAAAGATGGGGCCAATGAGTGCTAGGGGAATCCAGAGAGGGATAACATGGTGATTCCACGCACAAATGTTCTTGTATTCTCTCTACCAATGGTGTTTACAAGTCCTCTTCAAGCTCTTGGTAAGAAGGACACTAAGTCTCTTACTCCCTACAAACTAGCTATAGAGTTCTACCTTAGACAGAGAAAATGATTGATCCCTCTCTATGGAGGCCCTGGTGCTCCTTATATAGGGGAGCCCGGGTTACAATATTAGGGCACACGTGGCAGCATATTCTCCGAATATGCTCCTCGCCTAAAGCTAGATGCTTCTTTATTCTCTTTAACGGCTCGTCCGGGCTTTGGACGTAACCCCCAGCGTAATCTTTGTCTTTAAGGGTCACCAGACACAGGCTACATCAGCCGACATTGCCCGCGTCACCTTGGTCGCCCCTGACCCGCTGGTCCTCCTCTTTGCTTTACTTCGCTCACGCTACAGCTAATAAAGCCACCTTTTGACCAGCGGGAGATTCCTTCCTTCTCTCGGAAGCCATAGGATGGTCCGGCTAGCATGTGGCTAATCCGGCTACCAAGATATCTGCAAAACAGATAGACAAACATGGCCAGCATATATTTTATGCCGGCCGGACTACGGTTAAGGAGATGCTCCACGGGTCGAGTCACTCCGTGGTTCGGCCTGCCTTGAGGTGACCCGGTCAGCACTTGCTTTGACCGCGCTGTACCCCGGTTAACTCGGCCTTTATACCCCGGCGTCACCCTACCGGGGGTATCCCCCCAATACCAAGCAATACTAGTTTTGCTTTCCTTTTGGTTCTAGCTATGGCTATCGTATTCATAATTTCCAATGAATACTCTACAAGGAATTATTCTCTATTGTTTTGGTTATATCGAATAACCCCAAAACTTCCACGTCGATCCATACAAGGTATGGTGCCAATTTCACGAATTCAAATGGTTCACTATATATTCTAATTGAGTGCTAACTATTTCTAACTAATGGTCTTTTACATCTATACTACAATGATTTACTTGGCGCCATCTATTCACCCACTTGATATCAAATATCATATTGTGATGCTTTGCATTTTGACATTTCAAACGCATTGCATTCCACAATTTTTGTTTATGCCAATCTTATAAAGTCGAATTTTATTACTATTGATCAAATCGCAGTAATTAGATTCTCTTTTATCTATACTTTGATCATATCAAATAGTTTCATACTCATGTTACCTTTGGTAAACTTATTTACAAAATTTAAACAAACATATAATGATAATCACCATTTTGTTAAACCACAATACATCGAATATGTATTCTCTTTTAACAATTCATCAAACACTTTGTATTCAAGTAATACACAATGCTTAAGTTATTTTGCCGAGCTTAGGCATGATTCATATGTGACAAGAAAACGAATGTCTTTCACATATTATCAATATAACTTTGATTTTATACAATGGTTTCATTTAGTAATGAACATATCATTAAGTTGGGTAATTCCAAGGCATTTCAATATTTTACAAATGTTCATGTATTATCAATTAGTTTCAACAAGGATAATTCACATATAATCGAACAAGATATGAACACGAATAGAAATCATTCATAAAAGTAGAATAACTATTTGTTACAAACTCATATGAATAACCGTCTCACAAAGTGTGAGACACACTAAAGAAGTTCACAATCTTTTGATTACAATAACTATCCAAAACCATAAACTAAGTGATAAATATCGAGGGAGAGTGTCGTTGTCCATCATCATCATGCTCGCCATCAACACGCAACGTCACCTCCTCTCCAACAAGCACCTCTCGTGCAGAAGGACCTGTTTTCAGCAAAACAGAACAAGTATCAAATATACTTAACACTGCAGTATGTGTTTGCAAGATTATAACATTTATAAAATTGTATATCAAATATATACCTTTGTCATTGATGACCTCAGCGACAATGGTGCTTGGTAGCTTGGTTGCAGTGACCGCAGCAACACGCCTATTACAAAAGAGCTTGCAAACCAGTTGTCCAGGAAGTATGCAAGACTCATGTATGCATCATATATGCGTAATAAGTGATCGTCCAGTGAGGAGTTCTCTTCGATCTTTATGGAGAGGAAATATCCCATTAGCTCATACTCCCATATGTGCAATTGTTCCACAAAATGTGATCTCAGATGTGCCATGATGGTTCGGGGATATAGACTTCCCACAATCAACTGTACCCCATCTTCCATCCCAATGCGCATTGTTACTGATATGAATGTGGCCATCACACGATGATAACAGCGGTGATCTTGCCACTCCTGGGTCTCGTGAAAGTAGGGCGGCTCCAAGTACATCTCACAGATCATGTAGTCGTCCATGTTGTTCTCGCTAAGGACATCATGAAGATGCATGGCCCATATAGAAAAGTTGGATCCATCTAACTTGAGCTTTTCTCCTTTTAACCAACTGTCAACAGGGAAGGTGATTTCAAGAGAACCATTTTCTACATTTATAATTGCAAAAAGGAATTTAGACTAAGTTTATAATTAAATGAGTTAATATAATAACTCCACTCAGAAACACCTATCCCCTGAAGGGTTCTAGTGATAACACGACCCCTTTTCCCCACATCTCCCTCGATCATCACGGCCATCAATGTGGGTTCTAGGATGGATGCTAAAACGTCGGTCACATCATTCATGCGACTCGTGCTTGATCTTTCGACCATCCGTGTTCCGAGGCCATGTATGTACATGCTAGGCTCTCCAACTCAACCTTAGTGTATTCACTATGCAACATGGCTTACACCCACTGTATGCGAACATAGATATGTCTAACACCCGATCATCACGGTCTGCCTCATACCGAAGAACTTTCTTGGTGGTGCACACTAAGGGGGAAAACAATCATTGGTAATTTGAACAGGGATCATCTGATTAGGCTACCGTCGAGTATATAATACTAGCACACAATAAGATATACAAACAATATCATTGAATGTAAATGCGATGTGATATGGTCCTTCACGTCGTGATCTCCATCTAGTGTCACCGGATTCGGTGCTAGGGTTCCGATGCCGTAGACACCAGGGTACCGGTGTCTTTCCAGCGTGGTAGCCCGTCACCTCCGTGACTATCTACTACTTCGTAACATAAGGTAACCACTTTACCTTTGCCACAACCATATCACAAAGCAACGCCCTTGCAAAACAATGTTAGACGCCTCTACTTTATATTTGCATGTTTTACGTTGCTGAATGGGCTTTCGCACAAGAAATGTTCTTAGCTATGAACTTTCACCACAACGCTGATCAAGTAGTTGTCTATACTATACCCCTTTCGGGGCCCTCCGTTGCAAATGGCATACCAACTAACGCGAGAGAGATAGACACCCCCAAAGCCACTTTATACGGTACAAGCCGTATGTCCAGCGTGGACCAGTCTCGCGGATGAACGCGTAAAGTCGGTTGGGGGCCGCTTCATCAAGCATTACTGCGGTATACACAAGTACACGTGGGAGGGTAACAACTAAAAGATCAATGCCCACACGCTACATCTCGTGTGTTCTACCCGTACTAGCATTACTATGCATAGAACTAGCTCTGATACCACTGTAGGGGTTTGCCTATGAAAACAATACAATTTTACCCTATGCCCCTGAACCCCTGATGCTGCCAGGACCTATCTATTAGTAATGCAGTAACGGGAGGGGCTTTTCGCGAACTTACCCTTGAAGACCGAAAAGCGTTGTCAACGTTCAGGAGAGCGTGGTTGATTTAGACGAGCCAAAGTCGACCTCAAAGTCGTGATGAAGTCCTTGCGCTCCTACGACTCCAATGACTCCTAGTGCCTCAAGTGTGACACCTCGCGGGGAGTTACACACATCCGGTGCCTCGCGATGACTCCCGCTTCCCCGATCCAGCAGCAGTTGCGGAAGTAGAGCTCCTGGATCTGAATCTCACAACACGACGATGCTCCGTGGTAAAGATGTATCTCGTTCGCGCAGTCCGAACTTGGGACCACGGTCACGAGGGAGAGAGAGAGAAATATCAATTGGAGGTCTCCCCAAAAGTGAGGAAACATTTATTAAATATTGTGTTGTGTATTTTCTGGTCAAAATACCCCACTATATATAGGGGTAGGAGAGATACTACCTCCCTCAAAGTCCCGGGGTGGGACTAAAGGAGGAGGAGAGGGGGGGCTAGGCCTAGCCGGCCACCCCTGCCTCCTCTCTCCTCTTTCCTTTCCCTCATGGGCCCTTCTCCCTCCAAAATTGGCCCATTAAACCTTTTTGACCTTTAATTGATTTCTCTTTTATTAAATAATTATGAATAAATGATTAAATCATTATTTAACATTCATTCACATATTATTCCATCTCCGTGGCTATGGAACACCTTCCACCTCCACTCCGGACATCCTCCGGACTTACCGAAACCCTTCCGGTTTTCTCTCTTCTCTTCTTTGGTGATTCTACCGATCCTGTAAACACTCTCTAAGCATCATCAATCCCTTAAGCGTGATACCCCATGGTTCGGGAACACTCCAGACATGGTCGGGACACTCCTGGACCAATGATCGACAGAGGAACCTGGATGGCCATGTGACCCCTATGCATTCCATGAAGATCTTTCGTCGTTTGAACCGAGACAGTCATGTCTTATTCCTTTTGTCTCTCGATACTTGCATTTCCCGAGATCTGATCAATGACATCACAATGTCGTGTTCAATCTCGTTACCGTTCAATGCTACCTGACTCGTTTCGACAAGTGATATCCCTATGATCAAATCACACGTTGCACAGCTATTGGATATAACTTCTTCGAGTGGGCCCTCGAGTATCTTTTCATCACGCGGATGGACAAATCCCGCTCTTGACATATATTTCCTCTACTGTCCTCTGAATACCTGAACACACCTTTATGATCACTGTATTACCAAGTGACGTTTGATGCTATCCAAGCATTCTCGAGAGACAGTGATTGATATAGTCTCACATTCTAAGGAATAGTCTACGATGTCTATTCTAATCATCGTAACTTAAACTTCGTGACATGATCGGGTCACGATGTTTAGGTTGGGTATTGGTTCATCATCTCATTCTCAGAATGAGTTGACTCCATTTCCAACTGGCATAAATGCCACATGATCAGGAAACCTTGATCATCTGTTGACCAATGAACCAATGACTAGAGTTTCACCGGGAACCCCTGGTTGTTTATATATCACACGTGTATTGACGTTTCCTTTCAATACAGTTATAGCATGATATAAAACTTAATCATAAACTTTATGAAATATGATAATAATCCTTATTATTATTTGTCTCTAGGGCATATTTCCAACAGGTCTCCCCGTTGGAGATGGGACCATAGTATTCTTCTAATCCATTATCGAGCGTGTCATCGAGCAACAGATAAATCGAGTCGTCGTAGCTGACATCGAAGAGGGCCTTAGTGTCCATGTCTGAGCCAATACTTCCCTCCGGATATGTGCCAGCGTAACCGGTGAAGATATCGATGGAGCTAACCGGGATAACGACACCGACAGTCACCTGGCGGGCCTCCGGTGTCCATGTTTCCTCATCTAGGAAGTTGAGGCTTCTGAATAGGATGAATCAACTGACAAGCGATAGTCGAGCTAATTTGATCTCGCCTGATCTACAAAACATAGAGCCGTAGGCCCCACGGTGGGCACCAAATGACGTGGGAATACTACTATGGGTAGCATCGCGAGAGGGACCAGAGATGCAGAGTGCAGCGACATTGGGTGAATCAGGGACGAGATTGGTACACGTGAGTTACCCAGGTTCGGCCCCTCACTCTTGGAGGTAAAGACCTACTTCCTTCTCAGTTGTATTGCTTTGTATATCGAGTTACAATGGCGTCGCCGGCTAAGCTCTGCGCTATTGCCGGCGAGATCTATGCTTGGTGACCTACGCCCATGCCTACGAGTCTCTCTCTGGGAGATTCCAATCTATCTTCTATCTAATGGTTCTAACTCTAATCTGACCTTATATCATGGCCGACTTAGGGTTTACAAGCGAATGGGCCCACATAGGGGCTAGAGTCGTATTGGACGCCGACTATGATCTTGTTGCCTTGTACTCCAAGCTCATAACCTTCGTGTTGTCCATGACTCCTCCCGAACCGACTAAGGATCAGACCTTAACCAGCTCGGTCCCATTTGTTCGTGTAAGCCCACCAGAGTAGTTGTGGGCTTGCTGTCACACCCATTAACCGGCCTGGTGGGGATACCCAGCATGTCATATCCACGACAAATGGCTCGACACGATCAACCGGGGAAGAGATCTTGATGGGGGAGGATGGTGGTTTCGTTTCGGCGATGAGCGAGGGTGGTGGTGGTGTTTCAGCGGGACGTGAGCGAATATATCCTGTCCGCTTTTTTGCTGCAGCGTAAAAGCTCACACCAGCACCATGGTTGGATGAGCTCGTGCGGGGAGCACCAATTTTTTGTATCATGTGAGCGCAAGACAAGGGTGGCTCCCTAGAAATGTCCAAAATAAGCGTTGATGCTGGGCCTGGCTGCGGGCTTGTTTACAGTTCACGCTGGAGTAGCCCAACCTCGCATGGGGGCATCCAAACATTACGTTCTCGTCCCTCCTGTCTTCTCCGCGTCTGGTGACTGGCCGCCGCTCTCGATCTCCTCCTTTGGCCACCCCGGATGCTCGTGCTTGACGGAATCATCTCCGCGGAGTCCAAGGGATCCTGCCAAATCCTCCCTATGGTCATGTGCATCCCTGAGGCTACTTCATCACGGTTGCCTCCTCCGTCATCCGCTCGTCGTTGCCATGAGTTGCTGTAGATTCAGCTCCGCCCCGTGCGAGGCATGGCCTAACCCGAGCTTGCTTCCCCATGTACCGCCTCCTTTCTGCCCTCCCGCATGCTCCCTTGCTGTTGGCGCTCGCGCTGCTCGCCGGCGTAGAACGTATGGCAAAATGGGAGTGTCCATACAAGCTCAGGCCATGGAGGTGCCGCGCGAGCTCGGGACACGAGGCAACACCACGCATGCACGTGGCGGTGGCACGAGAGCTCAGGCCACGGCGGCGGTGCACAAGATCAGGCCATGGTGCGGTGCACAACTCAGGCACGCGAGCTCAGGCCACGAGCGGCGCGTGACCTTGTTTTTGTGCTAACTAGCTCCTACTCGCTCTGTTCCACAATATAAACATTTTTAGCGAACTGTTTTAGCTTTCTAAAAAATCTTATATTATAGAATGGAGGTAGTAATAAGTAGCAGACCAGTGGAACCAATTGGTTTATCAACTTAGAAAATAATTAAAAGAGCTAAAAGATCATGTGACGACTGAGCTCTACTGCCCAGCGAGAGTAGCATGTAATCCTGGTCAGGATTATTGCTTCCCCGATGTACCAAACATTTCGAGGGTTCAATTTAGACCGGGATCTAATAGTTTGGGGGTGCAAACGACCAGAATTTGGACATGAGGGTTTGAATCGCCGAACCTCTATGAGTCCGGGATTTAGGATGGACTTCTCAATAGTCAAATTATATTGAACTAGATTACTAATTCTCTTACTTCGTTTGTTTTTGCCGGGGTGAAGAGAAAGTTGATTTTGAGCTTTGCTCACAAGCACCGTCTTTGTATTTGGAAGCCCCAGTAGAAGCCAGAAAAGCGTAATGACGCTGGTTTGTTTTTCAAGACTCCACAACGAAAACTTTTGTGCTGGGTTGAAGCATGTCCAGGACATTGAATAGCTGTTTTAATTTCGATGCCGCAACCAGGATGTTTTCTGATATGCGATATGCGATTCTGCAAGTCCACCCAAATAACGGGCCCCATTAGCCTTGTTTACTTTTCTCGTATTTTTATCCACTAGAATTTTAGGGATATGCGTGGATTTGATGTTCACCCAATACTCTCCAATCTCCTAAAATACTCTTCCCAAAAATACTTTACCTTAGAGGAGAGTTTTCAATCTAGACAAAAACATGAAAGATTTGTGAGGATATCCGAGATTATCCCGGACAAAGCCGGCGTGATAAATGGCTTACGGGTATTTTGCGGGAATTAGAATAATTCCCTCGTATTCCCGCAAATACACTAGCGAATACGAGAGAAGTAAACAAGGCCTTAGGGTGTCAAGTGAGATCCATCAAATTTCCACCTCTATTTCATTTTGAGATTACTGGTGTAAAGTTTTAATGAAATTTTATACTACAAAATTTAAAATGAACTAGAAGTGGTATTTTGATGGGATCCCACTTAACATCTTAGACCCCATTGATGGCCTTTTTTTTAATTAGTATTTTATATGGACCATTCATTCCTAGCCAATTTTGAAACCCACGGTGTGGTGAAAAGGGGAGCGAAGATGTAAATGTGAGTTAGGTTCGGAACCCAGAGTGCCGTGACTTGGGCAGTAGAGACGACTTGTGACTTGGGCAATGCTTGTAAAGAATATATCAAGCCTACGAGGCGATTGAAGAACTGGAAACCTCCCAATGAACCCTCAAAAAAAAATTGAATGTCGATGGAGCATTCAAGCAGATTGATATGAGTGATGCCACGGGTGCTGTGTTGAGACGTCATGATGGGACCTTCATCAAGGAAGGAGGTTCCAAGATGAGATCAGCTGCTAGCGCTCTTAACATTGAAGCTATGGAGTTACGGGACGGTTTTCTTCTTGCCCTACAGGGGAATTTCCCCAAGGTAGTAGTGGAAACTGACTCAAATACCTCATTGAAACAGCTTTTCCCCCTAGTTCTCTAGGGTTTCTATCCTCTCGGGCGGCTCTCGAGAGTTTCCACCGGAAAAACCTCCCCCGGCCGGTCTCTAGTCCGGCTACGACTGGGATCTCGACCCGGGGTCCTGTGTTGGTGGAGGATGGCTGGTTCGAAGGGTTCGCAGAAGGACAAACCGATGGCTTCCGAGAATTCGGCTGCTGCGTTTGCAGCGGTGGCGGAGGATCAGATCCGGCCTACGCCGCCTCTGCAATCTGGATCAGAGGGGAGTAGAACGACGGAAAAATCAGGGAAGACTCCCATTGAGGAGTTACTAACATCGCTAAATCTCAGAGAGGATGAGGAAGAGGACATCATCCTAGAGGAAGATCTGGAGGAGTTAGCGGCAAAGGCGAGGTGGCTGGCCCTTGCGCGTGTTTTTACCACAAGAACGTTCAGCCATGGCGCTTTGTATGGGGACATGAGAGCAGCGTGGAATTTGGCTGAGGAGGTGGAGTTTAGAGCAATCGAGGACAACCTGTTCTCTATGCAATTACAATGCCTTGCAGATTGGGAAAGAGTCATGCTTGGAGGTCCATGGGTCTTCCGGGGATCGCCGGTGTTAATGGCGGAATATGACGGCTGGGCTGAGACTGATTCTGTTGAACTAAATCTTTTCCCTGCATGGGTTCACGTGCTCGACCTGAAGGAGAAGATGAGAACGGGGAGTATAGCCAAACAACTCTCAAAACGGGCAGGTGCATACGTCGCCATCGATGAACTATCGGTGAAAGGCATTGGAGAGGGGGTGAGGGTGCGTGTTATGATCGATGTACGGAAGCCAATATCAAGGGTAGCAAGTATAACATTGAATATGAAGAAGTTGTATTTTCGATTGCAATATGAGAAGATGCCAGACTTCTGTGGCGTCTGTGGTTTAGTTGGCCATGTCCAAAAGGAGTGTGGAGATGGTGTTTGGCCAGAGGAGAAAATTATATATCCGCCTTCTCTGATTGTACCGGCGTTTCGCAGAGATCCAACCTGGAGACAAGGTACGGGAGGCAGAGGGGGAAGAGGCTATGATTGCGGAAAGGGTCGTGGTAGAGGAGGATAATGGGATGGTGTTTTTCAGGCCAAACCTAGAGGCGCTAGAGATGATGATGATCTTAAGAGCACTGCATCCAGTCCTTCTAAACCAGCTGGCGGTGGGGGAAAGTCAAGTTCAGTAAAGAGAAGAATGGAGTTCGAAGAGGTGGAGGAGTTAGCACCGCCTAATGGGCAGCTACTTCTGACGTACAAAACAACAAACGAAGCTATGGAAACTGATTTGGGTGTAGGGGTGGCGACCGAAGAAGTTGAGGAGAATGATAGTAACTCTAAATCGTCACGAGAGAGCAAAAGAGTGAAGACTGCAGGGGATGGAAACAAAACAAATGTATTGGCAAAATCGGCGGGCTCTGAGGAGCCTCGCCGGGCCTAATGTATTGCCTCAGTTGGAACTGTCGGGGTTTGGGGCAACCTCGGACAGTTCAAGAATTGGTGCGCCTGGTGAGGTTGCATCGGCCCAAGATCATCTTCCTCTCGGAAACGAGACAGGATGGTGAGTACGTTAGAAGGTTGAGGTGGAGACTGGGGATGAAATACTGTTTTTGTGTGAATGGAGGAGGTAAAGGTGGGGGTCTAGCTCTAATGTGAGAAGAGGGTGTGGATGTTAGCTTACTCTCTTTCGATAGGCATCATATTGATGTCTTAATTAAAGAAGGAGTGGAAGAGCAATGACGAGGTACTTTTGTGTATGGTGAACCAAGAGTACAGGATAGGAATTAGATGTGGACTTTGCTTCGCGATATAAAACCAAAGTCTGATGTGCCATGGATGATGCTCGGGGACTTTAATGAAACAATGTGGCAGGGTGAGCACTACTCTCGTACAAAGCATGCGGAGCGGCAGATGTTTGATTTCCGTGAGGTGTTATCTCATTGTGATCTCCATGATCTAGGATTCGTCGGACTGCCATGGACCTATGATAACAGGCAAGATGGTATCCGAAATGTCAAAGTTAGATTGGACAGAGTCGTGGCTTCCCCAGCGTGGACTGATTGCTTTCCTGATGCGCAGCTGCATCATTTGACATCGTCAAGATCGGATCATTGTCCGATATTGTTGAAACTTTCTATGCCGGTACAGGCTAGGAAGGGAAGGAAGTTGAAGAGATATGAGATTTTTTGGGAGAGGGAAGAAGGGCTCGTGGAAGAAATAAAATCCACATGGATACATACGCGGCCTGTGGAAAATCTAGGAGATGTGGGAAGTAAGCTTTCAACCATGATGCAATCCTTGCATGCGTGGGGAAAATCTCACATCGGCAATGTTACGGAGGAGCTAGAAAAGAGAAGGCGTCAACTTGAAGCGTTATCCAGTGTAAGCACTCCGGAGGCATCTTCCCAATGCAAGGTTATATCACGAGAGATGGATGAGTTACTCTATAAAGAGGAGATGATGTGGCTCCAGTGGTCTCGCATTTCATGGCTTAAAGAAGGAGATCGTAATACCCGTTATGTCCATCGAAAGGCCATCTGGCAGGCAAAGAAAACTAATATAACCAAGCTAAAGAAAGGAGATGTGTGGTTGGAGAAACCGGAGGAACTTGAGGAGGAGGCTGTAAGCTTCTTTTCTGAACTTTATGAGCATGATGATGGCGTGGATCCGAATCCACTAATTCACCTCCTTGAAAAGGTTATTGATGAACAAATGAATGAGCATTTGTGCAAAGACTTCTCTACTGATGAAATCAGTGACGCGTTATTTCAAATAGGACCATTGAAGGCCTCGGGGCCTGATGGATTTCCTGCGAGGTTTTTCCAACGAAACTGGGATATTCTGAAGGATGATGTGGTGAAGGCTGTGCAGCATTTCTTGCGCTGCAGTATTATGCTAGAAGGGGTTAATGACACGGCTATTGTGCTTATTCCCAAAAAGAACAACCCAGAGTATTTGAAGAAGTTTAGGCCAATAAGTCTATGTAACGTTGTATATAAAGTGGTCTCGAAATGTCTGGTGAACCGTTTGCGACCTTTACTGGGGGATATCATTTGCCCTACCCAGAGTACGTTTATTCCCGGAAGGTTGATAACGGACAATGCTCTTATTGCATTTGAATGTGTGCATACACTGCAAAAGGCTGAGGATGAGAGAGGAGAATTTGCGCTTATAAGCTTGATCTGGCGAAAGCCTATGACAGGGTTGATTGGAGAACTTTGGAGAATATAATGCTCAAGTTGGGCTTCCAGCATACTTGGGTGAGGTGGATTATGGCTTCTGTAACCTCTGTACGTTACTCAGTGCGACTGAACGGGAAAAAACTAAAGATGTTTTCACCGTCCCGGGGCCTTCGGCAAGGTGACCCTCTATCACCGTATCTGTTCTTGTTTATTGCTGATGGCTTGTCATGTTTTCTAAAAGATGCTATAGCGAGGAATCGGCTGCGCGAGTTGGTTATCTGCCGGGGCGCCCCGGGGATTTTGCACCTTCTTTTCGCCGATGATAGTCTCTTATTTTTTAAACCTTCGGGTGACCAAGCGGAAGTGGTTAGGGAGATTTTGCAAGAGTTTGAAGGGTGCACAGGACAACTACTTAGCCACAACAAATGCTCAATTATGTTCGGCAAGGTGTGCTCTGAGAGTAACCAATCTTTGGTTGCTGCTATCCTAGACGTGGAAAAGACATGTTTTGAGGAGAAATATTTGGGACTCCCCATGCCAGAGGGAAGGATGAAGGACTCGTGTTTCCAACCAATTAAAGGAAAATACACGAAAAGGCTATCTGATTATGATGAGAAGTACATGTCATCGGGGGCTAAGGAAGTGCTCATAAAAGCTGTCCTACAAGATCTTCCGACCTATGCCATGGGTATTTTTAAGTTTTCATATGGGCTGTGTGATGATCTTATGCAGTTGATAAGGAATTTTTGGTGGGGAGATGAGGAAAACGAAAAGAAGGTGCATTGGATATCTTGGGAGAAAATGATTGCCCCAAAATGCTATGGGGGCATGGGCTTTAGAGACCTAAGAGCGTTTAACCAGGCCTTGTTGGCGCGGCAAGCGTGGCGTCTATTAAATTTTCCTGATAGCTTGTGTGCCCGTTTGTTGAAGGCTCGCTATTATCCATGAGGCAGTCTCCATGATACTGTATTTGCTACCGGCGGATCATCATCTTGGCAGGGGATTGTTCATGGTCTTGAACTACTGAAGAAAGAACTAGTTTGGAGGGTTTGTTCTGGAAAGAGTATTCGCATTTGGCGGGATAATTGACTGCCTCGTAATCAAGGACAAACGCCTATAGAGAAGGGAATTTCAAGGCTACGGAGAGTTGATCAGCTTTTTGTGCCAGGCACAAAAGAGTGGAATCTGGAGTTGTTACAGAAGTTTATGTGGCCACATGATGTCCTAGAAGTTCTGAAATTAAAAGTGCCGGCAAATTTAGAGGAGGATTTCTTGGCTTGGCAGTTTGAAAACAATGGCTTGTTTAGTGTCAAGAGTGCATATTTCCTGGCCATCAGAGATCGTGTGAAGCCACCTTCTGCGGCCCCAGGGAGTCGTGATGTGGAGCAAAATCCTACTAAATGGGATTACATATGGAAAGCTACAGTTCCTCAGAAGGTAAAATTTTTTGGATGGCGGCTCGCGCGGGAAGCATTGGGGACGGAGCATAACAGGTGTCGTAGGACTCTCGCCGTGCTTCCTACTTGTAGTATATGCGGGAGGGAGAAGGAAGATGGCTTTCACGCCGTTGTGACATGCACTAAAGCTTATGCCCTGCGTGAAGAACTCCGGCAGCTTTGGGAGCTCCCGCCGGAAACCGCTTTTATTCGATCCAGCGATGATTGGCTGAAGGTATTGCTAAGTGGTGTGGATGATCTTACTAGGGCTCGTATCTTGCTGTTGTTCTGGCGTTGTTGGCACCTCCGTAATGATATCATTCATGCAAAAGGGAATGCGTCGGTGACGCAGTCGGTTGGTTTTCTTCAGAACTATTGTGATTCACTGGTTCAGAGCAAGGAGCAGAGTGTAATAAGCAATGGCAACATGCAAGGTGGTAATGATCGAGTGAGAGGCAGCGACACAGCCTGGAAACCGCCGCCTGAGGGATGGGCGAAACTGAATACTGATGCTAGTTTTGATATTCAGACTGGCAAAGCATGTGCAGGCTGTGTTATCAGGAATTGTAGAGGGGAGGTCCTGCTGTCTGCCTGGTCTCCGTTGCCTACCTGTAGTGCGGCTGAAGAAGCAGAGATGCTGGCTTGTGCGCATGGTGTCAAGCAAGCAAGGGAGTGGTGCGGCATGCCACTGGTGGTAGAAGGAGATTGTTCCACGCTGATTACTGGCCTGCAAAATTCCTCCAGAGATAAATCACGTTATGGTCTGATCCTGCAAGAAATAAAAATCCTATGTAATATTCATATGGAGGTCGTGTTTAGTAAAATTAATAGGGAGAGTAATAGAGTAGCTCATGAGCTCGTGCAACTAGCTAAGAGGGGTGTGGCAGCCGCGGTTTTGCGGCTTGAGGCGCCTCCATGCATAGATGACCTACTTGTAAAGGATTGTAATGCTCTGATCTAATAAAACTCTCTATTGATCGCAAAAAAAAAAAAAATCTCATGAAACTTTGGCGTGAAGACAAGGACGGACGATCTGAGATTGGCCCTCTGCTTTTGGAAGTGAGGGAGCATACCAAAGCTTTCTCGGAATTTGATTTGCGCCGTGTAAATAGGGAAGCTAATTCTGCAGCCCAGTTATGCGCTCAGGAGGTGTACGCTCGTAAGCATAGGTGTTTGTGGCTTGTCACATCACCTTCCTTTTTTTCTTCCTTGTATTGAACGGGATTGTAACTTGATGTTAACATAATTTAATAAATATCCTGTTATGCAAAAAAGAACCCAGAGGGTAACTAGGGGCTTGCCATCGGATGGTCATTGGTGCTAATTGTCGTAAACGCTTATAAACTTAAAGAGATTTCAGGTCTTCTGATTAGAATCTAGGGGCTTTGCATCGGATGGTCATTGGTGCTAATTGTCGTAAACGCTTAAACTTAAAGAGATTTCAGGTCTTCTGATTAGAATCTTAGAATCTCGTAGTCTGTTGGGTATGTTAGAGCATCTCTAACGGTACCTGTGAACATGTGAACTCTAAAACTGGTTTACAGTCCACGGGGTTCGTGTTTTACCGTTCGAAAACGGCTTGCGCAGAATGCAAACGCGAAAACAAACTGTAAAAATGCATCTTTTTGTGGGCCCTGTGAATATCTTTTTTTCCACTAGTTTCTTTTTTTCTCTCTTCTTCCTCCTCCTAACGAGTCCCGCCTGCGCCGCCCCAGTTTTGCCCCGCGGCCACCCGCCGTACCGTCCCCGCCCGCCTGACGCACCTCCCCGTGCGCCGCCCGCCGCGCTAGGGCCGTGTGCTACAGCCTCACCACGCCTTGGCCCTTGCGCCGCCCCGCACCGCCCCATCTCGAAGAGTACCGGCGGCCGATTTGTACCTGCCGCGTCCTGAAATTTCCCTCCCGCCAACTCAACCGTCGGTATACAGGCCACACTCGGTTCGGCGGATGTTAAGGGAAGTTTACCGCCCCTCTTGAAAAAAATTGAGGGTCGTGTGTTTTATGGGTTCCGCTATACTGCGACTTTTTCACCAAAACCTAAAACTAATGGTTATTTTACAATTTTCGTCTGTTTATAGGTACCACTAGAGATGCTCTTACATAAAACATGGACCTCTAACCTGTGGTGGAGTCTCCGCGCTCCAGAGAACCTACCAGCGAGAGCTGCTTCGTGCACATATGCAGCTCAGCACGAGAAACTCGGAACGACAGGATATGACTGGCTGCACGATCAGCCTACCAGGAGTAGGAGAAACCATGATTTTTATGAACTAGGTGTATATATAGACCGCATGATCGCGAAGAGGCATGATCAATTTGTGATGGCAGACAGTGCCTTAAATTTGTTAGAGAATCACGTGTGTATATATGTTAAATTTGTTAGACTACAGTGTCACGTGTGTATGTTTGGCGTTTCTATCAGATTTCTCGTTAGCTCTCAAGTTTCTATCAGAGAATCACGTGTATTTGTTTGGCGCTTCTCAAACCAATCCAAAACATTTGTTAACGCGGCCAACTCACTGGCACAAGATAGGACACTAGTATAGAACCACCCCTGTCCCCTAATTGTAGACTGACTATTAGAGGTGGTACAGTACGTATGACTCGTCCCGGAATCCATCTCTCACATGCCAGCCCGTCGGAGATCCGGTCGATGGTCATCCAGATTGAAGGGATGTTTATAAATACTAGCACAATGTCCGCGTGTTGCTGCGCCAAGCAATTTTATTGGTAAAATGGTACGGTGTGGCTATTAAGATTGTATCATTTTCATCGGTATTCTAATAGTTAGAATTTAAGTTACACGATTCAGCACCGACCTATGTCCACTGGACACAAACGGTACAAATGGTGTTACCTAATTTAATAGAGCTCATGATTTCTTCAAAAAGAAAGCTAGACTTTGAGTTGCAACTCATGTTAAAAATATTATTTTTTGTAAAGAACAATTTATATATTATTAAAATTGTTTACATATTTTTGAAATTATTTTTGTTTTTTACGAATAAACTTGTATTATTTAGACATTGGATATTAGAGTAGTATATACCAAGATAATCTATGAGTCCTTCTGGGTTCGAGGACTACTCCTAGGATAAGAAGCCATGAAATGGCTGCTGGTATTTTGACTCCTACGGACATGAGATTAAGGTTACATATTTTTAAAACAACTTATATACATACCCATATGCCAATAGCGGTTTGTATTTTAGGCACTACATGATTTATTCATCTATAAATATAAATAAGCTACGTACAAAATTCTGGAACCCTTCTAAATTTGAAGAGCGATTTGTCACTATCAGGAGGGCTGCTAGCTGAACTGTTTGAACCTTGCTTCCTAGTTGTGGCCAACTTATAACTGAACTTATCGCACGTTTCTTGTGCACCCCAGATGGTGGAGTGAGATGTATGAGCTGGCTACTGGCTGCGCTGCGGCTTGATAATGAGAAGTATGAAGGGCAATAGTCTTGTACAGGTCTATGTCTCCACCCACTGATTTGAGCATGGGCCTGCACGCGAGGGAGAGCAGCGTCTAGATCAGGGATGCGTCGTCGTCGTCGTGTGCCGACGACCTGTTCAGCTTCAACCACGATCTGAATTTCGCTCGCCCCAGCTCGCGTGCGACGCGGCTCGTAGGACGGCGACCGGATCCTGGGTTTGGGGCAGCCGCCTGTCTGGAATCCGTCACAACACACTCCCATCCTTGGAATCGAGATTTCAGGTCGTGACGCTCTCGGATCGTGCTCAGGTCGAGGGAATTGAGGACGATGCTCGGCCACGTGTAGGAAGACATGGATCTGGGTTTTTTTACTTACCGGTTGCGTGGTTAGTAATAGGGGGTGGGGTTTCGTGGGAGGGTAAATTAGTCTAAAAAAAATGTTGGACCGGGAGAAACAATCCGTCCTTTATTATTAAAAAAATAGGTATCTCTACTATATAATTTGTCTTGGCGTGGTTTTCGTCCTTACGTCCCGTCTATGCGCCATCGATCGCTAGGTCGCTACTTTCTGTTTAGCCTCCCGTATAATCAGTTTCAGATACGATCCATCCAATCCGTCTTGGACCCATATACAAAGGGCTGGTTTTGTTATTTCTCCATAGTTCTGTCCCGGACATCCGATACGATCCCCCCAAAAACCGCTCCATCCCCACCTCCCTAGCCGAGGTTTTCGGCGCCGCAGTATCAATTAGCAAGCTAGCACGCCAGCAGAGAGAACGATTTAGCTCAGGCAGAGTCGACGAGACTCAGAGGAGCAGCCGCGTGTGGATATCATCCTGTTTGCAGGGGAATGACAGGTGGGAGCGGCCTGCGAGGAGGCAGGAGCCGCACGACCCTTGCTTGACGAGGGCTCACCGCTGGCCGAAGCTAACTATATTTTGTGCGCGCCGCCGGCGGAAGTACGGACCGGAGCAAGCAGGCTGAACTCACGATCTTTTTTCCGTCATCCCCTTGCTTGCCTCCGGTGGCTACTATCTGAATCCAAAACGCTGAAGTGCGGAATTCCAAGGCCCTTCTGCACCGTTGCGTCATTGCTACATATCGTCGCTCACGGCCCTCCTCAAAATCTTCCTCCTCCTTTAACCTCGAGCTCACCCAGTCCCACGCCATTTGAAGCACCATGGTGGGAGCCGAGGGCCACGCCCGCCGATTCGACCCTCTGCACCCATGCTCTGCTCGGCTAGGAAGGAGGCGTTCCGATCCAACGACCGTGTCGCGTGCGGATGCCCCTGCATACCCCGCTGTCTCGACGGCACAAGCTGTGTGGACTTCCTCGCCACATGAATAAGCAATAAGATGCCGGTGTGTGTTGACCAAATCCGCTCGTTGCCACTCCTCCCTCCAGCCGTGCCCTGGCTGCCATGCCACCCCGGGGCGAGCACACGACCAGCTCCAAGGCCATGCAACAAGTCGTGCACGCCGCCGGACAAGCTCTGTCTCTGTAGCCATGCGATGAATCAGTAGCGACCTTGAGTCGCTTCTGGCTGGGCGGACGACGGCCATGGGACGGGAGCCACACGAGGCCGCCAAATTTCCTCGACGTCGCTTGGTATCCATGTACGCGGGCATCAGCTTGGCAAAGAAAAACAATGATTCTACGCGAACATCAGACATTCGAGGAGGCTGCAATGTGTGCATTGTGTAGCTGAATGGTTATTGTACGCAAGCTCCAGCTAGAGACTACCTTCATTTTTAATAAAACATGACGATGGCATCCTAATAAGAAAAAGATGAATTGAATCAGCTTCTGCTTTACTCAAGGATTGATATTATGTTTTCAAGTTGATACGTAAGAGTGATATTGATATTACCATTATCGATGAGTTTGCATCGGGTCGAAGGAAACTATTTTCATAATATATAAATTGATTGATATCTATATTTTTAAATGTACTACAAGTACCCTAACATCTTATATATATATATATATATATATATATATATATATATATATATATATATATATATATATATATATATATATATATATATATATATATATATATATATATAAGGGCCTCACAATTTGGGTTCGCCCCAGGCCTCCGAAATCTCAGGACCGGCTCTGATTACATGTGAAAATAAAAATCAGGATATCATCTCAACCTCACGACGCTGCCTTCATCAGTTATATCAGAAAATAAATCGGTACTCTATACAACGTTTCTTGAAATTAGGCCTTTTTAGTTCATAGAATTATCTCATTTTCTGCGAGATAGAATTGTCTCTTACCCACTATCTGAAAGGTTTATTTCTTCATTGTAAAAATATTTTTTAACTGAACCATGTTTGCTTCATAACCATACGGACCAAATAAAAACAGTACTACCTGACAATTTTCAATCTGATTGAACTCAGTTCGCATGAGAATTTACAACAACTGAGCTACTTTTTATACCTAAATTTCATTACACTTGTGCTATTGATATCGAAATAATAGGTAACCATTGAAATTAGATTGTAAAATTAGCAGAAGAAATTAATAATTTTTGATTACTGTTGTATCAGTTGTGAATTTTTTTATTGGCCTTGTACCAATTTGACAATTAGACAAAACAATTGAGTAAAGATTGCTGAAATTTGTAGAGTGCGATTTATTGAGACCATTGGAGTCCACCGGATTTTTTTCTGCTTTCTACACATATGATGTCGAATTAAAAGTTAAAAGTTAAAAGATAATTTTTTTAAGATGTTTCGTGCACATATCTAACAATAAAAATGACAAGACACCGTGGCAACGTACGGGCATTCAACTAGTAGGTATAGGTATAGGTATAGGTATAGGTATACATAAATAACTTCTTTTTAGGTAACGACGCTTATCCCCTTAAAAAGTAACGATGCTTATTTCTATATGAGATGAGAGGTGTAGCTAAGCATCTGTCTTGTATGAATATTTCTTGTAGACAAATATTTGTTCAGTTATCCTAATGGAATCCGGCTCCTCTTGGAGGCGTATGAAAAAAAACTGTTTTATATGAACTAGACTCCACTCTGCGCAGCCAGGGCGCGGCCGGTAGGCAGAACATTTTATGATGTGATAGTGCTACGTCCACGTGCAACAGAAAATATATGTTCTCGGAACGGTAAGTGATAGGACGTTTAGAGAACAACGCCATGTTCTTATGGCATACACGTCTTAAGAGCTAACCGGCTATTGCGCGACGACTCTTACATAGACACGGTGTAGGTACAACATTAGACAAAATAAGCGAGGCTGACAAATTTTGAGTCTATGATTGCCGCATGGGTAGAACATGATTTCGTAGCCTAGAACGAAGTAGGTAGGTGAAACATTGGTGATTCAAGATGAAAAATATTTGGGCGCAACGGTTAGGCATATATTGTATATATACAGACACCAATGATGCACACACGTGGTTCTTTTACGGAAACTCTTATGGGCATGATGTGGGCTATCACAATCGGAGGCTCTACGCCAGCTATTCCGAATTCTACTATAGTAACACTATTCACGTTTGTTTAACATAGTCCGTAGCATGATTCCATACATACATGCGTATTTGGACGCACGATAGATACCGCAAGAGGTCTCATGCGACGTCGTAAAAATGCACACGTCTTGAACTCGTCGCTACTCTAGGTAGGCTTTTGCATCATCTAGAAGAAGATATGGAAGAACAGTCGCATGCTTACTAGATGACCAGGTGCGCCGCTCGCGTGGAAGCCGAAAGTGAGACAATTGTTTAGGCACAAGTCCACCATAAGGTTAGGTAATGTTAGTAGGAAATAACATACATATCGTACAATTCTACTCGTTTGGCTCTTTTCTTGGAGATGCCCTTGTGTTCGTCACTTCTTGGTCGCCCAGAGTAGCGCGGCATGGATCGTGTGCTGGCAGTGGCGAGACGTGCTTGCGTGGAAAAGAAGCCATAGCCATGCTGGAACCTAGGGCCAATCCCCACCATCATATCCTCTACCAATCCCCACTCCCTTCCGGATGAAGCCGTCGGCCCCCACATGTGCTTTTCCCATGAATTGAGCAGACGCCTCCTAGCCGAGCCATTGCATCACCATCGAGCTAGCGCATCCACCGAGACATTAGCTTAGCCACAAGTGTCATCCACCATAAGCTTAGGTAATGTTAGTACGAAATAATATACATAATGTAAATTTTAAATTAAATCAAATTCACTAATGTAAATGTAACATGCATCAATCAAATTCAATAATATAAATGTAACATGCGTCAATCTTATGCCTAACAAGTTTACATATTTGAGGATATGTCATGTTTTTTGGAAGAGGATGGTACAAGACTTCCTAACAAGTTTACATATTTGAGGATATGTCATTATTTTTTGGAAGAGGATGGTACAAGACTGGCTAATAAGTTTACATATTTGAGGATATGTCATGTTTTTTGCCAAGTCCTATTAGAATTTTAAGATTATGAAATATATAGAAGGATCCTAACCCTGCACCATGATTACCAATTACCAAATAAAATTATAAAAGCCATTAGTTAACACAAAGCAGTTGGGCTAAAGTAACATGGAGAAAAAGGACATGCATCATGTGTGCAGTTCTCTAAGAAAAAAAAGTATATGGGCACGAGTCCATCACTCTCTACAAAACTAAAACATACTCCCTCCGTTTCATAATATAAGATGTTTTAGCTTTTTGAAATGAGTGTATCTAGACCTCTTTTTGTGTGTAGATTCACTCCGAACCTACACACTAAAAGAGGTCTAGGTACACTCCTTTCACAAAGCTAAAACATCTTATATTATGGGAGGGAGTAGAAATCTGTAAACTACCTGATTAACCAATCACTTATTATAAAAAGCATGACAAGCCAAACTGATCTACCACATTTACTTGCAAATCCACCTAATAGCTAGATGCCCACAATCATATCATGTATCCATGCTATTTGAAAGGTCTCCATCGTACCTCAAACGTTTCCTAGGTAATCTTTCATAAAATCACAAGCACCTCTAACAACAATAGAAAAAGGAAAACTATATCCTAAATTAGAATCCATAAACAAAGCTATAAGCATAAAGTTCTATCATAGTCATATGTATTGCGGGATCCCGTCCCTCCATGGTATGGAAAATGCGGATGATTAATACCATGTAGGTATGCAAAAGTTATTCTACGTACCAGCTGGAGGTATAGTTGGCGTTACCTACATAGAAGGTGAAACTATATTACAAGTGAATTAGTTCCTCAGCTTCCCTTGATATCTTAGACCTGCCATTGCCTATGGTTGTGAGTTGTGACGGTGTTGTAAATGGCCTGCATTAAGAAAAAGGGAATGAGCGTCAGATTTCCTATGTCTTTATTGGATTTCCATTAGCGAAAATTAAGTATTCGTCTTCGAAACAGCCATGCATTAATTTGTAATTATATTCAGAATAGCAGAGATAGACATGTCTATAGTATCAACTACAGCTATCTACTCCATCTTTCATAAATAGCCTAAAATACATGGATATACATGGTCTCAAACACCCTGTACTACCTGGTTCAGAGGAATCATTTTTAGCAAAAGGGATCACATTACCGACATAAGGGTTCACATCTATCAATATAAGGGTGTGTTTCGAGGCACCGGGTTGATCCACATCATCTAAATTATTTTTGATAGTCAGATCTAGAATCCGAGGCTCGGATTTAAATAAATATTAATAGTTATGAAAATCCCGTAGCAGTGTATTTGGTTGACAAGGTGCAATTCCGGCTGTCACGTCTTTATTGTGGGCCTATATCATAATGGTCCATATTCGGTAATTAGACATGCACGTTACCAAGCAGTAGCCCATGCAGTTTCAAAAGAAAAAACAATCCGTCTCAATTGTTAACAAGGAAACAACTCCAACTTAATCGTTATAAACTTTGGTGTCCGTGTCAATTACATAGGCCCACAAGAAATTCATCTCCATGAAGAAAAAAAGGACATGCACGTGCCAAATCAACAAGTCATATACCAATACTTTTATATAAAATGGTACTCCCCTTGTCCCGGTTTAAAGGGAACATGCAGCAAATCTTTTGGCCCTAGGCTTTCTCTGATTAGAGTTAATGTGGCTCTCACTAATCATTTGATTGGCTCTTTCTCTAAAATTAAATGCATATGAGCCTAGGAGGTGAGGAAGTTTTGGGATTGCATGATTTCCAGTATGTGCCCTTTAAACCGGGACGGAGAAAGTAGATGGAGCGGACTGATCTAAAAAATAGCCTGGTCACGATGTGATGCATGGTTTGAACTCATCTACTATATAAGGTAAACTAATAAATACATTGGCAATTAATCTTATTGATTTTAAATCCTTATTTTATTTGTAAACTACCCAATTCATATATTCATTCTAACTGGCTCTAGGTGTTAAATACAAAAACAAACGCTTCCAAGTAACATTAGGTAATTGGTCCTTTCAAGATTTTTTCCGAGGAAAATGGAAATCGCTTCAAAGAACTCAATAGACAAAACACAATGATGGACTTCAAATAAAGACATAGTAGGGTGATATAAAAAAATAATGTCGAATACAAAATTAGAATATTTAATCAATAACAATAAATTAAATCAAACAGTTAAATCAACGCTTATATTCACATAGAACATTAAACCCTGGTCTAAGAGGTGTAATAGGAGAAGAGTAATCTAATTTCCAATCACGCATATTGATTGATAAACAACAACAATGTAACATGCCAAGATGTATCAACATGTGAATGTGTTTATTGGTAGGCAAAAAATACACACAATTAGAACGTAAGCAAGTGGTGCCACGGGATGAATATTTAGCGGCAGAGTTTATGACTAGCAAAGCAATAAACATGATTATTCTAACAATGAAGTGTTATAGGAATACATTATATATGTCCATGCATTACACGTGGAAGTACACGTTAATATGTCTGACGTGATATGGCAATACATAGGCATAAAGGATGGTACATTTAAAATTTATAAAAAATAACCATATCACCAGTATGTGAATAATATATATATATATATATATATATATATATATATATATATATATATGATCATCTAGAAATTTAATTTACCAAAATCTTCCACTCATATGAGCGGATCTTATTCTCACGGGAGAATAAGATTAAATTTGCAAATTTATGCAATAAGTTGGTAATCATAATCTCTACAGGTTGATTATATATCAGTAATTTGAATATACATCAACAATTTACATTTATCAACTTATGAACATACTAACATTTATTAGTTGTCATATGGTCGGTTCAATTGTGCTGACCTATGTGAGATGATATTTTTTTTTGTAAAAAGGTAATATGATCATTTAAATACAATATGAGAGTTCTTCTTGTAGCCATCAGTTTTGGTGCAATTTATGTTGCGCTCTACCGGTAAAAATAGGGTACGCCAGAATGTTGCTGGATGTTTCACCTTTTTATGAGATTGTTCAGCATATCTCTCTTTTTCATAAGGACTGGATGATAAATATATATCCCTATTACATCGTAATTTGTAGAGATTCTAATTATATTATTTCATTAGTGTGGAGGTTTCAAGCTTTCTCCCTTAAAATAGGGCACACAAATATGATACAAAAACTTCGGCACCATGGAGTAAATCCCATGGTTGCACCACTACCACGAGAGAGATGAGTTTATTGGTCTGACTCGGAGAATGAATCGTCCTTAGAAATCTAAACTACATATAGGAGGTTATTCCATAGTTACACTTCCTCTCCACGCCTTTGTGAATTATCAAGGTGACGCAAGCCGTGAACATTGAAAATGTGGGCTGTTGAACCGGTGTATGCCTTAATTTTACGAGATAAAGAGTTAAAATGTTCCACGGTACCCAAGTAAGTTAGTTAAAATACTTACAATTTCAATCTTTGCAAAGCTAACATTGCATTATCTACTTAAATAAATCAAGAGTCCAATCCGAATAGAAATATGCTTAATACATTTGCATATTTTTCTATATATTTGTGTGGACTATAGAACCATATTATTCACCTGAATTGATTCGAGAGTTATTTTCAAAGAGGTAAATATGATTCCCTCGCATATACGAGGGCCACCCTGCTAGTTATATACTAAAAGAAATATAATGGTGTATTTCGAGACACAAGGTTGATCCACATCATCTAAATTATTTTTGATAGTCAGATCTAAATCTGAGGCTAGGATTTAAATAAATATTAATAGTTACGTAAATCCGTAACAGTGTACTGGTTGACAATGTGCAATTCCGGCTGTCTCGTCTTTATTGTGGACCTATATCATAATGGTCCATATTCGGTAATTAGACATGCACGTTACCAAGCAGTAGCCGGTGCAGTTCCAAAAAAGAAAAAACAGTCCGTATCAATTGTTAACAAGGAAACAACTTCAACTTAATCGTTATAAACTTCGGTGTCTGTGTCAATTACAAAGGGCTCACGAGAAATTCATCTCCTGGAAGAAAAAAAAGACATGCATGTGTCAAATCAACAAGTCATATACCAATAATTTTATAAAATGGTAGATGGAGCCGACTGATCTAAAAAATAGCCTGGTCGGGATGTGATGCATGGTTTGAACTCATCTACTATATAAGGTAAACTAATAAATACATTGGCAATTATTCTTATTGATTTTAAATCCTTATTTTATTTGTAAACTACCCAATTCATATATCCATTCTAACTGGCTCTAGGTGCTAAACACAAAAATGAACGCTTTCAAGTAACATTAGGAACGCTTTGCCCTATGTTTTCCTGGGTGCTCGGCATAGTAAAGTAGATAACGACTCAGACCGCTTGCGTTAGCCTCTGCCATAGTGGTCTCTTTGTCATGTGTCAAAGACACGTTTTATCTAAAAATAAGGCCCGAACTGGCCAGTTCGGGATTTGAACCTGGGAGCGGGGTAGAGAAAGCGTGCAAATCTTACCACTGGGTTGAGTGTTCGTTTGTTCATAACGATAGCACGCCACGTCTTTTGAGCTGAGAAGAAATCCAGTCTTTGCCGTGTATTTCTGTCTTTGCCGTGTGCCCTCCAACTCCAGACAGGACAAAACTGGTATTTGCCGTGGTACCCTCTAACACTAGACACAAGAAAGAAGCCCACGTTAGCGCTGCTCCGTTAAGTGCGATGGGAGGACCATGGTCCCACCTCTTTGCCGTCGAAGTCTCTTTGCCGTGTGTTTTCTTACTACTCTACTTTGTCGTGTAGTCTTTCTTTGCCGTATTCCTTCTTTCCTTTTGCCATCGTGTCTTCCTTTGCCGTGCGTTTGTGTCTACCACACGGCAAAAAGCCTCCTTTACCGTGTTCCGGGGCCACTTGGCACACAGCAAAGCAACAATACACAACAATGAGAAATTTTGCGGTAGTGTCTAGACACTTTTAATATTTAGGTTCAATACAAACTATACACTATGAGGCATCTAGATATATTTGCTTCACAAAACAAAAACATCTTATATTTTAAAACGGAGGGAGGAGGGAGTATAAGATATTTTAGCTTTGTGAATAGAAACTATCTAGATGTCTTTTAGTGTATAGATTCACTCCGAATCTATATACAAAAGTCGTATAGATACATTCGTTTCATAAAGCTAAAATGTCTTATATTTCTAGATGGAGGGAGTAGTTTAGTTTTGTTTGAACTTACGTGTCATATACTCAATTGTACATGTTTAATGTTTTACGTAACACTATTTATCTTTTAATCTTAGCCGCTAATATGGAGATCAACATAGCATACTCCTTCCGTCCACAAATAAGTGTACTTCTAGGTTTTATCTAAGTCAAACTTTAATAAATTTGACCAAACTTAATATAGCAACATATATTATATAAAATTGTATATTATATGAAATTGTCATGTTAAGAAACTAAATTTGAAAACAAATCTAGTGATACCAATTTAGTGTTATAAATATTGTTATTTTTTTATAAAGTTAGTCAAAATTTACTAAATTTGACTTAAGACAAGGCTAGAGGTACAGTTATTTGCAGAATACTTTTTAAGACTACGTGGATCAATCTGGTGCCTGAAAAAACACCTAGATATTTCTTTCTTTTAGTATATAATATATAGATTAATTTCCACGCCGGACACGCGTTATAGTGACACGCCCTGTGCCTGTTCACCTCACACCCCACTCGAGCAACTATATATCTGGTGCTCAATAGTACTTGTCCGACGCACACTGTTCGCAAGAAGCGGCATAAAAACACCTCACGTATCCGTAGCTAGAGGCAGAGTGATCCCGAGAGGAATTAATCAATGGCGGCCCATGCACAGCTGACGGTTCCCACCGACGCCGAGCTTCTGCAGGCGCAGGCCGACCTTTGGCGCCGCAGCCTCTACTACATGACGTCCATGGCGTTCCAGTGTGCCGTCAAGCTCGGCGTCCCGACCACCATCCATGGCCTGGGTGGCGCCGCATCGCTGCCTGATCTGGTCACCGCGCTGTCCCTTCCACCCGCCAAGCTGCCCTACCTCCGTCGCATCATGCGCCTGCTGGCCACGTCCGGCGTCTTCGCCACCACCGACGTGGACGTCTACCGCCTCACCCCAATCTCCTTCCTCCTGCTCGATGGCGTCGCCGTAGACGGCCACCCAAGCCAGACCTCCTTCGTGCTCGCCGCCACCTCCAGGCACTGCGTGGAGGCCACGCTGGGGCTCGCCGACTGGTTCAAGAAGGACGTTGCAGGGTCGCCGTTCGAGGATCTCCACGGCGTCACCCTCTTCGACGGGAGCATGGCGGAAGCAGAGCTGAGATCGACGCCATGTTCAACGAAGCCTTGGCCGCCCATGATAATTCCGGGTTCCTCGCCGTCTTGAGGGAGTGTGGCGGCACCCTCTTCCAGGGGCTGGTTTCCCTCACCGACTGCGGCGGCGGCCACGGTACCACCGCCAGATCCATCGTCGAGGCCTTTCCGCAGATCAAATGCACCGTCCTCGACCTCCCGCGGGTGATTGACAACATACCAGCCGATGGTGTGGTCAACTACGTCGCCGGCGACATGTTCAAGCTCGTCCCACCTGCTCAAGCTGTTCTGCTCAAGGTAAAACGACGTGGCAAACTATTGCGAATTTATCCTCTTGATTACTACTACATACTATTTTTTTACTTCAGCACTAGAGTATTTTAACAAAAAAAATATGCATTTATAGCATGTGCTGCACCACTGGAGTGACGAGGACTGCGTGAAGATCCTGGCTCAATGCAAGAAGGCCATTCCATCGCGTGAAGAGGGAGGGAAGGTGATTGTTATCGACATACTCGTGGACTCTTCTTCAGGACCAACACATGAAGCCGAACTCCTGGTGGACGTAGCCATGATGGTTTTGACCAATGGCCAACAGCGCGACGAGTCTGACTGGGGCGAGATTTTCACCAAAGCAGGATTCACTGAATATAACATTGTGAAGAAACTCGGAGCTCGCGGCGTCCTTGAAGTATATCCATGAGAATACCCCAATAACATCGTGTGGTTTGGTGCAAGAGATGTGCTCTAAGGTGTGTTTATAAGTATGCGAATAAGGGGGCCGTCTTAGTTTGTGAAGGTGTGTTTCGACGGTTGCACAAAGTATTAACCCATGGGGGTTATGCTTTGTTAATACTTTTTTATCTGTAAAACTTCCATTTCGAGAAGTATATATTGAAGCACTCGGTGGGCTTCTCTGTTTTCATGTTCGCGCTTCGAATAAGATGATATGATATTTGTTGACGTATATAGCTTGCTAAAACATCTTACATTTTGGTGGAGCACTAGGTGTCCTCCTTTTTGTTACACTAGCACATGACGCGTGCATTGCTACGGATAGACCAAGTATTGAGCATATATTTTAGCAAAACAATCAGTCTTTTTACTGCAAATGATCAACTAAAACACATTGATATTTCCTAATTAAGATATGTTTGGTTGCTAGCTGTTAAATGAGTTTCTTATTAGCAGGCATGGGTATTGTGGTATACCGTAGCATTGTACGAAGTACTACTTTTTTTTTATCCATAACATTCTCATCAGTGTGGTATTAACCGATCCAGACTGTGTTATTTGAATATATTGTGTTAGCATTCAGTTAACTAAAATTCAGCTAAACATCCATATTCAGCGACATATCACTACAAAAGTACCCCCATACCCGACGGATTTTAGGGCGGCACAAGCGAAAAGAACCGGCAATAGTTGGATGCCTGGCGGATGGGCTATCGCGGAGGCCATTTTTTCACTACTGTTGTGTGATTTGCGGTGTCTGTATGCGCCGCAATCCACATTTGCCGGGTCCCACGATCAATTTTTCTTTTCCCTCCACTCTTTTTGCTTGTCTCGCGTAGATTTCGAATGACCCACCTAAAATTAGACCGTAGCAGCCCTCCTTAAGCAAATCTTTCTCTTTCTCCTCTCCAAAACCCCCATTCCCCTCTGCACACTACACCCTTGACTCCGGAGACCACCCACTGATTACGCCGATGAGGCCGGTCGACGGTGGCCTGAAGTGACTCCCTTCCACCGCTTCCCACCGCCGGCGTCCTCCCCTCCGCCATGCATCACCGACTTTTCGTAGGTCATTGTGGTATGTCTTCTGCGCGTACTCTGCTTTGTTTCCACCGCCCCCTTGTGTTTACTCCCTCCAACTGTGCACTGGACATGGCTCCGTTCCATCGTTTTACCATCCGATAGATGGCATGACGAGGGAAGAGAAGGGCTTCTTCGCATCAGGGAGAAGCCCCAACTATAATATTGGAATATGAAAAGCATAGATTGGAATCCATAGAAGCAAACAATGAACGAATCAGGGAAAGGCATGTTGTGCACATCTTCCTTGTACGACCATCCTCTCACGAAGATCCAGTTGTTCCTGGACAGAACAACGTTACAGATGAGGTGTGTATACTTGCCTGGTTGTAGTTCTATCATTACTGATTTACCCATAAATTCTACTTTAGCTTCTTCTGATTACTCTTAAATTTCACTTACAACCTGCCGAACCAGATGAGCCTGAGGATGAATGGGAAGATCCTTTGTTTCAAGAAGGTTAGGGAGCTACAAAAGATGATGAATAGGCAGAGAAAGAAGAACAAGAGGATATGACCGATTATGACAACAACGGGGATGAAAGTGGCACTAATAATGAGGAAGATGAAGAGGAAGAGGCATGTGAAAATGCAGATGAAGAGGAAAGTGAAGGTACATTGTGCAATCTGAATTTTAGTCCACGGTAGTGCTAAGTGAATTTAAGCCCATAGTAGTGCTAATTGAATTTTAGTCATAGTGCTAGCTGAATTTTGATCATCGTACTAACTGAATTTTAGTCGTAGTGCTAACTGAATTTTAGTAACGGTGCTAGCTGAATTATAGTCATAGTGCTAGTTAAATTTTAGTGTACATAACATTGCTTTCTACCTTGAGTTGCATGCCTGCATCCTTGATACATGCAGTGCGAGTGATGAATGGGAGGAACGTGAGGGGTCCTACTAAGATGAGATCAATAACAAAGAGTAATGTGATGTTCAATTTGTTTGTCAAATTGAACAAAATAGGAAAGCCTTGTGGGCTTGCTACAACCAACTTTGTTAACTGTATTGCCTACGTGGCAAAAAATAGTATATCCTTTAGGTTTACAAATTAGAGGAAAGCTGATTAGAAGCAGAAGTTGTGGAACATACTGAATCATAATCACAAGTTTCCCCTATTAATCCTTCTTGCTATTTTACATCAGTCTTATTATCCTGACACATTCTTATCAAAATATAGAAATATTTCGATATTGATTCTTTGTATAAAGATTGCATAATAAGTCAGCTAGAAAGAAATATCGTGATTTCAAAAGCCCGCTAAAGAAGATATATTACATACCTTCCTTGACTGTTGAGGAGAACGTTGCAAATGGTTGTGGAGATAGAATGTCACACACTGATTGGGTAGTGCTGTGTGAGTATTGGAGCTTGGATTCCACAAGGAGAAAGCTCGAAAAAATTCTGTCAATCATGCTAATCAAACAAATGCCTGTCATACTTATGGATCAAAGAGTTTTGCCAAGGTGAGGTACATAGGGGTGAATAGCATCTAAGTTGTCTATTTATACTTGGTATCCATTCTCTTTGCTTCATATCCTATATTTGAATGTATGCATCTTTGATTAGGAGAAAGACCATAAGCGTCCAATTACAAGAGTTGAATTGTACAGAGCCACACACACGACCAAAGACAGCGTACCTATTGATGAAGTGTCTGAGAGAAATATTGTAAGTTATTATTCACTATCTTTTAACATATGATGTATATACGTGATGGTTAATGCTAGTATAAACAATATGCTAGGCCAATATGTAAACAAAACTTCTACTTGATCTAGGCCTTGAGTAAAGAGATATTGAAGAAGATGACATTTATGCCCGTGCCTTTCCAAAAAATACAAGAGGCAAAATTTATGGATTGGGGTTGTTACCTCATGCCTGCAAGGTGGTTGAGATTGCAAAAACATCTACGAGGTGTACAGAAATATCAGAGGGGAACTATGAGCTTAGGTTGATGAATGTTATCCTTATGGCCAGGTTGGATGCCATGAGGAAAGAATAAATGAAATGTAGAAATTGGATAGTCAAGAAATTTCTGCTAACCAATATTTCATAGCAGAGTAGAGCACTAGTCGACCAGAAGCTAGTGTGCAATCACCTCTTTGAAGAAAGTCTCAAGTTGTGTAGCCTATCGCAGACGTGGCACTTTCTGATGACATAGATATCAGAATTCCTGAAGTGGAACCTCGCTATGT